>JASDDO010000019.1:458819974-460175097 GCA_030015575.1 Agapanthus africanus | reverse complement strand
AAGAAGGACAAGGAGGCAGCGGAACAAGTGGCCAATATAAAGCAGATGGCTCTTCTGTTCCAAGACATGGTCCGGCATGATGATACAGCCGGATCCTCCAGCTGAAGACCCTCTAATCATTATTGAAGATGACAGAGGGGAGATGTCGAACCCTCCTCGCGCTCTTTCAACAGCCAATGAGGAAACCATTTCTAAGGCTGCCTTGGATGATTATATTGCTCAACAAATACGAGTTCACCAGGCAAATGAGGCAGCCGGCCAAGTTGTCAAAACAGGACGACCGTATCCAGGCTGGAATGATCAGATAAAGTACCCGCCGGGCTATACGATCCCGAAATTCCATGTCTACAAGGGGATAGGCAATCCCATCAACATGTCGCCCAGTTCAGGGCTCTGTGCGGCAACACCGGGGTCGATGATAAGCTTTTGCTCCGCCAATTCGTCGGCAGCTTATCAGAGACGGCGTTTGAGTGGTACTCCGAGCTTCCAAATGACTCCGTCAAAACTTTCGCAGAGATGGAGTTGCTATTCACCCAGCAATTCGCGAGCGCAAGTGAACGCACCCCGATAACGGCATTGATTAATGCAAGGGTGAAGCCGGGCGAGACTTGGGTTCAATATGCAATCCGGTGGAGAAATATGTGGTCGAAGTGCGAACAGCGCATCAAAGAAGCGCCAGCGGTGGGCATGTTCATGGGCACCCCTAGACCCTCATGCAACTATTTCACAGTTCATGATGTTCTTCAAACCGACCATGTTCCAGGCTTTAATTGATAAGCTAGCCCAGATGGATCAAATGGGTCACAGACCGTCTCCCCCGAAGCCGGAACCGCGGAACGACAAAGGTAAAGGGAAGGCAACCTTCATTGCAGACACCCAACAGCAGCCCAGTGCCCCAAAGCTAGCGGATCAACTCGAGGAGAGACGACGCTATTACAATGAGAAAATGAAGCGTCCTTACTCATTCCCACGGGATAAAATAAAAAGGCTGTTTGAGCTGGCGATGCGCAACAGGCTTATCAACTTGCCAAATCCAAGGCGACCACCACAACCCGGCGAAGTCAATAATCCCAATTATTGCCCTTACCACCAAACGGTAAGTCACCCGATCGAGGATTGTTTCGTCTTTAAGGGATGGATCGAGGATCAATACCTGCAAGGCAAGTTTGCGCTGTCTGCGAAGTGGAAGGTAAACCTACCACAACCGCACACTCCTAAGAAGACGGACACACCGGGGGCAACGTGTTCTTTTATTGAAGAAGCTCCATGGGAGGTCCTGCTTTCAGCCAAAACCAAAAGAATGCTGAATGATCTCCAGAAATGCCCGGCGATCAGGTGGAAGAACCTGCTGGAACCCCAGATCATCAAAGGGATGCTGAAGCCGTGCCCAACTCCAAAGATTGGTGGTGATGGCCCGAGCACTCATACCCAGCCGTCGAAATCTTCAAAGAAGAAGAAGAAGAGATCCAAAAAGCCCGTGAAGCCTGGTGACAAGCGCACGGACCTGCAGAAACAGATCGACGCGCTGGAAGAGTATAATCAAAAGGCGCAGACTCCCATCACGCTCCAAGAGTTCCTCAGCCACGTCTTTCAGGAGGAAGACGATGGAGAAAGCTCGTCGGATGAATCTGAGGGTTACGTAGCAAGTTGTCATGTGATCTTTCACTCGTTTACAGACGATGAAAAAACTCCTTGCACTGAGAAGCTGGGGGCAGATTCTAAGCCGGAACTTCTGGGGCCATCAGATGAAATAATTGATGCATTCCTGAACACGGCTCTTTTGAAAAGTAAAGCTGATCAGGAACGTGAGATGGCCATATTTGAAAGAGCCAAACGCCGGCGACTAAATGAAAGAGTCGAGACACTCCCGCCGAATCAAGGAACATCCGTCATGGATAAAAGCAAGTTCAAGACGAGGAAAAGGTTTGCTAAAACCATATCAATGGGAATGAAGCTACCACCCTCCGAAGGAAACATTCCCGGTGAAGCAAAGATGCATCCTAGATACTGCTCATATCATCGAAAGATTTCGCACCCCACCGAAGAATGCGACGCTTTTAAAAGATGGTGGCAGGGATATGTTGCTCACCGGCAAAATTTTAAGCGGATGAAACGCAAGACTCGTCGGGAGCAAAGAAATGCGACTGAGGAGCATAAAAGAAATACCGGTAACTGCCGCATGGTCAACACCGGGGAATCGCAAATTCTCACTTTCGGAAGCGACTCTGACGAAGAAATGGCTCTTGGCCCCCTCTTTAAAGAATCCGCATTGGGGAAGGAGCAAGAACCGAAGGCCTGTGAAAACATCCAGCTGCACAATCGCACGCTTCCGGAAAAGAATCTCGGATCCACGAGTAAAAAAGATAAGGGAAAAGAAAAGGTCTCTGAGGATATCTCCCTGGATAACCAAGTCATGAAAGAGCTAACCGCCAAGGACCCGCCAAGGACGAAAACTCGCGAACTACGCCTATCTATCATCAGAACAGCTCAACGAGCGGCAAATCCTAGCCATCCTATCAAGAAATGCCAGTGGGTCCTCTGTCGCATCCGTACCGGTAAAAGCTGGAGGTCTCAATCTCATAAACTCCTGTAGTGAAACAGGGATAGTCGCAGGAGTAGCAGGAGTAACCGTCTGGGCAGCAGGTACAATCATGGTCTACGCGGTGGAAGGAACGTCCTCGGATCTCTGTGCCCGGCTGGACTCAACTAACGATCCCATCATCTGTCGCAACTACTGCATACCGGCCTCTAATATAGAAATACGGTCTGGAGATGGCGGATCAATCTGACCCTGAGGGGTAGGCGTATCATGCCGCTCGATCCTCGCCTTAGACGAGCCCGCTCGAAGCTCATCCCTAGCGGCAGCCCGCTGAGCTCTCGTAGTCTTTGGCGGCATCGAAGATGGAATAAGAAACAGGAGCGATAAGGACATTGCAATTGAATCAAGGGATGCAAGGAATCAAGAAAGGAAATACAAGCAATTAAGTCCTAAGGTCACTTAGGCGAAGTACCGTATCGTAAGTATGCCACAGAACATACCCACGCTACGCCACTCTACTTAAGTCACCTACTCTATCTACCAAGGGTCGTCCTACACTCAGAAAGGTAAAACATGGCTCTGATACCAACTTTGTCATGACCCGAAGGTACGGAACGTGACTGGCACTTAGATTACGAGACGTCTAAAGGCGTAACGTAAACTAAGTCAGCCAAAGCCCAGAAAATCTAAACCAAAATCAATAAGAATGAAGGCAAACCTTTTATGAAAATGACTTTAAAAATCAATTAAGTTGCATTAACCCCTTTTTAAAAGCATCAAAAATTTCCGAAAATTTCGGCAGAGTCTCCTTTGTAAATACTGGCCCCCAAAAATGGGTACAACAATATATATAACCTGTAATGGATAAATGGCATCCCCAAGCGGGAGCTAGCTCTTCGCCCAAGGCAGATCACAACCACGCGCAATATATATGCAATATCAAGCAATAAGCATAAAAAAGCACAAAAATAAAGAAAACACAACGTCGGCTCAAGTGAGCTCGACCCCAGAGGAACCACATATACATAAATCTCTCAGTCTCATCACTAGGTCGCATATACAAATAAGAAGTGGTAGATAGAGAATACTAGATACAATGAAAGTACAAAAAGAAATAAAGTGTCCTCGCAACCCACCTACGAGCAATGTCGCGAGTCTGAGCAAAAGGAGCCAATGATAAGATAAGCCCGCCGCTACAAGGCTGACGGGTCCGACCTGTAAGACACTGTGGCACAACGGGGGTGAGTTGCCAGCTCGTGAGTAGAATATAATATCTAATAAGGCTATCATAAGAATGCACGCAAATGCGACACAACAAGTATGTCTAGATGTGATGTAATGCCACTAATATGTGTGCACATGTATGCAATATCAATACGAAATCTTTAAGTGTTTAAAATACTATAAGCTCTGCATTCTTAACTTAGAAAAAGAATATCTGTGCAATAGCTAAAGTACCATCCATGAAATCATATGAAAACCGTGTCAAGCATCGACACCAAATATGGAAATATATCTGTCTCAATGTCTCACTATATCAATATCTCAATACATCGGGCTCCGTCGGTCCGGATCGGCCCATATCATCAAATCTCACGACAACGGTAGGTATCCTCCGGATATCCTCCGCGCCAGACATCACCGGTAAGTAGTCTTCCCCTGCCAGGCTCATCGTCTACAACTCGATCTTCTTGCCCCGGGGTACCATACCGGTCTCACCATGTACCCAAGACGGTTCATCCACTCCTCGAACTGGGTCTTGAAATCCAACAGAAAACATGAAAACACATGGTGGACGACACATACATCACGAGAAAACCGCAACTTTATTTTAAAAAAATGATAATAATAGGCTTTTGTTAAATTCTTGCGGTTTTCCCCAAAATCCAGAAATCTCATCAATACTGAAATCCTCAAGAAAATCATAATACCCAACATGTTGTATATGATAAATGCTTATGGTATTAATGGTATGCAATGTGATTTGTGGCTAGAAATCTACATAAGCATGATGATAATGCGAGGTATATACATGCTATGCAATTCAATATATCATGTATGGAGCGGTGATACTAAACTAAGCAGGTTCTAAAGTGCTCGTGACATGTCAATTACCAAGGCGTGTGTGTTCACATGAATAGTGCGCGTGCAACATGATCCAATGGTAATGGTGTACGTGTCCTAAGAGGTAGTATCACACATGTGTATATGGATAACCATGTAATGCTAGCAGACGAATAGCTATAAAGGTATGCATATGAATGAGAGGGTTAACTAACTAACAATGCATATAGTTGCAAGTAATAAAGTAATTCTAATTATGGGGCGCCTCACGTCATCCAGACGATTCTCCTATAGATGTATACATCTACTCACCTCGATGCCTCGCTAATCTGATCCAACCACCGCTTTGCCTTTGTGCGCCGCGTCCAATATTTCCGCAACCGATCCTAAAATTGCATAACACACAACATAAGATTACACCTAATGAAACAACGCAATTCACAATATGAAAAGATCGACCCTCAAAAATTAGGCACAACGTGCACTCGATGCGCGGAAAACACACGAAAATCGCTAAAACCTTAACTAAAATCGTCGTTTCGGGGCAACCGCCAAAACTAAAACCCGACTAGACCAAACTCCGCATTCGCACACCCTATAAGTCGTAGTAGATGCTAATAATATCATCATAATAATGCAATTAAGTCACTTCCTAATAATTTAGAAAACTTAGTAAGCATTCGCGTAAAAATTACGATGCAAACCTCGCGGATTAATGACTTAGCGATCGCAATATCGCACAACCATCCAATTCAAGCTACTAGATGGCCACAATACAATTTACAACCCACTTGCACAACTTCAAACCCTAATTAAAATTCCAAACCTTTACTAGAATTTTCAAAACAAACCATTATAATGAAATTAACACATTAAAATTCTAAATTATCTTATTTAAACTACAATTAAACAACTTGATTAGAACTTATACCTCCCAAGTGTTGATTCCCTTGCACTAAGCCTCCAAAGTTGCCTCTTTTCTCTTTGATTCAAACAATTTAGGGTTTGGGAAGAAGTGGAATAGGATTTAGGTTAGAATTTGGGAAGAAAAGTGTGTATTTTGTGGATTTTTGATGGATTTTTCAAGAGTTTTTGAAGCAAGAAAATGAGGAAAATGGGGGGGGGGGGGTTTGCTGCAGGTTGCTCAGCCTGAGGAGGAAAGGCAAGGAAGAGAGGGAATTGTGTAGAAAATTCTACACAAAAAGAAACTTTTACACTCATTTAATGCATATCACATCAAATTTTACATTAAAAAACCCATTTTCATTCATTTTCAAACCATTTTAAACCATAAAATAACTAGACTTGAAATGTTTTGATAAAATTTTTGTTACACTAAATTTTAGTTTATAATGGTTCCTAATTATGTAATTTACCCAATTAAATTTGTATTTATCACTAATTTAATGTATTTTTTAAAAGCTTAAAATAATATTAAAAATAATAAATTACGGAATTTTTTTTAAATAACTAGAAAATTTTAAGTGACAATTTAGTGACCAAATTCTAGCAATATCTTATCTAAATTTTGTATAATTAGACCTACATTGAAAATTACTTATTTTTACTTTTTACGGAAAAGACTGATTATTTTGCCGATTACCGAAAAACTGCCTAAACGATTTTCGAAGCGTTATAGGCGGGGTCATGTAGATGACGTATTTCCGCGACAGGGTCATGTAGATGACGTATTTCCGAAACGGGGTCATGTTGATGACGTATTTCCGAGACGGGGTCATGTGGATGACGTATTTCCGAGACGGGGTCATGTGGATGATGTATTTCCATGACGGGGTCATGTGGATGACGTATTTCCGAGACGGGGTCATATGGATGACGTGTTTCCGCGACGGGGTCATGTTGATGACGTATTTCCGCGACGGGGTCATGTTGATGACGTATTTCCGAGACGGGGTCATGTTGATGACGTATTTCCGCGACGGGGTCATGTGGATGACGTATTTCCGAGACGGGGTCATGTAGATGATGTGTTTCCGTGACGGGGTCATGTGGATGACGTATTTCCGCGACGGGGTCATGTGGATGACGTCTTTCCTAGACGGGGTCATGTGGATGACGACTTTCCGAGACGGGGTCATTTGGATGATGTATACGGGGTCATGCTGATGACGTATTTCCGCGACGGGGTCATGTGGATGACGTATTTCCGAGACGGGGTCATATGGATGACGTATTTCCGAGACGGGGTCATGTGGATGACGTGTTTCCGTGACGGGGTCATGTGGATGACGTATTTCCGAGACGGGGTCATGTTGATGACGTATTTCCGAGACGGGGTCATGTTGATGACGTATTTCCGCGACGGGGTCATGTAGATGACGTATTTCCGTGACGGGGTCATGTAGATGACGTGTTTCCGAGACGGGGTCATATTGATGACGTATTTCCGAGACGGGGTCATGTTGATGACGTATTTCCACGATGGGGTCATGTGGATGACGTATTTCCGTGACGGGGTCATTTGGATGACGTATTTCCACGACGGGGTCATTTGGATGACGTATTTCCGCGATGGGGTCATTTGGATGATGTTGCGTCTGTTGTAATGAGACGAATATCGAAGTGGTCTCCAGGTTGTCTGGGAACCATCGAGATTTGGAGTAGGGGCTTTGCCATAGCTCCAGGGTTGATTGCAGCGTCTAAATTCTGCTGGAATGGGGAGAAACGCTGTTGATGATCTCTAAGCTATCCCTGAACCGTCGAGATTCGGCTTCATTTTCTATGGAGCCTGGGAAGGGAAGGTGTGATTCCTTCTTTGTTTGTGCCTCTGGATTGTATACAGGGATTGATGTAATATCACCTGTAGGGCATAAATTTCATTTTATTTTATTTCTTTTCGCGATGATCTATCATTTCAACTTTTATATCGCGAAGGTCGCGATTGCCCAATCATTTCGGCTATTTTTCGCAGTGCCCAATCATTTTGGCTATTTATTTTATTTTTTACTCACTGCTTTTTATTGCGAGTTGCCCAATCATTTCGGTTATTTTTCATGCATACATTTTTTTTACTTGCTGATTTTATTGCAAGTTGCCCCATCATTTCGGCTATTTCGTATGCATGTGTGGCTTGCTAGCTTCTCGCTGCAAACCTGGAATTAGACACCGATTTCGGCATCAGCACCGCTACAACTGGGATATTGCCAGGAGCGAATTATCATTTGCCTCTATCGATGTCGAACAAAGGTGGCTTAGCGAACAGGGTTAGGATCATGTCGACTAAGGCTTTTGACTTCATGAGCCGTAAGGGTCTCATAAAGGTATTTCTCCCTGCGAGTCGTGAGGGTCTCGTAGGTGCGTTTTCTCCTTAGGAATCGTGAGGACTCCTAAGTGTATGGTCTCTTATAAGTCGTAAGGATCTTACAAGAGTATTTTCTCCTTTTAAGTCGAGAGGACTTACAAGGGCTGTTCACCGTGGAAACATATCCCTAGTCATGGATGGGACTTTGTTAGGGAAATGTTTATTCACGCCCGTGGATTGTATACAAGGGTCAATACTGAACCGCTTGTAGGGAAGTGCTGGAGGTTGTGGTGGTTGCTTAAGAACAGGTTCAGATCCCTGTAGCTTAAGACTTTCAAATCATATGAGCCGTGAGGGTCTCATAAGAGGGTTCTCCTTATGAGTCGTGTGGATCTCGCCAGTGTAATTTCTCCCTAGGGATCGTGGGGATCCCTAAGTGTGTTGCTCCCTTATGAGTCGTAAGGATTTCACGCAGGTGGTTTCTCCTCACAAGGTCGAGAGGACCTTGCAAGTGTCTTTTAACGTGATTGCGCCCTTTCGGGTTTTCACAAAACTCGCCGGTAGCCCTGCTGTTTTTACTCACGGTGCCCTTCCGGGTTTTCATCCGTGCCCTTTGCTTATGGATATACCGTTTTCTTTTTTTTTCCTCTTCTTTTTTTTTATTTTAACGAGGTTGTGCCCTTTCGGGTTTTCACAAAACTCGCCGGTAGCCCTGTTATATTTACTCACGGAGCCCTTTCGGGTTTTCATCCGTGCCCATTTTGCTTATGGACATACCATTTTCTTTTTCTTCTTTTTTTTTGTTATTCCCTTTTTTGTATCAGCTTTGGGACGCTGCAATCCACCGTAGTTTATCGACATCTCGGTCAACAGCTAGTTTTAGGACATAGTGGTCCATCGTTAGTTTAAGAACGTTTCGGTCCGTTGTTAGTTTAAGGACGTTTCGGTCCGTCGTTAGTTTAAGCACATTTCGGTCCATTGTTAGTTTAAGGACGTTTCGGTCTGTTGTTATTTTAAGGATGTTTCGGTCCGTTAGCCGGCTACTACTTATAGAGTTTGGGCTTGGGAAGATAGGGAGCGGACATAGTCGTCGTCATCTATTATTGACCTAGGCCATAACTCGTCAGGCGTAGTGCTTTTTCAGGAAGCGACCATTTATTGGCCTGAAGGGTCTTTCACCATGCATATCCATGAGTAGATAGGCCCCACCCTGGTAGACCTTGTCTAGATATACGGACCTTCATAGTTCGGCTCGAATTTCCCCCGTTTGGCACGATTGGGGATCATAGGTCTTTTGACCACTAGCATGAGTTCGCCTTGGTGGAATGTTCTCGGCCTAGTTAATCTTTCGTATGAGCGCGTCATCTTTGCTTTATAAGCTTCCATATTTTGTTGCGCTATGAGCCGGGTTTCATCAAGGGCATCGAGCTCCTCAAGCCGAAGGTGAGCATTTTCTTCGTCTGTTGGCTCATAGTGAACTGCGACTCGTAGAGAGGGTAGCTCTATCTCGAGGGGAGTACCGCCTCTGTACCGAATACCAATACGTATGGCATTGTGTTTGTGGCCGTTTTGAACGTAGTTCTATACGCCCAGAGAGTTTCATGCAATCTCTCGTGCCAATCCTTCTTATTTCGAGACACCGTCTTTTTCACGATCTTCGTCAAGGTCTTGTTAAAAGCCTCAGCTAGACCATTGGCTCGGGGATTATAGACTGAGGAGTATCTCCAGTCTATATTATGCTGTTGTGCGAAGCGGCTGATCTTGTGGCTTCTGTAGGCTGGCACGTTATCGGAGATAATCCGTCGCGGAGTGCCAAACCGATAAATGACGTGTGTCTTGAAGAAATGGAAGATATTCTCCGTCTTCACTTCCCTCAGCGGTACTGCTTCTGCCCATTTGGAGAAGTAATCAGTTGTTGCCAAAATGAATCGATGTCCTCTGGACGACGCTGGTTCGATGGGGCCGATTTTGTCAGTCCCCAACATTTCAAACGGCCAGCTAGCCACTGTTGGATGTAGTGGATTCGGATGCTGGTGGATAAAGTCCCCGTGAATCTGGCATGAATGGTATTGCTTCGCGTATTCGAGGCAGTCCTGGATCATCGTAGGCCAATAATAACCCATCCGTTTGATCTTCAGCTTCATCTTCGGTCCGGCTTGGTGAGAACCGCAGAGTCCGTCGTGAGTTTCTTAGACGACTCTCTTTGCCTCTTCAGGTCCCAGGCATCTTAACCACAGGGAATCAAATGTCCTCTTATACAGAGTATCATTGACGAAAGCAAAAGATAGAGCTCGTTTCATAAGCTGATGTTTTGAGGACGCATCTTCAGGTGTCCGAAGGGATTTGAAATAATCTATAAAGACTTCTCTCCAATCCTTAGCCTTTTCCTGGTCTTTTATTTGTAGAGTCGTTTGCTCGGTCGCTCCTTTTTCTTTGGGCGACTCCGGAGATATTTCTGCCGGTGCGAGAACCCGACGGCTTTGCACAACGATCCTTACGTCATCGAGGTTTTTGTCAGCCAGTTCTTTAGCGAGCTTGGCTAATGCGTCCGCTTTGCTATTTTCCACACGCGGTATGCTTTCCAAGGTGTAGGAAGGAATTTGGGTCAACAGTTGCTGCACCCTCTCGCCGTACTTCACCAACTCTGGCATGCACGTTTGATAGTCGCCATTTACTTGACTGACGATCAGTTGGGAGTCTCCATATATGAGGAGGTTTTCAATTCCCATGTCGATGGCGATCTCGAGACCTGCTATCAAAGCTTCATACTCGGCTTCGTTGTTCGTCCTCGGCTCTGTTAAGGAGAAAGCAAAACGCATTATCCCTCCTTGTGGAGTTACGAAGATGAGGCCTACCCCCGATTTGATTATAGGGGTGCTTTGTTTGCGCTTCTTCATGGAAGACGCCCCATCAAAATAGAGTTCCCACCGGGTATCATCACCGTCGATCGTGTCAAACGCATGTTCGTCTGGCAGTTCGCAATTCAAAGGAGAATCGGCAGGTATCGGATGCTCAGCGAGGAAGTCGGCGATAGCCTGGCCTTTCACCACTTTAAGAGGCCGATAAGTTATCGAGAATTCCATCAAGAGCAGGGCCCATTTAGCGAGTCGTCCTGTTAATATGGCCTTCGACATCAAGTATTTGAGAAGATCCACTTTCAATATGAGATGGACCTCATGTGCCAATGCATAGTGTCTGAGCTTCGTTATTGCGAAGATCAACGCCAGGCAGTGCTTTTCAATGGGAGAGTAATTGCTTTCTGCTCCCAGGAGACCTCGACTCAAATAGTAGAGGGCCCTCTCCTTCCCTTGTTCGTTCTCTTGTGCTCATAGCGTGCCTAAAGAACCTTCGAGGGCTGTTGTGTACAGGACAAGAGGTTTTCCTTTAACGGGAGCGGCCAGTACTAGCGGATTCTGCAGATATTGCTTGATTTCGTCCAGCGCGCTTTGGCATTTATGATCCCAGATGAACGGGGTTCCCTTCTTCATCAAGTGACTGTAAGGACGGCATTTGCCTTAGAGATTGGCTATAAATCGCCGGATATACGCGAGCTTCCCTTGGAGAGACCGCAATTGCCTGAGAGTCCTTGGCGGAGGCATTTCCATAATCGCCTTGATCTTTGATGGATCTATCTCGATGCCACGGTGTCGGACGATGAATCCTAGGAATTTTCCTGAGGAAACTCCGAACGCACATTTGAGAGGGTTCATCTTCAAATTGTATTTCCGAAGGCGTCGAAATACGATCTTCAGATGATCTAAATGTTCCTCGTATGATTTGCTTTTTACTACGAGGTCGTCGATATAGCATTCGACGATTTCAGGTATGAGGTCGTCGAAAATCTTCGTCATGGCCCTCTGATAGGTGGCACCGGCGTTCTTTAGACCGAAAGGCATCACCTTGTAGCAGAATATGCCCAAAGGGGTCCGGAATGCGGTATGTTTCTGGTCCTCAGGGTGCATCTTTATCTGATTGTATCCTGATGAGCCATCCATGAAGGAGAAAACTTCATGAGTGGACGTGTTATCTATCATCAGCTCAGTGACTGGGACTGGAAAGTCGTCTTTCGGTCAATCTTTATTGAGATCCCGGAAGTCCACACATATGCGCACCGTCCCATTCTTCTTCATCACCGGGACGATGTTGGCGATCCAATCGGGATATTGAACCTCTTGGATGAAGCCGGAGTCGATTAGCTTTTTGACCTCGGCGTTGATGCTCATCTCAAGCTCGAGTCGCATTCTTCTCGGTACCTATTTGATCGGCTTGACGTCCAGAGATATCGCCAGTTTATGCATAGCAACTTCTGGATCTAACCCTGGCATTTCGGAATAGTTCCATGCGAAACAATCTTTATGCTGCATGAGCACGTCTTTTAGCGTAGCCACCCTTTCTTCAGACAACAGCTCACTGACGAACATCGACCGAGGGTCACTTGATGTCCCCAAATCAATATTCTTGAGGTTATCTGCAGTAGTATGTGTTAGTGTTTATGCCCTAGAAGGCCATTACTGTATCATACTAGTTTGTATATTACTTAATGGAAGCTTGGGATATTCACATGTATATAACAGTCTTGCTAAACATGGTAGTATGCTACTTGGTTTTTCTATCTTAATATGTGAGTATACGTATTGATAGAGCTCTTAGGATCTTGCTTGTCTACCAGCGTTGTGATGGCAGTCACACTAGTGGGGGCTGGGTAGTCTACAAGCACATCCTTATTCAGGTCCCTGGTCGTTGGATTATCGAGACAGAGCATCGATACTCCGGAGTAGACTAGTGTGTGCGCTTCTCATCCCAGTTGGGGAGATGGTCTGTCCCACAGCCGTCAGTACGTCGTACTGGAGATAGTATGCAGGTGCTCGTTGGGTTACGGGTACACCGGACAGGACTCACAGGGAACTATTGGTTGGTTTTATACCAGTCGTCAGTGAACAGTTCCCAGGTGACATGAGTACAGCATAGTCCGCAGACTTGACACTGCTACTTCGCCTCGAGTGTGTCCCACTGTTCTTAGATTGCTACCCTACCACGGCTCAAAGGATTCGTGCAAACAGGTAGCAGTTGGGTGCAGTCCCGAGCACTTGGAGGCAGTGGCGGTTAGACAGGATTCGTCTCTCCCGGTATTGGGGGTTGATATCGCGCTGTGTCAGAGAGCCATTACGCAAAGTCCCTGGCCAGGGCAAGCGAGATTTGCTGGTAGGTTCCAGTAGTTTCTCAGGGTGTAATGGGCTTCGCTCCGACATGACTTATACCACTATTAGGGGACTGACGCTTGCCGCCCCCTAGGCCCGATATGCGATAGTCTAAGACGAACGGACCGGACTGTATGGAGATTGTCACATCAGGCTCAGTAGGAGTTCGGATGGGTTTCCTCATCGGCCTTCTTATCGACATCTACCTGGGGACCGTTACGTACAGCTAGTGCCGCTTGCGGTCTGTGGTTAAACCCACTACCAGCGTAGTAGTCGAGTCTCTAGAGTCCCACACAGAGAGTTTCCCTACTCCGGGCGAAACGATATAGAGGTCGTATGGTTTTACGACAAGGGTTCGGACGCATACGTGTGTTTACGCACGTACGACTTTCGGACAATTTTTACCAGTCGGCTTTGGTTTAAGCCAGTTACTGGTATCCGGTTATTGGATTTATACAGTCTAAAGTTTTTCCGTATTTTTGCGGAAAGGAGGGGCGTTCTCGTAATTACGCGAGAAGCTTCTAGAAGATGGTGACTAAGGAGGTTTAGGTGGCATATATATTGAATGAGATTAGTGAGTCATATGGATGATTCATCCATGTCATTAATGCTTCATAATTGCTTAATGACTCATGGAGATGAATCACCACAAGATATTTATCAAGCATGGTTGTAAAATGATTTCTTTTCTTTTCTTGTTAAAAAGAAATGCTTGATATATATTATGATAACTCATTCTTCTCACTTCACTATCATCCTCACCTTCTCTCTCCTCAAGCTCTCCCTCTTCAAACCCTAATCCTCCCTCTCATGTGTTGAGTACAAGGATTAGTTAGACTACTTAATCCATAACCCTCTCTATATTTCACCTAGCTTCTTTGATTAGCACTTAGAGAAGTTTAGTTGCCTCAAGTTTAGAGGCTAAGATTGGAGTAAAGCTCTCGGGTGGATCGTCTACTACTTCGAGAAGGCCGAGGAGGAGGTGGAGTTCGCAAAGACGAAGGACACGATTCGTTAGGTATAATCCCTAAACATAGTAGCATAGAAACTCTATGTTTTAAGTTAGTTATCGTTTAGCTTCGATTCAAGCGGTTAGTCGATGTTTGTTCACTAAATAAGTTCGTTTTTGAAATTTCCGCCTCCCCACAAGCATTGGGGTGTAGTACATCGACTTACAGTGGTATCAGAGCCTCGCTAAACAATAAATAACTTACTTGCAAATTTGTATGAATTTCGAACGGAAAAAACGAAACCGGAAAGCCCCGAAATCACTAGTTTCTGTCGAATTTTAAATGAGGTCCTAAAATTTTTCAGGGAGGTTCAGAAAGCTTAAAAAGACAGTAGAAGAACACCCAAGAAATTTGGGCCCCTGAATCGCCTAAAGAGCCGCGGAACCGCGGCGGATCGCACCGATCCGCCGCGCTTCCGCCGCCGAGTTGGCGATTCAGGAACCCAAATTTCCTGTGTTGCTTCTCTATGATATTTGGTATTTTCTGGAATATTTTATTTTTGCTCAGGTTTCAGGTTTACAGAGAAGTATTGGAGCAAAATTAAAAGTGTTTAATCGATCGAAATTATACAGTATTTGCTTGTTGGATTATATCTGTGTTTGTATAATGTGTTCGTAAACCTCCCCTAACTGCTAGTATGTCGGTTGGCAGGGGGTTGCACATTTCTGTAATGGTTTTTACTGTTTGTGGATATGAACTGTGTTGGACTGTTCTGATGTATAGCCGGGGTTATGTGATGGGTTATTATTTAATTCATTTGATGTAAATGTAATTTGTTGTAATATTATTTTGCGGGGCACATCCAGGTTGCGGTTGTAGCCACCGTTGTATTATTTCATTTTACTGTTTTTGCTCCTAGGACAGACCCAAGGTGGGGTGCACAAATTGCCGGGCGGGTAGTTTGCCGTACCCGTTGGGGTCTTGGGTGGGGTAATGGCTATTCATCACAACTGTGTAATCCGTCTTTTGTTGCAGGCTCAAAACAAACACGGATTACTTGCAAATCCAATAAAGTTCATCTGTGATCTGGAATGCCTATTATTGCGTCTGACGAATGTACAATATCTATATATGATAGCTATTTAGACGTCACTTATGTTTTACACCCGCGCTAGCCCAGCCCCTGCTCTGTCGTTAGTTAAGTAACCTAACGAGTGATGACGGGACCCCGTGGCGAATGCGGATGGCATAAGAGGACGTTGTATTTTCGTTGTTTTCTGCAATGATAGGTTAATGATGGGACGCATTATTTATAATGCAAAGAAAATAAACTAAAAGTTTAATCGTTGGAACAATTTAAAAGAAACCACTCGGTTAATTTTAAAAACAGATATTTTTAAATGCGGAGCTTTAACCACTCCTTTTAAAAGCTATCAGGTTCCTTCGGTTATATCAAGTTCACTACGTTCACGGTTTCACCAAAACCATTCGTAGCCCTCCGTCATTTCATCTGGGTATTCAGTAGTATTCAAGCTATGTATTTTGACCTAACGCCAAGGCATAGTGTTTGGTAGCTACTGGGTATTCATTTGTTGCATAGATAGATGAGTTAGTTTGGGACAGTCGTATTATCATTTTGGCCGAACGTCAAGGATATATACGTATGGGTTCAAATTGACAAGATAATGATGGGTAGAACTTGACATGTGACTTATGACATTTTGACCTAACGCCAAGGTCATAAGAGCATGGGGCAGAAATATATATCGGGAATTTCTAAAGAAACTGAAATTTGCAAAGAGTTGCATACCATTTGGAGTTTGATGAATGTTGGTAGGATTCCTTCAACATTATCATACAATGATATTTGGATCCCGATCCTACTGTGAGTATATGCTACTTATCAGGAGATTCGTCACTTAACGATCAATGCTATAAACCAAGTAGGTGTCCAGAAAGGTGTCAGCGGGGTTACGCCCCCAGAGAAAAGAGGTTATTTAATTAAGGAACTTCGCGAAAGCGTTGGAAAACCTCCCTCGAAGTATCGACACTGGCCTGGCTGAACGGTTAAGCAAGTATTGTACGGTGAGAATAGTCCTGGCTAATTCTTCTTTTATGGTTTGAGGAAGGATTCGAGAAACAGTGGGAGCCATCCAGTTTAGATAAACTAAAAACCACTCTAAACTTGCAAGAGCATCATGCTAAAGAGTTTTCTTCTCTCTCTCCTAATTGCAACGACCCTGAAAATGACTGGACTTAAGTTACTTTTAGAGAAAAATATACTGACAGGGCCAAACTATAAAGATTGGCTGTGGAATGTCAAAATGGCTTTGACCTATGACAAACTGGGGTACGTCCTCACCGCTACGGCACCTGCTGTCCCTGGTCCCAAATCCAGCAATGCGGATAAGGAAATCCGCAAAACCTGGGATTTAGATTGCGCGAAAGCCAAGTGCATCGTGCTTGCCTCAATGAACAATGAACATCAGAGGAGGCACGAGGATATGACCCTAGATGGCATATTTCTCCATACAAAGGAACTTTATGGAGAGCAATTTCGTATAGCAAGTTACGAGACCTCTAAGAACTTGTTTCGAGCGAGGTTGGCTGTCGGGTCATCGGTAGGAGAACATGTCCTAAAGATGATCGGCTATATTGAAGAGCTCGCAGACCTTGGTACGACTTTGGATAATGATCTCTATACAGACCTTATTCTCCAGTCCCTTCCTCACACCTACGCCCAGTTTATCCTGAACTTCAACCTTCAAAGAAAAGAAGTTGAACTTCCGGAACTCCTGAACATGTTAAGGAGTGCAGAGGGCACCTTGCAGAAAGCAAGGGAAACACCCGCTATGTTTGTTAGCGGTGCATCTTCTTCCGGGTCCAAGGCTAGGGCCAAAGGAAGGAAGAAGAAGGCTGCCACCAAACCTAGAGGAGGTGTTAGTAAGGTGGGAGGGAAGGGAAAGAAAAAGTTTGCGGTACCGGTAGTTGGCCAGGATGAGTGCTTCCATTGTCACAGGAAAGGGCACTGGAAGAAGGATTGCAAGGCGTGGAACGCCAAGAACCAGGAACCGAAGCAAGCTGTGGCTTCGACTTCAGGTGTGTTTGTAATTGAGAATTGTCTGTCGATCAACTCTACTTCCTGGGTATTGGATACCGGATCAGGATCTCATATTTGCAATTCATTGCAGGCACTGAGAAACCGTAGAGTGCTGAAGGAAGGTGATATGACCCTAAAGGTTGCTAACGGAGCTAGCGTGGGAGCTGCGTCCGTCGGGGATTATCACCTAGGATTGACGAGTGGACACATTTTGGTTTTACATAACTGTTATTTTGTACCAAGCTTAACGTGTAATATCATATCAGTTTCCTTGTTATCAAATAAAGGTTATGATTTCACGTTTGTAAGAGATGTTGTTAACATCCACCTTAATCATAGTTTGATTGGGTCCGGTACCCTAAATAACGGTATATATGTTTTAAACCAACTCCAAATTTTCAATGTCCAGAACACACTAAAAAGAAAGTCTCCAGATTTAAATAAAGCTTTCTTATGGCATTGTAGACTGGGTCACATCAATGAGAGAAGGTTGACTAAGTTGCATAGAGAAGGATATTTGGACTCGTTCGAATATCAAACTTATGACACTTGTCAATCTTGTCTCAAAAGAAAGATGACAAAGACTCCATTTACTGGACAAGGAGTAAGAGCGAGCGAGCTCTTAGGACTCATACACAGCGATGTATGCGGTCCGATGTCTACACATGCAAGAGGTGGTTTTTCCTATTTCATTACTTTCACGGATGATTACTCAAGATACGGATTCATTTATCTGATGAAACATAAATCCGAGGCTTTTGAGAAATTCCGAGAGTATAAGAATGAAGTAGAAAACCAAACCGGCAAAAGTATAAAGACACTTAGATCTAATCGAGGTGGTGAATACTTGAGTGCCGAGTTCCTTGGTTACCTAAAAGAGAAAGGAATTCTCTCTCAGCTTACTCCTCCATACACTCCACAGCATAACGGTGTATCGGAGAGACGGAATCGAACCCTATTGGATATGGTACGATCCATGATGAGTAATGTTGAGTTACCGCGATCTTTCTGGGGTTATGCGCTAGAATCAGCGGCATATCTTTTGAACATGGTTCCTACCAAGACTGTGCCTACCACTCCATATCAGATGTGGAGCGGGAAGAAACCCCATCTACAGTATATAAAGATTTGGGGATGTCCAGCTTTTGTTAAAAAGCATCATGTGGACAAGCTCGAGGCACGATCAGTAAAGTGTAAGTTTGTGGGATATCCAAAGAACTCCAGGGGATATCTATTCTATTACGCAGAGGAACAAAAGGTATTTGTTTCTCGTAATGCCCATTTTCTAGAACATCAGTTTTTAGAAAAGGAATCAAGTGGGAGCGAAATAGAACTGGAAGAAATTCCAGAACCACAAACTAATACTGAAAGTTTGGTAGAACCAGTAGTTCAAGAAGAACAGGACATTCCCGCACCCCTCCGCAGGAGTAGTAGGCCGTCTCATCCGCCTGAGAGATACTACGGTTTTCTCATAGATGGGGATAGAGAGGATTGCATCATAGATGATGATGAACCTACTGACTTCCAACAGGCCATCCAGAGCGGCGACTCGGTACGATGGCTAGATGCAATGCGGACCAAAATGGAGTCCATGTACACCAACAAAGTATGGACTTTGGACTTTGCTCCAGATGGGGTAAAACCCATAGGATGCAAATGGATCTTCAAGAATAAGATTGGTGTAGATGGACAGGTGGAAACCTATAAGGCTAGACTTGTTGCAAAGGGTTTTCGTCAAAGACCTGGTTTGGACTATGACGAAACTTTTTCTCCAGTGGCTATGCTCAAATCCATTCGGGTCCTTCTTGCTATTACTGCCTTCCATGATTATGAAATCTGGCAGATGGACGTAAAGACGGCTTTTCTGAATGGAAATTTAGAAGAGTGCGTCTATATGGATCAGCCAGAGGGTTTCAATCAGAGTGGGAGCAGCGGGAAAGTATGCAAGCTGCTTAAGTCCATTTATGGACTAAAGCAGGCATCGCGGAGTTGGAACATCTATTTTGATGAGACAGTCAAAGAATATGACTTTATCAAAAATCCAGATGAACCGTGTATATATAGTAAAGTTGTAGCCAGAAGTGTCGTATTCCTCGTCTTGTACATGGATGACATTCTATTGATAGGAAATGACATTCCTATGCTACAATCTGTCAAAGGATTCTTATCACACAGGTTCTCCATGAAAGACCTGGGTGATGCCTCTTACATTCTGGGGATCCGGATCTATCGTGATAGATCCAAGAGGATGTTGGGACTTTCGCAGTCCAGGTATATCGACACTGTACTGAAAAGATTCAGTATGGAAGATTCTAAGCGCGGTAATCTACCGGCTTGTCACGGAATCACCCTCTCCAAAGAGATGTCTCCCAAGACTGATTTGGAAAGGGAACGCATTCTATTATACCCTACGCTTCTGCGGTAGGCTCTATAATGTATGCAATGTTGTGCACCAGACCAGATGTAGCTTACGCACTGAGCGTGGTAAGCCGGTATCAGTCAGACCCAGGGGAGAAGCACTGGATAGCAGTAAAGAACATTCTCAAGTACCTGAGAAGGACTAAGGAGATGTTCTTGGTTTACGGCAGAAAAGACCTCAGGTTGGAGGCCTTTGCTGATTCCGGCTTCCAGAGTGATAAGGACGATTCCAAGTCCATGTCGGGTTATGTCTTTACCCTCAATGGAGGGGCGGTGTGCTGGAAGAGCTCCAAGCAGGACACCGTTGCTGACTCGACGATGGAAGCGGAGTATATAGCTGCTTGCGATGCCGCAAAAGAAGCATTCTGGATGAAGAAGTTCCTAACAGAACTTCAGGTGGTTCCTACCATAGTTGATCCAATACCTTTGTATTGCGACAACAACGGAGCTATAGCTTTAGCAAAGGAACCAAGGTCCCATCAGAAGTCCAGACACATCTTAAGGCGGTATCACCTGATCAGGGAGATCATTGATCGTCAGGAGATCGAGGTTCGGAGAGTTGCTTCTGAAGAGAACATTGCTGATCCATTCACAAAGGCCCTACCACAGATTCAGTTCGAGAGGCTACTCGAGATCATCGGTCTTCGATACGCCAGTACATGGCCCTAGTGCAAGTGGAAGATTGTTAGTGTTTATTCCCTAGAAGGCCATTACTGTATCATACTAGTTTGTATATTACTTAATGGAAGCTTGGGATATTCACATGTATATAACAGTCTTGCTAAACATGGTAGTATGCTACTTGGTTTTTCTATCTTAATATGTGAGTATACGTATTGATAGAGCTCTTAGGATCTTGCTTGTCTACCAGCGTTGTGATGGCAGTCACACTAGTGGGGGCTGGGTAGTCTACAAGCACATCCTTATTCAGGTCCCTGGTCGTTGGATTATCAAGACAGAGCATCGATACTCCGGAGTAGACTAGTGTGTGCGCTTCTCATCCCAGTTGGGGAGATGGTCTATCCCACAGCCGTCAGTACGTCGTACTGGAGATAGTATGCAGGTGCTCGTTGGGTTACGGGTACACCGGACAGGACTCACAGGGAACTGTTGGTTGGTTTTATACCAGTCGTCAGTGAACAGTTCCCAGGTGACATGAGTACAGCATAGTCCGCAGACTTGACACTGCTACTTTGCCTCGAGTGTGTCCCACTGTTCTTAGATTGCTACCCTACCACGGCTCAAAGGAGTCGTGCAAACAGGTAGCAGTTGGGTGCAGTCCCGAGCACTTGGAGGCAGTGGCGGTTAGACAGGATTCGTCTCTCCCGGTATTGGGGGTTGATATCGCGCTGTGTCAGAGAGCCATTACGCAAAGTCCCTGGCCAGGGCAAGCGAGATTTGCTGGTCGGTTCCAGTAGTTTCTCAGGGTGTAATGGGCTTCGCTCCGACACGACTTATACCGCTATTAGGGGACTGACGCTTGCCGCCCCCCTAGGCCCGATATGCGATAGTCTAAGACGAACGGACCGGACTGTATGGAGATTGTCACATCAGGCTCAGTAGGAGTTCGGATGGGTTTCCTCATCGGCCTTCTTATCGACATCTACCTGGGGACCGTTACGTACAGCTAGTGCCGCTTGCGGTCTGTGGTTAAACCCACTGCCAGCGTAGTAGTCGAGTCTCTAGAGTCCCACACAGAGAGTTTTCCTACTCCGGGCAAAACGATATAGAGGTCGTATGGTTTTACGACAAGGGTTCGGACGCATACGTGTGTTTACGCACGTACGACTTTCGGACAGTTTTTACCAGTCGGCTTTGGTTTAAGCCAGTTACTGGTATCCGGTTATTGGATTTATACAGTCTAACTTTTTTCCGTATTTTTGCGGAAAGGAGGGGCGTTCTCGTAATTACGCGAGAAGCTTCTAGAAGATGGTGACTAAGGAGGTTTAGGTGGCATATACATTGAATGAGATTAGTGAGTCATATGGATGATTCATCCATGTCATTAATGCTTCATAATTGCTTAATGACTCATGGAGATGAATCACCACAAGATATTTATCAAGCATGGTTGTAAAATGATTTCTTTTCTTTTCTTGTTAAAAAGAAATGCTTGATATATATTATGATAACTCATTCTTCTCACTTCACTATCATCCTCACCTTCTCTCTCCTCAAGCTCTCCCTCTTCAAACCCTAATCCTCCCCTCTCATGTGTTGAGTACAAGGATTAGTTAGACTACTTAATCCATAACCCTCTCTATATTTCACCTAGCTTCTTTGATTAGCACTTAGAGAAGTTTAGTTGTCTCAAGTTTAGAGGCTAAGCTTGGAGTAAAGCTCTCGGGTGGATCGTCTACTACTTCGAGAAGGCCGAGGAGGAGGTGGAGTTCGCAAAGACGAAGGACACGATTCGTTAGATATAATCCCTAAACATAGTAGCATAGAAACTCTATGTTTTAAGTTAGTTATCGTTTAGCTTCGATTCAAGCGGTTAGTCGATGTTTGTTCACTAAACAAGTTCGTTTTTGAAATTTCCGCCTCCCCACAAGCATTGGGGTGTAGTACATCGACTTACAGTATGTATCCCATCTTCCAGCTCCTTTGGCGCAGGTGGAAACTCTAAGATTACCTCGTCATCATCGTTTTAGAAGCACCAGGGGAGGTCATCCATATTCTCGGGCTCTTCTTCTGACAACGTTATCACGTGACAGGTACGAGCTCGCTTCCAAGACCGATGTTGATCTGCTTCTACTCTCGCGGCTTTGGGTTCATGCTTCTGCGGCGGGGTTATCCTCCAGCTGCTGGATAAAGCGAACCTGCCCTGTTGATATTGATCTTCGACCTAGTTCTTGAATGTGAAGCAGTCTTCAATAAGATGTCCTATTGCCCTGTGATAGGAGCAATAGTCCGGGTGAGAGGCTTCGCCTGCTTGCTCGGGGTGCTTGGACTCCGGAATGTAAGGTTCCTAGGCACACTAAAGAGGTCTCACAAGGCATCAACCATGCCAATTTCAAATTTTACAAGTGCCGAGAAACCCTAATACGGATTCGTTGACTAGAGTTTAGGCGAAAAGTGAAACTAGTTAACAACTTAACTAAAAGAAAGAGGCCACAACCTTTGTAGATCCGGATCTCCACTTCCTAAGCTCCACGTAGACGTCCCCTCGCTGTCCATATCGGATCTCGGACTCTGGCATCGGCTTCATCGGAAAAATGGGCGGACTAGGTTGTCGACTTCGATGCCGAAGAAGATCTACGTCGAGGCAACTCAAGATCAAGCTCCAACTTCACCAAGTCGTGAAACTTGTGAAGATAACACCCTATACTACTTGGCAAGAGGTAGAGGATGAAGAAATAGGAGGTGGGTTCACTTTAGAATTGGATTTCTCACTCATTTTCACAAGTTTCCATTAAAGCTAGTAAGCTTTTCTTCTTGTTAAAGATGATGAACCAAAAGAAAGAATATGATAAGTTCTTTTTAAAAAGAAAAATAATATGAATACTTATCATATCCTAACCTTGGTTAGGTGTAGAGAATAGACCATGGTTAGTTTGAATGGTTAGGGTTAAGCATGAAGACAAAATGGTCACTTTAGTCAAAGCTTCATGAAGCTTCAACAACAAACAAAGAAAGCCACCATTTTCTCTTTTTTATCTTTTCCAAAATAAATAAATAAATAAATAAATAAGTAAGAAAAAGAAAAACCCTAACCATTACATAACCATGGTTTAATCTTTACACAAATTCAAGTAAACATGTATCATCAAACATGATACAATCAAGTGCACACAAAAATATATCACATATACAATGTGCACATCAAGTGAGAAAATCCTTTTAAAAATGAACCAATACTAGTAAATGCAAAGTAATATATCAAATATATAATTATACATTAAATCATTAAATCAACATTTGATTCAATGATCCGGTTATGTCGCACATAACCGACTAGTATCCAATGTATCGATTTATCGAATCAATCTTCGATTCGATAACTAGGTTATATCGCATACAACCAATCGAAACATTCATCGCGAGAATGAAATACGGTATCACATACACGCATTATTCTCGGTCCCGCACATATCTCATACGCGCTCCTATTTCGTTTCGCTTGAGCCAGGAAACCTCTGTGTAGGACTCTAAAGACTCGTCAATACGCCGGCAGCAGATGATGATCATATCAAGCACCTACAAGCCGCAAGCGGTCTGCTAAACGTAACGGCCACCCGGGTATTGAGCGATCAGAAGATCGACGAGCAAGCCCGCTCACACTCCTGTGAATCCAACCAGTAACACTTACCGTATAGTCCGGTCTGTTCGTCTGATATGTCGCATATCAAGTCTAAGGGTGGTAAACGTCAGACCCCAATAACCGATAAGTCGTGCCGATGTGAGGCTCATAACGGGTTGAGAAACTACTGGTAACACTTACCAGCAAATTTCTGATCAGCCCTGGCCAGGGACTTCCCTGTTACGGCCAATCGAGCACAGCACAACATCAACCCCCAATACCGGAAGAGACGAAACCCCTCCTATCGCTCATTGCCTCCATGTGACTCGGGACCGTACCCAAAAACCACCATTTTGCATGCCCTCATGGACGTGGTAAGGTGGAGATCAAAGCACAGTGGGAATCACACAAGACTCTATGACGATCTCGGGTCTACAGACTAACCTGCACAAGTGTCACATGAGAACTGCCATCTGACGTGAGGTATAATACCATCTGGGAGTTCTCGGCGAGTCCGTCCAGTGTATCCAGTCTCTACTGAGCACCCGTATACCATCTCTGATGTCAAACACCAATGGATATGGGATCATCCATCGCCTATCTCATGGGTCGAGAAGCGTATACGCTAGTCTACACTGGTATATCGATGCCCCGTCTCAATACACCCACGACTAGGGACCTTGAAGGATGTACTTATGGACTACCATGTCCCCACTAGTATGATCTGCATCATAGTCCAGGTAGTCAAGTACACATCCTAAGGGCTTTACCAACATGTAACTATAAGACATTTAAAGAGACTAGTGTACATGTTAAGATAAAGAGCAACCAGATAGCATACTATCATATCGAGAAAGAAAGTCATCTTTATATATGTCCAAGCATCCAATATAATATACATCATCTGTACAATACTGGCCTCTAGGGCATACATACAACTAACAATCTCCCACTTGCACTAGGGCCAGCTGCTGTAGTATCGCATACCGAGCATCCCGAAGAGTCTCTCAAACTGTATCTGGGGAATGGCCTTCGTGAGTGGATCCGCCGTGTTGTTCTTCGTGTCAACCCTCCTGACCTCGATCTCCCGGCGATCAACTATCTCCCGGATCAGGTGATACCGCCTCAGAATATGTCTGGATCGCTGATGGGACCTGGGTTCCTTGGCCAAAGCCACCGCTCCATTGTTATCGCAATACAAAGGTATTGGATGCTCAATGGATGGAACCACTCCAAGTTCAGTAATGAACTTCTTGATCCAGACAGCTTCTTTAGCAGCAGCGTTGGCAGCGATGTATTCAGCCTCCATCGTCGAGTCTGCCACGATTTCCTGCTTGGAACTCTTCCAGCTAACCGCCCCTCCGTAAAGGGTAAAGACAAATCCCGACTGCGACTTAGAGTCGTCCTTATCACTCTGGAAGCTCGAATCGGTAAAGGACTCCACTTGGAGTTCTCCGTTACCATACACCAAGAGCATCTCTTTAGTCCTTCGTAAGTACTTGAGAATGCTCTTCACAGCTGTCCAGTGACTCTCTCCAGGATCAGCTTGATACCTGCTCACTACACTTAGTGAGTATGCTACATCGGGTCTGGTACATAGCATCGCGTACATGATAGAGCCTACAGCCGAAGCATAGGGTATCCCTTGCATGCGAGCTCTCTCCAAATCAGTCTTGGGAGACATCTCTTTGGAGAGAGTGACTTCAGAGATCGTGGGCAAGTTCCCACGCTTGGATTCTTCCATACTAAACCTCTTTAGTATGGTGTCAATGTACCTGGATTGGGACAATCCCAATATCCGTTTGGATCTATCTCTATAGATCCTAATTCCCAATATGCAGGAGGCATCACCAAGATCTTTCATTGAGAATCTTTATGATAAGAAGAGCTTGACCGATTGCAGCATAGGAATATTATTTCCTATCAAGAGTATGTCGTCCACGTACAATACGAGGAAGACAACCTTACTCTCTGCCACCTTCTTGTAGATACAAGGTTCATCTGGGTTTTTGACGAAATCAAACTCTTTGATAACGACGTCAAAGCAGATGTTCCAACTCCGCGATGCTTGCTTTAATCCATAAATGGATTTAAGCAGCTTGCACACCTTCCCGCTGCTCCCACTGTCTACGAAGCCCTCTGGCTGAGTCATGTACACGCACTCTTCTAAATCACCGTTTAGAAAGGCGGTCTTAACATCCATTTGCCAGATTTCGTAGTCATGATATGCAGGGATGGCAAGCATGATCCGGATGGATTTAAGCATAGCCACTGGAGAAAAGGTTTCGTCATAGTCCACACCTGGTCTTTGACGAAAACCCTTTGCAACAAGTCTAGCTTTGAAAGTCTCCACTTTCCCATCTACACCAAGTTTTTTCTTGAAGATCCACTTGCTCCCAATGGGTTTTACCCCTTCAGGAGCAACATCCAAAGTCCATACTTTGTTGGTGTACATGGATTCCATCTCGGACCGCATAGCATCCAGCCATTTCACTGAGTCCCTACTCGTGATGGCCTGCTCGAAGCTAGTTGGGTCATCATCCTCCATGATGCAATCCTCGCTCCCACCATCCATGAGAAAACCGTAGTATCTCTCACGTGGGTGAGGAACCCTACTAGATCGGCGGAGTGGCTGGGGTTCATCGGGAACTACGGAATCCTATGGTTCCACCAGATCTTCTGTTGTAGCTTCTGCAGCTGGAACTTCTTCCAGTTCTACCTCATGACCACTAATCTCTTTTTCAAGAAATTCCTTTTCTAAAAAGATGGCATGCCGAGAAACAAACACTCTTTGTTCCTCAGGGTGGTAGAAGATATACCCTTGTGAATTCTTGGGATATCCTATAAATTTTCATAGAACAGGCCGTGCCTCGAGTTTGTCCGGATTTTGTCGTTTGACATAGGCTGGACAACCCCATATCTTAACATAGTTAAGACATGGTCTCTTTCCTTTCCATATCTCATATGGAGTGGTAGGCACAGATTTGGTGGGGACCATATTCAATAGATGTATGGTTGTCTCAAGCGCATACCCCCAGAAGGAAATAGGTAACTCAGCTGTGCTCATCATAGAGCGCACCATATCTAATAGGGTGCGGTTCCTCCGTTCTGATACACCATTGTGCTGTGGTGTATATGGAGGAGTCAGCT
The DNA here is from genome assembly GCA_030015575.1 of Agapanthus africanus. NCBI lineage: Eukaryota > Viridiplantae > Streptophyta > Magnoliopsida > Asparagales > Amaryllidaceae > Agapanthus > Agapanthus africanus. Next base: position 460,148,176 of record JASDDO010000019.1, on the reverse strand, counting down.
GAGAGAGAATCCCATTCTCTTTTAGGAAGTCCAGGAATTCATTGCTCAAGTATTCACCTCCTCGATCAGATCGAAGGATTTTAATACTTTTTCCGGTTTGGTTCTCGACTTCTTGTTTATATTATCTAAATTTCTCAAAAGTTTCAGACTTGTGTCTTAACAAGTACACATGTCCGTATCTTGAGAGATCGTCAGTGAATGTAATGAAGTACGAAGAACCATCCCTGGCATGTGTAGACATGGGACCGCATACTGTTAGTTATATGTATGCCCTAGAGGCCATTACTATACATAGGATGTATATTGTAGTGGGTGCTTGGACATATATAGGGAGGACTTTCTTGCTCGACATGATAGTATGCTATCTGGTTGATCTTTACCTTAACGTGTTCACTGATTGTCTCTCTGTTACATGTTGGTAAAGCCCTTAGGATGTGTACTTGACTACTTGGACTATGATGCGGATCATACTAGTGGGGACAGGGTAGTCCATAAGTACATCCTTCAAGGTCCCTAGTCGTGGGTATATCGAGACGGGGCATCGATATACCAGAGTAGACTAGCGTATACCTTCTCGACCCATACAGATGGGCGATGGATGATCCCATATCCATTGGTGTTTGACATCAGAGATGATATACGGGTGCTCAGTGGAGACTAGGTACACTGGACGGACTCGCCGAGAACTCCCAGATGGTATTATACCTTACGTCAGATGGCAGTTCTCTGATGACACTGGTACAGAGTAGTCTGTTGACCCGAGATCGTCATAGAGTCTTGTGTAGTTCCCACTGTGCTTTGATTTCCACCTTACCACGTCCAAGAGGGCGTGCAAAACGGTGGTTTTTGGGTACAGTCCCGAGTCACATGGAGGCAATGAGCGATAGGAGGGGATTCGTCTCTCCCGGTATAGGGGGTTGATGTTGCGCTGTGTTCGATTGGCTATAACCGGAAATCCCTGGCCAGGGTTGCTGAGATTTACTGGTAAGTGTTACCTGTAGTTTCTCGAACTGTTAAAGACCTCATATCGACACGACTTATCGAGCTGTTGGGGTCTAACGTTTACCACCCCTAGGCGAGATATGCGACATATCAGACGAACAGACCGGACTGTACGGTAAGTGTTACTGGTTGGATTCACAGGAGTGTGAGTGGGCTTGCTCGTCGATCTTCTGATCGCTCAATACCCGGGTGGCCGTTATGTTTAGCAGACCGCTTGCGGCTTGTGGGTGTTTGATATGATCATCACCTGCTGCCGGCGTATTGACGAGTCTTTAGAGTCCTATACAGAGGTTTTCTGGCTCAAGCGAAACGAAATAGGAGCGCATATGAGATATGTGCGGGACCGAGAATAATGCATGTATGTGATATCGTATTCTATTCTCGCGATGAATGTATCGATTGGTTGTATGCGATATAACCTAGTTATCGAATCAACGATTGATTCGATAAGCCGATACATTGGATATTAGTCGGTTATATGCCATATGACCGGATCGTTAAATCAAGTGTTGATTTAATGATTTAATGTATAATTATATATTTGATATATTACTTTGCATTAACTAGTACTGGTTCACTTAAAAAAGGGATTTTCTCACTTGAAATGCACAAGTTGTATATGTGATATACTTTTGTGCACTTGTTTGTATCATATTTGATGATACATGCTACTTGGGTTTGTGTAAAGAAATTAAACCATGGTTATTTAAATGGTTAGGGTTTTGATTTTCTTATCTATTCATTTATTTATTTATTTATTCTTTTTGGAAGGATAAATAAAATGGTGACTTATTTTGTTTCTTTCTTGAAACTTCTTGAAGTGTTGAAAGTCAAAGCCATTTTGTTTCTTTCCTAAACCCTAACCCTTTAACTTAACCCTAGTTTATTCTCTACACTTGACCATGGTTGGTTTATGATAAGTATTCATTTATTTTCTATTTTGGAAATACTTATGATATTCCATCATCTTCTTCTTCTTCTTCTTCAAGATGAAGAAGCTTGCCTCCATCAATGGCAACTAGTGAAAAAGAGTGAGAAATCCAATTCTAAAGTGAACCCACTTCCTATTTCTTCATCCTCTACCTCTTGCCAAGCAGTATAGGGTGTTTTCTTCACAAGTTTCATAACTTGGTGAAGTGGGAGCATGATCTTGTGATGCCTCGACGTAGATCATCTTCGGCATCGAAGTCGACGACCTAGCCCGCCCATTTCTCCGATGAAGCCGACGCTCGAGCCCGGGATTCGATTTGGACAGCAAGGAGACTTCATCATGGAGCTATGGTGGTGGAGGACCGGATCTACGAAGGTTGTATTTCCGTTCACTTAGTTAAGTTGTTAACTAGTTGCATGTTTCGCCTAAAATTCTAGTTAACGATCCGTATTAGGGTTTCTCGGCACTTGTAAAATTTGAAATTGGCATGGTTGATGCCTTGTGAGACCTCATTAGCGTGCCTAGGATCTCTACAGTGGTATCAGAGCCTAGCTAGAGCTTTAGGTGATGCGTAGACGGAGTTAGAAGTCCGATCGAACCGAAACCCTAACTTAAAAATTGCTCTCTGGAAATTTTCTGAAAATTTGGATTTTTGTGAATTAAAAATTGCCAAAAAATTCAGCAGGGAATTCTATGAGTTACAGTGAAGCACGTGACTCTAACTCTACCAAAGCGCCGCGGAACCGCGGCCCCACCATGGGTTTCATGGCGGTTCCGCGGCCATTTTGGTGAGTTAGACCACGTGGCTTGCACAGTAATTCTTGTCTTAAAGTGCTGAGTCTTCTGGAAATTTTTATATTTTACTCAAGAGTTGAGTTTTCTGGGATGCTTTGGGGCTTCGATGATTCGATCGGATTTTTCTAATTTTGTCTATGTGCTTTTCCGGATAATTTTAGAATATGTTAAAAAGTTCGACCGGATATAAATACCCAATTTTTCCCCTGCCGGAAAATTTCCAAGTGTTGGATTTTTCCGTGGTTTAAAGACGTTCTAAGTAGTGCAAGTAACGCGATGGACTCTCTAGAAGACAACAAACCTTAACTCGATTATGTGACCGTCTTGAACTTCCCTTTGAACCTTCGGGTTTGGGGCAGTATGGCGTGCCACATGTGAGGCATTGGCTTAACCCTTCTACGGCTGGACCGTTGCTACTGTGGCATGAAGTGAATTTTCATAAAACCTATTTCATGTGTTGATCTGTTTTGGGAAAACTTGGGTGTTTGATTGTTCGATCGGAAAGTTTACCATTTTCTATTTATCCGGAATGTGATACAATAATTGGAATTCACAAATAGTTATGAGATAACTGAATGAATGTTATAAACATAGCAGTTTAGTTTCACTTGATCAGTTGCCACGGAATTTTGATGCGATCAAAAGTCCGTCGCAATCACGTAGCGTACGCGGATACTCGCCGGGTAAACTTAATAGACAGCCTCACTCCATAGCCCCGACCAAGTGACTGTAGGAGAACCCCATCGCCGAAAGCGTCCGTTCGGGTGCTCGCGGCAGCGATGTTCCGCCTTGGTGCACTTCGTCGACGGTATCGGGGGTGCGGCCGCCTACTAAAGTTTGCGACGAGCATTCGACCAGGATGTCGGGAATCTTGCTGAATTGCCCGACTTGATATTGAAAAGTGTTTTCGATAATGAGACTAAAATGTGGGGTTTATAATTGTTAGGCATGCGATGTCTAAGGAATTCATTTGATTAGGCATGCGATGTCTATGCAGGTTGCGGATTCCAACTGTTGTAGTTTTACACTTTCTTTTCTGTGACCGTAAGTGTAATATGTGATATCGCCGGTTTCGTTGCTATATGCCAACGATAATTGGGATACGCATGTTTACTTACGTTGATGACATGTGATGTTATGTGTTGCTGGATATGTTATATTGGATCGTGGTGTTTGAATAGCCGGGGGTTTTTATGTGAGATGAGTGTTTTTTCATTTTCATTCATGTAAAAACTTGTATATAATATTCTTTTATTGGGGCACTTCCAGGTTGCGGAAGATGTCACCTTTTGTATATTATTTACTTTTCCGCACTAGGATAGACCCAAGGAGGAGAGCACAAGTAACCGGGTTCTGGAGTCCAGTGGGAGACCAACTCGAGGAGTCGAGTCCGGGTCTCCTAACTCTAGAATTGGAAGGGTTGCTTGCCGCTCTCGTAGGGGTCTAGGGGTGTGGGTTTGGCTATTCATCGCGACCGTGGAATTCGTGTTTTATACTGGCTCGTATTGAAAACACGGACGTCCTAGTATATCCAATATTTCATATGATTCTTCTGCTGCGATTTCTGTGATGTGATCATGTGATATGTTCTGTGATGGATACAGTATATAGTATATATGATATATTATATAGACGTTGCTTATGTTTTACACCCGCACTAGCCCTGCCCTGCTTTGCCGTTAGTTACCTAACCTAACGGTGCACGAGGGGACATCGAGGCGAATGCGGATGGCATAAGTGTACGTCGTATTTATCTGTGATGTTTAGGTAATTTAAATGATGGGATATTCATTAATGTGATTAATGAAAATAAAAGAAACCTAAGATGTTGTAGAATCAAATTTCAAAAATAAAACAGGTAGCTACAGTTCTTGCTTTGCACAGTGATATATATGATATATCCTGCACCTTATTCGATAAGGAAAGGACCGAGATCCCTTCACCGGGAGTGACTCCTTTAGCAATAACTGGCAGATGCTACAACTCTCGGTTTGTCTTTTGATCGCTTCTATAGTTTCTGCTTTGCACTGTGATATATATGATATATCCCGCACCTCATTCGACGAGGAAAGGACCGACGATCCCTTCACCGGGAGTGACTCCTTTAGCAAAACTAGAAAAGCCTCAAAAGCACTCCATTTTAAAATCATTTGATTCTACAACGATATCAAGTTCATTACGCAATAGGTTTTCAGAAAAACCTGTCGTAGCCCTCCGTCATTTCAGATAAGTACTAGTTAGTGCTGCGGTTGTTTGGCATGCGTCAAGGCGTAGTGTACGGTAGCTAACTAGTGCTTATCTGCAAGCATACGATGCGATTGGATTAGGGTATTCATACGGCGTTGTTTGGCATGCGTCAAGGGTCGTGCGGGTGGGTTTAATTCAATCAGGAAATGTATGGGTTGAACTTGACTAGCGGACTATGGGTTGTTTGGCATGCGTCAAGGTCATAGCACGCTAGGGGCAAAATATTATCGGGAATTTCAAGTGTTGAAATTTGCAATGAGATTGCATACCTTCTATGAGATAGTTGGATCCCGATACCCGCTGCGAGTAAGAGTTACTCCTGGGAGAGTTTTATACATTACAATTAGCCGATCAAGTAGGTGTCTAGAAAGGTGTTAACGGGGTTCCGCCTCTGGGAAAACGAGGTTTACATTAATTAGGTTCGTGCGAAAGCACGGGGGACCTCCCTCAAAGTACCGACACTGGCCTGGCTGAAAGATTGGCGAACTTGTAGTGTGTAATTAATCCCGGCTAGTCTTTCCTTTTAGGGTTTGAAGGAAGATTTGATAAAACCAGTGGGAGCCATCCTGATTAGATAAAATTATAACCAATCTATTCTTGCAAGAGCGCACATTGAGTGTTTTCTTCTCTCTCTCTCCAGGTAACGACCATATCACGCCTTAATCAAGATAACAATATAAATTTATTGACCGAACCGGCTTGTTATAATGAGCTGGGGAACGTTGGTCCCGCTCCAACTTATAATTATTATAAGACAGAGCAGGAAATTGGGGAATACTAGATTTCCCGTGCCACCCAAACGAAGAGAGTGCATGCTGATGCATCATCTTCGGGTGTGTTCTTTATACAGAACTGTTTCTCCATTCTCTACGTCCTGGGTATTTGATACCGGATCAGGATTCCAGATATGTAATATGTTACATAGGGCTACAGAAAGGTAGAGAACTGAGAACGGGTGATAAGTTTCATGAGGCAGAAAACGGGGCAAGTGTTGCAGCCAAGTCTGTTGGTCACTGTCACCCTGTATTACCAATACATTGATTCTGAACGAATGTTATTAGATACCGAACCTGATATACAAAATCATATCAGTCTCTTTATTAGTAAAGAAACGATAAAATTTTGTATTGTTGGATAATGTTTTGAACATTTCCTATATCAAAAGTTGATCGGATCAGGCACGTTATCTAAAAGCATTGATGTTCTAAATCAAACTACAGTTCTTAGTATACAGAACACACACAGGAGGATGAGTTCAGAAATGAACAAATCCTTCTTGAGGCATTGTAGACTAGGTCATATCAATGCGACCTGACTAGCTGAAGTTACATTTAGATGCATATTTAAATCTGTTTGAATTTACATCTTATGAAACTTGCCAGTCATGTCACAAAGATACGATGACCATAGCTCTGTTTACTGGAAACAGAGAAAGAGTTAGTGAACTCTTGGGATGATACATGTTGATGTATGTAGGTCCCCTGTCTACACTTGCCAAGACCGGTTCTTTATACTTCATTACATTCTCTGATGATCTTTCGAGATTCAGACCTATGTTCCTGTTGAAACACAAGTCCGAACCTTTTGAGATATTCATAGAATATAAGTTAGAAGTAGAGAACCAAAATACGGGTATAAGTATTATGTCCTATGATGAGATCAAGGAGAAGAATACTTGAGCACGAAATTCTTGGACTTTTCTAAAGGAGAATGAGATTCTCTCTCAGCATTACTCCTCCGTATACACCATAGCACGATGGTATATCGGGGCGGAGCAATCACACCCTATATGATAAGGTGTGCTCTATGATGAGTACTACTGAGTTACCTATTTCCTTTTTGAGAGTTATGCACTTGAGAAGCTGCATACCTATTGAATAGGGTTCAAATCAAATCAGTTGCCTACCACTTCATATTTGATATGATAAGGGAAGAGCCCATCTCTTAAGTTAGTTAAGATTTGGGGTTGTCCAGCCTATGTCTGAAAAGCAAAATCCGGACAAACTCGAGGCAAGGTCTGTAATGTAGAACTGGAAAGGTTCCAGCTATACAAACTACAGCAGATGATTTGATAAAACCAAAGGATTCAATAGTTACCAACGAACCTCAGCCTCTCCGCCGATCTAGTAGGGTTTCTCACCCACCTGAGAGATACTTCTGTTTCTCTATGACAGTGGGAGCGAGGATTGCATCATGAGATGATGACCCAACTAGTTTCGAGCTGGCCATCAGGAGTAAGACTCTGTAAGAATGGCTGGATGCTTAGTAATCTGAGATGGAATCCATGTACACCAACAAAGTATAGACTTTGGTTGCTATATCTGAAGGGTTAAATCCCCATCAGGAGCAAGTATATCTTGAGAAGATTACTTGGTGTAGATGGAAAAGTTGAGACTTTCAAAGCTAGACTTGTTAAAGCTTTTCGTCATCGACCAGGCGTGGATAATGATGAAACCTTTTCAAGTGGCTATGCTTAAGTCCATCCAGATCCTACTTGCCACGGCTACATACCATGACTACGATATCTGGAGGTTGGGTGCCATGACTGCTTTTCTAAATGATGTTTTAGAAGAGGACGTCTATAAGTACACAGCCAGAGGGCTTCGTAGAAAGTGGGAGCAGCGGAAACGTGTACAAGATGCTTTATAGGATAAAGCAGGTATCGCGGAGTTGGAACATCTGTTTTGATGAGTTAGTCAAACAGTTTGACATCATCAAAATGGTAGATGAACCTTGTATAAACAAAAGGGTAGTAGGGAGTATGGTGATGATTCTCGTAGAGTACGTGGATGACATACTCTTGATAAGAAAGGAGTTTCATATGCTACGCTCGGTCAATCTCCGCTTATCACAATGATTCTCCATATAGGATCAAAATGATACCTCCTAAATCCTGGATTTTGGATCTATGAGATAGATCTAATTGGATGTTAGGATTCTCACTAGTTGTAGTGAGATGGTATCAACCGATCCTGGGGAGAACCACTGGAAGGGTTCCAGGGTAATAAGGACGACTGAAAGTCAGTCACAGGCATTGTCTTTACCCTCAGTAAAGGGACGGTATGTTGGAAGAGTTCCAAGCTAGATACCGTGGCATACTAGACGATAAAGGCTCGATACATCGCTACTTAAGATGCTACCAAAGAGGCAGTCTGGATGTATATTTGTTCATGAGATGAACTTAGTTCCTCCCATTATGTGACAATGGAGTTGTGGCTTATGCCAAGGAACGTCCGTCCCATCAGTGATCCAGACATATTCTAAGGCAGTATCACCTGATCATGGAGATGGTTGATCTCCAGGGTGATCGAGGATAGAAGAGTAGACTCAGAGAACAACACGGCGGATCCACTCACAAAGGCCTTTTCCCAGAGAGAGACTTTTATGGGATGGTTGAGTATGAGATACTACAACCACTGCTATCAGATGGCCCTAGTGCAAGTGGGAGATTGTTAGTTATATGTATGCCCTAGAGGCCATTACTATACATAGGATGTATATTGTAGTGGGTGCTTGGACATATATAGGGAGGACTTTCTTGCTCGACATGATAGTATGCTATCTGGTTGATCTTTACCTTAACGTGTTCACTGATTGTCTATCTGTTACATGTTGGTAAAGCCCTTAGGATGTGTACTTGACTACCTGGACTATGATGCGGATCATACTAGTGGGGACAGGGTAGTCCATAAGTACATCCTTCAAGGTCCCTAGTCGTGGGTATATCGAGACGGGGCATCGATATACCAGAGTAGACTAGCCTATACTTTCTCGACCCATACAGATGGGCGATGGATGATCCCATATCCATTGGTGTTTGACATCAGAGATGATATATGGGTGCTCAGTGGAGACTGGGTACACTGGACGGACTCGTCGAGAACTCCCAGATGGTATTATAGCTTACGTCAGATGGCAGTTCTCTGGTGACACTGGTACAGAGTAGTCTGTTGACCCGAGATCGTCATAGAGTCTTGTGTGGTTCCCACTGTGCTTTGATTTCCACCTTACCACGTCCAAGAGGGCATGCAAAACGGTGGTTTTTGGGTACAGTCCCGAGTCACATGGAGGCAATGAGCGATAGGAGGGGATTCGTCTCTCCCGGTATAGGGGGTTGATGTTCCGCTGTGTTCGATTGGCTATAACCGGAAATCCCTGGCCAGGGTTGCTGAGATTTACTGGTAAGTGTTACCTGTAGTTTCTCGAACTGTTATAGACCTCATATCGACATGACTTATCGAGCTGTTGGGGTCTGACGTTTACCACCCCTAGGCGAGATATGCGACATATCAGACGAACAGACCGGACTGTACGGTAAGTGTTACTGGTTGGATTCACAGGAGTGTGAGTGGGCTTGCTCGTCGATCTTCTGATCGCTCAATACCCGGGTGGCCGTTACGTTTAGCAGACCGCTTGCGGCTTATGGGTGTTTGATATGATCATCACCTGCTGCCGGCGTATTGACGAGTCTTTAGAGTCCTACACAGAGGTTTCCTGGCTCAAGCGAAACGAAATAGGAGCGCATATGAGATATGTGCGGGACCGAGAATAATGCGTGTATGTGATACCGTATTCTATTCTCGCGATGAATGTATCGATTGGTTGTATGCGATATAACCTAGTTATCGAATCAACGATTGATTCGATAAGCCGATACATTGGATATTAGTCGGTTATATGCGATATGACCGGATCGTTAAATCAAGTGTTGATTTAATGATTTAATGTATAATTATATATTTGATATATTACTTTGCATTAACTAGTACTGGTTCACTTAAAAAAGGGATTTTCTCACTTGAAATGCACAAGTTGTATATGTGATATACTTTTGTGCACTTGTTTGTATCATGTTTGATGATACATGCTACTTGGGTTTGTGTAAAGAAATTAAACCATGGTTATTTAAATGGTTAGGGTTTTGATTTTCTTATCTATTCATTTATTTATTTATTTATTCTTTTTGGAAGGATAAATAAAATGGTGACTTATTTTGTTTCTTTCTTGAAACTTCTTGAAGTGTTGAAAGTCAAAGCCATTTTGTTTCTCTCCTAAACCCTAACCCTTTAACTTAACCCTAGTTTATTCTCTACACTTGATCATGGTTGGTTTATGATAAGTATTCATTTATTTTCTATTTTGGAAATACTTATGATATTCCATCATCATCTTCTTCTTCTTCTTCAAGATGAAGAAGCTTGCCTCCATCAATGGCAACTAGTGAAAAAGAGTGAGAAATCCAATTCTAAAGTGAACCCACTTCCTATTTCTTCATCCTCTACCTCTTGCCAAGTAGTATAGGGTGTTTTCTTCACAAGTTTCATAACTTGGTGAAGTGGGAGCTTGATCTTGTGATGCCTCGACGTAGATCATCTTCGGCATCGAAGTCGACGACCTAGCCCGCCCATTTCTCCGATGAAGCCGACGCTCGAGCCCGGGATTCGATTTGGACAGCAAGGAGACTTCATCATGGAGCTATGGAGGTGGAGGACTGGATCTACGAAGGTTGTATTTCCGTTCACTTAGTTAAGTTGTTAACTAGTTGCATGTTTCGCCTAAAATTCTAGTTAACGATCCGTATTAGGGTTTCTCGGCACTTGTAAAATTTGAAATTGGCATGGTTGATGCCTTGTGAGACCTCATTAGCGTGCCTAGGATCCCTACACATACATCACTATGTATTAGTCCCAAGAGTTCGGTAACTCTTTCTCCGTGTCCCGTAAACGGAGTTTTGGTCATTTTGCCTTTGAGACATGACTGGCAAGTGTCATAAGATGAAAATTCGAATGGTTTCAAATATCCATCCTTATGCAACTTAGCCAGTCGTGTCACATTGATGTGACCCAGTCTACAATACCACAAGAAGGATTCGTTCAGTTCTGAACTCTTCCTCTTGTGTGTGTTTATTATGCTCAGAACTGTTGATTGATTTAGAACATAAATGCCATTGCACAACGTGCCTGATCCAACCAACTTTTGGTTACGGAAAATGTTCATAACATTATCCTGTAATACAAAATTATATCCCTTTTTACTCAATAAAGAAACCGATATAATGTTGCATATCAGGTTCGGCATGTAATAGCATTCGTTCAGAACCAATGTATTACCAGTTGGTAATGCAAGGTGATATTCCCCGACAGTCTTAGCTGCAACAATTGCACCATTTCCAACTCTAATGTCTTTATCACCTTCTCCAAGTTCTCTACCTTTCCTAAGCCCATGTAACTGATTACATATATGGGATCCTGACCCGGTATCTAATACCCAGGACGTAGGGCAGATGGAGAAACAGTTCTCTGTAACGAACACACCCGAAGAAAATGCATCAATATGTACTTTCTTCATTCGGGTGGCTTGGAAATCCTGGTATTCCCCTATGTCCTGTTCATTCCCATAACTCTTATAAGAAAGAACGGAACCAACGTTCCCCAGCACAGTATAACATGCGGGTTCAGTCAATACATCCATATTATTATCTTTATTAGGGCATGACATGGTCGCTACCTGGAGAGAGAGAGAAGAAAACACTTTAGCGTATGCTCTTGCAAGATCAGATTGGTTATTATCTTATCTAATCAGGATGGCTCCCACTGGTTTTTATCAAATCTTCCTTCAAACCTTAAAAGGAAAGACTAGCCAGGATTAATTACACCTTACAACTTCGTCGATCTTTCAGCCAGGCCAGTGTCGGTACTTTGAGGGAGGTTCCCCGTGCTTTCGCACGGACCTAATTAAAGTAAACCTCGTTTTCCCAGAGGCGTAACCCCGTTGACACCTTTCTAGACACCTACTTGATCGGCTAATTGTAATGTGTAAAACTCTCCCAGGAGTAACTCTTACTCATAGTGGGTATCGAGATCCAACTATCTCATAGAAGGTATGCAATCTCATTGCAAATTTCAACACTTGAAATTCCCGATAATGCTTTTGCCCCTAGCGTGCTATGACCTTGACAAAAGCCAACAAACCACAGCGCGCTAGTCAAGTTCAACCCGTATATTTCTTGACTGAATTAAACCCACCCGCACGACCCTTGACGAAAGCCAACAAAGCCGTACGACTACCCTAATCCAGTCGCATCATATGCAGCAGATAAGCAGCACATAGCTACCGCACACTACACCTTGACGAAAGCCAACAAATGTAGCACGAATACTATATGTAACTTATCTGAAATGACGGAGGGCTACGGCAGGTTTTTCTGAAAACCTATTGCGTAATGAACTTGATATCGTTGTAGAATCAAATGAAGTTTTGAAATGGAGTGATTTTGAGGCTTTTCTAGTTTTGCTAAAGGGGTCACTCCCGGTGAAAGGATCGTCGGCCCTTTCCTCGTCGAATGAGGTGCGGGATATATCATATATATCACTGTGCAAAGCAGAAACTATAGAAGCAATCAAAAGTCAAACCGAGTGTGTAGCATCTGCCAGTTATTGCTAAAGGGGTCACTCCCGGTGAAGGGATCTCGGCCCTTTCCTCATCGAATAAGGTGCAGGGTATATCATATATACCGCTATGCAAAGCAAAACTGTAGCTACCCTTTTTATTTAAAATTCGATTCTACGACATCTTTTAGGTTTCTTTTCTTTCATTAATCACATTAATGAAGTCCCATCATTTAAGTCACCTAAACATCACAGATAAATACGACGTACACTTATGCCATCCGCATTCGCCTCGATGTCCCCTCGTGCACCGTTAGGTTAGGTAACTAACGACAGAGCAGGGCAGGGCTAGTGCGGATGCAAAACATAAGTAACGTCTATATAATATATCATATATACTATATACTGTATCCATCAGAACATATCAAATGATCACATCACAGATATCGCAGCAGAAAATATCATATGAAATATTGGATATACTAGGACGTCCGTGTTTTCAATACGAGCCAGTATAAAACACGAATTCCACGGTCATGATGAATAGCCAATCCCACACCCCTAGACCCCTACGAGAGCGGCAAGCAACCCTCCCAATTCTAGGGTTAGGAGACCCGGACTCGACTCCTCAAGATGGTCTCCCACTGGACCCTAGAACCCGGTTACTTGTGCTCCCCTCCTTTGGTCTATCCTAATGCGGAAAAGTAAATAATATACAAAAGGTGACATCTTCCGCAACCTGGAAGTGCCCCAATAAAAGAATATTACATACAAGTTTTTACATGAATGAAAATGAAAAACACTCATCTCACATAAAAAAACCCCGGCTATTCGAACACGACGATCCAATATAACATATCCAGCAACACATAACATCACATGTCATCAACGTAAGTATGCATACACCAATTGTCGTCGACGTATAGCAACGAAAATCGGCAATACCACTACATACTACACTTACGGTCACAGAAAAGAAAGTGTAAAACTACAACAGTTGGAATCCGCAACCTCTTTAGACATCGCATGCCTAATCAAATGAAATACTTAGACATCACATGCCTAACAATTATAAACCCCGCATTTTAGTCTCAATATCGAAAACTCTTTTCAATATCAAGTGAGACTAAACCGCTAGATTTATAACATTCATTCAGTTATCTCATAACTGTTTGTGAATTCCAATTATTGTATCCCATTCCGGATAAATAGAAAATATTAAACTTTCCGATCGAACATTCGAACACCCAAGTTTTCCCGAAACCTTTCAACACATGAAATAAGTTCAAAGACATTCACTTCATGCCTCAGTACCAACGGTCCAGCCGTAGAAGGGTCAAGCCAACGCCTCACATGTGGCACGCCGTACTGCCCCAAACCCTAAGGTTCAAAGGGCAGTTCAAGACGGTCACATAATCGAGTTAAGGTTTGTTGTCTTCTAGAGGGACCATCGCGTTACTTGCACTACTTAGAACGTCATTAAACTACGGAAAAGTCCAACAATTGGAAATTTCCCGTCAGGGGAAAGATTGGGTATTTACATCCGGTCGAACTTTTTAACATATTCTAAAATATCCGGAAAGCCACATAGACAAAGTCCGATAATCCGATCGAATCATCCAAGCTCCAAAACACCCCAGAAAACTCAACTCTTGAGTTCAGATTAAAAAAAAATCCCAGAAAACTCAGCACCTCAAATAACAAATTACTGTGCAAAATTGGAAGGCTGACGTCATCAGATGGCCGCGGAACCGCCGCAAAAGCCAGGCTTCTGCCGCGGTTCCGCCGCACTTTGGACGTATCTTTTGGAAAATTTTGCACCGCAATTCTTAGAATTTCCTGCTGAATTTTTTAAGAATTTTTAATCTGGAAAAAACCCAGTTTTTGAAAAAAGTCCAGAGAGCATTTTGGAATTAGGGTTTCGGTTCGATCGGGTTTCAAACGTCGTCTACACTTCGCCTAAGGCTCTAACTAGGCTCTGATACCACTGTAGGGTTCCTAGGCACACTAAAGAGGTCTCACAAGGCATCAACCATGCCAATTTCAAATTTTACAAGTGCCGAGAAACCCTAATACGGATTCGTTGACTAGAGTTTAGGCGAAAAGTGAAACTAGTTAACAACTTAACTAAAAGAAAGAGGCCACAACCTTTGTAGATCCGGATCTCCACTTCCTAAGCTCCACGTAGACGTCCCCTCGCTGTCCATATCGGATCTCGGACTCTGGCATCGGCTTCATCGGAAAAATGGGCGGACTAGGTTGTCGACTTCGATGCCGAAGAAGATCTACGTCGAGGCAACTCAAGATCAAGCTCCAACTTCACCAAGTCGTGAAACTTGTGAAGATAACACCCTATACTACTTGGCAAGAGGTAGAGGATGAAGAAATAGGAGGTGGGTTCACTTTAGAATTGGATTTCTCACTCATTTTCACAAGTTGCCATTAAAGCTAGTAAGCTTTTCTTCTTGTTAAAGATGATGAACCAGAAGAAAGAATATGATAAGTTCTTTTTAAAAAGAAAAATAATATGAATACTTATCATATCCTAACCTTGGTTAGGTGTAGAGAATAGACCATGGTTAGTTTGAATGGTTAGGGTTAAGCATGAAGACAAAATGGTCACTTTAGTCAAAGCTTCATGAAGCTTCAACAACAAACAAAGAAAGCCACCATTTTCTCTTTTTTATCTTTTCCAAAATAAATAAATAAATAAATAAATAAGTAAGAAAAAGAAAAACCCTAACCATTACATAACCATGGTTTAATCTTTACACAAACTCAAGTAAACATGTATCATCAAACATGATACAATCAAGTGCACACAAAAATATATCACATATACAATGTGCACATCAAGTGAGAAAATCCTTTTAAAAATGAACCAATACTAGTTAATGTAAAGTAATATATCAAATATATAATTATACATTAAATCATTAAATCAACATTTGATTCAATGATCCGGTTATGTCGCACATAACCGACTAGTATCCAATGTATCGATTTATCGAATCAATCTTCGATTCGATAACTAGGTTATATCGCATACAACCAATCGAAACATTCATCGCGAGAATGAAATACGGTATCACATACACGCATTATTCTCGATCCCGCACATATCTCATACGCGCTCCTATTTCGTTTCGCTTGAGCCAGGAAACCTCTGTGTAGGACTCTAAAGACTCGTCAATACGCCGGCAGCAGATGATGATCATATCAAGCACCCACAAGCCGCAAGCGGTCTGCTAAACGTAACGGCCATCCGGGTATTGAGCGATCAGAAGATCGACGAGCAAGCCCGCTCACACTCCTGTGAATCCAACCAGTAACACTTACCGTATAGTCCGGTCTGTTCGTCTGATATGTCGCATATCAAGTCTAGGGGTGGTAAACGTCAGACCCCAATAACCGATAAGTCATGCCGATGTGGGGCTCATAACGGGTCGAGAAACTACTGGTAACACTTACCAGCAAATCTCTGATCAGCCCTGGCCAGGGACTTCCCTGTTATGGCCAATCGAGCACAGCGCAACATCAACCCCCAATACCGGGAGAGACGAAACCCCTCCTATCGCTCATTGCCTCCATGTGACTCGGGACCGTACCCAAAAACCACCGTTTTGCATGCCCTCATGGACGTGGTAAGGTGGAGATCAAAGCACAGTGGAAATCACACAAGACTCTATGACGATCTCGGGTCTACAGACTAACCTGCACAAGTGTCACCTGAGAACTGCCATCTGACGTGAGGTATAATACCATCTGGGAGTTCTCGGCGAGTCCGTCCAGTGTATCCAGTCTCCACTGAGCACCCGTATACCATCTCTGATGTCAAACACCAATGGATATGGGATCATCCATCGCCCATCTCATGGGTCGAGAAGCGTATACGCTAGTCTACACTGGTATATCGATGCTCCGTCTCGATACACCCACTACTAGGGACCTTGAAGGATGTACTTATGGACTACCATATCCCTACTAGTATGATCTGCATCATAGTCCAGGTAGTCAAGTACACATCCTAAGGGCTTTACCAACATGTAACTATAAGACAGTTTAAAGAGACTAGTGTACATGTTAAGATAAAGAGCAACCAGATAGCATACTATCATATCGAGCAAGAAAGTCATCTTTATATATGTCCAAGCATCCAATATAATATACATCATCTGTACAATACTGGCCTCTAGGGCATACATACAACTAACACGGAAGTGTCATCATCTGATATTTTATGACAAGATCGAATATCTTCCTTGTCTTTTCTTGGGGAAAAGAATATGCTCGACCCATCTTTTTTATAAGAGACGAATCTGAATTGTTCGACTCCTAATCGCGTAGCTTCTTGGACCCGCTTTGTTGCTGCCGAATGCCTTTCCCGTTCTTTGATTTATTTCTGCCTCTGCGTCGGGCCTTTTGTACAACGGGTTGACAAGGAGGAGCATTTTCATTTTTCACAGCCTGCTGAAGGAAGCGTTGCGTCCTGGCTTTCTCGTAGATGTCCATTTCGCGATTATGGTCTTCTCGAACCTTTTGACCCGCTTCCCTTATAATCTTGTCCATTTGTTCTTCGAACGATGGGCTTACCATTTTTACGGCGGGAGCTCGTTCTGGTTCAGGGTTAGCATTTTCCCACAGAGCATTTCCTTCTTCATCAAAGTCATGTATGACGTGGTAGTCGCGGAATAGCTCCCGTTTCTTGGATTGAACATACCCAAACCTGGTTGTTTCCGTTCTCCCGTTGGGCAACTTTCGTTGAGTTCCGGGAACGTTCCAGATCCTGTTATAGAACCGTGCTTGTCGAGAAGTTTGTTTAAGGGGTACACCTTGGCGTCTCAAGAGTCTCTTTAGTCCGTCTGTGTAATATCTGGGCAAACGGATGGGCTGGAGCCTGTCAAGCGTAGAATCGGCGCCATGCCAGATTTCTTTCTCCAGGTGCGTCTTCGAGATTTGCCTTAGACGATGGATTAGCAAGTGGTGTCGCATGAGCAAGCATCTCCTGCAGCTTTTCACGTTGCAGTTAAACTTTTGTTAAGGACCGAGTTTGAGGTCGGTGACTAGTAGAAGCTCGAACTTCGTCTTTGGAATTCACCACATAGACTATGTGAACTACCATGCCCCCAGGTTTGGGGTGTTTGGAGTTTTTGGCCTCTGGAATTTGCTTCGAGCACTTGAGCTTTATTGGGCCTTCTTTTTTGTGAAAAGCCGCTTTGGTTTTAGGAGGAGCCGCTGTATCAGGATCCGTCTTAGGGTGAGTCCCCTTCACCTGCTTCCACACCTTATATATAGATGAGGAAAGTTGTCTCAGGGAGCGAATTTATTTCTGCTCTCGTGGGATCTCCATGGGCTGCGGAGACTTCTTCAATATTGCGGTAGGAGAATTTTGTCTGACCCTTCGCAACAGTTTGAAGCTGTTCCCAGTTGGAACAACAACATTCACCACTGGGGTTGAAACTGGACCATGCGGAGAACTGCCCCCAGCACATTTTGTATGATTTCGATATCGACGTTGACCGTTTCTTATGGCCGGGATTTGATTAGCCTCAGGATTTTGCCGAGCCTGCCCCCTGTTTCCTTTGAGAGCTTAAATATTCTGCCCCCTGCGTCGACCGTGGTCCTTAGAAGGTGCGAGTCGTTTGAGAATTGATTCCATTGGCAAAGTTACAGCTTGGGGAACCAGCCTGTGGAAGACAGACTTCCACTGGGCTTCCTCCATCGGCGTTGAAGCACCGAGGGTGGGAGGTGAGAGTATCGACCTAAAGAGAATCCCGTTGATTTCTTGAAGAGTTAGATTGCAGAGATTTGAGATTGCAAGTGGCCCATATTTGACTCCACCAGATATGACAGAGCCTGAGTTGCTAGGGTAGAAACAAATGCCATTCTTCATAGAGACGAAGCGCCGACTTCAGTATTCACTCCCCCAAGGGCAACCAAAAACATACACACCGCAATTATTTGATCGCGGAAAAACACGACACACGAAGTGTGGAGTGGAAAGAGGAAAAGGTCCCACCGGGCGTGGCAGAATCTGTTCCCCGCCGAACACGGAGACGCGACCGCGCAGGTCCGTCTTACCTGAAATTCGGGGCAGATGCTAATTGGTGCTATCCGTCCACCTCTCCGAAGATGCCGAGTTGATTTATGGCAGCGTGCATCGAAGGTTTAAACGGATGCGGCCGATGTAGCAGACTTCGTCAGATTCCCCCTCGTTTGAGGGGTTTTTGATTGTGGGGACGCTCTTCCCTGCAGGTGCAAGCCCCTGCGGTTAATTACGCTACCGCATCACGGTAACAACTTTCTCCTTCTCCAGATGGTCACTTCGTGTCGTGGGTGTTTGTTTTGTTTTTGGTTGCCCGTGGATTGTATACGGAGACTAATTTATGTTGTCGCCTGTAGGGCGTGGATTAGTCCAAATCCGTATCTTCTTAGATTTGGGTTTGTGGGTTGGGTTTAAGGATACGTTAGCCTCATTTGAGACTAAGATCAACTTAAACGTTTGTTAAGGATACGTTAGTCTAAATTTTAGACTAAGATCAACTTAACAGGATCATTTAGATTCGACAAAAGAGCAATTGGACTCTATTGTTTAGTTTAGGGACATTGCGGTCGATTAGTTTAAGGACATTACGGTCCAATGTTAGTTTAGGACATCTCGGTCCAAGGTTAAGGACATCGTAGTCCATAGGTTTGAAGGGGACCCCACAGTCCGAGGTTAAGGACATCGTAGTCCATGAGTTTAAAGACCCCACAGTCCGGTTTAGAGACATCGTAGTCTATGAAGTTTAAGGACATCGTAGTCCATGAGTTTAAGGACCCCACAGTCCGGTTTAGAGACATCGTAGTCTATGAAGTTTAAGGACATCATAGTCCATGAGTTTAAGGACCCCACAGTCCGTAGAAATGTGTGGTTGTTGGGACCCGTCACTTCTCTGAAGATGTTGAAGGATTACAACGACAGATATCACAGGAGTAAAAAGATGTACCCTTGAACCGGTGTGAATTGATTGGAAGATCTGTAGCCCAGTTTGGGACTAAAATCTGTTGAATATTCATGAGCAGATGGCTCAGTTCAATATAAGTTGAGGACTTATGTCCAGAATTGGGCTAAGTCCAATAAGATTAAAATGTTTAACATTTTATTGTTCTGGGCTGTTGAGCCTTTACTTGGGCTTGGCCATTTTAATAATGCTGAGCATTAGATCCTGACATTTTTTGTCTTGTATTGAATGCATAGCATTCATCAGAACAATGTGTGTTCTGACAATACGCCACGTGGAGAGCCAGGCGCTTTGCGCCAATTAAAGAGCACATTGCGCTTCTGCCAAGTAGCGCACACGAAAAAGACACGTGTCGCGCTTAGCGCTAAGCGCCAGTTTATGAGCGCATTGCGCTTTCAATTTATGAGCGCGTTGCGCTAGTTTAGCGGCGCACCAGTGAGTGACACATGGCGCGCTTGGCGCTGAGCGCCAGCCCGTGAGCGCAGTGTGCTATTTCAGAAGCGCAAAGCGCAAGTTGCATACGTGGTTGACACGTGGCACGTTTTGGCGCTGAGCGCCGGTCCATGAAGCGCAGAAGTGCAGTTCAAGAGTGCAAGGCACTTTCCAATAGCGCAAAGCGCATTTGATCAAATTTATGATCGGAGAACAAGTTTATGTTCTTTTTAAAGAAGGCATTGCCTCAAGATTCAAGAACAACAGTTCTTATTTTGGAAAGGGCTTTGCCTTTGTAGATTAATGATCTGTGAATGAAGTAAATACTTCTTTATTGTTTGATGAGATCTTTTGATCTCTTTTATGAAAAGACCTTGGTCTTTTTTAGATTTATGATCTTTTTTAGAAGATAGTTCTTCTTTTCATGAGATGATTTCATCTCTGTGTTTATTGCTCATGTTCTTTACCTTGAAGAAATGATCTTCTTTTGCTAAAAGCTTGCTTTTCTTTCTTTGAGTTTTCTCAAAGTTTGTAGAGAGGTTTCTCTATATCAGACTTGAAGTCTTGGGGCCTTTATATAGGGCAAATTGATTTGTTAAATCAGTTACAGAGATATTTCTCTGATTGATTTGGGGATGTTTCCCCACCGTTGGATCTTTGATCCTAGGGCTTCTGTTTTACAGAAGGCAATCTTCTTGTTTTTTAACAAGATTGGAAAGATCTTTCCATAACAGAATTTTAATTCTGATTAATTAATGATTTATCATTATTAAATCTTTTGATCTAACGGTGGGGAATTTTTAATTCCAGCGCTGGCACACCCGTGCTTTGCACGTGGTGCGCTGCTCAGAGCGCAGCGCACTTTGCGCTAGCGCACCTACGTTTGACACGTGACGTGCAACGCAGAGCGCAGCGCAGCCTGCGCTAGCGCACCCGTGTTTGACACATGGCGCGCAGCGCGCCTAGCGCTGATCTGAAGCGTTGCTTCAATTTTTTGAATTTTGAATTTTAAAACAGTGCTTTGCTCTGATTGGGGGTGCGCTGCGCAGCGCACCTGGCGCCAGCGCATCTGTGTTTGACACATGGCGCGCAGCGCACCTAGCGCTGGATCTGAAGCGTTGCTTCAACTTTTAGATTTTGAATTTCAAAACAGAGCTTTGCTCTGATTGGGGAAACAGAAGCGTCGCTTCATTTTAAATCTCGGAATTTGAACAGAGTTTTGCTCTGATTGGGGAAACAGGTGATACCTCTTAAATCCTGGGATTTGGATCTATGAGATAGATCTAAATGAATGTTAGGATTCTCACTAGGTGTAGTGAGATGGTATCAATCGATCTTGGGGAGAATCACTGGATAGTTTCCAGGATGGTAAGGACGACTGAATGTCAGTCACAGGCATTGTCTTTACCCTCAGTGGAGGGACGATATGTTGGAAGAGTTCCAAGCTAGATACCGTGGCATAGCAGACGATAAAGGCTGGAAACATCGCTACCAATGATGATACCAAAGAGGTAATCTGGATGTATACTAGTTCATGAGATGAACTTCATTCCTACCATTGTGTGACAATGGAGTTGTGGTTTTGGCCTAAGAAACCCCGTCCCATCACTGATCCATACATATTCTTAGGCAGTATCACCTGATCATGGGATGGTTGATCTCCAGGGAGATCGAGGATAGGAGAGTAGACACAGAGGAGAAAAGCGTGGATCCACTCACAAAGGCATATTTCCCAGTAGAGACTTTTATGGGATGGTTGAGTATGAGATACTTCAACCACTGCTGATTATTGGGTATGAGATACTACAACAGATGGCCCTAGTGCAAGTGGGAGATTGTTAGTTATATGTATGCCCTAGAGGCCGTTACTGTACATACGATGTATATTGTAGTGGATGCTTGGACATATATATGGAGGACTTTCTTGCTCGACATGATAGTATGCTATTTTGTTGCTCTTTATCTTAACATGTACTCTAATTGTCTCTATGTTACATGTTGATAAAGCCCTTAGGATAAGTACTTGTGTCACGACCCGCAAGGTACGGAACGCGACCGGCACTTAAGTTACGAAACGTCTCAAGGCGTCCGTAAAATAAGTAAGCCGAAGCCCAGAATACAAAACTCAATTAAGAATTAGAGTGAAGGAAACCAATTTATTTAAAACATTTTACTCCATTTAAACCACATCAAGTTTCCTTTTTAAAACATCTTTCCCTTTTTCCAAAAATTCCGGCAGAACCTCCTTTGTAAAAACAAGCCCCAAACGGGTACAAAAACAGGAATGTAAATGAATCACATGAATATGGCATCCCCAAGCGGGAGCTAGCTCTTCGCCTCAAGGCGGTCACAAATCCCACGCAATGTAAAATAACAATGTGCATAAATAAGAATGAAAGCATAGATAAAATAACATGTCGACTCAAGTGAGCTCGACCCCACATAACATAAATCCATAAGTCTCACAACCTCGTCTCTAGGTCAATATACAGTAATCCAAATAAACTGGTACAGCTGAAATAGTAGTAGATGGAGTACTCTAGATACAATGAATATATATAAGGTGGTACAAAATGATAACAACCCACCTATGAGCAAAAGCCTCGAATCCAGGCAAAGAGAGCAAAAGAGGCAAAAGCGTCCGCCGTTGCAGTGCTGACGGAACGGACCTGCAGAAAAGCTGTAGCACAACGGAGGTGAGTTGCCAGCTCGTGAGTAATAAATAACATCTACAAAGGCTATCGCATGTATGCACACAAGTATCCTAGCATCTCTAAACAGGTATGGCTATAGGCACTAGCAGGTATGTATGCATCATCACTGTGCTAACAAGTATGAATGTCACATGGATGTACTAACAGGTATGTATGCCACATGAATGTACTAACATGTATGTATACTATATGAGTCAACTCAAGATATCAACATGTAAGTACAAAAACTATTCTTTCTTTGTTTTTGAAACTCTTTTCAATATCAGCATAATATCTATGAAATCAACAAAATCCGTGTCTAGCAACGACACCTTAAAACTGTCTCAATCTCATATATCCATGTCAAATATCTCTAGTCTAAGCCATCCGGCTGATCCATCCCTAATATCCATATCTCAAACTAGCGGCCACGGTCGGTATCCTCTGGATATCCGCCGTGCCAAATGAAGTCACCGGTAGGTAGTCCGTCCCCTGCCAGGCTCAACGCCATCTCCTGCGATCTTCTTGCCCTGGGGTACCTTACCGGGCCCACCATGTACCCGAGACGGTTCATCCACCTCCTCAAAACGGGTCTCGAGAATACAGCAAACTAATGGTGGACGACACTTTACATCACTAGAAAACCGCAACTTTTATATTTTAAAAGATCATAAGTTTCAAATCTTGCGGCTTTTCCCCGAAATCCAGAAATATCATAAATCTCATGAAATCATCATGGGTGCATATGTCAATGATAATGAATGCAAATGTCAATGTTCAAGTTGCAATGTATGATTTATACTAGGCACGAGCAAGTGATGTAATGATATATATGCACGAGAATAGCAATTCGTATGATTTCATTTTTAATATTTATTGCAATAGCACAGGTCTTAGCAATTAACATGTTCAGATTTATAGTTATCTAGTGTCGTGACATGGCAATTACCAGGGTGTGGGTGTACACATGAATAGTGCTCGTGCTGCATATAAAAACCTGGTAATGGTGCATGTGTCCTACAGAATGAGTTTGCGCATATGGGTACAACATATAGATCCTGACTGCAGCAATTATCATGCAAGTATTATTATTTCTAATGTCACAAGCAATTGTTAAAGTTTACTATTTTCAAGTTTACTAAATCTATCGGGCGATTTGCGCCATCCAAACGATCGTCCCCCGTAGATGTGAAATCTACTCACCCGTGACCCCGTGCTAGGTGTGTCCGACCACCTGCTTTCCTTTCTCTGCTGCGCTTGAAGTCCCCGCCGGCGAACCTAGAATTTACAAAAGTCACATATATCAGGAAAATCCTGCAAAAACACGATATATCGATAAAAAGGATACGCGTGCGTGAAACTAAAACGCGCGTGCACATGACATGTCGCGACGCGTACAAACCCACCAGAACCTATTCTGGCACGCTGTGTCGCGCAGCGCGCCACAGAACCACGCGTATCACGCGCGTGTCGCACAAGTTTAAAACATCGAAAACACGTTTAAAGCTCTAGATTTTGCCTCTGGGCCTAACTTAAAAAGTTACAGATACCAACAGACTAAGCTACCAAGCAGGACCCCACACCCAAAAACCCAGCACCCCTCCCCCTACTCTGGCCGCAAATTGCGGCCAGATCGAATAAACCGGCGGCCAAGAGTGGGAAGTGGGTCCCCGTTCATTGTGTGTGTGTCCCTGCTAGTCTCACCATGCTACAGTTTTCCCAATTTTATCCTGAAGGGCTCGGGTCAACAGCAGATCTAACAGAGGCTAAAAAGTCGCTAAAACTGCTAAATTACGCCAAGTCGGATAAATCGGGTATATTTAAGAAATCTGGGGCAAATCTCTGGTTAACTGGTCTCAACAGTACCTAATTAGGTTATTCTAACCATCACAACCATTACTTTGTCAAAACTCCCCTAATTTACCCCAAAACTACCACTAAA
The DNA here is from genome assembly GCA_030015575.1 of Agapanthus africanus. NCBI lineage: Eukaryota > Viridiplantae > Streptophyta > Magnoliopsida > Asparagales > Amaryllidaceae > Agapanthus > Agapanthus africanus. The sequence continues at coordinate 460,123,742 of JASDDO010000019.1, read as the reverse complement.
CATATAATAAACACTAAATTAAGCTAGATAACCATAACTTTAGCAATTAGAAGTTGGGTTAAGGGGTTATACCTCTAGAGACCCTAAATAAAAGAGAAGAGAAGAAGTAGGAGGGTGTGTGCTGTTGCTACAGCTCCTGGTGCTGCAAAACTTGGCTAGAAATGAGCTGAGCTTCACTGTTGCTGAAGCTGTTGCTGTTTGTTTGGGGCTGAAATGTTGCTGTTGCTGTTGTAGCAGTGGCAAGGGTTGAGGTATTTTTTTAGGGAAGGGTTGTGTGTTGTGGGGGAAGTGTTATGTAGGGAGTTGGGGGCTGATGTAGCAGCTGCTGCTGCTGATGTTCTGAAGAAAGGCTGAAGCTGATGTAACAGGCTGATGTACAGGCTGATGACAGGGGCTGATGGTGCTGTTTTTGGTGGCTATGCTGATGTTTTAAGAGCTGATGTTTGTGTGAGTGAGAGGGAGAGAAGAGAGTGAAATGAGAGTGTGAAAGAGAGTGTGAGAGAGACATGCAAAAAGTTTTGAAATGAAATGGGGTGTGACATAACCATAGCTACCATTCTCTCTTCCCTCATTACATGCTTGCATGACACCCATCACAATCTCTCCTTCTCATCACAAGTCAACCCTAAACCCTAATCACCCTTAACCAAATCTAAAACTCATAGTTAACTCAATTATCTTAACCAAGCGCCTAACCCACCATGGTTGGCTAAACATGGTTAACCCACTATGCACACCCAAACTTGGTAACCTTAGGCTTAACCCTAGTTATCATGCACAAGTGTGTGTGGTCGAGATAAAATTCTACAAAAATAACCATAAAACCAGATAAATTACTAGAAATCCGTTTTGGTAAACTTTTTACCAAAAACCCCACATTAACACACAATTACTACTAAACACAGACTCAGGTGTTACAGTCTTCCCCCCTTAAGAAAATTCGTCCCCGAATTTTAAAATATGCAACTACGCGTACCTTCAAAAAGATGAGGGAATTTCTTCCGCATCTTTCCCTCGGCCTCCCAAGTGATCTCCTCACCATTTGGGCTGCGCCAAAGAACCTTCACCGACGGTAGGACCTTTGATCGAAGTTTCTGCACCTGCCGATCTAATATCTCACCTGGCTGCACGGTGAACGAAAGGTCGGGCTCAAGCTGAACGGTCTGATGCTGAATCGTGTGGGAAGGGTCATGAAGATATCTGCGTAGCATCGACACGTGGAAGATGGGGTGAACATCTTAAAAGCTGGGTGGAAGAGCCAAATGATATGCAACAACGCCGATGCGCTCGAGGATCTCGAAGGGACCTACGAATCTAGGGCTAAGCTTTCCCTTTCGCCCAAATCGCATCACGCCCTTCATCGGAGAGACCCTCAGAAAAACATGATCGCCAACCGCGAACTCTAATCTACGACGGCGCCTATCTGCATACGATTTTTGCCTGCTCTGAGCTGCTCTCATCCGGTCTCGAATCAACTGCACTTTCTCGGTCGTCTCCTGCACGATCTGCGTCCTAAAAATACTGCTCTCGCTCAGCTCAGTCCAACAGACGGGCGATCTGCATCTCCTCCCATACAAGACCTCGAAAGGTGCCATCTGGATAGTATCCTGGAAGCTGTTGTTGTGGGAGAACTCCACTAAAGGTAAATGACGATCCCAGCTACCGCCAAAGTCCAAAACGCACGCTCTGAGCATGTCCTCGAGAGTCTGAATAGTCCGCTCTGACTGCCCGTCGGTCTGCGGATGAAATGCTGTGCTGAAGCTCAAACGGATGCCCAATGACTCCTGAAGTCTCTGCCATAGTCGGCTGGTAAACTGGGTGCCTCGGTCTGATACGATACAAGTCGGTACGCTATGCAACCGTACGATCTCGTCGATGTAGATCTGGGCATACTGAGCAAAACTGAAAGTGGTCTTCACTGGCAGGAAGTGAGCCGCTTTCGTCAATCGATCCACGATCACCCAAATGGAGTCGTACCCTCGACTGGTCCTGGGTAGACCCACAACGAAGTCCATCGAAATCTGCTCCTATTTCCACTCCGGAATGGGCAAAGGCTGCAACTCTCCAGCTGGCCTCTGGTGCTCGGCCTTGACTTGCTGACAAGTCAGGCATCTCGATACGAAATCTGTGACCTCCCTCTTCATCCCGTCCCACCAATAGACATCTCTCAAGTCGTGGTACATCTTGGTGGAACCTGGATGAACGCTGTATGTAGATCTATGCGCCTCCTCAAGAATCTAACGTCGCAGTCCCTCCGAAACTGGTACGCAAAATCGAGTCCCAAATCGTAGTACTCCCTGATCGTCGATCATGAACTCGGAATCTCTGCCCTGCCTGATCTGCTCCATGATCTCTGAAAGTCGGCCATCACTGGGCTGTGCCTCTCGAATGCGGTCAAGTAACTACGGAAGTGCACGAACATGCGCAAGCTGTCCCCCTGTCGGAGTGAACTCAAACTCCACTCGGCTGTCACATAAAATCTGCCAATCTGCCGACGACTGCCTCTGCACTGCGCGCAAGCAAGATAGACTACCCCCGGGCCTCCTGCTCAAAGCATCCACCACTACATTCGCCTTGCCCGGGTGGTACAAGATCACACAGTCGTAGTCCTTCACCAGCTCCATCCAACGACGTTGTCTCAGATTCAGGTCTCGCTGCTGAAATATATACTTTAAGCTCTTGTGGTCAGTGAATATTTGGCACGACTCGCCGTATAGGTAATATCGCCATATCTTAAGTGCAAAGACCACAGCACCCATCTCCAAATCATGAGTGGGGTAGTTCTGTTCATGTTTCTTCAATTGCCGCGAAGCATACGCGATCACCCTGTCATGCTGCATCAATACGCATCCTAACCCCACCCGTGAAGCATCACAATAAACCACGAATCCTCCTGATCCTGAGGGCAATGATAATACCGGCGCCGTAGTCAAACAAGTCCGCAGCTGCTGAAAGCTGTGCTCGCACTCCTTCGTCCAAACAAAAGGAACTCCCTTCCGGGTCAAACCGGTCAAAGGTGCAGCAATACGGGAGAAATCCTGTACGAATCGCCTGTAGTAGCCCGCCAGGCCTAGAAAACTACGGATCTCCGTAACCGATGTCGGTCTGGGCCACTGCTGAACGGCCTCAATCTTCTTCGGGTCCACATATATGCCATCTCTCGTAATTACTTAACCCAAGAAACCAACGTTGTCCAACCAGAATGCACATTTGGAAAATTTTGCGAAGAGCTGGTGCTCCCTCAGAGTCTGCATCGTAATCCACAAGTGCTGCTCGTGCTCCTCTCGGCTCCGGGAATACACCAAAATAAAGTCAATGAACACTATGATGAACAAGTCGAGATACGGCCTGAATGCACGGTTCATCAAGTCCATGAATGCAGCTGGGGCATTGGTGAGTCCAAACGACATCACCAGAAATTCATAGTGGCCATAGCGTGTACGGAAAGCTGTCTTCGGTATATCCTCCTTTCGGACTCGCAGCTGATGGTATCCTGATCGCAAGTCGATCCTCGAAAAATAACCCGCACCCTGAAGCTGGTCGAACAAATCATCAATGCGCGGCAACGGATATCTGTTTCGCACGGTAACCTTGTTCAGCTGGCGGTAGTCGATACATAAGCGCAAACTTCCGTCTTTCTTCTTGACAAACAGGACCGGAGCACCCCATGGAGAAACAATGGGTCGAATAAGTCCCTTATCCAATAAATCTTGCAGCTGAACCTTCAACTCTCTAAGCTCCGCCGGGGCTATCCGATAAGGCGGTATAGAAATAGGCCCCGAGCTGGGAATCAAATCAATACAGAACTCGACATTGCGCTCAGGCGGTAGTCCTGGCAGGTCATCAGGGAAAACATCGGGGAACTCGCATACAATCGGAACCTGGTCCAATGGAATATCTGTAGCTCTAGTATCGCATACATAGGCTAGAAATCCCCGACATCCCTTTCTCAACAGCTGATCAACGCGAAGAGAAGAAATCAACATGTGAGGGGCGACACCACGGTCCCCCTGCACAATAAAAGCCGACTCGCCGGGAAAACAAAATCTAACTGTCTTCTCGCGGCAGTCCACAGACGCATAGCACGTGGCTAACCAATCCATGCCCAAAAGAACGTCGAAGTCCAACATCTCAAGAAGGATCAAGTCGACAGGCAGCTCTCGCTCGCCAATACGGACAGTACAGGATCGGAACACATGCCTAGCAACAAATGACTCTCCCACAGGAGTGGTCACAACAAACGGCTGATCAAGCAAATCGGACTCTCTACCCAAACTCGGCACGAAGTGTGTGGAAACATATGAGTGCGTGGATCCAGGATCAAACAACACGTGCACATCAATATAACATACTGATAGGGTACCTATCACGACGGCATTGGATGCCTGCGCATCCTGGGGTGTCAACACAAAAACTCGGGCCTGACCTCCACCAATAGCGGGCTGACCTCGGTCTCGGCCTCTACCTCCTCGTCCTCTCTGGATAGGTCCGCCGCGTCCACGGCCTCTGGGTGCACCTAACTGGCGTGGAGCATCACCTGTGGCAGGAAGTAGAGCTCTCTGAGGAGGGGGCGGTGATGGTGGTAGGGTCACATGCGGAACTGTCGCCACTCCCTGTCATCTCGCTGGACAATCTCTAACACGATGGTGTAGACTCCCGCACCCAAAGCATCCTGGCGACGCCTGCTGTCCCTGTGGATACGAACCATACAGCTGACCTCGTCCAAACCCTCTGCCGGCCCTATCTCTCGGAAAGAATCTGGCATGCTACCCCTGATCTGGCGTGCCGGTATGAATCCTCTTCGGCGTGGGAACGGCCGAAGTCGCTGAAATACGTGCCTCCATCCGCAATGCTGTATCCATAGCCGCTGAATAGGTATCGAAGTGCTGGGCGCCAATGGCAAGAAATAGCTCGGCATCCAGTCCCTGTATGAACCTCTTCACCCTCTTCGCTTCGGTATCCACCAGATACGGAGCATATCGGGACAACTATGTAAACTGGACGTCATACTCAGACACCGTCATCCCTGGGGTCTTGATCAAGGCCTCAAAACTATGAGCTCTGGCGTCACGAATGCTCTCCGGAAGGAAACGAGCCAGAAAGACTGCTGAAAACTCGGTCCAGGTCATGGGCGGTAGACCTGCAGCTCGACCTCTCAGAACTGACTCCCACCATATCTGCGCGAGGCCCTCTAGTCGGAAACTCACCAGCTCTACCCATCGGTCATCAGAACACCTCAGCGAGCGGCAGATCCTGGCCAAACTGTCAAGGAACGTCTGCGGGTCCTCTGCTGCATCGGTACCCGTGAAGACTAGAGGTCTCAGCCTCATGAACTCCTGTAGCGAAACCGGGATGGTCACGGTGGTAGTAGTAGGAGCAGGTATCATAGTAGTCTGGGATGTAGTGGGTACGTCCTCCGGCCTCGGTGCACGACTGGCCGCAACTAAGGACCCCACCATCTGACGTAGCTCCTGCATACTCCCTATCATCTGTCGCAGCTCCTCCATACCAGTCTCAAGCCTATCCACACGGCCTGGGGAAGGCGGATCAGTCTGTCCCTGCGGTGTAGGCATACCACCCTACTCAGTCCTAGTCTCGGACAAGCCAGCTCGAATCTCGTCTCGGGCGGCGGCCCTCTGCTCTCTGGTAGCCCTCTGCGGCATAGGGACTGGTACAGGAAACAGGACAATAAGAACGGTGCAATAGAATTGTAGGATATACGGAATTGAAGAAGGAATTTCAAGCAAGTATATCCTAAAGTCACTTAGGCGGAGTACTGTATCGTAAGTATGCCACGGACATACGTACGCTACGTCACTCTACTTAAGTCACTTACTCCATCTACTAAGGGTCATCCTACACTCAGAAAGGTGAAACCTATCGCTCTGATACCAACTTTGTCACGACCCGCAAGGTACGGAACGCGACCGGCACTTAAGTTACGAAACGTCTCAAGGCGTCCGTAAAATAAGTAAGCCGAAGCCCAGAATACAAAACCCAATTAAGAATTAGAGTGAAGGAAACCAATTTATTTAAAGCATTTTACCCCATTTAAACCACATCAAGTTTCCTTTTTAAAACAACTTTCCCTTTTTCCAAAAATTCCGGCAGAACCTCCTTTGTAAAAACAAGCCCCAAACGGGTACAAAAACAGAAATGTAAATGAATCACATGAATATGGCATCTCCAAGCGGGAGTTAGCTCTTCGCCTCAAGGCGGTCACAAATCCCACGCAATGTAAAATAACAATGTGCATAAATAAGAATGAAAGCACAGATAAAATAACATGTCGACTCAAGTGAGCTCGACCCCACATAACATAAATCCATAAGTCTCACAACCTCGTCTATAGGTCAATATACAGTAATCCAAATAAACTGGTACAGCTGAAATAGTAGTAGATGGAGTACTCTAGATACAAGGAACATATATAAGGTGGTACAAAATGATAACAACCCACCTATGAGCAAAAGCCTTGAATCCAAGCAAAGAGAGCAAAAGAGGCAAAAGCGTCCGCCGCTACAGTGCTGACGGAACGGACCTGCAGAAAAGCTGTGGCACAACGGGGGTGAGTTGCCAGCTCGTGAGTAATAAATAATATCTACAAAGGCTATCGTATGTATGCACACAAGTATCCTAGCATCTCTAAACAGGTATGGCTATAGGCACTAGCAGGTATGTATGAATCATCAGTGTGCTAACAAGTATGAATGTCACATGGATGTACTAACAGGTATGTATGCCACATGAATGTACTAACATGTATGTATACTATATGAGTCAACTCAAGATCTCAACATGTAAGTACAAGAACTATTCTTTCTTTGTCTTTGAAACTCTTTTCAATATCAGCATAATATCCATGAAATCAACAAAATCTGTGTCTAGCAACGATACCTCAAAACTGTCTCAATCTCATATATCCATGTCAAATATCTCAAGTCTCAGTCATCCGGCTGATCCATCCCAAATATCCATATCTCAAACTAGCGGCCACGGTCGGTATCCTCTGGATATCCGCCGTGCCAAATGAAGTCACCGGTAAGTAGTCCGTCCCCTGCCAGGCGCAATGCCATCTCCTGCGATCTTCTTGCCCCGGGGTACCTTACCGGGCCCACCATGTACCCGAGACGGTTCATCCACCTCCTCGAAACGGGTCTCGAGAACACAGCAAACTCATGGTGGACGACACTTTACATCACTAGAAAACCGCAACTTTTATATTTTAAAAGATCATAAGTTCCAAATCTTGCGGCTTTTCCCCGAAATCCAGAAATATCATAAATCTCATAAAATCATCATGGGTGCATATGTCAATGATAATGAATGCAAATGGTATCAATGTTCAAGTTGCAATGTATGATTTATACTAGGCATGAGCAAGTGATGTAATGATATATATGCACGAGAATAGCAATTCTTATGATTTCATTTTTAATATTTATTGCAATAGCAGTGGTCTAAGCAATTAACATGTTCAGATTTATAGTTATCTAGTGTCGTGACATGGCAATTACCAGGGTGTGGGTGTGTACACATGAATAGTGCTCGTGCTGCATATAAAAACCTGGCAATGGTGTATGTGTCCTACAGAATGAGTTTGCGCATATGGGTACAACATATAGATCCTGACTGCAGCAATTATCATGCAAGTATTATTATTTCTAATGTCACAAGCAATTGTTAAAGTTTACTATTTTCAAATTTACTAAATCTTATCGGGCGACTTGTGCCATCCAAACGATCGTCCCCCGTAGATGTGAAATCTACTCACCCGTGACCCCGTGCTAGGTGTGTCTGACCACCTGCTTCCTTTTCTCTGCTGCGCTTGAAGTCCCCGCCGGCGAACCTAGAATTTACAAAAGTCATATATATCAGGAAAATCCTGCAAAAACACGATATATCGATAAAAAGGATACGCGTGCGTGAAACTAAAACGCGCGTGCACACGACACGTCGCGACGCGTAAAAACCCACCAGAACCTATTCTGACACGCTGTGTCGCGCAGCGCGCCACAGAACCACGCGTATCACGCGCGTGTCGCACAAGTTTAAAACATCGAAAACACGTTTAAAGCTCTAGATTTTGCCTCTGGGCCTAACTTAAAAAGTTACAGATACTAACAGACTAAGCTACCAAGCAGGACCCCACACCCAAAAACCCAGCACCCCTCCTCCTACTCTGGACGCAAATTGCGGCCAGATCGAATAAACCGGCGGCCAAGAGTGGGAAGTGGGTCCCCGTGCTTTGTGTGTATGTCCCTGCTAGTCTCACCATGCTACATTTTTCCTAATTTTATCCTGAAGGGCTCGGGTCAACAGAAGATCTAACAGAGGCTAAAAAGTCGCTAAAACTGCTAAATTACGCCAAGTCGGATAAATCGGGTATATTTAAGAAATCTGGGGCAAATCTCTGGTTAACTGGTCTCAACAGCACCTAATTAGGTTATTTTAACCATCACAACCATTACTTTGTCAAAACTCCCCTAATTTACCCAAAAACTACCACTAAACATATAATAAACACTAAATTAAGCTAGATAACCATAACTTTAGCAATTAGGAGTTGGGTTAAGGGGTTATACCTCTAGAGACCCTAGATGAAGGAGAAGAGAAGAAGTAGGAGGGTGTGTGTTATTGCTACAGCTCCTGGTGCTGCAAAACTTGGCTGGAAATGAGCTGAACTTCACTGTTGCTGAAGTTGTTGCTGTTTGTTTGGGGCTGAAATATTGCTGTTGCTGTTGTAGCAGTGGCAAGGGTTGAGGTATTTTTTGAGGGAAGGGTTGTGTGTTGTGGGGGAAGTGTTATGTAGGGAGTTGGGGGCTGATGTAGCAGCTGATGATGATGATGTTCTGAAGAAAGGCTGAAGCTGATGTAACAGGCTGATGTACAGGGGCTGATGGTGCTGTTTTTGGTGGCTATGCTGATGTTTTAAGGGCTGATGTTTGTGTGAGTGAGAGGGAGAGAAGAGAGTGAAATGAGAGTGTGAAAGAGAGTGTGAGAGAGACATGCAAAAAGTTTTGAAATGAAATGGGGTGTGACATAACCATAGCCACCATTCTCTCTTCCCTCATTACATGCTTGCATGACACCCATCACAATCTCTCCTTCTCATCATAAGTCAACCCTAAACCCTAATCACCCTTAACCAAATCTAAAACTCATAGTTAACTCAATTATCTTAACCAAGGGCCTAACCCACCATGGTTGGCTAAACATGGTTAACCCACCATGCACACCCAAACTTGGTAACCCTAGGCTTAACCCTAGTTATCATGCACAAGTGTGTGTGCTCGAGATAAAATTCTACAAAAATAACCATAAAACCAGATAAATTACTAGAAACCCGTTTTGGTAAACTTTTTACCAAAAACCCCACATTAACACATAATTACTACTAAACACAGACTCAGGTGTTACAGTCTTCCCCCCTTAAGAAAATTCGTCCACGAATTTTAAAATATGCAACTACGCGTACCTTCAAAAAGATGAGAGAATTTCTTCCGCATCTCTCCCTCGGCCTCCCAAGTGATCTCCTCACCATTCGGGCTGCGCTAAAGAACCTTCACCGACGGCAGGACCTTTGATCGAAGTTTCTGCACCTGCCGATCTAATATCTCACCTGGCTGCACGGTGAACGAAAGGTCGGGCTCAAGCTGAACGGTCTAATGCTGAATCGTGTGGGAAGGGTCATGAAGATATCTGCGTAGCATCGACATGTGGAAGACGAGGTGAACATCTTAAAAGCTGGATGGAAGAGCCAAACGATATGCAACAGCGCCGATGCGCTCGAGGATCTCGAAGGGACCTACGAATCTAGGGCTAAGCTTTCCCTTTCGCCCAAATCGCATCACGCCCTTCATCGGAGAGACCCTCAGAAAAACATGATCGCCAACCGCGAACTCTAATCTACGACGGCGCCTGTCTGCATACGATTTTTGCCTGCTCTGAGCTGCTCTCATCCGGTCTCGAATCAACTGCACTTTCTCGGTCGTCTCCTGCACGATCTGGGTCCCAAAAATACTGCTCTCGCTCAGCTCAGTCCAACAGACGGGCGATCTGCATCTCCTCCCATACAAGACCTCGAAAGGTGCCATCTGGATAATATCCTGGAAGCTGTTGTTGTGGGAGAACTCCGCTAAAGGTAAATGACGATCCCAGCTACCGCCAAAGTCCAAAACGCACGCTCTGAGTATGTCCTCGAGAGTCTGAATAGTCCGCTCTGACTGCCCGTCGGTCTGCGGATGAAATGCTGTGCTGAAGCTCAAACGGGTACCCAATGCCTCCTGAAGTCTCTGCCATAGTCGGCTGGTAAACTGGGTGCCTCGGTCTGATACGATACAAGTCGGTACGCCATGCAACCGCACGATCTCGTCGATGTAGATCTGGGCATACTGAGCAAAACTGAAAGTGGTCTTCACTGGCAGGAAGTGAGCCGCTTTCGTCAATCGATCCATGATCACCCAAATGTAGTCGTACCCTCGACTGGTCCTGGGTAGACCCACAACGAAGTCCATCGAAATCTGCTCCCATTTCCACTCCGGAATGGGCAAAGGCTGCAACTCTCCTGCTGGCCTCTGGTGCTCGGCCTTGACTTGCTGACAAGTCAGGCATCTCAATACGAAATCTGTGACCTCCCTCTTCATCCCATCCCACCAATAGACATCTCTCAAGTCGCGGTACATCTTGGTGGAACCTGGATGATCGCTGTATGTAGATCTATGCGCCTCCTCAAGAATCTCACGTCGCAGTCCCTCCGAATCTGGTACGCACAATCGAATCCCAAATCGTAGTACTCCCTGATCGTCGATCATGAACTCGGAATCTCTGCCCTGCCTGATCTGCTCCATGATCTCTGAAAGTCGGCCATCACTGGGCTGTGCCTCTCGAATGCGGTCAAGTAACTGCGGACGTGCACGAACATGCGCAAGCTGTCCCCCTGTCGGAGTGAACTCAAACTCCACTCGGCTGTCGCATAAAATCTGCCAATCTGCCGACGACTGCCTCTGCACTGCGCGCAAGCAAGATAGACTACCCCCGGGCCTCCTGCTCAAAGCATCCGCCACTACATTCTCCTTGCCCGGGTGGTACAAGATCTCACAGTCGTAGTCCTTCACCAGCTCCATCCAACGACGCTGTCTCAGATTCAGGTCTCGCTGCTGAAATATATACTTTAAGCTCTTGTGGTCAGTGAATATTTGGCACGACTCGCCGTATAGGTAATGTCGCCATATCTTAAGTGCAATGACCACAGCACCCATCGCCGAAAATTTATTGAAGGATTTTTGAAGATTGCAACACCCCTGACCAAGCTCACACATAAATATGAAGAATTTGTGTGGTCAGAAGCATGTGAACAAGCTTTCGTAGAATTCAAGTCAAGATTGACATCAGCACCTATTCTCGTAATACCGGACCAATCTAGAGATTTCGTAGTGCATTGCGATGCATCCGGTAAGGGATTAGGATGTGTTCTATATCAGCACGGTAAAGTTGTAGCTTATGCATCAAGACAGCTGAAGATTCATGAGCTCAACTATCCGACGCATTATCTGGAGTTGGCAGCCGTTATCTTTGCTCTTAAGATTCGGCGCCATTATCTTCTTGGAGAACGGGTAGATATCTACACAGACCACAAAAGTCTGAAGTATGTGTTCGTTCTCCGCCAAAAGACGCGGCCGGGACGTTGGGACGTCCGGCCTGAATTTTGGGGGCAAATGCTATTTGGTGCTATCTGTCCACCTCTCCGAAAATGCCAAGTTGATTTATGGCACCATGTATCGAATGTTTAAATGGATGCGGCCGATATAGCAGACTTCGTCAAATTACCCCCCCCCCCCCGTTGAGGGGTTTTTGATTGTGGGGACACTCTTCCCTACAGGCACAAGCCCATGCAGTTAATTACGCTACCGCGTCGCGGTAACCGCTTTCTCCTTCTCCAGATGGTCACTTCGTGTAGTGTATGTTTGTTTTGTTTTTGGTTGCCCGTGGGGTATACGGAGACTAATTTATGTTGTCGCCCGTAGGGCGTGGATTAGTCCAAATCCGTATTTTCTAAGATTTGGGTTTGGGGTTGGGTTTAAGGATGCGTTAGTCTCATTTGAGACTAAGATCAACTTAAACGTTTATTAAGGATATGTTAGTCTAATTTTTAGACCAAGATCTACTTAACAGGATCATTTAGATCCAACAAAAGAGCATTTGAGCTCTATTGTTTTAGTTTAAGGACTTTGCGGTCCATGGAGTTTAAGGACATCATAGTCCATAGTTTAAAGACATCATAGTCTATGAGTTTAAGGACCCCACAGTCCATGGTAGTTTAGAGACATCATAGTCTGTAAAGTTTAAGGACATCATAGTCCATGAGTTTAAGGACCCCACAGTCCGTAAAGTTTAAGGACATCATAGTCCATGAGTTTAAGGACCCCACAGTCCGTAGAATGTATGGTTGTCGGGACCCGTCACCTCTCTGAAGATGTTGAAGGATTACAACGACAAATATCAGAGGAGTGAAGAAATGTACCCTTGAGCCAATATTGGTTGGGAGATCTGTAGTCCAATTTGGGATTAAGATCAAAGATTTATGAGCATATGGGCTCAATCAATCTGAATTAGGGTTCTGTGGCCAGTTTGGGCTCGGCCCATTCAGTTAAAATGTTAAACATTTAACAATCTCAGCATTGGTCTGGGCTCTGACAATCTTTTTTTCTTTTATTGAATGCTGAGCATTCATCATAGCTCTGGGCTTTATTTACAGAACAACTTATGTTCTTTTAAGGCACACATGAGGAGCACGTGGCGCGCCTGGCGCTGAGCACCAGTCAATGAGCGCATTGCGCTTCTGGTGAAGTAGCGCACACATGAGGAGCACGTTGTGCGCTTGGCGTTGTGCGCTAGACAATGAGCACAGTACACTTTTGGTGAAGAAGCGCACACGTAAGGAGCACGTGGCGCGCTTGGCGCTGTGCGCCAGACAATGAGCGCAGTGCGCTTCTGGTGAAGTAGCGCACATGTGAGGAGCTCGTGGCGCGCTTGGCGCTGTGTGCTAGACAAAGAGCGCAAAGCGCTTATGTGAAGTAGTGCACACGTGGGGAGCACGTGGCGCGCTTGGTGGGGAGCCAGTCAAAGAGCGCAAAGCGCTTATGTGAAGTAGCACACACGTGGGGAGCACGTGGCGCGCTTGGCGGTGAGCGCCTGTTCAAAGAGCGCAAACCGCTTCTGTTTAGTAGCGCACACATGGGGAGCACTTGGCACGCTTGGCGTTGAGCGCCAGTTCAAAGAGCGCAGTGCGCTTCTGTTTAAGTTTGGAGCGCTAAGGTTCTGCAGCGTTGTACGCTAGATTTGGAGCGCTGAGGCGCTCTTTTTTAATTGGAGCGCTAAGGCTCTTTTTAGGCAGCTTTGTGCCCTGAGAATTAAATTCTCCTTCTTAGAAGAGACTTTGTCTCATGGATCTAAGAACAAAGTTCTTATTTTTTTATAGGAGATGTTCAATCTCTTATATTTTTGGTGAAAGGCTCTGCCTTTATGGATCTATGATCCTAAGAGAATTGAATTATTCTCCCCCCCTTTTATAATGAGATATTATGATCTCTAAAAGACAATTTGTCTTATAGATCTATGATCTGAAGAAGATTAAGTTCTTCCTCTTATTTTTTATGACGAGATACTTTGATCTCTGTTGTGAAAGACCTTGGTCTTATAGATCTATGATCTGAAGAAAGTTAAATTCCTCCCCTTATTTTTATGATGAGATACTTTGATCTCTGTTGTGAAAGATCTTGGTCTTATAGATCTATGATCTTAGAAAAAGAAGTACATTCTTCTTTTTATATGAGACGATTTCATCTTTCTGTTCTTTTTACCTTGAATAAAATCTTCTTCTTCTGAGAGCTTGCTCTTTGTTTTTGAAATTTCTCAAAGTTTATGGGGGGGTTCCTTTCTTTTTCTCTGTATCTGAGACTTGAAGTCTTGGGGCCTTTATATAGGGCAAGCTGATTTGTTGAATCGGTTGAAGAGATCTTTTCACTAATTGATTTGGGAATGTTTCCCCCGTTGAATCTTTGATCTAAGGGCTTCTGATTTACAAAAGGCAATCTTCTTGTTTTTTTAACAAGATTGGGAGATCTTTTCCCATACAGAATTTTATTTTGTATTTTGGTTATTTTTAATCACCATTGGATCATTAATCCAACGGTGCTCTGATTTTTAGAGCATAATCTTTCCTGTTTGGAAAGATTCTGAGGAATATTTCCTTAACAGAATTTTATTCTGGTCAATTGATGATTTTTAATCATGTTCGTTGGATCTTTGATCCAAGGGCCGAGAACATTGTGTTCTCATCGCTAGCGCTCACGTGCTTTGCACGTGGTGCGCTGCTTAGAATGCAGCGCACTTAGCGCCAGCGCTCACGTGCTTTGCACATGGTGTGCTGCTTAGAGTGCAGCGCCAGCGCTCACGTGCTTTGCATGTGGTGCGCTACTTAGAGTGCATCGCACTTGGCGCTAGCGCTTACGTGCTTTGCACGTGGTGTGCTGCTTAGAGTGCAGCGCAATTGGCGCTGCTTCATTTCAAATTTTGAAATTTGAACAGAGTTTTGCTCTGATTGGAAGAAACAAATGCCCCCCCACCGTTGCGATCATGTGGTTTACACGTGAGTGCAGCGGTGGCAGCATCTCTGCCATTGGATCAACTCAGAAGTTGAAACGGCTCTTTATGCCTATAAATAGGGCCTTTGGCCCTTGAGATGATCCATGTTCATCTTCTTACTTTTTTTTTGAGAATTATTTCTCCTTCAGAGCACAGCTCTTCGTCTTAAGAATTTTCTTAGGGACAGAACTCTGTCAAAAATTTAGGTAAAGATTAAATCTTTGAAGGGATTAGTTAATAATCTAGGGTTTCACCCATTAACAGAGCTTTTTCTCTACTTAGATCGTAGATCTTCAAGAAAACCTTTTAGGGTTTCTCAACAGAGCTTTGCTCTTGTTAGATCTTAGATCTTAAGAGATCCTTTTCAGGGTTTCTTAACCCATTAACAGAGCTTTGCTCTTTCAAATCATGTAGATTTGTTAACCTTTTATAAAGAACACATAAGAGTTTGTTCATGGATCTTGAAGATCATGGAATTTTAATTCATTAAAAACTTACTTTAAGTTTTCTGATGGGTTATTCCATCATTCTTACAGAGCATGGCTCTCAGAATATTTCTTAAGGAATTTTATTCCTTTCATCATCAGAGTTGACAGATGTCACTCTGTTGTAGATGTAGGGTTCCTAGGCACTCTTGTGAAGGTTCATATAGCATCAAACATGCCCGAATAAAATTTTAGATGTGCCAAACAACCCAAAGACGGGATCTTTGCTAGATTATTAGGGTTTAACATGCAAGATAACATCTTTAAACCTAAGTTTGAGGGATTACAACCTTTGTAGTCCGCTCCTTCGCTTCACAAGCTCCGAGTAGAAGTCCTTTTGCCGCGATCCACGATCTCCCGGACTCAAGAGAGGCTCCACGACTCGAACGATGCATGCTAGCTTGAAGTGTTCCGCTTCTCCGATGATCTATGTCGAAGTTGCTATAACCCAAGCTTTCTCACTCTAAAGAGATGAACACCCTAATCTAATGGGCTAGATTAGAAGAGGATGATAGAGTAGTATTTATACTTTCTTTTTAATTCATTTTCTCACAAGAAATCATCACAAGAGAATTAACTAGTAAGCTTTCTCAAAGCTAAGAGAGAAGAAGATGATGAATGAAAATGATAATCCTCTTGTGATGAATAATAGTAAAGAATATATGATTGATTATTGAACCATGGTCAAGGATGAGAGGCTAAAACTTTGTAGAGAATAAACTAGAGTTAGGGTTTGGTTAGGTTAAGGATAAGGATCAACCATAATATCTTAACCAAGACAAAAGAGAATCTTTCTAGAAAGTGCAAGAAAGAGCTAACCCTAATCAAACCCTAATCCCTTTTTATCATCCTTAAACATGTTTCATAATAAATCATATCATGTCACAATAATATATATCACATATATATTATATATTTGCAACAAAAGAAAATAATACAATTAACATATATCGCATATATATCAATGTATTAATCCGGTGAGAAAATGGAATAATAAAGCGAGCCAATATTAGATAATGTAATACAATATATCATATATATCATTATACATTAAATCATCGAATCAACACTTGATCCAACGATCCGGCTATATCGAATATAACCGACTAATATATCATGTACCGATTCATCGAATCAACACTTGATTCGATGTCCCGATTCATATCTAAATATCGCGAGAATATAATACGGTATCTCATATCGCATTATCCTCGGTCCTGCACATATCACATATGTGCCTCTACTCCGTTTTGCCTGAGCCAAGAAACCTCTGTGTAGGACTCTAAAGAATCGTCAATACGCCGGTAGCAGGTGATGATCATATCAAACACCCACAAGCTGCAAGCGGTCAGCTAAACGTAACAGCCACCCAGGTATTGAGCGATCAGAAGATCAACAAGCTAGCATGTCCGTTCTCCTGTGAATCCAATCAGTAACACTCCCGTACGGTCCGGTCTGTTCGTCTGATATGTCGCATATCAAGTCTAGGGGTGGTATACGTCAGACCCCAGTAACCGATAAGTCGTGTCGATGTGAGGCTCATAACAGGTCGAGAAACTACTAGTAACACTTACCAGTATATCTTTATATCAGCCCTGGCCAGGGACTTCCAGTTATAGCCAATCGAACACAGCACAACATCAACTCCTTATACCGGGAGAGACGAATCCCTTCCTATCGCTCATTGCCTCCATATGATTCGGGACTATACCCAAAAGCCACCGTTTTGCACGCCATCTTGGACGTAGTAAGGTGGAAATCAAAGCACGGTGGGAATCACACAAGACTCTATGACGATCTCGGGTCTACAGACTACTCTGTACCAGTGTCACCGGAGAACTGCCATCTGACGTGTGGTATATCACCATCTGGGAGTTCTCGGCGAGTCCGTCCAGTGTACCCAGTCTCCACTGAGCACCCGTACACCATCTCTGATGTTAAACACCGATGGATATGGGATCATCCATCGCCCATCATATGGGTCAAAATGCGTATACGCTAGTCTACTCTGGTGTATCGATGCCCTGTCTCGATATACCCTCGACTAGGAACAGTTATAGGATGTACTCATCGACTACTATGGCCCCACTAGTATGATCTCATCATAGTCCCAGTAGTCGAGTACAGATCCTAAGGGCTTTATCAACATGTGAGAGTAAGACAGTAAACCAATACAAGTTAACATGTTAAGATAAAGTGAAACCAAATAGCATACTATCATGACGAGCAAGAAAGTCCTCTCTGTATATATCCAAGCATCCATCATAATATACATCATATGTACAACAATGGCCTCTAGGGCATATACATAACTAACAGTAGAGCGCTGCTCTCAATGGGAGATTTACTCCTTGGCCCGAGGAGTTCTCATTAAATGAGAATCCTTTGAGGATTTTCTCATTTAATGACAGTCTCATCAAATGATGAGACTGTTTTATTGATGATGAACTGTCATCTAGATTGAGTGGGTCCCCTTTGGCCCCTTTTTACTGCATTGCAGTGTGGTTCGAATTTAAAGTACCAAGTACCGAACTTGACTTGTAGCATTTACGGCTAACTTTGTTCTCTTTCGCGCAGGTACCATGTCTTTCGATACTTTGTTTCCCTTTGTCCGTTCGGAAGGTGAATTCCCCGAAGCGCCAGTAGACCGAGAAGTTTTTGCACTGATCAAGGATCACGACCCAGAGCGGAAGAATCTCCATTTATGGGGAATATGGTACAACCAAATCATCAAAGGTCGTCGGAGTTTTTCTTGCGCGACACCTTCGGATCCTATTTCGGCGATCCCTTATGCAGATGCACCCCCGATAAACTATGCTGTGGAGGAGGTGAATTGGACTTCAGAGGGTCTCCTTCGGCCTTCTATGGCCGCAATACCCATACAGCCGGCGGCGGCTTTGGACACTCTAGGGCGGCGCATATGTCAGGGCGAGTCGCGCCCTTAGGGACAGCCATACAACATAGGATTAACTCCTCGTCACCCTGCCGGATATCTGCGGTGGGCCCGATACATCTTACCGGCGAAGAAGTTACAACTGCTAAGGCTCGGATTGTACCCTGTGATCTACGCTTCTTTGTTCCAGTATTCCACACCTCCTGCATGGTGGGTCAAGGCATTTCTGGAGCAATGGAATATTCCGACCCACACCTTCCTTTTATTGGATCAAGAAGTCTCTATTTCTTTAGAGGAATTTGCTGAGGTCTCTGGTTTACCCGTTAGGGGAGAGCATTATGAGGAGCTGCTTCCTTCAGATGAGTACATTTTTGCCACCAAATCAGTGGTAATGGGTCTTACCCCGGAAAATGCTATTCAACACCAATTCCCGAGTTTGATAAAGGTGATGAATATCTATGAGAAACTTTTTCTCGAATCCGGAGGTCGTGGGGTTAATTTCACAGATTTCATCATCCGTTTTCTCTGCTCGAAAGTCCTATCGAAGGAAGCCGCGAAATTTGCCAAGCTCGACGATCCTTTTGGTTTCGGTTTGGACAACCAGCCGACAGCGGAGGCGGATCAAAGAAATTTCTTTCTCCCCAACACCCCGGTCATCTCTTTCACAGAACTTGCAACTCCTAGAATTGACGAAGAAACATTCTTTTTGGGGTTCCTCGGGCTATGGCTAAATTGGTTTGCGCTTCTGATGCACCCTCGCCATATGAGGCCGTCCGTTTTTTATCCAGCTCACCGAATGGTTGCTGGGATGCAAGTGGTCGTCGGGATCGCTAGGTTAGCCCATTTGTATTATGGCATCAACTTGGCAGCAGACACTACTGAACCAAGGGTGCAGCCTGTAAACTTCTCGATGCATTATTTCACCTCGTGGCTCGAGTTGCATATGCTTGGTGTCTTTGGTATCTACAGAAGGCCTTGCTTCTATGACAAGTGTAAGTTCCCTCGGATCATGCGGCTAGTCAACGTATCCATTGTAAATCCGACACCGCGGGAAGCTAGGGGTTTGCTCCTTCATCCGCGAACGGTTGGGGATGGTATGACCTTCACCGATAAAATTCTGACCGTCGGCCAGGAATCCGCGAAAACGGTGCAGCCATTGCAGGACATTTTTAAAGATGGAGCCTCTGTCTTGAAAGCTCGGGAGATTCTTCATCTATACTCCATCAGGACGGGCTTTCTCGTGTTTAGGCAGAATGATTCGGCGTTGTTCATGAGATACAACCCGCATCATTTCGCCCAGCAGTTAAGCTATAATCAGGGCGTCCCGCTTGAGGCCTTCTTGGCAGAACCGGCTGCTACTGAAGAGGGTATCCAGAGCGCGTTGCATCATTTTATGCGCCTAAACACAGGGTCCAACTTCTTCATCAGTGAACCGAGTTGTGTTCCGAAGGCCCTGAACGTGTATGTGGTGTGGTATCAACATTCGATGGGCGCCGTTATTAGGGAAGAAAAGCGATTGCTGCTTGATCGCAAGGGCACCGCCCCGGCTAGTAACCCAGCTATTCCTTTGAAGCAACGGACCGTCGTTCGTCCTCCTTTGAGAGAGGTTGTTGCAGTTGTGGCCCCGCGTGTGATGCCTGAGCTGCCGCTACCCCGTGCCCCCATGAAAGCGGTGACTGTGGCATCTCCCGAGTCTGGCGTGGGTTTGGATATCGGGACTCGTCGTCCAAAGGTGCCCACCAAGCGTAAGCTTGTGCTAGCGGCTACCGGCACGCACTCGTAGAAGAGAAAGAAGTCAATACTCTCTGCAGACGTTGTATTCGGCCAGGAGCCTCATGCTCCTTACAGCGAGGGCATAAGTGAATATGGGAGTAACGAGGGTTTATTTGTGGCGCCGGATGATACCGATCTAGAGGCTGCCATTGCAGATTCCAAGCGGCTGGTTCGCGATGAAGCAGCACTAATCACTATCGCGGAGTCAGGTAGACTTCGGTCATATTTTTCCGTGGTTATTTTAATTTCTATTCTTTGACTAATGCTTTCTTCTTCAACAGGTATCTCCGCCGAAGAAGCTCTTGCGGCTTCCCTCAAAACTTTCGAAGAGGAGAAAAGGCTTCGCGCTTCCTTGGGCCTCGGTATATTTCGGCTTACTGTGTTTTCATTCCCCTTTTTTATGGGTAATCTAACCCTTCTTTTTCATCTTATTGCAGGGACTAACTCGACTCAGGTTATCCCAAGTGCAGTGCCGACCATGCAAGGTGGCACTGTAACGCTTCCAGGGCCAGCTGCCGAAGTCCCAGCTCCCTCAATATCGCCGAAAGAAGCTTCGTTTAAGCAGCCGATGACGGACGCCATAACGGCTCCAGAGGTAGCTCCTGGCTCAGACGATGACGTCTCTTTGGCGAAGGTCTTAAGAAGATCAGCTCTTACGGCCCAGGAAGAAAGGAAGCGCAGGAGGCGTGCAGCAAGAGAACGTAATGCCACCTTGGCTGTAGATGCAGGCTCGAGCGCTGCTTCCCCTGTCCCTGCTTCTTCAGAGGGTGCTCCGGCCGCCTTGTCTATCGCTCATAGACAGGCGGTACGCACAGCTCGGGAAGCAATTGAAAATCCGTCCCAAGGTAACGTAACACTTGGTCCTTTTTTCAGAGTTTTGATCTTCAGATTCTCATATATCCTACCCTGCAGGGCTAAGTCCTGGTGAGGAGGTGGCAGGTGAGATGACGGCAACCACCGAGCCCGAAGTGGCTACTCTTTCTCAGGAGTCCGGGACTGCTCCAATTGCCGCTCTTTCCACCTGCGGTTCCCTGCCATCGCCTGGCATTGCGAGTGTCACGACAGCTCTCATGGAATCAGGGGACAAAGCCACGAGCGGCGAAACCATCCCCCCGAATGAGATCGAAGAAGTCATGATGCTTGGTGATGCTTCCGTCACAGTTTTGGATGATGACCTGTTTGGTAGGTCTCGAGTCCCTGCATTCTTTTCGTTTTGCAATCCCTTCTGATGACAATTTGTTCTTTTCGAATGTAGGTGTGGTGAGCGCTGAGGTTATGCCACCTGAACAAGCACCACCAGCTGCCGCTCTGACGGTCGCTGCCCTTTCGTCTCCTCTTATATCTTCTCAAATGCTGGAAGGTATGGGTTTGTGATTAATTTAAATCGGGGACAGCATCTTTCGTGTACTGACTATGTATCATCGTGATCTTGCATGAGTTCTCTTTGATCATCTGTATCAAGTGCTGAACCCGCACTTCTCCTTCCAGTCGGAAGTCGTTTTGCTTACCGGCGCGGGTGAGTATAGTCTTTTAAACTGACATCCTTTCCTTTCTTAGACGGGCGACCCGACCGTTGTTAATTTTGAGTTGATTGCAGCACTACAAATTGAAGGAGGGGACGAGGGAATCGTCGCGCCCCCAATACTCCCAACTCTGCCCCTGTCATAGCCGGTATGGTAGACTCTATTGTTCGTGCATTTTCTTTATCTCTTGAGCCGACATTTGATCATAATTCGTTTTGCAGCAATTGCACCGGTTCCTGCCCCGTTCGAGTATCGCATCATAATGCTGGCAGAGCCCTTTTCTAGACGTCCATATTCAAAAGCCGCTGTGACCAGCCTGCGTATGTTGAGCGAATACGTCGAGGAGTTTGATGCAAAGGCCCCTACATTCACTGCAAATTTTGCCGCCGAGGTTAATCCAATGCTGGCGACGCTTGTGAACTTCCATAACGAAGGCGTCGTTGAGTTTTGGGTTAACCACTGCAGGAAGATTGAGGCCTGCCTGCATGAGCTTAGGCGTCCTGCTCCTGAGATTCTGGCTCTGAACTCCCAGCGGGCTGCGTGGGTTGAGCAAAGTGCCCTTTTCCTTCGCCATTTTGAACAAGAAGCGACCTTAAGGCGGAAGGAATGCCAGGAGGCTTCAGGTGAATCTGCCCGGCTGCGCGTCCAAGTTGAAGCGAATGCCGTGCAACTGAGAGCCGTCTTTGACAATTTGCAGCGATGTATTTCGGACGAGCTGGCATTGAGGCGGAAGCTCAACTTCATTGAGCGGGTTACGCATAGCCGCAAAGTTCCCCAACGGGAAATCGATGAGAAGGTTTCATCGTGCTTGCAGCAGCGGGCTCGAATTGAAGCGGAGCTGCCCACGGCGGCCGATCATGAGAAGGAGTTGAGAGTGGTGCGCGAGCAGCTAGCTGATTTATTGAAAACGCCTCCTTCTCAGTAACTGTTTTTGTATAGATTGAACACTTGTAACCTTTGAATAACATGTATCCATTTTTTTTATTCTTTTATATGATTCATCATGTACTCAATTGAATTCATGAATAAAAGATACACATTTTTTTATCTCCCACTGTTGCTTTCTTCTCTTTGCTGTGTTGTTCATATGTTACCCTGGCAAGTGTGGCCTGTAGATAGTAAAGAACATTTCATCTTAGCCTCCTTGTAGGGTAGCGATGGCTTAGGAAGCAGGTTCAGATCTGCTGCCTAAGACTTTTCAACTTTATGAGCCGTGGGGGTCTCATAAAGATTTTTCTCCCTACGAATCGAGAGGATCTCGTAGGTGTATTTTCTCCTTAGGAATTGTGAGAATTCCTAAGTGTGCTTTTCTCTTGAAAGTCGTAAGGATCTCACAAGAAAGTTTTCTCCCTTACAAGTCGAGAGGACTCATAAGTGATTGTGTCTCTCCTTGTCGATATTCGACTTGGGAAAGTATGGCCCGTGAATATTCCATCTTGACATCTTTGCAGGGCAGTGATAGCTTAGGAGACAGGGTTACGATCTGCCACCTAAGACTTTTCAACTTTATGAGCCGTGAGGGTCTCATAAAGATTTTTCTCCCTACGAATCGAGAGGATCTCGTAGGTGTATTTTCTCCTTAGGAATCGTGAGGATTCCTAAGTGTGCTTTTCTCTTGAGAGCCGTAAGGATCTCATAAGAGAATTTTCTTCCTTACAAGTCAAGAGGACTCGTAAGTGATTGATGAGTTGACCTGCTCCCGAATTAAAGTATTGCTTTGACGGGGAGGTCGAGGGTTGACTTTGGACATATGGGGTCAGGATTGACTTTATCCATACGGGGTCAGGGGTTGACTTGATCCATATGGGGTCAGGATTGACTTTGGCCATACGGGGTCAGGGGTTGACTTTAGCCATATGGGGTCAGGATTGACTTTAACCATACGGGGTCAGGGGTTGACTTTAGCCATATGGGGTCAGGATTGACTTTAGCCATACGGCGTCAGGATTGACTTTAGCCATATGGGGTCAGGATTGACTTTAGCCATACGGGGTCAGGGGTTGACTTTAGCCATATGGGGTCAGGATTGACTTTAGCCATACGGGGCCAGGGGTTTACTTTCGGTTGTCTGTGCACCGCCGAGTCCTGGAACTGGGAACTTTGTCGCGGCTCCGCTCTGCTGACATTGAGTCTGCTATAACGAGACGAATGTCGAGGTGGTCTCTAGGTTGTCAGCGAACCGTCGAGATTTGGAACTAAGGACTCTGCCGTAGCTCCGAGGTTGATTGTCGTGTCTGAATCCTACTGGAATGAGGAGGAATGCTGTTATAGGTCTCCAGGATGTAGATGTGGCCGTCGAGACTTGGAACTAGGGACTCTGCCATTGTTCCGAAATTGATTGTCGCGTCCGAATCCTGCTGGAATGAGGAGGAACGCTGTTATGGGTCTCCAGGCTGTAGATGTGGCCATCGAGACTTGGAACTAGAGACTCTGCCGTAGTTCCGAGATTGATTGTCGCGTCCGAATCCTACTGGAATGAGGAGGAACGCTGTTATGGGTCTCCAGGCTGTAGATGTGGCCGTCGAGACTTGGAACTCTTTTCTGATGGAGCCTAGTGGGATGATATGGTTCCCTCTTTGTTTGCGCCCCTGGATTGTATACAGGGATCGATGTGATCTCACCTGTAGGGAAAAAAATTCATTTTATATATTTTGTGTTTTCTTTCCGCGATGCTCTATCATTTCAGCTTTTTGTACCGTGAAAGTCACGATTGCCCAATCATTTCGGCTATTTTTCGCGATGCCCAATCATTTCGGTTATTTTCTTTTTACTCGCTGCTTTTTATTGCGAGTTGCTCAATCATTTCGGCTGTTTTTGTATGCATACATTTTTACTTGCTGATTTCGTTGCAAGTTGCCCCATCATTTCGGCTATTTCATATGTATTTGTGGCTCGCTGACTTTTCGCTGCGAGTTTGGGATTTGATACCGATTAGGCATCAGCATCGCTACAACTGGGATATTTCCAGGAGCGAATCATCATCTGCCTTTGTCGGTTCGAACAAAGGTGGCTTAGCAAACAGGGTTAAGATCCTGTTGACTAAGGCTTTTTGACTTTACGAGCCGTAAGGGTCTCATAAAGGTATTTCTCCCTACGAGTCATGAGGATCTCGTAGGTGCATTTTCTCCTTAAGAATCATGAGGAGTCTTAAGTGTATGGTCTCTTATAAGTCGTAAGGATCTTATAAGAGTGTTTTCTCCTTATAAGTCGAGAGGACTTACAAGGGTCGTTCACTGTGTAAACATATCCCTAGTCGCAGGTGGAACTTTGTTAGGGAAATGTTTATTCGTGCCCGTAGATTGTATACAAGGGTTAGCATTGAACCGCTTGTAGAGCAATCTGGGGATTGTGATGGCTTAAGAACTGGTTCAGATCCCTGTAGTTTAAGGCTTTTGATTCTTATGAGCCATGAGGGTCTCATAAGAGGGTTCTCCTTACGAGTCGTGAAAATCTCGTAAGTGTAATTTCTCCTTAGGAATCGTGGGGATCCCCAAGTGGGTTGCTCCTTTGTGAGTCGTAAGGATCTCACACAGGTATTTTCTCCTTACAAGGTCGAGAGGACCTTGTAAGTGTCGAGATTGCGCCCTTTCGGGTTTTCACAAATTCGCCGGTAGTCCTGCTGTTTTACTCACGGAGCCCTTTCGGGTTTTCATACGTGCCCATTTTGCTTGTGGACGTTTTTTTTATCACGTCAGCCTGGGGACACCGCGGGGTTGTAGTAGTTTAACGACGTTTCGGTCAAGCGTAGTATTTCTATAAGAAACGGCCATTTATTGGCCTGAAGGGTCTTTCGCCACGCATATCCATGAGCAAGTAAGCCCCACCCTGGTAGACTTTGTCTATGATGTACGAGCCTTCATAGTTCGGCTCGAATTTCCCCCGTTTAGCACGATTAGGGATCATAGGTCTTTTTACGACTAGCACGAGTTCGTCTTGGCGGAATGTTCTCGGCCTAGTCAGTCTTTCGTACGAGCGCGTCATCATTGCTTTGTAAGCTTCCAAGTTTTGTTGCGCCATGAGCCGGGTTTCGTCAAGGGCATCGAGCTCCTCAAGCCAAAGATGAGCATTGTCTTCGTCCGTTATTTCGTAATGAACCGTCACTCGTAGAGAGGTAGCTCTATCTCCAAGGGGAGTACTGCCTCAGTGCCGAATACCAATGCATACGGCATTGTGTTTGTGGCCGTTTTGAACGTAGTTCGATACGCCCAGAAAGCTTCATGCAGTCTCTCGTGCCAGTCCTTCTTATTTTTGGACACCGTCTTTTTCACGATTTTCATCAAGGTCTTGTTGAAAGCCTCAGCCAGACCGTTAGCTCGGGGATTATAGACCGAAGAGTATCTCCAGTCTATATTATGTTGCTGCGCGAAGGGCTGATTTTATGACTTCTGTAGGCCGGCCCGTTATCGGAGATAATCCGTCGCGGAGTGCCGAACCGATAGATGACGTGTGTCTTGAAGAAATGGAGAATATTCTCCGCCTTCACTTCTCTCAGCGGTATTGTTTCTGCCTATTTGGAGAAGTAATCGGTTGTTGCCAGTATGAACCGATGTCCTCTGGACGATGTTGGTTCAATAGGCCCGATTATGTCAGTTCTCTACATTTCGAACGGTCAGCAAGCCACCGTCAGGTGTAGCGGATTTGGATGCTGATGGATAAAGTCCCTGTGAATCTGGCACGAGTGGCACTGCTTCGCATATTTGAGGCGGTCTTGGATCATTGTGGGCTAATAGTAGCCCATCCTTTTGATCATCAGTTTCATCTTCAGCCCGGCTTGGTGAGAACCGCAGAGTCCGTCGTAAGTTTCTTAGACGACTCTCTTTGCTTCTTCAGGTCCCAGGCATGTTAGCCATAGGGATTCGAACGATCTCTTATACAGAGTATCATTGACGAAGGCGAAAGACGGGGCTCATTTCATGAGCTGATGTCTCAAGAACGCATCTTCAGGTGTTCGACGGGATTTGAAGTGGTCTATAAAGACTTCTCTCCAATCCTTAACCTTTTTCCTGGTCTTTTATTTGTAGGGTCGTTTGCTCGGTCGCTTCTTTTTCTTCAGACGACTCCGGAGATATTTCTGCCGGTGCGAGAACCCTACGGCTTTGCACAACGATCCTCACGTCATCAAGGTTTTCATCAGCCATTTCTTTAGCGAGTTTGGCTAATGCGTCCGCTTTGCTATTTTCTACGCGCGGTATGCTTTCCAGAATGTAGGAGGGAACTTGAGTCAGCAGTTGTTGTACTCTCTCGCCGTACTTCACCAATTCTGGTTTGCACGTTTGATAGTCGCCATTTACTTGACTAACGACCAGCTGGGAGTCTCCGTATATAAGGAGGTTTTCAATTCCCATATCGACAGCGATCTCAAGACCTGCTATCAAAGCTTCATATTCGGCTTCATTGTTCATCCTCGGCTCTGTCAAAGAAAAGGCAAAGCGCATTATCCCTCCTTGTGGAGTCACGAAGATGAGGCCCACCCCAGATTTGATTATGGGGGAGTTGTGCATTAGATTCTTCATAGAAGATACTCCGTCGAAGTAGAGTTCCCATCGGGTATCACTCCCTCCTTTCTCCCCGTCGATCGTGTCAAACGCGTGCTCATCTGGCAATTCGCAATTTAGGGGTGAATCGGTAGGTATCGGATGCTCAGTGGGGAATTCGGCGATGGCCTGGCCTTTCACTGCCTTGAGAGGACAATAAGTTATCAAGAATTCCATCAAGAGCAGGGCCTATTTAGCGAGTCGTCCTATTAGTATGGCTCTTGACATCAAATATTTTAGCGGATCCACTTTTGATATGAGATGGACCTCATGCGCCAAGGCGTACTGTCTGAACTTCGTTATTGCGAAGATTAACGCCAGGCAGTGTTTTTCAATGGGAGAGTAATTGTTTTCTGCCCCCATAAGAACTCGACTCAAGTAGTAGAGGGCTCTCTCCTTCCCTTGGTCATTCCCCTGTGCCCACAGTGCGCCTAAAGAACCTTTGAGGGCTGTTGTATACAAGACGAGAGGCTTTCCTTTGACCGGAGCAGTCAGTACTGGCGGATTCTGCAGGTATTGCTTGATTTCGTCCAGTGCGTTTTGACATTTGCGATCCCAAATGAACGGGGTTCCCTTCTTCATTAAATGACTATAGAGGCGGCACTTGCCAGAGAGATTGACTATGAACCGTCGGATATATGCAAGCTTTCCTTGGAGGGACCGCAATTGCTTGAGAGTTCTTGGCGGCGGCATTTCCATGATCGCCTTGATCTTTGACGGGTCTATTTCGATGCCTCGATATCGTACAATGAATCCTAGGAATTTGCCCGAGGAAACTTCAAATGCGCATTTCAGAGGGTTCATCTTCAAGTTATATTTGCGAAGACGTTGGAACACTATTTTTAGATGCCCCAATGCTCCTCGTGCGATTTGCTTTTCACCACAAGGTCATCGATGTAGCATTCGACGACTTCATGTATGAGGTCATCGAAAATCTTCGTCATGGCCCTCTGATAGGTAGCGCCGGCGTTCTTCAGACCGAAAGGCATCACTTTGTAGCAGAATATGCCCAGAGGAGTCCAGAAAGCGGTATGCTTCTGGTCTTCGGGATGCATCTTTATTTGATTGTATCCTGACGACCCGTCCATGAAGGAGAAGACTTCGTGAGTGGACGTGTTATCTATCATCAGCTCGGTGACAGGTATTGGAAAGTCATCTTTTGGACAGGCTTTGTTGAGATCCCGAAAGTCCACGCAGATGTGCACTATCCCATTTTTATTCATCACTGGGACGATGTTGGCAATCCAGTCAAGGTGCTGAATCTCTTGGATGAAGCCGGAGTCGATTAGCTTCTTGACCTCGGCGTTGATGCTCATTTCAAGTTCGAGCCGCATTCTTCTCGGCGCTTGTTTGACTGGCTTGATGTCCGAAGAAATCGCCAATTTGTGAACGGCTATTTCTGAATCTAATCCTGGCATCTCGGAATAGTTCCATGCGAAACAGTCTTTATATTGCATGAGTACATCTTTGAGCGTAGCCACCTTTTCTTCAGACAACAGCTCACTGACGAACGTCGGCCATGGGTCGTTTGCCGTCCCTAAGTCGATTTTTTTGAGGTTATCTGCAGTAGTATGTATCCTATCTTCTAGCTCTTTTGGTGCCGGTGGAAACTCTGAGATCACTTCGTCATCATCGTTTTCGAAGCACCAGGAGAGGTCAGCCATATCCTCGCGTACTCCTTCTGACAGCAATATCACGTGACAGGTACGAGATCGCTTCCAAGATCGATGTTGATCCGGTTCTATTCTCGCTGCATACATGGCTTTCGGTCCATGCTTCTGTGATGGGGTTACCCTCCAACTGCTGGATAAAGCAAACATGCCTTGCTGATACCGGTCTTCTACCCAGTCTTTGAAGGTGAAGCAGTCTTCAAGAGGATGTTCTATCACTCGGTGATAGGAGCAATAATCTGGGTGAAAGACCTCGCCAGCTTGCTCGGGGTGCTTGGACTCCGGGAGTGTCATCATCTGATGTTTTATGACAAGATCGAATATCTTCTTTGTCTTGTCTTGGGGAAAAGAATATGCTTGACCCATTTTCTTTATAAGAGACGAATCCCGGCTACTCAATTCTCGATCGCGTGGCTTCTTGGACCCGTTTTGCCGCCATCGAACGTTTTTTCCGTTCTTTGGTTTATTTTTGCCTCTGCGTCGGGTCTTTTATATGACGGGCTGGCGATGAAGAGCATCGTCATTCTCCGCAGCCTGCTGAAGGAGACGCTGTGTCCTGGCTTTCTCATAAATGGCCATTTCGCAGCTGTGGTCATTCCGGACCTTTTGATCCGCTTCCCTTATTAACTTGTCCATCTGTTCTTCGAACGACGGACTTGGCATTTTCACGGCGAGACCTTGTTTTGGTTCAGGGTTAGCGTCTTCTAACAGAGCATCTCCTTCTTCATCGAAATCATTTATAACGTAGCAGCCATGGAATCGCTCCCGTTTCTTGGATTGAACATATCCAAGCCCGATCGTTTCCATTCTCCCGTTGGGCAATTTTCGATGAGTTCCGAGGACGTTTCAGATCCTGTTGTAGAACTGAGCTTGTCGAGCAGTCTGTTTGAAGGGTACGCCTTGGTGCCTCAACAGCCTTTTTAATCCTTCTGTGTAGTATCTGGGCAGACGGATGGGCTGAAGCCTGTCAAGCGTAGAATCGGCGCCATGCCAGATTTCTTTCCCCACTTTGGTTTCCGTGGATCGATAAAAGAGGACCGCCTTTTCATCTTTTCGCCTGGGAGGGACGTAGAATGTCTGCAGTTCCTGCACACTATAGGTATTAAGCGCGTCGAGCTCTTTGTAATGCTCTTGCGGAACCATGGCGATTTGCAAATTCCGATCATCGCCAGCGAAGGCTTGTATCGATGGCCGAACAGAAAATATGGCATTGACCTCATCTTTCGAGTCGCTGCCAAAGACCAGAATAGGGGTGGACGGTCCCGGTTTGTTGCATTGGGGCAGCCCTGAATAAACTATTTCTTCTTCCTCCTCGGTATTACTCCTGAAGACCGGAATAGTGGTGATAGCTTTGTTCTTCGGTTTGTTGCATCTTTCCGTGTCTTCGAAATCTGGTACGAAGTATTTTGCATCTTCGTACTTTCAGACTTCATTCACGGAGAATGGGTTCAACTCCCCTGTTACGGTATACTCGAGACCATCCTTGAAATACTTCATACACTGATGTTGTGTAGAAGGGATGATGTTGTACTCATGTAACCAAGGCCCGCCGAGCAAAGCATTGTAAAATGTCTTGGCGTCAATGGCGTGAAATTTGATGTCCGTAACAAGCAGCCCAAAGCGTAACGTCAGTATCACAGACCCGAGCGTCCGTGATGACTGGGAGTCAAACCCGGAGATGGTGATTTTATCACGAGCGAGGTGCTGAACGCTCATGCAGATTTCCTTCAACGCTCTTACATTGAGGAGGTTGACGGAGGACCCATTGTCGACCAGGATTTTGTCTATCTTGATATGATGATAGTATCCGGAGACATAAGGGGGACGGTTATGCTCGCACGTCCCGAGGAGGAGATCTTCATCACCGAAGGTGATATCGGCCGTGTGCACATCTTCTAGCTCGTGTCATGCCCCGCTTCCCGGTATACCGCGAAGGGGACGGGACTGGTCCGCTACGTATTTACTCTGAAGTAAATACGCTAAGCGTATCTAAGCAATATAAAAGTAAAAACACAAGAGACAAGATATATAAACTGAACAGCAACTTTATTTATTAACATTCTTTTGTACAATGCATGAAAAGTAAATACAACTGAAATAAAAGCGATGCCTAAACAATGGCATAACAGGAATGTAAAGTACTGAAAGGAAATGTGTACAATGAAACTAAAGCTCTGGTTTTTCAGCAAACTGATCCAAGTCTTCAGCAGTAGGCTCGATCTCTGACGTGTCCAAATTACCTGACGACATTCAAAGAAAGAAAGAGAATATCGTCAGCGAACATGTCGCTCGGTAAATCCCCAAAGATAAGAGGGAAGTAGAATAAACAGAATAAGAAAGTATCTTTTAAAATTGTATTATCTTGTAGTAATGTTGTATTAACGCTGTTGTTTGTAGCTTGGTACAGAAGAATGCCAGTGTATACGAGAGGAGTCTCTATATGCCAGAGACTAGAGGAAAGTATAGTACAAGGAACCGTTTATGCCACGGTACAACAGCAACTGGATTCATATTAGGTGTATTAAGTCTTACAGTCTCGTGCCACTTCTAACACCTTCCGTACAAATCTACCGCTTAAACTCCGTAGTGTTTTAATTGTATTGTTTGCCTTGTAAATTGTATTGATTGTATAATTGGTTGACTGACCGAAACCATGATATCAGTAAACGGATGCAACCGTAGAATCATGTAAATGGAATGTATATCCATGGTTCGGTTCAGTCAAGTTGTATAAATTGATAATTGGATTCATGGATTCATGTTGAATTGTATTATTGAAGATTTGTAGATTGTAGATTGTAGATTGTAGATTGTAGATTGTACTTGAATCATATTCAAGTCAGATTATAATGAGACTCACTCTGAGTCAGAAAAGTAAATTGATGTCCTGATTGTTTTTGATGTTATCGGTAACCGCTGCACATGGACGGCAGGATTTGTGTCTTTTTCAAAGACGATTACCGTATTGATAACACCACTATTAAGTTGTCTACCTTAAGTAGGCAAGCACCCACTTCTCCGGCTCCCTGAGGCTCAAGAGATTGGTCCTGCTTAAACCTATGTTTATTAGGGTCCTTAGGGTAATTTATAGAACTTAAGGGGGTTTTATGTAAAAATACTTTTATATACTTTTCAAAATACACCCCAAGTATTTATTATTCGTCTTTAGAGTTGTAATGAATGTGGATTTTATATTGTGATATTTCTAGTGAAAATATCCTAATTTCATAATTAAAGGCATTTATTTGTAATATTGGTTTTGCATGGAATTCATGGTATTTTAGTGTAAAATTGATTCTTATGATATTGTAGAAAAGGTGGAATATTTATAATACTTCAAAAATAGATATGTTTATGTTACATATACATATATTTATACGAAAATAATTTTGTATATATCTATGATAATCTAGAAATCTCGTTTTCTTAAGATGTCGTATTTTAAATCTTTCGAGACCGAATGCTCCTTGCGGAGGTCTGAATCTCGCACTACTAAGCCCGAGAATGTGCGATAATCCGCATCATCCCAAACGGGTTCCCCAATTGGGTTGTAGCGGCGCTTTGCAAAGATTTGTATAAATACTAATCATTAAGGAAAAACGGTTTTATTAATTATGGTATTTATTTGTAAAGATGTCTATTTCCCGTATTCTATGTTCTTAGGTCTCCTAAGTCAACTAGACTGTTCCTAACTGGTCCAAAGCGACAAGTTGTGAGATAGCTCAAATCGCCTTTTCACAGCCAATTGTGGCCAGGTAAGTACAAGTGAAGAAAGGAGGGATCCGCTCACGAATCACCGTGAGACGGGCCTTTTAAAGTTACCTTTCTCACTTGTCTAGCCTAAACACCACAAAGTCAGGTTTAGATAAACGACTGAATGCCCACAACCTTATCCTATTTTCATAATAAGTGGTATTTATTTATAAAGATGTATCAATACTAAATCTTTTAGAAATGGTTTTATTAAGTAAAGGGTATTTAAATGAAAATATTTGTTTACCCGTATTCTAAGTTTTTGAGGGTATCGTGTTATGTTGCATTTGAGTGTGTGAGGAGGTAGGTTGTTACCTCGTGATCTACTTAAAGGTATAGCAAGGTTTAATGAAGTTTAATGTATAATTGAAACAATGTGGTATTTAAGTGAAAATTATGATAAATTGAAATAGCCATCATTTTATGAAATGAAACTTGATCAATTTGGTTGATTGGTGTTTAATAGTCAACATGAGGGAGTTTAAGCATAATTGTATTAACGAGAAGTGGAGTTTTATGAAGAAACCGAATCGGAAATCGGATTTGTTCCGATTCCGTCGGGTTTTGTAAATCCGTATTTTTAGAATAGAAAAGAGAGATAGAAAATGGGACTTACGGGTTTTGGAAAAAAAATGAGAGTGAGATGGAAGGAGAGGGATCGCCGGTGCGTCGCTTCGTCGCCGAGAGCTCCTAGAACGATCGCCGGAAGTTCGCCGGGAATTTCGCCATAGCTTCGCTTCGTGAAAGTACACAAGATCTCTTGAGAATTTTAGAGAGTTGGCTCAGAGTTTTGGGGTGAGAGGGTAGAGGGTAGGGGTGGTATTTATAGGGTTAGGGTAGATGAAGGGTTTTAATTTAAAAATGTAAAAATATGTTAAAATGCAATAAAAATAGAGTAAAAGGGACTTTATGGCTTCTCTGGAACCGATCTAAATAAATGGAGTGTACAGGGGGTAGGGGAGGCCAAGAGACACTTTTGCTCTATTGATGACTCGGCCGACCGGCCAAATCCGGCCGATGGAGCCGGCCCGAGTCTACCGAGACAGGCCGAGTCGGGGTCTCGGGAGGTGGGAGTCGCCGTGGGTAGCCACTGGTACTTTCAGTTTTTCAAGTGTAGTGGGAAAATCTGGAGTTATCTTGTGTGGACTGTTGGGCTTCTAAAGAATTTAAAACAAATAAATATTAAAAATAATATGGGGCATGGGATTTGAACTCTGGTGGCTTGGTTCAGCCAAGGTATTACCAATGAGCCACAAGCTCCTTCTTGTAATTAAATTGCTAATTAATTATTTAAGTCTTGTGCTCAGGCAATAAATACCCCTTTAAGAATTTTTAAAAGAACAATTTAAAAATTTGTATGGAAAAAGAGTATAAGAAAATTAGGGCTGTTACATTCTACCCTCCTTATACAAATTTCGTCCTCGAAATTTGTAAAAGAAAAGTGTAACAGTTTGATGACAGAACTAAAAATTGTGAAAAATTTTGGTCAAAGTGGTGAGGGAGTTACTTGGGTTACCTTGGTTCACAGTTTCAGGTTCTATGGCTGCTAAGGTGAATGTCTGTCGCCGTGGTACATTCCTTCTAGCTGGGGGCACATTCTGTCCTTGAGGCCTGTTTCTCTACCCTCGAGGCATGTCCTTCATTGCCTGTTGGAATTGGCGAGTAGGCTGTGCAGGTGGTGGAACAGGTAGTGCATAACGAGGTGCAAGAGCCTGGATAGCTGGCCGTTGTGGGTAGTTGGTGGGTGTGTGAGCTGAGTTACTATTATAAGGACAGTTCCCAATTCCATGGTTGGATGCGCCATAAATTAGACACAGGCCTTTTGCGCGCATACAGTCCTTCCACAAGTGTCCCTTTCTTCTACAGTAGTAGCAGAAATCTGGACTTGACTGGTTATTGGTTTCTTCTGGTCTCCTGGGTTCAAACGATGGCCTGGAAGAGGCTCCTCCTGCTATTTGAGTGGCATGGCGTTTAACTCCTGCAGAATGAGGTCTGCCCCTTGCTTTTATCACTGCCTCATAACTGCGGGCAGCTTCCAGAGCCTCCTCATGAGTTGGAAATTTCCGTGTGGCTAGAGCAGCCTGAATTTCCGTGTTCAAGCCTTGTTGAAAGCAACGGGCTCTGATCTCATCCGTCGGTATCAAGTGTGTCGCGAATCTGTTTAAAGGATTGTGTTAGCTGTGTATTATGTGATATTTTAAAAAATTGAAATATTGTGACATATCTTACGGCTTAGCATGGTGAATTCAGCGTCATACTCATCTACTGACTTGTCCCACATCGAACCTTATTGTAGATGAATGAACTGTTGTTCCATGGCAAACTTGGCAGTCACAGGGAAGTACTTCGCGTCGAACTTATTGCGAAAAGTCTTCCATTCAATAGGCTGTACAAGACGGCTTTCTTCCGCCTTCCACCGGTTGCGAGCATTATCCGTGAGCTGCAGTTTCGCCACACGGACCCAAGCTATCTCTGGCACTTGTGCTGCCGCCAGATCTCCCTCTATGCTCTGAGCCCATTCCTCAGCTTCCAGTGGGCTCCCCTTTCCTGAGAACTGTTTGGGATGTAAAGCTTTGAATTGCTTCACCCCAGGTGCTTCAGCCTCGGGACGGTTCAAGAGCTGCTGCTGTCCCTCTAGGAGGCTGCGGATTGCTTCAAGCAGAACCGTTTGCTCTTTGAGTGGAGCAAGAACGGCAGGTGTGAGTGGTAGTAGTGGAGGTGTGTTGTTGACATTGGTGGCGGTGTTGTTCGGGAAATCCATAACCTTGAATAAAAAATTTAGGTTAGGACAGATTCAAAGTATATGATTCAAAGAATAAGAAATGATGGGATTCAAAGAACATGATTGTAAAGAATTTTTTAGTTGCTGGTTCTTATGTTATATTGCTTAGGTTCCATACAGCTCTGACCTGCATGGGCCACTAACAAAACCTGTCACGCCCCGCTTCCCGGTATACGGCGAAGGGGACGGGACTGGTCCGCTACGTATTTACTCTGAAGTAAATACGCTAAGCGTATCTAAGCAATATAAAAGTAAATACACAAGAGACAAGATATATAAACTGAACAGAAACTTTATTTATTAACATTCTTTTGTACAATGCATGAAAAGTAAATACAACTGAAATAAAAGTGATGCCTAAACAATGGCATAACAGGAATGTAAAGTACTGAAAGAAAATGTGTACAATGAAACTAAAGCTCTGGTTCTTCAGCAAACTGATTCAAGTCTTCAGCAGTAGGCTCAATCTCTGACGTGTCCAAATTACCTGACGACATTCAAAGAAGAAAGAAAGAGAATGTCGTCGGCGAAAAGGTCGCTCGGTAAGTCCCCAAAGATAAGAGGGAAGTAAAATAGACAGAATAAGAAGGTATCTTTTAAAGTTGTATTATCTTGTAGTAATGTTGTATTAACGCTGTTTTTTGTAGCTTGGTACAGAAGAATGCCAGTGTATACGAGAGGAGCCTCTATATGCCAAAAACTAGAGGCAAGTATAGTATAAGGAACCGTTTATGCCACGGTACAACCACAACTGGATTCATGTTAGGTGTATTAAGTCTTACAGCCTCGTGCCACTTCTAACACCTTCCGTACCAATCTACCCGTTAAACCACATAGTGTTTTGATTGTATTATTTATCTTGTAAATTGTATTGATTGTATAATTGGTTGATGATCACACGCTTTGGCATGTCGGATGTTCAAAGTTCTAAAGTTATAACCGCGATCAGGACGGTGTCGCTTTGCAGCTAGCCGGTTGAGCACGGGTCGATCCGTAGGGAGATGGTTGTATGTCCGTTCGAGTTTTAGACGAGTCAATAAAGAGTGTGTATATGTTTGTTCAATTCTATCCTAAGTGTTCGTATTTATGTTCAAGTAAGCTTGTTAAGGTTAAGGTTGGTTAGTAGAGTTAGGATTAGTCTTGTGCTTGTCTTTTGCCATCCTTAAAACGGTGTTGGGATAATCGAAAGTAGCGGGGATTAGGAGGACATAGGAATGGGATTTGCGAGTTTAAGCAAGCTTTCCAACGCTAAATCCATTCCTAGTGCCCCTTGTCCGTCCGCTAAATATGCTTATTTCCAACCCTCGGCCAAACACCCGCAACCATGTATCCAATTAAGTCACAACTACATGTCACGTTGTAGTGCGCTTAAAGGACTTCTCGACTTAGTTCGCGGCTATATGTCACGTATAGTGCGCCTAAGCGAAGGGGTTGCGGTTGTTTGGTCGGGGTTCGTTTCAAGATGTTT
Source organism: Agapanthus africanus (assembly GCA_030015575.1). Classification (NCBI taxonomy): domain Eukaryota; kingdom Viridiplantae; phylum Streptophyta; class Magnoliopsida; order Asparagales; family Amaryllidaceae; genus Agapanthus; species Agapanthus africanus. The sequence goes on along the minus strand of JASDDO010000019.1, from coordinate 460,087,215 downwards.
GGCGAAGAGAAACACAAGGGATTTCTCCGTCCCTCATACCACCTTCCTTAGCCTTAACAAGAGGGAAATTATTCACACATCATAAAAGAAAACAAAACAAAACAAGAAGGAAGAAAAGAGGAAAATACGGTTTTACAAGTGAAGCAAGCTAACTCTTGGGTTCTCACCTTAGCAAGGAACTCCGTCAAGTATCATCGCTTGAAAATACGGAGAAAAGAAGAGAAGAAAAGAGAACAAGAAAAGAAATAACAACAACTAGTTAACAACAAATAATAAAATTACAATACAAGATAATAAAATTACAAGACAATAAATAAAAGAGACAAGATAAAAATAACCCTCATCTTCATTGATCTTCCACTCAAAAAGCTCTCATTACAATTTTCATGGAGGAAAGAATGAAGAAGAAGAAGAAACTAAGCTAAATCCTAACAAAGAGATAATAGAAATCAAGACATCAAGAAGCCCTTTGGCTTGCTCAAAACTGGGCTATTTATAGGCTACGTGCTGAAACCCTAGGGCCACATTCTGACCCTACATGAAAAGACCAAACTACCCCCAAAGTATTAGCAGCCACCGAGTTGACTCGGCCGCGGATCCGCGGCCGAGTCGCCATGTAGGCCGCGGATCCGCGGCCATGTGGGGGAGTTGGGAAGTCGTATTTTATGGTTTTCCTTGTGTTGCTCTCCTATGTTGTTCTACATGTACCAAATTGCAAATTGCTTCCACAATTGCTTCAGATCTACAACGGTCCAAAATGGCATCAAAAATAATACTTTTGACCTTTTCTCCCTCGAGCTCCGCGCACCCATTGATTCTTGTGCTGCCCCCCTCGTGCTCTGTGCTTGTCCGAGACACGAATGACCACTGTCATATGTCTTGTCTCTGGAACCGGTACGCGGCACTGGACGGATACGAATGACCGGAACCCGGCTTTTATCTGTTGTCAACAGATGTTCTGTATTTGGCGTAATTGTGGATATTTTGTATCAATTGCGTTATTTTGGACTAGGAACCTGTAGCCTGTAAATATATAGCAAACACGGATAAAAAGCACCTACCTATAAACAAACGAGCATAAGAATGGGCGGTAGTAAATGCAATATTCTGGTATGAACAAATACCCCCAAACTTAACTTTTGCTCGTCCCGAGCAAAACCAACTATTCACAAAAAAGTCCTAACCGCATTTTCGCAGGGAACGCGATTGTACTGAGCTCGTGCAACAAGCCGTTAAACCTCTAGGTGTCCCTCGTAGGAGGAGTGCTGTCTCCTGAGGGTTTTCTTACACCCACAAAATCCTGTCAAGCTAGTGTCATAAGTTAACATCGATTCTACTCCTACAGTTTAGTATCTACATTAGAAATTCTATCATCCTAAGTTAGAAACATCCAACCCTAATGCTTCACACCTCCTTTCTATTTAACCGTAGATCCTATACGTTCCAAAAAAGTTTAGAAAGATGTTGGTATCTCCTGAGTTTTCCTTCTAAAGTGCGGTCTTAATTCCGGGATTTTTATCAACTTTACAGAAAACACGTGTCTTATCTTTTATTTCTATCTTTTATCCAAACATCGATTGTATACCCCTACGTGTGTGTATTTGCACCCCTACACTCAAGAATTCAATTCAAGCTATAATACCCTTGCCCTAATACCTAATACTACTTCTTTTCATTTAATGATGGACGGTGTTGCTCACACCCCTTTCATGCGACTATTAATGCTTCTTGAGGCACTAACGGCCGATTACTGAATGTGTGAACTTAAAGTGTAAATAGCAGTTTCCGGGTCTTGACTTTATTTATTTATTTTTCTTTTCTTTTATTTTTCTTTTTCAAAACCGGATATATTTTTCAATGATGTTCTTTTGGTGTTTAGCTTTAATTACCGTTTTTTCTTTCATACTAGGTTTTCAGGCAAGAGTATTTCTAGGTATTCTCTACTAGACCAAGTTTCAAGGTGCGTGTAAGTGCAGTTTGTAGGGTATATACTTTCTAAATTTAAACTAAAGAATAGAAACTATTTTTCAGACTTATCCTTCACTAAAGCTTCAATACTTTCCCCTCATCTTGACTTAACTCAAGAACTGAACTCAAGATTACCTATTTCTCAAAAAAAAACTGTAAGGACGTATACTTACCAAGGATAAGCAGAATGAAGGTTATTTTTAGGGTTTTCAATTCCTAAGCCTAGGATTTAGTTGTTTCTAACATATCAACTAAACTTTCAGAATAAAAATCTAAGTTACCCTATTAGCTAACTTGACGACAAAGTTTTTATATTTTTTTGGAAAAATTTTCGATTTTTATGGGTTTTTAATAAGGTATGCAAATGCAAAATATACAAATGAATGCGAAGGAAGAAAGCTTACCGAGCACACCCCCAAACTTAAACTTGACAGTGCCCTCACTGTCAGGCTACACCAAGAGGGTCAAAATTTTCGGCGCTCCCTAAAAACAAATTATATACAAAACAAAAAACAAAAAACAAAAAAAATATATACACAAAAAAGGGTCCCCCCCCAAACTTAAGTGAAACCGTGTTTCCACTGTTAAGCGTTAAAGTTCAGGATCGGGGGGAAAGAACAGTATCAAGCTATACAAGGCCTTACACAGGCCAAAAGTGAGCACCAACCATTCAAAGATTTTATCGCTATAATGTACAGGTTGGTGGAAGAAGGCGGTGAGGAAAGAAATGGAGATTACGCGAGACCATATGGAGATAGAAGTGGTATGCGGTCTCGGTATATAAGAAGAAGAATGGCGGAAGGGAGAAAAAAGTGGAATACGAACTTGAGGGTGAAAATGGAGTGAATAGATTAGCACAATATGTGATGAATGATGTGTAAAAAGTGATTGTGCTAATCTATCAGCCCGTCGAGAAATGGGGTCAAATCCCTCAAGATTCATTAGAAACCATGGGTAAGCCGAACTCGGTTAAACAGACACAGGAAGTGAAAATGGTACGGTGTCTTGCCAGGTCGGAACGATGGAAAGGATGGGGGTAGGTGATTGAGAAAGGGTATCGGTTAAGGGTTCGGGAGGGTGTACACAGTCAATGGAAGGGACAGGATGAATTGGAAAATCCGACTCATCAAGCAAAACTGGTTCATCCTCAAAAATATCCTCAAAATTTTCCTCAAGATTCAGCACATCCATGCATTTATCCTTAAAATCCAGACGCATATGGGGTTCGGAAAAAACATTTAATGACTCGGGATGATGAATTGGAGAGAAAAACTCAGCCAAATCTACAGGTTCATCATCCAAAATATTCCCAGCGTCAATATCCTCAATCAAGTGAAAATCTAAATTCTCAGACACCTCAACAAAAGCATGGATATCAATCAATTCAGGTTCTAGAATGGAGGTGTAAAGGTCAAAAGGATTGGGTGTGGTTTCACTCGAAAGGGATCCTTCACAATCAGGCAAATCAAACACTACAAAGTCACACAACTCATTATCTGTTCTATCTTTAATCAATGAATCGTTTGGAACACTAGATAGACATTCAAAACTGGAGTTGTGGGATTCAAGTTGAAACGGGTAGGCTTGATTCGGAAGGGGGTACAGCTCACTCTCTCTACTCAAATTCTCAACCTGTCCTATCGCCTCTTCATACATTGGAAAATTTGGAGCTAGTTGAAAACTAGCTACCGGGTCACTAGGTTGTATGAGAGCAGCCATGGACGCATTCAAATCCATCATCTGTTGGTACGACGCTACCCTAAAGACTTCCAATGACTGTTCCAGACTAGACATGGGTTGTGAATGGGTTTCAGTAAAAGATTCAAAGTTGTTTGGATACTGAAAACTCCCAAATGGCGGTTCAGAAGCAATGTCTAGGGAAGGTACAAAAGTCGGGTAGGACTGGTAAGAATTGAATGGCTGGACAGGAGCAGGATCAACATTTGGATAAGAAGGTGAATGGAATTGTTGATCCTAAGAATCTGTAGTGGTGAAAGGAGTGAAAGATCGGCTACGGGATTGTTCAATATGTTCAGCGATGGACAAAGGACGACTTGCAAAGGGGTATCAACATAAGAGGGTGGGGGAGGTTGAAAAGGTTGATACAAAGTGGATTGCGGAGGGCAAGTGTTTGTCCTAGACGCGTCTATCCAATCTTTCAAAGAAATTTTGGGCATGGAGGGGTCATTCGAAATTCGACCAAAGCAAGAACCGTAGGAAGTTATGTCAGGTTGTGGGTACCAAAGTTCGGCAAGAGTTTTTCTAGGTGGAGTACCCATGATATGAAGAGGAGAAGAAGGAAAGAATGTGGATTTTTTTATTTTTTATTTTTTATTTTTTTATAAAAAAAATGTTTGTTTTTGGAGTTTTTGAAATTGTTTGTTTTTAAAGAATACGGAATTATGGGACTAACTTTTTACAAGCACAATCACAATCACAATATGCACAAACACACCTAGAGCTAGGGTCTTCTAGGTCAGCTAGACAGCTCCTAACTGTTCCAAAGGGCTAGGAATAGGACCTCAAACCGTCTCTTCTCCGCCAATTGCGGCCAGGTAAGTGTCAGGTAAGTGGGAGGCTCCCCACTACGTAAGTAGTGGTCCTAATTAAGTAACCACTTGCCTTAGACACACTTGCCTAGACACCGCAAAGTCAGGATAGCATAAACGGCCAATACCTACAACTAGTCCTCTGTCCTATTGAGCGCGACGTCCTTAGGGCTGAGTCTAGTATTTTTTATTAGCTCAAGATAATGCGTATACAATTAGTGATTTGTGGGGTCTTAGGAAGGGTGATGAAATCCCCACCCAATCTGAATTGGTGTTATAGCCCCTTAATGTCCGTATTGATATATGCAAAGTGGTAAACAAACAAAATCTAAAACAACAAAAATTTATTTGGCGGCTGCGCAAGCTGTGCAAAGAAACCTGCAGAAAATACAGTATAGTGGAATTCAGAGAGGGAACTAGAGGAGAGAGAAAGGGCAGAAAAAATTTGGGGCTCAGAAGCCTCAATATGACCGCGGAACCGCCGCCGTATCCCCTCTTTGACCGCGGTCAAATTGATGAGTTAGCGACAGAAATTTAGGTCAATAGACGTGTGCTTCTCTGTACACCCTAACAAAAACCTCTGTTTCTTAATTAGATTACTGTACTTGCTCCAGATTAGCCTGCACACTTGCACACAAAAATTATCAAAAATAACAAAAAGATTTATTTTTTATTTATAAATATATACAAAAAGGATATTAACCCGAATAACAAGAAAGAAAATGCGTTACCGTCTCCCCCGCAACGGCGCCATTTGATCGCACGCTTTTGGCGTGTCAGATGTTCAAAGTTCTAAAGTTATAACCGCGATCAGGACGGTGTCGCTTTGCAGCTAGCCGGTTGAGCACGGGTCGATCCGCAGGGAGATGGTTGTATGTCCGTTCGAGTTTTAGACGAGTCAATAAAGAATGTGTATATGTTTGTTCAATTCTATCCTAAGTGTTCGTATTTATGTTCAAGTAAGCTTGTTAAAGTTAAGGTTGGTTAGTAGAGTTAGGATTAGTCTTGTGCTTGTCTTTTGCCATCCTTAAAACGGTGTTGGGATAATCGAAAGTAGCGGGGTTTAGGAGGACATAGGAATGGGATTTGCGAGTTTAAGCAAGCTTTCCAATCCATTCCTAGTGCCCCTTGTCCGTCCGCTAAATATGCTTATTTCCAACCCTCGACCAAACACCCGCAACCATGTATCCAATTAAGTCACAACTACATGTCACGTTGTAGTGCGCTTAAAGGACTTCTCGACTTAGGTCGTGGCTATATGTCACGTATAGCGCGCCTAAGCGAGGGAGTTGCGGTTGTTTGGTCGGGTTCGTTTCAAGATATTTGGCGAAGAGAAGCATAAGGGATTTCTCCGTCCCTCATACCACCTTCCTTAGCCATAACAAGAGAGAAATTATTCACACATCATAAAAGAAAAGAAAAGAAAACAAGAAGGAAGAAAAAAGGAAAATACGGTTTTACAAGTGAAGCAATCTAACTCTTGGGTCCTCACCTTAGCAAGGAACTCCGTCAAGTATCATCGCTTGAAAATACGGAGAAAAGAAGAGAAGAAAAGAGAACAAGAAAAGAAATAACAACAACTAGTTAACAACAAATAATAAAATTACAATACAAGATAATAAAATTACAAGACAATAAATAAAAGAGACAAGATAAAAATAACCCTCATCTTCATTGATCTTCCACTCAAAAAGCTCTCACTACAATTTTCATAGAGGAAAGAATGAAGAAGAAGAAGAAACTAAGCTAAATCCTAACAAAGAGAGAATGGAAATCAAGACATCAAGAAGCCCTTTGGCTTGCTCAAAACTGGGCTATTTATAGGCTGCGTGCTGAAACCCTAGGGCCACATTCTGACCCTACATGAAAAGACCAAACTACCCCCAAAGTATTAGCAGCCACCGAGTTGACTCGGCCGTGGATCCGCGGCCGAGTCGCCATGTTGGTCGCGGATCCGCGGCCATGTGGAGGAGTTGGGAAGTCGTATTTTGTGGTTTTCCTTGTGTTGCTCTCCTATGTTGTTCTACATGTACCAAATTGCAAATTGCTTCCACAATTGCTTCAGATCTGCAACGGTCCAAAATGGCATCAAAAATAATACTTTTGACCTTTTCTCCCTCGAGCTCCGCGCACCCATTGATTCTTGTGCTGCCCCCCTCGTGCTCTGTGCTTGTCCGAGAAACGAATGACCACTGTCATATGTCTTGTCTCTGGAACCGGTACGCGGCACTGGACGGATACGGATGACCGGAACCCGGCTTTTATCTGTTGTCAACAGATGTTCTGTATTTGGTGTAACTGTGGAGATTTTGTATCAATTGCGTTATTTTGGACTAGGAACCTGTAGCCTGTAAATATGTAGCAAACACGGATAAAAAGCACCTACCTATAAACAAACGAGCATAAGAATGGACGGTAGTAAATGCAATATTCTGTTATGAACAGTTGACTGACCGAAACCATGATATCAATAAACGGATGCAACCGTGGAATCATGTAAATGGAATGTATATCCATGGTTCAGTTCGGTCAAGTTGTATAAATTGATAATTGGATTCATGGATTCATGTTGAATTGTATTATTGAAGATTTGTAGATTGTAGATTGTAGATTGTACTTGAATCATATTCAAGTCGGATTATAATGAGACTCACTCTGAGTCAGAAAAGTAAATTGATGTCATGATTGTTTTTGATGTTATCGGTAACCGCTGCACATGGACGGCAGGATTTGTGTCTTTTTCAAAGATAATTACCGTATTGATAACACCACTATTAAGTTGTCTACCTTAAGTAGGCAAGCACCCACTTCTCCGGCTCCCTGAGGCTCAAGAGATTGGTCCCGCTTAAACCTATGTCTACTAGGGTCCTTAGGGTAATTTATAGAACTTGAGGGGGTTTTATGTAAAAATGCTTTTATATACTTTTCAAAATACACCCCAAGCATTTATTATTCGTCTTTAGAGTTGTAATGAATGTGGATTTTATATTGTGATATTTCTAGTGAAAATATCCTAATTTCATAATTAAAGGAATTTATTTGTAATATTGGTTTTGCATGGAATTCATGGTATTTTAGTGTAAAATTGATTCTTATGATATTGTAGAAAAGGTGGAATATTTATAATACTTCAAAAATAGATATGTTTATATTACATATACATATATTTATACGAAAATAATTTTGTATATATCTATGATATTCTAGAAATCTCGTTTTCTTAAGATGTCGTATTTTAAATCTTTCGAAACCGAATGCTCCTTACGGAGGTCTGAATCTCGCACTACTAAGCCCGAGGATGTGCGATAATCTGCATCATCCCGAACGGGTTTCCCAATTAGGTTGTAGCGGCGCTTTGCAAAGATTTGTATAAATACTAATCATTAAGGGAAAACGACTTTATTAATTATGGTATTTATTTGTAAAGATGTCTATTTCCCGTATTCTATATTTTAGGGTCTTCTAAGTCAACTAGACTGTTCCTAACTGGTCCAAAACGACAAGTTGTGAGATAGCTCAAATCTCCTCTTCACCGCCAATTGTGGCCAGGTAAGTACAAGTGAAGAAAGGAAGGATCCGCTCACGAATCACCGTGAGACGTGCCTTTTAAACTTACCTTTCTCACTTGTCTAACCTAGACACCACAAAGTCAGGTTTAGATAAACGACTGAATGCCCACAACCTTATCCTATTTTCATAATAAGTGGTATTTATTTGTAAAGATGTATCAATACTAAATCTTTTAGAAATGGTTTTATTAAGTAAAGGGTATTTAAATGAAAATGTTTGTTTTCCCGTATTCTAAGTTTTCAAGGGTATCGTGTTATGTTGCATATGAGTGTGTGAGGAGGTAGGTCGTTACCTCGTGATCTACTTAAAGGTATAGCAAGGTTTAATGAAGTTAAATGTATAATTGAAACAATGTGGTATTTAAGTGAAAAATACGATAAATTGAAATAGCCATCATTTTATGAAATGAAACTTGATCAATTTGGTTGATTAGTGTTTAATAGTCAACATAAGGGAGTTTAAGCATAATTGTATTAACGAGAAGTGGAGTTTTATGAAGAAACCGAATCGGAAATCGGATTTGTTCTGATTCCGTCGGGTTTTGTAAATCTGTATTTTTAGAATAGAAAAGAGAGATAGAAAATGGGACTTACGGGTTTTGGAAAAAAATGAGAGTGACATGGAAGGAGAGGGATCGCCGGTGCGTCGCTTCGTCGCCGAGAGCTCCTAGAACGATCGCCAGAAGTTCGCCGGGAATTTCGCCGTAGTTTCGCTTCGTGCTCGTTTTCAAAGTACACAAGATCTCTTGAGAATTTTAGAGAGTTGGCTCATAGTTTTGGGGTGAGAGGGTAGAGGGTAGGGGTGGTATTTATAGGGTTAGGCTAGGGTTAGGGTAGATGAAGGGTTTTAATTAAAAAATGTAAAAATATGTTAAAATGCATTAAAAATGGAGTAAAAGGGACTTTATGGCTTAAACCGATCTAAATAAATGGAGTGTACAGGGGGTTAGGGGAGGCCAAGAGACATTTTTGCTCTGTTGATGACTCGGCCGACCCGCCAAGTCCTGCCGGCGGCGCCGGCCTGAGTCGGCCGATCCGCCGGCCGACTCGGCCGTGTCAGGCCGAGTAGGGGTCTCGGGAGGTGGGGGGGTCGCCGGGGGTAGCCACTGGTACTTTCAGTTTTTCAAGTGTAGTGGGAAAATCTGGAGTTATCTTGTGTGGACTGTTGGGCTTCTAAAGAATTTAAAACAAATAAATATTAAAAATAATGTGGGGCATGGGATTTGAACTCTGGTGGCTTGGTTCAGCAGTGCAAGGTATTACCAATGAGCCACAAGCTTCTTCTTGTAATTAAATTGCTAATTAATTACTTAAGTCTTGTGCTCAGGCAATAAATACCCTTTTAAGGATTTTTTAAAAAAAACAATTTAAAAATTTGTATGGAAAAAGTGTATAAGAAAATTATGGCTGTTACAGCTCGTCCTTCATCTTTTCTTCGGCGAGGAAAGCTTGGAACTGATCGGGCTCTTGTAGTGCCTTGATCAAAGAATCTCTCGCCTCCTTAGATAGCAGAAGGGCATCGAGAATGCTTAGTTGCGATGGTATCTTCCTCAGGTGTGCCAGAACGTTATAATCCACCTTGTTTTTCTTAGGCGGGTTCTTGGCTGCAAGCTCTTCGACGACTCGATCATCGAGGGCGATATCCTCAGGAATCTTTTCTTTCCCCTTATCCTTTTTGTTCGATCCCTTGTTTGCGGGTCCGAGATTCTTTTCAGGTAGCGTGCGATTGCGCAGCTGAATGTTCTCGCTGCTCTTCGTTTCTTCCTCTTTTCCTGAGGTGGATTCTTTGAAGAGAGGGCCGAGAGCTATTTCTTCTTCCGAATCACTCCCGAAGGTGAGAACTTGCGATCCCCTGCCATCAACCATGTGACAGTTGTCGGCAGCTCTTCCCCGTTTGTCTGTCGCATTTTTTCACTGTCGACGAGCTTCATGCTTCATCCTCTTGAAGTGTTGCCTGTGAGCGATATACCCTTGCCACCAATTTTTAAAGGCGTTGCATTCTTCAGTAGGGTGTGCAATCCTCTGATGATATAAGCAGAAGTTAGGATGTATGTCCTCTTCGTTAAGGTGTATCCTATCGGGAGTGTTTCCTTCAGAGGGTGGAAGCTTCATTCCCATCGATATGGCTTTGGCGAACCTTTTCCTTGTCTTGAACCTGCTTTTATTTGCAACGGATGTGCTTTGATCTGGTGGGAGTGTTTTAAACCTTTCGTCCAGTCGCCGGGGTTTGGCTTTTTCAAGTATGGCCATTTCGTACTCTCGATCAGCTTTGCTTTTCAGAAGAGCTTCGTTTAGAAATGCGTCAATCATTTCATCTGACGGTCCTAGTAGTTCTAGTTCGGGATCTGCCTCCTATTTCTCTACATCAGGAGCTTCTTGACCATCTATTGACGAGTGAGAGATCGTGTGACAGCTTGCCACATAATCCTTAGGTTCATCTGACGAGTCTTCTCCCTCATCTTTGTCGCTATCTCCGTCTTCAAGGATGTGGTTGAGAAACTCTTGAAGCGTGAACGGGGTTCGCGCCTTCTGGTTATATTCTTCCAACGCGTCAATATGTTTTTGCAGGTCCGTGCGCTTGTCACCATGCTTCACGGACTTTTTGGTCTTCTTCTTCTTTTTCGAAGACTTTGATGGCTGGGCTTGAGCGTTTTGATTATCACTACTAATTCCTGGTGTCGGGCGCGGCTTCAGCATTCCCTCGATGACCTCGGGTTCTAGCGGATTTTTCCACCTGATCGTCGGGCATGTTTGGAGATCCTTCAGCATTCTTTTCGTCTTGACTGAAAGAGCGACCTCCCATGGAGCTTCTTCTATAAAAGAGCATGATGCCCCCGGCGTATCCCCCCTTTTAAGAGCGTGCGGCTGAGGCGGGCTTACTTTCCAGTTCTCAGACAGTGCGAATTTGCCCTGTTGGTATTGGTCCTCAATCCAGCCCTTGAAGACGAAGCAATCTTCGATTGGATGGCCTACCACTTGGTGATAGGGGCAATAATTGGGATTATTGGCCTCACCGGGTTGCAATGGGCATTTCGGATCTGGCAAGGTGATGAGCCTGTTGCGTACCGCCAGCTCGAACAGTCTTCTCGTTTTATCCCGGGGAAACGAATAAGGGCGCTTCAGTTTCTCATTGAAGAATCGTCGTCTTTCATCTTGGCGAACAGTTAGCTTTGGACCACCAGGCTGCTGCTGAGCATTGACAACGAAGGTCGCTTTCCCTTTCCCTTTTTCATTTTGAGATTCCAGCTTTGAAGAAGACGGTCTATGACCCATTTGATCCATTTGGGCCAGCTTGTCAATCAAAGCCTGGAAAGTGGTTGGCTTGAAGAACATCATGAACTGGGATATGGTCGTCTATGGATCAAGAGTACCCACGAACATGCCTACCGCAAGCGCTTCTTCGATTCGCTACTAGCACTTCGACCATAAATTCCGCCACCGTATCGCGTATTGCACCCATGTTTCGCCTGGCTTTACTCTGGCGTTAATTAATGCGGTGATTGGGGTGCGTTCGCTAGCGCTTGCGAAACGCTGGATGAACAGCGATTCTATCTCTGTAAAAGTTTTGACGGAGTCATTGGGAAGCTCTGAGTACCATTCGAACGCCGTCTCTGCCAAGCTGCCGACGAATTGGCGAAGCAGTAGCTTATCATCCCCGCCAGTGTTGCCACAGAGAGCCCTGAACTGAACGACATGTTGATGGGGATTGCCTGTCCCCTTGTACACATGGAATTTAGGAATTGTGTATCCTGGCGGGTAATTTATTTGATCGTACCAACCTAGATAGGGCCGTCCAGTTCTGACGACTTGGCCAGCCGCTTCATTCGCTTGATGAGCTCGTATTTGTTGAGCTATATAATCATCGAGCGAGGGTTTAGAGATGGTCTCCTCCTTGGCTGCTGACAGAGCCGGCAGAGGATTTGATGTCTCTCCTCTATCATCTTCAATTATTACTGGAGGATTTTCGGCTGGAGGGTCCGGCTGGATCATCATGCCCACCATATCTTGGAATAGAATGGCCATTTGTTTTATATTGGGCGCTTGTTCCGCGGCCTCTTTGTCCTTCTTCTCAAGCATTCTCCGAAGGAATTCGGCCTCAGTTTCCTGGTCACGGCGCTGCTCCTAGGATTTCCGGGCTTGCTTTCAGTTTCGTGAGTGCGGCCATAGCTGTTAGCATCTCTTGGAGCTTTTGTTGTTGTTACTCCTGAGCCTTAGTCACTGATCGCGTAAGCGGTCGATGACCTATGGAGATACGGTTATCCTCTTTTCCGGATGCCATATAGACGGTATGCACCACCATGCCCCCGGACTTAGGGCGTTTAGATTCATCGTCTTTGCGATTTGCCAAAAATGCAGGGATCTTCTCTGGCCTCCTTCTTTTGTCGGCGATTGAAGCTGAGGGAGCCGTTGCAGCGGGCACCCAAAAAGATGAAACCTTTTGTGGCTTGACAGGATGGTCCTCTTCTCGCCGAACTTTCATCTTTTTCTGTCGGCAGGGGTAGTCTTGATCAATCACGGAGTCTTGGACCTGTCGCCAGACCTTGTGAATTTTGGAGGACAGCCGCTGAGGGGCTGCTCCAGCTTCGCCTTTGTAGCGCTCTCCATAGGTGAAGAGACCTTTTCAGCACAGCCGTCGGAGAGTTCTTACAGACCCTCCTGAGTGGTTCAAAGCTCTTCCCAGTTGGAACAGCAGCATCGACTTCTACCATTGGAGCTGACGGAGTCAATTCAGAAGGGGAATTGGCCCTAGCTTTCATCACTCGGCGCCAGTGGCGACGTCGAGCATGTCGTGTGGCCGGGATCACCTCCGCTGTTGGATGAGCTTCTTCTTGCCCCTTACTTTGAGGAGAGGCTGCTATTGGCGCTAGCCTGTCGAAGACTGACGTCCGTTAAGAAGGGATAGTCAGTCTTGCGAAGGCCGACTTTCGAACAGGGGAAACAGCCTTCATGACTTAGCCTGGAACGGGAGCTGAAATAGCCAGTCTTGTGAAGACCGACCCCTTAGCAGGAGAAATCGCCTTGGTGACTTCAGGAGTAGGAATGGCTATCCACTTAGGGATAACACCTTCAGGAATTGCGAGCTTCTTCATGGGCCCATCTGAGCTTCGGCCCAGTCTGTTGAAAACTAAGGCAGTGGACTTGGGCGACCCGTTGAGAGGGGCCGCATTAGTCGCAAGCCGATCAAAGACCGACTTCTTCGGAGCTTCTTGCGATGGTACAGGAGCGCTGAAGCTCGTTGGTGGGAGCATGGTCCCGAAGAATAGTCCAGTAGTAGCTTGGGTCACTTGTTCCACCGGCATTGTGAAAAGGGAGGCCGCTTGAGGCCCGTAGGTTACTCCTCCAGATGAGGCGGTACGGGAGTTGCAGTTAGAGCAGTTAGAGGCCATTGATGTTCTTTTTTCTGCATGGGAGTGTAGGGTGTTTTTCGTCACCCTATTGAGATGGGAATACGCACGCGCTTGTCAGGCGTACAACAGATTCCCCCTGCCTAGGATAGGCGGGGGTTTATTGATTGTGGGGATCCGAATCTCCGGCAGCCGCGGACTAAGCTGCCGTTAATTACCCATCGCCTTTGGGGCGAGAGAACCTCCGATTAACGAGTTAAATTGGTCATGCGAACTCAATGTGCAGTGTTGTGTTTTAGAGGGGTTTTGGATGTATCGGGGGCCCCGCCGAGTTTTTACGGGGGTCCCACTACCCGGATAGCGGGTGGGGGGTCAAGGGGGCTAGCAGCCCCCTTGCGGGGTGCGGGGCAGCGCCCCGTTAGAAAAAAATTTCTAACAGGGACAGTGTCGTGGAGTGCGTGTATGTATGTGTGTATGTATATATACATATATATACATATATAAAGGGGGGAAAGGCATCCAAAGAATGCGTAGGAGAAAGCGCTCGGGCGCTAGCGCCTTGAGCGCAAGAGCGCTAGCGCCCCACGTGTCAGGCACGTGGGCGCTCGGGCGCTAGCGCCTTGAGCGCAAGAGGGCTAGCGCTTGCGCCCCACGTGTCAGGCGCTCGGGCGCTAGCGCTTTGGGCGCTAACGCTTTAAGCGCTAGCGCCCCACGTGTCAGGCGCTCGGGCGCTAGCGCTTTGGGCGCAAGCGCTTTGAGCGTAAGAGCGCTAGCGCTTTGAGCGCTAGCGCCCCACGTGTCAGGCGTTGGGGCTAGCGCTCTGGGCGCAAGAGCGCTAGCGCTCGGAGCGCTAGCGCACGTGTCAAGCACGTAGGCGCTCGGACGCTAGTGCTTTGAGCGCAAGAAGGACTTGGTCCCTGCAATAGGAGTTGTACTCCCAGAAAGGCACACTTATTATTTTATATATATATATATATATATATGAGTAGTTAAACTCCTAGGATATTTTGAAGCTAATGAAGGGGGCTTCTCCCCTTGAGCCCTGGATCCTCCCCAAAGTGGGGTTTCTGGAGATGGGTCTCCTTCTTCTTCCTTTGTTGGCCGGATCTTGAAGATCAAGAGATATGAGATTTTAAAAATCTCGTCTTTTTGAAATCTGATGGGAGATCTGAGCTCCCCTTTGTAGGTTTTATGGTGAAAAACTATTTAATTTTGGAAAAGGAAGAGTAAAACTCTTGATTTAATTCAAAAGAAAGAAGAAGATTTAGAACCTTCAGAAAGGGGAAAGAGGCACAAACCCTAGATTTTGAGGGAAATGAAAAGTATATTAGATAGTTTCATCATGTTGCCTTATATAGGCTTACATATTTACATATAGCCTCTTGGGCTTTACAAAATGGCATTTTGCCGATCCCATGGCTCATGTGCCGTTTCTTTTTGCACATAAGCCATGGGCTTTACAAAAATTTGGCTTTATGCCCATTTTGCATACATTCATGCATAAAAAATTACATAAAAATTATTTATTACATGATCTATATGAGGCTGGCCGCAGGCTCGACTTGGGCATGGGCCCGCTTGACCTGGGCTTGGGCCCACCTGGCTTGGGGTTGACCTTGACTTTGACTCGGTCAACCGGGGGTGCAAATTTTGACCCCAACAAAGTACCCCCATCAATAAATACACACCGCACATTTGAGTTGTGTGCATGAAATTGATGGATCTTGGAGCTGAACTTCGAGGTGGAACATCATTCCGGGGGCGGAGCATCATCCCGGAGAGCATGATTCCCGGGAATTGGAGCATCATTCTGATTCGCGGAGCATAATTCCAGGGTCGAAGTATCCTTCGGGGAGCATGAGTCCCGAGGATCGGAGCATCATTCCGATTTACGGAGCATAATTCCAAGGATCGGAGCATCATTCCGAAGAGCGGGGCATGATTCCAAGGATCGGAGTATCCCTCGGGGAGCATGATTCCCGGGGATCGGAGCATCATTCCGATTAATAATTCCAAGGATCGGAGCATCATTCCGAAGAGCGGAGCATGATTCCAGGGATCGGAGCATCATTCCGAAGGGCGGAGCATGATTCCAGGGATCGGAGCATCATTCCGAAGGGTGGAGCATGATTCCAGGGATCGGAGCATCATTCCGAAGGGTGGAGCATGATTCTAGGGATCGGAGCATCATTCCGAAGGGCGAAGCATGATTCCAGGGATCGGAGCATCATTCCGAAGAGCGGAGCATGATTCCAGGGATCGGAGCATCATTCCGAAGCGCGGAGCATGATTCCAGGGATCGGAGCATCATTCCGATGAGCGGAGCATGATTCCAGGGATCGGAGCATCATTCCGAAGAGCGGAGCATGATTCCAGGAATCGGAGCATCATTCCGAAGAGCGGAGCATGATTCCAGGGATCAGAGCATCATTCCGATGAGCGGAGCATGATTCCAGGGATCGGAGCATCATTCCGATGAGCAGAGCATGATTCCAGGGATCGGAGCATCATTCCGATGAGCGGCATACATTTTGACCGAAGCATAATTTCGATACAGAGGTTGATTCCCAGGCGAAGCATAGTTCCGATGGGGAAAGCAGATAATCCGAGGAGAAGCTTGATTTCGACACGGGGTGCACATTCAGAGACAAAGCATGATTTCGACGAAGAGCTTGCTGGTTGACTTTATTCCGAGGTGGTGCATAATTCCGACGAGGAGGTCGCTGGTTGATTCCGAGCCGAAGCATAATTCCGACAGGGAAGGCAAATACTCCGAGGCGAAGTTTGATTTCGACGCGGGGTACACTCTGAGACGAAGCATGATTCCGACGCAGAGGTTGCTAGTTGACTTGATTCCGAGGCGGAGCTTAATTCCGACGAGGAGGTCGCTGGTTGATTCCGAGCCGAAGCATAATCCGACAGGGAAGGTAGATATCCCGAGGCGAAGCATGATTTCGACACAGATTAAATTCTGGGACGAAGCATGATTCCGCCGCAGAGGTTGTTGGTTTGATTTGATTTGGGTTGACATCAGCATCGCTATACTGGAATATGGTAGCAGGAGCGAATCATCATTTGCCATGAGAGGATTTGAGGGTTTCGGTTTTTGTTTGGCATCTGCATTGCTGCACTGGAATAATGCCATGAGCAACTCATCATTTGCCCTGGGAGGATTTGGGAATTGGTTTTTTTTGTTTGGCATCAGTATCGCTACACTAGAATATGGTACCATGAGCGAATCATCATTTGCATTTGCTTATTAGGAAGCGATGGCTTAAGAGACAGGTTTTAAGTCCCTATCACCTAAGACTTTTCAATTTTGTGAGCCGTATGGGTCTCACAAAGCATTTTCTCCCTACGGGTCGTAAGGATCCCGTAGGTGTATTTTCTCCTTATGAGTCGTGGGGACTCCTAAGTGTGTTGCTCCTTTGTAAGTCGTAAGGATCTCACGCGAGAATTTTCTCCTCACAAAGTCGAGAGGACTTTGTGAGTTCATTTCATCTCTTTTTCATGAATTTGCACCCTTTCGGGTTTTCACAAACTCGCCGGCAGTCCTGCTGTTTTTACTCATAGAGCCCTTTCGGGTTTTCATCCGTGCCCATTTTGCTTGTGGACGTACCCTCTTTTTTTTTTGAATCTTCATCGCCGGTGGGACTTTGAATGTGGTCTCGCCGGTAGGACTTGGGAGAGATTAGGATCGTTTTACGCCCGTGGATTGTATACGGTTTTGCAGGATGTATGATCCAGACCGTAGGGCCGGAAACATTTCGGGACTTTGTTGGCGTCTGCATCGCTGCACTGGAATATGGTACCAGGAGCGACTCATCATTCGCCGTTGGGGTATGGGATTTAGAATTTGGCTAGCGTCTGCATCGCTGCACTGGAATATGGTACCAAGAGCGACTCATCATTCGCCACTTGGGGATTTGGAGTTTGGAATTTGGTTGGCGTCTGCATCGCTGCACTGGAATATGGTACCAGGAGCGACTCATCATTCGCCATTGCCTATTGGGAAGCAATGGCTTAGGAGACAGGTTTAGATCCCTATCACCTAAGGCTTTTTAATTTTATGGGCCGTGAGGGTCCCATAAAAGCATTTTCTCCCTACGAGTCGTAAGGATCCTGCAGGTGTATTTTCTCCTTAGGAGTCGTGAGGACTCCTAAGTGTGTTTTTCCTTTGTGAGTCGTAAGGATCCCACAAAGGTTTGTTCTCCTCATGTATCGGGAGGACACATGAGTGGGTCTTCTCAATGGAGCATAATTCCAAAGGCGGAGACCAGCCGCGTAACTGGTGATTGCGGTGGGATATGGGTATGATGAGAATTATATGAGCCCGTGGATTGTATACAGCAGTCAATTTGGGGACTAACCGTAGGGCCGGGAAAATTTTGGGAATTTGAATTTTGGTTGGCGTCTGCATCACTGCACTAGAATAAGGTACCAGGAGCGATTCACATTCGCCACTTTTTTTGTTTTTTTTTGTTTTTTTTTTGTGTTCCCCTCCGAAAGACGGCGCAACATGGCGTCTCTTGCCTGAAATTCGGGGCAGATGCTAATTGGTGCTATCCGTCCACCTCTCCAAAGATGCCAAGTTGATTCATGGCACCGTGTATCGAAGGTTTAAACGGATGCGGCCGATGTAGCAGACTTCGTCGGATTCCCCCTCGTTTGAGGGGTTTTTGATTGTGGGGACGCTCTTCCCTGCAGGCGCAAGCCCCTGCAGTTAATTACGCTACCGCATCGCGGTAACAACTTTCTCCTTCTCCAGATGGTCACTTCGCGTCGTGTGTGTTTGTTTTGTGTTTTGTTGCCCGTGGATTGTTTACGGAGACCGAGTTATGTCGTCGCCCGTAGGGCGTGGACTGGTCCAAATCCGTATTATCTTAGATTTGGGTTTGGGGGTTTGGTTTGAGGATACGTTAGCCATACTTGAGGCCAAGATCAACTCAAACGTTTGTTAAGGATACGTTAGTCGGACCTGAGACTAAGATCAACTTAACGGGATCGTTTAGATCCGACAAAAGAGCGTTTGGGCTCTATTGTTCCAGTTTAAGGACATGGTGGTCCATTGTATGTATGGCCGTCGGGACCCGTCACCTCTCTGACGACGTTGAAGGATTACAACGACAGATATCAGAGGAGTTCAGAGATGTACCCTTGAACCGAAGTTGATTGGGGGGATTCATAGTCCAGTCTGTTTGAAGGTTTAAGGATACGTTAGCCAGATTTGAGGCTAAGATCAACTTAAACGGGATCGTTTAGATCCGACAAAAGAGCGTTTGGGCTCTATTGTTCCAGTTTAAGGACATAGTGGTCCATTGCCAGTTTAAGGACATTGCGGTCCGTGGGTAGTTTAAGGACATTGCGGTCCATTGTTAGTTTTAAGACATCTCGGTCAAGGTTAAGGACGTCGTAGTCCATGGGTTTAAGGACCCCACAGTCCATTGTTGGTTTTAAGACATCTCGGTCAAGGTTAAGGACGTCGTAGTCCATGGGTTTAAGGACCCCACAGTCTGTATCAATGTGTGGTCATCGGGACCCGTCACCTCTTTGAAGACGTTGAGGGATTACAACGCCAAGTATCAAAGGAGTGAAGAGATGTACCCTGGAACCGGAGTGGATTAAGTAGTCTTTGGCCCAATTTGGGATTGAGACCAATTAATTATGTTTTGAGCCCATTGGCCCAGTTAATTACGAATTGAGGACTTATGGCCAGTTTGGGCTAAGTCCAATCATGTCTGGGACATCGGCTTTCTGTTGATCCATTGAAGGAGAGGCTTTGCCTCTGGCCATTTAGCCAATTGGGCTAATGCCTAGTGTTAAACACTAAAGACCAATCAGTGTTAAACACTGGGAATGAGATTGATAAGTTAGTGTTTAACACTAAAAGATAGTTGGTGTCAAACACCAGCAACAAGGCTTTCAAATTAGTGTTAAACACTAAAACAGTCCAGTGTTAAGCACTGGCAACAGAAATTCCAAATTAGTGTTGAACACTAAGGTAACCAGTGTTGAACACTGCGAATAAAGTTCTTTGCTTAGTGTTGAACACTAGGGCCAAACAATGTTTTAACACTGGATTCAGGGGTCCCAATTTAGCGTTAGACGCTGAGGTAAGAGGGGTCACGTGGCAGCACGTGAGGGCGCCCTCCCTTCATTTGTTCTTCTGAGACTATCGCATTTTTCAGAGCATCACGTGCTATCACGTGACGGGCATTCAAATGCTTATATGTTAAAGCTTCTGCCAAGGGTCACGTGGGTCTAGTGGGGCACTGCCTTAAGGGGGCTTTATGTAAATCTTTGGGGGGGTCACGTGGTGACACGTGACCCCGCTTTTATGTAGTTGTTTAGAAGATCTGTTAATCCCTTTTTAGGAATTAAATTCCTTGTAGGGTTGAACCCTGACAATAATTTTAGAGGAATTAAATTCCTACTTCCTTTTGAAGAGTTGAACTCTGAATTTCCTGTAGGAATTAAATTCCTCATATATGTGCAGAATTGAATAGGGTTGAACCCTAATAAAAGCTTTGGGGAATTAAGCTCCCACTCTCCGTTAAAGAATTATTCTGGGAAATGAGATTAAGGGAATTAAATTCTCGTTGTTTTAACAGAACTAAGTTTTTAACTAGGGTTAAACCCTGATTCTTTTTGTTCTGAAGGAATTAAATTCCCATAACACAGGGTCAAGCCCTAATTTTATTTTAAAGGAATTGAATTCCTATAGTTCTGTGAGAATTAAATTCTCGTGCTTCTATTCCCTCTCTATGCTTTGGATCTGCATGGCAGGATCTCAACCCATTGAGAATTAAATTCTCAACTTCAAGGGGAGATGTGCACTTTACAGATCCTCTATCAAAGAGAGAAGAAATATGCCCTTCTGTTTTATATCAGGGTTAAACCCTGTTGAGAATTAAATTCTCTTTTTTTTTCAAAAAGCCTTCCCTCTCTTACCTAGGGTTTTCTTTTGCAGAAGATCCAAATTCCTCAAAGTATCAAGGCCCTCTCCCTTTTCTTCCCTCTGCGTATATGTTTCTTTTTTGTGTCTCTTGGCTCCTATTTATAAGAGAAGCAGCCGAGTCAATTAGTTTTTTGACGAATCTTCATTGAGAGATTTGATTTGCATCCATCATTCGTTTTGGACCTTTAGATTATTAGGTGAATTTTATTCACCATTGGATTTCAAATCCAGGGATTCTCCTTTGTTATTTCTGTTAGATTTAAAGGGGAAATCTTTCCAAATTCGAGATTTTCCCATAGATAGATGATATTTAATCACCTCTAAATCTTTAATTTAATCGATTGCTTTTGGAAAGATTTGAGAGGTCTTTTCTCAGAATTTAATTCTGTTGACAAATGGGCTTTGAAGTTGGTCACGTGTGGCCACGTGACCCTTGGTCACGTGTGGGCACGTGACCCCCTTGGAACGAGCCTTCTTCCTTCTTTTTACGCTCTGTCTTCTGGTTGCTGCTTAGCTATCGCGTGCCACCACGTGACAACTGATCACGTGTGAGCACGTGACCCTGACATGGAGCCTTCTTCTCGATTTAACCGGAGAATGAGTCTGATGTTTTGAGTGTCACGTGCCAACACGTGACCCTGGTCACGTGGGAGCACGTGACCTCTTCTGAAGCCTTTTTCTTGATTTGATCAAGGAGCTGTTGGGTTTTGAAGCCGCTTTTGATTGTCACGTGCCAACACGTGACCCAGGTCACGTGGGAGCACGTGACCCTTTCTGAAGCCCTTATCTTTGATGTAATCGGGAAGCTGAATTTGCCTTGCCGATACTTTTAGGTGTCACGTGCCCACACGTGACTGCTGGTCACGTGTAAGCACGTGACCCTCTTCTGAAGCTTTTTCCATAAGCTTTTCTGATTTTAAATCAGGAAACAAATGCCCCCACAGCGTTGTTCTCACGTGTCCGCACGTGAGTGCAACGCTGTCACCTTTTGTGACCGTTGGATTCCTTTAGGGATTTGGGGAGATGAATCGTTTCCATCGCCTTCTATAAATACCCATGTCTCTTCAGAAGAGCCTTCACTTTGCTCATCTTCTTCCCTCGAGAGCTTTTTCCTTTGAGAATTTAATTCTCGTTTCCAGAGCTTAGTTCTCTGTCTCAGACATTCTCCAGAGTTTAACTCTGTTGAAGGATCCCTTTTCCTCAGGTAATAATGTTGAACGGCTGAAGCACCTTCGTTTTAAAAGAACTCTCTGGATTTTAAATCCACATTAAGGATTTCACAAAGAACACATTTTTTTTCAATTTCTTCCATAAGAACATGAAACCGCCTAACCTTCGAACTGTAGATCTCTTAGGGTTTAGATGATCTTTGGGGAGATGATGATGGCGTTTCAACCCCATGGAATTTAATTCCATCCAAAAACGTTTCTGGGAATTTAATTCCCTTTTCTTAATAAGGAATTTAATTCCAACGAAGAACTCAGTTTCTTCACACGGAGGCTTCTTGGGGTTTCCTCGTCGTTCTATGATTAGTGAAGAAGAAGAGGGTTTGTAATAAATTGTCCTGATTTTTATTTCAGGTATCATGGACGCTCATTTGTATAATCTCAACGAAATCATTTCCTACGGGAATATTCGTGCCCTGGGCCGTAGTCAGAATCAGGAGTTCACCAACGCTCAGTGTGCCGAGATTATGAGCCGCTTTGACGAGTACAACCATCGGTTACTCCCTCGTCGCTCTTCTCTTCTGAGGCTCATCGTGCTGGCGATTTGGGAGGCGCTTCCTCTCTTCTGCGCCGGTGTGCCACTCAGGGCATTGGACGTTGCCGAGGATAAGATACATTCGGTGTATCTGATGAGTCTGATCTCGAAGAGAAGGCGCGACAACCTCATTGATCTTTTGCACCAGGCGTTTCAGCAGTCGGCCATACTTGCCGCCTACCGGAGGGTTGAGGACATCCGCGAGGACTCCGACGCTTGCGATCGCGAGAGAAGACATACTCGGGCAGTTCGAAATGCTTGGAGGATCTTGGACAAGGTCAAGCTTGAGTTTCTCAATCCGTGCCCCGCGCCTGAGGTCTTGCCGTTGTAATCGTTTTATTTTCATTTTGTATGAACCCTTTTAAAGCATGAATGATAAACTTATCGTGTCCTTTTGCGTTTGCGTGCCCCCCTCCCTTTTTTTTGAATTTTGTCGTCCATTTTTTGTTGATGTGTGCAAGGCATTGTTTCATTTCTTAGTACGCACTGAGCATGGTGCTCACGTGCTCCACATGTGAGGGGCCTTTTATGGGGCTATTCAATTTTCCATGCCATATTTCTGTGCATGGCATTGGATGCAGAGAAGGCGCCTTGGAAATCATTCCTTTTCCTGATTTCCAATGTCTTCCCTTATTTGGGCCTTGGAAGGGTTCCATCATGCAATTTTCTCTCGCGCGTAGCATTTAATGCTCCCCTTTATAGTCTTGAGGCCATAGCTTATTTTCTCCTCACAGAGAAATTCATTCCCATATTGACGTGATTTAATTTGAGGAGTATCTGAGTGCCATGGCCTGCAACCGTCCACACGCTCGTCGACAGCCATGGGAAGTGCCTATCGAGGAGATGATCCCCCGCTTTGCTGCTCGGTTAGTGGATCCACTTCTTACCGACGACGAATGCGACTCAGCAATGTACGAACTCTCGATTCGTAGGGGGTCCCCCCTCCCGATGGGTTCCCTCTGGCTCCGGATGATTCTCACGGCCGTGCTTGCCGACATCCCTCCTCACCCGGCAGAGATGACCTTGGCGATGCTTGACGCGGCTGAAGAAAAGCTCGAGGGCTTTCATGAAGCACGCCTGATTACTCAGGCATTGAAGGATTGCTCAATTCATCTGCTGAGCCAGATAAAGGCCCGGCGAGCTATTATGTCTGCTTTCGCGGACGAACACGGCGCCAATCGATGGGGAGCGACTCCTCGTGAGAACCGTCGCTTTGATGTGCTGGAGAAAGCAGAGAGAGAGATGGAGAATTTTGTCCTCTGCTTCATTAACCCCTGTGCCGTTGATCCCGTGTTTGGTGGCCTTTTCTCGTTAGCGTAGAACATTTTTAAATTAGTCTCTCATTTTCTATGTTTTGTGCCGAACTTCCATGTAGGCTTGGTACTAGTATGTATGTTTCTGCTTGTATAAATAAACTTTGTATTCTTCTCATGAGAACTTTCTTTAATTGCAAATGCTATCATCACTTTCCTGCGCATCAGACCTTTTTGGGCATTATGAATGTTCATGCGATTGCAAATGCTATTATATTTTTTTTTTTGAATACTCATATGATTGCGAATGCATGCTTGAAATATGTCGGAGATCTTTCTTGTTGCCTTTCACGTCAGATGATGTGAGCGCGTTTTAGATCGATTATTCCTGTCGACCGGAAGCTCATTTATACGGTCTTGTACATGTCCTGTTTCCAAGGTTACGGTCGCGAGAGCGAGCTTACGTGGCCTGATAGAGCGACACGTAGCGAACATATTGTTGTGCGAGAAAAGGGTTCGGCCGTAAATTTTCGGAGAGGGAGCTAGCTTCCAAGGCGTTGAGCGAGCTTCATGCCAGCCTCACAGCCGAGGCCAACAAAGCATACGAGCTCTGGCGGGTGCTTCAGGAGCCCATAAAAGAGGTGGTGGCTCTCGATAAAGCTGCCACGTTCACTCGTGATAGGGTCGAGGCTCATAAAGCCACCGAGAAAGAGCTCGAAGCTCGGCTTGCTTCGTATCAGGCTCAGCAAGCTTAGGCGGAGGTTCGTCTTCTGGAGATCTTGCGTCATGAAGCCGTGGCTCAGCAACAGAACGATGAACTGGTAAAATTACTGCACCGCCCGCCGGCTTGAGGACTTGTATCTTTTCTCCCTTTTTGTACATACTCATGAATGACAGTATCTCCTTTTTTTATTTCTTTCATAAGTTGTACTTTGTATCTATTTTGGTTTATGAATAAAAGATACATTTTTCCTCTCAATGGTGTGTCCCCTTTTCATTGAATGTATTCTGCGGATATTCTACCTTGATCTCCTTGCAGGACAGCGATGGCTTAGGATTCAGGGTTAGGATCTGCTTCCTAAGGCTTTTACATTTTATGAGCCACGAGGGTCTCACAAAGAGTTTCTCTCCCTATAGGTCGAGAGGATCCCATAGGTGTAAGTTCTTCTTAAAAATCGTGAGGATTCTTATACGGGTTTTCCCTTGAGAGTCGTAGGGATCTCACAAGAGAGTTTTTCTTCCTTACAGGTCGTGAGGACTTGTAAGTGCTGGATGTGGTCACCCTTGTTCGTGTTTTACGGAGTCGGGGTTTTTCCAGGTATCGTAGTTTAAAGACGTCGCGGTCAAGGTTAAGGACCTCATAGTCCGTGGATTTAAGGACTCCACCGTCCGCTGTTAGTTTTAAGACATCACGGTCAAGGTTAAGGACCTCATAGTCCGAGGATTTAAGGACTCCACAGTCCGATGTTAGTTTTAAGACATCACGGTCAAGGTTAAGGACCTCATAGTCCGTGGATTTAGGGACTCCACAGTCCGATGTTAGTTTTAAGACATCACGGTCAAGGTTAATGACCTCATAGTCCGTGGATTTAGGGACTCCACGGTCCGATGTTTGGTTGCAGGGACCCGTCACCTCTTTGAAGACGTTGAGGAATTACAACGCCAGGTATCAAAGGAGTAAAGAAATGTACCCTTAAACCAAGGCAGAATCCGTAGGGAATCGGGGTGGTTGATCGTTAGTTTTAAGACATCACGGTCGAGGTTAAGGACGTCATAGTCCGTGGATTTTAAGGACTCCACAGTCCGGTATTTGCTCTGGATGCTTCACACGGGTTCACTGTCGTGCTCGGCGAGGACCAGGCTCCGCTCTGGGCGTTTTCCGCGAGGTCAAAGAGTGACGTTATCCGCGTTCCATGTAACCAGGAATTTTGCACTAGATGCTTCAAACGGGTTCACTGCCGTGCTTGGTGAGGACTAGGCTCCGCTCTGGATGCTTCACACGGGTTCACTGCCGTGCTCTGCGAGGACCAGGATCCGCTCTGGACGTTTTCCACGGGGTCAAAGAGTGATGTTATCCGCGTTCCACGTAACCAGGAATTTTGCACTAGATGCTTCACACGGGTTCACTGCCGTGTTCGGCGAGGACTAGGCTCCGCTCTGGATGCTTCACACGGTTTCACTACCGTGCTCTGCGAGGACCAGGATCCGCTCTGGACGTTTTCCACGGGGTCAAAGAGTGACGTTATCCGCGTTCCACATAACCAGGAATTTTGCACTAGATGCTTCACACGGGTTCACTGCCGTGCTCGGCGAGGACTAGGCTCCGCTCTGGATGCTTCACACGGAGTCAAAGAGTGACGTTATCCGCGTTCCACGTAACCAGGAATTTTGCACTAGATGCTTCACACGGGTTCACTGCCGTGCTTGGCGAGGACTAGGCTCCGCTCTGGATGCTTCACACGGGTTCACTGCCGTGCTCTACGAGGACCAGGATCCGCTCTGGACGTTTTCCACGGGGTCAAAGAGTGACGTTATCCGCGTTCCACGTAACCAGGAATTTTGCACTAGATGCTTCACACGGGTTCACTGCCGTGCTTGGCGAGGACTAGGCTCCGCTCTGGATGCTTCACACGGGTTCACTGCCGTGCTCTGCGAGGACCAGGATCCGCTCTGGACGTTTTCCACGGGGTCAAAGAGTGACGTTATCCGCGTTCCACGTAACCAGGAATTTTGCTGATTGTATCCGCATTTCACGGGATGGAGATTTGACTCTCGGTGATCTGTATATCGCCGAGTCATGGAACTGGGAGTTGCCGCTGTTCCTTTTGGTGATGTTGCGTCTGCTGTATCGAGACGAACGTAGAGGTGGTGACCATTCCACACTGGTGCGAGATGATCTCCGATTGTCTTTCCGGTTTTATATGACTTGCCGTTAAGACCCTGAAGCTAGGAATTTGGCCTTTGCTTCGTCTGTTTTGACCGTAAGGTCTTTTGTTGACGCTGTGTCTGCATCCTGCTGGACCGCGAAGGAACGCTGCTGTTGACATCTCGTCTGCTGTAACGAGACGAATGCTGAGGTGGAGCTGGTATTTCGCCGTCACTCCGTTTGTTTCGACCATGAGGTCTTTTGTTGACGTTACATCTGCGTCCTGCTGGACTGCGAAGGAACGCTGCTATTGACATCTCGTTTGCTATAACGAGACGAATGCTGAGGTGGAGCTGGGACTTCGCCGTCACTCCGTTTGATGGTGTAACACTTGTGTCCTGCTGGAATGAGGAGGCCCACCGTCGTTGGTCTCCAGGCTGCAGATGTAGCCATTGAGATTTGGAACTAGGGACTTTTCCATGGTTCCATTCTCGTTGCGACTCTGGGGTCGATTGTTAACGTCACGTTTGCATCTTGTTGGAGTGAGGAGAAACGCCGTTGGTGATCTCTAAGTTGTCGATATTGACGTCGAGACCCTGAAGCTAGGGACCTTCCTTTGCTTCGACTATTGACATTATGTCTGCAATATTGCGACAAATGTCGAGGTTGTCTTTGGGTTGTCTATGAACCGTCGAGATTTGGCTTAGCTTTCTGATGGAGCCTGTTGGGAAGTTATGGTTTCCTCTTTGTTTGTGCCCCTGGATTGTTTACAGGGATCGATATGATCTCACCTGTAGGGCAAAAATTTTCATTCTTTCATTTTTTTTATTCTTTCCGCGATGCTCTATCATTTCAGCTTTTTATATCGCGAAAATCGCGATTGCCCAATCATTTCGGCTATTTTTCGCGGTGCCCAATCATTTCGGCTATTTTTCTTTTTACTCGCTGCTTTTTATTGCGAGTTGCCCCATCATTTCGGCTATTTTTCATGCATACATTTTTACTTGCTGCTTTTTATTGCAAGTTGCCCCATCATTTCGGCTATCTTGTAGGCATGTGTGGCTTGCTAGCTTTTTCGCCGCAAGCTTGGATTTTAGACACCGACTTCGGCATCAGCACCGCTACAACTGGGATCTTGCCAGGAGCGAATCATCATTTGCCTTTGTCGATGTTGAACAAAGGTGGCTTGGCAAACAAGGTTAAGGGTCCTGTCGACCAAGGCTTTTGACTTCATGAGCCGTAAGGGTCTCACAAAAGTATTTCTCTCTACAAGTCATGAGGATCTTGTAGGTGTATTTTCTCCCTAGGGATCGTGAGGATTCCTAAGTGTATGTTCCTCTGCAAGTCGTAAGGATCCTACAAGAGGGCTTTCTCCTTATGGGTCGAGAGGACCTACAAGGGTTGCTCATCATATGGACATATCCCTAGTCACGGGTGGGACTTTGCTGGGGAAATGTTTATTCACGCCCGTGGATTGTATACAAGGGTCAATATCGAGCCCCTTGTAGGGCAATATCGAGCCCCTTGTAGGGCAATATCGAAGGTTGTGGAGGATTTGCTTAAGAACAGGTTTAGGTTTCTGTAACTTAAGACTTTCAAGTCTTATGAGCCGTGAGGGTCCCATAAGAGAATTCTCCTTACGAGTCGTAAGGATCTCGCAAGTGCGTTTTCTCCTTAGGAATCGTGAGGATCCCTAAGTGTGTTGCTCCTTTGTGAGTCGTAAGGATCTCACGCAGGTGGTTTCTCCTTACAAGGTCGAGAGGACCCTATAAGTGTCTTTTAACGAGGTTGCGCCATATCGGGTTTTCACAAACACTCGCCGGTAGTCCTGCTGTTTTTACTCACGGAGCCCTTTCGGGTTTTCATCCGTGCCCATTTTGCTTATGGACATACCGTTTTTTTTTCTTTCTTTTTCTCTTTTTTTTTTATCTCGTCAGCCTAAGGATGCTGCGGTGGTAGTTTTAGGGACGTTTCGGTCCGTCGTTAGTTTAAGGACGTTTCGGTCCGTCGATAGTTTAAGGACACTTCGGTCCGTCGTTAGTTTAAGGACGTTTCGGTCCATCGTTAGTTTAAGGACGTTTCGGTCCGTCGTTAGTTTAAGGACGTTTCGGTCCATCGATAGTTTAAGGACGTTTCGGTCCGTCGTTCAGGGGAAGGCCGGCTGCTGCTTGTAAAGTCTGAGCTTAGGAAGATAGCGAGCGGACATAGTCGTCGTCATCTATCATTAACCCAGGCTGTGGCTCATTAAGCATAATACCTCTTTAAGAAGCGGCCGTTTATTGGCCTAAAAGGCCTTCCACCGTGCACGTCCATGAGTAGATAGGCTCCACCCTGGTAGACCTTGTCTATAATGTACGGGCCTTCATAGTTCGGCTCAAATTTTTCCCGCTTGGCACGATTGGGGATCATAGGTCTTTTGACTACTAGTACGAGTTCGCCTTGGCGGAATGTCCTCGGCCTGGTCAATCTTTCGTACGAGCGCGTCATCTTTGCTTTGTAGGCTTCTAGATGTTGTTGCGCTATGAGCCGGGTTTCATCGAGGGCATCAAGCTCCTCAAGCCGAAGGTGAGCGTTTTCTTCGTCCGTCAGCTCGTAGTGGACTGCCACTCGTAGAGAGGGTAACTCTATCTCGAGGGGGAGCACTGCTTCCGTCCCAAATACCAACGCGTACGGCGTTGCGTTCGTGGCCGTCTTGAATGTAGTTCGATAAACCCAAAGGGCTTCTTGCAGCTTCTCGTGCCAGTCTCTCTTATTCCGGGAAACGGTCTTTTTTATGATCTTCGTCAAGTTCTTATTGAAGGCCTCGGCCAGACCGTTAGCTCGTGGGTTGTAAACTGAAGAATATCTCCAGTCTATATTGTGCTGCTGCGCGAAGCGGCTAATCTTATGGCTTCTGTAGGCTGGCCCATTATCGGAGATAATCCGCCGTGGGGTTCCAAACCGATAGATGACGTGCGTCTTGAAGAAGTGGAGGATATTCTCCGTCTTCACTTCCCTCAGTGGTACTGCTTCTGCCCATTTGGAGAAGTAATCGGTTGTCGCCAGGATAAAACGATGCCCCAGGGACGATGCTGGCTCGATGGGGCCGACTATGTCAGTCCCCCACATTTCGAATGGCCAGCTAGCCACCGTTGGATGTAGTGGATTCGGATGTTGGTGGATAAAATCTCCATGAATCTGGCACGAGTGGCATTGCTTCGCGTACTCGAGGCAGTCCTGGATCATCGTGGGCCAGTAGTAACCCATCCGTTTAATTTTTAACTTCATCTTTGGGCCTGCTTGGTGAGACCCGCAAAGTCCGTCGTGAACTTCCTGAACGACTCTTTCTGCTTCGTCAGGTCCTAAGCATCTCAGCCATAGAGAATCAAACGATCTCTTGTATAGAGTATCGTTGACGAAAGCGAAAGATAGAGCTCGTTTCATGAGCTGATGTCTTGAGGACGCTTCTTCGGGCATTCGGTGGGACTTAAAGTAGTCTATGAAGACTTCCCTCCAGTCCTCAGCCTTCTCACGGTCTTTTATTTGTAGGGTCGTATGCTCAGTCGCCCCATTTTCTTTATATAATTCCGGAGGTATTTCTGCCGGGGCGAGCACTCGACGGCTTTGTACCACAATTCTGACGTCATCAAGGTTCTCGTCAGCCAGTTCTTTAGCAAGTTTGGCCAACGCGTCTGCTTTGCTGTTTTCCGCACGC
This sequence comes from Agapanthus africanus, assembly GCA_030015575.1. Lineage (NCBI taxonomy): Eukaryota > Viridiplantae > Streptophyta > Magnoliopsida > Asparagales > Amaryllidaceae > Agapanthus > Agapanthus africanus. The sequence goes on along the minus strand of JASDDO010000019.1, from coordinate 460,057,252 downwards.
GGTATGTTCTCCAAAGTATAGGAGGGAATTTGGGTCAATAGTTGTTGCACCTTTTCGCCGTACTTCACCAATTCTGGTTTGCACGTTTGGTAGTCACCATTTACTTGACTAACGACCAATTGGGAATCCCCGTATATAAGGAGATTTTCGATTCCCATGTCGATGGCGATCTCGAGGCCTGCTATCAGAGCTTCGTATTCAGCTTCATTGTTTGTCCTCGGCTCTGTTAAGGAGAAGGCGAAGCGCATTATCCCTCCTTGTGGAGTTGCGAAGATGAGGCCTATCCCCGATTTGATCATGGGGGTACATTGTTTGCGCTTCTTCATGGAAGATGCCCCGTCAAAATAGAGTTCCCATCGGGTATCACCGCCGCCGATCGTGTCGAATGCATGTTCGTCCGGCAAATCGCAGTTCAGAGGAGAACCGGAAGGTACTGGATGCTCAGCGAGGAAGTCGGCAATGGCCTGGCCTTTCACTGCCTTAAGAGGTCGATACGTTATTGAGAACTCCATCAGGAGTAGAGCCCATTTAGCGAGTCGACCCGTCAATATAGCCTTTGACATCAGATATTTAAGAGGGTCCACCTTCGAGATGAGACGGACTTCATGTGCCAACGCATAGTGCCTGAGCTTTGTTATCGCGAAGATTAACGCCAAGCAATGTTTTTCAATGGGAGAGTAGTTGCTTTCTGCCCCCAGCAGAACTCGACTTAAGTAGTAGAGTGCTCTTTCTTTCCCTTGGTCGTCCTCTTGTGCCCATAATGCGCCTAAAGAACCTTCGAGGGCGGTTGTATAAAGAATGAGAGGTTTTTCCTTAACCGGAGCAGCCAACACCGGCGGGTTCTGCAGGTATTGCTTGATCTCGTCTAGCGCGCTTTGGCATTTTTGATCCCAGACGAATGGGGTTCCCTTCTTCATCAGGTGACTGTAAGGACGGCATTTGCCTGAAAGATTAGCGATAAACCGCCGGATGTATGCGAGCTTCCCTTGGAGAGACCACAACTGTTTGAGGGTTCTTGGCGGAGGCATTTCCATGATCGCCTTGATCTTAGATGGATCTATTTCGATACCTCGATGTCGGATGATGAATCCCAGGAATTTACCCAAGGAGACTCCAAACGCGCATTTGAGGGGATTCATCTTCAAATTATATTGACGAAGGCGTTGAAAGACATTCTCCAGATGCTTTAAATGCTCTTCGTATGACATGCTATTCACTACAAGGTCATCGATATAGCACTCGACGATGTCATGTATGAGATCGTCGAAGATCTTTGTCATGGCCCTTTGATAGGTAGCACCGGCGTTCTTTAGACCAAAGGGCATAACCCTGTAGCAGAATATACCCAAAGGGGTCCGGAAAGCAGTGTGCTTCTGGTCTTCGGGATGCATCTTTATCTGATTGTATCCTGATGAACCGTCCATAAAGGAGAAAACCTCATGAGTGGACGTGTTATCTATCATTAGCTCGGTTACTGGTACTGGGAAATCGTCCTTTGGACAGGCTTTATTGAGATCCCTGAAATCCACGCATATGCGTACCGTCCCATTTTTCTTCATTACCGGGACGATATTGGCGATCCAGTCGGGATATTGGACTTCTTGGATAAATCCAGAATCGATCAGCTTCTTGACTTCGGCGTTGATGCTCATTTCAAGCTCGAGTCGCATCCTTCTTGGCGTCTGCTTGACTGGCTTGATATCCGGGGATATTGCTAACTTATGCACAGCAATCTCCGGATCTAATCCTAGCATCTCGGAGTAGTTCCACGCGAAGCAGTCTTTATGTCGTAGAAGCACGTTCTTTAAAGCAGCCACCCATTCTTCAGATAGCAGCTCGCTGACAAATGTCGGTCGCGGGTCATCTGCCGATCCCAACTCAATCTTCTTGAGGTTATCTGCAGTAGTATGTATACCGTCTTCCAGTTCTTTTGGAGCTGGCGGAAATTCTGAGACCACCTCATCATCGCTGTTCTCAAAGCACCAGGGAAGGTCATCCATATTCTCGGGCTCTTCTTTTAATATCGTAATCGTGTAACAGGTGCGAATCCGCTTCCAGGACTGAGGTGGATCTGGTTTTGCTTTTGCGGCTTTGGGTTCGTGCTTTTGTGGCTGCGTTACCCTCCAGCCGTCGGATAAAGCGAATCTGCCCTGTTGGTACTGGTCCTCGACCCAGTTCTTGAAGGTGAAGCAGTCTTCGGTAGGATGTCCTATGGCTCGGTGATAAGAGCAATAGCTCAAATGAGAAGCCTTGTTAGCTTGCTCAGGGTGTCTAGACCCTAGAAGCGTGATCATTTGATGTTTTAAAGCGAGCTTGAGTAACCTCTCCGTCTTGTCTCGGGGGAAGGAGTACGCTCGACTCATCTTCTTCATGAGGGACAAATCCGAGCCGCGCAATACCCGATCACGTAACCCCCTAATCCTGCGTCGTTGTTGTCGTCTCCTCTTTCCGCTTCTTGATTTATTTCCGTCTCTGCGTCGGTCCTTTCGTACAACGGGTTGACGAGGATGAGCATCTTTGTCTTTTGCAGCCTGTTGAAATAGACGTTGCATCTTGGCCTTCTCGTAGATGGCCATCTCGCGGTTGTGGTCTTCCCGAGCTTTTTGACCCACTTTCCTGATAGACTTGTCCATTCATTCTTCAAACGACGGACTCGGCATTTCAATCGCGGGATCTAGTTTTGATGAGGGGTTGGCATTTCCTGACGGGGCGTCCTCTTCTTCATCAAAAGTATATATGGCGTAGCTACTGTGGGCCCGTTCCCGTTTTCCGGTTCTCGCGTATCCAAGCCCAAGTGTTTCCATTTTCCCGTTGGGCAATTTGCGTTGGGTCCCAGGGACATCCCAAATCCTGTTGTAGAACCGAGCTTGTCGAACAGTCTGTTTTAAGGGTACTCCTTAGCGCTTCAATAGCCTCTTTAATCCATTTGTATAGTATCTGGGCAGACGGATGGGTTGGAGCCTGTCGAGTGTAGCATCCGCGCCATGCCAGATCTCTTTCTCTACTTTCGACTCTGAGGATCGGTAGAATAGGATCGCCTTCTCACCCCTTTGCCTGGGAGGGACGTAAAATGTTCGCAGGTCCTGCACATTGTGAGCTTGAAGTGTGTCGAGATCCTTGTAGTGTTCTCGCGGTATCATGGTGATTTGCAAACTATGGTCATCGCCAGGGGGTGCTTGTATTGACAGCCGATTGGAGAACACGGCATTAACTTCATCTTCTGAATCACTTCCGAAGACCAACATAGGGGCGGGCGTCCCCAGGTTGTTGCGTTGAGATGGCCTTGCATAAACTATCTCTTCTTCGGTATCGCTCCCGAAAACAGGGATGGTGGCGGCGGTTTTGTTTTCCGGGTTGCGACACCTTTCTGTATCCTCAAAATCTGGCAAAAAGTACTTCGCATCTTCGTATTTGCGGACTTCGTTCACGGAAAATGGGTTCAACTCACCTGTTACGGTATACTCGAAACCATCCTTAAAGTACTTCATACACTGATGTTGCGTAGAAGGGATGATGTTGTACTCGTGTAGCCAATGACGGCCGAGTAAGGCGTTGTAGCAGGTCTTGGCGTCAATGACATGGAATTTGACGTCTGTGACGAGAAGTCCGAAGCGTAATGTTAGTATTACAGATCCTAGAGTCCGTGACGATTGTGAATCGAAACCGGAGATAGTGATTTTGTCACGAGCGAGGTGCTGCACACTCATGCAGATTTCCTTCAACACCCGAACATTAAGGAGATTGACGGAGGATCCATTATCCACCAGGATCTTGCCTATCTTGATATCATGGCAGTATCCAGAGACATATAGGGGACGGTTGTGGTCGCACGTCCCGAGAAGGAGGTCTTCGTCACCGAAAGTGATGTCGGCCGTATGCACTTCCTCCAGTTCATCCTTCATCCTTTCAGTGGCGAGGAAGGCTTGGAATTGCTCAGGTTCTTGTAACGCCTTAATTAGTGAGTCTCGCGCTTCTTTTGATAATAGGAGGGCATCGAGAATGCTAAGCTGGGAAGGTAGCTTCCTTAGATGCGCTAGGATGTTATAGTCCACCTTACCCTTCCTAGGAGGGTCTTTGGTAGCCAGCTCTTTCATGACTTGGTCATCTAAAGTGATATCTTCAGTGACCTTTTCCTTTCCCTTATCTTTTCTACTCGCGGGCCCGAGATTCTTTTCTGGGAGTGTGCGACTGCGCAGCTGAATGTTCTCGCAGGCCTCCGATTTCTCCTCTTTCCCTAAAACGGATTCTTTAAAGAGAGGGCCCAGAGCCATTTCTTCATCGGAGTCGCTCCCAAAGGTGAGAACTTGTGACCTTCCGGCGTTAACCATGTAACAGTTGCCAGTGGTCCTATTGTGCTCGTCAGCAGTACTTCTTTGTTCTCGACGAGTCTTGCGTTTCATGCGCTTAAAATGTTGCCGATGAGCAACATATCCTTGCCACCATCTCTTAAAGGCGTCGCATTCCTCCGTAGGGTGTGAAATTTTCCGATGATATGCGCAATAATCAGGGTGCCTCTCCACCCCATCGTGCGTGTTTCCTTCCGAGGGTGGTAGCTTCATTCCCATTGACATGGCTTTGGCAAACCTTTTCCTCGTCTTGAATATCTTCTTGTCTACTTCGGATGCCTTTCGCTCTGGCAGGGGTAGTTCAACTCTTTCGTTCAGTCGTCTGCATTTGGCTCCTTCTGACGCGGCCATCTCACGCTCCTGATCCGCTTTACTCTTTAGACGAATCTCGTCTAGAAAGGCATTGATCATTTCATTTGTTGGCCATGCACGCTCTGGTTCAGGCTCTGCCTCCAGCTTCTTAGTGCCAGGAGTTTTCCCATCATCGGTAAACGAGTGGGAGATTACGTTACAACTCGCCACATATCCTTCAGATTCATCCGACGAGCTCTCTCCATCATCTTCCTCTTGAAAGATGTGGTTGAGGAACTCTTGCAGTGTGACAGGAGTTCGCGCCTTTTGATTGTATTTTTCCAGCGCGTCGATTTGCTTCTGCAAGTTCGTGTGCTCGTTTCCAAGCTTCACGGGCTTCTTGGATTTCTTCTTCTTTTTCTTCGAAGATTTTGACGGTTGGGCGTGAGTATTTGGGCCCTTATCGCGAGTCTTCGTAGTTGGGCGGGGCTTCAACATTCCTTCGATAATTTGAGGTTCAAGAGGGTCCTTCCATTCGATCGTAGGGCACGCATGAAGGTATCCCAGCATTCTTTTGGTTTTAGTTGATAGCACGACCTGCCACGGAGCTTCTTCAATAAAGGAGCAGGTTGCCCCCGGTGTATCCGCTTTCTTAGGAGGATGCGGCTGTGGTGGGTTCACCTTCCACTTTTCTGACAGTATAAACTTCCCCTGGAGGTATTGATCTTCGATCCATCCTTTGAAGACGAAGCAATCTTCAATCGGATGACTTATCGTTTGATGGTAAGGGCAATAGTTAGGGTTATTCACCTCCGTGGGTTGCGGCGGTCGCCTTGGATTTGGTAGGTTTATAAGTCTGTTGCGTATTGCCAGCTCGAATAACCGTTTCGTCTTGTCTCGTGGGAACGAGTAAGGACGTTTCATCTTTTCATTATAATACCGGCGTCTTTCTTCCAGTTGATCTGCCGGTTTCGGGGCGTTAGGTTGCTGTTGGGCATTCGCGACAAAGGTTGCCCTTCCTTTACCCTTGTCATTCCGAGGTTCCGACTTCGGGGGAGGTGGTCTATGACCCATCTGGTCCATCTGAGCCAACTTGTCGATTAAAGCCTGGAATGTGGTTGGCTTAAAGAACATCATAAACTGGGAGATAGTTGCGTGGGGGTCTAGGGTTCCCACTAACATGCCCACTGTGGGTGCCTCCTCAATGCGATGTTCGCATCTCGACCAAAAATTCCGCCAGCGTATAGCATACTGGACCCAGGTTTCGCCTGGTTTTACCCTGGCGTTAATCAATGCTGTTATTGGAGTGCGTTCGCTGGCACTTGCGAATCGCTGAGCAAATAACAACTCCATTTCAGCGAACGTCTTGATAGAATCGTTCGGGAGTTCCGAATACCATTCGAACGCTGTTTCCGATAAGCTGCCCACGAACTGGCGAAGCAACAGTTTATCATCACCGCCGGTGTTACCGCAGAGGGCCCGGAACTGGGCAACATGTTGATGGGGATTGCCGGTCCCCTTATACACGTGGAATTTCGGTATCGTATAGCCTGGCGGGTATTTGATTTGGTCGTACCAGCTTGGATACGGCCGCCCCGTTTTTACGACTTGACCAGCTGCCTCAGTCGCATGATGAACCCGGATTTGCTGGGCTATATAGTCAACCAAGTCAGCTTTAGAGATCGTCTCCTCCTTGGCCGTTGAGGGGGCTGGCGGTGGATTTGACGTTTCTCTTCGGTCGTCTTCAAGAACGATTGGGGGATCCTCGGCGGGTAGGTCCTGCTGGATCATCATTCCTATCATATCTTGGAAGAGAAGGCCCATACGCTGTATATTGGTTGCTTGTTCAGCAGCCTCTTTGTCCTTTTTCTCCAGTATCCGGCGAAGGAATTCAGCGTCGGTTTCTTCCTCCTGGCGTGCGTCTGAGGACGTTTCTGGGCTTTCTTTTGGCCCGGTAAGTGCGGCCATAGCATTCATCATTTCTTGGAGCTTTTGCTGCTGCTCCTGAGCTTTGGTCACCGACCGTGTAAGCGGTCTATGACCCGTGGACGCGCGGCTGTCTTCTTTTCCTGACGCCATGTATACGGTGTGGACCATCATGCCCCCAGACTTAGGGCATCTGGGCTTAGTGCTATTAGCTGTCGTTGCAGGCTGGGGGATCTTCTCTGGCTTCCTCCTTTTATGAGCCATGGAGGTTGAGGGGGCCGTTGAGGTGGGCGTCCAGACAGCCTTTCGGGGTTTAGCCTGGTGACCAGCTTCCGGTTGGATTTTCAGCTTCTTGTGCTGGCGGGAGAAGTTTGGATCGATGATCGAGTCTCGGGCCTGCCGCCAAACCTTATAGATTTTGGAAGACAGCCGTTGAGGGGATCGAGACTGTTCTGATTTTATTTTCACAACCTTTTTTAATGGGGGAGGAGACCTCTTTAGCACTGCAGTAGGAGAATTCCTTCGCACCTTATTTACCATCTCGAAGCTGTTCCCAGTTGGAACAGCAGCATTAACTTCTGCCATCGGGGCTGATGGAGTTAACCCGGAGGGGGAGTTGCCCCCAGCCTTCCTTACTCGGCGCCAATGGCGAAGTCGAGCGTGTCGAGCGGACGGCGTTGGGTCAGCGGTAAGAATGGTTTCGTCTTGCCCCCTGTGTAGGTGGGGGGTTGCTGTTGGTGTTAGCCTGTCAAAGACCGACGTCCTTTGGGTAGCAGGGGCGGGAGCTGAAGCCGTCAATCTTGTAAAGACCGACTTTTTGGCCAGAGAAGCCGCCTTGGCGATTTCGGGAGCAGGAGCAGCCACTTTCTTAGAAGCAGCCTTCTCTGGGATTGTAGACCTCATGATGGGTCTACCGGATTTCTGGCCCAATCTAGAGAAGACCGAGGCGCTGATGTTGGGCGACCCGTTGAGATGAGCCGCGGCAGGGGTAAGACGATCAAAGACCGACTTCTTGGGAGCTTCCTTTGTCAGCACCGGCGCCGTGAAGCTCATTGGCGGGAGCATAGTCCCAAAGAACAATCCGGTAGTGGCCTGAGTCACCTGGTCCACCGGTATTGTGAATAACGAAGCGGCTTGGGGTCCATAGGCTATACCTCCTGGCGAGGTAAAGCGTTGGTCGCAATTGCAGTCCGAGCAGTTGGAGCATTTCGCAGAAGTAGAAGCCATCGACTCTTTGCTTTCTGCAATAAGCAAGACGCCAATTCTTAGTATCTTGAAACCCAAGGGCCACCATTAGCGAACCGCGATTGGTTCGCGAATCACGACACACGAAGTGTGGAGTGGAAAGAGGAAAAGGTCCCACCGGGCGTGCCAGAATCTGTTTCCCTCCGAAAGACGGCGCGACATGGCGTCTCTTGCCTGAAATTCGGGGCAGATGCTAATTGGTGCTATCCGTCCACCTCTCCGAAGATGCCAAGTTGATTCATGGCACCGTGTATCGAAGGTTTAAACGGATGCGGCCGATGTAGCAGACTTCGTCAGATTCCCCCTCGTTTGAGGCGTTTTTGATTGTGGGGACGCTCTTCCCTGCAGGCGCAAGCCCCTGCAGTTAATTACGCTACCGCATCGCGGTAACAACTTTCTCCTTCTCCAGATGGTCACTTCGCGTCGTGTGTGTTTGTTTTGTGTTTTGTTGCCCGTGGATTGTTTACGGAGATCGAGTTATGTCGTCGCCCGTAGGGCGTGGACTGGTCCAAATCCGTATTATCTTAGATTTGGGTTTGGGGATTTGGTTTGAGGATACGTTAGCCATACTTGAGGCCAAGATCAACTCAAACGTTTGTTAAGGATACGTTAGTCGGACCTGAGACTAAGATCAACTTAACGGGATCGTTTAGATCCGACAAAAGAGCGTTTGGGCTCTATTGTTCCAGTTTAAGGACATGGTGGTCCATTGTATGTATGGCCGTCGGGACCCGTCACCTCTCTGACGACGTTGAAGGATTACAACGACAGATATCAGAGGAGTTCAGAGATGTACCCTTGAACCGAAGTTGATTGGGGGGATTCATAGTCCAGTCTGTTTGAAGGTTTAAGGATACGTTAGCCAGATTTGAGGCTAAGATCAACTTAAACGGGATCGTTTAGATCCGACAAAAGAGCGTTTGGGCTCTATTGTTCCAGTTTAAGGACATAGTGGTCCATTGCTAGTTTAAGGACATTGCGGTCCGTGGGTAGTTTAAGGACATTGCGGTCCATTGTTAGTTTTAAGACATCTCGGTCAAGGTTAAGGACGTCGTAGTCCATGGGTTTAAGGACCCCACAGTCCATTGTTAGTTTTAAGACATCTCGGTCAAGGTTAAGGACGTCGTAGTCCATGGGTTTAAGGACCCTACAGTCCGTATCAATGTGTGGTCATCGGGACCCGTCACCTCTTTGAAGACGTTGAGGGATTACAACGCCAAGTATCAAAGGAGTGAAGAGATGTACCCTGGAACCGGAGTGGATTAAGTAGTCTTTGGCCCAATTTGGGATTGAGACCAATTAATTATGTTTTGAGCCCATTGGCCCAGTTAATTACGAATTGAGGACTTATGGCCAGTTTGGGCTAAGTCCAATCATATCTGGGACATCGGCTTTCTGTTGATCCATTGAAGGAGAGGCTTTGCCTCTGGCCATTTAGCCAATTGGGCTAATGCCTAGTGTTAAACACTAAAGACCAATCAGTGTTAAACACTGGGAATGAGATTGATAAGTTAGTGTTTAACACTAAAAGATAGTTGGTGTCAAACACCAGCAACAAGGCTTTCAAATTAGTGTTAAACACTAAAACAGTCCAGTGTTAAGCACTGGCAACAGAAATTCCAAATTAGTGTTGAACACTAAGGTAACCAGTGTTGAACACTGCGAATAAAGTTCTTTGCTTAGTGTTGAACACTAGGGCCAAACAATGTTTTAACACTGGATTCAGGGGTCCCAATTTAGCGTTAGACGCTGAGGTAAGAGGGGTCACGTGGCAGCACATGAGGGCGCCCTCCCTTCATTTGTTCTTCTGAGACTATCGCATTTTCCAGAGCATCACGTGCCATCACGTGACGGGCATTCAAATGCTTATATGTTAAAGCTTCTGCCAAGGGTCACGTGGGTCTAGTGGGGCACTGCCTCAAGGGGGCTTTATGTAGATCTTTGGGGGGGTCACGTGGTGACACGTGACCCCGCTTTTATGTAGTTGTTTAGAAGATCTGTTAATCCCTTTTTAGGAATTAAATTCCTCGTAGGGTTGAACCCTGACAATAATTTTAGAGGAATTAAATTCCTACTTCCTTTTGAAGAGTTGAACTCTGAATTTCCTGTAGGAATTAAATTCCTCATATATGTGCAGAATCGAATAGGGTTGAACCCTAATAAAAGCTTTGGGGAATTAAGCTCCCACTCTCCGTTGAAGAATTATTCTGGGAAATGAGATTAAGGGAATTAAATTCTCGTTGTTTTAACAGAACTAAGTTTTTAACTAGGGTTAAACCCTGATTCTTTTTGTTCTGAAGGAATTAAATTCCCATAACACAGGGTCAGGCCCTAATTTTATTTTAAAGGAATTGAATTCCTATAGTTCTGTGAGAATTAAATTCTCGTGCTTCTATTCCCTCTCTATGCTTTGGATCTGCATGGCAGGATCTCAACCCATTGAGAATTAAATTCTCAACTTCAAGGGGAGATGTGCACTTTACAGATCCTTTATCAAGGAGAGAAGAAATATGCCCTTCTGTTTTATATCAGGGTTAAACCCTGTTGAGAATTAAATTCTCTTTTTTTTTCAAAAAGCCTTCCCTCTCTTACCTAGGGTTTTCTTTTGCAGAAGATCCAAATTCCTCAAAGTATCAAGGCCCTCTCCCTTTTCTTCCCTCTGCTTATATGTTTCTTTTTTGTGTCTCTTGGCTCCTATTTATAGGAGAAGCAGCCGAGTCAATTAGTTTTTTGACGAATCTTCATTGAGAGATTTGATTTGCATCCATCATTCGTTTTGGACCTTTGGATTATTAGGTGAATTTTATTCACCATTGGATTTCAAATCCAGGGATTTTCCTTTGTTATTTCTGTTAGATTTAAAGGGGAAATCTTTCCAAATTCGAGATTTTCCCATAGATAGATGATATTTAATCACCTCTAAATCTTTAATTTAATCGATTGCTTTTGGAAAGATTTGAGAGGTCTTTTCTCAGAATTTAATTCTGTTGACAAATGGGCTTTGAAGTTGGTCACGTGTGGCCACGTGACCCTTGGTCACGTGTGGGCACGTGACCCCCTTGGAACGAGCCTTCTTCCTTCTTTTTACGCTCTGTCTTCTGGTTGCTGCTTAGCTATCACGTGCCACCACGTGACAACTGATCACGTGTGAGCACGTGACCCTGACATGGAGCCTTCTTCTCGATTTAACCGGAGAATGAGTCTGATGTTTTGAGTGTCACGTGCCAACACGTGACCCTGGTCACGTGGGAGCACGTGACCTCTTCTGAAGCCTTTTTCTTGATTTGATCAAGGAGCTGTTGGGTTTTGAAGCCGCTTTTGATTGTCACGTGCCAACACGTGACCCAGGTCACCTGGGAGCACGTGACCCTTTCTGAAGCCCTTATCTTTGATGTAATCGGGAAGCTGAATTTGCCTTGCCGATACTTTTAGGTGTCACGTGCCCACACGTGACTGCTGGTCACGTGTAAGCACGTGACCCTCTTCTGAAGCTTTTTCCATAAGCTTTTCTGATTTTAAATCAGGAAACATTTTGTTTTTGTTTTTGTTTTTGTTGTTTTTTTTACCGCGATTGCTCTATCATTTCAGCTTTTCTTATCGCGAAGATCTCGATTGCCCTATCATTTCGGCTTTTATTTGCGGTTACCCCATCATTTCGGCTTTTCTTTATTTTTCTTTTATTTACACATTTTTTGTTTATTTACATATATATATATATATTTTTACATTCCCGGTTTAACGACTTAGAGGTCGATTGTTCCCAGTTTAACGACGTGGTGGTCGAATGTTCCCAGTTTAATGACGTGGTTGTCGAATGTTCCCAGTTTAATGACGTGGTGGTTGATTGTTTTCAGAGAAAGGCAGATGTATGAGAGAATCAGTTTTACGAAGAACTTCGGTCTCCGTTTGTATGAAATTGGCAGTCGCAGCTGGACTGTTTGTTAACACGCCTTTAGACAGTTCTATCTCTCCTGCCTTGTATTGCTTTTCGACCCAATCTTTGAAGATGAAGCAGTCCTCAATGGCATGACCTATCACTCTGTGATAGGGGCAGTATTTGGGGTCATCGGTCATATTCGCTTCCTGCGGTCTTTTTGACTCTGGCAGTTGTAGACCGTTCCTCATGGCGTCTTTGAATATTTTACGGATTTTGTCCCTTCTAAAAGAATAGACCTTATCTAGCTTCTCTTTCAGTGGAGATTCTCCCCCCTCTCTGAACACTGGCTTCCGAGGCTGGTTGGCATTAGGCCCGCTCGTCCCTCGCTTATTTCGGTTAGCCGAAGTGTTGAAAGATTCAGTATCGTCGGAATTTCCGCCTTTGCGATTTTCGTCCTTTCGGTTTCTCCAGGACCTATTGTTATTTTGGAAGTCAGAGGAGGACTCCTGCTTTGAGCGTTCCAACATCTGAACTTTCCTGGTCAGCTCTTAGAATGTTTTGAGACCCGCGGTGCATAGAAACAGGGCCATCTAATTGTTGAGATTTCCAACGAGGAGACTGACAGATTGGTCCTGCTCTATCGGCAGTTCACATTTGACGGAGAGATTGCGCCATCGAGTTATAAAATCCGTGCTGCTTTCGTTGTTCTTTGACTTGGTCCTTACGAGCTCGACAATGGTGATCTTATCGCTGACGCTCATGAACCTCTGCCGAAACAGAGACTCCATTTGGACAAACGTTGTGACGGAGCCATCCGGTATGCTCGCGTACCAGTCGAAAGCAATATCGATCAAGCTATTAACGAACTGGCGGAGGAGAAGCGCATCATTGCCCCCAGTATTCCCGCATGAGGCTTTAAAGTGGGCGATGTGCTAATTCGCATTTCCTGTCCCATCAAATCTTCCGAACTTGGGGATGACATAGTCGCTAGGAAATTCTACCAGATCATACTGAGCAGGATATGGTCTCCTACTACTGCTGATATCTTTTTGCGCTTCGGCTTCGGCTACCAAGGTTTTGACTTTGTCCGCAACCAAATCCATGATTTGATCTTGAGTTACCGGGCTACTGTCATCCGCAGCCAAGACATTTCCCGAGATAGGATGCGACTGATTTTCATGCGATCCGCCCACTTTTGGATTTGAGGGAACGGGCGTCGGCTGTTTCGAGACACCGTTTCCCGGTTCATGAGAGCCATGCGCCTGATTGGGCGGCTGAGAGGCAAGTTGGGCCGTGAGCTGTAAGACGACGTTTGTCAAGTCATCAATTTTTTAGTAGAGCTTGGCCATCTCCTTGTCTTTGCTTCTGAGCTATTTTCGGAGCTCTTGGAGAAGTTGCTGCTCTGCGTTCTTGGGACGGAATATTGGCTCATCTTCGCTTTTCGAGCCCGACTCTTCATGGACCGAAGGGTCCTTCTGCCTATCATCCTCATCGAGAGGGTTTTCATCGTCCAGCAAAAGCGGCTATTCTTGGGAAGCGGCAACCACATTCAAGCCAGATTGGATTTGAGATGTGGTGGCCCCGTCTTTGCTCTTGCTGCGCATGCCCACCATGTAGACAGTGTGGACCACATATCCAGCCATTTCCTCGTCTTTGGTGGGGTAACCCTATTCCTCGAACCTCATGAGGTTCAGCCCAGCAGGAGCCCTAGCCCTTTTTTGACTCTATATCTGAGCCTTTTCTGCCTTAGCTTCTCAATTTTAAGGGCTTGGCGGGCATCTGTTTCCTGGGAAGCCACCGTGAATCGATTAGCGGGGAGCTTAGAGAAGACACCCGATCGAGCAATTGTCAGGGGCACTGCCGGAGCTTGCTCGAGACGCATTGTTGCTTTGCTGGTGTTGATGGCCTTGCCCCCAGCTGAGGCCAAGGAGAGCCGCTCAAAAACCGACTTGCGTTTGAGTTGGGGCGCCTTCGAGACCACCACATTTGGCCTCTTACCTTTCAAGACCGGTTTGTCTGTCACCGGGGCTTGAGGAGCTGGGATGGTGTTAGCTGACACGAACAGAATAGAGCTAAATGGTAGCGGCGGCTCCTCCCATTATCGCCCGAGACTGGCCGGAAGGACCGTCCTGGCGTCCATTTTCATCGTGTAGGAGATTGGAGCCGTGCTGAGAGCAGAGTTCGTCCTTAGAGACATTTTTGCTGCGTCCAAAGATTGCAATTGGAGATTGTTAGCCCGCAAATAGAAACATGATTTCAGTATAGGCAATCGATATGTATATTGATTGAGTTCGCATGAACGTTTAACTAGAAATATGGGAGGAGAGATAGGTCCCACCGGGCGTGCCAGAATTTGTAGGGTGTTTTTCGTTACCCTATTGAGATGGGAATACGCACGCGCTTGTCAGGCATACTACAGATTCCCCCTGCCTAGGATAGGCGGGGGTTTATTGATTTTGGGGATCTGAATCTCCGGCAGCCGCGGACTAAGCTGCCGTTAATTACCCCTCGCCTTTGGGGCGAGAGAATCTCCGATTAACGGGTTAAACTGGTCATGCGAACTCTGTTAGTTATATGTATGCCCTAGAGGCCATTACTATACATAGGATGTATATTGTAGTGGATGCTGGGACATATATAGGGAGGACTTTCTTGCTCGACATGATAGTATGCTATCTGGTTGATCTTTACCTTAACGTGTACACTGATTGTCTCCCTGTTACATGTTGGTAAAGCCCTTAGGATCTGTACTTGACTACCTGGACTATGATGCGGATCATACTAGTGGGGACTTGGTAGTCCATAAGTACATCCTTCAAAGTCCCTAGTCGTGGGTGTATCGAGACGGGGCATCGATATACCAGAGTAGACTAGCGTATACCTTCTCGACCCATACAGATGGGCGATGGATGATCCCATATCCATTGGTGTTTGACATCAGAGATGATATACGGGTGCTCAGTGGAGATTGGGTATACTGGACGGACTCGCCGAGAACTCCCAGATGGTATTATACCTGACGTCAGATGGCAGTTCTCTGGTGACACAAGTACAGAGTAGTCTGTTGACCCGAGATCGTCATAGAGTCTTGTGTGGTTCCCACTGTGCTTTGATTTCCATCTTACCACGTCCAAGAGGGCGTGCAAAACGGTGGTTTTTGGGTACAGTCCCGAATCACATGGAGGCAATGAGCGATAGGAGGGGATTCGTCTCTCCCGGTATAGGGGGTTGATGTTGCGCTGTGTTCGATTGGCTATAACAGGAAATCCCTGGCCAGGGTTGCTGAGATTTACTGGTAAGTGTTACCAGTAGTTTCTCGAATTGTTATAGACCTCATATCGACACGACTTATCGAGCTATTGGGGTCTGACGTTTACCACCCCTAGGCGAGATATGCGACATATCAGACGATCAGACCGGACTGTACGGAAGTGTTACTGGTTGGATTCACTGGAGTGTGAGCGGGCTTGCTCGTCGATCTTCAGATCGCTCAATACCCGGGTGGCCGTTACGTTTGGCAGACCGCTTGCGGCTTGTGGATGTTTGATATGATCATCATCCGCTGCCGGCGTATTGACGAGTCTTTAGAGTCCTACACAGAGGTTTCCTGGCTCAAGCGAAACGAAATAGGAGCGCATATGAGATATGTGCGGGACCGAGAATAATGCGGGTATGTGATACCGTATTCTATTCTCGCGATGAATGTATCGAATGGTTGTATGCGATATAACCTAGTTATCGAATCAAGTATTGATTCGATAAGCCGATACATTGAATACTAGTCGGTTGTGTGCGACATGACCGGATCATTGAATCAAGTGTTGATTTAATGATTTAATGCATAATTATATATTTGATATATTACTTTGCACTAACTAGTATTGGTTCACTTTAAACGGATTTTCTCACTTGGTTTGTGCACATTGTATATGTGATATACTTTTGTACACTTGATTGTATCATGTTTGATGATACATGTTTAACTATAGTTAAGTGTAATGAATTAAGCCATGGTTAAACTAATGATTAGGGTTTTCTTTTCTTACTTATTTATTTATTTATTTATTTTGAATAGATGAGAAAAGAATGGTTGCTAATTTTGGAGTTTAGTTGAAGCTTCATGAAGCTTTGACTTTGTAACCATTCTTGTCTTCATGCTTAACCCTAACCATTCCTTTAACCTTGGTCAATTCTCTACACATAACTATAGTTAATATTATGATAAGTATTGGATTTTCTATTCTATTTTTAATTATTCTATCATAATATCATCTTCTTCTTCTTCATCTTCTTCTTCATGAAGAAGCTTGCTTCATCAATGGTGATTGATGAAAACAAGTGAGAAATCCAATTCTAAAGTCTACCCACTTCCTATTTCTTCACCCTCTACCTCTTGCCAAGTAGTAGAGTGTGTTTCCTTCACAAGTTTTCATGACTTGGTGAAGGTGGAGCTTGATCTAGCGATGCCTCGACGTAGATCATCTTCGGCATGGACATCGACGACCTAGCCCGCCTATTCTCCGATGAAGCCGACGCTAGAGCCCGGAATTTGTTTTAGACAGCGAGAGGACTTCATTGCGGAGCTATGGAGGTGGAGCACCGGATCTACAAAGGTTGTATTTCCGTATTCTCTTAGTTAAGTGTTAACTAGCTAGAATTGGTAGGGTTACTTGACGCTCTCGTAGGGGTCTAGGGGTGTGGGTTTGGCTATTCATCACGACCGTGGAATCCGTGTTTTATACTGGCTCGTATTGAAAACACGGACGTCCTAGTATATCCAATATTTCATATGTTTCTTCTTCTGCGATATCTGTGATGTGATCATGTGATGTTCTGTGATAGATACAGTATATAGTATATATGATATATTATATAGACGTTACTTATGTTTTACACCCGCGCTAGCCCTGCCCTGCTCTGCCGTTAGTTACCTAACCTAACGGTGCACGAGGGGACATCGAGGCGAATGCGGATGGCATAAGTGTATGTCGTATTTATCTGTGATGTTTAGGTACTTAATTGATGGGACATCATTAATGTGATTAATGAAATAAAAGAAACCTAAGATGTTGTAGAATCGAATTTCAAAATAAAACAGGTAGCTACAGTTCTTGCTTTGCACAGAGGTATATATGATATATCCTGCACCTTATTCGATGAGGAAAGGACCGAGATCCCTTCACCGGGAGTGACTCCTTTAGCAATAACTGGCAGATGCTACACACTCGGTTTGTCTTTTGATTGCTTTTAAGTGTTTTTTGCTTTGCACAGTGATATATATGATATATCCCGCACCTCATTCGACGAGGAAAGGACCGACGATCCCTTCACCGGGAGTGACTCCTTTAGCAAAACTAGAAAAGCCTCAAAAACACTCCATTTCAAAATTCATTCGATCCTACAACGATATCAAGTTCATTACGCAATAGGTTTTCAGAAAAACCTGTCGTAGCCCTCCGTCATTTCAGATAAGTTGTATATAGTATTCGTGCTGCATTTGTTGGCTTTCGTCAAGGTGCAGTGTGCGGTAGCTATATGCTGCTTATCTGCCAGCATACGATGCGATTGGATTAGGGTAGTCGTGCGGCTTTGTTGGCTTTCGTCAAGGGTCGTGCGGGTGGGTTTAATTCAATCAAGAAATGTACGGGTTGAACTTGACTAGCGGGCTATGGTTTGTTGGCTTTCGTCAAGGTCATAGCACGTTAGGGGCAAAACATTATCGGGAATTTCAAGTGTTGAAATTTGCAATGAGATTGCATACCTTCTATGAGATAGTTGGATCCCGATACCCGCTGCGAGTAAGTGTTACTCCTGGGAGAGTTTTATACATTACAATTAGCCGATCAAGTAGGTGTCTAGAAAGGTGTTAACGAGGTTACGCCTCTGGGAAAACGAGGTTTACATTAATTAGGTTCGTGCGAAAGCACGGGGGACCTCCCTCAAAGTACCGACACTGGCCTGGCTGAAAGATTGGCGAACTTGTAGTGTGTAATTAATCCCGGCTAGTCTTTCCTTTTAGGGTTTGAAGGAAGATTTGATAAAAAGCAGTGGGAGCCATCCTGATTAGATAAAATAATAACCAATCTATTCTTGCAAGAGCGCACGCTGAGTGTTTTCTTCTCTCTCTCTCCAGGTAGCGACCATGTCACGCCTTAATCAAGATAATAAAACGGATTATTGACCGAACCCGTTTATTTTACTGAGATGGAGAACGTTGGTCCCGCTCCAACTTATAATTGTTATAAGACAGAGCAGGAAATTGGGGATTACCAGAATTCCCGTGCCGCCCAAACGAAGAGAGTGCATGCTGATGCATCATCTTCGGGTGTGTTCATTACAAGAATTGTTTCTCAGTATTCATTACGTCCTGGGTATGTGATACCAGATCAGGATCCCAGATATGTGTGGGGTTCCTAGGCACCCTAATGAGGTCTCACAAGGCATCGAACATGCCATTTTCAAATTTTACGGTGCCTGCAAACCCTAAACTACGGATCGTTTGCTAGAAATCTAGGCGAAAAAGCTAACTAGTTAACACTTAACTAAGGGAATACGGAAATACAACCTTTGTAGATCCGGTGCTCCACCTCCATAGCTCCGCAACGAAGTCCTCTCCGCTGTCCAAATCAAATCCGGGCTCTAGCGTCGGCTTCGTCGGAGAATGGGCAAGCTAGGTCGTCGATGTCCATGCCGAAGATGATCTACGTCGAGGCATCGCTAAATCAAGCTCCGACTTCACCAAGTCAAGAAACTTGTGAAGTAAACACACTCTACTACTTGGCAAGAGGTAGAGGATGAAGAAATAGGAAGTGGGTAGACTTTAGAATTGGATTTCTCACTTGTTTGCTCAATTCACCATTGATGAAGAAAGCTTTTTCTTCTTGAGTTCAAGGAAGAAGAAGAAGAAATGTTATGATAAGTTAAATTCAAAAAGAAAAATAATAGAATACTTATCATAACTAAACCATGGTCAAGTGTAGAGACTAAACTAGGGTTAGTGGGAATGGTTAGGGTTAAGGATGAGATAAGAATGGTTGACTTTATCAAAGCTTCATGAAGCTTCAACTAAAGAACAAATAAAGCCACCATTCTTTTCTCTTTTCCATTTATTTTCCAAAATGTATAAACAAATAAATAAATGAATAAATAAGTAATGGAAAATAAAACCCTAACCACTCTCACAACCATGGTTTAATCTTCACACAAAACACAAGTTAGCATGCATCATCAAACATGATACATACAAGTGCACAAAAATATATCACATATACAATGTGCACAATCCAAGTGAGAAAATCCGTTTAAAGTGAACCAATACTAGTTAGTGCAAAGTAAAATATCAAATATATAATTATGCATTAAATCATTAAATCAACACTTGATTCAATGATCCGGTCATGTCGTACACAACCGACTAGTATTCAATGTATCGGCTTAACGAATCAACGCTTGAATCGATAACTAGGTTATATCGCATACAACCTTTCCGATACATTCATCGCGAGAATGTAATACGGTATCACATACACGTATTATTCTCGGTCCTGCACATATCTCATATGCGCTCCTATTTCGTTTCGCTTGAGCCAGGAAACCTCTGTGTAGGACTCTAAAGACTCGTCAATACGCCGGCAGCAGGTGATGATCATATCAAACACCCACAAGCCGCAAGCAGTCTGCTAAACGTAACGGCCACCCGGGTATTGAGCGATCTGAAGATCAACGAGCAAGCCCGCTCACACTCCAGTGAATCCGACCAGTAACACTACCGTACAGTCCGGTCTGATCGTCTGATATGTCGCATATCTTGCCTAAGGGTGGTAAACGTCAGACCCCAATAGCTCGATAAGTCGTGTCGATATGAGGTCTATAACTGTTCGAGAAACTACTGGTAACACTTACCAGTAAATCTCAGCAGCCCTGGCCAGGGACTTCCTGTTATAGCCAATCGAACACAGTGCAACATCAACTCCCTATACCGGGAGAGACGAATCCCCTCCTATCGCTCATTGCCTCCATGTGACTCGGGACTGTACCTAAAAACCACCGTTTTGCACGCCCTCTTGGACGTGGTAAGATGGAAATCAAAGCACAGTGGGAACCACACAAGACTCTATGAAGATCTCGGGTCAACAGACTACTCTGTACCAGTGTCACCAGAGAACTGCCATCTGACGTGAGGTATAATACCATCTGGGAGTTCTCGGCGAGTCCGTCCAGTGTACCCAGTCTCTACTGAGCACCCGTATATCATCTCTGATGTCAAACACCGATGGATATGGGATCATCCATCGCCCATCTGTATAGGTCGAGAAGGTACACGCTAGTCTACTCTGGTATATCGATGCCCCGTCTCGATACACCCACGACTAGGGACATTGAAGGATGTACTTATAGACTACCATGTCCCCACTAGTATGATCCGCATCATAGTCCA
Source organism: Agapanthus africanus (assembly GCA_030015575.1). Classification (NCBI taxonomy): domain Eukaryota; kingdom Viridiplantae; phylum Streptophyta; class Magnoliopsida; order Asparagales; family Amaryllidaceae; genus Agapanthus; species Agapanthus africanus. The sequence continues at coordinate 460,037,130 of JASDDO010000019.1, read as the reverse complement.
GGTAGTCAAGTACAGATCCTAAGGGCTTTACCAACATGTAACAGAGAGACAATCAGTATACACGTTAAGGTAAAGTTCAACCAGATAGCATACTATCATGTCGAGCAAGAAAGTCCTTCCTATATACGTCCCAGCATCCACTACAATATACATCCTATGTACAGTAATGGCCTCTAGGGCATACATATAACTAACAATCTCCCACTTGCACTAGGGCCATCTGATAGCAGTGGTTGTAGTATCTCATACTCAACCATCCCATAAAAGTCTCTCTCTGGGAATAGGCCTTTGTGAGTGGATCCGCTGTGTTGTCCTCTGAGTCTACTCTCCAAACCTCGATCACCCTGGAGATCAATCATCTCCATGATCAAGTGATACTGCCTTAGAATATGTCTGGATCACTGATGGGACGGGCGTTCCTTGGCATAAGCCACAACTCCATTGTCACACAAAGGAAGGAACATAGTTCATCTCATGAACCAATATACACCCAAACAGCCTCTTTGGTAGCATCTTAAGTAGCGATGTATCCAGCCTTTATCGTCTAGTATGTCACGGTATTTATCTTGGAACTCTTCCAACATACCGTCCCTTCACTGAGGGTAAAGACAATGCCTGTGACTGACATTCAGTCGTCTTTATCACCCTGGAACCCTTCCAGTGATTCTCCCCAGGATCGATTGATACCATCTCACTACAACTAGCGAGAATCCTAACATCCAATTAAATCTATCTCATAGATCCAAAACTCAGGATTTAGGAGGTATCATTTTGATCCTATATGGAGAATCATAGTGATAAGCGGAGATTGATCGAGCGTAGCATAGGAAACTACTTCCCTATCAAGAGTATGTCATCCACGTACTCTACGAGGATCGTCACCATACTCCCTACTACCCTTTTTGTTTATACAAGGTTCATCTACCATTTTGATGATGTCAAACTCTTTGACTAATCTATCAAAACAGATGTTCCAACTCCGCGATGCCTGCTTTAATCCTATAAAGCATCTTGCACACGTTTCCGCTGCTCCCACTGTCTACGAGGCCCTCTGGCTGTGTACTTATAGACGCACTCTTCTAAATCATCATTTAGAAAAGCAGTCAAGACACCCAACCACCAGATATCGCAGTCATGGTATGTAGCCGTGGCAAGTAGGATCTGGATGGACTTAAGCATAGCTACTTGAAAAGGTTTCATCATTATCCATGCCTGGTCGATGACGAAAAACTTTAACAAGTCTAGCTTTGAAAGTCTCAACTCTTCCATGTACACCAAGTAATCTTCTCAAGATATACTTGCTCCTGATGGGGATTTAACCCTTCAGATATAGCAACCAAAGTCCATACTTTGTTGGTGTATAAGGATTCCATCTCAGATCGATAAACATCCAGCCATTCTTACAGAGTCTCACTCTTGATGGCCAGCTCGAAACTAGTTGGGTCATCATCTCATGATGCAATCCTCGCTCCCACTGTCATAGAGAAACCGAAGTATCTCTCAGGTGGGTGAGGAACCCTACTAGATCGGCGGAGAGGCTGAGGTTCGTTGGAATCTACTGAATCCTTTGGTTCTATCAAATCATCTGCTGTAGTTTGTATAGCTGGAACCTTTCCAGTTCTACATTACAGGCCTTGCCTCGAGCTTGTCCGGATTTTGCTTTTAGACATAGGCCGGGCAACCCCAAATCTTAACCAACTTAAGATATGGGCTCTTCCCTTTCTATATCACATATGAAGCGGTAGGCAACTGATTTGATTGGAATCCTATTCAATAGGTATGCAACTTCTCAAGTGCATAACTCCCTAAAGGAATTAGGTAACTCAGTAGTACTCATCATAGAGCACACCTTATCACATAGGGTGTGATTGCTCCGCCCCGATATACCATCGTGCTATGGTTTATACGGAGGAGTAATGCTGAGAGAGAATCTCATTCTCCTTTAGAATAATCCAGGAATTCCGTGATCAAGTATTCTCCTCCTTGATCTCATCATAGGACATAATACTTATACCCGCATTGGTTCTCTACTTCTAACTTATATTCTGTGAATATCTCAAAAGGTTCGGACTTGTGTTTCAACAGGAACATAGGTCTGAATCTTGAGAGATTATCAGAGAATGTAATGAAGTATAAAGAACCAGTCCTGGCATGTGTAGACAGGGGACCTACATACATCAACATGTATCATCCCAAGAGTTCACTAACTCTTTCTCTGTTTCTAATAAACAGAGCTGTGGTCATCTTATCTTTGTGACATGACTGGCGAGTTTCACAAGATGTAAATTCAAACTGATTTAAATATGCATCTATATGTAACTCTAGCTAGTCGGGTCACATTAATCTGACCTAGTCTACAATACCTTAAGAAGGAATCGTTCATTTCTGAACTCTTCCTCTTGTGTGTGTTCCATATACTAAGAACTGTAGTTTGATTTAGAACATCAACGCTTTTAGATAACGTGCCTGATACGATCAACTTTTGATATAGGAAATGTTCAAAACATTATCCAACAATACAAAATTTTATCATTTCTTTACTGATAAAGAGACTGATATGATTTTGTATATCAGGTTCGGTATCTAATAACATTCGTTCAGAATCAATGTATTTGGAATACAGGGTGACAGTGACCGACAGACTTGGCTGCAACTCTTGCCCCGTTTTCTACCTCATGAAACTTATCACCCGTTCTCAGTTCTCTACCTATCTGTAGCCCTATGTAACAGATTACATATCTGGGATCCTGATCTGGTATCACATACCCAGGACGTAAAAGATACTGAGAAACAGTTCTTTGTAATGAACACACCCGAAGATGATGCATCAACATGCACTCTCTTCGTTTGGGCGGCACGGGAAATCTGGTATTCCCCAAATTCCTGCTCTGTCTTATAACAATTATAAGTTGGAGCAGGACCAACGTTCCCCAGCTCAGTATAACAAGCGGGTTCGGTCAATATTCCGTATTATTATCTTGATTAAGGCGTGATATGGTCGCTACCTGGAGAGAGAGAGAAGAAAACACTCAGCGTGCGCTCTGTCAAGAATAGATTGGTTTTTATTTTATCTAATCAGGATGGCTCCCACTGCTTTTTATCAAATCTTCCTTCAAACCCTAAAAGGAAAGACTAGCCGGGATTAATTACACACTACAAGTTCGTCAATCTTTCAGCCAGGCCAGTGTCGGTACTTTGAGGGAGGTCCCCCGTGCTTTCGCACGAACCTAATTAATGTAAACCTCGTTTTCCCAGAGGCGTAACCCCGTTGACACCTTTCTAGACACCTACTTGATCGGCTAATTGTAATGTATAAAACTCTCCCAGGAGTAACACTTACTCGCAGCGGGTATCGGGATCCAACTATCACATAGAAGGTATGCAATCTCATTGCAAATCTCAACACTTGAAATTCCCGATAATATTTTGCCCCTAACGTGCTATGACCTTGACGAAAGCCAACAAACCATCGCCCGCTAGTCAAGTTCAACCCGTACATTTCTTGATCGAATTAAACCCACCCGCACGACCCTTGACGAAAGCCAACAAAGCCGCACGACTACCCTAATCCAATCGCATCATATGCTAGCAGATAAGCAGCATATAGCTACCGCACACTGCACCTTGACGAAAGCCAACAAATGCAGCACGAATACTATATACAACTTATCTGAAATGACGGAGGGCTACGACAGGTTTTTCTGAAAACCTATTGCGTAATGAACTTGATATCGTTGTAGGATCGAATGAATTTTGAAATGGAGTGTTTTTGAGGCTTTTCTAGTTTTGCTAAAGGAATCACTCCCGGTGAAGGGATCGTCGGTCCTTTCCTCGTCGAATGAGGTGCGGGATATATCATATATATCACTGTGCAAAGCAAAAACACTTAAAAGCAATCAAAAGACAAACCGAGTGTGTAGCATCTGCCAGTTATTGCTAAAGGAGTCACTCCCGGTGAAGGGATCTCGGTCCTTTCCTCATCGAATAAGGTGCAGGATATATCGCATATACCTCTGTGCAAAGCAAGAACTGTAGCTACCTGTTTTATTTTGAAATTCGATTCTACAACATCTTAGGTTTCTTTTAATTTCATTAATCATATTAATGAAGTCCCATCATTTAAGTACCTAAACATCACAGATAAATACGACGTACACTTATGCCATCTGCATTCGCCTCGATGTCCCCTCGTGCACCGTTAGGTTAGGTAACTAACGGCAGAGCGGGGCAGGGCTAGCGCGGGTGTAAAACATAAGTAACATCTATATAATATATCATATATACTATATACTGTATCTATCACAGAACATCACATGATCACCTCACAGATATAGCAGCAGAAGAATCATATGAAATATTGGATATACTAGGACGTCCGTGTTTTCAATACGAGCCAGTATAAAACACGGATTCCACGGTCGTGATGAATAGCCAAACCCACACCCCTAGACCCCTACGAGAGCGGCAAGCAACCCTACCAATTCTGGAGTTAGGAGACCCGGACTCGACTCCTCGAGTTGGTCTCCCACTAGACTCCAGAACCCGGTTACTTGTGCCCTCCTCCTTGGGTCTATCCTAGTGCGGAAAAGTAAATAATATACAAAAGGTGACAACTTCCGCAACCTGGAAGTGCCCCAATAAAAGAATATTACATACAAGTTTTTACATGAATGAAAATGAAAAACACTCATCTCACATAAAAACCCCCGGCTATTCAAACACGACGATCCAATATAACATATCCAGCAACACATAACATCACATGTCATCAACGTAAGTAAATATGTCCATCCCAATTGTCGTTGACATATAGCAACGAAACCGGCGATATCACATATTACACTTACGGTCACAGAAAAGAAAGTGTAAAACTACAACAGTTGGAATCCGCAACCACCTCAGATATCACATGCCTGACCAAATGAATTCCTTAGACATCGCATGCCTAACAATTATAAACCCCGCATTTTAGTCTCATTATCGAAAACACTTTTCAATACCAAGTCGGGCAATTCAACAAGATTCCCGACATTCTGATCGAATGCTCGTCGCAAACTTTAGTAGGCGGCCGCACCCCCGATACCGTCGACGAAGTGCACCAAGGCGGAACACCGCTGCCGGGAGCACCCGAACGGATGCTTTCGGCGACGGGGTTCTCCTATAGTCACTTGGTCGGGGCTATGGAGTGAGGCTGTCTATTAAGTTTACCCGGCGAGTATCCGCGTACGCTACGTGATTGCGACGGACTTTTGATCACATCAAAATTCCGTGGCAACCGATCAAGTGAGACTAAACTGCTATGTTTATAATATTCATTCAGTTATCTCATAACTTTTTGTGAATTCCAATTATTGTATCCCATTCCAGATAAATAGAAAATGTTAAACTTTCCGATCGAACAATCGAACACCCAAGTTTTCCCGATACAGATCAACACATGAAATAAGTCTAACAACATTCAGTTCGTGCCACAGTACCAACGGTCCAGCCGTAGAAGGGTCAAGCCAACACCTCACATGTGGCACGCCGTACTGCCCCAAACCCGAAGGTTCAAAGGGCAGTTCAAGACGGTCACATAATCGAGTTAAGGTTTGTTGTCTTCTAGAGGGACCATCGAGTTACTTGCACTACTTAGAACGTCGTTAAACTACAGAAAAATCCAACACTTGGAAATTTCCCGACAGGGGAAAAATTGGGTATTTATATCCGGTCGAACTTTTTAACATATTCTAAAATTTATCCGGAAAGCCAAATAGACAAAATTTGATACCCCGATCGAAACACCGAATCCCCAAAACAATCCCAGGAAATTCAACTCTTGAATAAATATTAAAAATTCCCAGAAAACTCAGCAGAATTTATCAGGAGTTACTGTGCAAACAAAGTGGGCTGACGTCACCAAGGGGCCGCTGATCAACCGCAGAAGCCATGCTTCTGCCGCTGATCCGCCGCGAAAAATACTGTTCACCAGAAACTTTTTGCACCGTAATTCTTATTTTTCCCTGCTGAATTTTTTAGCAATTTTTAATTTGGAAAAATCCACTGTTTTCAAAAAAGGACAGAGAGCAATATTGGTTCGGGGTTTCGGGTTCGTTCGGACTTCAAATTCCGTCTAGACTTCGCCTAAGGCTCTAGCTAGGCTCTGATACCACTGTGGGGTTCCTAGGCACCCTAATGAGGTCTCACAAGGCATCGAACATGCCATTTTCAAATTTTACGGTGCCTACAAACCCTAAACTACGGATCGTTTGCTAGAAATCTAGGCGAAAAAGCTAACTAGTTAACACTTAACTAAGGGAATACGGAAATACAACCTTTGTAGATCCGGTGCTCCACGTCCATAGCTCCGCAATGAAGTCCACTCCGCTGTCCAAATCAAATCCGGGCTCTAGCGTCGGCTTCGTCGAAGAATGGGCAAGCTAGGTCGTCGATGTCCATGCCGAAGATGATCTACGTCGAGGCATCGCTAAATCAAGCTCCGACTTCACCAAGTCAAGAAACTTGTGAAGTAAACACACTCTACTACTTGGCAAGAGGTAGAGGATGAAGAAATAGGAATTGGGTAGACTTTAGAATTGGATTTCTCACTTGTTTGCTCAATTCACCATTGATGAAGAAAGCTTTTTCTTCTTGAGTTCAAGGAAGAAGAAGAAGAAATGTTATGATAAGTTAAATTCAAAAAGAAAAATAATAGAATACTTATCATAACTAAACCATGGTCAAGTGTAGAGACTAAACTAGGGTTAGTGGGAATGGTTAGGGTTAAGGATGAGATAAGAATGGTTGACTTTATCAAAGCTTCATGAAGCTTCAACTAAAGAACAAATAAAGCCACCATTCTTTTCTCTTTTCCATTTATTTTCCAAAATGTATAAACAAATAAATAAATGAATAAATAAGTAATGGAAAATAAAACCCTAACCACTCTCACAACCATGGTTTAATCTTCACACAAAACACAAGTTAGCATGCATCATCAAACATGATACATACAAGTGCACAAAAATATATCACATATACAATGTGCACAATCCAAGTGAGAAAATCCGTTTAAAGTGAACCAATACTAGTTAGTGCAAAGTAACATATCAAATATATAATTATGCATTAAATCATTAAATCAACACTTGATTCAATGATCCGGTCATGTCGCACACAACCGACTAGTATTCAATGTATCGGCTTATCGAATCAACGCTTGAATCGATAACTAGGTTATATCACATACAACCTTTCCGATACATTCATCGCGAGAATGTAATACGGTATCACATACACGTATTATTCTCGGTCCTGCACATATCTCATATGCGCTCCTATTTCGTTTCGCTTAAGCCAGGAAACCTCTGTGTAGGACTCTAAAGACTCGTCAATACGCCGGCAGCAGGTGATGATCATATCAAACACCCACAAGCCGCAAGCGGTCTGCTAAACGTAACGGCCACCCGGGTATTGAGCGATCTGAAGATCGACGAGCAATCCCGCTCACACTCCAGTGAATCCGACCAGTAACACTACCGTACAGTCCGGTCTGATCGTCTGATATGTCGCATATCTTGCCTAAGGGTGGTAAACGTCAGACCCCAATAGCTCGATAAGTCGTGTCGATATGAGGTCTATAACTGTTCAAGAAACTACTGGTAACACTTACCAGTAAATCTCAGCAGCCCTGGCCAGGGACTTCCTGTTATAGCCAATCGAACACAGTGCAACATCAACTCCCTATACCGGGAGAGACGAATCCCCTCCTATCGCTCATTGCCTCCATGTGACTCGGGACTGTACCCAAAAACCACCGTTTTGCACGCCCTCTTGGACGTGGTAAGATGGAAATCAAAGCACAGTGGGAACCACACAAGACTCTATGACGATCTCGGGTCAACAGACTACTCTGTACCAGTGTCACCAGAGAACTGCCATCTGACGTGAGGTATAATACCATCTGGGAGTTCTCGGCGAGTCCGTCCAGTGTACCCAGTCTCTACTGAGCACCCGTATATCATCTCTGATGTCAAACACCGATGGATATGGGATCATCCATCGCCCATCTGTATGGGTCGAGAAGGTACACGCTAGTCTACTCTGGTATATCGATGCCCCGTCTCGATACACCCACGACTAGGGACATTGAAGGATGTACTTATAGACTACCATGTCCCCACTAGTATGATCTGCATCATAGTCCAGGTAGTCAAGTACAGATCCTAAGGGCTTTACCAACATGTAACAGAGAGACAATCAGTATACACGTTAAGGTAAAGTTCAACCAGATAGCATACTATCATGTCGAGCAAGAAAGTCCTTCCTATATACGTCCCAGCATCCACTACAATATACATCCTATGTACAGTAATGGCCTCTAGGGCATACATATAACTAACAATATGTAACCTGTTACATAGGGCTACAGAAAGGTAGAAAACTGAGAACGGGTGATAAGTTTCATGAGGCAGAAAACGGGGCAAGTGTTGCAGCCAAGTCTGTTGGTCACTGTCACCCTGTATTATGAATACATTGATTCTGAACAAATGTTATTAGATACCGAACCTGATATACAAAATCATATCTATCTCTTTATCAGTAAAGAAATGATAAAATTTTGTATAGTTGGATAATGTTTTGAACATTTCCTATATCAAAAGTTGATCGGTTCAGGCACGTTATCTAAAAGCATTGACGTTCTAAATCAAACTACAGTTCTTTAGTATACAGAACACACACAAGAGGAAGAGTTCAGAAATGAACGAATCCTTCTTGAGGTATTGAGACTGGGTCATATCAATGCGACCCGACTGGCTGAGTTACATTTAGATGCATATTTAAATCAGTTTGAATTTACATCTTGTGAAACTCGCCAGTCATGTCACAAAGATAAGATGACCATAGCTCCGTTTACTGGAAACAGAGAAAGAGTTAGTAAACTCTTGGGATGATACATGTTGATGTATAAAGGTCCCCTGTCTACATATGCCAAGACCGGTTCTTTGTACTTCATTACATTCTCTGATAATCTCTCAAGATTCAGACATATGTTCCTGTTGAAACACAAGTCCGAACCTTTTGAGATATTCACAGAATATGATTTAGAAGTAGAGAACCAAAATACGGGTATAAGTATTATGTCCTATGATGAGATCAGGGAGGAGAATACTTGTGCATGGAATTACTGGACTATTCTAAAGGAGAATGAGATTCTCTCTCAGCATTACTCCTCTGTATACACCATAGCACGATGGTATATCGGGACGGAGCAGATACACCCTATTTGATATGGTGTGCTCTATGATGAGTACTACTGAGTTACCTATTTCTTTTTGGGAGTTATGCACTTGAGAAGATGCATACCTATTGAATAGGGTTCAAATAAAATCAGTTGCCTACCGCTTCATATGTGATATGGAAAGGGAAGAGCCCATATCTTAAGTTAGTTAAGATTTGGGGTTGTCCGGGCTATGTCTAAAAGCAAAATCCGGACAAGCTCGAGGCAAGGACTGTTATGTAGAACTGGAAATGTTCCAGCTATACAAACTGCAGCTGATGATTTGAAAGAACCAAAGGATTCAATAGTTACCAATGAACCTCAGCCTCTCCGCCGATCTAGTAGGGTTCCTCACCCACCTGAGAGATACTTCGTTTTCTCTATGACAGTGGGAGCGAGGATTGCATCATGAGATGATGACCCAACTAGCTTCGAGCAGGCCATCGAGAGTAAGACTCTGTAAGAATGGCTGGATGTTTAGCGATCTGAGATGGAATCCTTATACACCAACAAAGTATGGACTTTGGTTGCTATATCTGAAGGGTTAAATCCCCATCAGGAGCAAGTATATCTTGAGAAGATTACTTGGTGTAGATGGAAAAGTTGAGACTTTCAAAGCTAGACTTGTTAAAGGTTTGCATAATTGACCAGATATGGATCATAATGAAACCTTTTTCTAAGGATCTATGCTTAAGTCCATCCAGATCCTACTTGTCACGGCTACATACCATGACTACGATATCTGGTGGTTGGGTGTCATGACTGCTTTTCTAAATGATGTTTTAGAAGAGTGCGTCTATAAGTACACAGCCAGAGGGCTTCGTAGACAGTGGGAGCAGCGGAAACGTGTGCAAGATGCTTTATAGGATAAAGCAGGCATCGCGGAGTTGGAACATCTGTTTTGATGAAGTAGTCAAAGAGTTTGACATCATCAAAATGGTAGATGAACCTTGTATATACAAAAAGGTAGTAGGGAGTATGGTGGTGATCCTCGTAGAGTACGTGGATGACATACTCTTGATAGGGAAGGAGTTTCCTATGCTACGCTCGATCAATCTCCGCTTATCACAATGATTCTCCACATAGGATCACAGTGATACCTACTAAATCCTGGATTTTGGATCTATGAGATAGATCTAATTGGATGTTAGGATTCTTACTAGTTGTAGTGAGATGGTATCAATCGATCCTGGGGAGAATCACTGGAAGGGTTCCAGGGTGATAATGCCGACTGAATGTCAGTCGCAGGCATTGTCTTTACCCTCAGTAAAGGGACGGTATGTTGGAAAAATTCCAAGCTAGATACCGTGACATACTAGACGATGAAGGCAGGATACATCGCTACTTAAGATGCTACCAAAGAGGAAGTCTGGGTGTATAAAAGTTCATAAGATGAACTTTGTTCCTACCATTGTGTGACAATGGAGTTGTGGCTTATGCCAAGGAACGCAGGTCCCATCAGTGATCCAGACATATTCTAAGGCAGTGTCACCTGATCATGGAGATGCTTGATCTCCAAGGGATCGAGGTTAGGAGAGTAAAGTCAGAGGACAACACAGCGGATCTACTCACAAAGGCCTGTTCCCAGAGAGAGATTTTTATGGGATGGTTGAGTATGAGATACTACAACCACTGCTATCAGATGGCCCTAGTGCAAGTGGGAGATTGTTAGTTATATGTATGCCCTAGAGGCCATTACTATACATAGGATGTATATTGTAGTGGATGCTGGGACATATATAGGGAGGACTTTCTTGCTCGACATGATAGTATGCTATCTGGTTGATCTTTACCTTAACGTGTACACTGATTGTCTCCCTGTTACATGTTGGTAAAGCCCTTAGGATCTGTACTTGACTACCTGGACTATGATGCGGATCATACTAGTGGGGACATGGTAGTCCATAAGTACATCCTTCAAAGTCCCTAGTCGTGGGTGTATCGAGACGGGGCATCGATATACCAGAGTAGACTAGCGTATACCTTCTCGACCCATACAGATGGGCGATGGATGATCCCATATCCATTGGTGTTTGACATCAGAGATGATATACGGGTGCTCAGTGGAGACTGGGTACACTGGACGGACTCGCCGAGAACTCCCAGATGGTATTATACCTGACGTCAGATGGCAGTTCTCTGGTGACACAAGTACAGAGTAGTCTGTTGACCCGAGATCGTCATAGAGTCTTGTGTGGTTCCCACTGTGCTTTGATTTCCATCTTACCACGTCCAAGAGGGCGTGCAAAACGGTGGTTTTTGGGTACAGTCCCGAATCACATGGAGGAAAAGAGCGATAGGAGGGGATTCGTCTCTCCCGGTATAGGGGTTGATGTTGCGCTGTGTTCGATTGGCTATAACAGGAAATCCCTGGCCAGGGTTGCTGAGATTTACTGGTAAGTGTTACCAGTAGTTTCTCGAATTGTTATAGACCTCATATCGACACGACTTATCGAGCTATTAGGGTCTGACGTTTACCACCCCTAGGCGAGATATGCGACATATCAGACGATCAGACCGGACTGTACGGAAGTGTTACTGGTTGGATTCACTGGAGTGTGAGCGGGCTTGCTCGTCGATCTTTAGATCGCTCAATACCCGGGTGGCCGTTACGTTTGGCAGACCGCTTGCGGCTTGTGGATGTTTGATATGATCATCATCCGCTGCCGGCGTATTGACGAGTCTTTAGAGTCCTACACAGAGGTTTCCTGGCTCAAGCGAAACGAAATAGGAGCGCATATGAGATATGTGCGGGACCGAGAATAATGCGGGTATGTGATACCGTATTCTATTCTCGCGATGAATGTATCGAATGGTTGTATGCGATATAACCTAGTTATCGAATCAAGTATTGATTCGATAAGCCGATACATTGAATACTAGTCGGTTGTGTGCGACATGACCGGATCATTGAATCAAGTGTTGATTTAATGATTTAATGCATAATTATATATTTGATATATTACTTTGCACTAACTAGTATTGGTTCACTTTAAACGGATTTTCTCACTTGGTTTGTGCACATTGTATATGTGATATACTTTTGTACACTTGATTGTATCATGTTTGATGATACATGTTTAACTATAGTTAAGTGTAATGAATTAAGCCATAGTTAAACTAATGATTAGGGTTTTCTTTTCTTACTTATTTATTTATTTATTTATTTTGAATAGATGAGAAAAGAATGGTTGCTAATTTTGGAGTTTAGTTGAAGCTTCATGAAGCTTTGACTTTGTAACCATTCTTGTCTTCATGCTTAACCCTAACCATTCCTTTAACCTTGGTCAATTCTCTACACATAACTATAGTTAATATTATGATAAGTATTGGATTTTCTATTCTATTTTTAATTATTCTATCATAATATCATCTTCTTCTTCTTCATCTTCTTTATCCTAGTGAACACCGCCACCGCGAGCACCCGAACGGATGCTTTCGGCGACGGGGTTCCCCTACAGTGGTATCAGAGCCTAGCTAGAGCCTTAGGCGAAGTCCAGACGGAATTTGAAGTCCGAACGATCCCGAAACCCTAACCAATACATGCTCTCTGGACTTTTTCTAAAATCTGGGTTTTTCCATAATTAAAAATTGCTAAAAAATTCAGCAAGAAATAATAAGAATTACGATGCAAAATTTTTTCGATGAACAGTATTAATTGCGGCGGAACCGCGGCAGAAGCCTAGCTTCTGCGGCGGTTCCGCGGCTATCTGGTGACGTCAGCCCTCATTGTTTGCACAGTAATTCCTGATAAATTATGCTGAGTTTTCTGGGAATTTTTAAAATTTATTCAAGAGTTGAATTTTCTGATGTGTATTGGGGGTTCGTAGTTTCGATCGGATTATCAGATTTTGTCTGTGTGGCTTTCCGGATATTTTTGAATATGTTAAAAAGTTCGACCGGATATAAATAACCAATGTTTCCCCTGACGGAAAATTTCCAAGTGTTGGATTTTTCCGAGGTTTAAAGACGTTCTAAGTAATGCAAGTAACGCGATGGTCCCTCTAGAAGACAACAAACCTTAACTCGATTATGTGACCGTCTTGAACTGCCCTTTGAACCTTCGGGTTTGGGGCAGTACGGCGTGCCATATATGAGGCGTTGGCTTGACCCTTCTACGGCTGGACCGTTGGTACTGAGGCATGAACTGAAAGTTTTAAAACCTGTTTCATGTGTTGAGCTGTATCGGGAAAACTTGGGTGTTTGACTGTTCGATCGAAAAGTTTAACATTTTCTGTTTATCTGGAATGGGATACAATAATTGGAATTCACAAAAGTTATGTGATAACTGAATGAATGTTATAAACATAGCACTTTAGTCTCACTTGATCGGTTGCCACGGAATTTTGATGTGATCAAAAGTCCGTCGCAATCACGTAGCGTACGCGGATACTCGCCGGGTAAACTTAATAGACAGCCTCACTCCATAGCCCCGACCAAGTGACTGTAGGAGAACCCCGTCGTCGAAAGCATCCGTTCGGGTGCTCGCGGTGGCGGTGTTCCGCCTTAGTGCACTTCGTCGATGGCGTCGGGGGTGCGGCCGCCTACTGAAGTTTGCGACGAGCATTCGATCAGGATGTCGGGAATCTTGTTGAATTGCCCGAATTGATATTGAAAAGAGTTTTCGATTTTGAGACTAAAATGCGGGGTTTATAATTGTTAGGCATGCGATGTCTAAAGAATTCATTTGGTCAGGCATGCGATGTCTGAGGAGGTTGCGGATTCTAACTGTTGTAGTTTTACACTTTCTTTTCTGTGACCGTAAGTGTAATATGTGATATTGCCGGTTTCGTTGCTATATGTCAACGACAATTGGGATGGACATATTTACTTACGTTGATGACATGTGATGTTATGTGTTGCTGGATATGTTATATTGGATCGTCGTGTTTGAATAGCCGGGGGTTTTTATGTGAGGTGAGTGTTTTTCATTTTCATTCATGTAAAAACTTGTATGTAATATTCTTTTATTGGGGCACTTCCAGGTTGCGGAAGTTGTTACCCTTTGTATATTATTTACTTTTCTGCACTAGGATAGACCCAAGGAGGAGGGCATAAGTAACCGGGTTCTGGAGTCCAGTGGGAGACCAACTCGAGGAGTCGAGTCCGGGTCTCCTAACTCTAGAATTGGTAGGGTTACTTGAAATTGGCATGGTTGATGCCTTGTGAGACCTCATTAGGGTGCCTAGGAACCCTACAAACTCAATGTGCAGTGTTGTGTTTTGGAGGGGTTTTGGATGTATCGGAGACCCCGCAGAGTTTTTGCGGGGGTCCCGCTACCCGGATAGCCGGCTGGGGGTCAGGGGGGCTAGCAGCCCCCGTGCGGGGTGCGGGGCAGCGTCCCGTTAGAAATTTTTTTCTAACAGGGGCAGTGTCGTGGAGTACGTGTGTGTGTGTGTGTATGTATATATACATATATAAAGGGGGAAAAGGCATCCAAAGAATGCTTTGGGCGCTAGCGCCCCTCGTGTCAGGCGCTCGGGCGCTAGCGCTTTGAGCGCAAGAGCGCTAGCATTTTGAGCGCTAGTGCCTCACGTGTCAGGCGCTCGGGCGCTAGCGCTCTGAGCGCAAGAACGCTAGCGCTTTGAGCGCTAGCACCCCACGTGTCAGGCACGTGGGCGCTTTGGGCGCTAGCGCTTTGAGCGCAAGAAGGACTTGGTCCCTGCAATAGGAGTTGTACTCCCAGAAAGGCACACTTATTATTTTATATATATATATATATATATGGGGAGTTAAACTCCTAGGATATTTTGAAGCTGATGAAGGGGGCTTCTCCCCTTGAGCCCTGGATCCTCCCCAAAGTGGGGTTTCTGGAGATGGGCCTCCTTCTTCTTCCTTTATTGGCTGGATCTTGAAGATCAAGAGATGTGATATTTTAAAAATCTCTTCTTTTTGAGATCTGATGGGAGATCTGAGCTCCCCTTCGTGGGTTTTATGGTGAAAAACTATTTAGTTTTGGAAAAAGAAGAGTAAAACTCTTGATTTAATTCAAAAGAAAGAAGAAGGTTTAGAACCTTCAGAAAGGGGAAAGAGGCACAAACCCTAGATTTTGAGGGGAATGAAAAGTATATTAGATATTTTCATCATGTTACCTTATATAGGCTTACATATTTACATATAGCCCCTTGGGCTTTACAAAATGGCATTTTGCCCATCCCATGGCTTATGTGCCATTTCTTTTTGCACATAAGCCATGGGTTTTACAAAAATTTGGCTTTATGCCCATTTTGCATACATTCATGCATAAAAAATTACATAAAAATTATTTATTGCATGATCTTTATGAGGCTGGCCGCGGGCTCGACTTGGGCATGGGCCCGCTTGACCTGGGCTTGGGCCCACCTGGCTTGGGGTTGACCTTGACTTTGACTAGGTCAACCAGGGGTGCAAATTTTGACCCCAACAAGGAGCAAAACCAAATCTTAGTACCTTGAACCCAAAGGCAACCATATTAAACCGCGATTCGTTCGTGAACACGACACACGAAGTGTGGAGTGGAAAGAGGAAAAGGTCCCACCGGCGTGCCAGAATCTGTTCTCCGCCAAAAGACGCGGCCGGGACGTTGGGACGTCCGGCCTGAATTTTGGGGGCAGATGCTATTTGGTGCTATCCGTCCATCTCTCCGAAGATGCCAAGTTGATTTATGGCACCATGTATCGAAGGTTTAAACGGATGCGGCCGATGTAGCAGACTTCGTCAGATTCCCCCTCGTTGAGGTGTTTTTGATTGTGGGGACGCTCTTCCCTGCAGGCGCAAGCCCCTGCAGTTAATTACACTACCGCGTCGCGGTAACCACTTTCTCCTTCTCCAGATGGTCACTTCGTCTCGTGTGTGTTTGTTTTGCTTTTGGTTGCCCGTGGATTGTATACGGAGACTAATTTATGTTGTCACCTGTAGGGCGTGGATTAGTACAAATCCATATTTTCTTAGATTTGGGTTTGGGGTTGGGTTTCAGGATGCGTTAGTCTCATTTGAGACTAAGATCAACTTAAACGTTTGTTAAGGATATATTAGTCTATTTAGACTAAGATCTACTTAACAGGATCATTTAGATCCAACAAAAGAGCATTTGAGCTCTATTGTTTTAGTTTAAGGACTTTGCGGTCCATGGAGTTTAAGGACATCATAGTCTATAGTTTAAAGACATCATAGTCTATGAGTTTAAGGACCCCACAGTCTATGGTAGTTTAGAGACATCATAGTCTGTAAAATTTAAGGACATCATAGTCCATGAGTTTAAGGACCACGCAGTCCATAAAGTTTAAGGACATCATAGTCCATGAGTTTAAGGACCCCACAGTCCGTGGAATGTATGGTTGTCAGGACCCGTCACCTCTCTGAAGACGTTGAAGGATTACAATGACAAATATCAGAGGAGTGAAGAGATGTACCCTTGAACCAATATTGGTTGGGAGATCTGTAGTCCAATTTGGGATTAAGATCAAAGATTTATGAGCATATGGGCTCAATCAATCTGAATTAGGGTCTGTGGCCACTTTGGGCTCGGCCAATTCAGTTAAAATGTTAAACATTTAACAATGCTCAGCATTGGTCTGGGCTCTGACAATCTTTTTGTCTTTTATTGAATGATGAGCACTCATCATAGCTCTGGGCTTTATTTACAGAACAACTTGTGTTATTTTAGCGCACACATGAGGAGCACATGGCACGCCTGGCGTTGAGCTCCAGTTAATGAGCGCATTGCGCTTCTGGTGAAGTAGCACACACGTGAGGAGAACATGGTGCGCTTGGCGCTGTGCGCCAGACAATGAGCGCAGTGCGCTTCTAGTGAAGTAGTGCACACGTGAGGAGCACGTGGCGCGCTTGGTGTTGTGCGCCAGACAATGAGGGCAGTGCGCTTCTGGTGAAGTAGCGCACACGTGAGGAGCACGTGGCGTGCTTGGCGTTGTGCGCCAGACAAAGAGCGCAAAACGCTTATGTGAAGCAGTGCACGCGTGGGGAGCACGTGGCGCGCTTGGTGGGGAGCGCCAGTCAAAGAGCGCAAAGCGCTTATGTGAAGTAGCGCACACGTGGGGAGCACGTGGCGTGCTTGGCGGTGAGCGCCAGTTCAAAGATCGCAAACCGCTTCTGTTTAATAGCGCACACGTGGGGATCACGTGGCGCGCTTGGCGTTGATCGCCATTTCAAAGAGCGCAGTGCGCTTCTGTTTAAGTTTGGAGCGCTAAGGTTCTGCAGCGCTGTGCGCTAGATTTGGAGCGCTGAGGCGCTCTTCTTTAATTGGAGCGATGAGGCTCTTTTTAGGCAGCTTTACGCCCTGAGAATTAAATTCTCCTTCTTATAAAAGACTTTGTCTCATGGATCTAAGAACAAAGTTCTTATTTTTTTATAGGAGATGTTCAATCTCTTATATTTTTGGTGAAAGGCTCTGCCTTTATGGATCTATGATCCTAAGAGAATTGAATTATTCTCCCCCTTTTTATAATGAGATATTATGATCTCTGAAAGACAATTTGTCTTATAGATCTATGATCTGAAGAAAATTAAGTCTTCCTCTTATTTTTTATGACGAGATACTTTGATCTCTGTTGTGAAAGACCATGATCTTACTATAATTTGAAGAAGGTTACATTCTTCCTCTTATTTTTTATGATGAGATACTTTGATCTCTGTTGTGAAAGACCTTGGTCTTATAGATCTATGATCTTAGAAAAAGAAGTACATTCTTCTTTTTATATGAGATGATTTCGTCTTTCTGTTCTTTTTACCTTGAAGAAAATCTTCTTCTTCTGAGAGCTTGTTCTTTGTCTTTGAAATTTCTCAAAGTTTATGGGGGGGTTCCTCTCTTTTTCTCTGTATCTGAGACTTAAAGTCTTGGGGCCTTTATATAGGGCAAGCTGATTTGTTGAATCGGTTGAAGAGATATTTTCTCTAATTGATTTGGGAATGTTTCCCCCGTTGGATCTTTAATCCAAGGGCTTCTGATTTACAGAAGGCAATCTTCTTGTTTTTTTAACAAGATTAGGAAATCTTTTCCCATACAGAATTTTATTCTGTATTTTGGTGATTTTTAATCACCATTGGATCATTGATCCAACGGTGCTCTGATTTTCAGAGCATAATCTTTCCTGTTTGGAAAGATTCTGAGTAATGTTTCCTTAACAGAATTTTATTCTGGTCGATTGATGATTTTTAATCATATTCGTCGGATTTTTGATCCAAGGACCGAGAACATTTTGCTCTCATCGCTAGCGCTCACGTGCTTTGCACGTGGTGCGCTGCTTAGAGTGCAGCACACTTAGCGCCAGCGCTCCGTGCTTTGCACGTGGTGCGCTGCTTAGAGTGTAGCGCTCTCGTGCTTTGCACGTAGTGCGCACTTGGCGCTCACGCTCACGTGCTTTGCACGTGGTGCGCTACTTTGAATGCAGCGCACTTGGCGCTAGCACTTACGTGTTTTGCACGTGGTGCGCTACTAAGAGTGCAGTGCACTTGGCACTGCTATGAAGCGCTGCTTCATTTCAAATTTTGAAATTTGAACAGAGCTTTGCTCTGATTGGGGGAAACTGTGTTTACTCATAAAGAGTTGAATATGCGGCAGAGAATATTGTTAGAACTTATGGCGGATTTCGACATCAATCTACAATATCATCCAGGGAAGGTGAATGTAGTTCCTGATGCACTTAGTCGTCAACCATTATCAATGAATCTCACCGCACAGTGGAAGCTACAGCAAGATTTGCACCATATGGAGATAGAAGTGATCATGCCAGGTAACACTTCAAAGTTGATGAACTTACAAGTTCAGTCTACTATTGTCAATCAGATCAAAGCAGCTTAAGCAAGTGATGCCAAGTTACAAAAGATCAGATAACAAGTAGAAAGTGGACTTCGAACAGATTTCATCATACACGAAGACGGATCTTTGAGATACGGAAGCAGATCGTGTGTACCACAAGGTCCTGTTCGGGAAGAATTGATAAAAGAAGCTCACAGCACTCCCTACTCAGTACACCCTGGAGGTACAAAGATTTACAAAGATCTACGTCAACACTACTGGTGGTATGGAATGAAGCGTGAAGTTGCCAGAAGCGTCGCTAAATGTTTGGTGTGTCAGCAAGTGAAAGCTGAACATCACATGTGTTGGGATTCCTTAGCACCCTACTGGGTTTTCAAGACATCAAGTATGACAATTTCAAAAATTCTAAGGTGCTAATAAACCCTAACCTAGGATCTAGCTAGAGTAAATAGACGAAATGAACATGTAATCTACCATTACACTAAGTGAATGAGGAATACAACCTTTGTAGACCGGTCCTTCACTTCTAAAGCTTTGTGTAGTAGTCCCTTCACTGCGAGTATCGATCACCCGAACTCTAGTATGGGTTCTCCCGGAGAAATAAACAAGCTTGCTCGAAGTCTTCGAGGCCGAAGATGATCTACGTCGAGGAGACTCAAGCTCATGCTATCTCTTCGCTAATTGTGAAAATAGTGAAGCAAACACCCTAAACTAAATGGCAAGTAGTAGAGAATGATGAAGTAGGAAGTGGGCTCTCTTTAGATTTATTTTTCTCACTATATTTTCTCACCTTGAGAAAAGCTAGTAAGCTTTTCTTGAGAAAAGCTAGTAAGCTTTTCTCATGAGGAAGAAGAAAATGAGAGAATGAACTCCTGAGGTGAGAATGTGAACCATGGGTGAGTTAGTGTCATAAACTAACCCATGTAGAGAATAAAGCATGGCTAGTTAATAATGGTTAGGTTAATAAATATCTACAAGTAAAACAAACATAGTGGACTTGGTCAATGGTTCCACAAGCTTCTCCAAGCTTTAACTATGTGACTAAACTCCATTAATTTTGATTAACTTAGGTAAATATAAAACCATCACATTATTAAGCATGGTGCAAGTCTCATACACCCATGTCGCATGTGGCATCTAGCATGACACAAAAGTTGTACATTAATATATATCACATATACACTGATGCACACAAGTGAGAAAAGAAATCATAAGTGAGATAATATTAGTTAATGTAATCTAGTATATCTAATATACAATTATACATTAAATTATTAAATCAACACTTGATTTAATAATCCGGCTATATCACATATAAGCGACTAATATCAAATGCAACAACTTATCGAATCAACACTTGAATCCGATAATCCGGCTATATCTCATATAGCCGACCGATGTCACAAATCGGGAGAATAGAATGCAGTATCACATATGCGCATCAATCTCGATCCCGCACATATCACATATGTGCTCCTACTCCATTTCGCATGAACCAGGAAACCTCTGTGTAGGACTCTAAAGACTCGTCAATACGCCGGCAGCAGGTGATGATCATATCAAACACCCACAAGCCGCAAGCGGTCTGCTGAACGTAACGGCCACCCGGGTATTGAGCGATCAGAAGATCAACAAGAAAGCCTGCTCATACTCCTGCGAATCTAACCAGTAACATTACCGTACAGTCCGGTCTCTTCGTCTGATATGTCGCATATCTCGTCTAGGGGTGGTAAACGTCAGACCCCAGTAACTCGATAAGTCATGCCGATATGAGGCTCATAACGGGTAGAGAAACTACTAGTAACACTTACCAGTAAATCTCTGAAACAGCCCTGGCCAGGGACTTCCTGTTATAGCCAATCGAGTACAGCGCAACATCAACTCCCTATACCGGGAGAGACGAATCCCCTCCTATCGCTAATTGCCTCCATGTGACTCGGGACTATACCCAAAATCCACCGTTTTTCACGTTCTCTTGAACATGGTAAGGTGGAAATCAAAGAACAGTGGGAATCACACAAGACTCTATGACAATCTCGGGTCAACAGACTAACCTGTACCAGTGTCACCAGAGAACTGCCATCTGACGTGAGGTATAATACCTTCTGAGAGTTCTCGGCGAGTCCGTCCAGTGTACCCGGTCTCTACTGAGCACCCGTATACCATCTCTGATGTCAAACAGCAATGGATACGGGATCATCCATCGCCCATCTACATGGGTCGAGAAGGTATACGCTAGTCTACTCTGGTATATCGATGCCCCGTCTCGATACACCCACGACTAGGGACATTAAAGGATGTACTCACAGACTACCTTTGTCCCGCTAGTATGATCTCCATCATAAATCTAAGTAGTCAAGTACGCATCCTAAAGGCTTTACCAACATGTAACAGAGAGACAATCAGTGTATATGTTAAGATAAAGTGCAACCAGATAGCATACTATCATATTGAGCAAGAAAGTCCTCCATATATATGTCCAAGCATCCACTACAATATACATCTCATGTACAGTAATGGCCTCTAGGGCATACATATAACTAACAATCTCCCACTTGCACTAGGGCCATCATATAGCAGTGGTTGTAGTATCTCATACTCAACCATCCCATAAAAGTCTCTCTCTAGGAAAAGGCCTTTGTGAGTGGATCCGCTGTGTTGTCCTCTGAGTCTACTCTCCTAATCTCGATCTCCCTGGAGATCAACCATCTCCATGATCAGGTGATACTGCCTTAGAATATATCTGGGTCACTGATAGGACGGGGGTTCCTAGGCCTAAGTCACAACTCCATTGTCACACAATGGTAGGAACAAAGTTCATCTCATGAACTAATATACACCCAGACTTCCTCTTTGGTAGCGATGTATCCAGCCTTTATCGTCTAGTTTGCCACGGTATCTAGCTTGGAACTCTTCCAACATACCATCCCTCCACTGAGGGTAAAGACAATGCCTGTGACTGACGTTCAGTCGACCTTACCACCCTAGAAGCTATTCAGTGATTCTCCCCAGGATCGATTGATACCATCTCACTACACCCAGTGACAACCCTAACATTCATATAGATCTATCTCATAGATCCAAAACCCAGGATTTAGGAGGTATCACCTTGATCCTATATGGAGAATCAATATGATAAGAGGAGATTGACCAAGTGTAGCATAGGAAACACCTTTCCTATCAAGAGTATGTCATCCACGTACCATAAGAGGAAGACAACCTTACTCTCTACAACCTTTTTGTATATACAAGGTTCATCTACCATTTTGATGAAGTCAAACTCTTTGACTACCACATCAAAATAGATATTCCAACTCCGCGATGCCTGCTTTAACCTGTAAAGCAACTTGCACACATTTCTGCTGCTCCCACTTTCTACGAAGCCCTCTGGCTGTGTACTTATAGACGCTATCTTCTAAATCACTATTTAGAAAAGCAGTCATGACACCCAACTGCCAGATATTGTAGTCATGGTATGTAGCAATGGCAAGTAGGATCCGGATGGACTTAAGCATAGCCACTTAGAGAAAAGGTTTCATCATTATCCACACCTGGTCGATAACCAAAACCTTTTGCATCAAGTCTTAGCTTTGAAGGTCTTAACTTTTCCATGTACACCAAGTAATCTTCTCAAGATATACTTGCTCCTGATGGGGATTTAGCAACCAAAGTCCATACTTTTTTTGGTGTATATGGATTCCATCTCAGATCGCTTAGCATCCAGCCATTCTTACAGAGTCCCCACTCTTGATGGCCTGCTCGAAACTAGTTGGGTTATCATCTCATGATGCAATCCTCGCTCCCGCTGTCATAGAGAAAACCGAAGTATCTCTCAGGTGGATGAGGAACCCTACCAGATCGGCGGAGAGGCTGGGGTCCGTCGGGAACTATTGAATCCTGCGGTTCTACCAAAACATCAGCTGTAGCTTTTATAGCTGGAACTGCTTCCAGTTCTACCTCATGACCACAAATTTGTTTCCAAAATAAATTCCCTTTCTAAAAAAAAGTGGCATGCCGAGAAATAAAACACATTTTGTTTCTCGGTGTGGTAGAAGATATTCCCTTGCGAATGCTTGGGATATCCAACAAACTTCTACAGAACTGACATTGTCTCGAGCTTGTCCGGATTTTGCTTTTGACATAGGCCGGACAACCCCAAATCTTAACTTACTTAAGAGATGGGCTCTTCCCATACCATATCTCATATGGAGTGGTAGGCACCTGATTTGTTTGGAACTCAATTCAAAAGGTATGCGGCTTCATCAAGCGCATAACCCCAAAAGTAAATAGGCAACTCGGTAGTACTCATCATAGAGCGCACCATATCTCATAGGGTGCAATTGCTCCGCCCCGATACACCGACGTGCTATGGTGTATACGGAGGAGTAATGCTGAGAGAGAATCTCATTCTCCTTTGGAATAGTCCAGGAATTCCATGCTCAAGTATTCTCCTCCCCGATCTCATCAAAGGACATAATACTTATACCCTTTTTGGTTCTTTACTTCTGACTTATATTCTTTGAATTTCTCAAAAGGTTCAGACTTGTGTTTCAACAGGAACACATGTGCGAATCTTGAGAGATCATCAGTGAATGTAATGAAGTACAAAGAACCAGTCCTGGAATGTGTAGACACGGGACTTACATATATCATTATGTATCAGTCCCAAGAGTTCACTAACTCTTTCTCTGTTTCAAGTAAATGGAGCTATGGTCATATTATCTTTGTGACATGACTAGCAAGTTTCACAAGATGTAAATTCAAACTGATTTAAATATGCATCTTAATGTAACTTCGCTAGTCGGGTCGCATTGATATGTCCTAGTCTACAATGCCTCAAGAAGGATTCGTTCATTTCTGAACTCTTCCTCTTGTGTGTGTTCTGTACGTAAAGAACTGTGGTTTGATTTAGAACGTATATGCTTTTAGATAACGTGCCTGAACCGATCAACTCTTGATATAGGAAATGTTCAAAACATTATCCAACAATACAAAATTATATCCTTCTTTACTAAATAAAGAGATTGATATGATGTTGTATATCAGGTTCGGTATCTAATAACATTCATTCAGAATCAATGTATTTGGTAATACATGGTGATAACTGCCAACATCTTGGCTGCAACAATTGTACCGTTTCCAACTCTTGAAACTTTATCACCCGTTCTCAGTTCTCTACTTATCTGTAGCCCATGTAACAGATTACATATATGGGATCCTGATCCGATATCACATACCCAGGACGTAAAGGATACTGAGAAAACAGTTCGTGGTAATGAACACACCCGAAGAAGATGCGTCATCATGCACTTTCTTCGTTTGGGCGGCACGGGAATCCTGGTAATCCTCTATTTCTTGCTCGGTCTTATAACAATTATAAGTTGGATCGGGACCAACGTTCCCCAGCATAGTATAACAAGCGGGTTTGGTCAATACATCTATATTATTATCTTGATCAAGGCGTGACATGGTCGCTACCTGGAGATAGAGAGAAGAAAACACTCAGCGTATGCTCTTGCAAGATTAGATTGGTTGTTATTTTATCTAATCAAGAGGGCTCCCACTGTTTTTATCAAATCTTCCTTCAAACCCTAAAAGGAAAGACTAGCCGGGATTAATTACACCCTATAAGTTCACCAATCTTTCAGTCAGGCCAGTGCCGGTACTTTGAGGGAGGTTCCCCGTGCTTTCGTACAGACCTAATTAAAATAAACCTCGTTTTTCCAGGAGCGTAACCCCGTTGACACCTTTCTAGACACCTACTTGATCGACTAATTGTAAAGTGTAAAACTCTTCCAGGAGTAACAATTACTCGCAGTGGATATCGGGATTCAACTATCTCATAGAAGGTATGCAATCTCATTGCAAATTTCAACACTTGAAATTCCCGATAATATTTTGCCCCTAGCGTCCCATGACCTTGACGCAGGCCAAACAACCCATAGTCCGCTAGTCAAGTTCAACCCATCATTTCCTGATTGAATTAACCCCTCCCCCCCCCGTACGACCCTTGACGCAGGCCAAACAACGCCGTACGAATACCCTAATCCAATCGCATCATATGCAGCAGATAAGCACTAGTTAGCTACCGCACACTACGCCTTGACGCAGGCCAAACTACCGTAGCGCGAATACTAAGTAGTACTTATCTGAAATGACGGAGGGCTACGACAGGTTTTTATGAAAACCTTTTGCGTAATGAACTTGATATCGTTGTAGAATGGAGTGATTTTGAAAAGGAGTGTTTTTTAGGCTTTTACCAGTTTCGCTAAAGAGGTCACTCCCGGTGAAGGGATCTCGGCTCTTTCCTCGTCGAATGAGGTGCAGGATATTCACAATACCACTAGGCAAAGCAAGAAATAGAAAAGAAATCAAAAGACGAAACCGGGGGTCGTAGCATCTGCCAGTTATTGCTAAAGAGGTCACTCTCGGTGAAGGGATCTCGGCTCTTTCCTTATCGAATAAGGTGCTGGATATTCTACAAGGAATACCGCTATGCAAAGCAACAACTAGAGCTACCTTTTTTTGAAAATTCGATCCCACAACATCTTTAGGTTTATTTTCTTTCATTAATCTCATTAATGAAGTCCCATCATTTAAGTTACCTAAGCATCACAGATAAATACAACGTACACTTATGTCATCCGCATTCGCCTCGATGTCCCGTCATGCACTGTTAGGTTAGGTAACTAACGGTAGAGCGGGGCAGGGCTAGCGCGGGTGTAAAACATAAGCAACGTCTATATAATATATCATATATACTATATACAGTATCTATCTCAACATATCAAATGATCACATCACAGATATCGCAGCAGAAAACAACATATGAAATATTGGATATACTAGAATTTCCGGGTTTTATATTAAGCCTGTATAAAACACTGATTCCACGGTCGTGATGAATAGCCAAACCCACATCTCTAGACCCCTACGAGAGTGGCAAGCAACCCTACCAATTTTAGAGTTAGGAGACCCGGACTCGACGCCTCGAGATGGTCTCCCACTGGACTCTAGAATCCGGTTACTTATGCTCCCCTCCTTGGGTCTATTCTAATGCGGAAAAGTAAATAATGTACATCCACGGTGACATCTTCCTCAACCCGGAAGTGCCCCAATAAAAGAATATTACATACAAGTTTTTATATGAATGCAAATGAAAAAACTCTCATCTCACATGAAAACCCCCGGCTATTCAAACACGACGATCCAATATAATATATCCGAGCAACACATAACATCACATGTCATCAACGTAAGTAAATATGCGTATCCCAATTGGCGTTGACATATAGCAACGAAACTGGCGATACACCACATATTACACTTACGCTCGCAGAAAAGAAAGTGAAAAACTACAACAATTGGAATCCGCACTGCCCTTAGACATCATAAACCCGGAATATCACATATTCTGGATTTCATGCCTAACAATACAAATTTTACATTTAGGTCTCAATCATGAAAACACTTTTCAAAGGAAGTCGAGTAATTCAACAAGATTCCCGATTCCGTCCGAGGACGAAATGTTAAACTTGCATGCAACTAGATAGATTCCAATTATTGTATCCCATCACATGATATCCGGACGACGTTAAACTTTTCGATCGATTCATCAAAGTCCTACAATTTCCCGACCGCTCAATACTTGAGCACAGTTTTAATAATACCAGGAACATGCCACAGTACCTATGGACCAACCATAGAAGGGCAAACCTAAGCCTCATTAATGGCACCACGGAACTGCCACAAACCCTAAGGTTCAAAGCAGTTCCATGGTCATTATGTCGAGTTAGGGTTTCATTCTTCTAGAGGGGCCACAGAATTACTTGCATGTTTTTCCGAATACGTTAAACTTGGAAAAATGGGTTTTTGACATTCGATCGAACTTTTTAACTTCGCCTAGATTGTTAGTTATATGTATGCCCTAGAGGCCATTACTATACATAGGATGTATATTATAGTGGATGCTTGGACATATATAGGGAGGACTTTCTTGCTCGACATGATAGTATGCTATCTGGTTGATCTTTACCTTAACGTGTACACTGATTGTCTCTCTGTTACATGTTGGTAAAGCCCTTAGGATGTGTACTTGACTACCTGGACTATGATGCGGATCATACTAGTGGGGACATGGTAGTCCATAAGTACATCCTTCAAAGTCCCTAGTCATGGGTATATCGAGACGGGGCATCGATATACCAGAGTAGACTAGCGTATACCTTCTCGACCCATACAGATGGGCGATGGATGATCCCATATCCATTGGTGTTTGACATCAGAGATGATATACGGGTGCTCAGTGGAGACTGGGTACACTGGACGGACTCGCCGAGAACTCCCAGATGGTATTATACCATACGTCAGATGGCAGTTCTCTGGTGACACTGGTACAGAATAGTCTGTTGACCCGAGATCGTCATAGAGTCTTGTGTGGTTCCCACTGTGCTTTGATTTCCACCTTACCACGTCCAAGAGGGCATGCAAAACGGTGGTTTTTGGGTACGGTCCCGAGTCACATGGAGGCAATGAGCGATAGGAGGGGATTCGTCTCTCCCGGTATAGGGAGTTGATGTTGCGCTGTGTTCGATTGGCTATAACCGGAAATCCCTGGCCAGGGTTGCTGAGATTTACTGGTAAGTGTTACCTGTAGTTTCTCGAAATGTTATAGACCTCATATCGACACGACTTATCGAGCTATTGGGGTCTGACGTTTACCACCCCTAGGCGAGATATGCGACATATCAGACAACGAGACCGGACTGTACGGTAAGTGTTACTGGTTGGATTCACAGGAGTGTGAGCGGGCTTGCTCGTCGATCTTCTGATCGCTCAATACCTGGGTGGCCGTTACGTTTAGCAGATCGCTTGCGGCTTGTGGGTGTTTGATATGATCATCATCTGCTGCCGGCGTATTGACGAGTCTTTAGAGTCCTACACAGAGGTTTCCTGGCTCAAGCGAAACGAAATAGGAGCGCATATGAGATATGTGCGGGACCGAGAATAATGCGTGTATGTGATACCGTATTCTATTCTCGCGATGAATGTATTGATTGGTTGTATGTGATACAACCTAGTTATCGAATCAAGGATTGATTTGATATGTCGATACATTGAATACTAGTCGGTTATATGCGATATGACCGGATCATTGAATCAAGTGTTGATTTAATGATTTAATTTATAATTATATATTTGATATTTACTTTGCATTAACTAGTATTGGTTCACTTAAAAAGGATTTTCTCACTTGAAGTGCACAAGTTGTATATGTGATATACTTTTGTGCACTTGTTTGTATCATGTTTGATGATACATGCAAACTTGGGTTTGTGAAAAGAATTAAACCATGGTTATTTAAATGGTTAGGATTTTGATTTTCTTATCTATTCATTTATTTATTTATTTATTCTTTTTGGAAGGATAAATAAAATGGTGACTTATTTTGTTTCTTTCTTGAAACTTCTTGAAGTGTTGAAAGTCAAAGCCATTTTGTTTCTTTCCTAAACCCTAACCCTTTAACTTAACCCTAGTTTATTCTCTACACTTGACCATGGTTGGTTTATGATAAGTATTCATTTATTTTCTATTTTGAAAAACACTTATAATAAACTTATCATATTATCTTCTTCTTCTTCTTCTTCAAGATGAAGAAGCTTGCCTCCATCAATGGCAACTAGTGAAAAAGAGTGAGAAATCCAATTCTAAAGTGAACCCACTTCCTATTTCTTCATCCTCTACCACTTGCCAAGTAGTATAGGGTGTTTTTCTTCACAAGTTTCATGGCTTGGTGAAGTTGGAGCTTGATCTAGTGTTGCCTCGACGTAGATCATCTTCGGCATCGAAGTCGACGACCTAGCCCGCCTATTTCTCCGATGAAGCCGACGCTAGAGTCCGGGATCCGATATGGACAGCGAGGGGACTTCATCATGGAGCCATGGAGGTGGAGAACCGGATCTACAAAGGTTGTAGCCTCTTTCTCTTAGTTAAGTTGTTAACTAGTTGCTTGTTTCGCCTAAATATCTAGTTAACGATCCGTATTAGGGTTTCTCGGCACTTGTAAAATTTGAATTGGCCATGTTTGATGCCTTGTGAGACCCCATTAGTGTGCCTAGGAACCCTACAGTGGTATCAGAGCCTAGCTAGAGCCTTAGGCGAAGCGTAGACGGAGTTTGAAGTCCGATCGAACCAAAACCCTAACCCGAATATGCTTTCTGGACTTTTTTCAAAAACTGGGTTTTTTCCACATTAAAAATATGCAGAAAATTCAGCAGGGAATTGTAAGAATTACTGTGAAGCCCGTACCCATGATTCCATTAAAGCGCGGCGGAACCGCGGCACGAGCATGGCTCGTGCGGCGGTTCCGCGGCCATATTATCAAATTGGGTTTTTAAAATTGCACAGTAATTCCTATATTCAGGTGCTGTATTTTCTGGGAATTTTTAATATTTATTCAAGAGTTGAATATTCTGGGTTGTTTTGGGGATTCGATTATTCGATCGGATTATCAGATTTTGTCTATGTGGCTTTCCGGGTATTTTTAGAAACTGTTAAAAAATTCGACCGGATATAAATACCCAATTTTTCCCTGTCGGGAAATTTCCAAGTGTTGGATTTTTCCGTGGTTTAAAGACGTTCTAAGTAGTGCAAGTAACGCGATGGACCCTCTAGAAGACAACAAACCTTAACTCGATTATGTGACCGTCTTGAACTGCCCTTTGAACCTTAGGGTTTGGGGCAGTACGGCGTGCCACATGTGAGGCGTTGGCTTGACCCTTCTACGGCTGGACCGTTGGTACTGAGGCACGAAGTGAATGTTTTTGAACTTATTTCATGTGATGATCTGTTTCGGGAAAACTTGGGTATTCGATTGCTCGATCGGAAAATTTAACATTTTCTATTTATCTGGAATGTGATACAATATTTGGAATTCACAAGTAGTTATGAGATAACTGAATGAATGTTATAAACATAGCACTTTAGTCTCACTTGATCGGTTGCCACGGAATTTTGATGTGATCAAAAGTCCGTCGCAATCACGTAGCGTACGCGGATACTCGCCGGGTAAACTTAATAGACAGCCTCACTCCATAGCCCCGACCAAGTGACTGTAGGAGAACCCCGTCGTCGAAAGCATCCGTTCGGGTGCTCGCGGCAGCGGTGTTCTGCCTTGGTGCACTTCGTCGATGGCGTCGGGGGTGCGGCCGCCTACTGAAGTTTGCGACGAGCATTCGATCAGGATGTCGGGAATCTTGTTGAATTGCCCGAATTGATATTGAAAAGAGTTTTCGATTTTGAGACTAAAATGCGGGGTTTATAATTGTTAGGCATGCGATGTCTAAAGAATTCATTTGGTCAGGCATGCGATGTCTGAGGAGGTTGCGGATTCTAACTGTTGTAGTTTTACACTTTCTTTTCTGTGACCGTAAGTGTAATATGTGATATTGCCGGTTTCGTTGCTATATGTCAACGACAATTGGGATGGACATATTTACTTACGTTGATGACATGTGATGTTATGTGTTGCTGGATATGTTATATTGGATCGTCGTGTTTGAATAGCCGGGGGTTTTTATGTGAGGTGAGTGTTTTTCATTTTCATTCATGTAAAAACTTGTATGTAATATTCTTTTATTGGGGCACTTCCAGGTTGCGGAAGTTGTTACCCTTTGTATATTATTTACTTTTCTGCACTAGGATAGACCCAAGGAGGAGGGCATAAGTAACCGGGTTCTGGAGTCCAGTGGGAGACCAACTCGAGGAGTCGAGTCCGGGTCTCCTAACTCTAGAATTGGTAGGGTTGCTTGCCGCTCTCGTAGGGGTCTAGGGGTGTGGGTTTGGCTATTCAGCGCGACCGTGGAATCCGTGTTTTATACTGGCTCGTATTGAAAACACGGACGTCCTAGTATATCCAATATTTCATATGATTCTTCTGCTGCGATATCTGTGATGTGATCATGTGATATGTTCTGTGATGGATACTGTATATAGTATATATGATATATTATATAGGCGTTACTTATGTTTTACACCCGCGCTAGCCCTGCCCCGCTCTGCCGTTAGTTACCTAACCTAACGGTGC
The DNA here is from genome assembly GCA_030015575.1 of Agapanthus africanus. NCBI lineage: Eukaryota > Viridiplantae > Streptophyta > Magnoliopsida > Asparagales > Amaryllidaceae > Agapanthus > Agapanthus africanus. The sequence continues at coordinate 460,006,032 of JASDDO010000019.1, read as the reverse complement.
ACGGGGGGACATCGAGGCGAATGCGGATGGCATAAGTGTACGTCGTATTTATCTGTGATGTTTAGGTACTTAAATGATGGGACTTCATTAATGTGATTAATAAAAGTAAAAGAAACCTAAAGATGTTGTAGAATCGAATTTCTAAAAATAAAACAGGTAGCTACAGTTCTTGCTTTGCACAGTGATATATATGATATATCCCGCACCTTATTCGATGAGGAAAGGACTGAGATCCCTTTACCGGGAGTGACTCCTTTAGCAATAACTGGCAGATACTACACACTCGGTTTGTCTTTTGATTGCTTTTAAGAGTTTTGCTTTGCACAGTGATATATATGAAATATCCCGCACCTTATTCAATGAGGAAAGGGCCGACGATCCCTTCACCGGGAGTGACCCCTTTAGCAAAACTAGAAAAGCCTCAAAAACACTCCATTTCAAAATCATTCGATCCTACAACGATATCAAGTTCATTACGCAATAGGTTTTCAGAAAAACCTGTCGTAGCCCTCCGTCATTTCAGATAAGTAGTAGTTAGTATTCGTGCTGCGTTTGTTGGCCTTTGTCAAGGCGTAGTGTGCGGTAGCTGACTGGTGCTTATCTGCTTATGCATATGATGCAGATTGGGTTAGGGTAGTCGTGCGACCTTGTTGGCCTTTGTCAAGGGTCGTGCGGGTGGGTTTAATTCAATCAGGAAATAACGGGTTGAACCTGACTAGCATCCTATGGTTTGTTGGCCTTTGTCAAGGTCATAGGAGGTTAGGGGCAAAATTATCGGGAATTTCAAGTGTTGAAATTTGCAATGAGATTACATACCTTCTATGAGATAGTTGGATCCCGATACCCGCTGCGAGTAAGAGTTACTCCTGGGAGAGTTTTACACATTACAATTAGCCGATCAAGTAGGTGTCTAGAAAGGTGTTAACGAGGTTACGCCTCTGGGAAAACGAGGTTTACTGTAATTAGGTTCGTGCGAAAGCACGGGGGACCTCCCTCAAAGTACCGACACTGGCCTGGCTGAAAGATTGGCGAACTTGTAGCGTGTAATTAATCCCGGCTAGTCTTTCCTTTTAAGGTTTGAAGGAAGATTTGATTAAAACAGTGGGAGCCATCTTGATTAGATAAAATAATAACCAATCTATTCTTGTTAGAGCGCACGCTGAGTGTTTTCTTCTCTCTCTCTCCAGGTAGCGACCATATCACGCCTTAATCAAGATAATAAAACGGATATATTGACCGAACCCGCTTGTTATACTGAGCTGGGGAACGTTGGTCCCGCTCCAACTTATAATTGTTATAAGACAGAGCAGGAAATTGGAGAATACCAGATTTCCCGTGCCGCCCAAACGAAGAAAGTGCATATGATGCATCTCCTTCGGGTATGTTCGTTACACAGAACTGTTTCTCTGTATCCTCTACGTCCTGGGTATGTGATACCAGATCAGGATCCCAGATATGTAATCTGTTACATAGGGCTACGGCTAGGTAGAGAACTGAGAACGGGTGATAAGTTTCATGAGGCAGAAAACGGGGCAAGTGTTGCAGCCAAGTCTGTTGGTCACTGTCACCCTGTATTCCAAATACATTGATTCTGAACGAATGTTATTAGATACCGAACCTGATATACAAAATCATATCAATCTCTTTATTAGTAAAGAAATGATAAAATTTTGTATAGTTGGATGATGTTTTGAACATTTCCTATATCAAAAGTTGATCGGATCAGGCACGTTATCTAAAAGCGTTGATGTTCTAAATCAAACTACAGTTCTTAGTATACAGAACACACACACAGGAGGATGAGTTCAGAAATGAACAAATCCTTCTTGAGGCATTGTAGACTAGGTCATATCAATGCGACCTGACTAGCTGAAGTTACATTTAGATGCATATTTAAATCTGTTTGAATTTACATCTTATGAAACTTGCCAGTCATGTCACAAAGATACGATGACCATAGCTCTGTTTACTGGAAGCAGAGAAAGAGTTAGTAAACTCTTGGGATGATACATGTTGATGTATGTAAGGTCCCCTGTCTACATATGCCAGGACTGGTTCTTTGTACTTCATTACATTCTCTGATGATCTTTCGAGATTCAGACCTATGTTCCTGTTGAAACACAAGTCCGAACCTTTTGAGATATTCACAGAATATAAGTTAGAAGTAGAGAACCAAAATACGGGTATAAGTATTATGTCCTATGATGAGATGAGGGAGGAGAATACTTGTGCATGAAATTCCTGGACTTTTCTAAAGGAGAATGAGATTCTCTCTCAGCATTACTCCTCCGCATACACCATAGCACGATGGTATATCGGGGCGAAGCAATCTCACCCTATATGATAAGGTGTGCTCTATGATGAGTACTACTGAGTTACCTATTTCCTTTTTGGGAGTTATGCACTTGAGAAGCTGCATACCTATTGAATAGGGTTCAAATCAAATCAGTTGCCTACCACTTCATATTTGATATGATAAGGGAAGAGCCCATCTCTTAAGTTAGTTAAGATTTGGGGTTGTCCAGCCTATGTCTGAAAAGCAAAATCCGGACAAGCTCGAGGCAAGGTCTGTAATGTAGAACTGGAAAGGTTCCAGCTATACAAACTACAGCAGATGATTTGATAAAACCAAAGGATTCAATAGTTACCAACGAACCTCAGCCTCTCCGCCGATCTAGTAGGGTTTCTCACCCACCTGAGAGATACTTCTGTTTCTCTATGACAGTGGGAGCGAGGATTGCATCATGAGATGATGACCCAACTAGTTTCGAGCTGGCCATCAGGAGTAAGACTCTGTAAAAATGGTTGGATGCTTAGTGATCTGAGATGGAATCCATGTACACCAACAAAGTATGGACTTTGGTTGCTATATCTGAAGGGTTAAATCCCCATCAGGAGCAAGTATATCTTGAGAAGATTACTTGGTGTAGATGGAAAAATTGAGACTTTCAAAGCTAGACTTGTTAAAGCTTTTCGTCATCGACCAGGCGTAGATAATGATGAAACCTTTTCCAGGGGCCTATGCTTAAGTCCATCCAGATCCTACTTGCCACGGATACATACCATGACTACGATATCTGGTGGTTGGGTGTCATGACAACTTTTCTAAATGATGTTTTAGAAAAGGGCGTCTATAAGTACACAGCCAGAGGGCTTCGTGGACAGTGGGAGCAGCGGAAACGTGTATAAGATGCTTTATAGGATAAAGCAGGTATCGCGGAGTTGGAACATCTGTTTTGATATAGTAGTCAAACAGTTTGACATCATCAAAATGGTAAATGAACCTTGTATATACAAAAAGATAGTAGGGAGTATGGTGATGATCCTCGTAGAGTACGTGGATGACATACTCTAGATAGGGAAGGAGTTTCCTATGCTACGCTCGGTCAATCTCCGCTTATCATAATGATTCTCCATATAGGATCAAAGTGATACCTCCTAAATCCTGGGTTTTGGGTCTATGAGATAGATCTAACTGGATGTTAGGATTCTCACTAGTTGTAGTGAGATAGTATCAACCGATCCTGGGGAGAATCACTAGAAGGGTTCCAGGATGATAAGGACGACTGAATGTCATTCACAGGCATTGTCTTTACCCTCAGTAAAGGGACGGTATGTTGGAAGAGTTCCAAGCTAGATACCGTGGCATACTAGAAGATAAAGGCTAGATACATCGCTACTTGAGATGCTACCAAAGAGGCAGTCTGGGTGTATATTGGTTCATGAGATGAACTTAGTTCCTCCCATTGTGTGACAATGGAGTTGTGGCTTATGCCAAGGAACGTCCGTCCCGTCAGTGATCCAGACATATTCTAAGGCAGTATCACCTGATCATGGAGATAGTTGATCTCCAGGGTGATCGAGGTTAGGAGAGTAGACTCAGAGGACAACACGGCGGATCCACTCACAAAGGCCTTTTCCCAGAGAGAGACTTCTATGGGATGGTTGAGTATGAGATACTGCAACCACTGCTATCAGATGGCCCTAGTGCAAGTGGGAGATTGTTAGTTATATGTATGCCCTAGAAGCCATTACTATACATAGGATGTATATTGTAGTGGATGCTTGGACATATATAGGGAGGACTTTCTTGCCCGACATGATAGTATGCTATCTGGTTGATTTTTACCTTAACGTGTACACTGATTGTCTCTCTGTTACATGTTGGTAAAGCCCTTAGGATGTGTACTTGACTACCTGGACTATGATGCGGATCATACTAGTGGGGACATGGTAGTCCATAAGTACATCCTTCAAAGTCCCTAGTCGTGGGTATATCGAGACGGGGCATCGATATACCAGAGTAGACTAGCGTATACCTTCTCGACCCATACAGATAGGCGATGGATGATCCCATATCCATTGGTGTTTGACATCAGAGATGGTATACGGGTGCTCAGTAGAGACCGGGTACACTGGACGGACTCGCCGAGAACTCCCAGATGGTATTATACCTTACGTCAGATGGCAGTTCTCTGGTGACACTGGTACAGAGTAGTCTGTTGACCCGAGATCGTCATAGAGTCTTGTGTGGTTCCCACTGTGCTTTGATTTCCACCTTACCACGTCCAAGAGGGCGTGCAAAACGGTGGTTTTTGGGTACAGTCCCGAGTCACATGGAGGCAATGAGCGATAGGAGGGGATTCGTCTCTCCCGGTATAGGGGGTTGATGTTGCGCTGTGTTCGATTGGCTATAACCGGAAATCCCTGGCCAGGGTTGCTAAGATTTACTGGTAAATGTTACCTGTAGTTTCTCGAAATGTTATAGACCTCATATCGACACGACTTATCGAGCTATTGGGGTCTGACGTTTACCACCCCTAGGCGAGATATGCGACATATCAGACGACGAGACCGGACTGTACGGTAAGTGTTACTGGTTGGATTCACAGGAGTGTGAGCGGGCTTGCTCGTCGATCTTCTGATCGCTCAATACCCGGGTGGCCGTTACGTTTAGCAGACCGCTTGCGGCTTGTGAGTGTTTGATATGATCATCATCTGCTGCCGGCGTATTGACGAGTCTTTAGAGTCCTACATAGAGGTTTCCTGGCTCAAGCGAAACGAAATAGGAGAGCATATGAGATATGTGCGGGACCGAGAATAATGCGTGTATGTGATACCGTATTCTATTCTCGCGATGAATGTATCGATTGGTTGTATGCGATACAACCTAGTTATCGAATCAAGGATTGATTTGATAAGTCGATACATTGAATACTAGTCGATTATATGCGATATGACCGAATCATTGAATCAAGTGTTGATTTAATGATTTAATGTATAATTATATATTTGATATATTACTTTGCATTAACTAGTATTGGTTCACTTAAAAAGGATTTTCTCACTTGAAGTGCACATGTTGTATATGTGATATACTTTTGTGCACTTGTTTGTATCATGTTTGATGATACATGCAAACTTGGGTTTGTGAAAAGAATTAAACCATGGTTATTTAAATGGTTAGGGTTTTGATTTTCTTATCTATTCATTTATTTATTTATTTATTCTTTTTGGAAGGATAAATAAAATGGTGACTTATTTTGTTTCTTTCTTGAAACTTCTTGAAGTTTTGAAAGTCAAAGCCATTTTGTTTCTTTCCTAAACCCTAACCCTTTAACTTAACCCTAGTTTATTCTCTACACTTGACCATGGTTGGTTTATGATAAGTATTCATTTATTTTCTATTTTTAAAAACACTTATAATAAACTTATCATATTATCTTCTTCTTCTTCTTCAAGATGAAGAAGCTTGCCTCCATCAATGGCAACTAGTGAAAAAGAGTGAGAAATCCAATTCTAAAGTGAACCCACTTCCTATTTCTTCATCCTCTACCACTTGCCAAGTAGTATAGGGTGTTTTTCTTCACAAGTTTCATGGCTTGGTGAAGTTGGAGCTTGATCTAGTGTTGCCTCGACGTAGATCATCTTCGGCATCGAAGTCGACGACCTAGCCCGCCCATTTCTCCGATGAAGCCGACGCTAGAGTCCGGGATCCGATATGGACAGCGAGGGGACTTCATCACGGAGCCATGTAGGTGGAGAACCGGATCTACAAAGGCTGTAGCCTCTTTCTCTTAGTTAAGTTGTTAACTAGTTGCATGTTTCGCCTAAATATCTAGTTAACGATCTGTATTAGGGTTTCTCGGCACTTGTAAAATTTGAATTGGCCATGTTTGATGCCTTGTGAGACCCCATTAGTGTGCCTAGGAACCCTACATGGATAACTTGTGAAAACCCAAATACAATGTTAAACTACGAATACGAAACACTCTGAATTGCTTATAGTGTAAGATTGCATCTCATGTAAAATTAGTAAAAACAAACAACACCCGAAATACCAAAACCCAGTCTCTGGAACACCCTGCAAATTTCAAGCAAAACCAAAGCTTTTTGGCCGGCCACCACCTATATGATCTCGGCCAAAATCCGAGCAAACTGCCTGAAATTTTCATGGTGTTCATGTTGCATCCCATACAACACTCTATACTTGTTTAAAAATTTTTTTGAGGCCATTTAAAAATCGACAGAACCTAGTATTCGGTGTTTCAAGTTTCGGAGTAGTTTTGGCTTCATAATCTAACAAACACCGTCTAATACTCTAGCCCGGCTCTGATACCACTGTTGGGATTCCTTAGCACCCTACTGGGTTTCTAAGACATCAAGCATACCAATTTCAAAAATTCTAAGGTTCTAATGAACCCTAACCTAGGATCTAGCTAGAGTAAATAGACGAAATGAACATGTAATCAACCATTACACTAAGTGAATGGGGAATACAACCTTTGTAGACCGGTCCTTCACTTCTAAAGCTCCATGTAGTAGTCCCTTCGCTGCGAGTATCGATCTCCCGAACTCTAGTGTGGGTTCTCCCGGAGAAATAAACAAGCTTACTCGAAGTCTTCGAGGCTGAAAATGATCTACGTCGAGGAGACTCAAGCTCATGCTACCTCTTCGCTAATTGTGAAAATAGTGAAACAAACACCCTAAACTAAATGGCAAGTAGTAGAGGATGATGATGAAGTAGGAAGTGGGCTCTCTTTAGATTTATTTTTCTCACTATATTTTCTCACCTTGAGAAAAGCAAGTAAGCTTTTCTCATGAGGAAGAAGAAGCTCAAGTGAAGAAGATGAGAGAATGAACTCATGAGGTGAGAATGTGAACCATGGGTAAGTTAGTGTTATCACTAACCCATGTAGAGAATAAACCATGGCTGGTTAATAATGGGTTAGGTTAATAAATATCTACAAGTAAAACAAACTTATTGGACTTAGTCAATGGTTCCACAAGCTTCTCCAAGCTTTAACCATGTGACTAAACTCCACTAATTTTGATTAACTTAGATAAATATAAACCCATCACATTATTAAGCATGGTGCAAGTCACATACACCGATGTCACATGTGGCATCTAGCATGACACAAAAGTTGTACATTAATATATATCACATATACACTAATGCACACAAGTGAGAAAAGAAATCATAAGTGAGCTAATATTAGTTAATGTAATCTAGTATATCTAATATACAATTATACATTAAATTATTAAATCAATACTTGATTTAATAATCCGGCTATATCACATATAACCGACTAATATCAAATGCAACAACTTATCGAATCAACACTTGATCCGATAATCCGGCTATATCTCATATAACCGACCGATGTCACAAATCGCGAGAATAGAATGCGGTATCACATACGCGCATCAATCTCGGTCCCGCACATATCACATATGTGCTCCTACTTCGTTTCGCATGAACCAGAAACCTCTGTGTAGGGCTCTAAAGACTCGTCAATACGCCGGCTGTAGGTGATGATCATATCAAACACCCACAAGCCGCAAATTGTCTGCTGAACGTAATGGCCACCCGGGTATTGAGCGATCAGAAGATCAACAAGCAAGCCTGCTCATACTCTTGCGAATCCAATCGGCAACACTACTGTACAGTCCGGTCTCTTCGTCTGATATGTCGCATATCTCGTCTAGAGGTGGTAAACGTCAGACCCCAGTAACTCGATAAGTCGTGCCGATATGAGGCTCATAACGGGTCGAGAAACTACTGGTAACACTTACCAGTAAATCTCTGAAACAGCCCTGGCCAGGGACTTCCTGTTGTAGCCAATCGAGCACAGCGCAACATCAACTCTCTATACCGGGAGAGACGAATCCCCTCCTATCGCTCATTGCCTCCATATGACTCGGGACTGTACCCAAAATCCACCGTTTTTCACGTTCCCTTGAACGTGGTAAGGTGGAAATCAAAGCACGGTGGGAATCACACAAGACTCTATGACGATCTCGGGTCAACAGACTAACCTGTACCAGTGTCACCAGAGAACTGCCATCTGACGTGAGGTATAATACCATCTGGGAGTTCTCGGCGAGTCCGTCCAGTGTACCCGGTCTCCACTGAGCACCCGTATACCATCTCTGATGTCAAACACCAATGGATATGGGATCATCCATCACCTATCTACATGGGTCGAGAAGGTATACGCTAGTCTACTCTGGTATATCGATGCCCCATCTCGATACACCCATGACTAGGGACATTAAAGGATGTACTCACAGACTACCTTTGTCCCGCTAGTATGATCTCCATCATAATCTAGGTAGTCAAGTACGCATCCTAAGGGCTTTACCAGCATGTAACAGAAAGATAATCAGTTTACATGTTAAGATAAAGTGCAACCAGATAGCATACTATCATGTTGAGCAAGAAAGTCCTCCCTATATATGTCCAAGCATCCACTACAATATACATCTCATGTACAGTAATGGCCTCTAGGGCATACATATAACTGACAACATGACTGCTGGTTTACTTCAACCGTTACCTATCCCAGAATGGAAGTGGCAACACATTACCATGGATTTTGTGACCGCTCTTCCTTGCAGCACAAAAGGTAACGATGTTGTATGGGTTATTGTGGATCGACTCATAAAGTCGGCTCACTTTATTCCCTTTCGAGTTGACCAATCTACTGAGACACTAGCAAAGAAGTATATGGAGGTAAGTTTGAATCTAAGTAAGATTTAACTCTTCAAATGTGTACTATCTCTAATCCCCATGAACTCATGCAGGAGATCGTGAGAGTACATGGAGTACCGGTTTGCATTGTTTCTGATCGTGACATCATATTCCGATCGCAATTTTGACAGAGTTTACAAGCTAGCTTGGGCATGAGTCTGAACTTTAGCACAGCTTACCATCCACAAACAGATGGACAGTCTGAGCGAACGATTCAGATCCTTGAAGATATGCTAAGAGCCTGTATGTTAGACTTCGGAGGATCATGGGAAGGTCACCTACATCTTGTGGAGTTTTCATACAACAACAGCTACCAAGCAAGTATTGGAATGGCACCCTTTGCAGCTCTATATGGAAGGAAGTGTCGATCACCATTAAATTGGGACGACATCGGAAATAGAGAACTTCTTGGACCTGAGATGATAGTGGCGACTGTAGATGTAGTTCGCACTATCAGGGAAAGAATACGCATAGCCCAAGATCGACAGAAGCACTGGGCTGATGCAAAGCACCGTCACTTGGAGTTCCAAACGGGAGATCATGTAAGATTTCTCCAAACCGTGGAGTGATTCGCTTGGGAAAGAGGGGTAAGCTAAGTCCGAGATACATTGGACTGTTCGATATACTCGAACGAGTCAGAGAAGTGGCATACCGCTTGGCATTTCCACCCTCCTTGGAAGAAGTGAAAACATGTTCCACATATCCAAACTCAGAAGGTATGTGAGTGACCCCAGTCACATTCTTGATCACTCCGAGCTCACTGTACAGACAGATCTATCTTGTGAGCAACAACCCGTTGAAATTCTGTACAGAAAGGTAAAGTCACTTAGGAACAAGGAAGTTAACTTGGTTCGAGTTATGTGGAGGAAAGACTCACCAAGAGAATCAACGTGGGAAAGAGAAGACGACATGCGTGCAAGATACCCTTTCTTATTTGTAAATTAATCCTTAAATATTTGTAAATTTCGAGGACGAAATTTTTGTAAGGAGGGTAGAATGTAACGACTCTGTTTATAATGTACAAAAATTGTTTAAAGTTAAAGTACTAAATGGAGTATTTGCAACCCTATGTATGCTATAAGTATTTAATTTGTTTTAGAACAGCAAGAAAACACTTGTAGTTCATTGGTAAAGCCTTGCACTGCTGTGACGTATCCTCTGTGTTCGAATTCCCCCAGCCACATATTATTTTTGCTGATTTTTCTTTTAAAGGTTTTGGAAGCCCAAAAGTTTACACGTGCAATACACGTAAAAATGAAAAATCTCAGAAATCAAACATGTGTAAAATGCTAGTTGAAAAGCCGAGGACACGTGGCAAGAATCCAAGCCCAGACCCACCCCAGATGGCCGGTGAGATCCCCTATTGGGCCGGCGCCGCCGGTTGAAACCGTGGGTAATGCCCAAAATTTTTGACCCCGACACCCTTTGGCCTAACCCACTAACCCTAGTCTGTTTGTTTTCCCTGCAAATATCCAGAGAATTAAAATGAGCTTTAAAACCAAATTTTAATGCATTTTAATTCTCATTTTTAATACCCTAAACCCTAATTCTATCCTATAAATACCGCTCTACACCCTATCCCTCTCTATTCTAAAATCCATTGTCAAAACTCTCAAATTTTTCCAAGTCCAAAAAGTTGTACAAGTGGAGTTAGCCCAAGGTCAAGTTCCGGCGACGATTCGGGACAAATTCGGCGACACCGCGACTCCACAACGCTTTCAAACTATTCATACACCTCCCCTCTCCCTTCTCAACCAGTAAGTTTCCTCTCCTCTCCTCTCTTTCTATTCTAAAACGATCTTTTATTAAAACTCGTCGGAAGCGGAGTTATTCCGACTTCCGATTCTAATTTCATTAAAAACCCAACTTTTCTTAACAACAAATTAACCATTTCTTTATATCTTATTTAACAACCATAAAACAATATTTAGAACAAGTTTCAATTCAAAATAAAATGCTGTGCAACTTGTATTACTATTTTTCGTTTAAATACCACAAAATTTACCTACAACATTACTTCATCATATTGCTAATATTACTTTTAGAAAACTCACAAGGTAATGACCTACCCATCACAACACTCATCATGACATAGCACGATGGCTTAAAAACAATATTTTAGTGGCTAAGACGAATTTACAATTAAATACCATAAACTATCAAAACCGTATTTCTTTTAATTGTTTTAATCAAATTCCTTACGATTATATCCTTACAACCCACTTTTGGGGAATCCGATTTGGTTGGTGCGGTTTATCGCATATCCATCGGACTAGTAGGACGAGATGCAGACCTCCTCACGGAGCATACGATCTCGATAGAATTTATATTACAATTTTTAAGAAAACGTGATTTCTATTTAATAAATAAATTTATTTTCTAATAATTATATATAATATTATCAACCTTTCTATTTTAAATATACATAAAAATATCCATGTTTTCTAAACAAAGGAATCCCAAATTTCATGAAACTACCATCAGAAATCAATACAAGTCAATTTACATGAAAATACCATATACTATTCAATTTAGGTTTATATCCACTAGAATATCTCATCTTATAAAAATTACATCTATGAAAACCCTAAAGACGATAAATAAATACTTGAGGTTTATTTTGAAAATATATCAAAACTATTTTTCATAAAACCGCCTCAAGTTATATTAATTTATAATACGGACCCTAGTAAATATAGGTTTAAGTGGGACCAATTCTCTTGAGCCTCAGGAAGCCGGAGAAAGTAGGTGCTTGCCTATTTAAGGTAGACAACTAAAACGGGATTATCAATACGGTAATTGTCTTAGAAAAAGACACAAATCCTGCCGTCCATATGCAGGAGTTACCGATAACTCCAAAACCTAATTCAGGACTTCAATTCTGTTGAAGTGTCTGACTCAGACAGAGTCTCAGTTTAATTCGAATACAATCCATACTTGATATAATTCCATTACAACATGAATCCATCTATATCAACATGACTTGATTTGACCGAACCATAGATATACATTGACTTGTCTACATGATTATCTGTTTATATTCTTATCCGTTTACATGAACAATTGATATCATGGTTTCAGGAAGTCTTATATCTACAAATCACTACAAAACAATACAATAAACATCACGGGGTTTAAAAGGGGTAGATTGGTACGGAATGTGTTAAAAGTGGCACGATGATGGTCACTTTAATACACCTAACCTAAATATCCGTTGCTATTGTTCCGTGGCTTCATGGTTCCTTGTGCTCCGTATACCTTAGTCCACGGAATAGTTGGACTACTCTCGTATACACTGGCATATTCTGTACCAAGCTACAAATAACAGCGATAACATAACAAACATATATTATATCGGTTATACTCTCTATCTATCTATTCTATTTCTATCTCTCTTTGGGACTTACCGAGCGATTATTCGCTAACGACGTTCATTTTCTATTCTTTCTTTGGAATGTTTTCAGGAGGATCCGATTCTCTGGAGATCGAGCCCAGCTCAGACGACGTGGAGCAGTTCGCAGAAGACCCAGAACTTTAGTCACTTGTATATACTTTACTTTCAGTTCATGCCATTGTTTAGGCATTGCTTTCCAGTCTTGTATTTACTTTACAGTTGTATTGTAAAGAAATGTTTGATAAATAAAATGTTTTTGTTCATTTACATCTCATGTCTTTCTTGTATTCATTTATATTATATTGCTTAATTACGCTTAACGTATTTACTTCTGAGTAAATACGTCGCGTGACCCATCACGTCTCCTTACCGTGCTCTGGGAAGTGGGGCATGACAGACGGACTTGCCGGGAACATGCTAGATGGTATTATACGTATTGTCAAATAGCAGTTCTCTGGTGACATAAGTATAGCATAGCCTGTTGACCTGAGATCGTCATTTGTCTCGTGTGAGTTCTCACTGTGCTTTGATTATTACCCTACTACGGCTCTACTGAGTTGTGCAAACAGGTTTTAATTGGGTACAGTCTCGAGCCACATGGAGGTAGTGAGCGGATCGCCAGGGATTCGTCTCTCTCGGTATTGGGGGTAGATGTCGCGCAGTGCACGGGTGGCCATCACTAGAAATCCGTAGGTAAGGTGGACGAGATTTACTGATTTGGATCAGTAGTGTTTCTGTATGTGATGGACTTCACACCGACACAACTTATTATGTTATTAGGGGTCTGATTTTATCCATCCTTAGACCCGATATGCGATACTCTTAGACGAACAAACCGAACTGTACGAAGACTTTCACTTTTAGGCTTAGTAGGGATACGGATGAGTTTGCTTGTCGACTTTCCTTTCGTTCAATACCCGGGTAGCCATTACGTATAGCTAATACGGCTTACATGCTTGTGGCTAAACCCACTGCCAGCGTATTGCCAAGTCTTTGGAGTCACACACTGAGGGTTTTCCAGCTCAGGCGAAACGATATAGTGTATGCATTTTGATACGTACTTAGGTTCGATTAAATACGTGTTTTTGTACACGTACTTTTAATCAGACATTTTGTTAATACTAGCCGGTTTGAAAGATAGCCAGATTATCACATTTGGATAAGATGTGAGCTAGTATTATATATCTCTTTTTGGTATTTGTATTTTGAAAGAATACGGTATTTATACGAATACAGATATCTATATAAATACATATATTTGTGTCTTGATATAAATAAGGGTATTTGTATCTTTATACGAATACGGTATTCGTATTTTGATACGAATACGGGTGTATGTATTTGTACTATATACTTGTATTAGTGTATGTGTGTATGTACATATGGCATGACTTGTTCTCTTCTTCTCATTCTTTCTTGTGTTGAGTGGAAATGTGTGGATTTGTGACTCACACTAGTGACTCATATTTCCACCCACTTCTCACTTAAAAAGAAAGAAAGAGAAAAGAAAAGATGATGAAAGATTTTTAGTAGCCATGCTTACTTCATCTTCATCCTTTGCTTCTTCTTCCTTTTCTCTTAAGATTTTACAAGTTGAGAAAGGAGAAAGAAAAAGTGAGAAAATATAGAGATTAACCACTACTACATCCTAATGATCAATTATTAGCAAATCTTGTTCACTAGTTGCTTCACTTGTGTTTTAGTATGAAACTAAAGTCTAGGTTAGGGTTCTTTCAGGTGGATCATCTTCGACGAGGAAGACCGATTCCCAAGCTCGTTCCCGACGACCTAAGAGTGTAAGAAGTGGATTCAAAGATGAAAGACACTGTTGGGGTAAAAATTTACACCCCAGTTGACCGAGTCAAAGTCAAGATCAACCCCAAGCTAGGTGGGCCCAAGCCCAGGTCAAGCGGGCCCATGCCCAAGTCGAGCTCGCGGCCAGCCTCCCCATGCCAACAACAAAAATCATGTAACAAATAATTTTTATGTAATTTTTGTGCATGAATGTATGCAAAATGGGCATAAAACCAAATTTTTGTAAGCCCATGGCTTATGTGCAAAATGAAATGGCACATGAGCCATGGGATGACTAAAATGTCATTTTTGTAAAGCCCAAGGGGCTATATGTAAATGTGTAAGCCTATATAAGGCAACATGATGATGAATAAAGCAACACTTTTTCATTCCCTCAAAAAAACTAGGGTTTGTGCCTCCACTCTCTCTTCTTCAAGTTCTTCCTCTTCCTCTTTATTTTCAAAATAAATCAAGAGCTTAGCTCTCTTTTTTTTTAAAACTAAATAAAGTTTTACCATAAACCCATCTCCAAAAACTCCATCAAGAGAAGAAAAAGGGTCTCTTTTTTTATCATCCAAGATCTAGATCTTGGAGTTTCAAGAGAACCCATTTTGGGTTTCTTCTCAAAGGAGAAAGGAGAAAATCTTTTGGAGTTCAACTCCACAAATAAAATTCTTTTGGAGTTCAACTCCACCACCAGGAAAATTATTTTGGAGTTGAACTCCACTACAAAAATTCTTTTGGAGTTTAACTCCACAGTAAAAATCTTTTGGAGTTCAACTCCACAAATAAAGTTCCTTTGGAGTTCAACTCCACAAATAAAATTCTTTTGGAGTTTAACTCCACTGCAGAAATACTTTTGGAGTTTAACTCCACAAAAAAATACCTTTTTTGGGGAGTTTAACTCCACATTATAATTTTTTTGGCCATGTAAAATTCTTTTGGAGTTGAACTCCACGTAAATAAAAAAAAAATAAAAAAAATAAATAAAATTGTGTCAACCGGGTCACATGCTTAGCATGTGACCAGACCGGGTCACATGCTTAAACATGTGACCGGGTCACATGTTTAACATGTGACCCCCCTCACATGAGGGGTCACATGCTAACATGTGACCCTCCATGTCACATGCTAGCATGTGACCCCCCCCTCATATGAGGGGTCACATGCTAACATGTGACCCCACTTTAAAATAAAAAAAAAATTAAATTCTCTTTTCTTCTTTCTTCCTCCTTTTTTTATTTAAAATAAAAATAAATAAATATTAAATAATTATAAATAAATTATAAATAATATTTTAAAATAAAAAAAATATTTTAAAAATAAAAAAAATTCTCCAAATATTTATTTACTTATTTATTTTCGTTTTTATATATAGAAAATATATATATATGTACATATCTCTTTTTACAAGTGGAATAAAACAAAAAAAAATACACACACACCAACACACTGCATATTGAGTTCGCATGACCAGTTTAACCCGTCAAATCGGAGGTTCCTTCGCTCCAAATGCGAGGGGTAATTAACGGCAGCTTAGTCCGCGGCTGCCGGAGATTCGGATCCCCACAATCAATAAACCCCAGCCTACCCTAGACAGGGGGAATCTGTAGTACGCCTGACAAGCGCGCGCGTATTCCCATCTCAATGGGGTGACGAAAAACACCCTACAGACATGACTACAAAAGTTGTAATTACTAACCGAGTAGCTAAACTCCTTATAGTGTAGCTAGTTTAGTATTTGGATTCAATTCTAGGTCGTATTAGTTCGTGCTCTTGTTTTGAAAATTTTCGTTTTGTATTCTACATTGGCCGCAAGTTTGCGGCATGAGCATGAGTGTGTACTAACAATAACAAGAATAGCATCGGCTTCAAAATAGGGATTCTTTTGATTTTGGATCTCCGGATCTTTCATATTTCAAAAAATGAGCCACAAATCTTTGTGTTTTCTTTTTAATTAAAAACGCAAAATACACAAAACTTGCTGCACTTTTGGTCCAAAACCAAGATGCCCTCCTAACTTCTTAGAACATGTGTTGGAGTGCCCTTAAGTCAATTATTGTAATCGCAGGCACGCGATTGTGATGATTGAGGGAGGACCTATACGGGTAGAACAGTCTTACTCAAAATGATAGTATGCTATCTGGTTTGTCTCTATAGTCATGTACATGCATTATGTGGTATTACAGATCACTATTACATGTTGATAGAGCCAATAAGATTCTTACTTGACTACCAGCATTATGATGGTGATCATATACGTGGGAGCTGGGTGGTCTATAAGCACATCCTTAAATGCCCATATTCGAGGGAGTATCGAGACTGAGCATCGATACTCCGGAGTAGACTAGTGTATACTTTTCGAGACCCCGACGAGAAGCGGTGGCCGATCTCACAAGCCATTGGTGTCAGTTAGTCACCTAAGATAGTATACATGTGCTTATTGGGTTATGACTTACACTGGACGGACTCGCCGGGAACATGCTAGATGGTATTATAATTGTAAGATAGCAGTTCTCATGTGACATGAGTACAGGTTAGTCTATCGACCCGAGATCGTCATTTGTCTCGTGTGAGTTCCCACTGTGCTTTGATTACTACCCTACCACGGCTCAAAGGAGTCGAGCAATCAGGTTTTAGTTGGGTACAGTCCCGAGCCACATGGAGGCAATGAGCAGATCGTCGGGGATTCGTCTCTCCCGGTATTGGGTGTTGATGTCGCGCAGTGTACTCGCTCGCTCTTACTCCTTGTCCAGTAAAAGGAGTCTTTGTCATCTTTCCTTTGAGACAGGATTGACAAGTGTCATAAGTTTGATATTCGAACGTGTCCAAATATCCTTCTCTATGCAACTTAGTCAACCTTCTCTCATTGATGTGACCCAGTCTACAATGCCATAAGAAAGCTTTATTTAAATCTGGAGACTTTCTTTTTAGTGTGTTCTGGACATTGAAAATTTGGAGTTGGTTTAAAACATATATGCCGTTATTTAGAGTACCGGACCCAATCAAACCATGATTAAGGTGGATGTTAACAACATCTCTTATAAACGTGAAATCATAACCTTTATTTGATAACAAGGAAACTGATATGATATTACACGTTAAGCTGGGTACAAAATAACAGTTATGCAAAACCAAAATATGTCCACTCGTCAATCCTAGGTGATAATCCCCGACGGACGCAGCTCCCACGCTAGCTCCGTTAGCAACCCTGAGGATCATATCACCTTCCTTCAGCACTCTACGGTTTCTCAGTGCCTGCAATGAATTGCAAATATGAGATCCTGATCCGGTATCCAATACCCAGGAAGTAGAGTTGATCGACAGACAATTCTCAATTACAAACACACCTGAAGTCGAAGCCACAGCTTGCTTCGGTTCCTGGTTCTTGGCGTTCCATGCCTTGCAATCCTTCTTCCAGTGCCCTTTCCTGTGACAATGGAAGCACTCATCCGGGCCAACTATCGGTACTGCTATCTTTTTCTTTCCCTTCTTTCCCACCTTACTAACACCTCCTCTAGGTTTGGGTGCGGCCTTCTTCTTCCTTCCTTTGGCCCTAGCCTTGGACCCGGAAGAAGATGCACCGCCAACAAACATAGCGGGTGTTTCCTTTGCTTTCTTCAAGGTGCCCTCTGCACTCCTTAACATGTTTAGGAGTTCCGCAAGTTCAACTTCTTTTCCTTGAAGATTGAAGTTGAGGATAAACTGGGCGTAGGTGGGAGGAAGGGACTGGAGAATAAGGTCTGTATACAGCTCATTATCCAAAGTCGTCCCAAGGTCTGCGAGCTCTTCAATATAGCCGATCATCTGTAGGACATGTTCACCTACCGATGACCCGACAGCCAACCTCGCTCGAAACAAGTTCTTAGAGGTCTCGTATCTTGCTATACGATATTGCTCTCCATAAAGTTTCTTTGTATGGAGAAATATGCCATCCAGGGACATATCCTCGTGCCTCCTCTGATGTTCATTGTCCATAGAGGCAAGCACGACGCACTTGGCTCTCGCGCAATCTAAATCCCAGGTTTTGCGGATTTCCTTATCCGCATTGCTGGATTTGGGACCAGGGACAGCAGGTGCCGTAGCGGTGAGGACGTACCCCAGTTTGTCATAGGTCAAAGCCATTTTGACATTCCGCAGCCAATCTTTATAGTTTGGCCCCGTCAGTATATTTTTTTCTAAAAGTAACTTAAGTCCAGTCATTTTCAGGGTCGCTGCAATTAGGAGAGAGAGAAGAAAACTCATTAGCATGATGCTCTTGCAAGTTTAGAGTGATTTTTAGTTTATCTAAACTGGATGGCTCCCACTGTTTCTCGAATCCTTCCTCAAACCATAAAAGAAGAATTAGCCAGGACTATTCTCACCGTACAATACTTGCTTAACCGTTCAGCCAGGCCAGTGTCGATACTTCGAGGGAGGTTTTCCAACGCTTTCGCGAAGTTCCTTAATTAAATAACCTCTTTTCTCTGGGGGCGTAACCCCGCTGACACCTTTCTGGACACCTACTAGGTTTATAGCATTGATCGTTAAGTGACGAATATCCTGATAAGTAGCATATACTCACAGTAGGATCGGGATCCAAATATCATCGTATGATAATGTTGAAGGAATCCTACCAACATTCATCAAACTCCAAATGGTATGCATCTCTTTGCAAATTTCAGTTTCTTTAGAAATTCCCGATATAAGTTTTTGCCCCATGCTCTTATGACCTTGGCTTTGGTCAAAATGTCATAAGTCACATGTCAAGTTCAACCCGTCATTATCTTGTCAATTTGAACCCATCCGTATATACCCCTGACTTTGGTCAAATGGTAATACGACTGTCCCAAACCAACTCATCTATCTTATGCAACAAATGAAAACCCAGCAGCTACCAAACACTATGCCTTGACTTTGGCCAAAATGCATAGCTTGAATACTACTGAATACCCAAATGAAATGACGGAGGGCTACGAATGGTTTTGGCGAAACCGTGAACGTAGTGAACTTGATATAACCGAAGGAACCTGATAGCTTTTAAAAGGAGTGGTTAAAGCTCCGCATTTAAAAATATCTGTTTTAAAAATAACCGAGTGGTTTCTTTTAAATTGTTCCAACGATTTAAACTTTGGTTTGTTTTCTTTGCATTACAGATAATGCGTCCCATCATTAACCTATCATTGCAGAAAACAACGAAAATACAACGTCCTCTTATGCCATCCGCATTCGCCACGGGGTCCCGTCATCACCCGTTAGGTTACTTAACTAACGACAGAGCGGGGGCTGGGCTAGCGCGGGTGTAAAACATAAGTGACGTCTAAATAGCTACAATATATATAGATATTTTACATTCGTCTGACGCAATGATATTCATTCCAGAACACAGATAAACTTTATTGGATTTGCAAGCAATCTGTATTTCTTTTGAGCCTGCAAGAAAAGACAGATTACACAGTTGTGATGAATAGCCGTTACCCCACCCTCGACCCCTACGGGTACGGCAAACTACCCACCCGGCAGTTTGTGTACCCCACCTTGGGTCAGTTCTAGGAGCAAAAACAGTAAAATGAAATAATACAACGGTGGCTACAACCGCAACCTGGATGTGCCCCGCAAAAAATAATATTACAACAAATTACATTTACAACAAATGAATTAAACAATAACCCATTGCTAAACCCCGGCTAAACACCACAACAGTCCAATACAGTTTATATGCACAAACAGATATAACCATTTCAGAAATGTGCAACCCCCTGCCAACTGACATACTAGCAGTTAGGGGAGGTTTACGAACACATTAAACAATCACAGATATAATCCAATATGCAAATACTGTACAATTTCGATCGATTAAACATCTTTAATATTGCTCCAAAAACTGCTCTGTTAAACTGAAACCTGAGCAAAATTAAAATATTCCAGAAAATCCCAAATTTCACAGAGAAGCAACAGAAGAAAATTGAGTTCCTGAATCGTTGAATCGGCGGCGGATCCGCGGCGACTCAGTTGGCTGAGGCCGCGGATCCGCGGCTATTTAGTCGATTCAGTGGACTGTTTTTCTTGGGTGTTCTTCTGTGGTCATTTCAAGCTTTCTGCACTCACCTGAAAAATTTTTGGACATCATTTAAATTTCGACAGAAACTGAATTTTTCGGGACTTTCCGGTTTCGTTTTTTTCCGTTCGAAATTCGTACAAATTTGCAATTAAGTTATTTATTGTTTAGCGAGGCTCTGATACCACTGTAAGTCGATGTAGTACACCCCAGTACTTGTGGGGAGGCGGAAATTTCAAAAACGATCTTGTTTAGTGAACGAACATCGACTAACCGCTTAAATCGAAGCTAAACTATAAATAACCGTACACAAAGAGTTTCTTATCAATTGTGTTTAGGGATTATACCTAATGAAACCGGTCCTTCGTCTTTGTGTCCTCCTTTGTTCTCCTCGACCTTCTCTAGGTAGTAGACGATCCACCCGAGAGCAAAACACCAAGCTACACCTCTAAGTTGAGGTAACTAATCTACTTTGATTGCTAATCAAAGAAGAAAGGATGATATAGAGTGAAGGTAATGGATGTTTAAGTCTAACTAATCCTTTGATCTCAACACATGAGGATTAAGGATTAGGGTTTTGAAGATGAGAGCTTGAGGAGAGAGAAGATGATAATGATAATGAGATGAGATTGTGAGTGTATCATAATATATTATGAAGCATTCTTATTTTAGAATAATGAATAATAGAAATGAATAAGCATGCTTCATAAATGCAAAGTGGTGATTCATTAAGCATGTGTCATTATCATTTATGGTGCAATAATGATAATGATGAATCACCCTCATGACTCACAATCTTATCCAAAGTAACCTCCTTAGTCATATCTTCTAGAAGCTTCTCGCACAATTACGAGAACGCCCCTCCGATCCGCAAAAATACGGAAAAACTTTAGACTGTAAAAATCCAATAACCGGATACCAGTAACTGGCTTAAACCAAAGCCGACTGGTAAAAACTGTCCGAAAGTCGTACGTGCGTAAACACACGTATGCGTCCGAACCCTTTGTCGCAAAACCATGCGACCTCTATATCGTTTCGCCTGGAGTAGGAAACTCTCTGTGTGGGACTCTAGAGACTCGACTACTACGCTGGCAGTGGGTTTAACCACAGACCGTAAGAGGCACTAGCTGTACGTAACGGTCCCCAGGTAGTTGTCGATAAGAAGGCCGATGAGGAAACCCATCCGAACTCCTACTGAGTCTGATGTGACAATCTCCATACAGTCCGGTCCGTTCGTCCAAGACTATCGCATATCGAGCTTAGGGGGGCGGCAAGCGTCAGTCCCCTAATAGCGGTATAAGTCGTGTCGGAGGGAAGCCCATTACACCCAGAGAAACTACTGGAACCTACCAGCAAATCTCACTTGCCCTGGCCAGGGACTTTGCGTAATGGCTCTCTGACACAGCACGATATCTACTCCCAATACCGGGAGGGACGAATCCTGTCTAACCGCCACTGCCTCCAAGTGCTCGGGACTGCACCCAACTGCTACCATTTTGCACGACTCCTATGAGCCGTGGTAGGGTAGCAATCTAAGAACAGTGGGATACACTCGAGGCGAAGTAGCAGTGTCAAGTCTGCGGACTATGCTGTACTCATGTCACCTGGGAACTGCTCACTGACGACTGGTATCAAACCAACCAACAGTTCCCTGTGAGTCTTGTCCGGTGTACCCGTAACCTAACGAGCACCTGCATACTATCTCCAGTACGACGTACTGACGGCTGTGGGACAGACCATCTCCCCAACTGGGATGAGAAGCGTACACACTAGTCTACTCCGGATATCGATGCTCTGTCTCGATAATCCAACGACCAGGGACCTGAATAAGGATGTGCTTGTAGACTACCCAGCCCCCACTAGTGTGACTGCCATCACAACGCTGGTAGACAAGCAAGATCCTAAGAGCTCTATCAATACGTACACTCACATATTAAGATAGAAAAACCAAGTAGCATACTACCATGTTTAGCAAGACTGTTATATACATGTGAATATCCCAAGCTTCCATTAAGTAATATACAAACTAGTATGATACAGTAATGGCCTTCTAGGGCATAAACACTAACAATCTCCCACTTGCACTAGGGCCATGTACTGGCATATCGTAGACCAATGATCTCGAGTAGCCTCTCGAACTGAATCTGAGGAAGGGCCTTCGTGAATGGATCAGCAATGTTCTCTTCAGAAGCAACTCTCCGAACCTCGATCTCCTGACGATCAATGATCTCCCTGATCAGGTGATACCGCCTCAAGATGTGTCTGGACTTCTGATGGGACCTTGGTTCCTTCGCTAAAGCTATAGCTCCGTTGTTGTCGCAATACAGAGGTATTGGATCAACTATGGTAGGAACCACCTGAAGTTCTGTTAGGAACTTCTTCATCCAGACTGCTTCTTTTGCGGCATCGCAAGCAGCTATATACTCCGCTTCCATCGTCGAGTCAGCAACGGTGTCCTGCTTGGAGCTCTTCCAGCACACCGCCCCTCCATTGAGGGTAAAGACATAACCCGACATGGACTTGGAATCGTCCTTATCACTCTGGAAGCCGGAATCAGCAAAGGCCTCCAACCTGAGGTCTTTTCCGCCGTAAACCAAGAACATCTCCTTAGTCCTCCTCAGGTACTTGAGAATGTTCTTTACTGCTATCCAGTGTTTCTCCCCTGGGTCTGACTGATACCGGCTTACCACGCTCAGTGCGTAAGCAACATCTGGTCTGGTACACAACATCGCATACATTATAGAGCCTACCGCAGAAGCGTAGGGTATAATAGACATGCGTTCCCTTTCCAAATCAGTCTTGGAAGACATCTCTTTGGAGAGGGTGATTCCGTGACAAGCCGGTAGATTACCGCGCTTAGAATCTTCCATACTGAATCTTTTCAGTACAGTGTCGATATACCTGGACTGCGAAAGTCCCAACATCCTCTTGGATCTATCACGATAGATCCGGATCCCCAGAATGTACGAGGCATCACCCAGGTCTTTCATGGAGAACCTGTGTGACAAGAATCCTTTGACAGATTGTAGCATAGGAATGTCATTTCCTATCAATAGAATGTCATCCACGTACAAGACGAGGAATACGACACTTCTGGCCACAGCTTTACTATATATGCACGGTTCATCTGGATTTTTGATAAAGTCATACTCTTTGACTGTCTCATCAAAACAGATGTTCCAACTCCGCGATGCCTGCTTTAGTCCATAAATGGACTTAAGCAGCTTGCATACTTTCCCGCTGCTCCCACTCTGATTGAAACCCTCTGGCTGATCCATATAGACGCTCTCTTCTAAATTTCCATTCAGAAAAGCCGTCTTTACGTCCATCTGCCAGATTTCATAATCATGGAAGGCAGCAATAGCAAGAAGGACCCGAATGGATTTGAGCATAGCCACTGGAGAAAAAGTTTCGTCATAGTCCAAACCAGGTCTTTGACGAAAACCCTTTGCAACAAGTCTAGCCTTATAGGTTTCCACCTGTCCATCTACACCAATCTTTTTCTTGAAGATCCATTTGCATCCTATGGGTTTTACCCCATCTGGAGCAAAGTCCAAAGTCCATACTTTGTTGGTGTACATGGACTCCATTTCGGTCCGCATTGCATCTAGCCATCGTACCGAGTCACCGCTCTGGATGGCTTGCCGGAAGTCAGTAGGTTCATCATCATCTATGATGCAATCCTCTCTATCCCCATCTATGAGAAAACCGTAATATCTCTCAGGCGGATGAGACGGCCTACTACTCCTGCGGAGGGGTGCGGAAATGTTCTGTTCTTCTTGAACTACCGGTTCTACCAAACTTTCAGTATTAGTTTGTGGTTCTGGAATTTCTTCCAGTTCTATTTCGCTCCCACTTATTTCCTTTTCTAAAAACTGATTTTCCAGAAAATGGGCATTACGAGAAACAAAAACCTATTGTTCCTCTGCGTAATAGAAATAATATCCCTTGGAGTTCTTTGGATATCCCACAAACATACATTTTACTGATCGTGCCTCGAGCTTGTCCACATGCTGCTTTTTAACAAAAGCTGGACATCCCCAAATCTTTATATGTTGAAGATGGGGTATCTTCCCAGTCCACATCTGATATGGAGTGGTAGGCACAGTCTTGGTAGGAGCTCTGTTCAAAAGATATGCCGCTGATTCTAGCGCATAACCCCAGAAAGATCGCGGTAACTCAGCATTACTCATCATGGATCGTACCATATCCAATAGGGTTCGATTCCGTCTCTCCGATACACCGTTATGCTGTGGAGTGTATGGAGGAGTAAGCTGAGAGAGAATTCCTTTCTCTTTTAGGTAACCTAGGAACTCGACACTTAAGTATTCTCCACCTCGATCAGATCTCAGTGTTTTAATACTTTTGCCTGTTTGGTTTTCTACTTCATTCCTATACTCTTGGAATTTCTCAAAAGCCTCGGATTTATGTTTCATCAGATAAATGAATCCGTATCTTGAGTAATCATCCGTGAAAGTAATGAAATAGGAAAAACCACCTCTCGCATGTGTAGACATCGGACCACATACATCGCTGTGTATGAGTCCTAAGAGCTCGCTCGCTCTTACTCCTTGTCCAGTAAAAGGAGTCTTTGTCATCTTTCCTTTGAGACAGGATTGACAAGTGTCATAAGTTTGATATTCGAACGTGTCCAAATATCCTTCTCTATGCAACTTAGTCAACCTTCTCTCATTGATGTGACCCAGTCTACAATGCCATAAGAAAGCTTTATTTAAATCTGGAGACTTTCTTTTTAGTGTGTTCTGGACATTGAAAATTTGGAGTTGGTTTAAAACATATATGCCGTTATTTAGAGTACCGGACCCAATCAAACCATGATTAAGGTGGATGTTAACAACATCTCTTATAAACGTGAAATCATAACCTTTATTTGATAACAAGGAAACTGATATGATATTACACGTTAAGCTGGGTACAAAATAACAGTTATGCAAAACCAAAATATGTCCACTCGTCAATCCTAGGTGATAATCCCCGACGGACGCAGCTCCCACGCTAGCTCCGTTAGCAACCCTGAGGATCATATCACCTTCCTTCAGCACTCTACGGTTTCTCAGTGCCTGCAATGAATTGCAAATATGAGATCCTGATCCGGTATCCAATACCCAGGAAGTAGAGTTGATCGACAGACAATTCTCAATTACAAACACACCTGAAGTCGAAGCCACAGCTTGCTTCGGTTCCTGGTTCTTGGCGTTCCATGCCTTGCAATCCTTCTTCCAGTGCCCTTTCCTGTGACAATGGAAGCACTCATCCGGGCCAACTATCGGTACTGCTATCTTTTTCTTTCCCTTCTTTCCCACCTTACTAACACCTCCTCTAGGTTTGGGTGCGGCCTTCTTCTTCCTTCCTTTGGCCCTAGCCTTGGACCCGGAAGAAGATGCACCGCCAACAAACATAGCGGGTGTTTCCTTTGCTTTCTTCAAGGTGCCCTCTGCACTCCTTAACATGTTTAGGAGTTCCGCAAGTTCAACTTCTTTTCCTTGAAGATTGAAGTTGAGGATAAACTGGGCGTAGGTGGGAGGAAGGGACTGGAGAATAAGGTCTGTATACAGCTCATTATCCAAAGTCGTCCCAAGGTCTGCGAGCTCTTCAATATAGCCGATCATCTGTAGGACATGTTCACCTACCGATGACCCGACAGCCAACCTCGCTCGAAACAAGTTCTTAGAGGTCTCGTATCTTGCTATACGATATTGCTCTCCATAAAGTTCCTTTGTATGGAGAAATATGCCATCCAGGGACATATCCTCGTGCCTCCTCTGATGTTCATTGTCCATAGAGGCAAGCACGACGCACTTGGCTCTCGCGCAATCTAAATCCCAGGTTTTGCGGATTTCCTTATCCGCATTGCTGGATTTGGGACCAGGGACAGCAGGTGCCGTAGCGGTGAGGACGTACCCCAGTTTGTCATAGGTCAAAGCCATTTTGACATTCCGCAGCCAATCTTTATAGTTTGGCCCCGTCAGTATATTTTTTTCTAAAAGTAACTTAAGTCCAGTCATTTTCAGGGTCGCTGCAATTAGGAGAGAGAGAAGAAAACTCATTAGCATGATGCTCTTGCAAGTTTAGAGTGATTTTTAGTTTATCTAAACTGGATGGCTCCCACTGTTTCTCGAATCCTTCCTCAAACCATAAAAGAAGAATTAGCCAGGACTATTCTCACCGTACAATACTTGCTTAACCGTTCAGCCAGGCCAGTGTCGATACTTCGAGGGAGGTTTTCCAACGCTTTCGCGAAGTTCCTTAATTAAATAACCTCTTTTCTCTGGGGGCGTAACCCCGCTGACACCTTTCTGGACACCTACTAGGTTTATAGCATTGATCGTTAAGTGACGAATATCCTGATAAGTAGCATATACTCACAGTAGGATCGGGATCCAAATATCATCGTATGATAATGTTGAAGGAATCCTACCAACATTCATCAAACTCCAAATGGTATGCATCTCTTTGCAAATTTCAGTTTCTTTAGAAATTCCCGATATAAGTTTTTGCCCCATGCTCTTATGACCTTGGCTTTGGTCAAAATGTCATAAGTCACATGTCAAGTTCTACCCGTCATTATCTTGTCAATTTGAACCCATCCGTATATACCCCTGACTTTGGTCAAATGGTAATACGACTGTCCCAAACCAACTCATCTATCTTATGCAACAAATGAAAACCCAGCAGCTACCAAACACTATGCCTTGACTTTGGCCAAAATGCATAGCTTGAATACTACTGAATACCCAAATGAAATGACGGAGGGCTACGAATGGTTTTGGCGAAACCGTGAACGTAGTGAACTTGATATAACCGAAGGAACCTGATAGCTTTTAAAAGGAGTGGTTAAAGCTCCGCATTTAAAAATATCTGTTTTAAAAATAACCGAGTGGTTTCTTTTAAATTGTTCCAACGATTTAAACTTTGGTTTGTTTTCTTTGCATTACAGATAATGCGTCCCATCATTAACCTATCATTGCAGAAAACAACGAAAATACAACGTCCTCTTATGCCATCCGCATTCGCCACGGGGTCCCGTCATCACCCGTTAGGTTACTTAACTAACGACAGAGCGGGGGCTGGGCTAGCGCGGGTGTAAAACATAAGTGACGTCTAAATAGCTACAATATATATAGATATTTTACATTCGTCTGACGCAATGATATTCATTCCAGAACACAGATAAACTTTATTGGATTTGCAAGCAATCTGTATTTCTTTTGAGCCTGCAAGAAAAGACAGATTACACAGTTGTGATGAATAGCCGTTACCCCACCCTCGACCCCTACGGGTACGGCAAACTACCCACCCGGCAGTTTGTGTACCCCACCTTGGGTCAGTCCTAGGAGCAAAAACAGTAAAATGAAATAATACAACGGTGGCTACAACCGCAACCTGGATGTGCCCCGCAAAAAATAATATTACAACAAATTACATTTACAACAAATGAATTAAACAATAACCCATTGCTAAACCCCGGCTAAACACCACAACAGTCCAATACAGTTTATATGCACAAACAGATATAACCATTTCAGAAATGTGCAACCCCCTGCCAACTGACATACTAGCAGTTAGGGGAGGTTTACGAACACATTAAACAATCACAGATATAATCCAATATGCAAATACTGTACAATTTCGATCGATTAAACATCTTTAATATTGCTCCAAAAACTGCTCTGTTAAACTGAAACCTGAGCAAAATTAAAATATTCCAGAAAATCCCAAATTTCACAGAGAAGCAACAGAAGAAAATTGAGTTCCTGAATCGTTGAATCGGCGGCGGATCCGCGGCGACTCAGTTGGCTGAGGCCGCGGATCCGCGGCTATTTAGTCGATTCAGTGGACTGTTTTTCTTGGGTGTTCTTCTGTGGTCATTTCAAGCTTTCTGCACTCACCTGAAAAATTTTTGGACATCATTTAAATTTCGACAGAAACTGAATTTTTCGGGACTTTCCGGTTTCGTTTTTTTCCGTTCGAAATTCGTACAAATTTGCAATTAAGTTATTTATTGTTTAGCGAGGCTCTGATACCACTGTAAGTCGATGTAGTACACCCCAGTACTTGTGGGGAGGCGGAAATTTCAAAAATGATCTTGTTTAGTGAACGAACATCGACTAACCGCTTAAATCGAAGCTAAACTATAAATAACCGTACACAAAGAGTTTCTTATCAATTGTGTTTAGGGATTATACCTAATGAAACCGGTCCTTCGTCTTTGTGTCCTCCTTTGTTCTCCTCGACCTTCTCCAGATAGTAGACGATCCACCCGAGAGCAAAACACCAAGCTACACCTCTAACTTGAGGTAACTAATCTACTTTGATTGCTAATCAAAGAAGAAAGGATGATATAGAGTGAAGGTAATGGATGTTTAAGTCTAACTAATCCTTTGATCTCAACACATGAGGATTAAGGATTAGGGTTTTGAAGATGAGAGCTTGAGGAGAGAGAAGATGATAATGATAATGAGATGAGATTGTGAGTGTATCATAATATATTATGAAGCATTCTTATTTTAGAATAATGAATAATAGAAATGAATAAGCATGCTTCATAAATGCAAAGTGGTGATTCATTAAGCATGTGTCATTATCATTTATGGTGCAATAATGATAATGATGAATCACCCTCATGACTCACAATCTTATCCAAAGTAACCTCCTTAGTCATATCTTCTAGAAGCTTCTCGCACAATTACGAGAACGCCCCTCCGATCCGCAAAAATACGGAAAAACTTTAGACTGTAAAAATCCAATAACCGGATACCAGTAACTGGCTTAAACCAAAGCCGACTGGTAAAAACTGTCCGAAAGTCGTACGTGCGTAAACGCACGTATGCGTCCGAACCCTTTGTCGCAAAACCATGCGACCTCTATATCGTTTCGCCTGGAGTAGGAAACTCTCTGTGTGGGACTCTAGAGACTCGACTACTACGCTGGCAGTGGGTTTAACTACATACCGCAAGAGGCACTAGCTGTACGTAACGGTCCCCAGGTAGTTGTCGATAAGAAGGCCGATGAGGAAACCCATCCGAACTCCTACTGAGTCTGATGTGACAATCTCCATACAGTCCGGTCCGTTCGTCCAAGACTATCGCATATCGGGCCTAGGGGGGCGGCAAGCGTCAGTCCCCTAATAGCGGTATAAGTCGTGTCGGAGGGAAGCCCATTACACCCTGAGAAACTACTGGAACCTACCAGCAAATCTCGCTTGCCCTGGCCAGGGACTTTGCGTAATGGCTCTCTGACACAGCACGATATCTACTCCCAATACCGGGAGGGACGAATCCTGTCTAACCGCCACTGCCTCCAAGTGCTCGGGACTGCACCCAACTGCTACCAGTTTGCACGACTCCTATGAGCCGTGGTAGGGTAGCAATCTAAGAACAGTGGGATACACTCGAGGCGAAGTAGCAGTGTCAAGTCTGCGGACTATGCTGTACTCATGTCACCTGGGAACTGCTCACTGACGACTGGTATCAAACCAACCAACAGTTCCCTATGAGTCCTGTCCGGTGTACCCGTAACCTAACGAGCACCTGCATACTATCTCCAGTACGACGTACTGACGGCTGTGGGACAGACCATCTCCCCAACTGGGATGAGAAGCGTACACACTAGTCTACTCCGGATATCGATGCTCTGTCTCGATAATCCAACGACCAGGGACCTGAATAAGGATGTGCTTGTAGACTACCCAGCCCCCACTAGTGTGACTGCCATCACAACGCTGGTAGACAAGCAAGATCCTAAGAGCTCTATCAATACGTACACTCACATATTAAGATAGAAAAACCAAGTAGCATACTACCATGTTTAGCAAGACTGTTATATACATGTGAATATCCCAAGCTTCCATTAAGTAATATACAAACTAGTATGATACAGTAATGGCCTTCTAGGGCATAAACACTAACACCGCTGCTACCATTCGGCTCTATTATGTTCATGCCAGTTGGCGCCATCCCAGCTTCTCAGGCCCCGGTGGCAGACAAACCGGTCTCGGAAGGCAGGAGACCAAATGTAGTGGTCGCAAGGGCACCTCAACCCAAACACAAGTCAGTGTCTGAACGACTTTCCTTGACCCCAACTGGGGGCAAGGCCATCAACACCAACAAAGCTACAACGCGTCTTGAGCAATCTCCAGCGGCGCCTCCGACAACTGCTCGATTGGGTGTCTTCTCAAGCCTCCCCATCACTCAGCCTATGGCGGCTCCCCGAAGAGCAGAAGCCTGCCAAGCGCTTAAGGCAGAGAAGCTGAGGCAGAAACGGCTCAGAAATAGAGCTAACAAAAGGGCTAGGGCTCTAGCCATGCTAAAATTTATGAATTTCCAAAGCCCGGACCGCCCCGCGAAACCAGCTGCCGGTGATGAAAGAATGGCTGAATGTGTTATCCACATTGTCTACATGGCCGGACATGAAGAAACGAATCCTCCTCTTCTTCACAGCCATGGTGATGATATGGTTGACGCTACCCAACATCGGCTCGATCTAAATGATGAAGAGCCCGCTCAGGCCGATAAGCCAGAGGAGCCCGTGGTTCCTACGGAATGGAGCTCAGGCAATAAAGATTACCCGGTTGTCATAGCCGGAACTACAGAACAAGCATTATTCCAATGGCTTCAAAGGCAATTTCAGGACAGGGATGAGAAGATGGCCGAGGTCTATTCCAAAGTCGACGAGCTGGCAAACGTCGTGGCAGATCTCGCGACCCAAGTCGCCCGATTGCAATTACAGCAGAATCAAATTTTGGCTCATGAGCCAGGGATTGATACCCGGGGGCAGCCAACTGATATCCCTTTCAACCTAAAAGCGGAGCGCCTTCGCGAAAAACGGCCGCAATCAGCCTCCAGTCCCTCCGATACATACGCCGGGGGGGAATCGCCTCTGAAAGAGAAGTTGGAAAAGGTCTATTCCTTCAAGAGGGAAAAGGTCCACAAGATATTCAGGGACGCCCTAAGAAACGGTCTACAACTGCCGAAATCAAAGAGACCGCAAGAAGCGAATATGACCGACGATCCAGAATATTGCCCCTATCACAGGGTGATAGGTCATGCCATTGAGGACTGCTTCGTTTTCAAAGATTGGGTCGAAAGGCAATACAAGATGGGAGAGATAGAACTGTCTAGAGGCGTGTTAGCAAACAGTCAAGCTACGATCGCCGATTTCATGCAAATGGAGACCGAAACCTTTCGGGAACCTAATCCTCCCAGACATATGCCTCGAGGACCAGCATCAGTAAAGGCACCTATCCCAATGGAGGGAAAGAAGAAGATATACTCCTTCAGGAGGGATGAAGTCCGCAAAATATTCATGGACGCCCTGAACAGCGGTCTGCAACTGCCTGTTCCAAAGAGGCCATAAGAAATGAACATGACCGACAATCCCATATACTGCCCATATCATAGAGTGGTGGG
This sequence comes from Agapanthus africanus, assembly GCA_030015575.1. Classification (NCBI taxonomy): domain Eukaryota; kingdom Viridiplantae; phylum Streptophyta; class Magnoliopsida; order Asparagales; family Amaryllidaceae; genus Agapanthus; species Agapanthus africanus. The sequence goes on along the minus strand of JASDDO010000019.1, from coordinate 459,974,338 downwards.
TCATACCATCGAAGACTGCTATATTTTCAAAGATTGGGCAGAGGACCAATATAAGCTTGGAAAAACCCCACAATCCTTGGATGTATCGGCAAGCCACAGAGCTAGGTCATCAACACAGCTCCGCCAAGATCAAAGTTCAAGGAGCTGGGATAAGCAAAAAAGACCACCACGTCATTAAACTGGGAACAATCGACCGCCACGTCATTAAACTGGGAACAAAGGACCACCACGTCGTTAAACTGGGAAACAATCGACCTCTAAGTCGTTAAACTAGGAATGTAAAAAAAAATGTGTAAATAAAAGAAAAATAAAGAAAAGCCGAAATGATGGGGCCATAGTCACATAATTCGCGAATTATTCGCCGAATTCGCGAATAATTCGCGAATTTTTGATCAAACGAATTATTCGCCGAATTATTCGCCATTGCCGAACTGGCCGAATAATTCACGAATTATTCGCGAATAATTCGCGAATTATTCCCGAATTATGTGAAAAAACAGCGAATAATTCAAAAAACTGTAAATAATTCACAAAATCAAAACCTAGCGTTTTATATATTAATTTATTGTTCGAAATCCTTCCCGAACATTTCCCGAACACTTACCGAATCTTTCCCGAATACCTGCCGATTTTTTCCGAATAGTTCTCCGAATCCGAATTTTCGACCTCGCCGAATTATTCCCGAACGGCGAATTTGTGACTATGGATGGGGCAACTCGCAATAAAAATCAGCGAGTAAAAATGAAAATGAAAATAAATCCGAAATGATGGGGCAATCGCGACCTTCGCGATAAGAAAAGCTGAAATGATAGAGCAATCGCGGTAAAACAAAAAAAAACAAAAACAAAACAAAAAAAACGGCGAATGATGAGTCGCTCCTGGTACCATATTCCAGTGCAGCGATGCAAACGCCGACCAAAATCCAATTTCCCAAAATTCTTCCAGCCCTACGTTTAGTCCCCAACTTGACTACCGTATACAATCCACGGGCTCAAATAATTCTCATCATACCCATATCCCACTGCAATCGCCAGTCCAGCGGTTGGTCTCCGCCCTCAGAATTAGGCTCCATTGGGAAGACCTACTTATGTGTCCTGGCACATGTGCTTCAATGTTAGCAACGCCGATGCCGGCCCCTACCCCAAAATTCCAAGCTCGCTATCAACAGACCACCATGTCCTTAAACTGGAAACAGATGACCTCTAAGTCGTTAAACTAGAAACAGATGACCACTATGTCGTTAAACTGGAAATAGATGACCTCTAAGTCTTTAAACTGGAAACAGATGACCACTATGTCGTTAAACTGGAAACAGATGACCTCTAAGTCGTTAAACTGGAAACAGCAGACCCCTAAGTCTTTAAACTGGAAACAAATGACCTCTAAGTCGTTAAACTGGAAACAGATGACCACTATGTCGTTAAACTGGAAACAGATGACCTCTAAGTCTTTAAACTGGAAACAGATGACCACTATGTCGTTAAACTGGAAACAGATGACCTCTAAGTCGTTAAACTGGAAACATTAGACCTCTAAGTCTTTAAACTGGAAACAGATGACCACCAAGTCGTTAAACTGGAAACAGATGACCATCAAGTCGTTAAACTGGAAACATTAGACCTCTAAGTCTTTAAACTAGAAATAGAAGACCTCTAAGTCGTTAAACTGGAAACAGATGACCTCTACGTCGTTAAACTGGAAACAGATGACCTCTACGTCGTTAAACTGGAAACAGATGACTACCAAGTCGTTAAACTGGAAACAGATGACCTCTACGTCGTTAAACTGGAAACAGTAGACCTCTAAGTCTTTAAACTAGAAACAGATGACCTCTAAGTCGTTAAACTGGAAACAGTCAACCTCTACGTCTTTAAACTGGAAACAGATGACCTCTAAGTCATTAAACTGGAAACAGTCGACCTCTAAGTCATTAAACTGGGAACGAGGGAAATCCACTCATGTGTCCTCACAATACATGAGGAGAACAAACCTTTGTGGGATCCTTACGACTCACAAAGGAAAAGCACACTTAGGAGCCCTCACGACTCCTAAGGAGAACATACACCTACGAGATCCTTACGACTCGCAGGGAGAAAATGCTTTTATGGGACCCTCACGGCCCATAAAATTGAAAAGCCTTAGGTGATAGGGATCTAAACCTGTCTCCTAAGCCATCGCTCCCCAATCCCCAAGTGGCGAATGATGAGTCGCTGCTGGTACTACATTCCAGTACAGCGATGCAGACGCCAACCAAATTCCAAATCCCATACCCCAACGGCGAATGATGAGTCGCTCCTGGTACCATATTCCAGTGCAGCGATGCAGACGCCAACAAAGTCCTGAAATGTTTCTGGCCCTACGGTCTGGATCATACATCCCGTAAAACCGTATACAATCCACGGGCGTAAAACGATCCCAATCTCTCCCAAGTCCTACCGGCGAGACCACATTCAAAGTCCACCGGCAGGGAAGATTCAAAAAAAAAGAGAAGAAAAAAAAGAAGGTATGTCCACAAGCAAAATGGGCACGGATGAAAACCCGAAAGGGCTCCGTGAGTAAAAACAGCAGGACTGCCGGCGAGTTTGTGAAAACCCGAAAGGGCGCAAACTCGTAAAAAAAGAGATGAAATGCACTCGCAAAGTCCTCTCGACTTTGTGAGGAGAAAATTCCCGCGTGAGATCCTTACGACTCACAAAGGAGCAACACACTTGGGAGTCCCCACGACTCATAAGGAGAAAATACACTTACGGGATCCTTACGACCCGTAGGGAGAAAATGCTTTGTGAGACCCTTACGGCTCACAAAATTGAAAAGTCTTAGGTGATAGGGACCTAAAACCTGTCTCCTAAGCCATCGCTTCCTGATAAGCAAGCGCAAATGATGATTCGCTCCTGGTACCATATTCCAGTGTAGCGATACTGATGCCAAACAAAAACCAATTCCCAAATCCTTCCGGGGCAAATGATGAGTTGCTCCTGGCAATATTCCAGTGCAGCAATGCAGATGCCGACCAAAACCAAAATCCCCAAACCCACTCATGACAAATGATGATTCGCTCCTGGTACCATATTCCAGTGTAGCGATGCTGATGTCAACCCAAATCAAATCAAACCAACAACCTCTATGGCGGAATCATGCTCTGTCCCAGAATTTACCCCGTGTCGAAATCATGCTTCGCCTCGGGATATCTACCTTCCCTGCCGGAATTATGCTCCGCCTCGGAATCAAGTCAACCAGCAAGCTCTACGTCGAAATTATGCTTCGTCTCATAATGCACCCCGTGTCGAAATGATGCTTCGCCTCGGTGTACCTGCCTTCCCTGTCGAAATTATGCTTCGTCTCGGAATCAAGTCAACCACCGACACTCCGCGCCGGGGAAAAGTCGATCAGCGACACTCCGTGCCGGGGAAAAGTCAACCCGACACTCCACGCCGGGGAAAAGTCGATCAGCGACACTCCGTGCCGAGAAAAAGTCAACCCGACACTCCGCGCCGGGGAAAAGTCGATCAGCGACACTCCGCGCCGGGGAAAAGTCAACCCGACACTCCGCGCCGGGGAAAAGTCCATCAGCGACACTCCGTGCCGGGGAAAAGTCAACCCGCGACACTTCGAGCCGGGGAAAAGTCGATCAGCGACACTCCGCGTCGGGGAAAAGTCAACCCGACACTCCGCGCCGGGGAAAAGTCCATCAGCGACACTCCGTGCCGGGGAAAAGTCAACCACCGACACTCTGCGCCGGGGAAAAGTCGATCAGCGACACTCCGTGCCGGGGAAAAGTCAACCCGACATTCCGCACCGGGGAAAAGTCGATCAGCGACACTCCGTGCCGGGAAAAAGTCAACCCGACACTCCGCGCCGGGGAAAAGTCGATCAGCGACACTCCGCGCCGGGGAAAAGTCAACCCGACACTCCGCGCCGGGGAAAAGTCCATCAGCGACACTCCGTGCCGGGGAAAAGTCAACCACCGACACTCCGCGCCGGGGAAAAGTCGATCAGCGACACTCCGCGCCGGGGAAAAGTCAACCCGACACTCCGCGCCGGGGAAAAGTCGATCAGCGACACTCCGCGCCGGGGAAAAGTCAACCAGCGACACTCTGCATCGGGGAAACGTCCAATACAGACACTCCACATCAGGAAAACGTCCAACAGCGACACTCCGTGCCGGGGACACGTCTACCAAATCGCTCCGGATCAGAGCGTCGACCGTCCATGTCGCAAAAAAAATCAGTGCAGGCTTCCTACAAAGCAGGAACCAGATCGCTCCGGGCCAGGGAAACGTCTACCACGGACACTCCATCTCGGAGACGCGTTAAGCGCCGACCGTCCATGTCGTAAAAAGGGCAGAACCAAAGCAAGTCGCCTCCATGCAAAGGAAGATCCATCAATTTCATGCACACAACTCACATATGCTGTGTGCATTTATTGATGGGGGGCAATTTGTTGGGGTAAAAATTTACACCCCAGTTGACCGAGTCAAAGTCAAGGTCAACCCCAAGCTAGGTGGGCCCAAGCCCAGGTCAAGCGGGCCCATGCCCAAGTCGAGCTCGCGGCCAGCCTCCCCATGCCAACAACAAAAATCATGTAACAAATAATTTTTATGTAATTTTTGTGCATGAATGTATGCAAAATGGGCATAAAGCCAAATTTTTGTAAGCCCATGGCTTATGTGCAAAATGAAATGGCACATGAGCCATGGGATGACTAAAATGCCATTTTTGTAAAGCCCAAGGGGCTATATGTAAATGTGTAAGCCTATATAAGGCAACATGATGATGAATAAAGCAACACTTTTTCATTCCCTCAAAAAAACTAGGGTTTGTGCCTCCACTCTCTCTTCTTCAAGTTCTTCCTCTTCCTCTTTATTTTCAAAATAAATCAAGAGCTTAGCTCTCTTTTTTTTTTAAACTAAATAAAGTTTTACCATAAACCCATCTCCAAAAACTCCATCAAGAGAAGAAAAAGGGTCTCTTTTTTTATCATCCAAGATCTAGATCTTGGAGTTTCAAGAGAACCCATTTTGGGTTTCTTCTCAAAGGAGAAAGGAGAAAATCTTTTGGAGTTCAACTCCACAAATAAAATTCTTTTGGAGTTCAACTCCACCACCAGGAAAATTATTTTGGAGTTGAACTCCACTACAAAAATTCTTTTGGAGTTTAACTCCACAGTAAAAATCTTTTGGAGTTCAACTCCACAAATAAAGTTCCTTTGGAGTTCAACTCCACAAATAAAATTCTTTTGGAGTTTAACTCCACTGCAGAAATACTTTTGGAGTTTAACTCCACAAAAAAATATCTTTTTTGGGGAGTTTAACTCCACATTATAATTTTTTTGGCCATGTAAAATTCTTTTGGAGTTGAACTCCACGTTAAAAAAAAAAAAAAATTGTGTCAACCGGGTCACATGCTTAGCATGTGACCAGACCGGGTCACATGCATAGCATGTGACCGGGTCACATGCTTAAACATGTGACCGGGTCACATGTTTAACATGTGACCCCCCTCACATGAGGGGTCACATGCTAACATGTGACCCTCCATGTCACATGCTAGCATGTGACCCCCCCTCATATGAGGGGCCACATGCTAACATGTGACCCCACTTTAAAAAAAAATAAATTAAATTAAATTCTCTTTTCTTCTTTCTTCCTCCTTTTTTTTATTTAAAATAAAAATAAATAAATATTAAATAATTATAAATAAATTATAAATAATATTTTAAAATAAAAAAAATATTTTAAAAATAAAAAAAATTCTCCAAATATTTATTTACTTATTTATTTTCGTTTTTATATATAGAAAATATATATATATGTACATATCTCTTTTTACAAATGGAATAAAACAAAAAAAATACACACACACCAACACACTGCATATTGAGTTCGCATGACCAGTTTAACCCGTCAAATCGGAGGTTCCTTCGCTCCAAATGCGAGGGGTAATTAACGGCAGCTTAGTCCGCGGCTGCCGGAGATTCGGATCCCCACAATCAATAAACCCCAGCCTACCCTAGGCAGGGGGAATCTGTAGTACGCCTGACAAGCGCGCGCGTATTCCCATCTCAATGGGGTGACGAAAAACACCCTACAGACATGACTACAAAAGTTGTAATTACTAACCGAGTAGCTAAACTCCTTATAGTGTAGCTAGTTTAGTATTTGGATTCAATTCTAGGTCGTATTAGTTCGTGCTCTTGTTTTGAAAATTTTCGTTTTGTATTCTACATTGGCCGCAAGTTTGCGGCATGAGCATGAGTGTGTACTAACAATAACAAGAATAGCATCGGCTTCAAAATAGGGATTCTTTTGATTTTGGATCTCCGGATCTTTCATATTTCAAAAAATGAGCCACAAATCTTTGTGTTTTCTTTTTAATTAAAAACGCAAAATACACAAAACTTGCTGCACTTTTGGTCCAAAACCAAGATGCCCTCCTAACTTCTTAGAACATGTGTTGGAGTGCCCTTAAGTCAATTATTGTAATCGCAGGCACGCGATTGTGATGATTAAGGGAGGACCTATACGGGTAGAACAGTCTTACTCAAAATGATAGTATGCTATCTGGTTTGTCTCTATAGTCATGTACATGCATTATGTGGTATTACAGATCACTATTACATGTTGATAGAGCCAATAAGATTCTTACTTGACTACCAGCATTATGATGGTGATCATATACGTGGGAGCTGGGTGGTCTATAAGCACATCCTTAAATGCCCATATTCGAGGGAGTATCGAGACTGAGCATCGATACTCCGGAGTAGACTAGTGTATACTTTTCGAGACCCCGACGAGAAGCGGTGGCCGATCTCACAAGCCATTGGTGTCAGTTAGTCACCTAAGATAGTATACATGTGCTTATTGGGTTATGACTTACACTGGACGGACTCGCCGGGAACATGCTAGATGGTATTATAATTGTAAGATAGCAGTTCTCATGTGACATGAGTACAGGTTAGTCTATCGACCCGAGATCGTCATTTGTCTCGTGTGAGTTCCCACTGTGCTTTGATTACTACCCTACCACGGCTCAAAGGAGTCGAGCAATCAGGTTTTAGTTGGGTACAGTCCCGAGCCACATGGAGGCAATGAGCAGATCGTCGGGGATTCGTCTCTCCCGGTATTGGGTGTTGATGTCGCGCAGTGTACGGGTGGCCTTCACCAGAAATACTTGGCTAAGATAGACGAGAATTACTGATTTGGATCAGTAGTTTCTCAGTGGGTGATGTGCTTCATACCAACATGAAATGTAGCGTTATTAGGGGTCTGACTTTATCCAACCCCTGGACCCGATATGCGATACTCTTAGACGAACGGACCGGACTGTATGGAGATTGTCACAGACAGGCTCGGTAGGGGTTCGGATGAGTTTGCTTGTCGGCCTTCCTTTCGCTCAATACCTGGGTGGTCGTTGCGTACAGGTAGTGCCGCTGACGTGCCTGTGGTTAAACCCACTGCCAGCGTATTGACGAGTCTTTAGAGTCCCACACAGAGGGTTTTCCTGGTTCAGACGAAATGATGTAGTAGTCGTATTTTGATACATGCAGGGTTCCGATCGAATGATTGTACCAGTTACCCGGACTTTCGATCGGACGGTTGATAATACTAGCCGGTTCGGGATTGAGCCAGATTATTAAATCAGGTATTGATTTAATAATTTACATATATATATTTCGATATATATATTCTAGTATTATGTTCTTTATGTTATTCTATCTCTTTGGGTATTCGTATTTTAGTACGAATACAGGTATGCATATACAGTTGAGTGTAATCCGTATTTATACGGAAAACATTCTAGAAGGTGGACATCTCATTTTGGATTATCCATTTATTTATTTAAATGGAAATGAGAAAAGGTGATGAAGATAGAATGGTGAGAACCATGTTTGAATAGTGATGACAAAAGAATTGTTAATTCATTTGTGCTAACTATTCAAGCATGGTTGATATATTATATTTGGAAATTGGTTTTACAAAACCTTGCTTGAGATTTTCTCTCACTTGGATGGTTGATTATTTTTTAGATGAGAAAACACCCTCACCATTTGCTTGCTCTCTTCACTACCTTTCTTGACCTCCTCCTCCTTCTTCATCTTCTTCCCTACCATCTCACGTGTTGAGAAACAAGGGTAGAAGAGAGATATATACTTACTTAGAGCAACTCACTACATCCCTAGGCATTCTAGATTAGAAACCTAGAGTCCATAGTTGCTTCACTAGATTCTTAGTGTGGAGCTAGAGCCATGAGCTACATCTCTCGGGTGGATCATCTTCGACGGAGGAAGACCGGTGACCAAACTAAATCGAGGACACCTCAAGGAGGTAAGGAAGATGGTAGAAGACCGAAGGACACGGTTCTTTCAGTATACAACTTCTAACCTTGTAGTTAAGATATCTTTTGTATCTAGTGTAGGTTTATGGTTTCGATTCTAGACGGGTTCCTTAGCGCCAAGTTTTTTAAACGCCAATTTTTGTCCACATCGGCCACGGTAGATGGCCAGGGCGCTAGCAAACCCCAACATGGTATCAAAGCCACCCCATAAACCTTTACTATCTAGTTTACACAAGGTTAAAATATCGATCGACCAAATTTTCCGAATCGCAAATCCATTTTGACATGTCCGCTGTCGATTTTGAAAATTGTTCAAAAAATATTTCAGATTGTCTTAAAAATTCGTGCAGGCATATTTAGAAGCCCTGAAGAAATTTAGGTACATGAGCTTAACAAACCGCCGTGGAACCGCCGCATTACATGCCTATTGGCGGTGGTTCCGCGGTCGATTTGTGGCCATTGTGCGCCAAATTTCTTCTGGCACTCTATAATTTGAAATTGTGATTTTTGAGATATATGTTTTTGGCCCAGATTTGTTTGGGTGCTGGTTTGCATTTGGGGCCAATGTGGAAAAGTTATAGTCGATCGAAATTTTGGATGTGTTTATCAGTACATGTGTTAATATTTGCGACCGTGAATATCATTGAGCGGTACAACCCGACTAGTTTCTATATGTTCAACTAGACGTGTTTGCGAACATGATATTCACGTTGATGTTCTGTGTTGTGCTGATATTGTGGATGATTGTCGTGTTTGATAGCCTATGGTGCAATGATAGTAGTACAGTTCAGATTCATTTGTATATTCGTTATTGCGGGGCGAGCATCCGACATGTGGATAGCCGTCTCTGCCAGATTGTATGTTCTTTTATTGGGGCATGACCGGGTTGAGGTCGATGTCGCCATTGTATATATACTTTTCTTTTCTGTACTAGGATTACCCCGCGGTGGAGTGCTCGAGTAGCCGGGTTCTAGAGGGTAATGGGGCCGCATCTCATGGCGTTGAGACGGAGAGGGCCTTACTCTATAATTGGCGGGCTATTCGCCGCACTCGTAGGGGGGTATAGGATGACCCATGGTGGAGTGCTCAAGTTACCAGATTATGTGAAGTGCTGGGTGATCCATTCACTTTGTTGATTGGGGTTGCCTCACTTCTGGGATTGGTGGGTAACTTGTCGCACTCATAGGGTTCTTGGTTATACATTGCATGGGATATCCACACGATCGGAGAACGTCGTGTTTCATTTGCGGCTCAAAGGAAACCCGGGGCTCCTAGATTATCTGTTATTCTGTGTTGCTTATCACTTTTCTGTGATGTTGCTTATATCATGCTGTAACATTTCAGAAAAATAAAATATTATTTTTGGGAATTTATATAATTGAATAATAAATATTACGAATATTTTAATGTGTGGAGATTGGTTTTAATGATATGGTATAATTATATACCGATAAATTGGGAAATATTTGGAAATTTATAAGAATTATTGAATTGAGGGTGTTTTATGTGATATGAGCATTTATAGATTTTTAAATACTTAATTGTAAATGGGTTAAATGCTAAACTCGATTAATTTTCACTAATCTTGCGTTAATCCGGTTTATGTGCATGACATGCACCATAGTATGTCATATATACTTGTTGCATTTTATTGATATGAAACATGTCTTCATCCTTATTTTTAAGTGTTTTTGTTTTTTTTAAAAAGAAAAGAGAATAGAAATTTAAAATGAGGCATGGGAGGGAACACGGAGGTATGGGCTTAGAAGAGAGAGAGAGGGTGAGGGTGAGGGGTCTTGACCTTGGCCCCATTTCTTCATTTCCATTTTCTTCTTTCATCTTCTTCTTCCTCCATCTCCATGGCTGCCGTCTCCCTCCACCTCCTCATCCACCTCACACCATCTCCAAATCCCCATCAAAATTACATGTTGCCTTCACTAAAATTGATCCTGATACCCTTACAAACCCTATGGAGACATCAAGGCAAGGTTTTGAAGGTATTGGGCAACTCAAGAAAAATCTTGAGTTGCCAAATGAGGTAATATCCACACCATTAGTTTAGTAATTGAGTTTCTTTAGTTCCTATATTAGTTTAGAATTGGTTAATTAAGGATTAGTGATCTTGGAAATTTCCAAGATAAGCTTTTAGGGGATTTATGGTTGGTTAAGGTGTAATTAGTGACCGCAAGCTTGTTAATGTTATTTTAGACCAACACTAAGCATAGAAAACAGAGAATGGAACTGAGTTATGGCCGATGTCAGTTTTGTGAATGTTTTATAGACTACAGGGAATCTGAAGTGACCTGAGATCTTTACTAGAAAAACTAGCAACACCATTAACCTAGATTGAGCACTAGGAGACCACCCTGCAAAGATGAACCCATTCCAAGCATCCAGGGCCGAGCAGGCCGGTTTTGGGAGTGATGTCGCCGGGTCTTTTGTGGGTTTTGGTGTCTAGGTTTGGTCTGTAGCTCAGTTACCTTATAACCTGGCCTCTGTAGTTATTTGTTTAGCCTAATTTCACCTGACCAAAAATCTGGGACCATTTTCCTGAGTTGCTGTTTTGAATTCCTTGATGTTCATGACTTGAAGTTTTGAAATTGTGTTTTGTATCGGTCACTTGACGTTTGTACATCGATATCGGGTGTTGGTTAGTTCTTTTGCATGCGTAGACCATAGGTTTTAACCTATGTGTGATTCGTGTGCCGTTTTGGTTTTCGTATGCGATTCTGTTTACAATACGATATATGTGATATGTAGGTACCCTCAGATGGATTTCGTACGACAAGGGAAGTGCATGGCGGCATCGACTTCGGCAAGCATGGATCAAGGTGAGCAGATGTATATCTACGGGGGAAGTCGGGTGGATGGCATATAGCACCCCCGCAGTTTCGTAGTGTAGCAAAGATATGTTATATATATTTATATATGTGTGTATCATGAGACGTGTATAATTTTAAAGAACGGCTTTAGAAGATCATGGGTTAGTTTAGCGTATTTTGGATGATAGTGTTGTTAGTTTAGTTTCTTAGTTACGAAACCCTAGAGTTAAGGTTGTCACGCACACACATGATATGTTTGGGGTGTATATGGTTATATGTATGTATGTATATATATATATGGATGCGTTGGTACACACACACACACACACACACACACACACATATATATACGTGTACATGGATGATGAGGATAGTATATGACACTTGGAGATGAGTCGATGTGATTGGGCATGATGCCGTGAGATCAGTTATGCGATTTGGGTCGTGTTATGATATACGACATGATTATGAGTGGATCATTGGGCGATGTGTTTCATACACGCGCGGATATATGTTGATGGTATCGGAATGTACTAGACTTTATATCAGTACCCCTAGTTGATGATATTATGATAATGATACCATATGAATAATGAGATAAATGTGATATTTGACCCGTACTCCGATATTGGGATGCCGTACGATGGATTTTACCGTACGAAGTATAAATATGATGATTGATCCGCACTCTTGATTTGAGGATGTCGTATTATATATTTTATCGTACGTGACGCTATTGAGGCGGGATCGCCACTACTAGATATATCGACTCGGACTTAGGTGGATTTCCTTACCCTTTTGTTTAGTCTCTTAGCTTCGTCCTGTAGTTTACTTGGTAGATATTAGACTGGGCTCGATTCATATTATTTTCAAAACTAACAAATCGTGAGTATTTTCAAAGACAACTCGAGGGATATTACGGATTTTTCAAGGGATGTACCTTTTCATAAAAACACCGTAGCCCCTACTTTCTAAAAACCATGATTCGTGCTATTTCAAATGCCAAAACCGTATGACTCGTATATAGAAATGTATATTCTTCATCGTTGCGTTTACTATTCATTTTCCGTATATTCTTGCGGTTCGCATCGCATTGCATGCTTAAATGTGTTCTCGTTAGTTATTATGAAACCCTGTTGTCAGGACACCAGCACCATTACCGATGATGCGTATGCTCCACGTACACTTGCTTGCCGGCTCACACACATCATCATCGGTAATTTTCATGTCACGTACACATTAGAAACACTACTTCATTGGTATAAATTGCTAGCTAGTAGTTTCGATATAGTACTAGTACGCTTACTTCGATATGCTAGTTTAGATATTGCATTTAGTACTAAGATACTTCATGCATTTATACGTTCATTTGTCATGAAATATTATGGGGCTTTATGCCGGTAATTCACTGTTTATTTACTCTCGAGTTTGAGATTTCGGATTTTCCATGAGATTTCTGGATTTGGAGAAACCGCAAGGATTTTATAAACTCGTTTTCATTCTAAAAGATAGAAAATTATGGTTTTCTCGTGATATGATGTGAGATGTGTCCACCATGAGTTTTCTCGGCTCTTGAGCGATATCATACACCCGATTCAAGGAGGAGGATGAACCGTCTGCGGGTGCATGGTGGACTCGGTGCGGTACCCCGGGACAAGATGGTCGCAGATGATGGCGTTGAGCCCGGCAGGGGAGCACTACCGACCGGTTATTTATGACTCGGCGGATATCCGGAGGATACCGACGTAGTCGTGAGATTTGATGATATGGGCCAGTCCGGATTACCGGAGCCCGGGGCCAGTCCGGATTGTCGGAACCCGAGATATTGAGATTTGATGACATGGGCGAGTGTGGATTGCCGGTGTAACAACCCTATTTTACTACACCAAAATTTTTCAAATATTTTTTCAAAAATCCACAAAGGGGTATTTTAGCATGAGCACAAGATATAGCTAATTATTTTGTTTTTAATTACAAGCTACAAGAATGTAATAACTCCATTTTTAGTGTACAAGAAATTACTTTAAATTTAATGTATACTAGGAGTATTTATTCTTACTGCTATCAGTTTAAGTAATTAAATACCACAATAATTACAAGAAGGAGCTTGTAACTCATTGGTAATACCTTGCACTGCTGAACCAAGCCACCAGAGTTCGAATCTCATGCCCCACATTATTTTTATATTGTTTTGTTTTAATTTTTTTTGAAAGTCAACAGTCAAACAGCCATAACTCTCAAAATTTATACTACACATAAAAATTTAAATATACCAAAATTCCCCCCATGTGAAACCCCATCCAACGAGCCCCCGACTCGGCCGAGTCGGCCGGACGACCGAGTCGTCAACACGGAATTTCTCCGTGTTGACCTGGTCTTTCCCCCTGCATACTTTAATTCTCATGATCGGTTATCAGATTCCCAATAACTCACTTTTATTCCAAAATTTAATGATTTTTAATGTTTTTCTTATATATTTTTATATTTTTTTTAATTAAAACCCTAACTCTAGCCTAGCCCTATATAAACACCCCTACCCTCTACCCTTTCACTCTATATTCCTAAGTCCACTCTCTAAAAATCTCAAGAGAACTCGGTACATTAGAAAACGAGCGAAAGGCGAAGCGCTGCCGAAATCGACGGCGAATTCCGGCGATCGTGCTAAGACTCTTCGCGACGTTTCGACGCCCGACAACCCACTACCTTCCTAGCACTCTCTAACTTGTCCAAACCCGTAAGTCCCCCTCTTTCTATCTTCCTTTTCTTTTAAGAAAAAAATACGACTTTTTAAAAACCCGACGGAAATCGGAACAAACCGATTTCCGAATCGGTTTTCTATCAAAACTCACTTGTCACAAATTACATAATGCTTAAACATATTCATGTTGACCATTAATCACTTAAAAATCAATTTGGATAAATTTTTTCACATGAAATGATAACGTTTCCATATATCGTATTTCTTTCACTTAAATACCACAATATTTAGTTATCACATTTAACCCTTAACAATTGCTATACCTTAACGTAGATCACGAGGTAATGACCTACCTCCACACACACGCAAATACAACCCTAATTGATATCATCAAAACTTAGAATACGAAAATACAAGACTTTACATTAAAATACCCTTTTCTTTATAAACCTTTTCTGAAAGTTCTAAGTTGTATACAATTTTAAAACAAAACCTTTTAATAGGAAAATACGATATGTCATAGACATCGATCGTTTATCTAAACTGACTTTGTAGTGTCTAGGCTAGGCAAGTGGGCTTGGGTAACTTTAAAAGGCCCGCCTCACAATTCGTGAGCGGATCCCTCCCTCCTCACTTGTACTTACCTGGCCACAATTGGCGGTGAAGAGGCGATTTGAGGCTTCTAATGACTTGTCGTTTAAACCATTTAGAAATAGGCTAGTTGGCTTAAGAAATCCTAGAATCTAAAATACGGAAATTTACACCCTTTTACAAATAAATACCTTATTTTTATAAAACCGTTTTCTAAATGATTAGTATTTATTAAATCTTTGCAAAGCGCCACTACAACCCACCTTTGGGGAACTCGTTAGGGATTGTACGGTTTATCGTGCACCCTCGGGCTTAGTAGTGCGAGATTCAGACCTCCGCAAGGAGCATTCGGTCTCGAAAGGTTAAAATACGACATTTAAGAAAAATGAGATTTTGGAGAATAAAATATTTATTTAAAATTATTCTTGTATTAACATATATATAATTATCATTTAAACGCCTATTTTGTTATAAGATAAAGTTTCCACCTTTTTCTAAAAAATTACAAGATTAAAAGTTACATTAAAATACCATGAATTTCAATTAAATCAATATTATAAATTAATACTTTTATTAGGATATATTCACTAGAATAACACAAATAAAATTTACACTCATTATAACTATAAAAACGAATAATAAATACTTGAGGTGTATCTTGAAAACTATACAAAAGTATTTTTACATAAAACTCCCTCAAGTTTTATAAACTACAATAAGGACCCTAACAATTCTAGAACTTCAAATTACATTTTTCTTAGTCTGACTCGGGTTTGAGTCTGATTATCTCTGACTTGAATATGATTCAAGTCAATCTATATTCTTTAATATTCCAACTCGATATGAATACATGAATCCCAGAATCCAGTTAACAATCATTACAACTTGACTGAATCAAATCATGGATATACATCCATTATTCCGTTATTCCATTTACCTGATTATGCAGTTATAACATGTTTACGGATATCATGGTTTTGATCAGTCATCCAACTTATACAATACAATACTACAATACAATCATAACACTACGGGGTTTAAGGGGTAGACTGGTACGGAATATGTTAAAGGTGGCACGAGGAGGTCACTTAAGACGTAATTACATCCATGCCGTTGTTCCGTGCTATTATCGACGGAGCCTTGTACTACAGGTTACCAAGGTCCCCGGTGTAAGTGGGACTCCCCTCGTATACACTGGTATCTTCTGTACCAGGCTACAAACAACAATGTTAATACAATACTACAATATTATAATACAACATTAAAAGCGCTCTCTCTCTCTCTCTCTCTTACTTTCTGTCTATTTCTCCCTTATCTTTGGGACTTACCGAGCGACCTGTTCGCTGACGACATTCTATTTCTTTCTTCTTTGAATGTCGTCAGGTGCGTTGGACTCAGCAGAGATCGAGCCCACCGGTGAAGACTTGGAGCAGTTTCACGAAGATCCCGAGCTATAGATATTGTACCTTGTTCTTTTCAGTATTTTCATTTCCTGTTATGCCACTGTTTAGGCATCGCTTTCCATTTCAGTTGTATTTACTTTTCATGCATTGTACAAAAGAATGTTATTAATAAAGTTGCTGTTATTTCTATATCTCTTGTCTCTTGTGATTTATTTTTATATTGCTTAGATACGCTTAGCATATGTACTTATGAGTATATACGTAGCGGGCCTCGTCGCGTCCTCTTCGCCGTACACCGGGAAGCGGGGCGTGACAGGTTTTGTTGGTGGCCCATGCAGGTCAGAGCTGTATGAATCCTTATCATGCAGTTCTGGTCTGCGTGAACAACCTAAGCAATATAACACAAGAACCAGCAACTAAACCATTCTTTACAATTCATGGTCCTTGAATCTTACAATTTCATATTCCTTGAATCTTATCATTTCATTTGAATCTGTCCTAACCCGAATTTTTCTTCAAGGTTATGGATTTCCCGAACAACACCAGCACCAACGTCAACAACACCCCTTCAGCACTACCTCTTACACCAGCTGTTCCTGCACCACCCACTGAGCAAACAATGCTATTTGAGGTGATCCGCAGCCTTCTCGAGAGACAACAACAACTTCTGAACCGACCTGAGACCGACGCACCGGGAGTAAAGCAATTCAGGGCTTTACATCCGAAGCAGTTCTCTGGTAAAGGAAGCCCTCTTGAAGCGGAAGAATGGGCACAAGGTATCGAAGACGATCTGGCAGCAGCTCAAGTGCCAGACATCGCTTGGGTCCGTGTAGCAAAACTACAGCTCACGGATAATGCTCGCAACTGGTGGAAGGCGGAAGAAAGCCGTCTGGTACAGCCGATTGAATGGAAGACTTTTCACGAGAAGTTCGACGCGAAATATTTTCCAGCGACTGCCAGGTTTGCAATGGAGCAGCAATTCATTCATCTACAATAAGGATCGATGTGGGACAAATCAGTAGATGAATACGATGCTGAATTCACCATGTTAAGCCGATTCGCAGCACACTTGATACCGACGGACGAGATCAGAGCCCATCGCTTTCAACAAGGACTGGACATCGAGATTCAGGCTGCCCTAGCCACGGGAAAATTTCTGACTCATGAAGATGCTCTGGAAGCTGCCCGCAGTTATGAGGCAGTGATAAAGGCAAGGGGCAGACCTCAGTCTGCAGGAGTGAAACGTCCTGCCACTCAAATGGCAGGAGGGGCATCTTCATGGCCAGCTGTTGAACTCAGAAGACTGGAAGAAGTTAAGGATCGGTCAAGACCCGATTTTTGCTTTTATTGCAAGAGGGAAGGTCACTTGTGGAAGGACTGTAGGCGCGCAAAAGGCATATGCTTAGTTTGTGGCGCGTCCAATCACGGAATTGGAAACTGTCCTTATAGACGCAACCCAGCAGACACACCCGCCAACTACCCGCAGCAGCCAGCTATCCAAGCTCCTGCAACTCGTCCTGCACTGCCAGCACCACCTCCACGTAGATTCCCTGCTCAGCCAAATCGCCAATTCCATCAGGTACTGAGAAACATGCTTCGAGTATAGGGGAATATGCCTCCAGCCAGGAGGAACGTGCCACGGCGACAGGCTTTCACCTTAGCAGCCATAGAACCTGAAACTGTGAACCAAGGAAACCCAGGTAACTCTCTCACAACTTTGACCAAAACTTCTTTACAATCTTTAGTTCTGTCACCAAACTGTTACACTTTCCTTTTACAAATTTCGAGGACGAAATTTTTATAAGGAGGGTGGAATGTAACAACCCTATTTTTCTACACCAAAATTTTTCAAATATTTTTTCAAAAATTCACAAAGGGGTATTTTAGCATGAGCACAAGATATAGGTAATTATTTTGTTTTTAATTACAAGCTACAAGAATGTAATAACTCCATTTTTAGTGTACAAGAAATTACTTTAAATTTAATGTATACTAGGAGTATTTATTCTTACTGCTATCAGTTTAAGTAATTAAATACCACAATAATTACAAGAAGGAGCTTGTAGCTCATTGGGAATACCTTGCACTGCTGAACCAAGCCACCAGAGTTCGAATCCCATGCCCCACATTATTTTTATATTGTTTTGTTTTAATTTTTTTGGAAAGTCAACAGTCAAACAGCCATAACTCTCAAAATTTATACTGCACATAAAAATTTAAATATACCAAAATTCCCCTCATGTGAAACCCCACCCAACGAGCCCCCGACTCGGCCCGACTCGGCCGAGTCGGCCGGCGGACCGGCCGAATCGGCCCGACTCGGCCGGACGGCCGAGTCGTCAACACGGAATTTCTCCGTGTTGACCTAGTCTTTCCCCCTGCATACTTTAATTCTCATGATCGGTTATCAGATTCCCAATAACTCACTTTTATTCCAAAATTTAATGATTTTTAATGTTTTTCTTATATATTTTTATATTTTTTTTAATTAAAACCCTAACCCTAGCCTAGCCCTATATAAACACCCCTACCCTCTACCCTTTCACTCTATATTCCTAAGTCCACTCTCTAAAAATCTCAAGAGAACTCGGTACATTAGAAAACGAGCGAAAGGCGAAGCGCTGCCGAAATCGACGGCGAATTCCGGCGATCGTGCTAAGACTCTTCACGACGTTTCGACGCCCGACAACCCACTACCTTCCTAGCACTCTCTAACTTGTCCAAACCCATAAGTCCCCCTCTTTCTATCTTCCTTTTCTTTTAAGAAAAAAAATACGACTTTTTAAAAACCCGACGGAAATCGGAACAAACCGATTTCCGATTTGGTTTTCTATCAAAACTCACTTGTCACAAATTATATAATGCTTAAACATATTTATGTTGACCATTAATCACTTAAAAATCAATTTGGATAAAGTTTTTCACATGAAATGATAACGTTTTCATATATCGTATTTCTTTCGCTTAAATACCACAATGTTTAGTTATCACATTTAACCCTTAACAATTGCTATACCTTAACGTAGATCACGAGGTAATGACCTACCTCCACACACACGCAAATACAACCCTAATTGATATCATCAAAACTTAGAATACGAAAATACAAGACTTTACATTAAAATACCCTTTTCTTTAAAACCTTTTCTGAAAGTTCTAAGTTGTATACAATTTTAAAACAAAACCTTTTAATAGGAAAATACGATATGTCATGGACATCGATCGTTTATCTAAACTGACTTTGTGGTGTCTAAGCTAGGCAAGTGAGCTTGGGTAACTTTAAAAGGTCCGCCTCACGATTCGTGAGCGGATCCCTCCCTCCTCACTTGTACTTACCTGGCCACAATTGGCGGTGAAGAGGCGATTTGACGCTTCTAATGACTTGTCGTTTAGACCATTTAGAAATAGGCTAGTTGGCTTAGGAAACCCTAGAATCTAAAATACGGAAATTTACACCCTTTTACAAATAAATACCTTATTTTTATAAAACCGTTTTCTAAATGATTAGTATTTATTAAATTTTTGCAAAGCGCCACTACAACCCACTTTTGGGGAACTCGTTAGGGATTGTACGGTTTATCATGCACCCTCGGGCTTAGTAGTGCGAGATTCAGACCTCCGCAAGGAGCATTCGGTCTCGAAAGGTTAAAATACGACATTTAAGAAAAATGAGATTTTGGAGAATAAAATATTTATTTAAAATTATTCTTGTATTAACATATATATAATTATCATTTAAACGCCTATTTTGTTATAAGATAAAGTTTCCACCTTTTCCTAAAAAATTACAAAATTAAAAGTTACATTAAAATACCATGAATTTCAAATAAATCAATATTATAAATTAATACTTTTATTAGGATATATTCACTAGAACAACACAAATAAAATTTACACTCATTATAACTATAAAGACGAATAATAAATACTTGAGGTGTATCTTGAAAACTATGCAAAAGTATTTTTACATAAAACTCCCTCAAGTTTTATAAACTACAATAAGGACCCTAACAATTATAGAACTTCAAATTACATTTCTCTTAGTCTGACTCGGGTTTGAGTCTGATTATCTCTGACTTGAATATGATTCAAGTCAATCTATATTCTTTAATATTCCAACTCGATATGGATACATGAATCCCAGAATCCAGTTAACAATCATTACAACTTGACTGAATCAAACCATGGATATACATCCATTATTCCGTTATTCCATTTACCTGATTATGCAGTTACAACATGTTTACGGATATCATGGTTTTGATCAGTCATCCAACTTATACAATACAATACTACAATACAATCATAACACTACGGGGTTTAAGGGGTAGACTGGTACGGAATATGTTAAAGGTAGCACGAGGAGGTCACTTAAGACGTAATTACATCCATACCGTTGTTCCGTGGTATTATCGACGGAGCCTTGTACTACAGGTTACCAAGGTCCCCGGTGTAAGTGGGACTCCCCTCATATACACTGGCATCTTCTGTACCAGGCTACAAACAACAACGTTAATACAATACTACAATATTATAATACAACATTAAAAGCTCTCTCTCTCTCTCTCTCTTTCTTACTTTCTGTCTATTTCTCCCTTATTTTTGGGACTTACCGAGCGACCTGTTCGCTGACGACATTCTATTTCTTTCTTCTTTGAATGTCGTCAGGTGCGTTGGACCCAGCAGAGATCGAGCCCACCGGTGAAGACTTGGAGCAGTTTCACGAAGATCCCGAGCTATAGATATTGTACCTTGTTCTTTTCAGTATTTTTTATTTCCTGTTATGCCACTGTTTAGGCATCGCTTTCCATTTCAGTTGTATTTACTTTTCATGCATTGTACAAAAGAATGTTATTAATAAAGTTGCTGTTATTTCTATATCTCCTGTCTCTTATGATTTATTTTTATATTGCTTAGATACGCTTAGCGTATGTACTTATGAGTATATACGTAGCGGGCCTCGTCGCGTCCTCTTTGCCGTACACCGGGAAGCGGGGCGTGACAGCCGGAGCCCGAGATATTGAGACATTGTGATATTGATATATATGTTTTGTGTCGATACTTGACACGGATTCTATGTTGATTTCACTGATGATACTTCGGTTTTTATACAAAAATCTCATTGAGATAAGAAAACAGATTTCTCGTACATGATGTATTTTACTTTCATTCTTAATACATTTTGTACATCATATATGTGACATGTTACTACCTGAGGCACTGACACGAGCACTTGGTATTATACGCATGTTTGATGATTACCTTGCCATAATTAGATACTTCAGGTTATATTTTTATGAGGATATTATTGTATGATCTAGGATAGAGTCATACATGCGATTTCTGCTCGGTGATATCTTCTACTCACGAGTTGGCAACTCACCCCCGTTGTGCCACAGTTTCTTGCAGGTTTTGCCGTACAGGTTTCGTTGCGGTTTGCTGGCACACTACTTCCTTCCGGGTGATTGCTTTGGTGAGTGGGTTCACTTGTATCGTGACAGCCGTAGTATTTGTATTTATTTCAGTTGTATCTAGTAACTCCATCAACCAGACTTGTATTATTTGATAGACTTAAAAAACCAGTTGTATATTCTTCGACCTTAGAGTCGTGCGCTTGTATTATTATAATTTTTCTCTGGTTTTCTTGAGGATGTTGGGTTTTTTCTGAGTTTTAATCCTCGCCCTTCGGCGTTGTATATTATATTGCATTGCGTGGTTGTTTCCGGGAATTGGCGAAGAGCTAGCTCCCGCTTGGATTATGGATTAATTGATAGGACTACGTTGTATATTATATTACATTGTATTTTCGTTCTTTTCTGGTGTGATATGGATTAATTGATGGGGCTACGTTAATTTTGATTAATGTTGGATATAGTGCCCTCAAAGCCAATTATTGGATCACAGGCACGTGATTGCAATGATTGAGGGAGGACCTATGCCGGTAGGACAGTCTTACTCATGATGATAGTATGCTATCTGGTTTATCTTTATCATCGTGTACTGCTTTAGGTAACCTTACAGGTCGCTATTACACGTTGATAGAGCCCTTAGGACTGCTTGACTACCAGCAGTATGATGGCGATCATATACGTGGGAGCTGGGGTCTATAAGCACATCCTTAAAAGGTCCCTAGTCATGGGAGTTTTCGAGACAGGGCATCGATACTCCGGAGTAGACTAGTGTATACAGTCGAGAACCCGACAAGGGGCGGTGGCCGGTCTCACAAGCCATTGGTATCAGTTGGTTCACCTAAGATGTATACAGGTGCTCATTGGGTTATGAGTACACCGGACAGGACTCGCCGGGAACATGCTAGTTGGTATTATACCTGACGTCAGATAGCAGTTCCCTGGTGACATGTGTACAGGTTAGTTCATCGACCTGAGATCGTCATTTGTCTCGTGTGAGTTCCCACTGTGCTTTGATTACTACCCTACCACGGCTCAAAGGAGTCGTGCAAACAGGTTTTAGTTGGGTACAGTCCAGAGCCACATGGAGGCAGTGAGCGGATCGGCAGGGGTTTCGTCTCTCCCGGTATTGGGGGTGAGATCGCGCTGTGTCTAGGAGAGCCATTACACGAAGTCCTTGGCCAAGGCAAGAGATTTACTGGTAGGTATTCCAGTAGTATCTCAGGGTGTTCTGGGCTACACTCCGACACGACTTGTACCGCTTTTGGGGGTCTGATTTTTACCAACCCCTAGGCCCGACATGCGATACTCATAGACAAACGGACCGGACTGTACGGATATTGTCACTGACAGGCTCAGTAGGGTGTCAAGATGAGTTCGCCTATCGACCTCCCTTTTGGTCTGTTAGTTATATGTATGCCCTAGAGGCCATTACTATACATAGGATGTATATTGTAGTGGATGCTGAGACATATATAGGGAGGACTTTCTTGCTCGACATGATAGTATGCTATCTGGTTGCTCTTTACCTTAACGTGTACACTGATTGTCTCTCTGTTACATGTTGGTAAAGCCCTTAGGATGCGTACTTGACTACCTGGACTATGATGCAGATCATACTAGTGAGGACATGGTAGTCCATAAGTACATCCTTCAAGGTCCCTAGTCGTGGGTGTATCGAGATGGGGCATCGATATACCAGTGTAGACTAGCGTATACCTTCTCGACCCATACAGATGGGCGATGGATGATCCCATATCCATTGGTGTTTGACATCAGAGATGATATACGGGTGCTCAGTGGAGACTGGGTACACTGGACGGACTCGCCGAGAACTCCCAGATGGTATTATACCTTACGTCAGATGGCAGTTCTCTGGTGACACTGGTACAGAGTAGTCTGTTGACCCGAGATCGTCATAGAGTCTTGTGTGGTTCCCACTGTGCTTTGATTTCCACCTTACCACGTCCAAGAGGGCGTGCAAAACGGTGGCTTTTGGGTACAGTCCCGAATCACATGGAGGCAATGAGCGATAGGAGGGAATTCGTCTCTCCCGGTATAGGGAGTTAATGTTGCGCTGTGTTCGATTGGCTATAACCGGAAATCCCTAGCCAGGGTTGCTGAGATTTACTGGTAAGTGTTACCAGTAGTTTCTCGAATTGTTATAGACCTCATATCGACACGACTTATCGAGCTATTGGGGTCTGACGTTTACCACCCCTAGGCGAGATATGCGACATATCAGACGACGAGACCGGACTGTACGGTAAGTGTTACTGGTTGGATTCACAGGAGTATGAGCGGGCTTGCTCGTCGATCTTCTGATCGCTCAATACCCGGGTGGCCGTTACGTTTAGCAGACCGCTTGCGGCTCGATCGGGGTATCAGATTTTGTCTATGTGGCTTTCCGGATAAATTTTAGAATATGTTAAAAAGTTCGACCGGATATAAATACCCAATTTTTCCCCTGTCGGGAAATTTCCAAGTGTTGGATTTTTCCGTAGTTTAACGACATTCTAAGTAGTGCAAGTAACGCGATGGACCCTCTAGAAGACAACAAACCTTAACTCGATTATGTGACCGTCTTGAACTGCCCTTTGAACCTTCGGGTTTGGGGCAGTACGGCGTGCCACATGTGAGGCGTTGGCTTGACCCTTCTACGGCTGGACCGTTGGTACTGAGGCACGAACTGAATGTTTTTAGACTTATTTCATGTGTTGAGATGTATTGGGAAAACTTGGGTGTTCGATTGTTCGATCAGAAAGTTTAACATTTTCTAATTATCTGGAATGTGATACAATAATTGGAATTCACAAGTAGTTATGAGATAACTCAATGAATGTTATAAACATAGCACTTTAGTCTCACTTGATCGGTTGCCACGGAATTTTGATGTGATCAAAAGTCCGTCGCAATCACGTAGCGTACGCGGATACTCGCCGGGTAAACTTAATAGACAGCCTCACTCCATAGCCCCGACCAAGTGACTGTAGGAGAACCCCGTCGCCGAAAGCATCCGTTCGGGTGCTCGCGGTAGCGGTGTTCCACCTTGGTGCACTTCGTCGACGGTATCGGGGGTGCGGCCGTCTACTAAAGTTTTCGACGAGCATTCGATCAGGATGTCGGGAATCTTGTTGAATTGCCTGACTTGATATTGAAAAGGGTTTTCGGTAATGAGACTAAAATGCGTGGTTTATAATGGTTAGGCATGCGATGTCTAAGTATTTCATTTGATTAGGCATGCGATGTCTAAACAGATTGCGGATTCCAACTGTTGTAGTTTTACACTTTCTTTTCTACGACCGTAAGTGTAATATGTGATATCGCCGATTTCGTTGCTATATGTCAACGACAATTGGGATGGACATATTTACTTACGTTGATGACATGTGATGTTATGTGTTGCTGGATATGTTATATTGGATCGTCGTGTTTGAATAGCCGGGTTTTTTTTTTTTATGTGAGATGAGTGTTTTTCATTTTCATTCATGTAAAAACTTGTATGTAATATTCTTTTATTTGGGGCACTTCCAGGTTGCGGAAGATGTTACCCTTTGTATATTATTTACTTTTCTGCACTAGGATAGACCCAAGGAGGAGTGCACAAGTAACCGGGTTCTAGAGTCCAGTGGGAGACCAACTCGAGGAGTCGAGTCCGGGTCTCCTAACTCTAGAATTGGTAGGGTTGCTTGCCGCTCTCGTAGGGGTCTAGGGGTGTGGGTTTGGCTATTCATCGCGACCGTGGAATCCGTGTTTTATACTGGCTCGTATTGAAAACACGGACGTCCTGGTATATCCAATATTTCATATGATTCTTCTGCTGCGATATCTGTGATGTGATCATGTGATGTTCTGTGATTGATACTTTATATAGTATATATGATATATTATATAGGCGTTACTTATGTTTTACATCCGCGCTAGCCCTGCCCCGCTCTGCCGTTAGTCACCTAACCTAACGGTGCACGAGGGGACATCGAGGCGAATGCGGATGGCATAAGTGTACGTCGTATTTATCTGTGATGTTTAGGTACTTAAATGTTGGGACTTCATTAATGTGATTAATGAAAGTAAAAGAAACCTAAAGATGTTGTGGAATCGAATTTCAAAATAAAACAGGTAGCTACAGTTCTTGCTTTGCATAGCGGTATATGTGATATATCCTGCACCTTATTCGATAAGGAAAGGACCGAGATCCCTTCACCGGGAGTGACTCCTTTAGCAATAACTGGCAGATGCTACACACTCGGTTTGTCTTCTGATTGCTTTTAAGTGTTTTGCTTTGCACAGTGATGTATATGATATATCCCGCACCTCATTCGACGAGGAAAGGACCGACGATCCCTTCACCGGGAGTGACTCCTTTAGCAAAACTAGAAAAGCCTCAAAAACACTCCATTTCAAAATCATTCGATCCTACAACGATTTCAAGTTCATTACGCAATAGGTTTTCAGAAAAACCTGTCGTAGCCCTCCGTCATTTCAGATAAGTCCTATTTAGTATTCGTGCTACGTTTGTTGACCTCCGTCAAGGCGTAGTGTGCGGTAGCTAACTAGTATTTATCTGCTTATGCATATGATGCAGATTGGATTAGGGTAGTCGTGCGGCCTTGTTGACCTCCGTCAAAGGTCGTGCGGGTGGGTTTAATTCAATCAAGAAATGACGGGTTGAACTTGACTAGTAGCCTATGGTTTGTTGACCTCCGTCAAGGTCATAGGGTGCTAGGGGCAAAATATTATCGCGAATTTCAAGTGTTGAAATTTGCAATGAGATTGCATACCTTCTATGAGATAGTTGGATCCCGATACCCGCTGCGAGTAATTGTTACTCCTGGGAGAGTTTTACACATTACAATTAGCCGATCAAGTAGGTGTCTAGAAAGGTGTCAACGGGGTTACGCCTCTGGGAAAATGAGGTTTACTGTAATTAGGTTCGTGCGAAAGCACGGGGGACCTCCCTCAAAGTACCGACACTGGCCTGACTGAAAGATTGGCGAACTTGTAGTGCGTAATTAATCCCGGCTAGTCTTTCCTTTTAGGGTTTGAAGGAAGATTTGATAAAAAGCAGTGGGAGCCATCCTGATTAGATAAAATAATAACCAATCTATTCTTGCAAGAGCGCACGCTGAGTGTTTTCTTCTCTCTCTCTCCAGGTAGCGACCATATCACTCCTTAATCAAGATAATAATACGGATGTATTGACCGAACCCACTTGTTATACTGAGCTGGGGAACGTTGGTCCCGCTCCAACTTATAATTGTTATAAGACAGAGCAGGAAATTGGGGAATACCAGAATTCCTATGCCGCCCAAACGAAGAAAGTGCATATGATGCATCTCCTTCGGGTGTGTTCATTATATAGAACTGTTTCTCAGTGTCCTTTACGTCCTGGGTATATGATACCGGATCAGGATCCCGCATATGTAATATGTTACATGGGCTACAGATAGGTAAAGAACTGAGAACGGGTGATAAGTTTCATGAGACAGAAAACGGGGCAAGTGTTGCAGCCAAGTCTGTTGGTCACTGTCACCCTGTATTACCAATACATTGATTCTGAACAAATGTTATTAGATACCGAACCTGATATACAAAATCATATCAGTCTCTTTATTAGTAAAGAAATGATAAAATTTTGTATTGTTGGATAATGTTTTGAACATTTCCTATATCAAAAGTTGATCGGATCAGGCACGTTATCTAAAAGCGTTGATGTTCTAAATCAAACTACAGTTCTTTAATATACTGAACACACACAAGAGGAAGAGTTCAGAAATGAACGAATCCTTCTTGAGGCATTGTAGACTAGGTCATATCAATGCGACCCGACTAGCTCAAGTTACTAGTAGATGCATATTTAAATCAGTTTGAATTTACATCTTATGAAACTTGCCAGTCATGTCACAGAGATAAGATGACCACAGCTCTGTTTATTGGAAACAGAGAAAGAGTTGGTTAACTCTTGGGACGATACATGTTGATGTATGTAGGTCCCCTGTCTGCACATACCAAGACTGGTTCTTTGTACTTCATTACATTCTCTGATGATCTCTTTAGATTCAGACATATGTTCCTGTTGAAACACAAGTCCGAACCTTTTGAGATATTCACAGAATATCAGTTAGAAGTAGGGAACCAATATGGGTATAAGTATTATGTCCTTTGATGTGATCAAGGAGGAGAATACTTGAGCACGGAATTCCTGGACTATTCTAAAGGTGAATGGGATTCTCTCTCAGTATTACTCCTCCGTATACACCATAGCACGATGGTATATCGGGGCGGAGCAATCACACCCTATGTGATAAAGTGTGCTCTATGATGAGTAATACTGAGTTACCTGTTTCCTATTTTGGGAGTTATGTGCTTGAGAAGCAGCATACCTATTGAATAGGGTTCAAATCAAATCAGTTGCCTACCACTTCATATTTGATATGATAAGGGAAGAGGCCATCTCTTAAGTTAGTTAAGATTTGGGGTTGTCTAGCCCATGTCTGAAAAGCAAAATCCGGACAAGCTCGAGACAAGGCCTGTTATGTAGAACTGGAAATGTTCCAGCTATACAAACTGCAGCTGATGATTTGATAGAACCAAAGGATTCAGTAGAGACCAACGAACCTCAGCCTCTCCGCCGATCTAGTAGGGTTTCTCACCCACCTGAGAGATACTTCGGTTACTCTATGACAGTGGGAGCGAGGATTGCATCATGAGATGATGACCCAACTAGTTTCGAGCAGGCCATCGAGAGTAAAGACTCTGTAAGAATGGCTGGATGCTTAGTGATCTGAGATGGAATCCATATACACCAACAAAGTATGGACTTTGGTTGCTATATCTGAAGGGTTAAATCCCCATCAGGAGAAAGTATATCTTGAGAAGATTACTTGGTGTAGATGGAAAAGTTGAGACTTTCAAAGCTAGACTTGTTAAAGTTTTTCGCCATAGACCAGGCGTGGATTATGATGAAACCTTTTCAAGTGGCTATGTTTAAGTCCATCCAGATCCTACTTGCCACGGCTACATACCATGACTACGATATTTGGCGGTTGGGTGCCATGACTGCTTTTCTAAATGATGTTTTAGAAGAGAACGTCTATAAGTACACAGCCAGAGGGCTTCGTAGACAGTGGGAGCAGCGGAAACGTGTACAAGATGCTTTATAGGATAAAGCAGGTATCGCGGAGTTGGAACATCTGTTTTGATGGAGTAGTCAAAGAGTTTGACATCATCATGATGGTAGATGAACCTTGTATAAACAAAAAGGTAGTAGGGAGTGTGGTGGCGATCCTCGTAGAGTACGTGGATGACATACTCTTGATAGGGAAGGAGTTTCCTATGCTACGCTCGATCAATCTCCGCTTATCACTATGATTCTCCATAATAGGATCAAAGTGATACCTCGTAAATCCTGGATTTTGGATCTATGCGATAGATCTGATTGGATGTTAGGATTCTCACTAGTTGTAGTGAGATGGTATCAATCGATCCTGGGGAGAATCACTGGAAGGGTTCCAGGGTGATAAAGACGACTGAATGTCAGTCGCAGGCATTGTCTTTACCCTCAGTACAGGGACGGTATGTTGGAAGAGTTCCAAGCTAGATACCGTGGCATACTAGACGATAAAGGCTGGATACATCGTTACTTAAGATGCTACCAAAGAGGTTGTCTGGGTGTATATTAGTTCATCAGATGAACTTAGTTCCTTCCATTGTGTGACAATGGAGTTGCGGCTTATTCCAAGGAACGTCCGTCCCATCAGTGATCCAGACATATTCTAAGGCAGTGTCACCTGATCGTGGAGATGGTTGATCTCCAGGGGATCGAGGTTAGGAGAGCAGACTCAGAGGACAACACAGCGGATCCACTCACGAAAGGCCTATTCCCAGATAGAGACTTTTATGGGATGGTTGAGTATGAGATACTGCAACCACTGCTATCAGATGGCCCTAGTGCAAGTGGGTGATTGTTAGTTATATGTATGCCCTAGAGGCCATTACTATACATAGGATGTATATTGTAGTGGATGCTGGGACATATATAGGGAGGACTTTCTTGCTCGACATGATAGTATGCTATCTGGTTGCTCTTTACCTTAACGTGTACACTGATTGTCTCTCTGTTACATGTTGGTAAAGCCCTTAGGATGTGTACTTGACTACCTGGACTATGATGCAGATCATACTAGTGGGGACATGGTAGTCCATAAGTACATCCTTCAAGGTCCCTAGTCGTGGGTGTATCGAGATGGGGCATCGATATACCAGTGTAGACTAGCGTATACCTTCTCGACCCATACAGATGGGCGATGGATGATCCCATATCCATTGGTGTTTGACATCAGAGATGATATACGGGTGCTCAGTGGAGACTGGGTACACTGGACGGACTCGCCGAGAACTCCCAGATGGTATTATACCTTACGTCAGATGGCAGTTCTCTGGTGACACTGGTACAGAGTAGTCTGTTGACCCGAGATCGTCATAGAGTCTTGTGTGGTTCCCACTGTGCTTTGATTTCCACCTTACCACGTCCAAGAGGGCGTGCAAAATGGTGGCTTTTGGGTACAGTCCAGAATCACATGGAGGCAATGAGCGATAGGAGGGGATTCGTCTCTCCCGGTATAGGGAGTTGATGTTGCGCTGTGTTCGATTGGCTATAACCGGAAATCCCTGGCCAGGGTTGCTGAGATTTACTGGTAAGTGTTACCAGTAGTTTCTCGAATTGTTATAGACCTCATATCGACACGACTTATCGAGCTATTGGGGTCTGACGTTTACCACCCCTAGGCGAGATATGCGACATATCAGACGACGAGACCGGACTGTACGGTAAGTGTTACTGGTTGGATTCACATGAGTATGAGCAGGCTTGCTCGTCGATCTTCTGATCGCTCAATACCCGGGTGGCCGTTACGTTTAGCAGACCGCTTGCGGCTTGTGGGTGATTGATATGATCATCACCTGCTGCCGGCGTATTGACGAGTCTTTAGAGTCCTACACAGAGGTTTCCTGGCTCAAGCGAAACGAAATAGGAGCGCATATGAGATATGTGCGGGACCGAGAATAATGCGTGTATGTGATACCGTATTCCATTCTCGCGATAAATGTATCGATTGGTTGTATGCGATATAACCTAGTTATCGATTCAAGCATTGATTCGATAAACCGATACATAGGATACTAGTCGGTTATATGCGATATGACCGGATCGTTAAATCAAGTGTTGATTTAATGATTTAATGTATAATTATATATTTGATATATTACTTTGCATTAACTAGTATTGGTTCACTTTAAATGGATTTTCTCGCTCGGATGTGCACATTGTATATGTGATATGCTTTTTGTGCACTTGATTGTATCATGTTTGATGATACATGTTTGCTAGGGTTTTTGTGTAAAGATCAAACCATGGTTACATGATAATGGTTAGGGTTTTGTTTTTCATTTTCTTATTCATTTATTTACTTGTTTATTCATTTTGGAAATGATAAGAAAAGAATGGTGGCTTTATTTGTAGTTTAGTTGAAGCTTCATGAAACTTTGACCTAGTCCACCATTCTTGTCTCTTGCTTAACCCTAACCATCATATCTAACCATAGTCTATTCTCTACACTAAACTAGGGTTAGTATTATGATAAGTATTGTTTTTCCTTTTCATTTTAATAACTTATCATAACATTATCTTCTTCTTCTTCTTCTTCTTGAAGATGAAGAAGCTTGACTTCATCAATTGTGGATTGATGAAATGAGTGAGAAATCCAATTCTAAAGTGAACCCACCTCCTATTTCTTCATCCTCTACCACTTGCCAAGTAGTATAGGGTGTTTTCTTCACAAGTTTCATGACTTGGTGAAGTGGGAGCTTGATCTAGTGATGCCTCGACGTAGATCATCTTCGGCATCGACATCGACGACCTAGCCCGCCCATTTCTCCGACGAAGCCGACGCAAGAGTCCGGGATCCGATTTGGACAGCGGAGGGACATCATTGCGGACTATGGAGGTGGAGCACCGGATCTACAAAGGTTGTATTTCCGTTCTTGTAGTTAATTTGTTAACTAGTTGCTTTGTCGCCTAAAATTCTAGTTAACGATCCGTAGTCTAGGGTTTCTCGGCACCATAAAATTTGAAATTGGCATGGTTGATGCCTTGTGAGACCTCTTGAGAGTGCCTAGGAACCCTACATGGTCAATACCTGGTAGCCCGTTACGTACGGCTAGTACCTCTGACGTGCTAGTGGTTAAATCCACAGCCAAAGTATTGACGAGTCTTTAGAGTCCCCCACAGACAGTTTCTCAAGTTTCAGGCGAAACGTTGTAGAGGCCGTATGATATATGGCAGGGTTCGATCATATACGTGCAGTAGTGCACG
Organism: Agapanthus africanus; assembly: GCA_030015575.1. Lineage (NCBI taxonomy): Eukaryota > Viridiplantae > Streptophyta > Magnoliopsida > Asparagales > Amaryllidaceae > Agapanthus > Agapanthus africanus. The sequence continues at coordinate 459,942,711 of JASDDO010000019.1, read as the reverse complement.
GATAATGATCGGACGGATCATACTAGTGGGTTTTGGTTTAAGCCAGATCCTAGTATTAGATTTGTTGGATTACTTTAGTCTCATCGCATACGCATTCAGTCGGAATGCGGATGCAGGTATGTATATACAGGTGAGGGGTATCCTTGTGATCCGTCACGAGTTTACTTTAGATGTTGCCATATCTTTTTATTGTTGTAAACATTTGGATTGATGTTTACGAATGGTGGAAATTGTGAGTGGATTTCATCATGAGGTGCAATTAATGTGGCATGTTCATTTTGGTGACTCATGGTCTCTTTTCTTGTGAACATGTCATGTTAATTGAGTGATTAGAGTGTTGAAATGAGAGGTAGAGAGAGAGAGGGCAGCCATATGAGAGGGGTTTGCTCTTGTATTATTATGCAAGCTCTCATTTTATCAACACAATAACACAAAAGAAATGAGCATCTTCTTCTTCTTCATCTAGCTCACAGCATCCACCATGGCTTCATCTTCAACCTCCATCCATACACTCTCATGAGTTGAGAATCAATGGATGCAAGAGACAAAGTGATCACACACATTCTCTACTTCACCTTGGACACGTCGGCTAGCAAACTTCGTGTCTGAGTTGCTTCAGACGAAGCGGGAGCCCGTAAAAGGATTCAAAGATGTGGTGCCCTTTCCGACGAGGAGACCGGAGATCGGAGATGCCGCGAGGAGCTTGGGTTGGTGGCCAAAGACCGAAGGACACGGATCGATCGGTATGGCTTTTCTAACCCTTCTCTAGTTAGCTAGTTATAGGTTAATGGTTCGATCCGGGAGAATGACTACGATAGCGCCGATTTCAAGTTTATGAAAAAGTTTTGTTTCCGCATTTTAGCCTCGGATCGACGGCCGGGGCGCTACCGTAGACTTACATGGTATCAGAGCCACGCCATTAACTTTTACTAGCTTGTTCTAACGTGTTTAAAATATCGATCGAACGAAATTTCCAAAACCGCGATTCCAATTTATGCAGTTTCTGTCAAATTTTTTTTGTCGTTGAAAAATTATTTTGAGTATTTCAGAAAATCAGGCAGGCTTTTTTAAGACATCTATGAAAATTTGGTAGCATGATACTACAGTGCCGCTGCGGAACCGCGGCCATACCCATGTTTTGGTCGCGGTTCCGCCGCCAGCAAGCGTCATCTCTGCCCCAATTTTTCTACAGTGATCTTAGTCTTGGAAATGAGTTTTCTGGAATATTTTGTTTGGGCCCAGATTTGTTACAGTACTAGATTTGTGCTTGGGGCCCACTTCGGGAAATTTTGTCGATCGAATATTTTAAATAAGTTAGTTCGCAGTACTTACATTACTATCTGTGACCGTGAATGTTATTTGATCGGTAAATCTTGTCTAATTGCTATAGCTCTTTTAGACGGATTTACGAACGTGACATTCACGTTGATGTTTTGTGTTGTGCTGTGATGTTGTGGATTTGTCGTGGTGGATAGCCTGGAGCAATGGTAGTACAGTTTGATTACATTTGTACATTTGATATTGCGGGACGAGCGTCCGACATGTGGACTGCCGTCACTGCCTGTTTGTATATTATTTTTTTGGGGCACGACCGGGTTGAGGTCGATGTACCCGTTGTATATATTTTATTTTCTGTACTAGGATTACCCCGCGGTGGGGTGCACGGATAGCCGGGTTCTAGAGGGAAACGAGCTCGCATCTCATGGCTTTGAGACGGAGGGGGCTTTACTCTAGAATTGGTGGGCTATTCGCCGCACTCGTAGGGGGTATAGGTTGACCCAAGGAGGGATGCTCAAGTTACCGGATTCCGTGAAGTGCTGGGTGGTCCATTCACTTTGTTGAAGGGGGCTGCCTCGCTTCAGGTTTTGGCGGGTAACTTGCCGCACCCGTAGGGGTCTAGGATTTCATTGCACAGGCTATCCACACAGCCAGGGAAACGTCGGGTTTCACCTGCGGCTCAAAGGAAACCCGGGGATCCCAGATTATCTGTATTGTTCTGTGATGCTTATTACATTTCTGTGATGTTGCATTTTTATCACTCCTTGAGCGATTATTATATATTGATATATATACTAGTAGATGTTGTATATGTTTTACACCCGCGCTAGTCCAGTCCCCGCTCTGTCGTTAGTTAAGTAACCTAACGGGTGATGACGGGACCCAGTGGCGAATGCGGATGGCATATACGTACATCATATTTTCGTTCTTTTGTGGTGTGATTAATTGATAGGAGTGCATTGATTCGGATCAATGCAAGCTAAACAAACATATTCTGATGTTGTTGGAACATTTTTCAAAAAGCTGTTATTGCATGGACGTTCTCTTTTGCTTTACACAGTGGTATTCGGTTATGAATATCCAGCACCTCAGTCGACGAGGCAAGGGCCGAGATCCCTTCACCGGGAGTGATCCCTTGGGCAGAAGTTTGCGTCAGGGTAATAACTTCACTATAGTCGATTGCTTTTTGCTTTGCATCGTGGTATTCAGCTGGAATATCCTGCATCTCATTCGACGGGGAAAGAGCCGAGATCCCTTCACCGGGAGTGACCTCTTTAGCAAAGGTTTTCGCCACTATATTTTTATAAAAAAGCTATCCGGTTCCTTCAACGATATCAAGTTCATTACGTTAAAGATTTTTCGCCAAAAACCATTTGTAGCCCTCCGTCATTTCAGACGGGTAGCACTTAGTATTCATGCTATGTTTGTTGGCCAAAGTCAAGGCATAGTGTATGGTAGCTATTTGTTACCTTTCTATTGCATAGATAGATGCGTTGGTTTGGGACAGTCATACTGCTTTGTTGGCCAAAGTCAAGGGTAGGTACGGGTTGGTTCAAATTAACCTGGATAATGACGGGTAGAACTTGACATGTGACTTATGATTTGTTGGCCAAAGTCAAGGTCATAAGAGCATGGGGTAAAAATCACATCGGGAGTTTCTAAAGAAACTAAAACTTGCCAGGCATGTGCATACCTTCTGGAGTGTGATAACGTGAGTGGATTCCATCACGTTATCATGCGATGATAGTTGGATCCCGATTCCCGCTGATGAGTTGGTTTACTCCTCGGGTGATCCCGACTAATTCTTCTTTTAGGTTTGGAGGAGAATTTAAGGTTACAGTGGGAGGTTTCCTGATTAGATAAAGTGATAACCATTCTGATCTAGGTTAGAGTGCACGCAGAGTGTTTCTTTTCTCTCTCTCTTTGGCAGCGACGATGGCCCGACCCTAGACTATGACTCAGTGACCAAGTTAACCGAACCTTGTTAAAAACACTGGCTTTTGGATTGTCAGAGTTGCATACCTCATTGTCACTCCTACTTTTACCCTTTTTCTCCGGAACATTTCGTGTCACTACGAACGTCCACTTCCATTGGACAAAACCATCGTATGGTTATATACGAACTCGAAGGAACTTATTCCACATTCGAGGATGGTTCTGGTTCTGGAGAAAATGAATAGGACTATTCAGTTGTCTTTTCCTTTTACCTTCTCTCAGGTTGCGAGTGTTCCTTGGATTAGGATGGTACACCTATTATGCTTATTGGATGGTCTTCTTCCAAACCATAGGCAGGTGCCGAAAGGTGGAGAAGGAAGAAAACCAATCAGCCTAAGTGAGGTGTGCAAAAGGTAATAAGTAAAGACAAAATAAAGGGATTAGAAAGAGGGCAAAGTAAATTGCGACTGCTATTCACGACCAAACCAAGTATTTCATCGCCACTCCTACTTCACCTTTGTATTTCTCCGGAACACCCCGTGTCACTACGAAGATCCACAGTTGTTTGGATACTCCATCGTATGGTTATATACGAACTCGAAGGAACTTGTTCCAGTTCGGGGATGGATTCTGGTTCAGGAGAAATAGGAATAAGGTTTTATTCAGTTTTCTTTTATCTTTACCTTCTCTCGGGTTGCGAGTGCTCCTAGGATTAGGACAGTACACCTATTACGCTTATTGGATAGTCTTCTTCCAAACCATAGGCTGGTGCCAAACGGTAAGGAAGGAAGAAAACCATTTGCCTAAAGGGGTGTACAGAAGATAATGACTAAAGACATATAAAGAGATTTGGAGAGATGACAAAGAAATATACGGTTACAGTTGTGAATCTAATAATGGAAGAGGCATTACTAGGAATACCCGGATACCCCTTCGAAACATTTATATGTTTCAGTTTCACTGTGTATTGTTAAAAGAAAACTGATTTCCCAATTAGCCCTTGCTCCAGGGTATGTATTTACCAGGTTTGATTCTCACATCTGTATGGTTTTACAGATGATGAGTGGGAGTAAGTTACTGGGAATTGGGTGATCATCCTCATTATATCGGGATTCGTTGTAATTGGTGATATTTGAGGAAATCACCTGGGTTGTTTGCCGGACGACAAATATTTGGTTTTGAATATCCGTTGTTATGCACCAATTTCAAATTGATATATCTGTACGTTTATTTTTATAAAGTGAGACATAACTTTTTGAAATTATGTCCATGATATTTACCTATATCAGTGGACGGTTAGGTAAGGAGCATTAAACAGCGGTGTAATTCTTCTTAACCATAAGTACAGTTTTCAACCTACGACGCACAGGGTGTCAGTTATTAGACTCAGGGGACTTATACAGAGTATTGTATGTTGTCCAGTGTCCATGAGGACAGAGGGGTTGGTACTCGTACTACATTTTGTTTACTTGTAACTTCTCTAGTTCTTAGACATGTGTTTCGTAGAAATGTAAGGTCTAAGTTTTGAGAAGTTATAGGTATAAGAATAAAGTAGAGAACCAGGTGTTGCAAGTATCAGGATTCTTCAAGGTGATCGAAGATGTAGATACTTGTGTATGGTATTCAGTTGATAGTAATGATTATGGGAATTTGCTTCTCTTTCAGGTTACTCATATCTGGATGCATTCCTAAGTTGAGCGATGCTGATCGGCCTCTCTCCATTTAGTTGGCATGCACTGGAGACAGCTGCGTGATTTGAATCCGGTTCCAATTAAATCAGTGCCTCTATTTCTATATTGGATATAGAATAGTTCATATCTTAACAATGTTGAGGTACGGGGAGTTGTCCGGATTATGCTTAAAACCAGACTCTGGATAACTCAAGGCACGTTTCTGTAATGGCTGCTTGTGGGTTGACCCGGGATATGACGAGGGTTGACTTTCTACCATCTGGAAGATCAATAGTGATATTTTTCTTGACTCGCCACAATTAAAAATGGATTTTTTCAGAAAATAGTAGTGGGGGTATGGTAGAACTGGAAGTGATTCCAGAACCGCAAACGATTACTGAAAATTTGATAAGAACCTAAACATTCAATCTGGTTTGACATTCCATTGGCCACTCCACAGATATGGTGGGTAACCTCAGGCACCCGAGAGGTACTCCGGTAGCCTCAAGGACGGTGACAGGGAGGTTCTTGTTTACCCAGACTTGACATTGCTGTTGTTCCAGACTGTGAGACCCGGCAGGAGGATGAGTATAGCGTCGTTCTAAACTAGCTTTAAAAATGTACGTGTATATGACTCTGCCAGAGGGTTGTCGTAGTCAGTGGGAGCAGCGGAAGCATAGTGGACAAGTAGCTTATGTCTATTTATGGACTAAAGCAGATATAGCGGAGATAGATCATCTATTTCTGATGTGACAGTCATAGGTTTGACTTCATCAGAATAGGGGATGGATCTGTTAAGAAGGTAGTGGGTGTAATGTCCTGGTATATGGATGACATACACATAGTAGGAAGTGAAATTCCTATACTACGATCGGTTATACTTTGGTTGTCACACAGTGGTTTCTTCACATAGGATATAGATATAATATCAGACATTCTGGTTACTGGATCTATGGTTTTAGATCTGGATTTGGATAGTTTCCCAATCAGGGTACTAAGACAGCATTCTAAAGGTGTTTTAGAATGGACGACTCCTGGCACGGTAGTGTACCTGCAGGTGATGGAGTCACCCTCTCTAAAGGTATCTTACAGACTAAAGGGGAGAGGGACGTGCATGATTGGCAGATCACTTGCTTAGGCAATTGAGTCAATCATGAGATGTCAAGTACCACACCAGATGTTGTTTTTGCACTAGATGCAATAATATGATATTAATCCTATCCTGGAGAAACGTTCGGAAGCAGTTTTAGAACATAAGTGGACGTTTTAGGGATATGATAACAACAGCCTCTTTTAGGAGACGGTTATCATTCCAGGCTTCCAAGGTGACATGGATGACAGAGTGACTGTCAGAGTTATAGTTTTTCCTCTGACGAGGGGCAGTAGTTTGGACAGACGATCCAAGCGGACAATGAGGGAGGCATGGCGCAGGATACTGATTAAGTTCAGTTGACGGTACAGTCTAAGAAGTTTGGATTTGGAATTCATTTATGAACTAGGTCCCATCAGATATCCAGACATATTCTAAGACAGGTATTGTTCATTTCAGGAGATGGCTTTCTCCGTGAACTTGAGATAAAGAGAGACATAGAAAGAAACATCAGGGCGGATCCACTCACTGAGGCTATTCCTCGAACGCAGTAGTTTCACAACCGGGTTTTGTGAGACTGATTAGTAGAAGAGTTGGGTGTTCGGTATCACACGGGTTGTGAGTATGCGACATCGCAATAATTAGTCTTGAGTGCAAGTGGGAGATTGTTGAATATAGTGCCCTCAAAGTCAATTATTGGATCGCAGGCACGTGATTGCAATGATTGAGGGAGGACCTATGCCGGTAGGACAGTCTTACTCGTGATGATAGTATGCTATCTGGTTTATCTTTATCATCGTGTACTGCTTTAGGTGACCTTACAGGTCGCTATTACACGTTGATAGAGCCCTTAGGATTCTTGCTTGACTACCAGCAATATGATGGCGATCATATACGTGGGAGCTGGGATCTATAAGCACATCCTTAAAAGGTCCCTAGTCGTGGGAGTTTTCGAGATAGGGTATCGATACTCCGGAGTAGACTAGTGTATACAGTCGAGACCCCGACGAGGGGCGGTGGCCGGTCTCACAAGCCGTTGGTGTCAGTTGGTTCACCTAAGATGTATATAGGTGCTCATTGGGTTATGAGTACACCGGACAGGACTCGCCGGGAACATGCTAGTTGGTATTATACCTGACGTCAGATAGTAGTTTCCTGGTGATATGTGTACAGGTTAGTTCATCGACCTAAGATCGTCATTTGTCTCGTGTGAGTTCCCACTGTACTTTGATTACTACCCTACCACGGCTCAAAGGAGTCATGCAAACAGGTTTTAGTTGGGTACAGTCCCGAGCCACATGGAGGCAGCGAGTGGATCGGCAGGGGTTTCGTCTCTCCCGGTATTGGGGGTGAGATCACGCTGTGTCTAGGAAAGCCATTACATGAAGTCCTTGGCCGGCAGGAGATTTACTGGTAGGTATTCCAGTAGTATCTCAGGGTGTTCTGGGCTACACTCCGACACGACTTGTACCGCTTTTGAGGGTCTGACTTTTACCAACCCTCTAGGCCCGACATGCGATACTCATAGACAAACGGGCCGGACTGTACGAATATTGTCACTGACAGGCTCAGTAGGGTGTCAGGATGAGTTCGCTCATCGACCTCCCTTTTGGTCAATACATGGTAGCCCGTTACGTACGGCTAGTACCTCTGACGTGCTAGTGGTTAAATCCACAGCCAAAGTATTGACGAGTCTTTAGAATCCCCCACAAACAGCTTCTCATGTTTCGGGCGAAACGTTGTAGAGGCCGTATGATATATGGCAGGGTTCGATCATATACGTACAGTAGTGCACGGATAATGATCGGACGGATCATACTAGTGGGTTTTGGTTTAAGCCGGATCCTAGTATTAGATTTGTTGGATTACTTTAGTCTCATCGCATACGCATTCAGTCGGAATACGGATGCAGGTATGTATATACAGGTGAGGGGTATCCTTGTGATCCGTCATGAGTTTACTTTAGATGTTGCCATATCTTTTTATTGTTGTAAACATTTGGATTAATGTTTACAAATGGTGGAAATTGTGAGTGGATTTCATCATGAGATGCAATTAATGTGGCATGTTCATTTTGGTGACTCATGGTCTCTTTTCTTGTGAACATGTCATGTTAATTGAGTGATTAGAGTGTTGAAATGAGAGGTAGAGAGAGAGAGGGCAGCCATATGAGAGGGGTTTGCTCTTGTATTATTATGCAAGCTCTCATTTTATCAACACAATAACACAAAAGAAATGAGCATCTTCTTCTTCTTCATCTAGCTCACAGCATCCACCATGGCTTCATCTTCAACCTCCATCCATACACTCTCATGCGTTGAGAATCAATGGATGCAACAGACAAAGTGATCACACACATTCTCTACTTTACCTTGGACACGTCGGCTAGCAAATTTCATGTCTGAGTTGCTTCGGACGAAGCGGGAGCTCGTAAAAGGATTCGAAGATGTGGTACCCTTTCCGACGAGGAGACCGGAGATCGGAGATGCCGCAAGGAGCTTGGGTTGGTGGCCAAAGACCGAAGGACACGGATCGATCGGTATGGCTTTTCTAACCCTTCTCTAATTAGATAGTTATAGGTTAATGGTTCGATCCGGGAGAATGACTACGATAGCGCCGATTTCAAGTTTATGAAAAAGTTTTGTTTCCGCATTTTGGCCTCGGATCGACGGCCGGAGCGCTATCGTAGACTTACAATTAATTCAAGGAAAAACAAACCTATATGATATTGTTGGAACTAATTTTTGAAAACTGTTATTACAGACGTTTTATTTTGCTTTGCACAGCAGTATTCGGTTATGAATATCCAGCACCTCATTCGACGGGGCAAGAGCCGAGATCCCTTTATGGGGAGTGACCTCTTGGGCAAAAGTTTGCGTCTTTGTAATAACTTCACTATAGTCGATTCATTTACTTTGCATCGTGGTATTCAGTTAGGAATATCCTGCACCTCATTCGATGAGGAAAGAGACGAGATCCCTTCACAAGGAGTGACCTCTTTAGCAAAAGTTTACGCCGCTATATATTTGTAAAACCACTCGATTCCTTCAACGATATCAAGTTCATTACGTTAAAGGTTTTTCGCCAAAAACTAGTTGTAGCCCTCCGTCATTTCAGATTAGTATTGTTTAGTATTCGTGCTCAGCCGAGGTGTAGTGTTCGGTATCTATGTAGTGCTTTTCTGTTGCATGGTGATGCGATTAGTTAGGACAGTCGCACGGTCATTTTGGCTCAGTCAAGGACTCGTACGGGTGGGTTTAATGCAATCAAGATAATGACCGGTTGAACTTGACTAGGACCCTTTGATATGTTGGCTCAGTCAAGATCATTTGGGTCCTAGGGGTAAAAACCATATCGGGAGTTTCAAATATAAAGGAAATCTGCCAGGTATGCGCATACCTTCTGGAGTGTGGTGACTTGAGTGGCTTCCATAAAGTTATCAAGCGATGATAGTTGGGTCCCGATTCCCACTGATGAGTAGGTGTTATTCCTCGGATGATTTTCAGATGATCCCGACTAATTCTCCTTTTAGGGTTTGAAGGAGAATTCGAGAAAACAGTGGGAACCATCCTGATTAGATAAAATGATTAACCAATCTAATCTAGGTTAGAGTGTATGCCGAGTGTTTCTTTTCTCTCTCCTTTTAGCAGCGACCATGACCTGACCCTAAACTAAAACTCATGAACCAAGTTAACCGAACCTTCTTAAACACTTTGACTTTTGGATTGTCATTAAGTCACGTATATCCCTGCCACTCCTACTTCCCTTTTGCATTTCTCCATAACACTCTATATCACTACGAAGATCCATATTACTTGGATGTGCCATCGTATAGTTACATACGAACTCAGAGAAACTTGTTTCTGTTCGAGGATGGATTCCGGTTTTGGAGAAATTGAATAGGATTATTGGGATGTCTTTTCTCTTTACCTTCTCTCAGGTTGCGAGGGCTCTTAGTGTTAGGAGAGTACACCTATTACACTTATTGGATAGTCTTCTTCCAAACCATAGGCAGGTGCCGAAAGGTAGGGAAAGGAAGAAAACCAATTAGCCTAAGTATGGTGTACAGAAGGTAAGAAGTAAATACATATAAAGGGATTAGAGTGAGGGCAAAGGAAATTGTAACTGCTATCATTCACGATAAAGCCGCGTATATCATTGCCACTCCGACTTTCCCTTTGCATTTCTCCAGAACACTCTGTATCACTACGAAGATCCATATTGCTTGGATATGCTATCGTATAGTTACATACGAACTCAAAGAAACTTGTTTCAGTTTGAGGATGGTTTCCGGTTCTGGAGAAATTGAATATGATTATTCGGCTGTCTTTTCTTTTTCCCTTCTCTCAGGTTGCGAGAGCTCCTAGTATTAGGAGAGTACACCTATTACGCTTATTGGATAGTCTTCTTCCAAACCTTAGGCTGGTGCCGAAGGTTAGGGAAGGAAGAAAACCAATTAGCCTATGTATGGTGTACAGAAGGTAAGAAGTAAAGACATATGAAGGGATTGGAGTGAGGGCAAGGAAATATACGGTTACTGTCATGAATCTGGACAGTGGAAGAGGTATTACGAGGAATACCCGGCCACCCCTTCGAAACATTTTCATGTTTCAGTTTTACTGTGCAGTGTTAGTTGAAAACTGTTTTTCCAATTAGATTCTGACTCCAGGGTATGTATTTACCAGACTTGATTCTCACATCTGTATGGCGTTACAGATGTTGAGTGGGAGTAAGATATTGGGAATTGGATGATTAGATCCTCAATATATCAGAATTCATTATAATTGGTGATATTTGAGGAAATCACCTGGGTTTTGCCTAACGGCAAATATTTGGTTTTGAATATCCGTTGTTATGCACCAGTTTCAAACTGATATATCTGTATGCTTATTTTATAAAGTGAGATATAACTTTTTGAAATTATGTTTATGACATTTACCTATATCAGTTGATGGTTAGGTAAGGTGCATTCAACAGCGGTGTAATTCTTCTTAACCATACCACAGTTTTCAACCTACGATGCACAGGGTTTGAGTTATTAAACTCATTGGACTTATACAAAGTATTGTATGTTGTCCGATATCCGTTAGGACAAAGGGGTTGGTACTCGTACTATATTCCGTTTACTCATGACTTCTCTGGTTTTAGACAAGTATTTCGTTGAAATACAAGGTCCAAATTTTGAGAAGTTATAGGTATAAGCATAAAATAGAGAACCATATGTTACAAGTATCAGGATTCTTCGAGGTGATCGAAGTTGTAGATACTTATGCTAGGTATTCGGTCGTAAGTAATATATTTGAGAACTTGCTTCTCTTTCAGGTTACTCATCCGTGAGTATACTCCTTGATGAGTAATGATGTTTGGCCTTCTTCTATTTAGTTGATATGCACTGGGAACAACTGCTTAATTTTTGAATCTAGTTCTAATTAAATTAGTGCCTTTGTTTCTATATTGGATACAGAATGGATTCATATCTTAACGATATTAAGGTATATGGAGTTGTCCGGCTTATGCTTAAAACCAGAATCCGGATAAACTCAAGACACGTTTCAGTAATGGCAGTTTGTGGGTTATCCCAGACTTTGACGAGGGTTAACATTCTGCCATTTGGAGGATCAATAGATATATTGTTCTTGACTCGCCACCTGTTTTGGTAAAATGAATTCTTTTCAGAAAACATTAGTGGGAGTATGGTAGAACTGGAAGTAATTCCAGAACCACAAATGATTACTGAAAATTTAGTAGAACCTAAAGATTCAATTGGATTCGACAATCCATTAGCCACTCCGCAGATTTGGTGGGTAATCTCAGCCACCCGAGAGGTACTTCGGTCTCCTCAAAGACGGTGACAGAGAGGTTTTTGATGACCCAAGCTTGCCGCTACTGCTGTTTTAGACTATGAGATCTGGCAGGTGGATGAGTATAACGCCGTTCTAAATTAGGTTTAGAAGTGCACGTGTATATGACTCTGTCAGAGGGTTGTTGTAGTCAGTGGGAGCAGCGGAAGCATGATAGGTAAGTAGTTTATGTCTATTTATAGACTTAAGCAAATATAGCGGAGATAGATCTTCTATTTTTGATGTGACAGTCATAGAGTTTGATTTTATCAGAATAACAGATGGACCTGGTAAGAAGGTAGTAGAGAACGATGTCCTGGTATTTGGATGACATGCTCTTGATAGGAAGGCATTCCTATACTACGATCGGTTATACTGTGGTTGTCACAAGGTGTTTCTCCACATATGATCTGGATAAAATATCAGGGATTCTGATCACTATATCTATGGTTTTAGATCTAGATTTGGGAAGTGTCCCAATTTGAGTACTTGACACTATTATAAAAGTGTTTTAGAATGGACGACTCCTGGCGTGGTGGTGTACCCGCAGATGATGGAGTCACCCTCTTTGAAGAGATATCATCTAGACTAATGAGAAGAGAGATTTGCATGATTGGAATATCACTTGCTTAGGCAACTGGGCTAATCATGAAATGTCAAGTACCACACCAGAAATTGCTTTTGCACTAGCTGCAATAAGCATATATATTAATCCAATCCTGAAGAAATATTGGGAAGCGGTTATGAACATAAGAGAATGTTCTTGGTATATGGTAACGGCAGCCTCCTTCAGGAGGCGGTTATCATTTTTTTTAGGCTTCCAAGATGACCTGGATGACAGAGTGACTGTCAGAATTATAGTTTTCCCTCTTTTGAGGGGTAGTATGTTGGACAGGTAGTCCAAGCGGATACTGAAGAAGGCATGGAGCAGGATACTGATTAAATTCAGTGGATGATATGGTCTAAGAAGTTTGTTGGATTTGGAGTTCATTTGTGAACTGGGTCCCATCAGATATCCAGACAAATTTTAAGACATGTAATACTCATTTCGGGAGATAGCCTTTCTCCGCGAAATTGAGATATAGAGAGATAAACATATAAATATTAGAGCGGATCCACTCACTGAGGCTATTTCACAAACGTGCTTTGTGAAACTGATTAGTAGAGAAGTTAGGTGTTCGATATCACACGGACTGTGAGTATGCGACACCGCAACAATTATCCTTAAGTGCAAGTAGGAGATTGTTGGATATAGTGCCCTTAAGTTAATTACTGTAATCGCAGACACGTGATTGTGATGATTGAGGGAGGACCTACACGGGCAGAACAATTTTACTCAAAATGTTAGGATGCTATCCGGTTTGTCTCTATCATCATGTAAATGCATTATGTGGTATTATAGATCGCTATTACATATTGATAGAGCCCATAGGATTCTTGCTTGACTACCAGCATTATGATGGTGATCATATACGTGGAAGCTGGGTGGTCTATAAGCACATCCTTAAATGTCTCTAGTCGAGAGAGTATCGAGACAGGGCATCGATACTTCGGAGTAGACTAGTGTATACTTTTCGAGACCCCGACGAGAGGCGGTGGCCGGTCTCACAAGCCATTGGTGTCAGTTAGTCACCTAAGATAGTATACAGATGCTCATTGGGTTATGAGTTATACTGGACGGACTCGCCGGGAACATGCTAGATGGTATTATACCTATTGTCAGATAGCAGTGTAAGGTTACGGCAGCGCCCCGGCCATCAATCCGTGGCCAAACGCGGAACAAAAACTTTTAAAACCCGGCGCTAACGGAATCCTAATCGACGGATCGTACCATTAACCCTATACTAGTTCTATAAAAAGAGTTTGGAGAGGTTATACCGATCTATCCGTGTCCTTCGGTCTTCAACCTCTGCCCCAAGCTCCTCGCGGCTTTCTTGATCAAGTTCGATCTCCGGTCTCCCTCGTCGAAGACGATCCACGTCGAGGATTAGTAATACGGATTCCCGCCTCAAAACCGAAGCAACTCGAGCATCCAGTTTGCTAGCCTAGATACCTAAGATGAAGTAGAGAGAGTGTGTGATCATTTTGTCTCAATACACCCAAGGATTCTCAACTCATGAGATGGAATGGGTGGAGGTTGAAGAAGAAGCCATGTGAAGAAAAATGTGAGCAAGGCTTTGGCCATGTGAAGAAAATGAGTCTCTGCTCTTTTTTCTTGTGTTGAGTTGTGTGAGATGTATTGTGAGCAACTAAAGAAAAGCCTTGCCAAGAAAAGATCTACCTCTACTCACAATAATATCTCACATGACCCAACACTATGAGTCACCAAGTGCACATGCACCATTCAATGCCAAATGCCAAGACTTGCACTCACAATTTCCATCACAACAATATTAAACATTTAAAAACCCTAAATGTTTAATACAAAGAAAAGAAATAGCAACCCTAAAGTAAACTCGTAACGAATTACAAGAATACCCCTTATCCGTATATACATACCCGCATCCGTATTCCGACTGAATACGAATACAACGAGACGAAAATTATCCAACAATATAATACTAGGATCCGGCTTAAACCAAAGCCCACCAGCATTATCCGTCCGATCATGATCCGTGTACAAGTGCACGAATATGATCGAACCCTGCCATAAAACCATACGGCCTCTACAACGTTTCGCCCGAACCAGGAAAACCCTCTGTGTGGGACTCTAAAGACCCGTCAATACGCTGGCAGTGGGTTTAACCACAAGCACGTCAGTAGCACTAGCTGTACGTAACGGCTACCCAGGTATTGAGCGAAAAGGAGGCCGACGAGCAAACTCATCCTGAAACTCTACTGAGCCTGACAGTGACAATATCCGTACAGTCCGATCCGTTTGTCTATGAGTGTCGCATATCGAGTTTAGGGGGGTGGATAAAGTCAGACCCCTAATAACGCAACATTTAGTGTCGGTATGAAACCCTTCACCACCTGAGAAACTATCGATCCTAGATCAGTAATTCTCGTCTACCGCGGCCGAGGATTTCTGGTGATGGCCACCCTTGCACATCGCGACATCAACCCCCAATACCGAGAGAGACGAATCCCCTGACGATCCGCCAACTGCTTCCATATGGCTCGGGACTGTACCCAACTGAAACTTGTTTGCACGACTCCTTTGAGCCGTGGTAGGGTAGTAATCAAAGCACAGTGGGAACTCACACGAGACAAATAACGATCTCAGGTCGATAGACTAACCTGTACACATGTCACCAGGGAACTGCTATCTGACAATAGGTATAATACCAACTAGCATGTTCCCGGCGAGTCCGTCCTGTGTACTCATAACCCAATAAGCACCTGTATACATCTTAGGTGAACCAACTAACACCAATGGCTTGTGAGACCGGCCACCGCCGCTCGTCGGGGTCTCGATCCGTATACACCAGTTTACTCTTGGAGTATCGATGCCTAGTCTCGAAACTCTCACGACTAGGGACACTTTAAGGATGTGCTTATAGACCACCCAACTCTCACGTATATGATCGCCATCATACTGCTGGTAGTCAAGCAAGAATCCTATGGGCTCTATCAACATGTAATAGTGATCTGTAATGTCACCTGAAGCATGTACACGATGATAAAGACAAACCGGATAGCATACTATCATCTTGAGTAAGGCTGTTCTACCGGTATAGGTCATCCCTCAATCATTGCAATCACGCGCCTGTGATTCAATAATTGACTTGAGGGCACTATAGCCAACAAGCAATTCTCAGGTGATATGAGTATAGGTTATTATGTCGACCCGAGATCGTCACTTGTCTCGTGTGAGTTCCCACTGTGCTTTGATTATTACCCTACCACGGTTCAAAGGAGTCATGTAAACAGGTTTTAGTTGGGTACAGTCCCGAGCCACATGGAGGCAATGAGCAGATCGTCGGGGATTCGTCTCTCCCGGTATTAGGGGTTGATGTCGCGCAGTGCACGGGTGGCCATCACCAGAAATCCTTGGCCAAGCTAGACGAGAATTACGGATTTGGATCAGTAGGTTCTCAGTGGGTGATGGGCTTCATACTGACATGAAATATCGCGTTATTAGGGGTCTGACTTTATCCACTCCCTAGACCCGATATGCGATACTCTTAGACGAACAGACTGGACTGTATGGAGATTGTCACAGACAGACTCGGTAGGGGTTCGGATGAGCTTGCTCGTCGGCCTTCCTTTCGCTCAATATCTGGGAGGCCGTTACGTACAGCTAGTGCCACTGACGTGCTTGTGGTTAAACCCACTGCCAGATACAGAGGGTTTCCCTGGTTCAGGCGAAATGATGCAGTAACCGTATTTTGATACTGCAGGGTTCCGATCGAATGATTCTACTAGTTACCCGGACTTTCGATCGGACGGTTGATAATACTAGCCGGCTCGGGATTGAGCCGGATTATTAAATCAAGTATTGATTTAATAATTTACATATATGTATATTCTAGTATTATGTTTTTTGTGTTATTTTATCTTTTTGGGTATTCGTAGTTTGGTACGAATATAGGTATGTATATACATTTGAGTGTAATCCGTATTTATACGGAAAACATTATAGAAGGTGGACACCTCATTTTGGATTATCCATTTATTTATATAAATAGAAATGAGAAAAGTTGATGAAGAAAGAATGGTGAGAACCATGCTTGAATAGTAATGACAAATGAATTGTTAATTCATTTGTGCTAGCTATTCAAGTATGATTGATATATTATATTTGGAAATTGGTTTTACAAAACCTTGCTTGAGATTTTCTCTCACTTGGATGGTTGATTATTTTTGAGATGAGAAAACACCCTCACCATTTACTTGCTCTCTTCACTACCTTTCTTGACCTCCTTCTTCTTCTTCTTCATCTTCTACCCTACCATCTCATGTGTTGAGAAATAAGGGTAAAAGAGAGATAGATACACACTTAGAACAACTCACTACATCTCTAAACACTCTAGATTAGCAACCTAGAGTCCATAGTTGCTTCACTAGATTCTTAGTGTGGAGTTAGAGCCATGAGCTGCATCTCTCGGGTGAATCATTTTCGACGGAGGAAGATCGGCGGCCAAGCTCAATCGAGGACACCTCAAAGAGCTAAGGAAGATGGTAGAAGACCGAAGGACACGGTTCTTTTGGTATATAACTTCTAACCTTGTAGTTAAGATATCTTTTTGTAGCTAGTGTAGATTTATGGTTTCGATTCTAGACGGGTTTCTTAGCGCCAAGTTTTTAAACGCCAATTTTTGTTTCGCATCAGCCACGATAGATGGCCAGGACGCCAGCAAACCCTAACAACATGCACCATTTTATTAAAGGGCTGTTAAGTTTTCCTTCCAAAACAGTTTGTGTGTAGAGCATTTGACCTATTTTGGACCAAAGTACCTCAAACCAACTCCGATGAATCCTGACCCTAATCCAATGAATCTCGACTCGCTCCCTCACGGTCCTAACGACTCCAGCGAACTCTATCCCTCCTCTCCGGTGACGAACAATGGTCCCAATCCTAAATCGAATCCAAGCATAAAACGACGGGACCGTTGATTTTAAGAAAACCTTAACCCTAATTTACGCCTTAGCTCAAATCTCAATCCTAATTGACGGTAAGAAAAAATCCCCTAAAAAGGTACTAAGCTCTTATACCAATCGTTGAGACAATGCAGTGGTAACCTTGTGGATCGTCTTATAACAATCAAATAAAAACATAAATAAGAACAGAGAGGAAAACCACAACGCAAGAAAAGTAATCAAAAAACAGAAAGAGATTCCAATATTGATGTGCCTTATTTACGTGAAGAGCCCAGGAGAATTCATTATAATAATAACACTAATAATAATAATAATAATAGTACAAGAGTATTGCACATATGCCTTCTCTTAATTTTTATACAAAATCCTTACGGCAGCAATACCCTGGACACTATTTTGGCCATGAACCTTAGAGAATTGGCCTTTATACCTCTTTACTCAAAACTTTTCTCTATGTATTTTGTCTAAGATGAGAACCACCACCTTTATTTATAGAATTAGATAGGATAGCTGCAAATCAGAGAAGCATTTTTTATTCTTATCAAAAAATAATATCCTTATATTTAAATAAGACTAATTTATTTATTCTTGTCTATTACTAACTTTATAATTTGAATTTTGACTGAAATACTAACAATTGAAACCCTAATCCATGGGACATGGACCGTAATCCAATCTCTAATTCAAATCCTAAAATGAAACCACTGTTGACAATCAAAACCTAAATCCATGTTTTTTTTATTGAAGGAAGTGGTAAAGAACACTATAAGGTGTTTATATAAAGAGAATAATGGAGGTAAGAGGCCATAGGAGGGGATTTCCTCCTATGGCGTGGAAAAAATACATCCTCCACTAATTTTTCCGACGATCGGCACCAATCATCATCATCGTTATCATCTAAGATGTGCGTACACCAAATTTCATGTGAATCCACAACTTTTTCACCGTTGATTTAGTGGGTTTAAAATTAACGGTTTACCGACAATAGAACTTTTTATATTGCTAAATCAACGGTGAAAAAGTTGTAGAATCACATGAAATTTGGTGTACCCATATATTAGATGATAACGATGAAGATGATGGGGGCCGATCGCCGAAAAATTGGTGGAGGTGGTATTTTTTCCATGCCATAGGAGGAAATCCCCTCCTATGGCATCTTTCCTCCATTATTCTCTTATATAAAATCCAAAAAATGTCAGGGGCGTACGTAATAAAATCCTTTCCACTTGGCCTCTTTCATTTGCATACTTCTTGGACAGCGGCGCTTTCGAGTTTCTTCCCTTCATTTCTCAAAAATCTAAAACCCTAACCCTAAACCCCCACGCCCCCAAATTTCTACCGCTCTCCTCCTCTTCAACTCCAATGTCAGAGCCCAGTGATCCCGCTTCTTCTTCATCCTCCGCACAATCGAGGCCGATTGATTCAAAGCCAGTGGTCGTCAGAGTCAAGAGGAAGTCGAATCAGGAGCCACTCGATGCCTTCTGTTAGTTCCTCTTCTTGCTATTTGTTCTGCTCGCGTTCTTTGTTTCAAAGATTTTTTTTTTTGGTTTTAATAGTGGAGAATTTGTTTCTCTAGGGCTGGAGATCAGCGAAAGGCCGGCGAAAAGGCAATTCTTGGATCTTGAGGGCCTCTCCATCGCCGAGTCTACCAGTACAGGTATAAATTTCTTGGATTTTTTCATATATATTTTTTGAATTTTGAAGCATATGGTGTTTATTCAGAAATTATTCTATATGTCAAGTTTAAGTTTATGGAAATTTTATTGGACGATTCGTTTATAAGGAAACTTGAAAGAGCAAGTGATGTAAGGGGACTTTGCAGCACATAGAAACATAAACGTGCGAATGAATTAGAAGTGGAAGAATTAGTAAAAACTAGCAGGGATGCAACTCATTTTTGCATGTTTATAATGCAGTCACAAAGGAAGTAAGAACGAAGAAGATATTGGTGCAACATGTTGAGACTGTTAACGTCTCTGAGGAAGCTAAAGATGTTCTGCAGTCATATCTGGTTAGCTTTCCACGTTTCGTATGTCTTTGTGTGCATTTTACTTATGGCGCTGCAAGTTTCTTTAAGCTGGTGTTTTTTTATTCAATGAATAATTAGTATAATGTGTTGTTTCATGATTGCTGATGGTTCTAGGAGAAGAATATGAGTTCTTTGTGCGCAAAGCAATGCCTTTTTTCAGTAGATAAGCTCTTTCTTCACTGTGGATCTATGTTTTCCCAGATATCTAGTTTATAAATTCTATGATCGATTTTCTGCACATTTCATCAAGATGTTGCAGGATTTGCTTCAAGACTGTTTAGGTGGTTGCTTTGCATATAGGTAGTAAAATGTTGCGTGGATTAAGATTAAGAATTATATTCCAACCTATGCTCACGGCTTGCCTATGGGACAATGGATTAAGAATATCTTGCATCTGATAATGGAAATTTCCTCATATGGTTTTCTATACAAACAATTTATGAGTGAATACGTAGAGAAATAGAAAGACGTACTTGACAAACCATACATCTTAGTCTTTGTAAACTAACTATATACATTAGATGTTATTTTTATGCTGCTCTCCTATTGTTTAAATGGATTATCCATTACACTCATTGCTTCTGTCATGTTTTTATGTGTCTAAACTGCTCTTTAGAGATTGTCCCCCCCTACCCCGGTTTTAAAATTATGAATATGCATCTAAACATTACATGTGAACTTTTAATGTGTAGTACAGCACTGAATGCATTATTGGGAAGCCAACGACTGATTTTTTTTTTAAATAATTTTTTTTTGCATTGCAGCCTAATTTGAATGGCTCAAAGGAACTCAAAACAAAGATTGAGGAGCGGAGGAGCATGCTCAAACAAGACAAAGTAATTATACTATGTTCTCAATCGATAGAGTCTAAATAGAGGAATCCTCAATATTGTGATATAAATTATTCATGCACATTAAAACCTTTTTGAACTTTGTTTGTTATTCTTTGCAGATGCATATTTTCTGTGTGTCACATTCTTCTTCTTCAATTGACACTGGACATAAGAGTTTATTTGCCAATTTTTTATATTTCTATTTGCATTCTCTCAGAATTTTATGCTTACTCTTAGATTTTAGTGCCTGTCATGCTTATAGTTGGCTCACTTAGATTGTTTCATTTATAATATTTCACTTGCATATTTCATTCATTTCACACAACATCAAGCAGCAACACACGTGAGGTTATAAAAAAAGATGAATTGGAGCATACGACATACCTGGTGGCTTGGTGGCATTCTTGTTCTTAGACCATTATTGAACTTGGCATATATTACAAACTTTGCTTATGTTTAGAGTTCAGGGAACAAAGAGCGTGTGGAGGGGATACAACAAAAAAATAAAAATAAATAAATAACAAATAGAAAGATCATTTCCAGGGGAAGATCAAAAGGAAAATGGGAGCAACAAGAACTAATGATGAGTTAATTTTATAGATATTACCTATATTTAGTGGCATCGTGTCCTACTTAGGATTGGTTATTTTTCCTTGCATATACACAAGCTTGTACACTCCCCTTTGTAATTTATGATTATATATACTTGTAATATGGTTACTTGATTAGATTGCAGTTTCTCATTTACCAGTTGATGGAGAGCATATATGAAGGTGGAAGAAGAGAGAAGAGAGAACCAAAGGCTTATATCCCAATTTAATCATTCACCGGCATTAGATGAGGACTTCTTAGTTACATGAGCAGCATTGATTAGGAAAGCTAGGAAAGGGTAAAGTAATGAGCTGTAGCTACTTTCCACTTAGAGGCTGTTTGGCAATGAGAAAGTAAAGTGGAAAGTAGGTAAGTAAAAAAAAGTGAGCCGCTTTCCATTATTTTGGTGTTTGGCAATTGGCAAGTGACACATGATTTAGAAAGTCACTCACCTTTTTTTCTCACCATTTAAAGAGGTGGATAATGGGAAGTTAAAAATAAAATCATTTTGAAATCTAAACTAATTTTTTTTGTCTCTAAACAATTTTTATTATTAATAAAAAAATGTGCCACATCATTATTCATCTCAACTTTCTTTTTACTTTCTTCATCCAAACTAAACATATTTTTTCATGTGAAAAGTGAAAAAGAAAGTACTTGCTCTAGAAAGTACTTTCCTTCGACTTACCTACTATCCTTATTTTCCATCACTTTCCTTTTGCCAAACATGCCCTTAAATAAAGCTAAAGTACAACTCAAGTTACTTTAGTAAATTTTTACTCTCTTTTATACTTTAGCTTTTGGCCATGTAGAAAAAGTTCTTCAATAGTGTCCGACTTACATTACTCGGCACTTCCCACATATGTATAGTTCTAGCACATGGATATGAAGAATCTGTAATGATCAAAATTTGAAGTCACTGTATACTCTCTCCCTCTATCTCTCTCTGTGTGTTGATCACACATTGTCTCCTTTATGTGTGTGTGTGTTGATCACACATTCTCCTTTGTGTGTGTGTGTGTGTTGATGACACATTGTCTCCTTTATGTGTGTGTGTGTGTGTGTGTGTGTGTGTGTGTGTGTTGATCACACATTGTCTCCTTTGTGTGTGTGTGTGTGTGTGTGTGTGTGGATCACACATTGTCTCCTTTATGTGCTTCTATCTATATGCGTAATTAACGACAAATCTAATGGACCCAACGTAGCGAAGTCTTTAATGTCATATTTCATAGTAGTTCTCAGATTATCATCTTCAGAATTCAATATACGACAGTTAGAAAGAGTCTGAAGGACCCTTTTTTTAATGGGTAACGGATTTAGTGAGTACTTGCCAACAAACTGAATTAGGAGCTACCTCTTTTGTATTTATTAATTTTATCATTTTATTTTTTTCTTTGTTTGATTTTCTTTTTACTGTTTTCTTTTCGATTATCAAGCAAAAACATTCACGGTTATGATATTTTGTTAATGCAGAAGCAGGAGCAGCTAAGGTCTACAGCCAGAAAAAATCATGAGGTATGTGTAACCCTGGTTTTATATTTATTTTTCCTTAGATTTTCGTGCATTTCCTTTGAGGCATAGTAACCATGCTTCCCTTTGCGTGTTCATACAATTTTTCCATGTATTAAGTGTTAAATGTGTAATGGCAACACCCTTTTTCCTCCAGGATTTTGCTTTCTATTTTCAGATGGCTAAATACTTTGCTCTAGTGCAAATATCCTACTATATTGATTAATAACAGCCTCTAGCCCACGTTTTGATATAGTGGGGTTTTAGTGTTAAGGTTATTAATGGTTAGTGGGTTTGTTAATGTGTTGGGTTCATTAACGGTTTAATGAGTTTATTATAGGTTGTTGGGTTATTATGGTTAATTTGACACCATAAAAATTTACTAAATTGTTATAGTTTAGCTACTTATTTTAAAAATCCTAATTCTTAACAAATTATCTCTCAAACGATATAAAATTTGTTATTCCTGATCCGAGACGGCCGATACAACCAAGTTTGTCGATTCCGATGCTAAAAGTGACATCCAACACTGGTCTTGATAACGAGATCTCGAATCTTTCTCCAGCCTCCTGGCCCATCTCACAATGTGAAAAATACAAATGATTTCAACAAATAATTTTTTGATATAAACATTTATGACCGACTCTAATATGTCAATAGGATCCTTTTGTCTGCGAATGATGCAAGAAACCTTTCTCAATCAATCTTACTTGACATGAGCATAAAAATAGTTTGGAAGCAATGTTGTTTTATAATGTTATTTAGGGGGAAATTTTGTCCACCCCCATGGAATTTGAAT
Organism: Agapanthus africanus; assembly: GCA_030015575.1. Taxonomy (NCBI): domain Eukaryota; kingdom Viridiplantae; phylum Streptophyta; class Magnoliopsida; order Asparagales; family Amaryllidaceae; genus Agapanthus; species Agapanthus africanus. Next base: position 459,919,593 of record JASDDO010000019.1, on the reverse strand, counting down.
GTAACGTGTATGCATGTCCTATAATTTGAGCTCACCCTTGTTGATACCAAAGTATTTCCTCTCAACCGCCCGTCCCATTTCATACAATACGGTTGCCTTTCTTAAATTGAGATGGACATGCAACAGGACTGTTCACCGCCGAAAGACAGGGACCGAGACGTTGGGACGTCTGGCCTGAATTTGGGGGCAGATGCTATTTAGACTTTTCTATCCACCTCTTCGAAGATACCAAGTTGATTTATGACACCATATATCGGAGGTTTGGACATACGTGACCGTTGTAACAAACTTTATCTGATTCCCCCTCGTTTGTGAAGGGTTTTTGATTGTGGGGACACTCTTTCCTGCAGGCGCAAGCTCCTGAGTTAATTACGTTATTGCATTGCGATAACTACTTTCTCCTGCTCCGGCAGTTCACTTCGTGTCGTGTTGTGTTTTTGTTTCTTTTGGTTGCCCGCAGATTGTATATGGAGACTAGTTTATGTCGCTGCCCGTAGGGTGCGGATTAGTCCAAATCCGTATATTTTAGATTTGAGCTTGAGTCAAGAATTTGCTTGACGGGGTTTTGAATTTAGGTTGTATATTCCGATAGTTCAAAAATATCTTTGTTTATTTAAGGATCGTTAATCTAGTTGAGATTAAGATCAATTTAAATCTATAAGCGAGCATTTGGGCTCAGTTTGTTTTCGCTAAGGATACGTTAGTTTTATTTGGGACTAAGATAAACTTACCAACATTTTAGGATCATTTTTACTTAAGATCTAGCAGAAGAGCATTTGGGCTCAGTTGTAAGAAAACTTCAGAGACTTAGCTAATTTGGGCTTAGTCTACTTAGTCTTTAGTATTTTTTATTCAAAAGTGCTAAGCACTTATTTGGGTTCTGATGTTCACATGTATGTCATGTGAAGCATTCAGTCATGGGCGTTACCCAATAAATGTTGAACACTTTAGTCATTTTGACTAAATGTGAAGTGCTAAGCACTTCTTATGGCGTCCACGTGAGGTGCACGTGCGGCGTTGGGCGCTGTCCAATCAGTGCTAAGCACTTAGCCGTTTTGGCTGTATATGGAGTGCTAAGCACTTTTACTCAGCGCTCACGTATGTTTCACGTGAGGCGCTGGCCTTCTGCTTTGGGCGCCCACGTGTATTTCATGTGAGACGCCAGACGCTGTTAAAAGGGCGCCCACGTGGGAAGCACGTGAGGCGCTAGTCTTTTTCCCTTTTTTAGAGATTAAATCTCCGGGAATGACATTTTGACCATTAATGATCACCAAGATCTCCGTTTTTTGAAGATCTGAGATCGGGTTTTTCTTTAAGAACCAAGTTCTTTTATAGGTTCTTTTTCCTTTTGTTTTTCTTTTGGACCTAATTCTTTTTTGAATCTTTGATTCAGAATAAGATCTTCCCGAAGAGAATTAAATTCTCAATTGTGGGAGTTGTTTTGTGGATCTCTGATCCAGAGAAAGAACTAAGTTCTTTGAGAAGAGTTAAACCCTTAAAATAGGTAAAAGAGAATTTTTATCTCTGTGTTCTATTTATCTCGGTTCTCTTTTTGAAAGGGAAGCCTTTCTATATGAGAATTAAATTCTCTATTGTTTTTTAAGCTCTCTGTATTTTTTCAGAAGCTTATAGGGTTTTTTTCTATATGAGACTTGAAGTCTCGGGTCCTTTATATAGTGGAGGCAGATTGTTAATTGGTTTTGAGAAAATCTCTCATCGAGAGATTCCAATTGATTTAATAAGTCTCAAAATTGAGTTGGGGAATTTTACCCACCGTTGGATCTTTGATCCAAGAACTTCTGTTTTACAGAATATGTTTTCTTGTTTTTAACAAGATTGGTGAAATATTTTCTCATATAAAAAATTTATTCTGTAAAATGGTGATTCTTTTAATCACCATTAGATTTTTAATCCAAGGGTTCTCTGTTTTACATAGAGCAATCTTTTTTTATTTAGAAAAATTGAGGGAATATATTCCTAAAAATAGAATCTTATTCTATTATTGGAAAATTGATCCAACCGAGAGTATCTTTCTTATTTAGAAAGATTTGGGAGATATTTTCCCCTAATAGAATTTAATTCTATATTTTGATGATTTATTATCTCCAGTAGATCTTTTAATCCAATGGCTCTGTTTAACAGAGAGTATCCTAAATTCTCATGTAGAATTTAATTCTATTGATCTTAACTTGGGCGCTGGCGCTCACGTGTTGTGCACCTGAGCGTCACTTAAGAATTTAATTCTTATGATGGGTACTCCTGTACTTTGCATATTGGCGTCCGCATGATGGGCACGTGCGGCACCATATAAGAATTTAATTCTTATTCAGAAAGCGTTTCTGTGCTTTACACATTGGCGCTGTTATGAGCACGTGCGGCGCCACCACAAAATTGGTGCTGGCGTTGGCGTTCTCGTGAGAAACACGTGAGGCGCTGCCCCATTAGCTTTCAATAGAGTTTTGCTCTTTTTATATTGTTTAAATTTTGGCGGGAACAAATGCCCCCCACCACTTTGCTCACGTAAGTATGTATGTGGGTGAAGTAGTGCAAAGTTATGCATGGCCATAGAATTGATGGCTTATGAGTCAAGTTTAATATCCTTGTAGCCTAAGGATTTTTTTAATTTCATGAGCCGTAAGGGTTTCAAGAATGTTTTTTCCCTATGAGTCTTGAGGATCTCACATGTGCATATTCTCCTTGGGAATTGTGGGGATTTCTAAGTATCTTTCACTTTCGTGAGACGTAAGGATCTTATGCAGGTATTTTCTCCTTACGGGTTGAGAGGACTCGTAAGTGGCATCTTCACTTCATCGATAAATGTGGCTCGTGGATAGTATAAAAGAGTCAGTTTAGACCTTCTTGTAGGGCAGCGATGGCTTAGGAAACAAGTTTAGATCCGTCACCTAAGGGTTTTCAACTTTATGAGCCGTGAGGGTCTCATAAAGATATTTCTCCCTCCGAGTCGAGAGGATCTCGTAGGTGTATTTTCTTCTTAGAAATCGTGAGGATTTCTAAGTGATTTTTCTCTTGAGAGTCGTAAGGATCTCATCAGGGAATTTTCCCATTACGAGTGGAGAGGACTCGTAAGTGGTTTCTCCTCATCGGTATGCGACTTTGGAGAATGTGGCCCGTGGATATTATACAAGAGTCAGTTTGGACCTACTTGTAGGGCCACAGTGCTTAGGAAACAGGTTGATATCCCCGTCGTCTAGGGCTTTTCACCTTTATGAGCCATGAGGGTTTCATAAAGATATTTTTCCCTACGAGTCGAGACGAGTCGAGAGTATCTCGCAGGTGTATCCTAACGTGAAATATAGATAACCCCTTTTTTGATAGGGGTCCGTTAGGTTTGTTGCACTAGAGTTTTAGTCCGTGGTACCATCGCGTTGGCTCATATATTTCTCGATATGTAGTCTTTAAGCCGCTGTTCGAGTAACCCCGCGATTGTTGTGTCTCTGATCCTTTTAGGGGCTGGACAAGACGTTTTCAAGTAATCTCCTTATGTTATATAACCGTCGGAAAAGCAAGCGTTAGGAATTTGCCATGACGCTTTTTACCTGAGGTTAGGCTTAATTTGGAGCCCCGATGAGCCATAACCGCATCCTTCTGGGGTGGGATGATCTCCAATGGTCTTTTAGGCTTTATATGAGTTGTCGTCAAGACTCGAAGCTGGGAATATGCCGTCATTTCGTTTTTTGCTTTGACGACGTCGCGTCGATTCTTTGCTGAAATAGGGTAGACATCTGTAGGACATCTATGCTGTATGTATTGCAATTGAACTCAGGAGCTAAGAATATGCCATTGCTCCAGTTTCATTTGATAGCTGCGTTCGCATCCTGCTGAAATGAGTGGGAACACCTGGATAGTCTCTAGGTTGTATATGTACCGTCAAGTCTTGGAGCTAGGATTTTGCCATTACTTCTTTTTTCTTCGACCCTCGTGTCTTTCATTTTTGATGATGACGTTGCGTCTGCATCCTGCTGGAATGAGAAATAACGCCGTGATAGTCTTTAGGTTGTAATGTTGCCATCGAGAATTGGAGCTAGGAATATGCCATTACTCCACTTTGTAGACGTCGCATCTGTATCTTGCTGGAATAAGGACGTCAAGTTTTAGGGATCGTGGGACTCTTAAGTGTGCTGCTCCTTTGTGAGTCGCAAGGATCCCACGCAGGCCTTTTTCTAATTTTTTACGAGATTGCGTCCTTTCGGGTTTTCATAAGCTCACCGATAGCCCTGTTGTTTTTACTCATAGCGCCCTTTCAGGTTTTCATCCGTACCCATTTCGCTTGTGGACATACATTTTTTTGCGAAACTCTCGAAAGCAGCTTCGTCGTAGATGACCCATTTGTTTGCCAGCGGGATTTGGGGGTGGCTTCATCGCTGGAGTAGCTGTGTAGCCAGTGTGGCTTGAGTTGCAACCTTCGCCGTTAGGACTTCGATTGCAATATAGATCTCAAGGAAGCATATCACCGTATTTGGGGGCGATTTGCTAGTTTAGGGACATCTCGGTCCGTTGCGCCATGTTTGAGGCAAAGTTTTAGTTTAGGGATATCTCGGTCCGTTGCCATATTTGTGGCGGATTTTTCTTAGTCGAAAGAAGCTTTAGCTTAATGGCTTCTCGGTCCGTTGTCAGTTTAGGGACATCTCGGTCCGTTATTGCCATGTTTGAGACGGATAGTTAGTTTAAGGACTTCTCGGTCCGTTGTTAGTTTAGGGACATCTCGGTCCGTTGTCGCCATGTTTGAGGCGGAGTTATAGTTTAAGGGCATCTCGGTTCGTTGTTAGTTTAGAGACATCTCGGTTTATTGTCGCCGTGTTTGAGGTGGATAGTTAGTTTAAGGACTTCTCGGTCCGTTAGTTTAGGGACATCTTGGTCCATTGTTGCCATGTTTGAGGCGAATAGTTAGTTTAGGGGCTTCTCGGTCCGTTGTCGCCATGTTTGAGGCGGATAGTTAGTTTAGGGGCTTCTCGGTCCGTTAGTTTAGGGACATCTCGGTTCGTTGTTAGTTCAGGAACATCTTGGTCCGTTGTCGCCATTTTTGAATCGACGGAGCATTTTGGATACTACTTCTCGGAGTCCTGACTCAGGCAGATAGCGAGCGGACACAAGCGTCGTCATCTATCATTGACCTAAGCCGTGACTCGTCAGGCGTGGTATTTTTTGAAGAATCGGTCGTTTATTGGCCGAAAGGGTCTTTCGCCATGCATATCCATGAGCAGGTAGGCTCCACCTTGATAGACTGTCTATAATGTACAGGCATTCATAGTTCGGCTCGAACTTTTCCCATTTTGCACAATTGGGAATCATTGGTCTTTTGACGACTACCACGAGTTCGTCTTGGCGCAATGTTTTCGGCTTGGTCAGTTTTTCGTATGACCGCGTCATCCTTACCTTATAAGCTTCCAGATTTTGCTGTGTTATAAGGCGAGTTTCGTTGAGGGCATCGAGCTTCTCAAGCCGAAGATGAGCATTTTCATCTGTCAGCTAGTATAGGACCCCTACTCGTAGAGAGGGGAGTTCTATTTCCAGGGGAAGCACTGCTTCCGTGCCGAATACCAACGCGTATGGTGTGGTATTCGTGGCCGTTTTGAACATTGTTCGGTACGTCCAGAGAGCTTCGTGTAGCCTTTCGCCATGCATATCCATGAGCAGGTAGGCTCCACCTTGATAGACTGTCTATAATGTACAGGCATTCATAGTTCGGCTCGAACTTTTCCCATTTTGCACAATTGGGAATCATTGGTCTTTTGACGACTACCACGAGTTCGTCTTGGCGCAATGTTTTCGGCTTGGTCAGTTTTTCGTATGACCGCGTCATCCTTACCTTATAAGCTTCCAGATTTTGCTGTGTTATAAGGCGAGTTTCGTTGAGGGCATCGAGCTTCTCAAGCCGAAGATGAGCATTTTCATCTGTCAGCTAGTATAGGACCCCTACTCGTAGAGAGGGGAGTTCTATTTCCAGGGGAAGCACTGCTTCCGTGCCGAATACCAACGCGTATGGTGTGGTATTCGTGGCCGTTTTGAACATTGTTCGGTACGTCCAGAGAGCTTCGTGTAGCCTTTCGTGCCAGTCTTTTTTGTTTCTGGACACCGTCTTTTTTATAATCTTTGTCAAGGTCTTGTTGAAAGTTTTGGCTAGACCGTTGGCCCGAGAATTATAGACTGAAGAGTATCTCCAATCTATTTTATATTGTTGTTTGAAGCGGCTGATTTTATGACTTTTATAAGCTGACCCATTATCCGAGATAATTCGTCGTGGAGTGCCGAACCGATAGATGACATGTGTCCTGAAGAAATGGAGGACGTTCTCCGTTTTCACCTCCCTTAGTGGTACTGCTTTTGCCCACTTGGAGAAGTAGTCGGTCGTTGCCAGTATGAACCGATGTCCTTCGGACGAAGCCGAATCAATGGAGCCAATTATATTGGTTCCCCACATTTTGAACGGCCAGCTAGCCACTGTTGAGTTTAGCGGATTTCGATGTTGGTGGATAAAGTCCCCGTGAATTTGGCACGAGTGACACTACTTCGCATATTCGAGACACTCCTGAATCATTGTGGGCCAATAGTAACCCATTCTTTTTATCTTCAGCTTTATCTTTGGCCCAGCTTGATGAGAACCCGCAGAGTCCGTTGTGAGTTTCTCGGACGACTCTCTTCGCTTCTTCTGGTCCCAGGCATCTAAGCCACAGATATTCGAATGATCTCTTATATAGAGTATCATTGACGGAGGCGAAGGACAGAGCTCGTTTCATGAGTTGATGTCTAGACGACGCATTTTTGGGCGTTCGTTGGGATTTGAAGTAGTCTATGAAGACTTCCCTCCAATCTTTGATCTTTTCTTCGTCCTCTATTTGAAGGGCTACTTGTCCAGTCGTTTTTTTTTCTTTCAGATGGTTTTATTAAGTCTTCCGAAGATACATATGTTGGCGCGAGAATCCTGCGGCTTTGCACAATGATCCTTATGTTATTGAGGTCTTCATCGGCCAGTTCTTTAGCCAATTTGGCTAATGCGTCCGCCTTACTGTTTTCTGCATGCGGTATACTCTTCAGGATATAGGAGGGGATGTGTCAGCAGTTGCTGCACTCTTTTGCCATACTTTATCAGCTCTGGCTTGCATGTTTGATAGTCGCCATTTACTTGGCTAACGATCAGCTGGGAGTCTTCATATATGAGGTCTTTGATTCCCATGCCGATAGCGATCTCGATACCTACTATCAAAGCTTCATATTCAGCTTCGTTATTAGTTCTTGGCTCCGTTAAGGAGAGGGCGTAACGCAATATCCCTCCTTGCGGAATCACGAAGATAAGGCCACCCCGGCTTTGATTATGGGGGTGTTTTGCTTTCGCTTTTTCACGGAAGATGCTCCATCGAAGTAGAGTTCCCATTGGGAATCATTTTCTTCCTTCTCTATTTCGATTGTGTTGAACGCATGTTCATCCGGCAACTCGCAATTTAAGGGGGAGTCGGCTAGTATCGGATGCTCCGCGAGAAAGTCGGCAATGGCATGGCTTTTCACTGCTTTGAGGGGTCGATACGTTATCGAGAACTCCATCAGGAGGACCCATTTGGCAAGTCTTCCTGTTAGTATGACCATTGACATCAGATATTTGAGAGGATCCACTTTTGATATGAGATGGACCTCGTGTGCCAAGGCGTAATGTCTGAGCTTCGTTATCGCAAAGATCAGTGCCAGACAATGCTTTTCGATGGGGGAGTAGTTGTTTTCTGCCCTCAGGAGAACTCGACTCAAATAGTACAGAGCTCTCTCTTTTTCCTGATCGTTCTCTTGTGCTCACAGCGCGCCTAGAGAACCCTCGAGGGCCGTTGTGTATAGGATAATGGGTTTTCCCTTAACCGGAGTGGTCAATACTGGCGGATTTTGCAGGTATTGCTTGATTTCGTCTAGTGCATTTTGGCACTTTTGATCCCAGACAAACGAGGTCCCCTTCTTCATTAAATGACTATAGGGACGGCATTTTCCAGAGGGTTGGCTATGAACCGCCGGATATATACGAGCTTTTCTTGAAGAGATCGCAACTGTTTAAGAGTTCTTGACGTGGGTATTTCCATAATCGTCGTGATCTTTGAGGGATCGATTTCGATACCTCGGTGCCGTATGATGAATCCTAGAAATTTGCCTGAGGAGACTCCAAACGCGCATTTTAGAGAATTCATCTTCAAATTATACTTCCGAAGACGTCGGAACACTATTTTTAGATGTTCCCAATGCTCCTCGTGAGATCTGCTTTTTACCACAAGGTCATCAATGCAGCATTCAACAATCTCATGGATGAGGTCATCGAAGATCTTTGTCATGGCCCTTTGATAGGTAGTGCCAGCGTTCTTTAAACCGAAGGGTATCACCTTATAGCAGAATATGCCCCGCGGAGTCCGGAAGACAGTATGCTTTTGGTTTTCAGGATGCATTTTTATTTGATTGTATCCTTAAGATCCATTCATGAAGGAGAAGACCTCATGGGTAGACGTGTTATCGATCATCATCTCGGTAACCGGTACTGGGAAATCATCTTTTGGACAAGCTTTGTTGAGGTCCCGAAAGTCCACACAGATGCGCACCGTCCCATTTTTCTTCATCACCGGAACGATGTTGGCGATCCAGTCAGGATATTGAATTTCTTGGATGAAGCCGGAGTCGATTAGTTTCTTGACTTTAGCGTTGATACTCATCTCATGTTCGAGCCGTATTCTTCTTGGCGCTTATTTGACTGGCTTTATGTCCGGCGATATAACCAGTTTATGTACTGCCACCTTTGGATCTAGACTTGGCATTTCGGAATAGTTCCACGCGAAACAGTCTTTATATTGCATGAGCACGATTTTTAACGTGGCTATCTGTTTTTCAGATAGTAGCTCACCGACGAATGTCGGTCTCGGATCATTTTCTGTCCCTAAGTCAATTTTTCTTAGATTGTCCGCCGTGGTGTGTATCCCATCTTTTAGCTCTTTTGGTGCTGGTGGAAATTTGGAGATTATCTCGTCATTGTTTTCATTTGCGAAGCACATGTGGAAGTCATTCATAGTTTCTTGCCCTCCCTCTTTTGAGAGTGTTATTATATGGCGGGTACGAGTTCTCTTCCACTCTTGATGTTGAGCTGGTCCTATCCTCATGGTATAGGCCGGGAGCTCATCTCAAACAAAAGATATAGGGGAGAGCCAAGGAAGACTTAGCGCAAGGAAGATTCTTCATACACTGCCCTTTTGAGTTTTCGAATATCGCATTGTTGTCCTTTTTGGCTCATGCTTTTGCGGCGGGGTTACCCTCCAGCTGTCGGATAAAGCGAACCTGCCTTATTGATACTGGTCTTCTACCCAGTCTTTGAAGGTGAAGCAGTTTTTGAGGGGATGACCTATTACTCGATGATAGGAGCAATAATCCGGATGATAGACTTCGTTTATTTATTCGGGGTGCCGAGACTCCGGAAGTGTCATCATTTGGTGCTTCATGACAAGGTTGAATATTTTTATCGTCTTGTCTTGGGGGAAAAAGTATTCCCGACCCATCTTCTTGATAAAGGACGGGTTCCAATCGACCTTTTCTCGATTGCACGGCTTCTTGGATCTACTTTGTTGTTTTCGAACGTTTGTGTTCTTCGCCCTGTTTTTGCCTCTATTTCGGGATTTTCCTCTTTCGCGAGGACATACAGCTGGCCGGGATGAAGAGCATTATAGTCTTCCTTCTCCGTAGATTGCTAATTGAGGCGCAGCGTCCTGCCTTTTTCATAAATGGCCATTTCGCGGCTGTGATTGTTTCGGCTCTTTTGACAAGTTTCTTTTATTAGCTTGTCTATTTGTTCTTCGAGCGACAGACTTAACGTTCTTAGAGCGAGATTTCTCTCTGCTTCAACGTCACAGCCATTTAGAAGAGCGTTTTCCCTTTCACTGGAGCTGTTTATGACGTGGCAACTGTGGAACCGCTCCCGTTTCTTGGACCGAACGCATCCGAGCCCGGTTGTCTCTATCTTCCCGTTGGGCATCTTTCGCCGAGTCCCGGAAATATCCTAAATCTTTTTGTAGAATTGGGCTTTGCCGAACAGTTTGTTCGAGAGGTACACCTTGGCATCTTAATAGTCTTTTCAATCCATCCGCGTAGTATCTTGGCAGACGGATTGGTCGAAGCCTGTCAAGTGCAAAATCGGCACCATGCCAAACTTCTTTTTCAACTTTGGTCTCCGTAGATTGATAGAAGTGGATCGCCTTTTCACCCCTTCGTCTAGGAGGCACGTAGAAAGTTTGCAGTTCTTGTACGCTGTATGTATGGAGCGCGTCAAGTTCCTTGTAGTGTCGAGGCCGAGCCATTGTAATTTGTAGACTTTGATTTGTTCCGGCAAAGGTTTGCACTGACGGCGGATGGAGAACACTGTGTTGGCTTCGTCCTCTGAGTCGCTGCCAAAGACCAAAATAGGAGTAGATGGTCCGGGCCTATTGTGTTCTTTCTGGGGTTGCCCCGAGTAACTATTTCTTCATCTTCTTCGGAATCGCTCTCAAAGATCGGGATAGTGGCGATGAACTTCTGTTTATCCTGCGGCTTATGACACATTTCCGTATTCTCGAAGTCTGGTAGAAAGTACTTTGCGTCTTCATATTTTCGGGCCTCGTTTACGAAGAACGGATTTAGCTCCCCTGTGACAATGTATTCCAAGCCGTCCTTGAAATACTTCATACACTGAAGTTGTGTAGAAGAGATGACGTTGTACTCATGTAACCAAGGCCTGCCGAGCAAAGCGTTATAGCAAGTCTTGGCTTCAATGATATGAAATTTGATGTCTGTGACGAGCAGCCCGAAGTGTAACGTCAGAATTACGGACCCAAGCGTCCGTGACGATTGTGAGTCGAACCCGGAGATGGTAATTTTTTCTCGGGCGAGATGTTGAACGTTCATGCAAATCTCCTTCAGCACTCTACGTTGAGAAGGTTGACGGAGGATCCGTTGTCGATAAGAATTTTCCCTATCTTGATGTCGTAGTATTACCCGGTGACGTATAACGGGCGATTATGTTCGCACGTACCGAGGAGGAGATCTTCATCACTGAATATAATGTCAGCCGCATGGATCTCTGCCAGTTCATCTTTCATCTTCTTTTCCGCGAAGAAAGCTTGGAACTGATCGGGCTATTGTAATGTCTTGATCAGAGAATCTCGTGCCTCTTTGGACAGGAGGAGAGTATCCAATATGGTCAGTTGTGAGGTTATTTTCCTCAAATATGCTAGGACATTGTAATCCACCTTGTTTTTCCTAGGCGGGTCCTTCTTTGCGAGCTCTTTGACAACTCCACCGTCGAGGGCAATTTCCTTAGAGATTTTTTCTTTCCCCTTGTCTTTTTTGCTTGAACCTTTGTTTGTAGGTCCGAGGTTCTTTTCAGGCAGCTTGCGGTTACGCAGCTGAATATTCTCGCAGTTCTTCTCCTTTTCTTTTTTGGAGGGGGAGTCTTTGAAGAGAGAGCTGAGGGGTATTTTGTCCTCAGAATCGCCTCTGAAGGTAAGCACTTGGGGTTTTCCCCCTCCGAACTGGTATCAACCATATGACAGTTGCCGGTCGTTTTTTCATGCGCATTTGTCGCGTTTTTTTGCCGTCGACGTGTTTCGCGCTTCATCCTCTTGAAGTGTTTTTGATGGGCAACGTATCCTTACCTCCATTTCTTAAAGGCACTGCATTTCTCGGTGTGGTGGGTAACCCTCCGATGATATAGGCAGTGGTTTGGATATGAATCCTCTCCGTCGAGGCATATGACCCCGGGAGTGTTTACTACGAGAGGTGGCAGCTTCATTCCCATTGACAGGGTTTTGGCTAACCGCTTCTTTGTTTTGATCCTGCTCTTATTTGTTCCAGGTATGCCTTGGTTTTGGTTGGAGTACTTTACGACTCATCCTTGCCGCAGCTTTCTCATCCTGACGCCGACTCTTAGCCTTTTCGTATATGGCTGTTTCGTGTTCTCGGTCAGCTTTGCTTTTTTGAAAGGCTTCGTCTAACAACCTATCGATCGGGTCTTTTGGCAGTTCCGGGGGGTTTAGCGCCGATTCTGCACCCAGTTCCTCCGCGTTTTCTGACGTCGAGGGAGTTTTTTCGTCATTTAACAACGAATGGGAGACCATGTGACAACTTGCTACACGGTCCCCGGTAGTTCCTAATGAGTCATGTTCTTCATCGTTGTCACTATCTTCGTTCTCAAGAATATGTTTGAGGAACTCTTCGAGTGTAATCGGTGTCCGCGTCTTCTGGCTGTACTCCTCCAGCACGTCAATGTACTTTTGTAGTATATGCGCTTGTCGTCATACTCGGCAGGTTGCATAGGCTTCTTGGTCTTCTTCTTTTTCTTCGAAGACTTTGAAGGCTCGACTTGGGAGTTTTGCCCTTTGTCAACAATCTTTGGTGCGGGACGTGGTTTTAGAGCATCCCTTCGATGATTTCGGGTTCAAGTGGGCTTTTCCATCTGACCGCTGGACATGCCTGTAGATCCTTCAGCATTCTTTTGGTTTTTGCTGAAAGAACGACTTCCCATGGAGTTTCAAGTGAGCATGATGCCCCCGGTGCATCCACCTTTTTGGGAGTGTGCTTCTGTGGTGGGTTTACCCTCCAGTTATCAGATAACGCGAATTTCCTCTGTTGATACTGGTCCTCGACCTAGTTTTTGAAGATGTAACAATCTTTAATTGGGTGGCTCACCATTCTGTGATAGGAGCAGTAATTAGGGTTATTGACGTCGCCGGGTTGCGGTGGACGCCGCGGGTCTGACAATGTGTTGAGTTTGTTACGCATTGCCAATTCGAATAGTCTCCTCGTCTTATTGCGGGGAAACGAGAAGCACATCGTAGTCTTTCCTCCAAGGATGGGCGCGGACGCGGACGCGCATTGTTTCGGCCAGCAGCCGGTTTTGGGCCACTCGGTTGTTGCGTGTTTGGCAACGAAGGCCGCTTTCCCTTTATCCTTGTTATTTCGAGGGTGCTTATTTGAGGAGGAAGAAGGCCCGTGGCCCATCTGATCCATTTAGGCCAGTTTATCGATCAGAGCCGGGAAGGTAGTTGGTTTGAAGAACGTCATGAACTGGGACACAGTCGTTTGAGGATCAAGGATCCCGATGAACATACCCACGGCGGGAGATTCTTCAATGCGCTGTTCGCACTTAGACCATAGGTTCTGCCACCGGATCGCGTATTGGATCCAAGTTTCTCCTGGCCTTACCCTGCATTGATTAATGCCGTGATTGGAGTCCGCTCGTTTGCGCTGGCGAACCGCTGTATGAACAGCAGTTCAATTTCTGTGAATGTCTTTACGGAGTCATTTGGGAGCTCCAAGTACCATTCAAATGCCGTTTCTGATAGGCTGCCAACGAATTGGCGAAGTAACAGTTTGTCGTTGCCTCCAGTGTTGCCGCATAGAGCTCCGAACTACGCGACGTGCTGATGGGGATCGCCTGTCCCCTTGTATACATGGAACTTGGGATCGTATATCCGGCGTGTACTTGTTTTGATCATACCAGCTTGGATATGGTCGTTCAGTTCTGACGATTTGGCCGGTCGCTTCATTTGCTTGATGAGCTCTTATTTGTTGAGCAATATAATCATCAAGAGCAGCCTTGGAGATCGTTTCCTCCTTGGCTGTTGATAAAACAGGAAGAGGGTTTGATGTTTCCCCTCTGTTATCCTCAATAATTATCGGCGGTTCCTCGGCTGGATCATCATTCCAACCATATCCTGAAACAAGAGCGCCATCTGCTTCATGTTAACAGCTTGTTCAGCGGCTTTTTTGTCTTTTCTTTCGAGCACCCTTAGCAGGAACTCTGTATCGGTCTCCTGCTCATGGCGCTGTTCGGCCTCTTTGTCCGGACTTTCTTTCTGTTCAGTAAGCGCTGCCATTTTGGTCAGCATTTCTTGGAGTTTTTGTTGTTGCTTCTGAGCCTTAGTCAGCGACCGAGTTTGTAGTCGGTGACTCTTCGAAGCACGGCTTCTTTCCCGGAAGCAATGTAGACTGTATGTATTGTTATGCCCCCGGCCTTGAGGCGTTTGGGTCCATCGCCTTTGGAATTCGCTGTCGGCGGTGGGATTTTCTCCAGCCTCGTCTTTTTATGGGAGGTTGAAGTTGAAGGAGCCGTTGTAACAGGATCCTGTGTAGAAGAAGTCCCTCGCTGTATGACGGGGGAGTGGTCCTTTTCTTGCCGAGCCTTCAATTTCTTCGGCTGAGGAGAGTAATCTTTGTTGATCACAGAGTACTGGACTTTCCGCCAGACCTTGTGAATTTGCGAGGAGAGCCGCTGATGGGGCTGCTCTGTCTTTGCTTACGCAGTAACCTGCCGTTGGAGAGTTCTTGCGCACCCTTCTGAGCAAATCAAAACTGTTCCCGGTTGGAACAGCAGCGTCAACTTCCACCGTTGGAACTGGCGGAGTAAGTCTAGAGGAGGAGTTGCCCCGGCTTTTCTCACTCGGCGCCAGTAGCAACGTCGAGCGTGCCTTGCCGAAGGGACCGCTCAGTTTTGGAAGCGGCTTCTTCGTGCCCTCGGCTTTGCTGAGGGGCTGCTGTTGGTGTCAGCCTGTTGAAAGACCGACGTCCTGATTGAAGTTTGGGGAGAGCCGTCCAATCTTTCGAAGACAGACTTTTTGATGGGGGAAGCACCTTTGACGGCTTCGCCTGTAGCAGTTGGGAGGGCCATCCGTTTTGGGGAAGCACCTTCAGGTATTACGACCCTCTTTGTGTCCCCTACAGCCTGTTGAAGACTGAGACACCAGATTTGGACGTCCCGTTGAGAGGAGCCGTTGTGGTCGCCAGTCGATCGAAGGCCGACCTCTTGGGAGCTTTCTCTTGCGGCGCTGAGGCACCGAAACTCACTGGTGGGAGCATGGTCCCAAAGAACAATCCAGCAGTGGTTTGTGTTACTTGCTCCACCAGCATTGAAAAGATAGAGGCTGCGTTGGGCCCGTAGGTCACTCCTCCAGTTAGGTTGGAGCAAGAGTTGCTATTGCAAGAGGTGCAGTTGGAAGCCATCGATTTTTTCTGCACAGGAGCAGGACACCAAATTTTAGTATCCGAATCCAAGGGCAACCATAGCGAACCGCGATTTTGTTTGCGAAACACGACACACGAAGTGTGGAGTGGAAAGAGAAAAAGGTCTCACCAGACGTGCCAGAATCTGTTCACCGCTGAAAGACAGGACTGAGACGTTGGTGTTGGTGCACGGCGGCGCCCCGGCCGTCTTTCTGAGGCCAAAATGCGGAATCAAAAATTTTCTTAACTTTTAACCGGCACCACCGCGGACCATAAACCCGGATCTGGCCATTAACCTAATGCTAGCAAACTAGAGAAGGGGTAGGAAGATATACCGAGCGATCCGTGTCTTTCGGTCTTCTCGTCATCGTCCCGATCTCCCCGCGGAATCTCCGGTCTTCATCTCCTCGTCGGAAGGGCACCACATCGCCGGGTTCTTTTACGGGCTCCCACATCTGGACCGAGACAACTCGGGCACGAAGTTGGCGAGCCGACGTGCCCAAGAAGTGCTGTAGATGAAGTGTAGAACTCTATGTGTCTCTAGGGGTTGAAGTTGCCATGTCTTGGTGGAGGTAATGAAGTGAACTTGGGGATTTTTACAAAGCATAAAAGATCAAAATCCCCACCACAATATTTTTGGACAGCCCCCAAAGAGAGTGGCCGGCCATGCCTTTTTGGATGATGGAATGGAGAGGAAAAATGAGTGAGACCAATAATCAAGAGAGAGAGAAGGGTTATGATGAGAAATAATCACCAACCAAATCCAACACTCTACAAACTAATCATAACCCAAAAGTCAAGCAATGATGATGCCCAATCATGAAGCAAGAAGTTAATGCATGGTGGAACCATCATGACACTACAACATGCAAATAACACCCTCTACAAATCAAATTTGTATGCTTGCAAATAAGCCCTCCTCCACCATTTTTCAGCCAAGGAAAGATACAAAGGAAAATGGCCGAAACGGAATGCAAACCGGCAACTTCAGAAAACCGATCCCGTAATAAATTACAGGAAAACCCCGCTACTGTATATACATACCTGCATTTGTATTGCGACCGAATACAAATGCAATGAGACAAAATCTTCACTGTACAATACTAGGATCCGGCTTAAACCAAAGCCCGCTAGTATTAGTCGTCCGATCATGATCCGTGCAATACCGCACGTATCCGGTCGAACCCTGCCATATCTTCATACGGCCTCTACAGCGTTTCGTCCAAAACTTGAGAAAACGGTATGTAGGGGACTTTAAAGACTCGTCAATACTTTGGTTGTGGATTTAACCACTAGCACGTTAGAGGTATAAGCCATACGTAACGGGCTACCAGGTTTTGACCAAAAGGGACGTCGATGAGCGAACTCATCCTGACACCCTACTGAGCCTGTCAGTGACAATATCCGTACAGTCCGGTCCGTTCGTCTATGAGCATTGCATGGCGGGCCTAGGGGTTGGTAAAAGTCAGACCCCCAAAAGCGGTACAAGTCGTGTCGGAGTGTAGCCCAGAACACCCTGAGATACTACTGGAATACCTACCAGTAAATCTCCTGCCTTGGCCAAGGACTTCGTGTGATGGCTCTCTTAGACACAGCGCGATCTCACCCCCAATACCGGGAGAGACGAACCCCTGCAGATCCGCTCACTGCCTCCATGTGGCTCGGGACTGTACCCAACTAAAACCTGTTTGCACGTCTCCTTTGAGCGTGGTAGGGTAGTAATCAAAGTACAGTGGGAACTCACACGAGACAAATGACGATCCCAGGTCGATGAACTAACCTGTACACATGTCACCAGGGAACTGCTATCTGACGTCAGGTATAAGACCAACTAGCATGTTCCCGGCGAGTCCTGTCCGGTGTACTCATAACCCAATGAGCACCTGTATACATCTTAGGTGAACCAACTGACACCAGTGGCTTGTGAGACCGGCCATCGCCCCTCGTCGGGGTCTCGACTGTATACACTAGTCTACTCTGGAGTATCGATGCCCTATCTCGAAACTCCCACGACTAGGGACTTTTTAAGGATGTGCTTATAGATTACCAGCTCCCCACGTATATGATCGCCCTCATACTGCTGGCAGTCAAGCAACAATCCTAGGGGCTCTATCAACGTGTAATAGCGACCTGTAAGGTCACCTGAAGCAGTACACGATGATAAAGGTAAACCAGATAGCATACTATCATCTTGAGTAAGACTGTTCTACCGGTATAGGTCCTCCCTCAATCATTGCAATCACGTGCCTGTGATCCAATAATTGACTCTGAGGGCACTATCTCCAACAATCTCCCACTTGCACTCAAGGCTAATTATTGCGATGCCGCATACTCACAGTCCGTGTGATACCGATCACCCAACTCCTCTACTAATCAGTCTCACAAAACCCGTTTGCGAAACTATTGCGTTCGAGGAATAGCCTCAGTGAGTGGATCCGCTCTAATATTTCTTTCTATATCTCAAGTTCGCGGAGAAAGCCATCTCCCGAAATGAGCAATACCTGTCTTAGAATGTGTCTGGATGTTTGATGGGACCTAGCTCATAAATGAACTCCAAATCCAAACTTCTTAGACTGTATCGTCAACTGAACTTAATCAGTATCCTGCGTCATGCCTCCCTCAGTATCCCCTTGGACCACCTGTCCAAAATACTGCCTCTCGTCAGAAGGAAAACTATAACTCTGACAACCTCTTTGTCATCCATGTCACCTTGGAAGCCTGGAATGATAACTGTCTCCTTAAAAGAGGCTGTTGTTATCATATCCCTAGAACATCCACTTATGTTCTAAAACTGCTTCCGAATGTTTCTCCAGGATTGGATCAATATCAACTTATTGCATCTCGTGCAAAAACATCTGGTATGGTACTTGACATCTCATGATCAACTCAATTGCCTGAGCAAGTGATCTGCCGATCATGCACATCCCTCCCCTTTAGTCTGTAAGACACCTTTAGAGAGGGTGACTCCATCACCTGCAGGTACACTACCATGCCAGGAGTCGTCCATTCTAAATACTTTTAGAATGCTGTCTAAGTACCCTGATTGGGACACTTCCCAAATCTAGATCTAAAACCATAGATCTAGTAACCAGAATGTCTGATATAATATCTAAGTCCCTTTGTGGAGAAACCACTGTGTGACAACCAAAGTATAACCGATCGTAGTATAGGAATATCACTTCCTACTCTGTGTATGTCATCCAAATATCAGAACATCACACCCTACTACCTTCTTAACAGATCCATCCCCTATTCTGATGAAGTCAAACCTATGACTGTCATATCAGAAATAGATGATCTATCTCCGCTACATCTGCTTTAGTCTATAAATAGACACAAGCCACTTGTCCACCAATGCTTCCGCTGCTCCCACTGATTACGACAACCCTCTGGCAGAGTCATATAGACGTACACTTCTAAAGCCAGTTTAGAACGACGCTATACTCATCCTCCTGCCGGGTCTCACAGTCTGGAACAACAGCAATGGCAAGTCTGGGTAAACAAGAACCTCCCTGTCACCGTCCTTGAGGCTACCGGAGTACCTCTCGGGTGTCTGAGGTTACCCACCAAATCTGCGGAGTGGCCAATGGAATGTCAAACCAGATTGAATCTTTAGGTTCCTATCAAATTTTCAGTAATCGTCTGCGGTTCTGGAATCACTTCCAGTTCTACCATACTCCCACTACTGTTTTTCTGAAAAAAAATCCATTTCTTTTAAAACTGTGGCGAGTCAAGAACAATATCACTATTGATCTTCCAGATGGTAGAAAATCAACCCTCGTCATAGCCTGGGTCAACCCACAAACAGCCATTACAGAAACGTGCCTTGAGTTATCCGGAGTCTGGTTTCAAGCATAAGCCGGACAACTCCCCGTACCTTAACATCGTTAAGATATGAACTGTTCTATATCCAATACAGAAACAGAGGCACTGATTTAATTGAACCAGATTCAAATCATGCAGCTGTCTTCAGTGCATGTCATCTAAATGGAGAGAGGCCGATCAACATTACTCAACTTAGGAGTGCTTCCAATCATGAGTAACCTGAAAGAGAAACAAGTTTCTCAAAACCATTACTATTAACTGAATACCATACACAAGTATCCACATCTTCGATCATCTTGAAGAATCCCGATACTTGCAACACCTGGTTCTCTATTTTATCCACATACCTATAACTTCTCAAAACTCAGACCTTGTGTTTCTACGAAACACTTGTCTAAGAACTAGAGAAGTCACAAGTAAACAGAATATAGTACGAGTACCAACCCCTTTGTCCTAATGGACACTGGACAACATATAATACTCTGTATAAGTCCCTTGAGTCTAATAACTCATTCCCTGTGCATCGTAGGTTGAAAACTGTACCTATGGTTAAGAAGAATTACACCGCTGTTTAATACTCCTTACCTAACCATCCACTGATATAGGTAAATGTCATGGACATAATTTCAAAAAGGTATATCTCACTCTATAAAAATAGACGTACAGATATATCAATTTGAAATTGGTGCATAACAGCGAATATTCAAAACCAAATATTTGCCGTCTGGCAAACAACTCGGGTGGTTTCCTCAAATATCACCAATTACAATGAATTCCGATATAATGAGGACAATCACCCAATTCCCAATAACTTACTCCCACTCATCATCTGTAAAACCATACAGATGTGAGAATCATACCTGGTAAATACATACCGTGGAGCAAGTGTCTAATTGGGAAATCAGTTTTCTTTTAACAGTACACAGTGAAACTTGTAAATGTTTCGAAGGGGTATCTGGGTATTCCTAGTAATGCCTCTTCCATTATCCAGATTCACAACTGTAACCGTATATTTCTATGACATCTCTCCACATCCCTTCATATGTCTTTAGTCATTACCTTCTGCACACCCCTTTAGGCCAAATGGTTTTCTTCCTTCCCTACCGTTCGGCACCAGCCTATGGTTTGGAAGAAGACTATCCAATAAGCATAATGGGTGTACTGTCCCAATCCTAGGAGCACTCGCAATGCGAGAGAAGGTGAAAATAAAAGACAACCGAATAAACCTTATTCCTATTTCTCCTGAACCAGAATCCATTCCCGAACTGGAACAAGTTCCTTTCGAGTTCGTATATAACCATACGATGGAATATCCAATAAACTGTGGATCTTCGTAGTGATACGGAGTGTTCTGGAGAAATACAAAGGTGAAGTGGAAGTGGTAATGAAATACTTGGTTTGGTCGTGAATAGCAGTCGCAGTTTACTTTGCCCTCTTACTAATCCCTTTATTTGTCTTAACTCATTACCTTCTGCACACCATCTTTATGCTAATTGGTTTTCTTCATTCCCCACCGTTCGGCACCAGCCTAAGGTTTGGAAGAAGACCATCCAATTTGCGTAATAGGTATACTATCTCCTAAACCAAGGAGTACTCGCAACCTGAGAGAAGGTAAAAGGAAAAGACAACTGAATAGTCCTATTCGTTTTCTCCAGAACCAGAAACCATCCTCGAGTAAATTCCTTCGAGTTCGTATATAACCATACGATGGTTTTGTCCAATGGAAGTGGACGTTCGTAGTAATACGGGGTGTCCTGGAGAAAAGGGTAAAAGTAGGAGTGGTAATGAGGTATGCAACTCTGACAATCCAAAAGCCAGTGTTTAAGAAGGTTCGGTTAATTTTGGTCACTGAGTCATAGTCTTAGGATCGGGTCATGGTCGCTGCCAAAGAGAGAGAAAAGAAACACTCAGCGTGCACTCTAACCTAGATCAGAATGGTTATCACTTTATCTAATCAGGAAACCTCCCACTGTAACCTCAAATTCTTCCCCAAACCTGAAAGAAGAATTAGTCGGGATCACCTGAGGAGTAAACCAACTCATCAGTGGGAATCGGGATCCAACTATCATCGCATGCTAACGTGATGGAATCCACTCACGCTATCACACTCCAGAAGGTATGCG
The DNA here is from genome assembly GCA_030015575.1 of Agapanthus africanus. Classification (NCBI taxonomy): domain Eukaryota; kingdom Viridiplantae; phylum Streptophyta; class Magnoliopsida; order Asparagales; family Amaryllidaceae; genus Agapanthus; species Agapanthus africanus. The sequence continues at coordinate 459,898,645 of JASDDO010000019.1, read as the reverse complement.
CATATCTGGCAAGTTTCAGTTTCGTTAGAAACTCCCGATGTAATTTTTACCCCTAGGACCCAAGTGACCTTGACACAGTCAACAAATCAAAGATTCCTAGTCAAGTTCAACCCGTCATTATCCTGGATTGCATTAAACCCACCCGTACAAGCCCTTGACACAGTCAACAAGGCCGCACGACTGTCCTAACCAATCCCATTAATATGCCACAAACGAACACTACTTAGCTACCGTACACTACACCTTGACACAGTCAACAAACGCAGCACGAATACTAAGTAATACTTGTAAGAAATGATGGAGGGCTACGTCTAGTTTTTGGCGAAAAACTTTTAACGTAATGAACTTGATATCGTTGAAGGAACATCATAACTTTTTATAAAAATATAGTGACGAAAACCTTTGCTAAAGAGGTCACTCCCGGTGAAGGGATCTCGGCTCTTTCCCCGTAGAATGAGGTGCAGGATATTCCAACTGAATACCACGATGCAAAGCAAAAGTAATCGGCTATAGTGAAGTTATTACCATGACGCAAACTTCTGTCCAAGGGGTCACTCCCGGTGAAGGGATCTCGGCCCTTGCCTCGTCGACTGAGGTGCTGGATATTCATAACCGAATACCACTGTGCAAAACAAAAGTGAACGTCCTTGCAATAACAGCTTTTTGAAAAATTGTTCCAACAACATCAGAATAGGTTTGTTTAGCTTGCATTGATCCGAATCAACGCAGTCCCATCAATTGATCACACCAATAAAGAACGAAAATAATGATGTACGTATATGCCATCCGTATTCGCCACTGGGTCCCGTCATTACCCGTTAGGTTACTTAACTAACGACAGAGCGGGGACTGGACTAGCGCGGATGCAAAACATATACAACATCTACTAGTATATATATCAATATATAATATTCGCTCAAGGCGTGATAAAATGCAACATCACAGAACAATATAGATATCTGGGATCTCCGGGTTTCATAGAGCCGCTACTGAAACCCGACGTTCTCCTGATCGTGTGGATAGCCTGTGTAATGAAATCCTAGACCCCTACGGGCGCGGCAAGTTACTCGCCAAAACCTGATCGAGGCAGCCCCCTTCAGCAACGTGAATGGACCACCCAGCACTTCACGGAATCCGGTAACTTGGGCACCCTTCCTTGGGTCAACCTGTACCCCCTACAAGTGCGACAAATAGCCTGCCAATTCTAGAGTGATGCCCCTTCCGTCTCAACGCCATGAGATGCGGGTCCGTTGCCTTCTAGAACCCGGCTATCCGTGCACCCCACCTTGGGGTAATCCTAGTACAGAAAGTAAAATATACATACAACGGGTACATCGACCTCAACCCGGTCGTGCCCCAAAAGAATAATATACAAACAGGCAGTGACGGCAGTCCACATGTCGAACGCTCGCCCCGCAATATCAAATGTACATAATACAACCAAACTGTACTACCATTGTATCCAGGCTATCACCCACGACCAATCCGCAACATCACAGCACAACACAGAACATCAACGTGAATGTCACGTTCGCAAATCCGTCTAAAAGAGCTATAGCAGTTAGACAGGATTTACCGATCAAATGACATTCACGGTCGTAGATATGATATAAATACTGTGAACTAACATGTTTAAAATTTTCGATCGATTAAATTTACTGAAGTGGGCCCCAAGCACTACTGTAGTACTCAAAGAAATTCTGGGCCCAAAAAGAATATTCCAAAAACCCCATTTTCAACTCAGAAGCCCACTGTAAAAATTTGATGCAATGAACAGTCTAGGTAGCGGCGGAACCGCGGCCAATGCGTGGGTTTGGCCGCGGTTCCGCGGTGGAAAGGTGACGTCACGCAACCAAATTTTCACAGAATGCTGATAATTGCCTGCATGTATTTCTGCAATGCACTGAAAAAAATTTTGAGGTAAAAAAATTTCGACAGAAAACTGATGCTAGAAAATACGGTTTTTTGGAAAATCCGATCGATCGAACTTGTAAACACGTTAGAGCAAGCTAGACTAGGTTAATGGCGTGGCTCTGATACCATGTTGGTGCACGGCGGCGTCCCGGCCGTCTTTCTGAGGCCAAAATGCGGAATCAAAAATTTTCTTAACTTTTAACCGGCACCACCGCGGACCATAAACCCGGATCTGGCCATTAACCTAATGCTAGCAAACTAGAGAAGGGGTAGAGAAATATACCGAGCGATCCGTGTCCTTCGGGCTTCTTGTCATCGTCCCGATCTCCCCGCGGAATCTCCGGTCTTCATCTCCTCGTCGGAAGGGCACCACATCGCCGGGTTCTTTTACGGGCTCCCACATCTGGACCGAGGCAACTCGGGCACGAAGTTGGCGAGCCGACATGCCCAAGAAGTGCTATAGATGAAGTGTAGAACTCTATGTGTCTCTAGGAGTTGAAGTTGCCATGTCTTGGTGGAGGTAATGAAGTGAACTTTTTGTAGATGAACTTGGGGATTTTTACAAAGCATAAAAGATCAAAATCCCCACCACAATATTTTTGGACAGCCCCCAAAGAGAGTGGCCGGCCATGCCTTTTTGGATGATGGAATGGAGAGGAAAAATGAGTGAGACCAATAATCAAAAGAGAGAGAAGGGTTATGATGAGAAATAATCACCAACCAAATCCAAACACTCTACAAACTAATCATAACCCAAAAGTCAAGCAATGATGATGCCCAATCATGAAGCAAGAAGTCAATGCATGGTGGAACCATCATGACACTACAACATGCAAATAACACCCTCCACAAATCAAATTTGCATGCTTGCAAATAAGCCCTCCTCCACCATTTTTTCAGCCAAGGAAAGGTACAAAGGAAAATGGTCGAAACGGAATGCAAACTGGTAACTTCAGAAAACTGATCCCGTAATAAATTACAGGAAAACCCCGCTACTGTATATACATACCTGCATTTGTATTGCGACCGAATACAAATGCAATGAGACAAAATCTTCACTGTACAATACTAGGATCCGACTTAAACCAAAGCCCGCTAGTATTATCCGTCCGATCATGATCCGTGCAATACCGCACGTATCCGATCGAACCCTGCCATATCTCCATACGGCCTCTACAGCGTTTCGCCCGAAACTTGAGAAAACGGTCTGTGGGGGACTCTAAAGACTCGTCAATACTTTGGCTGTGGATTTAACCACTAGCACGTCAGAGGTATAAGCCATACGTAACGGGCTACCAGGTTTTGACCAAAAGGGACGTCGATGAGCGAACTCATCCTGACACCCTACTGAGCCTGTCAGTGACAATATCCGTACAGTCCGGTTCGTTCGTCTATGAGCATCGCATGGCGGGCCTAGGGGGTTGGTAAAAGTCAGACCCCCAAAAGCAGTACAAGTCGTGCCGGAGTGTAGCCCAGAACACCCTGAGATACTACTGGAATACCTACCAGTAAATCTCCTGCCTTGGCCAAGGACTTCGTGTGATGGCTCTCCTAGACACAGCGCGACCTCACCTCCAATACTGGGAGAGACGAAACCCTGCAGATCCGCTCACTGCCTCCATGTGGCTCGGGACTGTACCTAACTAAAACCTGTTTGCACGTCTCCTTTCAGCGTGGTAGGGTAGTAATCAAAGTACAGTGGGAACTCACACGAGACAAATGACGATCTCAGGTCGATAAACTAACCTATACACATGTCACCAGGGAACTGCTATCTGACGTCAGGTATAAGACCAACTAGCATGTTCCCGGCGGGTCCTGTCCGGTGTACTCATAACCCAATGAGCACCTATATACATCTTAGGTGAACCAACTGATACCAGTGGCTTGTGAGACCGGCCACTGCCCCTCGTCGGGGTCTCGACTGTATACACTAGTCTACTCTGGAGTATCGATGCCCTATCTCGAAACTCCCACGACTAGAGACCTTTTAAGGATGTGCTTATAGACTACCAGCTCCCACGTATATGATCGTCCTCATACTGCCGGCAGTCAAGCAAGAATCTTAGGGGCTCTATCAACGTGTAATAGCGACCTGTAAGGTCACCTGAAGCAGTACACGATGACAAAGGTAAACCAGATAGCATACTATCATCTTGAATAAGACTGTCCTACCGGTATAGGTCCTCCCTCAATCATTACAATCACGTGCCTGTGATCCAATAATTGACTTTGAGGGCACTATCTCCAACAGTTGGGACATCTGGCCTGAATTTGGGGGCAGATGCTATTTGGACTTTTCCATCCACCTCTCCGAAAATACCAAATTGATTTATTGCACTATATATCGGAGGTTTGGACAGACGCGATTGTTGTAGCAGACTTTATCAGATTCCCCCTCATTTGTGAGGGGTTTTTGTTTGTGGGGACGCTCTTCTCTGCAGGCGCAAGCCCCTGCAGTTAATTACGTTATCGCATTGCGATAACCACTTTCTTCTGCTCTGGCAGTTCACTTCGTGTCGTGTTGTGTTTGTTTTATTTTGGTTGCCTGTGGATTGTATACGGAGACTAGTTTATGTCGTCGCCCGTAGGGCGCAGATTAGTCCAAATCCGTATATTTTAGATTTGGGTTTAGGTCAAGGATTTGCTTGACGGAGTTTTGAACTTAGGTTGTATATTCCGACATTTCAGAAATATCATTGTTTATTTAAGGATCATTAATTTAGTTTGAGATTAAGATCAACTTAAATCTATAAGCGAGCATTTGGGCTCAGTTTGTTTTCGCTAAGAATACGTTGATTTTATTTGGGACTAAAGATCAACTTAACAACATTTTAGGATCATTTTTACTTAAAATCCAGCAAAAGAGCATTTGGGCTTAGTTGCAAGAAAACTTCAGAGACTTAGCCAATATGGGCTTAGTCTACTTAGTTTTTAGTCTCTTTTTTTTATTCAAAAGTGCTAAGCACTTATTTGGGCTCTGATGTTCACATGTATGTTATGTGAAGCATTCAGTCATGGGCGCTGCCCAATAAATGTTGAGCATTTTAGTCATTTTGACTAAATATGAAGTGCTAAGCACTTCTTATGGTGTCCACGTGAGGTGCACGGGCGCTGCCCAATTAGTGCTAAGCACTCAGCCTTTTTGGCTACATATGAAGTGCTAAGCACTTTTTATATGGCGCCCACGTGAGGAGCACGTGCGGCGCTGGGCGCTGCCCAATCCGTGCTAAGCATTTAACTGTTTTGGCTGTATATAGAGTGCTAAGCACTTTTACTCAGCGCCCACGTGTGTTTCACGTGAGGCGCCGACTTTCTGCTTTGAGTGCCCACGTGTTTTTCACGTGAGGCGCCATGCGCTGTTAAAAGGGTGCCCACGTGGGAAGCACGTGAGGCGCTAATCTTTTTCCCCTTTTTAGAGATTAAATCTCTGTTAATGGAATTTTGATCATTAACGATTACCAAGATTTTCGTTTTTTGAAGATCTGAGATCGGGTTTTTCTTTAAAAACTAAGTTTTTTTATAGGTTCTTTTTCCTTTTTTTTTTGGTACTAGTTCTTTTCTGAATTTTTGATTCCTAAGAACAAGATTTTCCCGATGAAAATTAAATTCTCAACTTGTGGGAGACTTGTTTTGTGGATCTCTAATCCAGAGAAAGAACTAAGTTCTTTGAGAAGAGACCCTTAAAATAGGTAAAAGAGATATTTTTATCTCTGTGTTCTTTTTACCTCGGTTCTCTTTTTGAAAGGGAAGTCTTCATCTTTGAGAATTAAATTCTTTATTGTTTATAAAGCTCTCTGTATTTTTTCAGAAGCCTATAAGTTTTTTTTTCTATATGAGACTTGAAGTCTCGGGTTCTTTATATAGTGGAGGCAGATTATTAATTGGTTTTGAGAAAATATCTCACTAAGAGATTCCAATTGATTTAATTGGTCTCAAAATTAAGTTGGGGAATTTTACCCACCGTTGGATCTTTGATCCAAGAACTTCTGTTTTACAGAATATGTTTTCTTATTTTTAACAAGATTGGGGAAATGTTTTTCCATATATAGAATTTATTCTGTAAAATGGTGATTTTTTTAATCACCCTTGGAGTTTTAATCAAAGGGGTCTCTGTTTTACAGAAAGCAATCTCTTTTTGTTTAGAAAGATTGAGGGAATATATTCCCAAAAATAGAATCTTATTCTATTATTGGATAATTGATCCAACTGAGAGTATTTCTTATTTAGAAAGATTTGGAAGATATTTTCTCCTAATAGAATTTAATTCTATATTTTGATGATTTATCATCTCCATTGTATCTTTGATTCAACGGCTCTGTTTAACAGAGAGTATCCCAAATTCTCATTTAGAATTTAATTTTATTGATCTTGACTTAGGCGCTGGCGCTCACGTGTTGTGCACCTGGGCGCCACTAAAGAATTTAATTCTTATGATGGGTACTCCTGTGCTTTGCATTTTGGCGTCCGCGTGATGAGCACGTGCGGTGCCATATAAGAATTTAATTTTTATTCAGAAAGCGTTTTTGTGCTTTGCACATTGACGCTGGCGTGAGGAGCACGTGCGGCGCCACTACAAAATTGGTGCTGGCGCTGGCGCCCTCGTGAGAAACACGTGAGGCACTGTCCCATTAGCTTTCAACAGAGTTTTGCTCTTTCTATATTGTTTAAATTTTGTCGGGAACAAGGACACCTACTGTACGAGAGAGACAAATATTTATTTTTTTTGTCCCATTCCATTCAATCCTATTCAAACCCTTATTTCCTTTTATCAAAGGAAAATTAGTCATTTTCCACACCTAATTATCCATTATGAAGCACGGATGCTTGTATATGCCCCATGAATCGTTCCCGATCGCGTATCGGAGTCAAAAACTTTCGGGTTATTTCGGATTCGCTCAGATTTGGAAATGTCTCACCAAGCTCTATCGAATCGACGTATCTTATCTTTCTCTCGAAAATTAAGGTACTCAAAAGTTTGAAAGTGTATTGAATATCTAACATAGTGCCATTATTTATTTATACTATGATATTATTATATATTGTTATGCTTACCTTAATATATGTTCATATTTAGTTAACTGAAAATCGATATAAAAACGTACTCCGTATCCTAGGTTATTTATACTATGATATTATTATATATTGTTATGTATACTTTAATATATATTCATATTTAGTTAACTGAAAATCGATATAAAAACGTACCTCGTATCCTAGGTATTTGGAAAATTGCGAATCCGCGGATCCGTATCGTATCCTGTATCCGTATCCGAACCCGTGCTATATAGATTATCCAAGAAGAAGTTCATCATCTAGAAAAGATCAAAGGCCTCTTCCAGTGTTTTAAAGACGAAGCGCTTTAGCGTCTCAGGCTATGAAGCACGGATACTCCAAACAGCCTTATGAATCGTCCCCAAATGCGTATCGGATATCGAAATTCTCGAAAACTCTCGGAAACGTGACTCCCTTATTTTTTTTATTTAAATAAACTAAAAAATATTTGGAAATTTTGGGACACTTCTCGATTTGCGAATCGGATACCTTACCCGGTTCATGATGGTTATTTTTTCAATTCAAAACTGAAATTTGACTCCAATTACTTTACCTTTAACTCCGATGCTTCTAGGGTTTTTAAAGTATCGACAAATTTTAGGACCGGTCTCCGTCCCTCTTGGATATGTGACCTTACTGGAGATCGCACGCGACTTGAGATCCCGCCACAATCTCCTTTGATCGGTTCGAATCATCTCTCTAGTTTATGACTAGATTTACGATTTAATGTTATGAAGCTCTATTTTCAATTGTTCAATTGAAAGTAATTGAATATTATTTGAAAGAATTAGTATATGATGGGATCGAATTGGTATTTGAAATTAAAGCCTTTTGATATAGAACATGATAAATAAGAATACTATAATTGTTTTCTTAGAATAGCATGCTAAAGTGTTAATGGAATATATGTGATGTAATCTTTCCCTTCTATTTATTTATATATTTATGTATATATTAAATATAAACACACATATATATATATTTAGTTAGAAAAATTCAATATAAAAACGTATTCTGTATCTTAAGTTTTTGAAAAATTGTGTTTTCGTGTATCCGTATCGTATCGGATACTCGTACCTGTTTCCATACTTCATAGACCTCAGGCGTTTGGGCAAGGCGATATGAGTTGCTATCGTCTCAAGTGCCCAGGCGCTCGCCTCAGGCGTCCAAGGCGAGCTTTTGAGTGATTTTTATTGAAACAAAATTAAATTAAATTAAATTTATGTTATTTCACTTTTCTTTTGTTTATATGTACTCGCTTTCTCCTTAACTATAGAGAAAATCTTGTATGATAACACAATTGAACCAAAAATGACAAAAAACTAGGTTTTGAATTCAAAATATGTAGTCTTTTATTTGGCACTATTTCCTCGATCCTCAAACCGGTTTAGCAAAATCCTGTAGGCGGTTTAAATGTTTGACGGCCTGACTTCACTCATGCGGTTGCCTTTTTAGCACCTCTCATATCGCCTTGGAATCGCCTTTAACTTTTAAAACACTGGCCTCGTCCTCTTCATCATCTTCATATGAAACATATCTTTGTGTTCCCTTTCCCTTTAACGCGAAAGCTATCATGCTCACTTCTCTTCAAGATGATTTTCATCACCTCCGGAAGAGAACTGAAAAACCCCTCCCATAATTTGAAGTGAAAACTATGTCACATGTCTCACTTTTTCTCCTTTTTTAAAATAAAATATTACATCTTAACCTTATCTTCTTCACTTATGATGCTCACTATTTCCAAAGGAAAATGAAACCCTTGGCTCTTGTAAATGTTGATTTTTGTAAGTTTTAGTTTCACAAGTTTTTGGGGATTTCTTTAAATTTCATAACATTTGTAGATAGAAACCCACTTCGAAAATCTTAGTCGAACATTAATCTCTAATCAAAATTCCATATCTTGGATCCACAAAACTAGTTATGTCACCACTTTATTTCACCATTCGGTACTGTTATATAAAATTGGTTGACTCTTGCTTTGCATCAAGTAAAGCTTTAAATCATTATCCTCGCTTAGGAATCATTAGTCAAACCTGATATTTATTATCTACAAGAACACATTAACTAGGTGCAGACTTGATGACATATTATCAGGTTTGGATATTGGCGAGTTTCTGTATAGGGTACAATGTTCCTTGTCAGCTTACGATCATGTCATGTGTTCATGCATCCCTGATCTCAACCAAGTTTTAGTTGTCAGAGTATTTTTCTTGATGCAAGCCAACTCATTGTTATCATCTCTTAAGATTCTCCCTCATCAAAATAGAGTTTGTAATAGAGAGCAACTTTGTATTGAGCGTTGGTCCTTGAAATATAAATGCACTCCTTGTGTCATCGGCTCAAAATAATATTAAATTAACACAAAGCATCATATCATGGGGTAGTACTTAAGTAAAATATGGAGGTCCTGACTCCTGATAGATCTACATTCTGTATGAATTATCTCTGCTTTTTATGCTTTGTAGGATCTTGTAAGAAGTGCTCGCTTTGAACAAATATGGAAGAGTAGAAGAGAGAGAATGGAAGCTGGTGATGATTCTTTGCATGAAATATGCCGTCTATATGATGTAGTTCAAGTTGATACTGAGGAAATGAACTCTGGAAAGTCGCAAAAGCTAGAGTAAGTTTTTTCTGCGCCATTTATATTTCATTTTCCTCTTCTCCACTTGCAATGATTTGTCATACATTTGAGATGCAGGCCTGTTTCTATTGAAGATAGTGCTCTTTTATGCAACTATCTTCCATTGTTACGGGAGTATGTTGCTTCAGCTGCAGTGGAGATTGAAGCTGATTTGAGAGCATATGCATTTGGGGAAGGTCCTTTCTTATATACTATTCTTATGCTTGCAGTGATATCTTTATCAGTTTATGCTAGTTTTTAACCACAATATTCCTCGACCATCAATTAGAATTTCAAAATGTCATCTATTGTTATTATACATCAAAGGGCTGATCATTTGTAAGCATGGCCTATTGGCCCTTAATGTGAGGGAGAAGGATTCATCTAGCCAACCCCCTAAGTTTTGGATAACATGTTGGATTGGAAAGCATCTCATAACTATATTCGATCCATCCAGTATACAGCATTCTCAATCTATTTTTCCTTTATGTTTGTCTCTTCAAGAGCCATAAATAGAATTTTTGATTGGGAGTTGTATTTCTTCCCCTCAGGTGGGGATGGTGTAATTAGAATTTTTTTAATTTTTATTTAATGCATGTTACATTCACTGTTGAAGGATGATAAAAGCCACTCAAAAGAGTTGACTTCCTTAAGTCTATTAGTACTCCTTTATAGGCTCTCTGAGTACTTTGTTAATTGAGGATGTTAAAAGATGATAAGCAGCAACACTATTCTTTTTTATATAACTAAACCCTGTGCATAAATTTATTTGCCTGTATGTAGGCATGTGTCTATAGGGTGTCTGTATTGTTCTCCTGGAACAAGTCTAATGTTTCTTACCTACCCAAGTACATGGCTAGCCAGCCCAATGCCACACTGTTCATTTTGATGTATATGTCATGAGAAATTCGTGAATAAAAAAGCATGTATTTTGAAGATATTTAATCCATTTGTCTAATGGTTTAATGAAAGACCATTGAAACAGCAGCTTTTAAAATATTCAATTTTTTTGGCCGCATATCATGTAGAACTTGGAGATCAAAATAACAGCATTGACCACCTTTTGATCATGGAGCAATTACCTTGTGTTTATATTTGGCTGCAAAAAATATGGTATATTCTTGTCAAATCGCCTTGTCACAATTTGTAGCTGAGTATAATTTGATTGAGAAAAGTCTTAGATAATTATGTGACATGTCGATGAAAACAGTAATTGGAAGGCCCATATTCATTTATTCGATCAGTTGCTTTAATTACTTCTTGGTAAGAATTCAACTGGATGCATGACTATTTGTAAAAGTAGCTGATATAGTATTACATAATTGTCTTTTATTTTGCAACTGTCGCCTGTTGCTTAACAACTCCAGAAGGCGAGTCTATTTTGATTCTGATGACTAGTTAATTTTTGTTTGAATGAACAGAATCTATGAATGATCGGATGAATGAAGGGCAGTCAGATAGAACAGAATATGTCTATGATTTATATACTGTGGAGGAGGATACAAATGGCACTGAAGATAAGGCTAAGACTGAATATCCTCTGTATGAATTTAATCTCATTGCCTTTTAATGTCTGTGCTCTGGTCTACACACAAATATCAATACTATGTATTGAATTTTGATTTGCGTACTTCAGGGTGCAAGTGCAGGAAGACGACCACTATGATGGCCCATCAGATTCGGAGTATCCAACTGATGATTCAAATGGTATGCTGCATGCAATTTGAATACTTCATTAAACTGTAATTTAACCTTGAAACTTGTTAGGATATTACCTTCAAAATTGGTGTTGCCATGAGATGAGATGTCTGCAGTTCATTAGCAGAAAAAGTATTAGAACATGGAAATGGTTTCTTATGTGGGTGATGGGATCTATATTATTTACCCTCCTAATCTTTTACTGTTTCTTTAGGAGAATTGGAGGGCACTAACAACTGGGTTCTTAGGACTAAGGAGAATTCATCTGTGTCCATGCTTTGCTCAGCCAAAGAGCTCGGCACTAATCATTACAGAGTTCTTGTCATATTGACAACCGGTTGTAAAACTGCGCGTCAGATATATATCATGGAGTGACATACTCAGTTAATGGCCCCATTTTAATGGGGAAGAAGTCGATAATCTGGAGGCGTGACAGATAGTGAAATGTAACTTTTCATTGTCGTGCAAACATGGTTTCCTCATATAGCATTTAAAGTGGCATTTTTCTTTGCAATTCTCTCTCTTTTTGGCTCTTTCTTCTGAACATAACCCCCATTAAGGCTGCCTAAAAATCAGCTGTCCCAACCAGAGGTTTATATCAGGAGTCAGGACCATAGTTGGCAAAAAGATTTATCATGAGATACCCGTCTATATTTTAAGGAAAACTAACATTGCATATGATTGTAAATTTGTTAATGTAAATTTATCATCTTTCCCTACTTTTAAACCAAGGTTTAAAATCTTGGAATCAGTATAGGTAATGTAGTCACTTTTGGGATTGGAATCGGCCATTTCGGCCGGACTTGGATCGGGATAATCGGATTATACATCATTTGACAAACAAAAAGTTTTCAATTAAACTATATACAATTTGGCAAATTCTTTACCAGCTTATGGTGTCTAAAATGGATGTTATAATACTTGGCAAAAATAACTATAATATTTCTGATATGCCTTTTAGCAAGTAATGATGTCAAATAACCCGTAATTCAATAACCTATTATTTAACCCACTAACTCATTAATAATAAACTTAATATTAGAACCCTACCAATCAAATGGTAAACCCACTATAACTCGCTATCGCTATCAGAACTTGGACGATCATTCTTTGGATTGGAATTGGCCATCTCAGATCAGTATCGGCCGAGATTTCAAACCATGTTTTAGCCCCCAAAAAAAGGAAACAAAAAGATTAAACAACACACAAGAAAAAAAGAAAAATGAGAATTATGAGGATGCCAACCGATTTTTTTAGGTATATGGTATATGCCAAATTTTTTTGTGCGCCCATATTTGCCTTGATCAGGAATTCAACACTAATAGAAAGAGGCGTTAAGCTGTAGAACTTTATCAAATCTTATACGGGGCCTCTCTTGCCCTCGATTATTAGGGACTGGGAGTGCCTTGGATGATGAAAGTTGATATTGTGATGCATCACACATTAACTATAGAATAATGCACATTAATTTCTGGCATTCTGAAGGATGGCCTGGGTGCAAGTTTATGTGGCCATACCTATAGTTGTAGGCGGAAGATGGTTCGAACTTGCCTTTTACTATAAATTTATAATCAGGTCTTCGTATGGAAAAAAAATCCAATTCTCTAGGAGAAGAATTCAAGCTGCATTTTCAGTAAAGAAATAAAAGAATGTTTTTTTCCTTAAAAGCATTTGCCATACTTAATCTACATCTAAAAGTTCCCATGGTTGGACTGCAGCTGAAGATAATCCAAGAAACGATTACCCTGATGAAGAGTCATCCGAAGATGAGAAAGACGAAGTAGACCCATTTGATTATTACGATGGCTATGATTCTCAATATGACGACGAAGTTGATGATGCTAATTCTGATGAAGAAGTCGGCTGGAAATGGAGGCATCGTTGAGTCCTCTTCTTAAGTTGTATTAAATCTCATCTTTTCCATTAATGTTGTTCGTTCAACTTGGACAAAAGCTACGCCGTAGTTTGTAACTATCCAAATCCTTTTCTGTCTTCTTTATTGCCCTTGTAGCAACTTCACTCAATTATCTTTTGAAAATTGGTCTTAAAAATTTGGGATTCCCTGAATCAACCACTCCACTCTCCCGTTCCTCAATTCAATTCACCGCCCTTTTCTTGCAGATGGTGTTCTGTTTTTAATGTAATTCAGGTTGATCAACTTATTATGTAGATTGTTAATTGTAGGTGTGGTTTTGTAAAATTGCATGTTTGTCTATAATATTTTAGTAGCTGGATCTTGCACTTGATGCAGCTCTTGTGATAATTTTATAAATGATATTTGTTTTTTAATCCTATTTTCATTGTTAGTTTGTTTGAGGAGAACGACGGTACTAAATTTAGTGAAGATACTGCTTCTTCTAATCCAACCATTCATTTATGAATGGATGGTGATATACAAAATTTATCTCATCGTTCATTTGTGTGGTTGTGAGATTATATGTAGTGGTGTATGCTAAATTGATTAGTAGATTTACGAGTAGACGGTGAAATAGAGAATTTATCGGTCTCTCTGTTAAATTATTAGTAGAGACATCCCGAACTTGTGAAGAGGGAAGACCTCTTATTGGGACTTTTGTTGTCTATTTTCTAATTTCTAGACTTTTAATTATAACTAGAACATAATCGTGGTGCTTCTATCTCAAATGATTATGACAATGTGCTAAAAACTAGTAATATAACAAGTTGATTAAACGAGTTGAGCTCAAAATTTGAACTCCACACGGACATGAATTTGGAAAGTTCGAGCTTGGCTTATGTTCTAGCTTGGTTCATTGCGGGATCAGATGGTTTGTATCTGTTCAATAGAAATAATAATGATTACTCTTTCCTTTATAAATTTAGGTCATAATTATTAACCCATTGATGTTAACACAAGACTTGGATCATAATAAATATTGAGGTAAATATTTTTATGCTACAATATTGAAAAATTTAGACAATAAACAAATTCAAATTTAATCCGCCAGGTTATAAACAAGCTTTGACTTGTTTATTTAGTTATAGCAACTGTATTTCTTACTGTTCAATTTGTCAAATACATCTATATGATTTTCCATGTACCCTTGTAATAAGCCTTGGGGACTGGTCTTGCCACCACTTTAAATAAGCCCACTAAGACCCTTATATGTGGCAACTAATGTGGTTGTGTGCTACTGCAACCCTATTAAGCTATTCTTTTTGCTGCTACTTTTCTACTTTTGAATAGACTCGGAAAAACTCAAGGGCCAGTTTAGAATTGGACTCATTCGATAAATAAAGCGCCGAGCTTGAGCAGGTTTTTAAGGCCAACTGAACTAATACAAACAATCTAAAGATCGACTCATTTGATCATTTTATATCCTAAGAGAGGGGGCGGGTGGAGATTTTACGGGTAAACGGAATATTAGGTGCCGCAGAGCAAGTTTTTAAAGGCCAACTGAACCAGTACAAACAATCTAAAGATCGACTCATTTTACATCCTAAGAGAGGGGGCTGGTGGAGATTATACGGGTAAACGGAATATTAGGTGCCGCAAAAGGGAATTTCCTCTTAGAGTGTCGGAAAAAAGTCAACCCTCTACCAATTTTTTTGACGATCGGCATCCACCATCTTCATCCTCTAAGATGTGGATACACCAAATTTCATATGATTCTAACACTTTTCACTGTTGAATCTGTGATGTAAAAATACCAAAAATATTTTACTATTAGAAAACCGTTAATTTTGCAACCACTTCATGAACGGTGAAAATATGTCAGAATTATATGAAATTCGGTTTATCCACATCTTAGAGGAGGATGATAAAAATGATGGATGCCGATCATTCAAAAATATCGGACGATTGACTTTTTTACAACAAAAGTCAACCCTCCAATTATTTTGACCACCGACATCCAACATCTTCATCCTCATCCTCTAAGATGTGGATACACCCAAATACGAAAACAGAATCTCAGGTGCTACGGAAGTGAATTTTTTTTATGGTGTCGAAAAAAGTCAACCCCCAACACTTTTTTTTTTTGATCATCATCTACCATCTTCATTCTCATCCTTTAAGATATGGATAAATCAAATTTCATATGATTCTAACACTTTTTCACTGTTGATTTTGTGATGTAAAAATACGAAAAATATTTTACTATCGAGAAACCGTTAATTTTGCATCCACTACATGAACGGTGAAAAAAATGTTAGAATCATATATTTGGTTTATCCACGTCTTAGAGGGCGACGATAAAAATGGTGGATGCCGATCATTTGAAAAGTTAATGAAGGTTAATTTTTTCCGATGCCGTGGTAGGAAATTCCCTTCTGCGGTGTTTGAGATTCCGTTTTCTCATATAAAAAGATGATTATATATTTATATATAATTTCCTAGCAGTATTGACAGGGTTCTAGGTATAGCGTAAAAGTTTCATGCCTTTTCATGATGAGTTTTTAAGAATCCACTCATAGCCCCTGTAAATAGGTTTTTTATCCCGACACTTGGCTAATTCTAAATACGACCCCTAAAACTTACTATTTCTAAATACAACTCTCAAACTTCTAACTAGATTAATTAAGACCCCTTGGTTAATTAATTTCCATCCATCTTGCCGTTTGTTGTAACCAACCGTTAGGGGTTAAAATGACCAAATATCTCTAATGGCTTTATTTTTCCCTTTAAATACCCCATCATACCAGCTTGTATCCTCCTTCTAACTAAATTAAAATTGACCTCAACGCAGACACTATAAATTAAAAAAAATAACCTTAAACACAAATAAAAATGCAAGTTGTATAAAACATTATCTTTAATGATCAGCTAGGGTTTTCGCTCGAATTTTTTGAACAGCTTCAATGGGCCTGCAACGATGAAATAGCATTAGAGGGATGCATCACCACCACCACCACCATCATCCCACCGAAGAGTTCTAAAGATTTGAGGGGAGGACAAGCTTTGAATGGGAAATGTGTGACATTGTAATCGTTTGGAGAAGTCTTCATTTGGGGAAGGGTAGATAAATGTAATATTTATCAAAACCTAATCCAAATTACCTCTAAACCAAGTATGACCCTGGTTAACTTAACAAAGGGTCTTTGATTAAATTTAGAAGTTGCAGGGGTTGTATTTAGAAATAGTAAGTTTTAGGGGTTGTATTTAGAATTAGCTAAGTTCATTCAACTAACAAAAGGTTTGGCCGTTTTTCAGGAAACCATCAAAAAGTTTAAAACCATAAGTAACTATAATGACTAACGGTCAACCGCGGTCAACCTGGTGTTTACTCCAATAATAGATGGCATGTGTACCCTTGGATCAATTAATTTAATTATTACTTATTGTCCAAATTAGTTAATTAATTAAATTTAAATATGGAGAGAGACGGTAGAGAGGAGGGGACTCGAGGGTGAGGGATGGGCCGCGCAAGGTTTAGGGTTTTTGGTAAATTAGTCAGGGTTAGAGGTGAAGAATTAAGTCGTGGGTAATTTTTGAAATTTTATATGCTTTTTATAATGTAGCAGTTGGCTGATGTGGCGGTGACCTGACATTAACGGTGATGACGTGTTATCGTTAGTCATGATAATTTCTTGTAGTTTTAAAAGTTTTTGATAGTTTCCTGAGATTTGCCAAAATCTTTTAGGAGTTTAATAGACTTCAAACTAAATTTTATATTCTTCTTGGTGTTTTGTGTTATGGAGTTGGGTACTTGGTTTCCAGTGATCTGTGACAAATCCAGGAATTTTGGTCAGTGAAGGCACCACTATAAAGATTTCTTTGAAAAATTTAAGTGCATATAATATAAAAGTAATTTAATTAAATTATGTAACACAATTTTTAATTAATTCAACCATTAAGGAAAAATTATTGTTTACAATAACATTTATGTAAGACTCAATAAATATATATATATATATATATATATATATATATATATATATATATATATATATATATGTTGGACAATCCCATACAAATTAAGCTTTTAGCGAAATCTAAACAAACTGATTTTATTGCAAATATGATGTACATGTATATATATTATAGTCCAATAATTAT
The DNA here is from genome assembly GCA_030015575.1 of Agapanthus africanus. Classification (NCBI taxonomy): domain Eukaryota; kingdom Viridiplantae; phylum Streptophyta; class Magnoliopsida; order Asparagales; family Amaryllidaceae; genus Agapanthus; species Agapanthus africanus. The sequence goes on along the minus strand of JASDDO010000019.1, from coordinate 459,881,342 downwards.
AAATTGAAAACTTATTTTAGAAAAATAAAACACCAATGTTGTGGATGTGAAACATTTGAGGGCGACAAACTTTTTCCTCTTTTTTTTATTGTGGGAAAAAAAAGAAAAGATACATTAAGTTATTGTGTTTTGGTTACATGAAACAAGATTCAATTTTAGTTTTCCATTATTTTCTTAATAAGAAGTTTCTAAAATAACTATACTTCAGTATTCATACTAAATTTAATTAAAATAAAAAACAATCAAAACAATGTCACTGATGAGAATTGAACTCACATCCTCGGCAAAAAAAAGTTATGCCACAAAATCTGTTGAGCAATAATAATTTTACATTGTGTTTATGAAGACAATATATATAAGGCTATAAGAAGACTACAGGGACACTGTAGCCCCATAAGTGCAGTGTCTAGATTGCAGGCCACGTGAGGCCCCGGGGGTAATGTGTAAAGAATCCTCTGAGCCTCATGAGACCTTTAGTTTGGAAACTACGGTTATAAGACCGTAGTGTCCTATTTATAGCATTAAAATATCGAACTGGACCGTAAAATCTTAATGGGGGCACGTGTCTACGCTGAATCCTAAGTGGGTCCGCCCTTGTCAATGATAGATGAGCACGAATCTCATAGAATACAAAAAAATTTCAATCGGACTGTGTATGCTAATGATAGGATTTCCGTTGACAGCATGGACACCACTATCCAAAAGACAACGAACGTCAATGTCTCGTCTAACAAATTTATTTTCTTTGTTATTACTTTCTTATCTCTACAATTATCCCCAATGATTCTTATGCCCTATTCGGGTATGGAGTTAAAATAACGGAGGTTTATTTTCATGTGCTATGGTTATCTATAAGAATGTGTTAATAGAGTTTGGAAAACTTAGATTGGATTGGAGTTTTAATAACCACAGTTTTCTCAACTAAAAAACCAATTCTGAACAGGGCAAAGTTAGCATTTTTATTTCGGTTTTACCAACTTTATGACACTCCGGCGGCCTTATGATTTGAGATTTGGTGGAGGGGTTAAATTTAGAAAAATTCTTTTTCTACCTATGCAATAGATTCCAAGTAAGTAATCAGGATTCTCCTTGGATGGATAGTAGGATACGATATCCACGATCAAGATAATTGTATTCTTTATCATAACTTGTTTTATTCAATGAGAGAGGCTTTATAGTTTATGTGGATTTTACCATAAGGATAAATAAAAGGTTTATTTACTGAAAACACTTAACATGTTTGTGCCAAAAAATTAGTAAACTTAACAGTGCCACGTAGGGTTGTATTCGGAGCAGATACAGATTGGATATGAGCATTATTGTATATATATTAGCTTTCTGGTCTCGGATACGGAGACGAATATGGATATAGTTCGGTAAAAAATATTCATATCCATATTTGACAAAATCGGATATAGATATGGATCGGATATAAGATAAACGGATACGGATATTAATTGGATATTGATAAATAAATATTTAAAATATAAAATAAGTGAAAGCGAAGTGAAAATATGCATGTAACCGATACATACTATAAAAAATTGAGTAAAAATTAAATATGGATGCTTAAAATATTTGAAAGGACGTTACAAAATATATCAATAAATAATTATACATATATATTGTCCTATTTTGTATATTTTAAAATAAAATTAATAAAATAATATGTTAAATAATATTTTTAACACATAATTTATAATACTTACAGAATAAACAAACTAATATATTATTTAGTTTTAATTTTACTATAAAAGTATTAATTAATTAAGCATAAAAACATTAGAAATTTAATTTAAAATGCTATATTTAACTTAATGTGTCTGCGGATATCCGTATCCGTATCGGAATTTAAATATTTGGATATTTGAATCCGTATCTGAAAAATTTGAAAAGATTTATATCTGTATTCGTATCCGACTAGATCTGAAAATATACATCCGTATCCGTATCCAAAAATATCCGGATCCGGATAAATAAATAGATATCCGAATCCGAATGCAACCCTAGAATTGCCACGCTAACCAAGTTGCCACGTCAGGAAAAAAAGTCTTAAAATTACCCCTTCTTTAATTAACTAACTCTAATCCTAACCCTAACTTTAATCTTAATTATAACCCTAACCCTCATCGCCATCATCAATGTAGAGTGTTTTTTGTCATCCTAATGAGATATGATGCGCTCTCTTGTTAGACGTGTATAGATTCCCTTCGTCCAAGATAGGCAGAGGTTTATTGATTTTGGGGATTTTAATTTCCGGCAGTCGCGGACAAAACTGCTGTTAATTATCCCCCGCTTTAAGGCAAGGGAACCTCCGATTTAAAGGTCATATGGATCATGCGAACTCATTCTGTTGATGTGTTCTTTGCGTTAGAAAACGATTTTAGGCCTCTTTCAACATATCAGGGTCCATCACACGGGGGTAATTTAAGTGTCTTAGAGGGCTCCGAGAAGGGGATACAAAGAGAGCTTGCCTCCCGAGTTCGATAGGCTTTTCTGAAGGCAGGAGACTCCTTTAGGAGGTGGTCCCGAAAGCAGAATGACCCTTTGAAGAGGGTCCTGAGAGCGGGAGGGATCCTGAAAAGGGAAGGACCCTTTGGAGGGGGGTCCCGATGGAGGGAGCCCCTTGGAGGGGGATTCTGAAGCAGGGATCACTTCGGAAGGGGTCCTGAAGTAGGGATCCCTTGAAGGGGATCCTGAAAGAGGGAACCCCTTTGAGGGGGTTCCGAAGCAGGGACCCTGGAAGGGACCTCGAAGAAGGGATCTCTTGAGGGGATCTTGAAAGAGGGAACCCTTTTGAGGGGGTTCTGAAGCAGAAAATCTCTTGGGGGGTTCCGAAGGTGAACACGGGTGTACCCCGTGTTCAAGCTTTCGATAAGGGAAACATGGGTTGTGACCTATGTTCTCATGGATCTCGCGGGAGATCCAGAGGCAAAGAGTCTTTGTGAGGCAAAAGCTTTGAGCTTTTGTCCCAAATTTATATTTTTATGAGCTTAAGAGGTGAAACCCATTCTAATGGTTTACATCAAGGTCCTTCATCCATGCTGCTTGCTTGGGGTGAAAGCCATGGGTTTTCACCCTAAGAGATCTCCTTCTTCTCCGTTATTAGTTTTGATGGAGAAAAGCAACATTTTTCTCTTAGTTTTGGTGTTAGATTAGTTTTATTTGAGATTTTAGAGAAGAAAAGAACTTTCTTTTGTGAGTTTTCTTGAGGAAGAAGATGAAAATGAAAGAGCCTTGTCTTTTTCTTGATAGAGGCTTAAACCCTAAAAAATTTGTGGGGGGAGAAAAACTTAATATTTCTTATTATGGTTGGGTTTAAATACCCGTTACAATTTGCTCTTAGCCTCTTGGGCTTTACATAATTAGTTTTTTGCCTTTTCTTCACATCCATGTGCACACACTTTGCACACGATCCTTTGACTTTACAAAATTTGGCTTTTAATCTAGTTATTTCATATTTATTATACATTAAATTTATTTATTACATTTTCCTACTCTTTCAATGACATGGGACCAGCCCCATGTTTGAGCTTTGCCCAGTTGGGCTTGGGCCCACTTACTTGGGCTTGGGCCCGGGTTGATTGGGTTCGGGCCCACTTGTTCAGGCGTTGAATTCGACTTCGACTTTTTTGACCTTTTGATTTCGTCAGTGAGGTGTAATTTTTGACTTCAACAAAGTGCTCCCCATAGATAAATGTATATGATATTTATGTGTTGTGTGCATAAAATTGATGGATCTTCTTTCGTGTAGAGGCTGACTTGACTTGGTTCGTACTTTTTGGAGATTGGCACTGTACTTTTTATGACATGGACGGTCGATAACTACCCTTTTTATAATATGGATGGTCGATACTTGATCTGGTTCCCATCATTGGGAGGTTGGCACTGCATTTTTTACGACATAGACGGTTGATAATTGGTGCTTCCCTCTTTACGACACGGATGATCGATGCTTTCCTTTTGGCGACATGGAGGTCAGTGCTTTGACTTAATTCCTTTTTAGCAATGTGGAGGTCGGTGCTTGGTTCCTTTTTGGCGACGTGGAGGTCGGCGCTTTGACTTGATTCCCTTTTGGTGACGTGGAGGTTGGTGCTTCCCTTTTGGCGACGTGGAGGTCGGTGCTTGGTTCCCATTTGCTGATGTGGAGGTCGATGCTTCCCATTTTGGCGACGTGGAGGTCGGTACTTAGTTCCCTTTTGGTAACGTGGAGGTTAGTGCTTCCCTTTTTGGTGACGCGGAGGTCGGTGTTTTGACTTGATTCCCTTTTACCGTCGTAGAGGTTAGTGCTTCCGTTTTGGCGACATGGCGGTCAGTGCTTCCTTTTTTGGCGACATGGAGGTCGGTGTTTTGACTTGAATCCTTTTTGACAATGTGGAGGTCGGTGTTTTGACTTGATTCCCTTTTGGCGACGTAGAGGTTGGTGCTTAGTTCCCTCTTTGTTCTGTAACGGACCCGTCACCTTTATTCGCCTGCCACCTGATGTGATTTAACGAAATGTTTAATGCCGTCTTAGATTGGAGAGTTTAATTTTATCTTAAATGGAAGATTTTTTTTAACACCTACTTAGACGGAGGAGTTTTGTTCAATGCCTACTTAGACGGAGGAGCTTGGTTTAAAGTTTACTTAGACGGAAGAGTTTGTTTAACATATATTTAGACGGAACTTAGTTTAATGTCTATTTAGACGGAAGAGCTTGGTTTAATATTTACTTAGACTTATGAACTTGATTTAACGTCTACTTAGACGGAGCTTAGTTTAACGTCTACTTAGACCGAAGATTTCGTTTAACGTCTACTTAGCCAGAGGAGCTTTATTCAACGTCTACTTAGACGGAGGAGTTTAGTTTAACGTCTACTTACTACGTAGTTGGAAGAGCTTGGTTTAACGTCTACTTACTTCTTAGACGGAGTTGCTTGGTTTAACGTCTACTTAGACGGAAGAGTTTGTTTAATGGCTACTTAGACGGAGCTTGGTTTAACGTTTACTTAGACGGAGGAGCTTGGTTTAATGTTTACTTAGACGGAGAAGCTTGGTTTAACATCTACTTAGATGAAAGATTTTGTTTAACGTCTACTTAGATGACGGAGCTTTGTTTAATGTTTATTTAGACGGAAGATTTTGTTTAATGTCTATTTAGATGGAGGAGCTTTGTTCAACGTCTACTTAGATGGAGGAGCTTGGTTTAACGTCTACTTAGACGGAAGAGTTTGTTTAACATCTACTTAGACGAAGCTTAGTTTAACGTCTACTTAGACGAAGCTTAGTTTAACGTCTACTTAGACGCAAGAGCTTAATGTCATCTTAGACGAGATGTTTGAAGTTTGATCCTATTAGTGACTTATCATGTGCACTCAGAGGATTTAAATTAGGGATTTTGTTTAAAATTTGCAACTTTCTAGTTGGAGGGATTTGAATTTGAGTTTGGATTTGAATTAGCACTTAAAGGTCCGGATTTTGGGAGTTGAAATTTTGACTTCATCTGGACTTTAGCTAGGATTTGGATTGAGTTGGATTTGAAGTTAATGATTTTGAATAAAATTCGGATTAGAAGTTGGAACTGGATTTTGAAGTTGGGATTGGATTTTAGAATTGGAATTTGAATTGTGTTTTGATTGGAATTTGAAAATTTTGAATAGAATTTGGATTGGCAGTTGGAATTGGATTTGTTAGTGTATATGCCCTAGAGGCCATTATTGTATCATACTAGTTTGTATATTACTTAATGGAAGCTTGGGATATTCACATGTATATAACAGTCTTGCTAAACATGGTAGTATGCTACTTGGTTTTTCTATCTTAATATGTGAGTATACGTATTGATAAAGCTCTTAGGATCTTGCTTGACTACCGGCGTTGTGATGGCAGTCACACTAGTGGGGGCTGGGTAGTCTACAAGCACATCCTTATTCAGGTCCCTAGTCGTTGGATTATCGAGACAGAGCATCGATACTCCGGAGTAGACTAGTGTGTACACTTCTCATCCCAGTTGGGGAGATGGTCTGTCCCGCAGCCGTCAGTACGTCGTACTGGAGATAGTATGCAGGTGCTCGTTAGGTTACGGGTACACCGGACATGACTCACAGGGAACTATTGGTTGGTTTTATACCAGTCGTCAGTAAACAGTTCCCAGGTGACATGAGTACAGCATAGTCCGCAGACTTGACACTGCTACTTCGCCTCGAGTGTGTCCCACTGTTCTTAGATTGCTACCCTACCACGGCTCAAAGGAGTCGTGCAAACAGGTAGCAGTTGGGTGCAGTCCCGAGCACTTGGAGGCAGTGGCGGTTAGACAGGATTCGTCTCTCCCGGTATTGGGAGTTGATATCGCGCTGTGTCAGAGAGCCATTACGCAAAGTCCCTGACCAGGGCAAGCGAGATTTGCTGGTAGGTTCCAGCAGTTTCTCAGGGTGTAATGGGCTTCGCTCCGACACGACTTATACCGCTATTAGGGGACTGACGCTTGCCGGCCCCCCAGGCCCGATATGCGATAGTCTTAGACGAACAGACCGGACTGTACGGAGATTGTCACATCAGACTCAGTAGGAGTTCGGATGGGTTCCCTCATCGGCCTTCTTATCGACATCTACCTGGGGACCGTTACGTACAGCTAGTGCCGCTTGCGGTCTGTGGTTAAACCCACTGCCAGCGTAGTAGTCGAGTCTCTAGAGTCCCACACAGAGAGTTTCCCTACTCCGGGCGAAACGATATAGAGGTCGTATGGTTTTACGACAAGGGTTCGGACGCATACGTGTGTTTACGCACGTACGACTTTCGGACAGTTTTTACCAGTCGGTTTTGGTTTAAGCCAGTTACTGGTATCCGGTTATTGGATTTATACAGTCTAAAGTTTTTCCGTATTTTTGCGGAAAGGAGGGGCGTTCTCGTAATTGCGCGAGACGCTTCTAGAAGGTGGTGACTAAAGAGGTTTAGGTGGCATATACAATGAATGTGATTAGTGAGTCATATGGATGATTCATCCATGTCATTAATGCTTCATAGTTGCTTAATGACTCATGGATGTGAATCATCACTAGATATTATCAAGCATGTTTGTTAAATGATTTTATTTTATTTTCTTGATAAAAAGAAATGCTTGATATATATTATGATAACTCATTATTCTCATTTCATTATTATTCTCATCTTCTCTCCCCTCAAGCTCTCCCTCTTCAAACCCTAATCCTCCCCTCTCATGTGTTGAGTACAAGAATTAGCTAGACTAATTAAACCATAACCCTTACTCTATATCACCTAGCTTCTTTGATTAGCACTTAAAGAAGTTTAGTTGCCTCAAGTTTAGAGGCTAAGCTTGGAGTAAAGCTCTCGGGTGGATCGTCTACTACTTCGAGAAGGCCGAAGGAGGAGGAGGAGTTCGCAAAGACGAAGGACACGATTCGTTAGGTATAATCCCTAAACATAGTAGTATAGAACTTCTATGTTTATAGTTAGTTATCGTTTAGCTTCGATTCAAGCGGTTAGTCGATGTTTGTGCTTTAAACAAGTTCGTTTTTAAAATTTCCGCCTCCCCACAAGTATTGGGGTGTTGTACATCGACTTACAGTGGTATCAGAACCTCGCTAAACAATAAATAACTTACTTGCAAATTTGTATGAAGTTCGAACGGAAAAAACGAAACCGGAAAAGCCCGAAATCACAAGTTTCTGTCGTTTTTTAAATGAAGTCCAAAAATTTTTCAGGGATGTTCAGAAAGCTTGAAAAGACAGTAGAAGAACACACAAGAAATTTGGGCCCCTGAATCGCCTAAAGCGCCGCGGAACCGCGGCGGATCCCACCGATCCGCCGCGCTTCCGCCGCCGAGTTGGCGATTCAGGAACCTAATTTTCCTGTGTTGCTTCTCTGTGATATTTGGTATTTTCTGGAATATTTAATTTTTGCTCAGGTTTCAGATTTGCAGAGAAGTATTGGAGCAAAATTAAAAGTGTTTAATCGATCGAAATTATACAGTATTTGCTTGTTGGATTATATCTGTGTTTGTATAATGTGTTCGTAAACCTTCCCTAACTGCTGGTATGTCGGTTGGCAGGGGGTTGCATATTTCTGTAATGGATTTTATCTGTTTGTGCATATGAACTGTGTTGGACTGTTGTGATGTATAGCCGGGGTTATATGATGGGTTATTATTTAATTCATTTGATGTAAATGTAATTTTTTGTAATATTATTTTGCGGGGCACATCCAGGTTGCGGTTGTAGCCACCGTTGTATTATTTCATTTTACTGTTTTTGCTCCTAGGACAGACCCAAGGTGGGGTGCACAAACTGCCGGGCGGGTAGTTTGCCGCACCCGTAGGGGTCTTGGGTGGGGTAATGGCTATTCATCACAACTGTGTAATCCGTCTTTTGTTGCAGGCTCAAAACAAACACGGATTGCTTGCAAATCCAATTAAGTTCATCTGTGATCTGGAATGAATATCATTGCGTCAGACGAATGTAAAATATCTATATATATGATAGCTATTTTAGACGTCACTTATGTTTTACACCCGCGCTAGCCCAGTCCCCGCTCTGTCGTTAGTTAAGTAACCTAACGGGTGATGACGGGACCCAGTGGCGAATGCGGATGGCATAAGAGGACGTCATATTTTCGTTGTTCTCTGCAATGATAGGTTAATGATGGGACGCATTATCTATAATGCAAAGAAAATAAACCAAAGTTTTAATCGTTGGAACAATTTAAAAGAAACCACTCGGTTAATTTTAAAAACAGATATTTTTAAATGCGGAGCTTTAACCACTCCTTTTAAAAGCTATCAGGTTCCTTCGGTTATATCAAGTTCACTACGTTCACGGTTTTGCCAAAACCAGTCGTAGCCCTCCGTCATTTCTTATGGATAGTCAGTAGTATTCAAGCTATGTTTGTTGGCTTTCGTCAAGGCATAGTGTTTGGTAGCTACTGGGTATTCATTTGTTGCATAGATAGATGTGTTGGTTTGGGACAATCGCATTACCTTGTTGGCTTTCGTCAAGGGTATATACGGGTGGGTTCAAATTAACAAGATAATGATGGGCAGAACTTGACATGTAACTTATGATTTGTTGGCTTACGTCAAGGTCATAAGAGCATGGGGCAAAAACTTATATCGGGAATTTCTAAAGAAACTGAAATTTGCAAAGAGATGCATACCATTTTGAGTTTGATGAATGTTGGTAGGATTCCTTCAACATTATCATACGATGATATTTGGATCCCGATCCTACTGTGAGTATATGCTACTTATCAGGATATTCGTCACTTAACGATCAATGCTATAAACCAAGTAGGTGTCAAGAAAAGTGTCAGCGGGGTTACGCCCCTAGAGAAAAGAGGTTCTTTAATTAAGGAACTTCGCGAAAGCGTTGGAAAACCTCCCTCGAAGTATCGACACTAGCCTGGCTGAACGGTTAAGCAAGTATTGTACGGTGAGAATAGTCATGGCTAATTCTTCTTTTATGGTTTGAGGAAGGATTCGAGAAACAGTGGGAGCCATCCAGTTTAGATAAACTAAAAACCACTCTAAACTTGCAAGAGCATCATGCTAAAGAGTTTTCTTCTCTCTCTCCTAATTGCAGCGACCCTGAAAATGACTGGACTTAAGTTACTTTTAGAGAAAAATATACCGACAGGGCCAAACTATAAAGATTGGCTGCGGAATGTCAAAATGGTTTTGACCTATGACAAATTGGGGTATGTCCTCACCGCTACGGCACCTGCTGTCCCTGGTCCCAAATCCAGCAATGCGGATAAGGAAATCCGCAAAACCTGGGATTTTGATTGCGCGAAAGCCAAGTGCATCGTGCTTGCCTCGATGGACAATGAACATCAGAGGAGGCACGAGGATATGGAACTTGACGCCATATTTCTCCATACAAAGGAACTTTATGGAGAGCAATCTCGTATAGCAAGATACGAGACCTCAAAGAACTTGTTTCGAGCGAGGTTGGCTGTCGGGTCATCGGTAGGAGAACATGTCCTAAAGATGATCGGCTATATAGAAGAGCTCGCAAACCTTGGGACGACTTTGGATAATGAGCTCTATACAGACCTTATTCTCCAGTCCCTTCCTTCTACCTACGCCCAGTTTATCCTGAACTTCAACATTCAAAGAAAAGAAGTTGAACTTCCGGAACTCCTGAACATGTTAAGGAGTGCAGAGGGCACCTTGCAGAAGGCAAGGGAAACACCCGCTATGTTTGTTGGCGGTACATCTTCTTCCGGGTCCAAGGCTAGGGCCAAAGGAAGGAAGAAGAAGGCCGTCCCCAGACCTAGAGGAGGTTAAGTAAGGTGGGAGGGAAGGGAAAGAAAAAGTTACCGGTACCAGTAGTGGCTCAGGATGAGTGCTTCCATTGTCATAGGAAAGGGCACTGGAAGAAGGATTGCAAGGCGTGGATCGCCAAGAACCAAGGACCGAAGCAAGCTGTGGCTTCGACTTCAGGTGTGTTTGTAATTGAGAATTGTCTGTCGATCAACTCTACTTCCTGGGTATTGGATACCGGATCAGGATCTCATATTTGCAATTCATTGCAGGCACTGAGAAACTGTAGAGTGCTGAAGGAAGGTGATATGACCCTAAAGGTTGCTAACGGAGCTAGCGTGGGAGCTGCGTCCGTCGGGGATTATCACCTAGGATTGACGAGTGGACACATTTGGTTTTACATAACTATTTTTTTGTACCAAGCTTAACGTGTAATATCATATCAGTTTCCTTGTTATCAAATAAAGGTTATGATTTCACGTTTGTAAGAGATGTTGTTAACATCCACCTTAATCATGGTTTGATTGAGTCAGGTACACTAAATAACGGTATATATGTTTTAAACCAACTCCAAATTTTCAATGTCCAGAACACACTAAAAAGAAAGTCTCCAGATTTAAATAAAGCTTTCTTATGGCATTGTAGACTGGGTCACATCAATGAGAGAAGGTTGACTAAGTTGCATAGAGAAGGATATTTGGACTCGTTCGAATATCAAACTTATGACACTTGTCAATCTTGTCTCAAAGGAAAGATGACAAAGACTCCATTCACTGGACAAGGAGTAAGAGCGAGCAAGCTCTTAGGACTCATACACAGCGATGTATGTGGTCCAATGTCTACACATGCGAGAGGTGGTTATTCCTACTTCATTACTTTTACAGATAATTTCTCTAGGTATGGACATATCTTTTTAATGAAGCATAAATCCGAGGCCTTTGAGAAATTCCAGGAATACAAGAGTGAAGTGGAAAACCAAACAGGCAAAAGTATTAAGACACTGAGATCTGATCGAGGTGGAGAATACTTAAGTGCCGAGTTCCTAGGTTACCTAAAAGAGAAAGGAATTCTCTCTCAGCTTACTCCTCCATACACTCCACAGCATAACGGTGTATCGAAGAGACGGAATCGAACCCTATTGGATATGGTACGATCCATGATGAGTAATGCTGAGTTACCGCGATCTTTCTGGGGTTATACGCTAGAATCAGCGGCATATCTTTTGAACAGAGTTCCAACCAAAACTGTGCCTACCACACCATATCAGATGTGGAGTGGGAAAAAACCCTATCTTCAGTACCTGAAGACATGGGGATGTCCAGCTTTTGTAAAAAAGCAGCATCCGGACAAGCTCGAGGCACGCTCAGTAGAGTGTAAGTTTGTGGGATATCCAAAGAACTCTATGGGATATTGTTTCTATTACGCAGAGGAACAAAATGTTTTTGTTTCTCGTCATGCCCGCTTCTTAGAAACTGAATTTTTAGAAAATCAGAAGAGTGGGAGCGAAATAGAACTGGAAGAAATTCCAGAACCACAGACTAATACTGAAAGTTTGGTAGAACCAGTAGTTCAAGAAGAACAGGACATTCCCGCACCCCTCCGCAGGAGTAGTAGGCCATCTCATCCACCTGAGAGATACTACGGTTTTCTCATAGATGGGGATAGAAAGGATTGCATCATAGATGATGATGAACCTACTGACTTCCAGCAGGCCATCCAGAGCGGAGACTCGGTACGATGGCTAGATGCAATGTGGACCGAAATGGAATCCATGTACACCAACAAAGTATGGACTTTGGACTTTGCTCCAGATGGGGTAAAACCCATAGGATGCAAATGGATCTTCAAGAAAAAGATTGGTGTAGATGGACAGGTGGAAACCTATAAGGCTAGACTTGTTGCAAAGGGTTTTCGTCAAAGACCTGGTTTGGACTATGACGAAACTTTTCTCCAGTGGCTATGCTCAAATCCATTCGGGTCCTTCTTGCTATTGCTGCCTTCCATGATTATGAAATCTGGCAGATGGACGTAAAGACGGCTTTTCTGAATGGAAATTTAGAAGAGTGCGTCTATATGGATCAGCCAGAGGGTTTCAATCAGAGTGGGAGCAGCGGGAAAGTATGCAAGCTGCTTAAGTCCATTTATGGACTAAAGCAGGCATCGCGGAGTTGGAATATCTGTTTTGATGAGACAGTCAAAGAATATGACTTTGTCAAAAATCCAGATGAACCGTGCATATATAGTAAAGTTGTAGCCAGAAGTGTTGCATTCCTCGTCTTGTACGTGGATGACATTCTATTGATAGGAAATGACATTCCTATGCTACAATCTGTCAAAGGATTCTTGTCACACAGGTTCTCCATGAAAGACCTGGGTGATGCCTCTTACATTCTGGGGATCCAGATCTATCGTGATAGATCCAAGAGAATGTTGGGACTTTCGCAGTCCAGGTATATCGACACTGTACTGAAAAGATTCAGTATGAAAGATTCTAAGCGCGGTAACCTACCGACTTGTCACGGAATCACCCTCTCCAAAGAGATGTCTCCCAAGACTGATTTGGAAAGGGAACGCATGTCTATTATACCCTACGCTTCTGCGGTAGGCTCTATAATGTATGCGATGTTGTGCACCAGACCAGATGTAGCTTACGCACTGAGCATGGTATGCCGGTATCAGTCAGACCCAGGGGAGAAACACTGGATAGCAGTAAAGAACATTCTCAAGTACCTGAGAAGGACTAAGGAGATGTTCTTGGTTTACGGCGGAAAAGACCTCAGGTTGGAGGCCTTTGCTGATTCCGGCTTCCAGAGTGATAAGGACGATTCCAAGTCCATGTCGGGTTATGTCTTTACCCTCAATGGAGGGGCGGTGTGCTGGAAGAGTTCCAAGCAGGACACCGTTGCTGACTCGACGATGGAAGCGGAGTATATAGCTGCTTGCGATGCCGCAAAAGAAGCAGTCTGGATGAAGAAGTTCCTAACAGAACTTCAGGTGGTTCCTACCATAGTTGATCCAATACCTCTGTATTGTGACAACAACGGAGCTATAGCTTTAGCGAAGGAACCAAGGTCCCATCAGAAGTCCAGACACATCTTAAGGCGGTATCACCTGATCAGGGAGATCATTGATCGTCAGGAGATCGAGATTCGGAGAGTTGCTTCTGAAGAGAACATTGCTGATCCATTCACAAAGGCCCTACCTCAGATTCAGTTCGAGAGGCTACTCGAGATCATCGGTCTTCGATATGCCAGTACATGGCCCTAGTGCAAGTGGGAGATTGTTAGTGTATATGCCCTAGGGGCCATTATTGTATCATACTAGTTTGTATATTACTTAATGGAAGCTTGGGATATTCACATGTATATAACAGTCTTGCTAAACATGGTAGTATGCTACTTGGTTTTTCTATCTTAATATGTGAGTATACGTATTGATAGAGCTCTTAGGATCTTGCTTGACTACCGGCGTTGTGATGGCAGTCACACTAGTGGGGGCTGGGTAGTCTACAAGCACATCCTTATTCAGGTCCCTAGTCGTTGGATTATCGAGACAGAGCATCGATACTCCGGAGTAGACTAATGTGTACGCTTCTCATCCCAGTTGGGGAGATGGTCTGTCCCGCAGCCGTCAGTACGTCGTACTAGAGATAGTATGCAGGTGCTCGTTAGGTTACGGGTACACCGGACAGGACTCACAGGGAACTGTTGGTTGGTTTTATACCAGTCGTCAGTGAACAGTTCCCAGGTGACATGAGTACAGCATAGTCCGCAGACTTGACACTGCTACTTCGCCTCGAGTGTGTCCCACTGTTCTTAGATTGCTACCCTACCACGGCTCAAAGGAGTCGTACAAACAGGTAGCAGTTGGGTGCAGTCCCGAGCACTTGGAGGCAGTGGCGGTTAGACAGGATTCGTCTCTCCCGGTATTGGGAGTTGATATCGCGCTGTGTCAGAGAGCCATTACGCAAAGTCCCTGACCAGGGCAAGCGAGATTTGCTGGTAGGTTTCAGCAGTTTCTCAGGGTGTAATGGGCTTCGCTCCGACATGACTTATACCGCTATTAGGGGACTGACGCTTGCCGCCCCCTAGGCCCGATATGCGATAGTCTTAGACGAACAGACCGGACTGTACGGAGATTGTCACATCAGACTCAGTAGGAGTTCGGATGGGTTCCCTCATCGGCCTTCTTATCGACATCTACCTGGGGACCGTTAGTGTCAAAAACTGTAATTACCGCAATCAGAAACGGCGTCGCTTCGCAGCTAGCCGGTGAGTACGGGTCGATCCACAGAGACGGGTAAATTTCTTTAATGTGTTTTAACGAGTTGATTATATTTGTAGTTTTAGTTGGTTTATAAAAATCTAAAGACTGGATCTAATTAATCTAATTAAGAATCTTGCTAGGGTTAGGCTTAGGGGAAGTTTTGGAAATTAATGATTTTCCTCACCGCTTTCAATACCTTCCTTTTTTAGATCTATTAGGTGTTAAGTTAATTATCAATAAATTGGATACAAATCTTTTGGGAAGATGTTTCTTCCTCTAGATTTGTACCCTACCTTTGTTGATAATTATCCTAACCCTCACGGAAAACGCGCGGAACCGGCCCTTTGTACTACGGTTCATCGTTACCTCGAAGGGTAGGATGCCGCAGGGAGCGGTTGTGCTCGTATGCGTGAAGTTCTAATTCATTAGGTGAAGGTGGCATTGAAAGGGGCGACAGATTTCATCTCTCAACCCTTTCCCTAAGGCTAACCCTAACAAGCGAGGAGACTACTCGCTCATTAGGGGAAGAGAAGACATTATAATTAAAAGAAATAAAAGACTTACTAGGTTGACGGCTCCCTCCAAACAAGAAGAACAGATCTGAAATTTACTCCCAGAAATTCTGAATTTTATTGATTGAAAAGAGGCATCAGAAAATACAAGGTCTTGGGTTCTATTTATAGGACATAGAAACCCTAGGGCTACAGATTGCACCGCATGTCTAAAGTTACAAATATACCCCTAAAAAATCTTTCCACAGCCGCCAAGTAATTTTGGTAAAATTTTATTTGCGCAAGGGCACAGGAGGGCCGCGGATCCGCGGCATGGGCGCTCTTGGGCCGCGGATCCGCGGCCCAATAGTGGAGTCGTCTGATGGGCTTTTCTGGGCTCTTTCAGGTTCTTCTGTTAATTTAATTTCTTTAGTTCTTTTTCCACTTGGACTTCTGCAGTGATTCCAGAACTTCAGTGAACTTTTTGCATTGGATCTTTTAACCGTTTTTCTTGCAAATTTGGATCTTGCGTCGCCTTGTTGATGGTGAACCGTTCTTCTGCCGGGCTTTACTAAGATCTTCCTATTTGTTGGTCAAAAATCCTTCTTTTGTGTCGTCTTTTGTGTTTTTCACTGTTCTTGCTCCCAGAACCTGTAATCTGTAACATGTAGCAGACATGGGTCAAAAGCACCTGTTTTTATTGTAAAATGCATAAGAATGGGGAATACAAAATGCAATATTATGTTATGAACAAATACCCCCAAACTTATCTTTTGCTCGTCCTCGAGCAAACTTATTTTTTTATTCTCTACAAAAATCCTAATCGCACTTTCGCAGGGAACGCGATTGCACTGAGCTCGTGCAACAAGCCGTTAAACCTCTAGGTGTCCCTAGTAGGAGGAGTGTTGTCTCCTGAGGGTTTTCAGCGGATTACACCCACAAAATCCTATCAATTTGGCTCATTGACTTTTGTTCTCCAATTGGGTCTTCTAATAAGGAATTCTATTATCTTCTACGTGTAAATTATCCACCCATATTCTTCACGCTTCCTCATTATTTAACTTAAGATTATATATGTTATGTAGAATTACTTAGCTTTCGGCATTTCTTAAGTCTTCCTTTTAGGGTTACATCTCCACTTAGGAATTTTTATCAACTCTACTAAAGATACAAGTTCTATTCTTCATTCCTTTCTCTTATCTAAACTCTAATCACATATCCCCACGTGTGTGTAAATATCACCCCTACACTTGGAAATTCAAATCAAGCAATCGTACGCCCGTCCATTGTCCAAAGCACTTGTGAATTTTCACTTTCGCATCCTTCATGCGACTGTTAATACTTCTTGAGGTACCAACAACCGATTACAAGATGCGTTAGCGTTTTAAAGCGTACTTCCTAGTTTTGCAACACCCAAGGCTTTTAGCAGTGGCTCCCAAACCAGTTGGTCTAAGGCACTAGGTGATGAAGCACCCTCGCTAAATATTTTTCTATTTTTACAGCCTTAAGTAATCACAAAAACCAGTGTCCATTTTTTTTTTCTTTATTCACACTTTTTCATACTAAGGACTTTAGACAAGAGCATTTCAAGGTCTCTTCTACTATTCCAAGTTTCAAGGTGTGTGATTGTGCAAATTGTAGGGTATACGTTTTCAGGATCTGGACTTAAGCTAGGAACTATTTTTCAAACTTATACTCTAATAAGAACATCAATACTCTTCCCTTGTTTCGACTTAGCCCAAAAAGTGAACCCAAAATTTGCCTATTTCTAAATAAACTACAAGGTATATACTTTCTACCGTTAAACTTTAAGGAATGTTATTTTTAGGGTTTTTAATTTACTAAGTCTAAGATCTAGTTGTTCCTAACCAGTTAACCTATTTGTCAAACTCAAGTCAATTATAGCCAAGATTGAATACAATAATTTTTATAATTTTTGAAATTTTTCAAATTTTTATGGGTTTTCAAATAAATATGCAAATGCAAAAATATATACAAATGAATGCGAAGGAAGAAGACGTACCGAGCATACCCCCAAACTTGAACTTGACAGTGTCCTCACTGTCATACTAAACCAAGAGGGTCAAAATGTCGGCACTCCCTTGTTTATTTATTTATAAATTTTTTTTTTATTTTTTTATAGAAAAAGAAAACAAAAGGATATATACATATATACAAAGGTTCCCTCCAAACTTAAGCTTGGCCTTACACAAGCCAAAGGTTAGCACCAACCATTCAAAGATCTTATCGTGGTAATGGTATAGTTGGTGCAAGAATAGGGTGCGGAGGAAAGAAATGAGAAACACGCGAGACCGTGTAGGAAGAGAGGTAGAATACGGTCTCGGTGGAGGAGAAGAATGGCGGAAAGGAGAAAGAAGTGGAGTACGATCTTGAGGGTGTAAATCGAGTGAATAAATTAGCGCAATATGTGATGAACGATGTGTTAAAAGTGATTGCGCTAACTTATCAACCCGTCGGGAAATGGGGTCAAATCCCTCAAGATTCGTAAGAAAACATGGGTACGCCGAACTTGGTATAGGAGATGAAAGCGTAACGGTCATTTGTTCGGTCGGAACAGTAGGAAGGAGGGATGGTGATATAACAGTCAAAGGTTCAGGAGGCTGAATTGGAAAATCCGACACATCCACTAAAAATGGTTCAACCTCGATATTATCCTCAAGACTCTCCTCAGTACTATCCTCAATATGTAATTCATCCATGCCATTATCATCAAAATCTAGACGCATATGAGATTCGGGGAAAACATTTAATAACTCAGGATGATGATTTGAACATAAAATTTCTATTAAATCGACAGGTTCATCATCCGAAATATTCCCGGCGTCTATATCCTCAATCAAGTGAAAATCAATTTCTTTAGACACTTCATCCACAGCATGGATATTTATCAATGTAGGTTCTAGAGTGGAGGTGTAAAGATCGAAAGGATTAGGTACGGTTTCACTCGAAAGGGGTTCCTCACAATTTGGCAAATCAAACACTACAAAATCGCACGACTCATTTTTATTTTCAACTGGTGAATCATTTGGAACAATAGATGGAAAACCGGAGTTGTGGGTTTCAATTGGGTAAGGGTAGGTTTGATTTGAAAATCCTCTCTCATTCTCACTCTGTCCAACTGCCGCCTTACACATTGAAAAATTCGGAGCTAGCGGGACACTAGCTACCGGTTCACTAGGTTGCGTAAGGGCGGCCATGGATGCTTCCATTGTCCTCATCATTTTATTTGTTGCAGCAATATATGCTTCCAACGACTCTTCCAAACTAGACTTAGGTGGTGAGGGGGTTTCAGTAAAAGATTCACAATTGGTTGGGTATGTGAAACTCCCTAATGGCTGTGAAGAAACAGTGTCTAGTGAAGATGGAAAAGTCGGGTAGGACTGATAGGAAGTGGGTGGTAGGACAGGAGTAGGGTCAACATATGGTGAATAATCGTGTGGATCCCTAAAACTAGATGAGTGGAGAGGGGTGAAAGATCGACTGCGAGATTGAGCAATATGCTCAGCAATGGACATCGGCCTAGGAGTGACAGAAGGACTTGAAGAAGTGGTGTCAACATATGTAGGTTGTAAAGGTTGACTCGGTTGACACAAAGTGGGTTGAAAAGTCAAACTGTTTTTCCTAGACTCCTCTATGTGATCTTTCAGAGATTTTTTTGGCATGGAAGGATCGTTTTTAAATTGACCGAACACATTGACAAACGACGCAAAGTTAGGTTCGGGATACCAAAATTCGGCAAGAGATTTATGATATGGGGTACCCATGATAGAAGAATGCAAGGATTTCTTGGCGACAAAATTTTTGCAAGTTTTTTTTTTTAAAAGATTTTTCTTTGATTTTTTATTGGAGAGTTTTGCAATAAGGTTTTAGAAATTGGACTCGTGACACAAAATGTATCAACCACACATGCACAATCAGGCCTAGATCTAGGGTAGCCTAGGTCTACTAGACAGCTCCAAACTAGGGCTAGAAATAGACCTCAAACCGCCTCTTCACGGACAAGTACGGCCAGGTAAGTGGGAAGGAACCACCACTACAGTGGGCCTAATTAATAACCACTAGCCTAGACACCGCAATGTCGGTTAGGATAAACGGCCGATGCCTATCCTAGTCCTTTTCCTATTGAGCTCGCTGTCCTTAGGTCTGAGTCTAATCTTTTTTAATTAAAGGTGGTCGATGCAAAAATGCTTAGGTGTTTTCTGGGGTCCTGGAAAGGGTAATGAAATCCCCACCCAATCTGAATTGGTCAATAGCCCCTTAAAGTCAGATTAAAGTATGCAAAGCAGTAAATCACTTGCAATCAATTTGCTTTTAAGCGCAGCGCAAAGAATCCTGCAGAAAATCAATTATTGGAAGGGGGAAGAAGATTTTTAGCGCGAAGAATCCTGCAGAAGATTTGGCAAAAGATATATGAAGATTTGTAGAGGAGAAGGAAAGAAAACAAACAGTGCAATTTCTTCACAGAGAGGGATCCAGAGGGCCGCGGATGCGCCGCGCGAGGTGGTATTATGCGGCTGAAGCGCGGTGGATTGGAGGCTTTAGGTCTCTGGATTTCTTCAGCTGCTCTGTACTTCCAATCTCCTCCTGTTCTGATGTATTGTTTTCTGTTTCACTTCCTGTGTTGTTTCAGATCCGTCAAACCTGCAAAGATTCACAAAGAGTACCCTTCAAACAATAAAAGATGATATTTTTTTATATTTTTGATTTTTCAGATTTTTATAATTTTTTTTAAAAATTTATATCAACCCGAAAATTCACAAAAAGAAAGATTACGCCGTCCCCGTCAACGGCGCCATTTGATTAGTGTCAAAAACTGTAATTACCGCAATCAGAAACGGCGTCGCTTCGCAGCTAGCCGGTGAGTACGGGTCGATCCACAGAGACGGGTAAATTTCTTTAATGTGTTTTAACGAGTTGATTATATTTGTAGTTTTAGTTGGTTTATAAAAATCTAAAGACTGGATCTAATTAATCTAATTAAGAATCTTGCTAGGGTTAGGCTTAGGGGAAGTTTTGGAAATTAATGATTTTCCTCACCGCTTTCAATACCTTCCTTTTTTAGATCTATTAGGTGTTAAGTTAATTATCAATAAATTGGATACAAATCTTTTGGGAAGATGTTTCTTCCTCTAGATTTGTACCCTACCTTTATTGATAATTATCCTAACCCTCACGGAAAACGCGCGGAACCGGCCCTTTATACTACGGTTCATCGTTACCTCGAAGGGTAGGATGCCGCAGGGAGCGGTTGTGCTCGTATGCGTGAAGTTCTAATTCATTAGGTGAAGGTGGCATTGAAAGGGGCGAGAGATTTCATCTCTCAACCCTTTCCCTAAGGCTAACCCTAACAAGCGAGGAGACTACTCGCTCATTAGGGGAAGAGAAGACATTATAATTAAAAGAAATAAAAGACTTACTAGGTTGACGGCTCCCTCCAAACAAGAAGAACAGATCTGAAATTTACTCCCAGAAATTCTGAATTTTATTGATTGAAAAGAGGCATCAGAAAATACAAGGTCTTGGGTTCTATTTATAGGACATAGAAACCCTAGGGCTACAGATTGCACCGCATGTCTAAAGTTACAAATATACCCCTAAAAAATCTTTCCACAGCCGCCAAGTAATTTTGGTAAAATTTTATTTGCGCAAGGGCACAGGAGGGCCGCGGATCCGCGGCATGGGCGCTCTTGGGCCGCGGATCCGCGGCCCAATAGTGGAGTCGTCTGATGGGCTTTTCTGGGCTCTTTCAGGTTCTTCTGTTAATTTAATTTCTTTAGTTCTTTTTCCACTTGGACTTCTGCAGTGATTCCAGAACTTCAGTGAACTTTTTGCATTGGATCTTTTAACCGTTTTTCTTGCAAATTTGGATCTTGCGTCGCCTTGTTGATGGTGAACCGTTCTTCTGCCGGGCTTTACTAAGATCTTCCTATTTGTTGGTCAAAAATCCTTCTTTTGTGTCGTCTTTTGTGTTTTTCACTGTTCTTGGTCCCAGAACCTGTAATCTGTAACATGTAGCAGACATGGGTCAAAAGCACCTGTTTTTATTGTAAAATGCATAAGAATGGGGAATACAAAATGCAATATTATGTTATGAACAACCGTTACGTACAGCTAGTGCCGCTTGCGGTCTGTGGTTAAACCCACTGCCAGCGTAGTAGTCGAGTCTCTAGAGTCCCACACAGAGAGTTTCCCTACTCCGGGCGAAACGATATAGAGGTCGTATGGTTTTACGACAAGGGTTCGGACGCATACGTGTGTTTACGCACGTACGACTTTCGGACAGTTTTTACCAGTCGGCTTTGGTTTAAGCCAGTTATTGGTATCCGGTTATTGGATTTATACAGTCTAAAGTTTTTCCGTATTTTTGCGGAAAGGAGGGGCGTTCTCGTAATTGCGCGAGAAGCTTCTAGAAGGTGGTGACTAAGGAGGTTTAGGTGGCATATACAATGAATGTGATTAGTGAGTCATATGGATGATTCATCCATGTCATTAATGCTTCATAATTGCTTAATGACTCATGGATGTGAATCATCACTAGATATTATCAAGCATGGTTGCTAAATGATTTTATTTTCTTTTCTTGATAAAAAGAAATGCTTGATATATATTATGATAACTCATTATTCTCATTTCATTATTATTCTCATCTTCTCTCTCCTTAAGCTCTCCCTCTTCAAAACCTAATCCTCCCCTCTCATGTGTTGAGTACAAGGATTAGCTAGACTAATTAAACCATAACCCTTACTCTATATCACCTAGCTTCTTTGATTAGCACTTAAAGAAGTTTAGTTGCCTCAAGTTTAGAGGCTAAGCTTGGAGTAAAGCTCTCGGGTGGATCGTCTACTACTTCGAGAAGGCCGAAGGAGGAGGAGGAGTTCGCAAAGACGAAGGACACGATTCGTTAGGTATAATCCCTAAACATGGTAGTATAGAACTTCTATGTTTGTAGTTAGTTATCGTTTAGCTTCGATTCAAGCGGTTAGTCGATGTTTGTGCTTTAAACAAGTTCGTTTTTAAAATTTCCGCCTCCCCACAAGTATTGGGGTGTTGTACATCGACTTACAGGATTTTGGTTTGATTTCATTTTCTTGGCTTCTGCACTGTTCGACGGGACTTTTTGAGCTTGGAAGCATTGCCGAGTGGGGTTTGGAATTTGGATTTTCGAAGTTGGTAGGGTTTGATTTTGAGTTGAGATTTGGACTGAAGTTGGATTGAAAGTTTGGAATTCTGGGGTTGGGGATAGCATTAGCGTTGCTAACACTAGAGCACGGATGCTAGGAGAAATTCATCATTTGTTGCTATGAAATTTGGGGATTTAAAATTTTATTGGCGTTTGCTTCACTAATACTGGAATGGTACCAGGAGCGACTAATCATTCACTGTTGGAGGATTTTGAATTTGGACCTTGGTTGGCGTCTGCATTGCTACACTAGAATATGGTACCAGGAGAAACTCATTATTCCCCTTTGAAGGATTTGGAGATTTGGATTTTGGTTGGCGTTTGCATCGCTACACTGGAATTGTACCAGGAGTGACTCATTATTCGTCGTTGGGGGATTTGGAGATTTGGATATTGGTTGGCGTCTGCATCGCTACACTAGAATGGTACCAAGAGTGACTCATCATTCGCTGTTGAAGGATTTGGAGATTTGGATTTTGGTTGGCGTCTGCATCGCTACACTGGAATGGTACCAGGAACGAATCATCATTCGCCGTTGGAGGATTTGAAGATTTGGATTTTGGTTGGCATTTATGTTGCTATATGTACACTGGAATGGTACCAGGAGCGACTCACTGGAATGGTACCAGGAATGACTCCTCATTCGCCGTTGGAGGATTTGAAGATTTAGATTTTAGTTGGCGTCTGCATCTCCACACTGGAATAGAACCAGGAGCGACTCATCATTCGTCGTTGGAGAATTTTTTTGTACGAGTTTGTGCCCTTGCGAGTTTTCACAAGCTCTCCTGGTAGTCTCGCTGTTTTACTCATGAAACCTTTTCAGATTTTCATTCGTGCCCTTTTTACTTATGGATAGACCTTTTTTCATTTTTCTTTTCTTTTCCAGTTTAACGACTTAAGGGTCAAAGCTATACTTATTCTTTGTCTGGCCTTATTAGTGCCTTGCTGCAGAGTTATTTAAGACTCTTGGATTTTGAATTTGATGGAGTCAAATTGATGGCCGAGACAATATGCCTTATTTGATTCTCTTATTTAATCCCGGGCTTTCCTTAAAATGAAGCTTCGGTATTTCCTATGTCTTTTGGACAAGCGTATGTCCTATGAAGACTGAGGCAGACTCGAGTCATTTCCTGGGGTGGATGATTGAATTGTTTGCTCCCGGAGGATTTTGGCTTTCGTTTGTATAACATTTGCAGTCGAGACTTGATAGGTTGTTAGCATGCCAGCAGACAGTGAGATTTTTCCCGTCTTGTACCGTTTCTCCCAATTTTGAAAATATAGTATTCTTCGATTGTATGCCCCAATATTATATGATATGAGCAGTAATTGGGATCATCGGTCATTTTTGCTTCATGCGGTCTTATTGGTGCGGGGAGCTGTAGACCATTGTTCAGGGCGTGCTTAAATATCCTGCAAAATTTATCCTTTCTTAAAAAGTAGATTTTGTTCTTTCTCTCCATCAGAATCGGTTCTCCCCATAATATTAGTTTTTGAGACCGATCGATTTGGAGTCCGCTCGCTGGTTGCTTGCCTCGGTCAGCAGATGTATTTAAGGAGTTAGTGGAGTGTTTTTCGTCATCCATTGAGATGGATACGCACGTGCCTTAGGTGTGTACAGATTACCCCTGTCTAGGGTTGGCGGGGGTTTATTGATTGTGAGATCTTTTCTCCAACAGCCGCGGACAAAACTGCTGTTAATTATCTCTTGCTCTTGACTCGAGGGAACCTTCGATTAACGGGTTGTATAGGTCATGCGAACTCAGTGTGTACTATGCGCATGTTGTATTTTGAAAATGATTTTGAGGGTGCTTTGGACATATCAGGGGCCTTGTAGCCTCCCTTGTGCGGTGTGGGGTAGTGCCCTGTAAGAATTTTTTTTGAAGGATAGAAGTGTTTTGAGTATGTCGGTGATTGGTGCAATTTATTGCATATTTTTATATCACATTTATCATCTCATTTTCATATTTTATGCTATTCTGGGTGTTTTTATGAATAAATACAGATAACAGGGCTTAAATGCAAAAGACGGAAAAGTGCGCTAAAATGAAGATCACGTGCGTGGAATGTACTTCATGGAGATAATCAGAGAAACTGAAGAGAAATTATCACAATTCAAACAAATTTTGGGAATCTTAACACAAAATAAAAGAAGACGCAACAAACAGAATACATGCGTGCGATGGAAATCAATTCGGAGCTAAATCAAAAGCCGAGAATCAATTAGCAGTTTTGGAACAAACTCTGGAAATCTAGAGATTAAAACAAATATTATGGAAGAAGCCAAAATATCCCAGGTGCAAAAAGTTCGACCGAAATGGGTATTAATGCGGATTTGGCCGAAATTTGAATGAATCAAGACTTGAGATTTTTGGTGAGATTTGAGATTTTCTGGTTATTTTGTATAATTTGTTCCAATTCTCCCGAATTAATATATAAACTCCTGTATAGATTATAGTTTCATTATTTCTTCATAGGCTTGAATTAGGGTTTTCTTTTGGTAGAGATCGACAATAATTGTAAGTTACTTTTATTTTGAATAAAGTTTTTCTTTTGTTTATAATATGAGTGGCTAAATTCTCTTTTAGGTTTTTTAATTGTTTATTCTATGGTTGGATATTAATATCGATTATCTGTTTTTTTATGTGCTTTTCATAAAATTTGTCTTGATAATTGTTTATTCTCTTTTTATGTTTTCATCATAGAAACTAGACTATATAGGGATAATTGACAATTTGAATAGAATCTAAGGATTGATGATATACCTATAATCTAATTAAGTTGATGATGGCATGACAACCTAGAAACTTAATTAAGGACGGTAAGAAATAAATTGATATCAAGAGGGGTTTAATTTAGTAATGAAGTTAATTTAGATCACACAACAACATTATATTTATAGATTGATCATCTATGAGCAGTAATCAAAGAGTAGATCTAGGTTTATGATAATTAACTAGAACTAATTAGTTTTTTAATACTTTTCTGAATGATTTCACATATTTGATATGGTAATAATATAAAGTATTTTACTTTATGCTTATATGTGTTTAATAGTTAATTATTTAAAACTATGATAAAAGAAAGAGATTGGGTTATTTAAACCAACCATAGTATATAAACAGTTAAAAACCCTAAAACTTGCTTTTCTATTATTTAAATCTTTTTACTATTTGCATCTAATTCTTTGCACTTTTAAATTCCTTGCATTAAATTTCTAGATTAGATAAAAAATTAATCTTTTTATTACTTGTATTTAAATTAGTTAAATAACATCTCTCCGTGGATCGACCTGTAAACACATTGCTAAAACAATCGTGCGCTTGCGGTATTCATATTTTTAACAAACAAGTTTTTAGCGCCGTTGCCTTGGGAGACGTACTATTTAATTAATTTAGATTCAAGTTTTAGTTTTTTTTAGTTTAATTTAGATTTCTTTTAGTGCATTTGACTCTACAAAATTTCTGTTTAAAATTTCAGGAATCGAGACAAACTTCCAGGAAGAGCAGATTGAGACGAACAAGAGGCAACTTGGCGATTTTACCCTGCTAATTTTTTTTCGGCTGAAACCTCTATAAAATCAAAATTGGCTTAAAAATTTAGGCTTTTTCCAAAACTTTCAGTTGCAGATTTTTAATTTTTTCAAGCATATTCTGGAACATTGTTCCAAATTTGATGAGGTGTCAATCTTGCAACAGAAACGAGGCAAATCTATAGACTTTAGGTACGATATCATTCTTTCCTAAATCTTTTTATTCCACTAACAGTTTTTGCAGATTTCTTTGCGCTGTATAAAAAAAATAAAAAATACTTTCTTTTTGATTGTTTTAGATTTTGTTTGATTTTATTTTGTTTTGCATATCTAAAAATATCTTAAGGGGCAACAATCCAAATCCAGATTATATGGGGATTTCATCACCCTTCCAAATTACAACCAAGCATATGCATTCACCCACATTAACTAAAAAATATCTAGACTTAACCTTTAAGGACACTTCACGCTCAATGAGGATAGAAGAAGGTTGTAGGTAATCTACCATTTTTCCGCATCAAACGTGTGGTGTCTAGAATAAAATTAGGTGGGAAGGTTATTTAATTAAGGAACGTGGAGAAAGTCTTGGACAACCTCTTTTCTCCACCTATCCTATCTGGCTACGCGGTTGGTAACGAGCCCACAACTTTTCTTTTGGAAGTCTAGGAGCGGGTCTAGTATTGATTTAGGTGACCCTAGATTTAGGGATTGCTTGCGCATATCTTTTGGTTATAATTTGCTAAAGTCGTATTTGATTTTCTTCATATATATATATATATATATATATGGGTGATGAACATGCGAAACCGACCTTATATGAACTTTGTTATCCAGTTAACCCAATACTTGCTGATTACATTAGAATGAATAAATCTAGGAGCGGTTATAATTCAAATTGCACATCCACAACCGATGATGAGGATAAGATATGTGCAGAGTTATATGATCTTAGGAAAAGGGTGGAAACACTAACGGTTAATCACCAAGTACCTAGTAATCCATTTTTTCAATCTTTTTGAACTAACTATGAAGATACATCTCATGTTTATGAAAATTGTCCTTTTATCGTTGGATTTGGTAATTGGAGAAACCGACAAAATTTTTGTAGGAATCAAGGACTTTATTCTGAAGTTCCTAACCACAATTTAGGCCCACAGTTCTAACCCAATCCTTATTATAATATAGGTTCTCCAAATAGTCCAATTCAAAATGAACCAACTTCCACTACCCCCAATTTTATAGACCAACAAATACCATCATATTATGATGTTGGCCCTCCTTATGACCATACCCAATCACATTCTTATCAACCGTACCAAACTTTCAATCCGTCAGTAGAAGTTGATAATGATATAAGAGTTGATTATGTTGATAAGCAGTTGGATACAATTCTACAAAATGAAATTATACCAATAAAACAAACATTAGAGAATATTCATATGTTTATTGATCAGATAGCTGCAGCAATACATAGTGAGAAAAAAGAGTATGGGCTTCCGTCGAGTCCGACTGATACAGACCCTCCAGAATTTGAAATTCCAATTTGGCCCCTAACAAAGAATTTATATGAAGATGATTTAACTGATGATATGTTTGAGGTCGAGATATTTGATTTTTCTGATGGATATGAGAAAATATTTGAGGAAAATACTTATGCTTTTGATGAAGGTGACTTCAGTAAAAATTTTGAGGAAGATGTTTTTAATAAAATAAAAGTAGCGGATATAAATTTTGAGAAAATTTTAGATATAGAATCCGCTTCTGTAAAGGATACTTGTGATTTTGATAGGGTTGGCCTAGATATAATATTTGAGAAAACTATTGAAAGGGAATCCATACCTTTAGTTGGAACAAACAATGAAATTTTTGTAGAAAATTTAGAGTGCGATCCCACATTTTTAGAAGATGAAAGTCAACCCATAACTCAATTTAAGGAGGATGTGAAAGAATTGTTGGACGAGAGATTTGATGATATTTTTGACGAAGATTTATTATAATAGAATAAGTGAATGATGAGGAGATGATTAATTTTGAAGAAGAATAGTTTCATCAAATTTTAGAGGAAATTTTTAAGGATGAACTTAATTTTATAGATGATTTAGATTTTCCAAACCATCCTAGAAATTGTGGGTATCCTGTTGAGCCGTTAACAGTCGAACCAAATCCTCCACCACTTTTGGTCATTATTGAAACCAATCCTATTGAAAAAGAAGTTGAAGTTGAGCCTTTAACTGATATAACTGAATATTTTATTTATACTTCGCATGCTGAAACTTCTAATCCAATAAGCCAATATTTTAACAAGATAGCGCAGTTGCACGATTCTTTTAGATTTAAATTTTTTATTACCGTGCTAGTTTTTTCGACAAAAATTGGATCACCATTTTGTTTACGTATTCATAAACACCATATTCATATTATACTTATCAAATTTAGGGTGTTTATTGAGGCTTATTGCTACAACTTATTTTACTACTCCTGCATGATCATAGATAAAATTTTTGAGTGGTTAATATTAATCTATGGGTTAGCAAAAGCATTTTGTAAATTATTTTTTCTAACTTTTTCTTTTTATAGATTTAGTTGTTAATTTTATTTCTTGAAGAACTTTTGTGCAAACTTACCTCACCCTTTATATATAGTCAAATTGTGACTTATGTCCCAAAACCAAAAAGCAGTTATACAACAATAGAGAAAAGAAAGGGCGGCCCTTGAAATTTGAAGTCAAACAAATTCCCTCAGATTTCTGGGGGAGGTAAATCTTTCTTTCTCCTTTTTAAATTCCAGTAATTATTTTGGGAAATTGCTCTGTTAATCACACATAATTTTATGATTTTGAGATAGAAAAAGAGGTAGAGGACAGTGAGAACACTGTCTAAAACAAGCGCGCGTGCGTGTAGGGGGTGGTTTGGTTTTCTTACAAGTTTTTTTTTTCTTTTTGAAAAAAAAATTATTAGAAAATTTTGAAAATGGAATTGAAAAAGTGAGAAATGTATATAAAAGAGAGAAAGAGATTTTAAGAAAAATAAGAAAAAGAGATGTGTTAAATGGATCTAGTAATAAGTAGTTATGAACTCGTTCCCAAAAGTCGAGTGATATGAAAGGGTTATTGGGTTTGAGAAAATAAATGAAAGTGGGACCTATTCTTGAGTCCAATTTAGTGAATATACATCCTACAAACTGCGCATACACACATCTTCAAGCTCGGGATAGTAGAAAATACTATGACATATCATTATTTGAAAGCCTCAGTATGAATGAAAAAATGGTATATGAAGCTAACCACTAAAAGAAAAAATTATATATCGCTGAAAAAAAGAAAAAAAAATTATATATAAGTTTGGATTGTAATTTTCTTAAGGCTATTAAAAAAATAAAAAAAAATATACAGCGAGAGTGCTTTATCACCCAGTTCCTTAGACCAACCGGTTTGGGAGTCACTACTTAGCCCGAGAAAGTTATAAGACTAGACTTATATTTATGAAGCCATTTACGCCTTAACCTTACACATTCGATAATCGGTTGATTAGTGTTTAAGCAAACATTAGTGGTCGCATGAAAGGTGTGTGAGCAAATCCATACATTTTTAATAAAAAGAATTAGTACTGAGGTAATTAAGGCAATAGTATGATTGCTTAAATTGAATTCTTGGAGTGTAGGGATGACATTTTTACACACACGTAGGGGTATAGGATCGATGTGTGGAGGAGGGATAGGCAGGAAAGATTGGAATGATATGGAGGAAGTAACTTTCGGATTTGGTCAATGTTATTAAGATGTGGTTCATGAACACTGAATAACAAGTGAAGTTTAAAACTCTCCATTTTCAATTTTTATGATCTGTTACTATCTTTGTATGTAGTTTTCACGCTTTTATTTTTGTTTCCCTTATTTTCTTTTCATTTTGGGAGTTTGTGGGTAGTATCCTCTGGAAACTCTCAGGAGACAACACTCCTCATGGTAGGATCGCCTAAAGGTTTAAAGGCTTGTTGCATGCGCTCAATGCAATCGCACGCCCACGAAAGGTGCATAGGAGTAGGAATAGGAGTAGGATTTAGTTAGATTGTAATTTAGTTTAGTTTAGAGTTTGGAACCCTAGATTTGCTCGAGAACTATCAAAAGATAAGTGTGGGGGTATTTGATTGGTGTAATTTATTACATACTTTTATATCATATTTATTTTTTTATTTTCATATTTTATGCTGTTCTGGATGTTTTTCTGAATAAATTCAAATAATAGGGCTTAAATGCAAAAGACGGAAAAGTACGCTAAAGTGAAGATCACGTGTGTGGAATGTACTTCATGGAGACAATAAGAGAAACTGAAGAGCAATTATCACAATTAAAACAAATTTTGGGAATCTCAAGACAAAATAAAGGAAGACACAACAATCAGAATACGTGCATGTAATGGAAATCAATTCGGGGCTAAATCAAAAATCAAGAATCATTTAGCAGTTTTGGAACAAACTCTGGAAATCTTGAGATTAAAACAAATATTTTGGAAGAAGCCAAAATATCCTAGGTGCAAAAAGTTCGGCCGAAATGGGTACTAATGTGGATTTGGCCGAAATTTAAAGGAATCAAGACTTGAGATTTTTGGCGAGATTTGAGATTTTCTGGTTATTTTGTATAGTTTGTTTCAATTATCCCTAATTACTATATAAATTCCTGTATAGATTAGGGTTTCGTTATCTCTCCATAAGCTTGAATTAGGGTTTTCGTTTGGGAGAGATCAACAATAATTGTAACTTACTTTTATTATGAATAAAGTTTTTTTTATAATATGAGTGGCTAAATTCTCTTTTAGGGTTTTTAATTGTTTATTCTATGGTTGGATATTAATATTGATCATCTCTTTTCTTATGTGCTTTTCATAAAATTTGTCTTGATAATTGTTTATTCTCTTTTTATGTTTTCATCATAGAAACTAGACTATATAAGGATAATTGACAATTTGAATAAAATCTAGGGATTGATGATACACCTATGGTCTAATTAAGTTGATGATAGCATGATAACCTAGAAGCTTAATTAGGGACGGTAAGAAATAAATTGATATCAAGAAGGGTTTAATTTAGTAATGAAGTTAATCTAGGTTATATAACAACATTATATTTATAGATTGATCATCTATGAATAGTAATCGAAGAGTAGATCTAGGTTAATGATAATTAACTAGAACCAATTAGTTTTTGTATACTTTTCTAAATGATCTCACATATTTGATATGGTAATAATATAAAGTATTTTACTTTATACTTATATGTGTTTAATAGTTAATTATTTAAAACTATGATTGTTCCCTCAAAAAAAATTACTTTTTAATTAAAAATCAATCAGGCAGCGCCTCCCACGTGAGCGCCGGCGCCGGCATTTATTAGGATTAAAAAATCCTATGCTGGCGCCTCATGTGAAATGCACATGAGCGCCGGTGTGCAAGACACATGAGCGCCTGTGTAGGGTTCTTAGGCACAACCACAAGGTTTCACAAGGCATCACACATGCCGTATTTAAAAATTTAGTGTGCCAAACAAACCTAACCTAGGAACTAACTAGAGAATTAGGGTTATAAATAACAAGTAAACAACTTTACTTCTAAGTGAATGAGGAATACAACCTTTGTAGACCGGTCCTTCACTTCTAAAGCTCCGTGTAGTAGTCCCTTCGCTGCGAGTTGTGATCTCCCGAACTCTAGTATGGGTTCTCCCGGAGAAATGAACAAGCTTACTCGAAGTCTTCGAGGCCGAAGATGATCTACGTCGAGAAGACTCAAGCTCATGCTATCTCTTCACTAATTGTGAAATTAGTGAAGCAAACACCCTAAACTAAATGGCAAGAAGTAGAGGATGATGAAGTAGGAAGTGGGCTCTCTTTAGATTTATTTTTCTCACAATATTTTCTCACCTTGAGAAAAGCTAGTAAGGTTTTCTATGAGGAAGAAGAAGCTCAAGTGAAGAAGATGATAGAATGAACTCATGAGGTGAGAATAGCAACCATGGGTGAGTTAGTGTCATACACTAACTCATGTAGAGAGTTTACCATGGATAACTATAATGGTTAAGTTAATAAATATCTACAAGTAAAACAAATGAGCGGACTTAGTCAACGGTTCCACAAGCTTCTACAAGCTTGAACCATATGATTAATTTCCACTAATTTGGTTGCTTTAGATAAATAAAAACCTTACATTATAATTAGTATGGTGTAACTCTCATACACCCATGTAGTGTGTATCAACAACCATGACACAAAAGTTGTACATTAATATATATCACATATACACAAATGCACACATGTGAGAAAAGAAATCATAAGTGAGCTAATATTAGTTAATGTAATATAGTATATTTAATATACAATTATACATTAAATTATTAAATCAACACTTGATTTAATAATCCGGCTATATCACATATAACCGACTAATATCAAATGCAACAACTTATCGAATCAACACTTGATCCGATAATCCGGTTATATCACATATAACCGACCGATGTCACGAATCGCGAGAATAGAATGCGGTATCACATACGCACATCAATCTCGGTCCCGCACATATCACATATGTGCTCCTACTCCGTTTCGCATGAACCAGGAAACCTCTGTGTAGGACTCTAAAGACTCGTCAATACACCGGCAGAGGTGATGATCATATCAAACACCCACAAGCCGCAAGCGGTCTGCTAAACGTAACGGCCACTCGGGTATTGAGCGATCAGAAGATCAACAAGCAAGCCTGCTCATACCCCTGTGAATCCAATCAGTAACACTACCGTACAGTCCGGTCTCTTTGTCTGATATGTCGCATATCTCGTCTAGGGGTGGTGTTAGTGTTTATGCCCTAGAGGCCATTACTGTATCATACTAGTTTGTATATTACTTAATGGAAGCTTGGGATATTCATATTTGTATTGATAGTCTTGCTAAAAATGGTAGTATGCTACTTGGTTTGTGTCTACTTTAATATGTGTCTATGTTTCTTTTAACATATCGCTTATACATATTAGTAGAGCCCTTAAGATCTTTGCTTGATTACCAGCGTTGTGATGGCAGTCACACTAGTGGGGGCTGGGTAGTCTATAAGCAACATCCTATATAGGTCCCTGGTCATAGGATTATCGAGACAGGGCATCGATACTCCGGAGTAGACTGGTGTATACGCTTCTCATCCCAGCATAGGGAGATGGTCTGTCCCACAGCCATCAGTACGTCGCACTGGAGATAGTATACAGGTGCTCGTTAGGTTACGGGTACACCGGACAGGACTCGCCGGGAACTGCAGGTTTGTTTTATACCCATCGTCAGATAGCAGTTCCCAGGTGATATGAGTACAGCTTAGTCCGTCGACTTGACACTGCTACTTCGCCTCGGGTGTGTTCCCACTGTACTTAGATTACTACCCTACCACGGCTCAAAGGAGTCGTGCAAACAAGTAGTAGTTGGGTGCAGTCCCGAAGTACTTGGAGGCAGTGGCGGTTAGACAGGATTCGTCTCTCCCGGTATTGGGGGTTGATATCGCGCTGTGTATGGATAGACATTACGCAAAGTCCCTGGCCAGGGCAAACGAGATTTACTGGTAGGTTCCAGTAGTTTCTCAAGGTGTAATGGGCTTCACTCCGACACGACTTATACCGCTATTAGGGGTCTGAAGTTTACCGCCCTCCTAGACCTGATATGCGATAGTCCTAGACGAACAGACCGGACTGTACGGAGATTGTCACATCAGACTCAGTTGGAGTTCGGATGGGTTTCCTCATCGTCCTTCTTATCGACATCTACCTGGGGACCGTTACGTACAGCTAGTACCGCTTGCGGCCTGTGGTTAAACCCACTGCCAGCGTAGTGTCGAGTTTTTAGAGTCCCACACAGAGGGTTTCCCTGCACCGGGCAAAAGGTGTAGAGGCCATATGGTTTTACGGCAGGGCCGTGATCACTTACGTACTCTTGTGCACGTATTATGATCGGGCAGATAATACTAGCGGGCTTTAGTTTAAGCCAGATTCTAGTATTATATAGATGGATTTATTCAGTCAAAGATTATCCGTGTTTTTCGGAAATACGGATGGGAGGGGCAGTCTCGTAATTTGTTGGGAAGCTTCTAGAAGAAGATGACTCATTTGTATTTATTTCTTTTGGATTAAACACAAATGAGGTGGAGAGATGAGTTGTAAGTTTTCATTAATTGCTTAATGACTCATGAGGTGATTCACCCTTAGGATTAAATGAAGCTCACAAGATATTTCTACATATTTATCAAGAGATATTTGTATGCTTCAATATATTCTATCATGAGACATTATTCATTATCATTATCACAAAAGCTTTCTCTCTCCTCAAGTCTTCATCTTCTTCCTCAAAACCCTAAAAGCTCTCATGAGTTGAGAATCCTAGGGTTTAAGTGACTAAGTAATTCATCTAAATACTCTACACCCTCTAGGAATTCTAGATTAGCCAACTAGAAGTCGTAGTTATCTCAGATTCGAGATAGAAGCTCGGACTATAGACTCTCGGGTGGATCGTCTTTGACTCGAGGAGGCCGTTGAGGTGCCCAAGTTCCATAGAGCCTACGAGGTGTGGAGGACAGTGATGAAGACCCGAAGGACAAGTAACGTGAGGTATAACTTCGAATCCGAGTAGTTAAACCTCTCGTAGTTTGCTAGCAATGGTTTAGACACGATCCGTGTTCTCAAGTCCATGTTACGAAGCTTTGATAATTGTTTTTCATATATTTCGCCTCCCCGCGAGTACGTGGGGTGCGTGACATGAACTTACAGGTGGTAAACGTCATACCCCAATAACTCGATAAGTCGTGCCGATATGAGACTCATAACGGGTCGAGAAACTACTGGTAACACTTACCAGTAAATCTCTAAAGCAGCCCTGGTCAGGGACTTCCTGTTATAGCCAATCGAGCACAGCGCAACATCAACCCCCAATACCGGGAGAGACGAATCCCCTCTTATCGCTCATTGCCTCCATGTGACTCAGGACTGTACCCAAAAACCACCGTTTTTCATGTTCTCATGAACGTGGTAAGGTGGAAATCAAAGCACAGTGGGAATCACACAAGACTCTATGGCGATCTTGGGTCAACAGACTAACCTGTACCAGTGTCACCAGAGAACTGCCATCTAACGTGAGGTATAATACCATCTGGGAGTTCTCGGCGTGTCCGTCCAGTGTACACAGTCTCTACTGAGCACCCGTATATCATCTCTGATGTCAAACACCAATGGATATGGGATCATCCATCGCCTATCTACATGGGTCGAGAAGCTACACGCTAGTCTACTCTGGTATATCGATACCCCGTCTCGATACACCCATGACTAGGGATATTAAAGGATGTACTCTCAGACTACCATTGTCCCACTAGTATGATCCGCATCATAATCTAGATAGTCAAGTACACATCATAAGGGCTTTACCAACATGTAACAGAGAGACAATCAGTGTAAATGTTAAGATAAAGTATAACCAGATAGCATACTATCATGTCGAGGAAGAAAGTCCTCCCTATATATGTCCAAGCATCCACTACAATATACATCTCATGTATAGTAATGGCCTCTAGGGCATACATATAACTAACAATCTCCTACTTGCACTAGGGCCATCATATAACAGTGGTTGAAGTATCTTATACTCAACCATCCTATAAAAGTCTCTCTCTGGGAAAAGCCCTTTATGAGTGGATCCGCCGTGTTGTCCTCTGAGTCTACTCTCCTAACCTCGATCTCCTGGAGATCAACCATCTCCATGATCAGGTGATACTGCCTTAGAATATGTCTGGGTCACTGACGGGACGGGGGTTCCTAGGCCTAAGCCACAACTCCACTGTCACATAATGGTAGGAACTAAGTTCATCCCATGAACTAATATACACCCAGACTTCCTCTTTGGTAGTATCTTTGGTAGCGATGTATCCATCCTTTATCGTCTAGTTTGCTACGGTATATAGCTTGGAACTCTTCCAACATACCGTCCCTCCACTGAGGGTAAAGACAATGCCTGTGACTGACATTCAGTCGACCTTACCACCCTGGAAGCTATCCAATGATTCTCCCCGGGATCTATTGATACCATCTCACTACACCTAGTGAGAATCCTAACATCCACTTAGATCTATCTCATAGATCCAAAACCTAGGATTTAAGAGGTATCACCTTGATCCTATATGGAGAATCAATGTGATAAGAGGAGATTGACCGAGTGTAGTATATGAAACACCTTTCCTATCAAGAGTATGTCATCCACGTACCATACGAGGAAGACCACCTTACTCTCTACAGCCCTTTTGTATATACAAGGTTCATTTGCCATTTTGATGAAGTCAAACACTTTGACTACCACATCAAAACAGATGTTCCATCTCCGCGATGCCTGCTTTAACCTGTAAAGCAACTTGCACACGTTTCCGCTGCTCCCACTGTCTACGAAGCCCTCTGGCTGTGTACTTATAGACGCTTTCTTCTAAATCAGTATTTAGAAAAGCAGTCATGATACCCAACCGCCAGATATCGCAGTCATGGTATGTAGCAATGGCAAGTAGGATCCGGACGGACTTAAGCATAGTCACTGGAGAAAAGGTTTCATCATAAACCATATCTGGTTGATGACGAGAATCTTTTACAACAAGTCTATCTTTGAAGGTCTCAACTTTTCCATCTACACCAAGTAATCTTCTCAAGATATACTTGCTCCTGATGGGGATTTAACCCTTCATATATAGCAACCAAAGTCCATACTTTGTTGGCGTACATGGATTCCATCTCAAATCAAATAGCATCTAGCCATGCTCACAGAGTCTCCACTCTTGATGGCCTGCTCGAAACTAGTTGGGTCATCATCTCATGATGCAATCCTCTCTCCTACTGTCATAGAGAAAACCGAAGTATCTCTCAGGTGGGTGAGGAACCCTACCAGATTGGCGGAGAGGCTGGGGTTCGTTGGGAGCTATTGAATCCTCCAGTTCTACCAAATCATAAGCTCTAGTTTGTATAGCTGGAACTCCTTCCAGTTCTACCTCATGACCACTAATTTGTTTCCAAAATAAATTCCTTTTCTAAAAAGGTGGCATGCTGAGAAATAAAACACCTTTTGTTCCTCGGTGTGGTAGAAGATATTCCCTTGCGAATGCTTGGGGTATCCAACAAACTTCCACAGATCTGACCTTGCCTCGAGGTTGTCCAGATTTTGCTTTTGACATAAGCCGGACGACCGAAATCTTAACTTACTTAAGACATGGGCTCTTCCCATACCATATCTCATATGGAGTGGTAGGCACCTGATTTGGTTTGAACGCTATTCAATAGGTATGCAGCTTCACAAGTGCATAACCCCCAAAAGGAAATAGGTAACTCAGTAGTACTCATCATAGAGCGCACCATATCTAATAGGGTGCGATTTCTCCGTCCCGATACACCGTTGTGCTGTGGTGTATTTGGAGGAGTAATGCTGAGAGAGAATCTCATTCTCCTTTAGAATAGTCCCGGATCTCTGTGCTCAAGTATTCTCCTCCCTGATCACATCAAAGGACGTAATACTTATACCCGTTTTGGTTCTCTACTTCTGACTTATATTCATTGAATTTCTCAAAAACTTCAGACTTATGTTTCAACAGGAACATATGTCCGAATCTTGAGAGATCATCACTGAATGTAATGAAGTACAAAGAACCGGTCCTGGCATGTGTAGACAGGGGACTTACATACATCATTATTTATCAGTCCCAAGAGTTCACTAACTCTTTCTCTGTTTCAAGTAAACGGAGCTATGGTCATTTTATCTTTGTGACATGACTGGCAAGTTTCACAAGATGTAAATTCAAACTGATTTAAATATGCATCTTAATGTAATTTTTCTAGTCGGGTCGCATTGATATGACCTAGTCTACAATGCCTCAAGAAGGATTCGTTCATTTCTGAACTTTTCCTCTTGTGTGTGTTCTGTACATTGAGAACTGTAGTTTGATTTAGAACGTATATGCCTTTAGATAACGTGCCTGAACCGATCAACTCTTGATATATGAAATGTTCAAAACATTATCCAACAATACAAAATTATATCCTTCTTTACTAAGTAAAGAGACTGATATGATGTTGTATATCAGGTTCGGTATCTAATAACATTCGTTCAGAATCAATGTATTTGGTAATACATGGTGATAACTGCCAACGCCTTGGCTGCAACAATTGCACCGTTTCCAACTCATAAAACCTATCACCCGTTCTCAGTTCTCTACCTATCTGTAGCCTGTTAGTTATATGTATGCCCTAGAGGCCATTACTGTACATACGATGTATATTGTAGTGGATGCTAGGACATATATAGGGAGGACTTTCTCGCTCGACATGATAGTATGCTATCTGGCTGTACTTTATCTTAACATGTACTCTGATTGTCTCTAAGTTACATGTTGATAAAGCCCTTAGGATATGTACTCAACTACTGGGACTATGATGAGATCATACTAGTGGGGCCACGGTAGTCGACGAGTACATCCTATAACTGTTCCTAGTCGAGGGTGTATCGAGACAGGGCATCGATGCACCAGAGTAGACTAGCGTATACGCATCTTGACCCATATGATGGGCGATGGATGATCCCATATCCATCGGTGTTTGAAATCAAGGATGGTGTACGGGTGCTCAGTGGAGACTGGGTACACTGGACGGACTCGCCGAGAACTCCCAGATGGTATTATACATCACGTCAGATGGCAGTTCTCCGGTGACACTGGTACAGAGTAGTCTGTTGACCCGAGATCGTCATAGAGTCTTGTGTGATTCCCACTGTGCTTTGATTTCCATCATACCACGTCCAAGAGGGCGTGCAAAAAGGTGGCTTTTCGGTACAGTCCCGAATCACATGGAGGCAATGAGCGATAGGAGGGGATTCGTCTCTCCTGGTATAGGGAGTTGATGTTGCGCTGTGTTCGATTGGCTATAACCGGAAATCCCTGGCCAGGGTTGCTGAGATTTACTGGTAAGTGTTACCAGTAGTTTCTCAAACTGTTATAGACCTCATATCGACACGACTTATCGAGCTACTGGGGTCTGACGTTTACCACCCCTAGGCGAGATATGCGACATATCAGACGACGAGACCGGACTGTACGGGAGTGTTACTGTTTGGATTCACAGGAGAATGTACAGGCTTGCTTGTTGATCTTCTGAGCGCTCAATACCTGGGTGGCTGTTACGTTTAGCTGACCGCTTGCAGCTTGTGGGTGTTTGATATGATCATCACCTACTGCCGGCGTATTGACGATTCTTTAGAGTCCTACATAGAGGTTTCTTGGCTCAGGCAAAATGGAGTAGGAGCACATATGTGATATATGCGGGACCGAGGATAATGCGGTATGTGATACCGTATTGGATTCTCGCGATATGAGATATCGGCCGGGTATATGTGACATAGCCGGGTCATCGTATTAGTCGGTTATATGCGATATAGCCGGATTGTCGGATCAAGTGTTGATTCGATAATTTAATGTATAATAATATATATGATATATTGAATTACATTAACTAATATCAGCTCACTAAAAGATTCATTTTCTCACAGGATAATACATTGATATATATGCGATATATGTTAATTGTATTATTTTCTATTGTTACAAAATATATTGTATATGTGATATATAATATTGTAACATATTAGGGTTACAAATTTAACATTGGATTAGGGTTTAAACTTGGTTAGGGTTTGGATTAGGGTTAGCTTTTGCATGAAGCTTCATGAAACTTTGACTTTGTGGATGCTTGATATTTTTGTGAGATATTATGTTAACCCAATCCAAACCATTAACCATAGTTAACTCTCTACAAGGGTTAACTCTCTCATGCTTAACTCTTGGTTGGATTTGTAACCACTACAATAATTCATTATTCATCACAAAAGGATTAAGGTTATCATCTTCATTCTTCTTCTTCATGCTTGAGTTCCTTCATGAAAAAGCTTTCTTTTGTGATGAAAGTGAGTGAGAAAAAGATTATAAATGAGAGCAAAAATCCTACTTCATCATCCACATCTATCCTTGCCATTTAGATGAGGGTGTTCACTTCATATTATGAGTGTTAGCTTGTGTTAACGAAACTTCAAGGTAGATCATCTTTGTATCGAAGATCGGAAGCAAAAGTTGCATCATTCTCTTCGTGAAGCCTCTCGAGAGTCGGGAACACGATGATCGCAGCAAAGGGACCTCAACACGGAGCTTAAGAAGTGAAGGACCGGATCTACAAAGGTTGTAATCCCTCTCACTTAGTGTTAAAGAGTTTAACATGCATGTTTTCGCCTAAACCCTAGTTTAAAGATCCGGCTTCGGGTTGTTCGGCACGGCTAAAATTTTAATCGGGCATGGTTGATGCCTCGTAGACCCTTGTGCGTGTGCCTAGCAACCCTACAGTGGTATCAGAGCCAAGCTAGAGCTTTAGGCGAACTCTAGACGAAGTTTAAAATCCGATCGAACCCGAAAACCCTGACACGAACCCTTCTCTGTACATTTTTTAAAAATGTGTTTTTTTCTGAATTAAAAATGCTCAGAAAAATAAGCAGGAAAAACTAAGAATTACTGTGAAGTACGGTCCACTAACTCAATATTTTGACCGCTGAACCGCGGCCAAACCATGGTTTTGGCGGCGGTTCAGCGGCCAAAATTTTGACTTAGTCCCTGGAATTTCACTTATTTATTCTTAGGTCCTTTCTTGGCAATTTTTTCTTGGAATTTTTTAATTCCACTCAAGTGTTGAGTTTTCTAGGGTTGTATTAGGGACTCGTTGATTCGATCGGATAATTTAACTTTGTTTAGTTTTTCCGGATAATTTTTAGAAACTGTTAAAAAGTTCGAACGGATATCAATAACTCACTTTTTCCCCTGTCTGAAATTTTTTCAAAACTTGGATTTTTTCTCGAGTTTAAGAATGTTCTAAGTCATGCAAGTAACGCGGTGGACCCTCTAGAAGACAACAAACCTTAACTCGATTATGTGACCGTTTTGAACTGTCTTTAAACCTTAGGGTTTGGGGCAGTACGGCGTGCCACATGTGAGGCGTTGGCTTGACCCTTCTACGGCTGGACCATTGGTACTGTGGCATGTGATGGATGTTTTTAAACTGATTTCAAGTGTTGAGATATATTGGGGAAATCTTAGGTGTTTGATTATTCGATCGGAAAGTTTGACATTGTCTAATTATCTGGAATGTGATACAATATTTGGAATCCACAGATAGTTATGAGATAACTAATTTGAATGTTATAAACATAGCAGTTTAGTCTCAGATGATCGGTTGCCACGAAATTTTGATGTGATCAAAAGTCCGTTGCAATCACGTAGTGTACGCGGATACTCGCCGGGTAAACTTAATAGACAGCCATGCTCCATAGCCCCGACGAAGTGACTGTAGGAGAACCCCGTCGCCGAAAGCATCCGTTCGGGTGCTTGCGGCAGCGGTGTTCCGCCTTAGTGCACTTCGTCGACGGCATCAGGGCGTGCGGCCGTCTACTAAAGTTTGCGACGAGCATTCGATCAGGATGTCGGGAATTTTGTTGAATTGTCTGACTTGATATTGAAAAGAGTTTTCGATAATGAGACTAAAATGCGGGGTTTATAATTGTTAGGCATGAGATGTCTAAGGAATTCATTTGGTTGGGCATGCGATGTCTAAGGAGGATGCGGATTCCAACTGTTGTAGTTTTACACTTTCTTTTCTGTGACCGTAAGCGTAGTATGTGGTGTATCGCCGGCTTCGTTGCTATACATCAACGACAATCGGGATACGCATACTTGCTTACGTTGATGATATGAGATATTATGTGTTGCTGTGATATGTTGTATTGGATCGTCGCGTTTGAATAGCCGGGGGTTTTATGTGAGATGAGAGTTTTTCTTTTTCATTCATGTAAAATTCATTTGTATGTAATATTCTTTTATTGGGGCACTTCCGGGATGAGGTTGATGTCACCACTTGTATATTATTTACTTTTCCGCATTAGGTAGACCCAAGGCGGGGAGCACAAGTAACCGGGTTCTGGGGTCCAGTGGGAGACCATCTCGAGGAGTCGAGACCGGGTCTCCTAACCCTAGAATTGGCAGCGTTACTTGCCACTCTCGTAGGGGTCTAGGGATGTGGGTTTGGCTATTCATCGCGACCGTGGAATCCGTGTTTTATACAGGCTCGTATTGAAAACACGGACGCCCTAGTATATCCAATATTTCATATATGTTCTTCTGCTGCAATGTTCTGTGATGAGATCATATTACTGCCTGAGACGAATGTTTATATTATATATATGAGATATATGTTATATTGCAGATTTCGTTTCAAAAGAGATGCTTGTGAAGCATATTATAATGGGACTTCATTAATGAGATTAATGAAACTAAAAGAAACCTAAGATATTGTAGAAACTTGTTTCAAAAACAGGTACCTACGGTTCTTGCTTTGCATCGCGGTGTTCCTTGTAGAATATCCTGCACCTTATTCGATAAGAAAAGGGCCGAGATCCCTTCACCGGGAGTGACCCCTTTAGCAATGACTGGCAAATGCTATACCCCTCGGTTTGTCTTTTGATTTCTTTTGGAGTTTTTGCTTTGCATAGTGATATATATGATATATCCTGCACCTTATTCGATGAGGAAAGGGCCGACGATCCCTTCACCGGAAGTG
This sequence comes from Agapanthus africanus, assembly GCA_030015575.1. Taxonomy (NCBI): domain Eukaryota; kingdom Viridiplantae; phylum Streptophyta; class Magnoliopsida; order Asparagales; family Amaryllidaceae; genus Agapanthus; species Agapanthus africanus. The sequence continues at coordinate 459,838,921 of JASDDO010000019.1, read as the reverse complement.
ACCCCTTTAGCAAAACTAGAAAAGCCTAAAAAACACTCCATTTAAAATCACTCGATTCTACAACGATATCAAGTTCATTACGCAAAGGGTTTTCTGAAAAACCCGTCATAGCCCTCCGTCATTTCAGATAAGTACTGGTTAGTATTCGTGCTGCGTTTGTTGACATTAGCCAAGGCGTAGTGTGCGGTAGCTGATTAGTGCCTATCTGTATAAGCATATGATGCGATTGAGTTAGGGTAGTCGTGCGACTTTGTTGACCTTAGCCAAGGGTCGTGCGGGTGGGTTTAATTCAACCGGGAAATGACGGGTTGAACTTGGCTAGCACTTCTGATTTGTTGACCTTAGCCAAGGTCATAAGATGCTAGGGGAAAAATATTATTGGGAATTTCAAGTGTTGAAATTTGCAATGAGATTGCATACCTTCTATGAGATAGTTGGATCCCGATACCCGCTGCGAGTAAGAGTTACTCCTGGGAGAGTTTTACACATTAAAATTAGCCGATCAAGTAGGTATCTAGAAAGGTGTTAACGGGGTTACGCCTCTGGGAAAACGAGGTTTACTTTAATTAGGTCCGTGCGAAAGCACGGGGAACCTCCCTCAAAGTACCGACACTGGCCTGGCTGAAAGATTGGCGAACTCGTAGCGTGTAATTAATCCCGGATAGTCTTTCCTTTTAGGGTTTGAAGGAAGATTTGATTAAAACAGTGGGAGACATCCTGATTAGATATATTAGATAACCAATCTAATCTTACAAGAGCATACGCTGAGTGTTTTCTTCTCTCTCTCTCTAGGTAGCGACCATATCACGCCTTAATCAAGATAATAATACGGATATATTGACCGAACCCGCTTGTTATACTGAGCTGGGGAACGTTGGTCCCGCTCCAACTTATAATTGTTATAAGATAGAGCAAGAAATTGGGGAATACCAGATTTCCCGTGCCGCCCAAACGAAGAAAGTGCATGCTGATGCACCATCTTCGGGTGTGTTAATTACATAGAACTGTTTCTCAGTATCCTTTACGTCCTGGGTATGAGATACCGGATCAGGATCCCGCATATGTAATCTGTTACATGGGCTATAGATAGATAGAGAACTGAGAACGGGTGATAAGTTTCATGAGATAGAAAATGGTGCAAGTGTTGCAGCCAAGTCTGTTGGTCACTGTCACCCTGTATTACCAGAATACATTGATTCTGAACAAATGTTATTAGATACCGAACCTGATATACAACATCATATCAGTCTCTTTATTAGTAAAGAAAGGATATAATTTTGTATTGTTGGATAATGTTTTGAACATTTCCTATATCAAGAGTTGATCGGTTCTGGCACGTTATCTAAAAGCATTGACATTCTAAATCAAACTACAGTTCTTAGTATACAGAACACACACAAGAGGAAAAGTTCAGAAATGAACGAGTCCTTCTTGAGGTATTATAGACTAGGTCATATCAATGCGACCCGGCTAGCTGAAGTTACATTAAGATGCATATTTAAATTTGTTTGAATTTACATCTTGTGAAACTTGCCGGTCATGTCACAAAGATAAGATGACCATAGCTTTGTTTATTGGAAACAGAGAAAGAGTTAGTGAACTCTTGGGATTGATACATGCTGATGTATGAAAGTCTCCTGTCTACATATGCCAAGACCGGTTCTTTGTACTTCATTACATTCTCTGATGATCTCTCAAGATTCAGACATATGTTCCTGTTGAAACACAAGTCCGAAGCTTTTGAGATATTCACAGAACATAAGTTAGAAGTAGAGAACCAAAATACGGGTATAAGTATTATGTCATTTGATGAGATCAAGGAGGAGAATACTTAAGCACGGAGATTCCTGGACTATTCTAAAGGAGAATGAGATTCTCTCTCAGCATTACTCCTTCGTATACACCATAGCACGATGGTATATCGGGGCGGAGCAATAGCACCCTATGTGATATGGTGTGCTCTATGATGAGTACTACTGAGTTTCCTATTTCCTTTTGGGAGTTATGCACTTGAGAAGCTGCATACCTATTGAATAGGGTTCAAATCAAATCAGTTGCCTTCCATTTCATATGTGATATGGAAAGGGAAGAGCCCATATCTTAAGTTTGTTAAGATTTGGGGTTGTCCGGCCTATGTCTAAAAGCAAAATCCGGACAAGTTCGAGGCAAGGTCTGTTATGTAGAACTGGAAATGTTCCAGCTATACAGACTATAGCAGATGATTTGATAAAACCAAATGATTCAACAGTAACCAACGAACCTCAGCCTCTCCGCCGATCCAGTAGGGTTCCTCACCCACCTGAGAGATACTTCAGTTTTCTTTATGACAGTGAAAGCGAGGATTGCATCATGAGATGATGACCCAACTAGTTTCGGGCTGGCCATCAGGAGTGGGACTCTGTAAGAATGCCTGGATGCTTATCGATCTGAGATGAAATCCTTATACACCAACAAAGTATGGACTTTGGTTGCTTTATCTGAAGGGTTAAATCCCCATCAGGAGCGAGTATATCTTGAGAAGATTACTTGGTGTACATGGAAAAGTTGAGATTTTCAAAGCTATGCTTAAGTCCATCCAGATCCTACTTGCCACGGCTGCATACCATGACTACGATATCTGGTGGTTGGATGTCATGACTGCTTTTCTAAATGATGTTTTAGAAAAGAGCGTCTATAAGTACACAGCCAGAGGGCTTCGTAGACAGTGGGAGCAGCGGAAACGTGTGCAAGATGTTTTATGTGATAAAACAGGCATCGCGGAGTTGGAACATCTGTTTTGATGTGGTAGTCAAAGAGTTTGACTTCATCAAAATGGTAGATGAACCTTGTATATACAAAAAGGTAGTAGGGAGTATGGTGGTGATCCTCGTAGAGTACGTTGATGACATACTCTTGATAGGGAAGGAGTTTCCTATGCTACGCTCGGTTAATCTCCGCTTATCATAAGGATTCTCCATATAGGATCAAAGTGATACCTCCTAAATCCTGGGTTTTTGGATCTATGAGATAGATCTAATTGGATGTTAGGATACTCACTAGTTGTAGTGAGAAGGTATCAATCGATCCTGGGGAGAATCACTGGAAAGGTTCCAGGGTGATAAGGACGACTGAATGTCAGTCGCAGGCTTTGTCTTTACCCTCAGTAGAGGGACAGTATGTTGGAAGAGTTCCAAGCTAGATATCGTGACATACTAGACGATTAATGGCAAGATACATCGTTACCAAAGATGCTACCAAAGAGGCATGCTTTTCTAAATGATGTTTTAGAAAAGAGCGTCTATAAGTACACAGCCAGAGGGCTTCGTAGACAGTGGGAGAAGCGGAAACGTGTGCAAGATGTTTTATGTGATAAAACAGGCATCGCGGAGTTGGAACATCTGTTTTGATGTGGTAGTCAAAGAGTTTGACTTCATCAAAATGGTAGATGAACCTTGTATATACAAAAAGGTAGTAGGGAGTATGGTGGTGATCCTCGTAGAGTACGTGGATGACATACTCTTGATAAGGAAGGAGTTTCCTATGCTACGCTCGGTCAATCTCCGCTTATCACAAGGATTCTCCATATAGGATCAAAGTGATACCTCCTAAATCCTGGGTTTTTGGATCTATGAGATAGATCTAATTGGATGTTAGGATACTCACTAGTTGTAGTGAGAAGGTATCAATCGATCCTGGGAAGAATCACTGGAAATGTTCCAGGGTGATAAGGACGACTGAATGTCAGTCGCAGGCTTCGTCTTTACCCTCAGTAGAGGGACGGTATGTTGGAAGAGTTCCAAGCTAGATACCGTGACATACTAGACGATTAATGGCAAGATACATCGTTACCAAAGATGCTACCAAAGAGGCAGTCTGGATATATATAAGTTCATAAGATGAACTTCGTTCCTACCATTGTGTGACAATGGAATTGTGGCTTTAGCCAAGGAACTACCATCCCATCAGAAATCCAGATATAATTCTTAGGCAGTATCACCTGATCATGGAGATGGTTGATCTCCAGGGAGATCGAGGTTAGGAGAGTAGACACAGAGGACAACAGTGCGGATCCACTCACGAAGGCCTTTTTCCCAGTAGAGACTTTTATGGGATGGTTGAGTATGAGATACTTCAACCGCAGCTAATTGTTGGGTATGTGATACCACAACAGATGGCCCTAGTGCAAGTGGGAGATTGTTAGTTATATGTATATCCTAGAGGCCATTACTGTACATACGATGTATATTGTAGTGGATGCTAGGACATATATAGGGAGGACTTTCTTGCTCGACATGATATTATGCTATCTGGTTGTTCTTTATCTTAACATGTACTCTGATTGTCTCTAAGTTACATGTTGATAAAGCCCTTAGGATATGTACTCGACTACTGGGATTATGATGAGATCATACTAGTGGGGCCACGGTAGTCGACGAGTACATCCTATAACTGTTCCTAGTCGAAGGTGTATCGAGACAGGGCATCGATGCACCAGAGTAGACTAGCGTATACGCATCTTGACCCATATGATGGGCGATGGATGATCCCATATCCATCGGTGTTTGACATCAAGGATGGTGTATGGGTGCTCAGTGGAGACTGGGTACACTGGACGGACTCGCCGAGAACTCCCAGATGGTATTATACATCACGTCAGATGGCAGTTCTCCGGTGACACTGGTACAGAGTAGTCTGTTGATCCGAGATCGTCATAGAGTCTTGTGTGATTCCTACTGTGCTTTGATTTCCATCATACCACGTCCAAGAGGGCATGCAAAAAGGTGGCTTTTGGGTACAGTCCCGAATCATATGGAGGCAATGAGCGATAGGAGGGGATTCGTCTCTCCCGGTATAGGGAGTTGATATTGCGCTGTGTTCGATTGGCTATAACCGGAAATCCCTGGCCAGGGTTGCTGAGATTTACTGGTAAGTGTTACCAGTAGTTTCTCGAACTGTTATAGACCTCATATCGACACGACTTATCGAGCTACTGGGGTCTGACGTTTACCACCCCTAGGCGAGATATGCGACATATCAGACGACGAGACCGGACTGTACGGGAGTGTTACTGTTTGGATTCACAGGAGAATGTACAGGCTTTCTTGTTGATCTTCTGAGCGCTCAATACCTGGGTGGCTGTTACGTTTAGCTGACTGCTTGCAGCTTGTGGGTGTTTGATATGATCATCACCTACTGCCGGCGTATTGACGATTCTTTAGAGTCCTACACAGAGGTTTCTTGGCTCAGGAAAAACGGAGTAGGAGCACATATGTGATATGTGCGGGACCGAGGATAATGCGGTATGTGATACCGTATTGGATTCTCGTGATATGAGATATCGGCCGGGTATATGTGATATAGCCGGGTCATCGTATTAGTCGGTTATATGCGATATAGCCGGATTGTCGGATCAAGTGTTGATTCGATAATTTAATGTATAATAATATATATGATATATTGAATTACATTAACTAATATCAGCTCACTAAAAAATTCATTTTCTCACAGGATAATACATTGATATATATGCGATATATGTTAATTGTATTATTTTCTATTGTTACAAAATATATTGTATATGTGATATATAATATTGTAACATGTCAGGGTTACAAATTTAATATTGGATTAGGGTTTAAACTTGGTTAGGGTTTGGATTAGGGTTAGCTTTTGCATGAAGCTTCATGAAGCTTTGACTTTGTGGATGCTTGATATTTTTGTGAGATATTATGTTAACCCAATCCAAATCATTAACCATAGTTAACTCTCTACAAGGGTTAACTCTCTCATGCTTAACCCTTGGTTGGATTTGTAACCACTACAATAATTCATTATTTATCACAAAAGGATTAAGGTTATCATCTTCATTCTTCTTCTTCATGCTTGAGTTCCTTCATGAAAAAGCTTTCTTTTGTGATGAAAGTAAGTGAGAAAAAGATTATAAATGAGAGCAAAAATCCTACTTCATCATCCTCATCTATCCTTGCCATTTAGATGAGGGTGTTCACTTCATATTATGAGTGTTAACTTGTGTTAACGAAACTTCAAGGTAGATCATCTTTGTATCGAAAATCGGAAGCAAAGGTTGCATCATTCTCTTCGTGAAGCCTCTCGAGAGTCGGGAACACGATGATCGCAGCGAAGGGACCTCAACACGGAGCTTAAGAAGTGAAGGACCAGATCTACAAAGGTTGTAATCCCTCTCACTTAGTGTTAAAGAGTTTAACATGCATGTTTTCGCCTAAACCCTAGTTTAAAGATCCGGCTTCGGGTTGTTCGGCATGGCTAAAATTTTAATCGGGCATGGTTGATGCCTCGTAGACCCTTGTGCGCGTGCCTAGCAACCCAACATAGCCCATGTAACATATTACATATGTGGGATCCTGATCCGGTATCTCATTCCCAGGACGTAGAGGATACTGAGAAACAGTTCTCGGTAATGAACATACCCGAAGAAGTTGCATCAACATTCACTTTCTTCGTTTGGGCGGCACGGGAATCCTGGTAATCCCCTATTTCCTGCTCGGTCTTATAACAGTTATAAGTTGGAGCGGGACCAACGTTCCCCTGCACAGTATGACAAGCGGGCTCGGTCAATACATCCATATTATTATCTTGATTAAGGCGTGCCATGGTCGCTACCTGGAGAGAGAGAGAGAAGAAACACTCAGCGTATGCTCTTGCAAGATCAGATTGGTTATAATTTTATCTAATCAGAATGGCTCTCACTGTTTTTATCAAATCTTCCTTTAAACCCTAAAAAGAAAGACTAGCTGGGATTAATTACACCCTACAATTTCGCCAATCTTTCAGCCAGGCCAGTGTTGGTACTTTGAGGGAGGTTCCCCGTACTTTCGCACTGACCTAATTAAAATAAACCTCGTTTTCCCAGAGGCATAACCCCGTAAACACCTTTCTAGACACCTACTTGATCGGCTAATTATCCCCTGTAAAACTCTCTCAGGAGTAACACTTACTCGCAGTGGGTATTGGGATCCAACTATCTCATATAAGTTATGCAATCTCATTGCAAATTTCAACACTTGAAATTCCCGATAATATTTTGCTCCTAACCCCAATGACCTTAACAAAGGCCAACAAATTATAGGATGCTAGTCAAGTTCAACCCGTCATTTCCTGATTGAATTAAATCCACCCGTACGACCCTTGACAAAGGCCAACAAGGTCGTACAACTACCCTAATCCAATCTGCATCATATGCATAAGCAGATAAGCACCATTCAGCTACCGCACACTACGCCTTGACAAAGGCCATCAAACGCAGCACGAATACTAAACAGTCCTTATCTGAAATGACGGACCAGAAAACCTTTTGCGTAATGAACTTGATATCGTTGTAGAATCAAATGATTTAAATGGAGTGTTTTTGAGGCTTTTACTAGTTTCGCTAAAGAGGTCACTCCAGGTGAAGGGATTGTCGGCTCTTTCCTCATCGAATAAGGTGCATGATATTTCACAAATATCACTATGCAAAGCAAGAACTATAGAAGCAATCAAAAATAAACTGAGGGTTGTAGCATCTTCCAGTTATTTCTAAAGAGGTCACTCCCGGTGAAGAGATATCGGCTCTTTTCTTATTGAATAAGGTGTTGGATATTCTATAAGGAATACCGCTATGCAAAACAACAACTAGAGCTACCTTTTTTTTTATAGAAAATTCGATTCCACAACATCTTTAGGTTTCTTTTCTTTCATTAATCTCATTAATGAACTCCCATCATTTTAAGTTACCTAAACATCACAGATAAATACAACGTACGCTTATGCCATCCGCATTCGCCTCAATGTCCCCTCGTGCACCGTTAGGTTAGGTAACTAACGGCAGAGCGGGGCAGGGCTAGCACGGGTGTAAAACATAAGCAACGTCTATATAATATATCACATATACTATATCCTGTATCTATCTCAACATATCAGATGATCACATCACAGATATCGCAGCAGAAAACAACATATGAAATATTGGATATACTAGGAGGTCCGTGTTTTATTTTGAGCCTGTATAAAACACGGATTCCACGGTCGCGATGAATAGCCAAACCCACATCCCTAGACCCCTACGAGAGCGGCAAGCAACCCTACCAATTCTAGAGTTAGGAGACCCGGACTCGACGCCTCGAGATGGTCTCCCACTGGACTCTAGAACCCGGTTACTTGTGCTCTCTTCCTTGGGACTATCATAATGCGGAAAAGTAAATAATATACATCAACAGTGACATCTTCCTCAACCCAGAAGTTCCCCAATAAAAGAATATTACATACATTGAATTTTACATGAATGAAAATGAAAACTCTCATCTCACATAAAACCTCCGGCTATTCAAACACGACGATCCAATATAATAAATCCCAGCAACACATAACATCACATGTCATCAACGCAAGTAAATATGCGTATCCCAATTGTCGTTGACATATAGCAATGAAACCGGCGATACACCATATATTACACTTACGGTTGCAGAAAAGAAAGTGAAAAACTACAACAGTTGGAATCCGCAACCATCTTAGACATCATAAACCTAATGTATCACATACTTTGGATTTCATGCCTAACCAATTGAATTCCTTAGACATCACATGCCTAAAAATCATAAACCTTGCATTTTAGTCTCGATATTGAAAACACTTTCCAATAGCCTGTCGGGTAATTCAACAAGATTCCCGATAACATGATCGAATGCTCGTCGGAAACTTTATTATACGGCCGCACCCCCCGATGCCGTCGACGAAGTGCACTAAGGCGGAACACCGCTACCGCGAGCACCCGAACGGATGCTTTTGGCGATGGGGTTCTCCTACAGTCACTTGGTCGGGGCTATGGGGGCGTGGCTATCTAATAAGGTTACCCGGCGAGTATCCGCGTACTATACGTAATTGCGACGATCTTTTGATCAACATCAAAATTCCGTGGCAACCGATCAAATGAGACTAAACCGCTAGATTTACAAAATTCAAAATAGTTACCACATAACTAATTATAGTGGATTCTAAATATTGTATCACAATCACAGAAAGGTAGGCGAAGTTAGATAATTCGATCGATGCAACGAATTCCCAAAAATTCCCAGAGAGCTCAACACTTGAGCACAGTTAAAGTTAACCAGAGACATGCCACAGTATCTACGGACCAACAACTGAAGGGCCCGACCCAAGCCTCTCAAGTGGCGCCGCGGATCTGCCACCAAAACCATATTTTGGCCGCGGATCCGCGGTCACTTAGACGAGTTAGGAATTCGTTCTTTAGGTGTGTCCATAGAATTACCTGCATGATTTTCTGAATATTTTTAACATGGAAAAATCCAACTTTTTGAAAAATTTCCAGAGAGGGGGTATAATCGGGTTTTCGGAGTTTTGATCGGACTTTAAACTTCGTCTAGATAATGCCTAATACTCTAACTAGGCTCTGATACCACTGTAGGGTTCTTAGGCACAACCACAAGGTTTCACAAGGTATCACACATGCCGTATTTAAAAATTTAATGTGCCAAACAACCCTAACCTAGGATCTAACTAGAGAATTAGGGTTATAAACAACAAGTAAACAACTTTACTTCTAAGTGAATGAGGAATACGACCTTTGTAGACCTGTCCTTCACTTCTAAAGCTCCGTGTAGTAGTCCTTTCGCTGCGAGTTGTGATCTCCCGAACTCTAGTATGGGTTCTCCCGGAGAAATGAACAAGTTTGCTCGAAGTCTTCGAGGCCGAAGATGATCTACGTCGAGGAGACTCAAGCTCATGCCACCTCTTCACTAATTGTGAAATTAGTGAAGCAAACACCCTAAACTAAATGTCAAGTAGTAGAGGATGATGAAGTAGGAAGTGAGCTCTCTTTAGATTTATTTTTCTAACAATATTTTCTCACTCATGAGGAAGAAGAAGCTCAAGTGAAGAAGATGATAGAATGAACTCATGAGATGAGAATAGCAACCATGGGTGAGTTAGTGTCATACACTAACTCATGTAGAGAGTTTACTATGGCTAACTATAATGGTTAAGTTAATAAATATCTACAAGTAAAACAAATGAGCGGACTTAGTCAATGGTTCCACAAGCTTCTACAAGCTTGAACCATATGATTAATTTCCACTAATTTGGTTGCTTTAGATAAATAAAAACCTTACATTATAATTAGTATGGTGTAACTCTCATACACCCATGTAGTGTGTATCAACAACCATGACACAAAAGTTGTACATTAATATATATCACATATACACTAATGCACACATGTGAGAAAAGAAATCATAAGTGAGCTAATATTAGTTAATGTAATCTAGTATATTTAATATACAATTATACATTAAATTATTAAATCAACACTTGATTTAATAATCCGGCTATATCACATATAACCGACTAATATCAAATGCAACAACTTATCGAATCAACACTTGATCCGATAATCCGGCTATATCACATATAACGGACTGATGTCACGAATCGCGAGAATAGAATGCGGTATCACATACGCGCATCAATCTCGGTCCCGCACATATCACATATGTGCTCCTACTCTGTTTCACATGAACCAGGAAAGCTCTGTGTAAGACTCTAAAGACTCGTCAATATGCCGGCAGTAGGTGATGATCATATCAAACATCCATAAGCCGCAAGCGGTCTGCTAAACGTAACGGCCACCCGGGTATTGAGCGATCAGATGATCAACAAGCAAGCCTGCTCATACTCCTGCGAATCCAATCATTAACACTACCGTACAGTCCGGTCTCTTCGTCTGATATGTCACAAATCTCGTCTAGGGGTGGTAAACGTCAGACCCCAGTAACTCGATAAGTCATGCCGATATGAGGTTCATAACGGGTCGAGAAACTACTGGTAACACTTACCAGTAAATCTCTAAAGCAGCCCTGGCCAGGGACTTCCTGTTATAGCCAATCGAGCATAGCGCAACATCAACCCCCAATACCGGGAGAGAAGAATCCCCTCCTATCGCTCATTGCCTCCATGTGACTCGGGACTGTACCCAAAAACCACCATTTTGCACGTTCTCATGAACGTGGTAAGGTGGAAATCAAAGCACAGTGGGAATCACACAAGACTCTATGACGGTCTCGGGTCAACAGACTAATCTGTACCAGTGTCACCAGAGAACCGCCATCTGACGTGAGGTATAATACCATCTGGGAGTTCTCGGCGAGTCCGTCCAGTGTACCCAGTCTCCACTGAGCACCCGTATATCATCTCTGATGTCAAACACCAATGGATATGAGATCATCCATCTCCCATCTACATGGGTCGAGAAGCTACACGATAGTCTACTCTGGTATATCGATGCCCCGTCTCGATACACCCACGACTAGGGACATTAAAGGATGTATTCTCAGACTACCATTGTCCTACTAGTATGATCCGCATCATAATCTAGGTAGTCAAGTACACATCTTAAGGGCTTTACCAACATGTAACAGAGAGACAATCAGTGTACATGTTAAGATAAATTGTAACCAGATAGCATACTATCATGTCGAGCAAGAAAGTCCTCCCTATATATGTCCAAGCATCCACTACAATATACATCTCATTTATAGTAATGGCCTCTAGGGCATACATATAACTAACAGCTAGTTTATATAAGAATTAAATTCTTAGGCGCCTGGCGCCCACATGCATAGCACGTGTGTGTCAGTGTCCAAATTAAAGAGGGTAGAATTAAATTCTACATGGGGAATTATTTCCCTAAAATCTGAGTATATTCTCTGTTAACCAGAGCCGTTGGATAAAAAATCTAATGGTGATTAAAAGATTATCAAATGATAGAATTAAATTCTATTAGGGGAAAATATCTCCCTAACCTTTTTTAAATAAAAAAGACCTTCTCTGTTAAACAGAGAGCTGTTGGATCAAAGATCCAATAATATAATTAAATTCTAAATTTGGGAAAAATATTTTCCTAATCTTTCCAAATGAGAAAGATAAACTCTGAACCCTTAGATTAAAAATCCAATTGTGATTAAAAATCACCGTTTGACAGAATTAAATTCTGTATATGGGAAAATACATCCCTAATCTTGTTAAAAACAAGAATATGTATTCTGTAAAATATAAATTCTCTGGATCAAATATCCAACGGTGGATAAAATCCCCCAAATAATCTTTGAGGCCAATTAAATCAATTGATATCTCTCAAATGAAAGATTTTCTCAAACTAATTAACAATTTGCCTCTTCTATATAAATAACCTGAGATTTCAAGTCTCAAAAAGAAAGAACCCCCCATAAGATTCTGCAAACAAAAAGTTAGAACCTGCAACAGAGAATTTAATTCTCCTTTCAAAGAAGTTCTTCTTGCTCTTTCAAATCCTAGGTAAAGAAAAAGAAAAGATAAAAATATGTCTCTATTGCTTAGCATAAACAAAAAGAAGGGTTTAACCCTTCATAATAGAACTTAGTTCTTTCTCTGGATCTGATCCGTAAGGCAAATTGCCCCATAAGTTGAGAATTTAATTCTCATCGGGAGATTCTATTCTTCAGACTCAAAATCTAGAGGAAAGAACTAGATAAAAAGAAAAGAGAGAAAAGACACATGTTCTAGGAATTTAATTTACCTGAAAACAGGGTTTAACCCTATAAAGAACTTAGTTCTTATAATAAAAAGATATAAGAACTTAGTTCTCAAAGAAAACTTGATTACAAAGATCTTGGTGATCATTAAAGGCCAAAACACCATTAATAGAGATTGAATCTCTAAAAGAGAAGAACTTGGCGCCTTATGTGCTTCCCACGTGAGTGCCCAAAATGAAAAACCCAGCGCCTCACATGAAACACACGTGAGCGTCCAAAATAAAATGCTCGGCGCCTCATGTGCTTCCTATGTGAGCTCCTAGAAACAAATGCTCGGCGCATCACATGAAATATACGTGAGCGTTGTACAAAGTTCTTAGAACTATATATTTAGTCAAAATGACAAATTTCTTAGCACTGATTGGGCAACGCCCATGTCTGAGCGTCTCACATGTTTCCCACGTGAGCGCCAGAGCAGCAAATAAGTGCTTAGCACTTCTGAATAAAGTGAAAAAGCCTAAGACCGAGCACAAATTGGTTAAGTCTCTATGAAGTTGCTTGCAGCTGAGCCCAAATTCTCTGTTGTTGGATCTTAACTAAATTTAGTGATCTTGAAAATATCTCTAAGTTGATCGTAGTCTCAAATAAGTCTAACGTATCCTTAGTTAAATTGAGCCTAAATGCTGATATATTTAAGTTGATCTTAATCTAAACCACAGATTAACGGACCTTAAATAAAATAAAATATTTTTTGAACTAAAGAAACATACAACCTAAGTTCAAACCCAAATCTAAAATATACGGATTTGGACTAATCCGCGCCCTATGGGCGACAATATAAACTAGTCTCCGTATATAATCCACGGGCAACCAAAATAAATAAAATAAATATACGACACGAAGTGAACTATTGGAGAAGGAGAAAGTGGTTATCGCAACGCGTTAACGTAATTAACTGCAGGGGCTTGCGTCTGCAGGGAAAAGCGTCCCCACAATAAAACCCTCCTCACAAATGAGGGGGAATCTGATAAAGTCTGCCACATCTATCGCATCTATCCAAACCTCCAATATACGGTGCCATAAATCAACTTGGTATCATAGGAGAGGTGGATGAATATGTCTAAATAGCATCTGCCCCCAAATTCAGGCTAAACGTCCTCTGCGTCTCAGTCCAGTTTTCGGCGGTAAACAGATTCTGGAATGCCCGGTGGGACTTCTTCCTCTTTCCACTCCACATTTCGTGTGCCGTGATCGCGAACAAAATCACGGTTTACTATGGTTTCTCCTGGACTCAAGGTACTAAAACATGGTGTCTTGCTCCGGTGCAGAAATCAATGGCTTCCCTCTGCACCTCATGCAACATCGACTCCCACTTCGTCCCAGCTAAAGGAGTGGTGTACGGGCACAACGCGGCCTCCATATCCACCATTCTAGTAGGAAAAGTCACTCAGGCTACTACCGGACTTTTCTTCGGGACCATGCTCTTGCCTGTGAACCTTGGTGCCTCAGCGCCACAAGAAGCTCCCAGAAGGTCAGTTTTTGATCGGCTGGCAACCAAGATGGCTCTTACCGGCAAGCTGTCAAACTCTGGAGTCTCAGCCTTCAGTAGGCTGAGGAAGAACTCAAGCGGCCTCGTAAAGAAGCTCGTGATACCTAAGGGAGCCACCTCAAAACGGCTAGCCTTCCCTGTTCCTGCTACAGGTGAAGTCAGCAAATGTGCTTCCCCTCCCAGGCAGTCGGTCTTCCAAATATTGACCAACCCTACTTCAACTCAGTCAAGGACGCCGGTCTTCAATAGGCTGACGCCAACCGAAACTCCCCGGCAACACAGGGGGCATGATGAATCCGTTTCTGATATTGAGGTGTTCCCTGCAGTAAGGCACGCTCGATGTCGCCACTGGCGTCGAGTAAGACAGGCTGGGGTCAACTCCCCCTTTGGGCTTACCCACTAGCTCCTATGGTGGATGTCGATACCGCTGTTCCAACCGGAAACAACTTTGATCCGCTCAGGAGAGTCCGCAAGAACTCCCCGACAGCGGTACTGAAGAAATCATCTCCGCCAATAGAGGTCCCCGTGCAGCGACAGCCAGAGCAGCCTCGCCAACGGTTTTCTTCACAGATACATAGGGTCTGGCGAAAAGTCCAAGACTCTATTCTTGACGAGAATTACTCTCGTCAACCCAAGAAATACAAGGGTCAACAAGAGAAGGATTGCTCCTCCGCCATATAATGAGGGGCCCTTCCTAAACAAGTGCCTGTCATAACAGCTCCTTTAACTCCAATCTTTCATAAAAGAACGAGTATGGAGAAAACTCTACCGCCAACAACAAAGTCCAATGGCGAAAGATCTAAACGACCCAAGTCCGGAGCCATAACAATACATACAGTCTACATAGCCTAAGCTTAACCATGTGACTAATTTCCAACTAATTTGATTTACTTTAAATAAATAAAACCTTATATTATTATAAGCATGGTGTGAGTCTCATACACCCATATAACATGTTGCAACATGCATGACACAATAATATATATCACATATATATTAAGTGCACACATAAGTGAGAAAAAGAAATGCTTAAGTGAGCTAATATTAGTTAATGTAAATCAATATATCAAATATATAATTATACATTAAATTATTAAATCAACACTTAATTTAATAATCCGGCTATATCACATATAACCGACTAATATCATATGTATCAACTTATCGAATCAACACTTGATCCGATAACCCGGCTATATCACATATAACCGACCGATATCACATATCGCGAGAATAGAATATGGTATCACATACACGTATTAATCTCGGTCCCGCACATATCACATATGTGCTCCTACTTTGTTTCGCCTGAGCCAGAAAACCTCTGTGTAGGACTCTAAAGACTCGTCAATACGCCGGCAGTAGATAGTGATCATATGAGTCACCCACAAGCCGTCAGCGGTCTGCCAAACATAACGGCCATCCGGGTATTGAGCGATCAGAAAATCAACAAGCAAACCTGCTCATACTCATGCGAATCCAATTAGTAACACTACCGTACAGTCCGGTCTCTTCGTCTGATATGTCGCATATCTCAGCCTGGGGGTGGTATAACGTCAGACCCCAATAGCCTGATAAGTCATGCCGATGTAAGGCCCATAACGGTTTGAGAAACTACTGATAACACTTACCAGTAAATCTCAGCAACCCTGGCCAGGGATTTCCTGTTATGGCCAATCGAGCATAGCACAACATCAACCCCCAATACCGGGAGAGACGAAATCCCCTCCTATCGCTCATTGCCTCCATGTGACTCGGGACTGTACCTAAAAACCACCATTTTGCACGATCTCTTGAACGTGGTAAGGTGGAAATCAAAGCACAGTGTGAATCACACAAGACTCTATGACGATTTCGGGTCGACAGACTAACTTGTACCAGTATCACCAGAGAACTGCTATCTAACGATAGGAATAATACCATCTAGTAGTTCTCGGCGAGTCCGTCCAGTGTACCCAGTCTCCACTGAGCACCCGTATACCTCCTCTGATGTCAAACACCAATGGATGTGGGATCATCCATCGCCCATCATATGGGTCAAGAAGCGTATACGTTAGTCTACTCTGGAATATCGATGCCCCGTCTCAATACTCCAACGACTAGGAACAATTAAAGGATGTACTTACCGACTACCTCTGCCCCACTAGTATTGTAACGTTTTAGAAATCGTTTTGCGAATTTTCCCGTTTTAGGGCAAAATTGTCGGGTTTTCCCGTTTTAACCCGATTTCGATCAAACGACCGTATAAGCTTACCGACACCTAATTTGGCCAAAATAAAGCTTGTGCGCGAACTTTGGGAGTATTTGGGAGGTTTTGGTTCAGATAGATTTTTCCCCAAATAAAATATTATTTTAAGCGGTATTTTGTGCACGTAAATCGGGAAATTTTTTCTTTTGTGAATAAATTAATTTTGTCACTAGAATTATTTTGGAAGGTTCTTTTTAAATATCTAGATTTTTTTTTGGTGACTAATGGTTTCTTTTTAAAAAGAAAAGAAAAGGGTGTAAAGGTTGCAAATTGCTTTAATTGGCATTTATTACTCTTTTTCCTTGCTTTTTCTTCACAAAATATTCACAAAACCCCCCTCTCACCCCCTTGGCCGAGCCTCATCCCCCCATTTCTGTCCTCAAAAGTTCCAAACTCATTTCTCACTCCTTTTCAATCAAAAACACAAAATGAGTTCCAAAAATAAATCCAAAAATTCCTATATAAAAATTAAACCAATTTTCCTTCACTAATCCTTCATGGATCTTCATCAAAGCTTGATTTTTTGGAGGCTAAAATGATGGATCTATTTTCATTTTGGTGTTCTTGAGGAGGTATAATTTCTTACCTTAATCCATAATTAATTGCTTTAATCTTAAACTAGCTAATTTAGTTAACTATTTATGTGCTTAGTTTAGCTTTTAATTCATGATTAATTCATTATAATTGGTTTAAGAAATTCATGTTAGGGTTAAATTTTGATTAAGTGATTAGTGTTTATTTGAAGTGTTAAATTGTGTTTTGGAAAATATTAATCTAGTAGAAAGTGTTAAAATTTGCTAATAAGCATTTTGTTTAATTAAGCAAAGTTGCTTACTAGATTTTTGCTAAAACATAATTAGCGAGTGTTAAAAATATAGGATTGGTTTAGATAGCTTAGTTAAGCTATTTTAAGGTATTTGTAATTGTTAGATTTGCGTTATCTTGAATCTAGTGCGATATATTGCGATAGGTTGCTTACTAGATTTCGGGGTTTTTCCGACGTAGGGTTCGTTCGGTAGTTGCGAGGTTATATCTAGTGTATTCCTCGTAATTTTTGTGTTGTGTTGCGCGATCGGGACGATCGGGGTCCAGAATTGGTGTTTTGCAGTTTAACGACCCCAATTAGGGTTTTGGCCGGTATCGTGCGCGATAGATGCGCTAAGCGCGCAGTGTAATTTTCCAGGCATTTTCGTCGCGTTTCGTTGTCTTTTCGTCATTATAGGATATTTAGCTTATGTATTGTATTTATGAAATTTTAGGTTCGCAAGCAGGGATTTCAGGTGCTGCGGACAAGGGGAAGCAGGTGGTCGGATTTTCATAGCTCGAGACCATCGGTGAGTAGATTTAACATCTACGGGGAAATCGCCCGTATGGCGTTATGCGTCGGGGCGAATATGATATGATAGCTGCATGTATTTGCATATTAGTTACTTTCATATGAATGTCATTGCATAGCATTATCTGTTGTACTTGACTCGTACCTTTAGATATAACACATTACTGACGGTTCATGTTGCACGAGCACTAAATTGTATGCTACACCCACACCGTCTGTAATTGCCATGACACGCACAAACACCTACATATGTGATATGGTAGTGGATAGGAATGATTGGAGTAGTAACTCTTATTCTATTGTGCATATGAAATACTGTGGACACATACATACGTGATATTGCATTGGGCAGGAATAGTTAAGGTAGTGAACCTTATTCCACTTCACTTATATCTTGCTATATTTACTCATATATCATGCATACATATTGACATGTACACCCTCGTACTTGATTACATGTAGATACTTAAACCTTGCTACACTTACATGTACACTTCATCTGATACTGCATTTATTTTCGAAGGAATTGGGAACCGCATGATATGTTTTAAAGCTAGATTCAATTTAAAGAGCGGTTTTCCCTTTATATGCTCATATTGATGTTTTATGTCGCATATATCAGTTTTATATGGATTTTACGCATTGAGATATGGATTTCATCTGATTTATGGATTTGAGAACCGTGGGGGATATTTTCAAGAAAACTATGTATTGTTTGAAAACCCGGTTTCTTTTGATATGATATTTGATGTGTCCACCATGTGATTTATCGGTTCTGAGATTTGGCTTGTGATACCCGATTCGAGGAGCGGGACGCACCGTCTGCGGGTACATGGTGGACCCGGTATGGTACCCCGGGGTGAGTGGTGATTTCGTGGTGTAGACGATAAGCCTGACGGTGGGACCACTACCTACCGGTGATTATATTTGGACTCGGCGGTTATCATGGAGATACCGACCGGAGTGAGGTATGACATATCGTCAGGGCCAGTCATGGTGACAGCGCCTGAGTTATGAGGATTTACTTGTCGATGCTAGAAATGGGTTTCATGATGTTTCGAGTGTCGGTATTTGACACTCAGGTTTTCGTGAGACATACAGGATGTGAGGGCCGATCTGAGGATGCGGTGCCTGAGGATTTGGGATTTGATGTGTCAGTGAGGGACACTGGTGTTTTTCCATGCTGATGATTTTTGCATGAGATTTTATATTATATCATCCCACACTCAGGATTATGTTGATATGCATTGTTTCATGTAGTTGTAGTACCCTGATGATATACCTTTACATGATTGTTACATATTCACCTATCATACTTATGCTATCGGATTACTTGTGATGGATAGATCGCTGTTCGTGCCTACTTGCGATTACTGTATGATGTTGTTTACTATTCACGAGTTGGCAACTCACCCCCGTTGTGTCACAGTGTTGTGCAGGACTTACCCTCTGAGTAGTCGCGGCAGGGCATCTTATCATCTCTACTTTTGCGGATACCGCTACGGTTGGCTGTGAAGCCTTGCTTTTAGGTGGGTTGCGGTTATCTGTTTGTACTTTGTATATTTTTTTGTTGGATCTAGTATTCTCCATCTACCACTATGTTGTATATGACTTAGAGATGACTTGTGAGGATTCAATGTTATATTTTGTGGTGACTTTGGGTGCCGTGCTCGTGGGAGCCGGTTTTGTTGAAAAGTTTTACTTCTTTATGCAGTTTTCTTTTATATTTCTTCGCTTCGGCGTCGTATATATGTTGTGGTGATTGTCTCCGCAGTTGGGCGTGATTTGCTCCCGTTTGGGATGCTTTTATTATTATCTATGTTGTACCCGTTTTCGGGGTTAGTTTTTACAAAGGAGGTGCTGCCGAAATTTTTAAGAACGAAAACTAAACTTAATGATTTTTACTTGAAAAATTCCGAATGTTTGAAACTATGTTTTCTCCGTTGATCCTATTTTGGGTGGTTTAGATTTCTGGGTTTCGGCTTACTTAAGTTGCGTACGTCTTTAGACGTTACGTAGTTTAAGTGCCGGTTACGGGACAAATTTGGGTCATGACAAAGTTGGTATCAGAGCGCTAGGTTTTTACCTTTCAGAGTGTAGGATGACCTTGGTATGATGGAGTAGATAGCTTAAGCAGAGTGACGTAGCTTGTGTATGTTCCGCGGCATACTTACGACACGGTATTCCGCCTAAGTGACCTTAGGACTTATTGATTGAAATTCCTTCCGTGATTGATATACATCTTTATGATTCGATTTCCGTTTCCTTATCGAATCTTGTTTCAATTTCCAGCCTATATGCCGCCGAAGACTACGAGGGCACAGAGAGCGGCCACGAGGGCCGAGGCCAGAGTCGACTCGTCTGAGGCGAGGGTTGACCTGGGCGATACGCCTGTGGTACCGGAGCACATTGCTATGATTGGGGCTGGTATGCAGGACCTGCGCCAGATTGTGGGGACTTTAGTAGAGGCCATTCGAGCACAGGGGCAGGCTGTTGTTCCACCCGTTGCAGGGACCACGATGGTACCTACTGATCCGGCAGTCGTAGTTTCAGCTCCAGAGGTTATTACCGTGTCACTGACGGAGTTCATGAGGCTGAGGCCTCCGGTGTTTACTGGCACAGATGTTACTGAGGATCCGCATTCGTTCATCGACCGGATGGCCAGGATTTGTCGCTCACTCCGATGCTCCGACGAGAGATGGGTAGAGTTTGCGAGTTTCCGGCTGGAGGGTATGGCCCAGAAGTGGTGTGAGTCGTTGGAGAGGGGCAGAGCCGCTGGTCTTGCTCCTATGACCTGGGCTGAGTTTGTGACGCCGTTTCTTGCCCGTTTTCTTCCACCGAGCGTCAGGGATGCGCGAGCGCGAAGATTTGAGTCGTTACGTCAGACGCCGGGGATGACGGTGTCGGAGTATGATGTTTTGTTTACTGAGCTGTCGGTGTATGCTCCGTACCTGGTAGCGACTGAGGAGATGAGGGTGAAGAGGTTTGTTCGAGGCCTGCTTACCCAGTTGTTCCTAGACATCAGCATTCAGCATTGTGACACTTATGCGGCAGCTGTCGATGCAGCCCTATTGGTAGAGGAGCGTCTAGCTGAGTCATCGGTTGTTCCAGAACCGAAGAGGACTCATACGGATGAACCAGCACGGGGACCGAGGTTTGTCCGCAGAGGCAGAGTTCCTTCAGACTCGGGGAGTAACAGAGACGTGGGACGTGGCCAGTTATTCAGTTCTTATTCCCAGAAGGGCCAGCGACCATCTTATGGATGCTTCGGTTGTTGCAGTTTGCATCATCTTGTTCGGAATTGTACTGTGGTGCGTCAGAGAGGGCCAGCAGTACCGCAGGTTACCTTACCACCTTCTCCGCCTCAGAGAGCGTTGCATCTTATTCCTGTTGTTGCGCCGCATCAGACTCCTGCTCAGAGAGGTCGTGGTCGCGGTGGTTTTGTGCCGAGAGGATGAGGTGGCAGAGGCAGAGGACAGCCAGTAGCCGGTAGAGGGCAGGCACGGGTTTTTGCCTTGACTCACCAGGACGCTCAGGCGTCCAATGCTCTGGTTTTAGGCACCCTTTCCTTATGTTCTTTTGATGCACATGTTCTTTTCGATCCGGGATCTACGCATTCGTATGTTTCTAAGCACTTCGCGCCGAGGTTAGGCCAAGAGTCGTGTTTGCTGGATCAGCCGCTTGTAGTGACTACTCCTGTGGGAGAGTCGTTTGTTGCGCGACCCGTGTTCCGATCATGTGCTGTCCGTTTAGGAGACAGAGATCTGTCCGTCGACTTGATCCTTCTTGAGATGTTAGACTTCGACGTTCTGCTGGGCATGGACTGGCTAGCGACTTGCTATGCGTTCGTAGACTGCCGTGAGAAGACAGTTAGATTTTGTTTTCCCGGCGAGCCAGTGTTTGTTGTGCAGGGAGACCGTGGTGTCACCCCTCACAGTTTGGTTTCTGTTCTGTGCGCTAGTCGGCTTTTGAGGAGGGGATGTCGGGGATTCTTGGCTTTCATTCATGATACTGGAGCTACGGTGGAGTCGTTGGACCAGGTTTCTACCGTACGAGAGTTTCCCGATGTCTTTCCCGATGAGTTACCTGGGTTGCCGCCAGAGCGCGATATTGAGTTTTGCATTGATCTGATTCCTGGCACGGAGCCTATTTCTATACCGCCTTATCGGATGGCTCCGGCAGAGCTTAGAGAGCTTAAAGATCAATTGCAAGAGTTGCTTGTTTTGGGACTTGTGCGTCTGAGTGTTTCGCCGTGGGGAGCTCCTGTTCTGTTCGTCAAGAAAAAGGACGACAGTTTGAGGCTATGTATGGATTATCGTCAGTTGAACCGAGTTACGGTGCGGAACAAGTATCCTTTACCCCGCATTGACGATTTATTTGATCAGCTCCAGGGTGCGAAACATTTTTCGAAGATTGATTTGCGTTCGGGTTATCATCAGTTGCGGGTTCGGAATGATGACATTCCGAAGACTGCTTTTCGTACGCGCTATGGGCATTATGAGTTTTTGGTGATGTCGTTCGGACTCACCAATGCGCCAGCAGCGTTCATGGATCTGATGAACCGGATTTTCAAGCCGTTCCTCGACCAGTTCATTAAAGTGTTTATTGATGACATACTGGTCTACTCCAGGAGTCATGAGGAGCATGAGCAGCACTTGAGGATTACTTTGCAGATATTGAGAGAGCACCGGCTGTATGCTAAATTCTCAAAGTGCACATTTTGGCTTGATAGAGTTGACTTCCTGGGTCATGTGGTGATTGGTGATGGTATTCTTGTGGACCCGAGGAAGATCGAGGCTGTACAGCTTTGGCCTAGACCTGTATCGGTGACGGAGGTCCGCATCTTTTTGGGCTTAGCTGGTTATTATCGCCGTTTTGTGTAGGATTTCTCGAGTATCGCTGCACCGCTGACTGGACTGACCCGGAAGGGGATTCCTTTTCTCTGGACTGATGCGTGCGAGCAGAGTTTTCAGCAGTTGAAGACTCGGTTGACGACAGCACCAGTTCTTTCTTTACCTTCTGGATCAGGCGGCTATGTTGTTTATTGTGATGCTTCTCGAGTGGGGCTCGGCTGTGTTTTGATGCAGCATGATAGGGTGATTGCATATGCTTCTAGGCAGCTGAAGAAGCACGAGCAGAATTACCACACTCACGATCTTGAGATGGCAGCGGTAGTCTTTGCGTTGAAGATTTGGAGACACTACTTGTACGGAGAGTCGTGTCAGATCTTCACGGATCACAAGAGTTTGAAGTATATCTTCCATCAGCGAGATCTGAACCTGAGACATCGCCGATGGATGGAGCTAGTGAAGGATTACGATTGTGAGATCTTTTATCACCCGGGCAAGGCGAATGTGGTAACTGATGCTTTGAGTCGTAGGCCCGTGGGTAGCTTGTCCCAGTTGAGCGCAGTTCAGTGTCAGTCCTCTGCAGATTGGCAGCTCTTGTGTGATAGTAGAGTGCAGTTCGAGTTCACTTCCGCTGGGGGACAGCTTGCTCATGTCCGCGCCCGTCCACTTCTATTTGATCGTATCCGTGAGGCGCAGCCTAGTGATGCCCGTTTGATTGAGATTCTTGAGCTTGTTCGGCAGGGAAGAGTTTCGGAGTTCATGATTGATGACCAGGGTGTGCTACGATGCGGGACTCGCTTGTGTGTACCAGATGTTGATGGGTTGAGACGCAAGATCCTAGAGCAGGCACATCAGTCGGCCTTTAGCGTTCATCCATGTTCCACCAAGATGTACCGTGACTTGAGGGACTTCTACTGGTGGGAAGGGATGAAGCGTGATATATCGGACTTCGTTTCGAGGTGCCTTAGTTGTCAGCAAGTCAAGGCTGAGCATCAGAGACCGGCTGGAGAGTTGCAGCCTTTACCCGTTCCGGAGTGGAAATGGGAGCAGATTTCCATGGACTTCATTGTGGGTCTACCCAGGACCAGTCGAGGGTATGACTCCATTTGGGTTATTGTAGACCGGTTGACGAAAGCGGCTCACTTTCTTCCAGTGAAGACCACTTTCGGTTATGCTCAGTATGCTCAGTTGTATATGGATGAGATTGTGCGTTTGCACGGTGTTCCCACATGCATAGTATCCGACAGAGGCACCCAGTTTACTAGCCGTCTTTGGCAGAAGCTTCAGGAAGCCTTGGGTACTCGGCTGAGTTTTAGTACCGCTTTTCATTCACAGACCGATGGCCAGTCGGAGCGGACTATACAGACTCTTGAGGATATGCTCCGTGCATGCGTTCTTGATTTTGGTGGCAGTTGGGATCGTCACTTGCCGTTGATTGAGTTTTCTTGCAACAACAGCTTTCAGGAGACTATTCAGATGGCACCTTTTGAGGCTTTATATGGTAGGAAGTGTCGATCGCCAGTCTGTTGGACCGAGCTTAGTGAGAGTTTGGTTTTGGGACCCCAGCTAGTTCAGGAGACCACGGAGAAGATCCAGCTGATTCAGGATAGGATGAGAGCAGCCCAGTGCAGGCAGAAGTCTTATGCCGACCGTCGTCGTCGCAGACTTGAGTTCGCAGTGGGGGATCATGTATTCCTGAGGATTTCTCCGATGAAGGGCGTTATGCGATTTGGGAAGAGAGGGAAGCTCAGTCCCAGATTTGTAGGTCCTTTTGAGATCCTTGAGCGAGTGGGTTTTGTTGCTTATCGTTTGGCGCTCCCGCCCAGTTTTCCGGATGTTCACCCTGTTTTTCATGTGTCGATACTTCGTAGATACCTTCATGATCCTTCTCACACGATTCAGCACGAGACCGTTCATCTTGGACGCGATCTTTTATTCACCGAGCAGCCGGTAGTTATTTTGGATCGGCAGGTGAAGAAACTTCGGTCAAAGGTCTTGCCATTTGTGAAGGTTCTTTGGCGTAGCCCGATTAGTGAGGAGATCACTTGGGAGGCCGAGAGCGAGATGCGAAAGAAATTCCCTCATCTTTTTGAAGGTACGCTTAGTATGAAATTTTAATTCGGGGACCGAATTTCTATAAGGAGGGGAGATTGTAACGTTTTAGAAATCGTTTTGCGAATTTTCCCGTTTTAGGGAAAAATTGTCGGTTTTTCCCGTTTTAACCCGATTTCGATCAAACGACCGTATAAATTTACCGACACCTAATTTGGCTAAAATAAAGCTTGTGCGCGAACTTTGGGAGTATTTAGGAGGTTTTGGTTCAGATAGATTTTTTCCCAAATAAAATATTATTTTAAGCGGTATTTTGTGCACGTAAATCGGGAAATTTTTTCTTTTGTGAATAAATTAATTTTGTCACTAGAATTATTTTAGAAGGTTCTTTTTAAATATCTAGATTTTTTTTGGGTGACTAATGGTTTCTTTTTAAAAAGAAAAGAAAAGGGTGTAAAGGTGGCAAATTGCTTTAATTAGCATTTATTACTCTTTTTCCTTACTTTTTCTTCACAAAATATTCACAAAACCCCCCTCTCACCCCCTTGGCCGAGCCTCATCCCCCCATTTCTGTCCTCAAAAGTTCCAAACTCATTTCTCACTCTTTTTCAATCAAAAACACAAAATGAATTCCAAAAATAAATCCAAAAATTCCTATATAAAAATTAAACCAATTTTCCTTCACTAATCCTTCATGGATCTTCATCAAAGCTTGATTTTTTGGAGGCTAAAATGATGGATCTATTTTCATTTTGGTGTTCTTGAGGAGTTATAATTTCTTACCTTAATCCATAATTAATTGCTTTAATCTTAAACTAGCTAATTTAGTTAACTATTTATGTGCTTAGTTTAGCTTTTAATTCATGATTAATTCATTATAATTGGTTTAAGAAATTCATGTTAGGGTTAAATTTTGATTAAGTGATTAGTGTTTATTTGAAGTGTTAAATTGTGTTTTGGAAAAGATTAATCTAGTAGAAAGTGTTAAAATTTGCTAATAAGCATTTTGTTTAATTAAGCAAAGTTGCTTACTAGATTTTTGCTAAAACATAATTAGCGAGTGTTAAAAATATAGGATTGGTTTAGATAGCTTAGTTAAGCTATTTTAAGGTATTTGTAATTGTTAGATTTGCGTTATCTTGAATCTAGTGCGATATATTGCGATAGGTTGCTTACTAGATTTCGGGGTTTTTCCGACGTAGGCTTCGTTCGGTAGTTGCGAGATTATATCTAGTGTATTCCTCATAATTTTTGTGTTGTGTTGCGCGATCGGGACGATCGGGGTCCAGAATTGGTGTTTTGCAGTTTAGCGACCCCAATTAGGGTTTTGGCCGGTATCGTGCGCAATAGATGCGCTAAGCGCGCAGTGTAATTTTCCGGGCGTTTTCATCGCGTTTCGTTGTCTTTTCGTCATTATAGGATATTTAGATTATGTGTTGTATTTATGAAATTTTAGGTTCGCAAGCAGGGATTTCAGGTGCTGCGGACAAGGGGAAGCAGGTGGTCGGATTTTCATAGCTCGAGACCATCGGTGAGTAGATTTAACATCTACGGGGAAATCGCCCGTATGGCGTTATGCGTCGGGGAGAATATGATATGATAGCTGCATGTATTTGCATATTAGTTACTTTCATATGAATGTCATTGCATAGCATTATCTGTTGTACTTGACTCGTACCTTTAGATATAACACATTACAGACGGTTCATGTTGCACGAGCACTAAATTGTATGCTACACCCACACCGTCTGTAATTGCCATGACACGCACAAACACCTACATATGTGATATGGTAGTGGATAGGAATGATTGGAGTAGTAACTCTTATTCTATTATGCATATGAAATACTGTGGACACATACATACGTGATATTGCATTGGGCATGAATAGTTAAGGTAGTGAACCTTATTCCACTTCACTTATATCTTACTATATTTACTTATACATCATGCATATATATTGACATGTACACCCTCGTACTTGATTACATGTAGATAGTTAAACCTTGCTACACTTACATGTACACTTCATCTGATACTGCATTTATTTTTGAAGGAATTGGGAACCGCATGATATGTTTTAAAGCTAGATTCAATTTAAAGAGCGGTTTTCCCTTTATATGCTCATATTGATGTTTTATGTCGCATATATCAGTTTTATATGGATTTTACGTATTGAGATATGGATTTCATCTGATTTATGGATTTGAGAACCGTGGGGGATATTTTGAAGAAAACTATGTATTGTTTGAAAACCCGGTTTCTCTTGATATGATATTTGATGCGTCCACCATGTGATTTCTCGGTTCTGAGATTTGGCTTGTGATCCCCTTTTCGAGGAGCGGGACGCACCGTCTGCGGGTACATGGTGGACCCGGTATGGTACCTTGGGGTGAGTGATGATTTCGTGGTGTAGACGATAAGCCTGACGGTGGGACCACTGCCTACCGGTGATTATATTTGGACTCGGCGGTTGTCATGGAGATACCGACCGGAGTGAGGTATGACATATCGTCAGGGCCAGTCATGGTGACAGCGCCTGAGTTATGAGGATTTACGTGTCGATGCTAGACACGGGTTTCATGATGTTTCGAGTGTCGGTGTTTGACACTTAGGTTTTCGTGAGACATACAGGATGTGAGGGCCGATCTGAGGATGCGGTGCCTGAGGATTTAGGATTTGATGTGTCAGTGAGGGACACTGGTGTTTTTCCATGCTGATGATTTTTGCATGAGATTTTATATTATATCATCCCACACTCAGGATTATGTTGATATGCATTGTTTCATGTAGTTGTAGTACCCTGATGATGTACCTTTACATGATTGTTGCATATTCATCTATCATACTTATGCTATCGGATTACTTGTGATAGATAGATCGCTGTTCGTGCCTACTTGCGATTACTGTATGATGTTGTTTACTATTCACGAGTTGGCAACTCACCCCCGTTGTGTCACAGTGTTGTGCAGGACTTACCCTCTGAGTAGTCGCGGCAGGGCATCTTATCATTTCTACTTTTGCGGATATCGCTACGGTTGGCTGTGAAGCCTTGCTTTTAGGTGGGTTGCGGTTATCTGTTTGTACTTTGTATATTTTTTTATTGGATCTATTATTCTCCATCTACCACTATGTTGTATATGACTTAGAGATGACTTGTGAGGATTCAGTGTTATATTTTGTGGTGACTTTGGGTGCCGTGCTCGTGGGAGCCGGTTTTGTTGAAAAGTTTTACTTCTTTATGCAGTTTTCTTTTATATTTCTTCGCTTCGGCGTCGTATATATGTTGTGGTGGTTGTCTCCGCCGTTGGGCGTGATTTGCTCCTGTTTGGGATGCTTTTATTATTATCTATGTTGTACCCGTTTTCGGGGTTAGTTTTTACAAAGGAGGTGCTGCCGAAATTTTTAAGAACGAAAACTAAACTTAAAGATTTTTACTTGAAAAATTCCGAATGTTTGAAACTATGTTTTCTCCGTTGATCCAGTTTTGGGTGGTTTAGATTTCTGGGTTTCGGCTTACTTAAGTTGCGTACGCCTTTAGACGTTACGTAGTTTAAGTGCCGGTTACGGGCCAAATTTGGGTCGTGACAAGTATGATCTGCATTATAATCCTGGTAGTCAGGTACTCATCCTAAGGGTTTTATCAACATGTAATAGAGAGACAATAAGTGTACATGTTAAGATAAAGAGCAACCAGATAGCATACTATCATGTCGAGCAAGAAAGTCCTCCCTATATATGTCCAAGCACCACTATAATATACATCACATGTATAATAATGGCCTCTAGGGCATACATATAACTAACAATCTCCCACTTGCACTATGGCCATTTGTTGTAGTATCTCATACTCATCGCCCCATAAAAGTCTCTCTACGGAAAGGCCCTGTGGGTAGATCCGCCGTGTTATCCTTCGCGTCAACTCTCCTGACCTCGATCCCTTGGAGATCTACCATCTCCTTGATCAGGTGATACTATCCTCAGAATATGTCTGGATCACTGATGGGACTGGCGTTCCTAGGCCAAAGCCACAACTCCTTTGTTGTCACAATAACAGTTATTGGACGCTCAATGGTAGGAACCATGTTCATCCCATGAACAAGAATTTTCCAGACATTAACTTTGGTAACATCGTTGGTAGCGATATATTCAGCCTTTATCGTCTAGTTTGCCACGGTATATAGCTTGGAACTCTTCCAACATACCGTCCCTCCACTGAGGGTAAAGACAAAGCCCGGGACTGACTTTCAGTCGATCTGATCACTCTAGGAGATGGAATTGGTAAAGGACTCCCACTGGAGTTCACCGTTACCAAACCAAGAACATTTCTTCAGTGCTTATTAAGTACTTAAGAATGTTCTACACAGCTGTCCAGTGATTCTCCCAAGATCCGATTGATTCCTGATCACTACACCTAATGAGTTAGCTACATCTGGTCTGATACATAACATCGAATAAATGATAGAATCTAATGCCGAATCATAGGGTATCCCTTGCACGCGAGCTCTCTCCAAATTAGTCTCGGGAGACATCTTTTTGGAGAGAGTGATTCATGAGTAAGTGGGCGAACCACCACGCTTAGAATCTTCCATACTAAACCCCTTTAGTACGGTGTTAATGTACCTGGATTTGGGACACTCCCAACGTCCACTTAGATCTATCATCATAAATCATTATCCACAAGATGTAGTAGGTATCATCCAGATATTTCATGGAGAATCCTCGTGATAAGAGGAGCTTGA
The DNA here is from genome assembly GCA_030015575.1 of Agapanthus africanus. Taxonomy (NCBI): domain Eukaryota; kingdom Viridiplantae; phylum Streptophyta; class Magnoliopsida; order Asparagales; family Amaryllidaceae; genus Agapanthus; species Agapanthus africanus. The sequence continues at coordinate 459,809,623 of JASDDO010000019.1, read as the reverse complement.
CCGAGTGTAGCACAGGAAACCATTTCCTATCAAGAGTATGTCATCTGCGTATAATACGTGGAGGAAAAACTTACTCTCTACAACCTTCTTGTATATACAAGGTTCACTTACCTTTTCGATGAAGTCAAACTCTTTGACTGCCACATTAAAATAGATGTTCCATCTCCACGATGCGTGCTTTAATCCTGATGGACTTAAGCATAGCTACTGGAGAAAAGGTTTCATCATAAACCACACCTGGTTATTGACGAAAACCTTTTACTACAAGTCTAGCTTTGAAAGTCTTAACTTTTCCATTTACACCCAGAATCTTCTCAAGATCCACTTTCTCCTGATGGGTTTTACCCCTTCAGGTGCAACATTCAAAGTCAAACTTTGTTGGTGTACATGGATTCCATCTTTGATCGCATAGCATCCAGCTATTTCACAGAGTCCCCACTCGTGATGGCCTGCCTGAACCTAGTTGGGTCATCATCTACCATGATGCAATGCTCGCTCCCACCGTCACTAAGGAAACCGTAGTATCTCTTAGGTGGATGAGGAACCCTCCCAGATTCGCGGAGAGGCTGAGGCTCGTTGGAGACTATTGAATCCTTTGGTTTCACCAAATCATCAGCTGTTAGTTTGTCTAGCTGGAACTGCTTCCAGTTCTACCTCATGACCACTAATTTCTTCATAAGAAATTCCTTTTCTAAAAAGGTGGCATGCTGAGAAACAAAACACCTTTTGCTCCTCAGTGTGGAAGAAGATATACCTTCGCAAATGTTCGGGATATCTAACAAACTTATACAGAATTGACCTTGCCTCGAGTTTGTCTGGATTTTACCTTTCAACATAGGCCGGACAACCCTATATCTTAACTCGTTTAAGAGACGGTTTCTTCCCATTCCATATCTCATATGGAGTGGTAGGCACTGATTTGGATGGAACCCTATTCAATAGGTATGCAGCTTCTCAAGTGCATAACTCTAAAAGGAAACAGGCAACTCAGCAGTACTCATCATAGAGTGCACCATATCTCATAGGGTGCGATACCTCCGCCCCGACACACCGTTGTGCTGTGGTGTATACAAATGAGTGAGCTGAGAGAGAATCCCATTCTCCTTTTAGAAACTCCAGGAACTCCATGCGCATGTATTCCCTTCTCCGATCACATCGAAGGACTTAATACTTCTACCCGTCTAGTTTTCAACTTCAAGCTTATATTCCTTGAATTTCTCAAAAGTTTCAGACTTGTGTTTAAATAGGAACATACGTCCGAATCTTGAGAGATGGTCAGTGAATATAATGAAGTACGAGGAACCAGCCCTGACATTTGTAGATATAAGACCGAATACATCACCATGTATCAGTCCCTAGAGTTCAGTAACTCTTTCTCTGTTTCTAGTAAACGGAGTATTGGTTGTTCCCCGCCGGAGGACATGACTAGGATGTTGGGACGTCGGGGCCTGAATTCCTAGGGCAGATGCTAATTGGTGCTATCCGTCCACCTCTCTGAAGATACCAAGTTGATTTATGACACCATGTATCGAAAGTTTAAACGGATGCGGCCGATGTAGCAGACTTCGTCAGATTCCCCCTCGTTTGAGGGGTTCTTGATTATGGGGACGCTTTTCCCTGCAGGCGCAAGCCCCTGCAGTTAATTACGCTACCACATCGCGGTAACAAATTTCTCCTTCTCCAGATGGCCACTTCGTGTCGTGGGTGTTTGTTTTGTTTGTGGTTTCCCGTGGATTGTATACGGAGACTAATTTATGTTGTAGCCTGTAGGACGTGGATTGGTCCAAATCCGTATCTTCTTAGATTTGGGTTTGGGGGTTGGGTTTAAGGATACGTTAGTCTCATTTGAGACTAAGATCAACTTAAACGTTCGTTAAGGATACATTAGTCTAATTTTAGACTAAGATCAACTTAACGGGATCATGTAGATCCAACAAGAAAGCATTTGGACTCAATTGTTTAGTTTAGGGAAATTGCGGTCGATTACCAGTTTAAAGACATAGTGGTCCGATACCGGTTTAAGGACATGGTGGTCCAATACCAGCTTAAGGACATAGTGGTCCATTGTTAGTTTAAGGACATCACGGTCCAAGGTTAAGGACGTCATAGTCCGTGGGTTTAAAGGGACCCCACAGTCCGAGGTTAAGGACATCGTAGTCCGTGGGTTTAAAGAGACCCCACAGTCCGAGGTTAAGGACATCGTAGTCCGTGGGTTTAAAGGGACCCTACAGTCCGAGGTTAAGGACATCGTAGTCCGTGAGTTTAAGGACCCCACAGTCCGGGTTAAGGATATCATAGTCCGTGAGTTTAAGGACCCCACAGTCCGTGAAATGTGTGGTTGTCGGGACCTATCACCTCTCTGAAGACGTTGAAGGATTATAACGACAAATATCAGAGGAGTAAAGAGATGTACCCTCGAACCGGTGTGAGTTGGTTGGAAGATCTGTAGTCCAATTTGAGACTAAGATCTGTTAAATATTCATGAGCAGATGGGCTCAATTAAATATAAGTTGAGGACTTACGGCCAATATTGGGCTAAGTCCAGTAAATGTTTAATATTTTATTGTTCTGGCTATTGAGCCTTTATTTGGGCTTGGCCCTTTTAATAATGCTGAGCATTTGATCTTGACACCTTTTTTTGTCTTGTATTGAATGCAGAGCATTCATCAGAAAAATGTGTGTTCTGACAGCGCACCATGTGGCGCGCCAGGCGCTTTGCGCCAATTAAAGAGCGCATTGCGCTTCTGCCAAGTAGCGCACACGAAAAGGACACGTGTCGCGCTTGGCGCTAAGCGCCAGATGATGGGCGCATTGCGCCAGTTTATGAGTGCATTGCGCTTTCAATTTATGAGTGCGTTGCGCTAGTTTAGTGGCGCGCAAGTGAGTGACACGTGGCGCATTTGGCGCTGAGCGCCAGCCCATGAGCGCAGTGCGCTGTTTCAGAAGCGCAAAGCGCAATTTGCATACGTGGTTGACACGTGGCACGTTTTGGTGCTGAGCACCGGTCCAGAGAGCGCATAAAATGTTGTTTAAGAGTGCAAGGAACATTTCATGAGCGCAAAGCGCAATTGATCAATCTTATGATCTGTGAATAAATTTATGTTCTTTTTAAAGGAGAGTTTGTCTCAAGATTCAAGAACAACAGTTCTTATTTTTGAAAGGACTTGCCTTTATAAATCAATGATCCGTGTGAAGAATATGTTCTTCTTTTATTATGTGATGAGATCTTCTGATCTTTTTTATGAAAAACCTTGGTCTTTGTAGATCTATGATCTTTTAAGAAGACAATTCTTCTTTTTTTTAGGAGATGATTTCATCTCTGAGTTCATCACCATTTTTACCTTGAAGAAAAAGAAATCTTCTTTTGCTAAGAGCTTGCTCTTCTTTCTTTGAGTTTTCTCAAAGTTTATAGGGTTTTTTTTCTTCTATCAGACTTGAAGTCTTGGGGCCTTTATATAGGGCAAATTGATTTGTTAAATCAGTTGAAGAGATCTTTCTCTGATTGATTTGGGGATGTTTCCCCACCGTTGGATCTTTGATCCTAGGGCTTCTGTTTTACAAAAGGCAATCTTCTTGTTTTTAACAAGATTGAGAAAATCTTTTCAAAACAGAATTTTATTCTGATTAATTAATGATTTATCATTATTAGATCTTTTGATCTAACGGTGGGGAATTTTTAATTCCAGCGCTGGCGCACCCATGCTTTGCACGTGATGAGCTGCTCAGAGCGCAGCGCACTTTGCGCTAGCGCACCTACGTTTGACACGTGGTGCGCAGCGCAGAGCCCAGCGCAACCTGCGCTAGTGCACCCGTATTTGACACGTGGCGCGCAGCGCGCCTAGCGCTGGATCTGAAGTATTGCTTCAATTTTTGAATTTTGAATTTTGAACCAGAGCTTTGCTCTGATTGGGGGTGCGCTGCCTAGGGCGCAGCGCACCTGGCGTTAGCGCATCCGTGTTTGACACGTGGCGCAGCGCATCTAGCGCTGGATCTGAAGCTTTGCTTCAACTTTTAAATTTTGAATTTCAAAACAGAGCTTTGCTCTGATTGGGGGAAACATTGATCATTTTACCTTTGTGGCAAGACTGGCAAGTATCATAAGATGAAAATTCGAACAGATTCTAATATTCATCCTTATGTAACTTAGCTAGTCGTGTCGCATTGATATGACCTAGTCTACAATGCCACAAGAAAGATTTGTTCATTTCTGAACTACTCCTCTTATGTGTGTTCTAGATACTTTGAACTGTGGTTTGATTTAGAACGTATATTCCATTACATAACGTGCCTGATCCAATCAACTCTTGATTAAGGAAAATGTTCACAACATTATCCTGTAATAAAAAATTATATCCATCTTTAACTTAATAAAGAATCTTATGTAATGTTGTATATCAGGTTCAGTATCTAATAACATTTGTTCAGAATCGATGTATTTACCATTTGGTAATACAAGGTGATATTTGCCAACTGATTTGGCTGCAACAATTGCACCATTCTCAAACACTTAGAGACATATCACCCAATCCCAGTTCTCTACCTTTCAGTAGCCCATGTAACTCTTACATATGTGGGATCCTGTTCTGGTATCTCATACCTAGGACGTAGAGTGTACTGAGAAACAGTTCTTGGTAACGACCACACCCGAAGAATATGCATCAACATACTTTTTCTTCGATTGGGTTGCATGGGAATCCTGGTATTCCCCTATTTCCTGCTCGGACTTATAACAATTATAAGATAGAGCGGAACCAACGTTCCCCAGCTCAGTATAATAAGCAGGTTCGGTCAATGCATCCATATTATTATCTTGATTAAGGAGTGACATGGTCTCTACCAGGAGAGAGAGAGAGAGAAGAAAACTCTCTGCGTATGCTCTTGCAAGATCAGATTGGTTATTATTTTATCTAATCAGGATGGCTCCCACTGTTTTTATCAAATCTTCTTTCAAATTCTAAAAGGTAAGACTAGCCGGGATTAATTACACCCTACAAGTTCGCCAATCTTTCGGCCAGGTTAGTGTTGGTACTTTGAGGGAGGTTCCCTGTGCTATCGCACGGACCTAATTAAAATAAACCTCGTTTTCCTAGGGCATAACCCCATTAACACCTTTCTAGACACCTACTTGATCGGCTAATTGTAATGTGCAAGACTCTCCCAGGAGTGACTCTTACAAGCAATGAGTATCGGGATCCAACTATCTCATAGAAGGTATGCAATCTCATTGCAAATTTCAACACTTGAAATTTCCGATAATATTTTGCCCCTAGCGTCCTATGACCTTGACGGAGGTCAACAAACCATAAACTGCTAGTCAAGTTCAACTCGTACATTTCATGATTGAATTAAACCCACCCGCACAATAATTGACGGAGGTCAACAAGGCCACACGACTACCCTAATCCGATCGCATCACATACTTTAGCAGATAAGCACTAATTAGCTACCGCACACTACTCCTTGATGGAGGTCAACAAACGTAGCACGAATACTAAATAGTACTTATCTGAAATGACGGAGGGCTACGACAGGTTTCTAAGAAAACCTTTTGCGTAATGAACTTGATATCATTGTAGAATCGAGTGATTTTGAAAATGAGTGTTTTTGAGGCTTTTACTAGTTTTGCTAAAGAGGTCACTCCCGGTGAAAGGATCTCGGCTCTTTCCTCATCGAATGAGATGCAGGATATTTCATAAATACCACTATGCAAAGCATGAACTAAAAAACAATCAAAAGACAACACCGAGTGGGTTGTAGCATCTGCTAGTTTCGCTAAAGAGGTCACTCCCGGTGAAGGGATCTCGGCTTTTTCCTAATCGAATAAGGTGCTGAATATTCTACAAGGAATGCCGCTATGCAAAGCAAGAACTAGAGCTACCAGTTTTTAAAACAAGATTCTGCAACATCTTTAGGTTTCTTTTATTTCATTAATCTCATTAATGAAGTCCCATCATTTATGCTTCGTAAGCATCACAGAAGAAACGAAAGCAGCAATATTTATTATATATCATATATATAATATAAGCATTCGTCTCGACATATCAAGTGATCATATCACAGAATATCAGCAACAGAAGAACACATATGAAATATTGGATATACTAGGAATTCCGTGTTTTAAATTAAGCCAGTAAAAAACGCGGATTACATGGTCGTGATGAATAACCAAACCCACATCCCTAGACCCCTACGAGAGAGGCAAGCAACTCTACCAATTCTAGAGTTATGAGACCCGGTCTCGACTCCTCGAGATGGTCTCCCACTGGACTCTGGAACCCGGTTACTTGTGCTCTCCTCCTTGGGTCTATCCTAATGCGGAAAAGTAAATAATATACATCAATGGTGACATCATCTTCAACCTGGAAGTGCCCCAATAAAAGAATATTACATACAAGTTTTTACATGAATGAAAATGAAAAACTCTCATCTCATATAAAAACCCCGGCTATTCAAAACACGACGATCCAATATAACATATCACAGCAACACATAACATCACATGTCATCAACGTAAGTAAATATGCGTATCCCAATTGTCGTTGATATATAGCAATGAAACCGGCGATACACCACAAATTACACTTACGGTCGCAGAAAAGAAAGTGAAAAACTACAACAATTGGAATTTGCAACCACCTTAGACATCATAAACCCAATGTATCGCATAGTTCGAATTTCATGCCTAACCAAATGAATTCCTTAGACATCACATGCCTAACAATTATAAACCTCGCATTTTAGTCTCGATATTGAAAACAATTTTCAATTACCAGTCGAGTAATTCAACAAGATTCTCGACAACCTGATCGAATGCTCGTCGGAAACTTTAGTAGATGGCTGCACCCCCGATGCCGTCGACGAAGTGCACTTAGGCGGAACACCGCGGCCGCGAGCACCTGAACGGATGCTTTTGGCGACGAGGTTCTCCTACAGTCACTTAGTCGTGGCTATGGGGCGTGGCTATCTGGTAAGGTTACCCGGCGAGTATCCGCATACACTACGTCATTGCAGCGGACTTTTGATTCACATCAAAATCCCGTGGCAACCGATCGCATGAGACAAAATTGCTAGATTTATAAAATTCAAATTATTTTTCACAAAACTGATTATTGTGGATTCCAAATATTTTATCACAATCACAGATAGCTAGACGATGTTAAACTTTTTGATCGAATCAACAAACACCCAAAACTTCCCAAAGAGCTCAACACTTGAGCACAGTTTAAAAAAAGACCTGTATCCCCAATTAGAGCAAAGCTCTGTTCAGAATTCAAAATTTGAATTAAAGCTGCGCTTTTATAAAAGCACTGCGCCACAACTAGCGCACCCCGTGCAAAGCGCATAGGCGCTAGCGCTAGATGCGCTGCGCTCCAAGTAGCGCACCACGTGCAGAGCACGTGTGCGCTAGCGCTAAGAGCGCTGCGCTCCAAGTAGCGCACCATGGGCAGAGCGCATAAGTGCTAGCGCTGGAACTAATTGTTCTTCACCGTTGGATCAAATATCCAACGGATATGATTAAATCATCAATTAACAAGAATGAAATTATGTTGAATCTTTCCAAACAGAAAAGATCGTGCCCTGAATTTGGAATACCGTTGGATCAATGATCCAATGGTGATTAAAAATCACTAAAATACAGAACAAATTCTGTAAGGGGGAAAGATTTCTCAATCTTCTTAAAACAAGAAAATTATCTTCTGTAAACCAGAAGCCCTTGGATCAAAAGTTCCGACGGTGGGAAATTCCCAAATCAATTAGAGAATAAATCTCTTTAACCAATTCAACAAATCAGCTTGCCCTATATAAAGGACACAAGACTTCAAGTCTTGTAAAGAGGAACCCCCCATAAACTTTGAGAAAATCTCAGAAAGAAAAGCCAAGCTCTCAAAAGAAGACAATTCTTTTCTTCAAGGTAAAAGAACAGAGAGATGAAAACATCTCATAATTAAAAGAAGTATTTACTTCTTTCACAGATCTATGATCTATAAGACAAATTGTCTTCCACAAAAGAGATCATGAACATCTCATTATAAAGGGGGGAGAATTATTCAATTATCTTAGAATCACAGATCCATAAAGGGAAAGCCTTTCATCAAAAAGAGATTGAAATATCTCCTATAAACTAAGAACTTTGTTCTTAGAATCTTGAGACAAAGTCTCATATCAAAGAGAATATAATCTTCAGAGCGCAAAGTTAACCTAAGAAGAGCCTTAGCGCTCCTCATTTAAAAGTGCCTTAGTGCTCTTCATCTAGCGCAAAGCGCTGTAGTGCAATAGCACTTCAAACACAGTGCATTGCGCTCATTGGCTAGCGCTCAACGCTAAGCGCGCCACGTGCTCCTCACGTGTGCACTGCATTACTAAAGCGCTTTGCGCTCATTATATAGCACCAGCGCCAAGCTGTTAGTGTATATGCCCTAGAGGCCATTACTGTATCATACTAGTTTGTATATTACTTAATGGATGCTTGGGATATTCACCTTGTATATACAATCTTGCTCAAAATAGTAGTATGCTACTTGGTTTGTTTCTACTTCAATGTGTACTTGTGTTTATTTCAGTATATCACTTATACGCATTAGTGGAGCCCTTAGGATCTTTGCTTGATTACCAGCGTTGTGATGGCAGTCACACAAGTGGGGGCTGGGTAATCTATAGGCACATCCTTATACAGGTCCCTAGTCGCAGGACTATCGAGACGGGGCATCGATACTCCGGAGTAGACTAGCGTATGCGCTTCTCATCCCAGTGTGGGAGATGGTCTGTCCCACAGCCATCAGTACGTCGTACTGGAGATAGTATACGGGTGCTCGTTGGGTTACGAGTACACTGGACAGGACTCGTAGGGAACTGACAGGTTGGTATTATACCTATCGTCAGTTATCAGTTCCCAGGTGACATGAGTACAGCTTAGTCCGCTGACTTGACACTGGCACTTCGCCTCAAGTGTGTTCCCACTGCACTTTGATCACTACCCTACCACGGCTCAAAGGAGTCGTGCAAACAGGTGGTGGTTGGGTGCAGTCCCGAAGCACTTGGAGGCAGTGACGGTTAGACAGGATTCGTCTCTCCCGGTATTGGGGGTTGACATCGCGCTGTGTCTAGGAGAGCCATTACACGAGTAGTCCCTGGCCAGGGCAAACGAGATATACTGGTAGGTTTCCAGTGTTATCTCAGGGTGTTTTGGGCTTCGCTCCGGCACGACTTGTACCGCTATTGGGGGACTGACGTTTACCACCCCCTAGGCCCGCCATGCGATGTATCAGACGAACAGACCGGACTGTACGGAGACTGTCACATTCAGACTCAGTAGGAGTTCAGATGGGGTTTCACCTCGTCAGCCTTCTTGTCGACATCTACCTGGGGATCGTTATGCACAGCTAGTGCCGCTTGCGGTCTGTGGTTAAACCCACTGCCAGCGTAGTGTCGAGTCTTTAGAGTCCCACACAGAGGGTATTCGCCTCTGGGCAAAACAGAGTAGAGGTCGCATGGTTTTGCGACAGGGTTCGTTCTCATCCGCGCACTTGTGCACGTTTGGAGTCCGGACGGATTATACTGGCAGGCTCTGGTTTGAGCCAGATACTGGTATGTATTTTGGGGTTGCTTTTATATCTTGGTATTCTTGTTTTTCGGAACGAGAATGCAGGTGTGTATGCACAGTTGCTTGAGGAGGAGAATGAGGTTTTTCATTAGGGTTTCGGAACGGGTGCGTATGCACAGTTGACAGTCTTTATTTTCCAAACCCTAATGGATTTATTTATTATCTATTAATAATAATAATTAAATGAGAATTATGTTATGGTTGTTCTTTGTTGACTTGTTGACCTTGGTTGACTTGTTGACCATTGACCACTTTCATGCCTTCAAAAGTCTTCCTTGATTTATGCTTACATTTTTAAATGAAGCATGGTTGTGGTCATTCCAAACACTACCATCAACTATTCTCATTTTCAATTATTATCATTTAGATAATATTATTCTTTTGCATTATGGTTGCAAGAAGAGAAAATAATAGCTCATTCTATCATTCTCATTCTCTCTCCTCTCTTCATCTTCTTCTTCCTCTAGTAAAGAGAAACCTTCTCATGAGTTGAGAATCCTTCTCTTTAAAAACAAAAGCAAACCCTAGTCACTCTCTACTCACCCTAGGATCAAAGGATTAGCAAGCCGGAGATTCTAGTTCACTCCAAGTCCGAGAAAGAGCCCAAGGTTGAACCCTCGAGGTGGATCCATCTTCGACGGAAGAAGGCGACAAAAGAGAACCATCAACCTCTACAAGGTTTCAAGAAGAAGGAGTTCAAGTTTAGGTATAACCCTCATCCGAGTAGCTAACTTCTTTTAGCGTAATTGCTAGTTTAGTTTAGACACGATCCCGACCTTGTTTAGTCCATGTTGCCTCTTGCACTAAAAATTTGATTTTTATACCGTTTCCGCCTCCCCGTAAGAACCGGGGGTCGCAATATGGACTTACACTGGTATCAGAGCCTAACTAAACTTAAACTAGCTAGGTAGTAAAGTGTAATGAAGTTCGGAACCGAAAAAAATCACAAAACCGGAAAACTACAAAAACTGAGTTTCTGTTGAAATTTTTTCTGGTCAAAATGAAAAACTTTATACTCCAAAATTCGTCTCAGGGTTTTGTTAGAACACCCATGAAAAACGATTCACCAATTCGTCTAAACCGCCGCGCTTCCGCCGCGTGACCCTTCTTGGCCGCCGCGGAAGCGCCGCGGTTTGTTGTCTTTAGTGCGTCGTTTTTCGTGCAGTGTGTGTCTGTGTTGGTTTTGGGATTTTTAAAATATATTATATGTGCCCAGATTTTGCAGAAAAGAAATTTCCTTTTGGGGTCCTATAATTCCGTATTTTTTTTCCGAACTTCACTACACTTTGACTATGATGGTTATATCTGTGATGTTTGCTTGTATTGAACGTCGGCTAATCGCTATAAGACGATTAGTCGGGGTTATACAAGATCTGTAATGTGCTGGAATGTGTATATAAATATGTTGGATTGTCGCGGGTGAATAGCCGGGGGTTGTGAGACGAGAGTTTTCTTTTCTTGCAATTCATTGTAAATGTAAATTGATGTAATTATATTATTTGTTTGGCCGCACAACCGGGTCGGGGTTGTAGCCGTCATTGTATAATTCTTTTTACTGTTTTTGCTCCTAGGATAGACCCATGGAGGGGTGCACAAACTACCGAGGACTTGGCGGGTAGTTTGCCGCACCCGTAGGGGTCTTGGGTGGGGATTTGGCTATTCACCGCGACCGTGTTATCTGTTTTTGTTACAGGCTCGTACAAATTACAGATTGCTAGTATATCCAATGTATTTATCTGAGATCTGAAATGTCTATCATTGCTTTCTATTTAGGCGTTGCTTATGTTTTACAGACGCGCTAGCCCAGCCCCCGCTCTGTCGTTAGTTAAGTAACCTAACGGGTAATGACGGGGCCCCGTGGCGAATGCGAATGGCATAAGCGTACGTCATATTTTGGTTGTTTTCTGCAATGGTAGGATTAAATGATGGGACGCATTAAAAGTACTAATGCAAGAATATCACGCATTAAAAGAACTAATGCAAGATAATAAACCAAGTTTAAGTCGATGGAACGCTTTCGGAAAACCACTCGGTTCTTTTCAAAACTAACTTTTAAATGCGGAGCTTGAGCCACTCCTTCTAAAAGCTATCTCGTTCCATCGATTATATCAAGTTCACTACGTTCACGGTTTCGCCAAAACCATCCGTAGCCCTCCGTCGTTTCATATGAATATTCAACAGTATTCAAGCTGTGTTTGTTGGCCTTAGTCAAGGCACAGTGATTGGTAGCTGGTGGGTATTCATATGTTGCATAGATAGAATGCGTTGGTTTGGGACAGTCGTATTGCCTTGTTGGCCATAGTCAAGGGTATATACGGGTGGGTTCAAATTAACCTGGATAACGACGGGAAGAACTTGACATGTGACTTATGATTTGTTGGCCTTAGTCAAGGTCATAAGAGCATGGGGCAAAAATCCACATCGGGAGTTTCATAAGTACTGAAACTTGCTAGATTTGCATACCATTTGGAGTGTGATGATTATGGTAGGATTCCTTCATTTTCGTCACACAATGATATTTGGATCCCGATCCTACTGTGAGTATATGCTACTCCTCGGGAAATTTCTCACTTAACGATCAATGCTATAAACCTAGTAGGTGCCTAGAAAGGTGTTAGCGGGGTTACGCCCCCAGGGAAAAGAGGTTCTTTAATTAAGGAACTTCGCGAAAGCGTTGGAAAACCTCCCTCGAAGTACCGACACTGGCCTGGCTGAACGGTTAAGCAAGTATTGTACGGTGGGATTGATCCTGACTAATTCTTCCTTTATGGTTTGAGGAGGGATTCGAGAAACAGTGGGAGCCATCCTGTTTAGACAAACTAAAAACCACTCTAAACTTGCAAGAGCATCATGCTGAGTGTTTCTTCTTCTCTCTCCTAATTGCAGCGACCAATCAACATGACTGGACTTAAGTTACTCCTAGATAAAAACAAGCTGACAGGGCCAAACTACAAAGATTGGCTCAGGAATGTCAAGATAGCAATCACTTATGACAAGCTGGGGTATCTTCTTACCACCAAAGCTCCCCCTGTCCCTGGTCCAACTTCCAGCGTCGCGGATAAGGAAATCCGCAAGACTTGGGAGATTGATAGCGCGAAGGCCAAGTGCCTCCTGCTTGCCTCGATGGACAACGAACATCAGAGGAGGCATGAGAATATGGACATGGAGTCCATATTGCTCCATACAAAAGAACTGTATGGAGAGCAATCACGTATCGCAAGATACGAAGCGTCGAAAAAGTTGTTTTCGACAAAGATGGCCGTCGGATCATCAGTAGCCGAGCACGTGCTAAAGATGATCGGCTACATAGAGGAGCTCGCTGACCTAGGGATCACATTGGAGAGTGAGCTATATACGGATATAGTTCTCCAGTCCCTTCCTTCCACTTACGCCCAGTTTATACTGAACTTCAACCTACAAGAAAAAGAGGTTGAACTATCAGAGCTCCTCAACATGCTGAGGAGCGCAGAGGGCACCCTACAGAAAAGTAGGGATACATCCACTTTGTTTGTAGGAGGATCATCTTCTTCTAGGTCCAAGGCGAAAGCCAAGGGAAAGAAGAAGAAGGCCCCCGCCAAACCAAGGGGCGGTGTTAGTAAAGTGGATACGAAGGGAAAAGGTAAAGCAACAAAGATAGCGGGGAAGCTTGTGGATAAGGAAGAATGCTTCTTTTGTCATAAGAAAGGACACTGGAAGAATGATTGCAGGGCCTGGAAGGCCAGAACACAGGAATTGAAGCAGGTTGCAGCTTCAGCTTCAGGTGTGTATGTTATTGAAAACTGTCTTTCAATAAACTCTACTTCCTGGGTATTGGATACCGGATCAGGATCTCATATCTGTAATTCTTTGCAGGCGTTGAGAAACCGTAGGGATTTGAAGGCAGGTGACATGACCCTCAGAGTTGCGAACGGAGCTAGCATGGATGCTAAAGCCGTGGGGGACTATCACCTGGGAATGTCAGATGGACATGTTTTGGTTTTGCGTAATTGCTTTTTTGTACCCAACGCAACTTGTAATATCATTTCTGTATCTTTAGTTTCTAAAGAAGGTTATGAATTTGCGTTTGTAAGTAATGTTGTAAACATTCACCTTAATCAAGTATTGATTGGGTCAGGTACTCTGAGTAATGGTATATACGTGTTAAACCAACCACAGATTTTCAATGTCCAGAATACACACAAAAGAAAGTCTCCAGATATCAATCGGGCTTTCTTATGGCATTGTAGACTGGGTCACATCAATGAGACACGGTTGACTAAGTTACATAAAGAAGGATACTTGGATCCGTTCGAGTATCAGTCTTATGCCACTTGTGAATCTTGTCTCATGGGAAAGATGACAAAGACTCCGTTCACTGGACACGGAGAAAGAGCGAGCGAGCTCTTGGGACTCATACACAGTGACGTGTGTGGTCCAATGTCTACACATGCGCGAAGCGGTTATTCATACTTCATTACTTTCACAGACGATTTCTCTAGGTATGGACATGTCTTCTTAATGAAGCACAAATCCGAGGCTTTTGAGAAATTTCGGGATTACAAGAATGAAGTTGAAAAACAAACAGGCAAAAGTATCAAGATCCTAAGATCGGATCGAGGTGGTGAATACTTGAGTGCCGAGTTCCTGGACTATTTAAAAGAGAATGGAATTCTCTCTCAGCGTACTCCTCCATACACTCCGCAACATAACGGTGTATCGGAAAGGAGGAATCGAACCCTATTGGATATGGTTCGTTCCATGATGAGTAAGGCTGAGTTACCGCGATCTTTCTGGGGATATGCACTAGAAACAGCTGCACATCTCTTGAACCAAGTTCCTACTAAGACTGTGCCTACCACACCATATCAGATGTGGAGTGGGAAGAAACCCTGTCTTAAAGCCTTTAAGACATGGGGATGTCCGGCTTTTGTAAAAAAGCAGCATGCGGACAAGCTCGAGGCACGCTCAGTACAGTGCAAGTTTGTGGGATACCCAAAGAACTCCAAGGGGTATCTATTCTATTACGCAGAGGAGCAAAAAGTCCTTGTTTCTCGTCATGCCCACTTCTTGGAAACTGAGTTTTTGGAAAATCAGATAAGTGGGAGCGCAGTAGAACTGGATGAAATTCCAGAACCTCAGACTATTACTGAAAGCTTAGTGGAACCAGAGGGTTCAGATGAACAGGACATTCCTACGCCGCTCCGCAGGAGTAGTAGGCAGTCTCATCCGCCCGAGAGATACTGCGGTTTTCTCATAGACGGGGATAGAGAGGATTGCATCATAAATTATGATGAGCCTACTAGCTTCCAGCAGGCCGTTCAGAGCGTTGACTCAGTGAAATGGCTGGATGCAATGCGGACCGAAATGGAGTCCATGTACACCAACAAAGTATGGACGTTGGACATTGCTCCAGACGGGGTAAAACCCGTAGGATGCAAGTGGATCTTCAAAAGGAAGATTGGTGTAGATGGACAGGTTGAGACCTATAAAGCTAGGCTGGTAGCAAAGGGTTTTCGTCAAAGACCTGGCTTGGACTACGACGAAACCTTTTCTCCAGTAGCCATGCTGAAATCCATTCGGATCCTTCTTGCCATTGCTGCCTTCCACGATTATGAGATCTGGCAAATGGACGTAAAGACAGCTTTTCTAAATGGAAATTTAGAGGAGTGTGTCTATATGGACCAGCCAGAGGGTTTCATTCAGAGTGGGAGCAGCGGAAAGGTGTGCAAGTTGCTTAAGTCCATCTATGGACTAAAGCAGGCATCGCGGAGTTGGAACATCTGCTTTGATGAGACAGTCAAAGAATTTGGCTTTATCAAAAATCCAGATGAACCATGCATCTATAGTAGATTTGTAGCGAGAACTGTAGTATTCCTCGTTTTATACGTGGATGACATTCTCTTGATAGGAAATGACATTCCTATGCTACAATCTGTCAAGGGGTTCTTGTCACAAAGGTTCTCCATGAAAGACCTGGGTGATGCCTCATACATCCTGGGGATCCGGATCCATCGTGATAGATCCAAGAGGATATTGGGACTTTCTCAGTCCAGGTACATCGACACCATAGTGAAAAGATTCAGTATGGAAGATTCCAAGCGCGGTAACCTACCGGCTTGTCACGGGATCACCCTCTCTAAAGAGATGTCTCCCAAGACTGATTTGGAGAGGGATCGCATGTCTATTATACCCTACGCTTCTGCGGTAGGCTCTATAATGTATGCGATGTTGTGTACCAGACCGGATGTAGCTTATGCACTGAGTGTAGTAAGCCGGTATCAGTCAAACCCTGGGGAGAAACACTGGATAGCAGTAAAGAACATTCTCAAGTACCTGAGAAGGACTAAGGAGATGTTCTTGGTGTATGGCGGAAAAGACCTCCAGATCGAGGCCTTTGCTGACTCCAGCTTCCAGAGTGACAAGGATGATTCCAAGTCCATGTCGGGTTTTGTCTTCACCCTCAATGGAGGGGCGGTGTGTTGGAAGAGTTCCAAACAGGAAACCGTTGCAGACTCGACGATGGAAGCGGAATACATCGCTGCATCTGATGCCGCAAAAGAAGCTGTCTGGATGAGGAAGTTCTTGAAAGAACTTCAGGTGGTTCCGTCCATTGTTGACCCAATACCTCTGTATTGCGACAACAACGGGGCTATAGCTTTAGCGAAGGAACCCAGGTCCCATCAGAGATCCAGGCACATCTTGAGGCGGTATCACCTGATCAGGGAGATCGTGGATCGCAAGGAGATCGAGGTTCGGAGGGTTGCTTCAGAAGAGAACACTGCAGATCCATTCACCAAGGCCCTACCCCAGACTCAGTTCGAGCGGCTGATCGAGATGATAGGTCTTCGATACGCCAGTACATGGCCTTAGTGCAAGTGGGAGATTGTTAGTGTATATGCCCTAGAGGCCATTACTGTATCATACTAGTTTGTATATTACTTAATGGATGCTTGGGATATTCACCTTGTATATACAATCTTGCTCAAAATAGTAGTATGCTACTTGGTTTGTTTCTACTTCAATGTGTACTTGTGTTTATTTCAGTATATCACTTATACGCATTAGTGGAGCCCTTAGGATCTTTGCTTGATTACCAGCGTTGTGATGGCAGTCACACAAGTGGGGGCTGGGTAATCTATAGGCACATCCTTATACAGGTCCCTAGTCGCAGGACTATCGAGACGGGGCATCGATACTCCGGAGTAGACTAGCGTATGCGCTTCTCATCCCAGTGTGGGAGATGGTCTGTCCCACAGCCATCAGTACGTCGTACTGGAGATAGTATACGGGTGCTCGTTGGGTTACGAGTACACTGGACAGGACTCGTAGGGAACTGACAGGTTGGTATTATACCTATCGTCAGTTATCAGTTCCCAGGTGACATGAGTACAGCTTAGTCCGCTGACTTGACACTGGCACTTCGCCTCAAGTGTGTTCCCACTGCACTTTGATCACTACCCTACCACGGCTCAAAGGAGTCGTGCAAACAGGTGGTGGTTGGGTGCAGTCCCGAAGCACTTGGAGGCAGTGACGGTTAGACAGGATTCGTCTCTCCCGGTATTGGGGGTTGACATCGCGCTGTGTCTAGGAGAGCCATTACACGAGTAGTCCCTGGCCAGGGCAAACGAGATATACTGGTAGGTTTCCAGTGTTATCTCAGGGTGTTTTGGGCTTCGCTCCGGCACGACTTGTACCGCTATTGGGGGACTGACGTTTACCACCCCCTAGGCCCGCCATGCGATGTATCAGACGAACAGACCGGACTGTACGGAGACTGTCACATTCAGACTCAGTAGGAGTTCAGATGGGGTTTCACCTCGTCAGCCTTCTTGTCGACATCTACCTGGGGATCGTTATGCACAGCTAGTGCCGCTTGCGGTCTGTGGTTAAACCCACTGCCAGCGTAGTGTCGAGTCTTTAGAGTCCCACACAGAGGGTATTCGCCTCTGGGCAAAACAGAGTAGAGGTCGCATGGTTTTGCGACAGGGTTCGTTCTCATCCGCGCACTTGTGCACGTTTGGAGTCCGGACGGATTATACTGGCAGGCTCTGGTTTGAGCCAGATACTGGTATGTATTTTGGGGTTGCTTTTATATCTTGGTATTCTTGTTTTTCGGAACGAGAATGCAGGTGTGTATGCACAGTTGCTTGAGGAGGAGAATGAGGTTTTTCATTAGGGTTTCGGAACGGGTGCGTATGCACAGTTGACAGTCTTTATTTTCCAAACCCTAATGGATTTATTTATTATCTATTAATAATAATAATTAAATGAGAATTATGTTATGGTTGTTCTTTGTTGACTTGTTGACCTTGGTTGACTTGTTGACCATTGACCACTTTCATGCCTTCAAAAGTCTTCCTTGATTTATGCTTACATTTTTAAATGAAGCATGGTTGTGGTCATTCCAAACACTACCATCAACTATTCTCATTTTCAATTATTATCATTTAGATAATATTATTCTTTTGCATTATGGTTGCAAGAAGAGAAAATAATAGCTCATTCTATCATTCTCATTCTCTCTCCTCTCTTCATCTTCTTCTTCCTCTAGTAAAGAGAAACCTTCTCATGAGTTGAGAATCCTTCTCTTTAAAAACAAAAGCAAACCCTAGTCACTCTCTACTCACCCTAGGATCAAAGGATTAGCAAGCCGGAGATTCTAGTTCACTCCAAGTCCGAGAAAGAGCCCAAGGTTGAACCCTCGAGGTGGATCCATCTTCGACGGAAGAAGGCGACAAAAGAGAACCATCAACCTCTACAAGGTTTCAAGAAGAAGGAGTTCAAGTTTAGGTATAACCCTCATCCGAGTAGCTAACTTCTTTTAGCGTAATTGCTAGTTTAGTTTAGACACGATCCCGACCTTGTTTAGTCCATGTTGCCTCTTGCACTAAAAATTTGATTTTTATACCGTTTCCGCCTCCCCGTAAGAACCGGGGGTCGCAATATGGACTTACACAAGCGTCTCAACGCTTCAATTATAGCGCATCGGCGCTCTACATCTAGCGCAAAGCGCTAAGCGCATCGGCGCTCTACATCTAGCGCAAAGCGCTAAGCGCATCGGCGCTCTTCATCTAGCGCAAAGCGCTAAGCGCATTAGCGCTTTACATCTGGCGCAAAGCGCAATGCACTTAGCGCTTTGACCATAGCGCACTGCGCTCTTTGACTGGCGCAAAGCGCCAAGCGCACCACGTGCTCTTCACGTGTGCGCTGATAGAACATAAATTATTCTTTAATAAGCCCCAGAGCTATGATGAATGCTCAACATTCAATAAAAGACATAAATACTGTCAGAACTCTAAATCCATGCTCAGCATTATTAAAAGGGCTGAGCCCAAACAAATGCTTAACATCCCAAAATAAATGTTAAACATTTTAACTTGATTGGACTTAGCCCAAGAATGGCCATAAGTCCTCAATTCAGATTTAACTGAGCCCATGCGCTCATAATCTAATTAATGTTAGTCCCAAATTGGACTACAAATTTTCCAACCAAAATTGGTTCAAGGGTACATCTCTTCACTCCTTTGATATTTGTCGTTGTAATCCTTCAACGTCTTCAGAGAGGTGACGGGTCCTGACAACCAAACATTTCATGGACTGTGGGGTCCTTAAACTATGATGTCCTTAAACTTTATAGACTACGACGTCTTTAAACTGGACTGTGGGGTCCTTTTAAACCCACAGACTATGATGTCCTTAAACTTTATAGACTACCACGTCTTTAAACTGGACTGTGGGGTTCCTTTAAACCCACGGACTATGATGTCCTTAACCTTGACGGTGAGGTCTTTAAACGCACGGACTATGATGTCCTTAACCTTGACTGTGGGGTCTTTAAACTCACGGACTATGATGTCCTTAACCTTGACTGTGGGGTCTTTAAACTCACGGACTATGACGTCCTTAACCTTGACTGTGGGGTCTTTAAACTCACAGACTATGACGTCCTTAACCTTGACTGTGAGGTCTTTAAACTCACGGACTATGACGTCCTTAACCTTGACTGTGAGGTCTTTAAACTCACGGACTATGACGTCCTTAACCTTGACTGTGAGGTCTTTAAACTCACGGACTATGATGTCCTTAACCTTGACTGTGAGGTCTCTAAACTCACGGACTATGATGTCCTTAACCTTGGACCACTATGTCCTTAAACTGGTATTAGACCACTATGTCCTTAAACTGGCAATCGACCGCAATATCCCTAAACTAAACAATAGAGCCCAAATGCTCTCTTGTTGGATCTAAACGATCCCGTTAAGTTGATCTTAGTCTGAAATGAGACTAACGTATCCTTAACAAACGTTTAAGTTGATCTTAGTCTCAAATGAGACTAACGTATCCTTAAACCCAACCCCCAACCCAAATCTAAGAAAGTACGGATTTGGACTAATCCACGTCCTACGGGTGACAATATAAATTAGTCTCCGTATACAATCCACGTGCAACCAAAAACAAAACAAACACCCACGACACGAAGTGACCATCTGGAGAAGGAGAAAGCGGTTACCGCGATGCAGTAGCGTAATTAACTGCAGGGGTTTGCGCCTGCAGGGAAGAGCGTCCCCACAATTAAAAACCCCCTCAAATGAAGGGGAATCTGACGAAGTCTGCTACATCGGCCGCATCCGTTTAAACCTTCGATACACGGTGCCATAAATCAACTTGGCATCTTCGGAGAGGTGGACGGATAGCACCAAATAGCATCTGCCCTCGGAATTCAGGCCCTGACGTCCCAACGTCCCGGTCGCGTCTTCCGGCGGAGAACAGATTCTGGCACGCCCGGTGGGACCTTTTCCTTTTTCCACTCCACACTTCGTGTGTCGTGTTCGTGAACGAATCGCGGTTTAATATGGTTGCCCTTGGGTTCGAGGCACTAAGATTTGGTTTTTCTCCCGTGCAGAAAAAAGAATAGCAATGGCCTCTAACTGTTCCAACTGCAACTGCAATTCCCGTTCTGCCTCATCTGGAGGTATAACCTACGGGCCCCAAGCGGCCTCCCTTTTCAAGATGCCAGTGGAGCAGATAACTCAGGCCACCACTGGGCTATTCTTTGGGACCATGCTCCCACCGATGAGCTTCAACGCCCCTGTACCATTGCAAGAAGCTCAGAAGAAGTCGGTCTTTGATCGGCTTACCACTACTGCGGCCCCTCTTAACGAGTCACCCAAACCAAGCTCCTCAGTTTTTAGCAGACTGGGCCAAAGCTCCAACGAGCCCGTGAAGAAGCTCGCAATACCAGAAGGCGTTATCCCGAAGCGGATAGCTATTCCTACTCCTAAAGTCACCAAGGTGGCTTCTCCTGACAAAGGGTCGGTCTTCACAAGACTGACTGTTCCGGCTATCGCTCCAGGCGAAGTCCTCAAAGCTGCTTCCCCTGCTCAGAGGTCTGTCTTTGACAGATTGGACACTGCTTCTCAACGGGCATCGGTTTTTGACAGGCTAACGACGACAACAGCCCCTCATCAAAGCAGGGAGCATGAAGAAGCTCATCCAACAGTGGAGGTCATCCCGGCCGCACGACATGCTCGACGTCGCCACTGGCGCCGAGTGAGGAAAACTGGGGGCAATTCCCCTTATGGACTGACTCCGCCAGCTCCAATGGTGGAGTTGATGCTGCTGTTCCAATTGGGAATAACTTTGAACTACTTAACAGGGTGCTCAGAAATTCGCCAACCGCTGTTCTGAAAAGGTCTCCCCCGCCTGTGGAGAATGCCCTAAAGGTGAAGCCGGAACAGCCCCTTCAACGGCTGCCCTCTAAATTATATAAAGTCTGGCTACAGGTCCAGGAATTGGTGATCGACCAGGACTACTCTCTCTGATCAAAGAAGATTAAAGCTCGACAAGGAGAAAACCATCCTGTCAAGCCATAAAAGGCGACAGCCGTCTGGGTGCCCGCTGCAACGACCCCCTCGACTTCAACTGTTCACAAGAGAAGGAGGCCAGAGAAAGCCCCTGTGAACGCGGCAAACCGCAAGGACGTTGAATCTAAATGCCCTAAGTCCGGGGGCATGGTAATACATACCGTTTATATGGCTTCCGGAGAAGAAGAAAACCGTGCTTCTACAGGTCATCGACTGCTTACCCGATTGATAACGAAGGCTCATGAACAACAACGGCAGAAACTTCAAGAGATGCTGACTGCATTGACCGCACTCACTGGGCCGAAAGAAAATCCGGAGACCTCGGAGCAGCGTCAGGAACAAGAAACTGATACCGAGTTCCTCCGAAGGATGCTCGAGAGGAAAGAAAAAGAGGCCGCGGAACAGGCAGCCAACATAAAACGAATGGCTCTCTTATTCCAAGACATGGCCGGGATGATGTTACAGCCGGAACCTCCAGGTGAAGACCCCCCCGATTATCATTGAAGACGACAGAGGGGAGACATCGAACCCTCCTCCGGCTCTTTCAGCAGCCAAGGAGGAGACCATCTCTAAGGCCGCTCTGGATGATTACATTGCTCAGCAAATACGGGCTCACCAGGTGAATGAAGCGGCTGGGTAGATCGTTAAAACTGGACGACCCTATCCGGGATGGTATGACCAAATAATGTACCCGCCGGGTTATACGATCCCCAAATTCCATGTATATAAGGGGACGGGAAATCCGCATCAGCACGTCGCTCAATTCAGAGCCTTGTGTGGCAACAGTGGAGGTGATGATAAACTTCTGCTCCGCCAGTTTGTTGGCAGCTTGTCGGAGACGGCGTTCGAGTGGTATTCTGAACTTCCAAATGACTCTATCAAGAAATTTGCGGAGATGGAGCTGCTGTTTACACAGAGATTCACAAGCGCTAGCGAGCGTACTCCGATTACCGCATTGATTAACGCCAGGGTAAAGCCAGGCGAAACGTGGGTGCAATACGCAATACGATGGCGGAATTTATGGCCGAAGTGCTAGCAGCGCATCGAAGAAGCGCCTGCGGTGGGCATGTTCGTAGGAACCCTCGATCTGCAGGCAACCATATCCCAATTCATGATGTTCTTCAAGCCGACCACCTTCCAGGCCTTGATTGAAAAGCTGGCCCAAATGAGCCATAGGCCTTCCTCTTCAAAGACGGAGCCTTGGAATGAAAAGGGCAAAGGGAAAGCAACTTTCGCCGCCAACGCTCAACAACAAACGAGTGGCCCGAGACCGGTTGTTCGCCAAAGCAACAAGCGGAAATCCCTCGATGAGAAGTTGAGATGTACTTACTCGTTTCCCCGGGATAAAACAAGGAAACTTTTTGAACTAGCAGTGCGCAATGGGCTCATCACTTTACCGGAGTCGAGACACCCAACGCGAACGAATGACGTCAACGATCCTAATTACTGCCCCTACCACCGAGTATTGGGCCATCCGATCGATGACTGCTACGTCTTCAAAAACTGGGTTGAAGACCAATACCAACAGGGAAATTTCGCGCTATCTGAAAACTGGAAGGTGAACCCGCCACAACCACATGCTCCGAAAAGGATGGATATGCCGGGGGCATCGTGCTCATTCGTAGAGAAAGCCCCATGGACTGAAAAGTCTGTAAACTAGAAACTCGCCTCAAATATGGCCACTGCGGACCGAAGTGTCCTTAAACTAACGATGGACCACTATGTCATAAAACTGCTGCGGAACGAAACGTCTTTAAACTAACAATGGACCACTATGTCCTGAAACTGGCTGCGGACCGAAACGTCCTTAAACTAACGATGGACCGCAATGTCCTAAAACTTGCAATTGACCGAAACGTCGTTAAACTACTACAGACCCGCGACGTCCCCAGGCTGACGTGGTAAAAAAATAGGGTACGCCCACAAGCGAAATGGGCACGGATGAAAACCCGAAAGGGCTCCGTGAGTAAAAATAGCAGGGCTATCGGCGAGTTTGTGAAAACCCGAAAGGGCGCAATCTCGTTAGAAAGACACTTGCAAGGTTCTCTCAACCTTGTAAGAAGAAACCACCTGGGTGAGATCCTTACGACTCACAGAGGAGCAACACACTTAGGGATCCCCACGATTCCTAAGGAGAAATTACACTTACGAGATCCTCACGACTCGTAAGGAGAACCCTTTTATGAGACCCTTACGCCTTATAAGATTCAAAAGCCTTAAGTTATAGGGATCTGAACCTGTTCTTAAGCCATCACAATCTCTGATTCTGCCCTACAAGCGGTTTAATGCTGACCCTTGTATACAATCCACGGGCACGAATAAACGTTTTTCCAACAGAGTCCCACCATTGACGAGGGATATCTTCATATGGCGAAAGACACTTGTAAGTTCTCTCGACTTATAACGAGAAAATACTCTTGTAAGATCCTTATGACTTACGAGAAGCCATACACTTGGGAATCCTCACGATTCCTAAGGAGAAAACGCACCTATGAGATCCTCACGACTCGTAGGAAAAAATACCTTTATGAGACCCTTACAGCTCATGAAGTCAAAAGCCTTAGTCGACAGGATCTTAACCCTGTTTACTAAGCCACCTTTGTTCGACATCGACAAAGGCAAATGATGATTCTCTCCAGGCAATATCCCAGTTGTAGCAATGCTGATGCCTAAATCGGTGTCAAATCCCAAACTCGTAGTGAAAAGTCAGCGAACCACAAATACATATGAAATGGCCGAAATGATAGGGCAACTTGCAACAAAATCAGCAAGTAAAATTATATGCATTCGAAAAATAGCCAAATGGTTGGGCAACCCGCAATAAAAAAACAGCGAGTAAAAAAAAATAGCCGAAATGATTGGGCAACGCGAAAAATAGCAGAAATGATTGGGCAATCGCGAACTTCGCGATATAAAAGCTGAAATGATAGAGCATCACGGAAAGAAATAAAAAAATGAAAGAATGAAACTTTTTGCCCTACAGATGAGATCACATCGATCCCTGTATACAATCCAGGAGCACAAACAAAGAGCGAACCATGTCGTCCCACCAGGCCTCGTCGAAGCGATGCCAAATCTCGACGGTTCATAGACAACCTAGAGACAATCTCGACATTCGTCGCAATATTGCTGACACAATGTCAACAAACGAAGTGAAGGAAGATCCCTGCCTTCAGGGTCTCAACATCAACATCGACAACTTAGAGATCAACAACGGCGTTTCTCCTTACTCCAGCAGAATGCAGACGCAACGTCAACCAAAGACCCCATGGTCGAAACAAAGCGGAGTGACGGCAAAATCCCTGCTCCACCTCAGCATTCGTCTCATTACACTAGACGCAATGTCAACAACGACGTTCCTTCGCAGTCCAGCAGGATGCAGATGCAACGTCAACGAAAGGCCCCATGGTCAAAACAAAGTGGAGTGACGGCAAAATCCCAACTCCACCTCAGCATTCGTCTCGATACAGCAGATGAGATGTCACCACAGCATTCTTCCTCTAGTAGGATTCAGACGCGACAATCCAATAATGGAGCCATGGCAAAGTCCCTAGTTCCAGGTCCCGACGGTTCACCAACAACCTAGAGACCACCTCGACGTTCGTCTTGATACAGCAGATGCGATGTCACCCCAGCCTCTTCCTCCAACAGGATGCAGACGCAACGTCAACAAACGAAGCGAAGGAAGATCCTTAGCTTGAGGGTCTCGACGTCAACATCGACAACTTAGAGATCAACACCGGCGTTCTTCCTTCCTCCAATCGGACACAGATGCTACACCATCAATCGGAACCACGACAAAGTCCCCAGTTCCAAAACTCTACGGTTCACAGACAAGATAGAGTCATCCAATGACCCCGTCTCGGAATCAAGTCAACTCAAAATACCTCGATTCAGGGAAATCAGTGTCCTTGACGAGAGCATCTCGATTCACGTCGACCCCTAGAGAAATCAGCATCTTTGCAGGAATACCTCGATTCGTCTCAACTCCGAGGAAATCGGTGTCCTTGGTAAAAACCTCGATTCAGGGAAATCAACGACCTTGACAAGTGCATCTCGATTCGCGTCGACCCGCAAGGAAATCAGTATATTTGCAGGAATACCTCGACTCGTCTCAACCCCAGGGAAATCAGTGTCCTTGGCAACCTCCTCGATTCAGGGAAATCAGCGTCCTTGACGAGAAAATCTCGATTCGCGTCGACCTGCAGAGAAATCAGTGTCTTTGCAGGAATACCTCGACTCGTCTCAACCCCAGGGAAATCAGTGTCCTTGGCAAAAACCTCGATTCAGGAAAATCAGTGTCCTTGGCGAAAGCATCTCGATTCGTTTCGACCCGCAAGGAAATCAGTGTCTTTACAGGAATACCTTGATTCGTCTCAACTCCGAGGAAATCAGTGTCATTGGCAAAATTTCGATTCAGGGAAACCAGCGTCCTTGGCGAGAGCATCTCGATTCGTTTCGACCCGCAAGGAAATCAGTGTCTTTGCAGGAATATCTCGATTCGTCTCGACCCCAGGGAAATCAGTGTCCTTGGCAAAAACTTCGATTCAGGGAAATCAACGTCCTTGACGAGAGCATCTCGATTCGCGTCGACCCGCAGAGAAATCAGCATCTTTGCAGGAATATCTCGATTCGTCTCAACTCCAGGGAAATCAGTGTCGATCAGTCGAAAATATTGCATTTTTAACACGGCAATTTCTCTACCATTTGCACTCATCTAGATTTGTTCGGTATTAATATAACACATATTAGCAAATTGACTGTAAAATACCAAATAACTTGTGTTATATATTAAAACCGACATTTCTGAGGGAAATTGAGTGTTTATCATTGCATCGCATAATCTTTGAATAGCGCAACACTTGTCTCGAGAATCTGTGCAGGAAATTGCAGGAGAAAAGCCGAAACTGTTAAAAGTGCTGATAAAAATATGCCAAGTCCAAGACTTGAGATCTGGAAGAAATAAAGAAAGCAAAATGAGATTCCACACATTTTACAGAGGCCACAAAGTCAGCCCAACAACAGACCAAAATTTCCAGACACTGATCTCTTCATTGCGCCGCGGATTCGCGGCCAAAGGCCCATTCCCGCCGCGGATCCGCGGCTGTATAGTGGCGTCAGCGCTTCTAATTTCCTCCACGTGCTTCCTGTAACGGTAAAATTCTTCTAGAAGCCTCCTTATAACAACCTTCTTCTAGAAGTCTCCTTATAACAACCTTCTTCTAGAAGCCTCCTTGTAACAACCTCATTCTAGAATATTCCCTCCAACAAACTTCTTCTAGAAGATTCTTTCTAACAACCTCATTTTGGAGGGAAAATTCAAATGAGGTAGTTCATTTTGGAGGGAAAATTCAAATGAGGTAGTTCATTTTGGAGGAAAAATTCAAATGAGGTGGTTCATTTTGGAGGGAAAAGTGTTTCATTTTGGAGGGAAATTTGAAATTTGAATTCTACATCTAGGGTTGAGATGCTTATAAAAGGAAACCTACATCTAGAATTTTGGGTTGTTCATTAACCACTCATCAATTCCTAATACAAGTTGAGTGACACAACTTGTAACCCTAATCCCCAATTCAAAATCCAAAGCCAAAAATCAAGAACACCGAGTATCAAATCAAGCGAGAAATCAACAATCCTTTTGGAGCGAAGCCGATTTTCATCCGAGCAAGTGGTCCAAGATGATCCTCGACTCACGGAGACGATGCGACGCTCAATTCGGCAATCTAGTTCTCTCCTCAATTTCTTATAGTTTTTGAGCGAAGTGTAACGAATTGTTGAATAATAAAGCTGAAGATCTTTAATCTTTCTTTCTTTACATTCTTGCATCATGATTCGATCTCAATTCTTAATTGTGTTTCTTGTTATGATGTTTGACTAAAACTCCGCTCGTGAAGGAGTCGAGAGAATCAATAGATGATGATGTTACAAATCTTGAAACGATTCTTAATTCCTGTAAGTTTTGTAAACTCTTGTAAATTGAAGAATCGACAACCTAGTTTCGAGCGATACTTTCTTGATTGTGTTCGCTCTTAATTAGTGATCCATGATCGATTCTTGAATTTACTAGAGGCTAGTTTGTGAATGAGATTCATCGAAAGGACAAAGGATGAGATGAAGAAACCCTAGTTTATTCGAAAGATCCTTAAACCTCGATTAATCGTCATCGATCTAGTATCAAATCATTAATGGATAAGAAAACGTAATCAATAGTTTTCATCACGTCTATAGATTCAATCGATTCCTACGAGTCTCACTTCGATTCTTGATTATTGGATTGGAAATCATCAATTCTTGATTTTTAGATCCAGTCTTTACTTTTCTTGAAACTAAATTTCAAAATTCTTGAATCAATTTTTCTTGCAATTTTTCTTTTATCTTTTCATTTTGACTCATCTAAAACAATAGCGAGCAAAACATACATCTCAGTGGACGATCCATATGCATTAACGCGCTACAATTGACACCGTTATTGATTGCGGTTTACAAATTTCTTTGGTTGTGATTTCTACACATTTTCTACCTACACACAAAGAATCAATCAATCAAATGGCGCCGTTGTCGGGGATAGTGCGCTAATTCGTTCGTTTTTTAAATTTGAGTTGAAAAATTTATTCCATCAAAAAAATTTTTAGATCAAAATTCGCGTAAAACACTAATCAATTCGTTGTGATTTGTTGCGAGGAAATCAGGAATCTGTGGAGCTTGAGAATTTTTTTTCTGGAATAATATTCCAGTGAGTTCATCAAGTGAACAAAAGCAGTGCCTAGAAAATTTGTGCAGGTATCTCCTCATTGGACCGCGTTTCCGCGGCAATAGCAGCCTCTCGCCGCGGATCCGCGGCGTGTTTGCTTCTTCTCTGTACGAAAATTCTCAGGTGATTTTCTATCTTTCTTATCTCCTCCTCAATCTGCTCCAAAAACAAATTTGCTGCAGGTTTCTTTGCAAAATTCGCAGCGCCGCAAAAAGCAATAAAAATTGTGCGTGTTTTGATTCTTGGTTGTTTGCATATTAATACGGAATTTAAGGGGCACGGCCAAATTCAGATTAGGTAGGGATTTCATTACCCTTCCTAATCCTCTAAAATCATAAAATTTGCATCTGCATTACCCTTCATTAACTAAAAGAAATTTAGACTTGACTCTAAGGACCGTCGCGCTCACTTAGGACAAGAGAAGGCCGTGGGTAATTCATTGTTTATCCGCATTTCTTTTGTGGTATCTAAGGCAAGTGTGTCTAAGGCAAGTGGTTACTTAATTAGGCCCACTACTTACATAGTGGAGAACCTCGCACTTACCTGGCCACAGGAGAGACAAAGAGACAGTTGAGGATTTATCCTGCGACTTGTCTTTTGGCAGTTAGGAGCAGTCTAGAGCCTTGACCTAGGTGACCACTAGACTTAGGGTTGTGTGTGCATTTTTGTGATTTGCATTTTTTTTCAAAAAATCCGTATATTTTTCAAAACAAACACCACTTCATTCATTTTCTCTAATTATATCAACGTTGCCACCTGTACTAAACTCTTTTAGTGCAAGATGGGCTGGACACGGGATTCTAGTGCCCGTTTAGTCCGCGTTCCCCCGATCGATTCCGAAGTCGGTATTTCTACATTTACTTCTTCTTTACTCACCACCGCACCCATTTAGATGGATCCTTCTCCATCGAACTTCTTTACCACTAATCTGCCGCCGTCCGCCGGTGCGCAGAATCCATCCCGCATCTCTCTTCAAGAGAGGTGCTATCCTATGCGAGGTCCTCTTTCGACCTGCTTATCCATTCCACCAGCCAACGGGGACAATTTTGAGATTAAACCCCAATACATCAACCTTCTACCCAAATACTACGGTCTCGAGTCTGAAGACGCATATGTCTTTATCAACAAATTTGAAAATGTATGCGCAATGATGGGTACGTCACAGCTTTCTGTGGATGCTATGCGTCTTCGTCTTCTTCTATTTACCTTGTGCGATATAGCCGAGAAGTAGCTGTATAACACTACCGCACATTCCATTATAAATTGGGAAGAATTCGTTGCAGCATTACTTAGGAAATTCTACCCTAATCACAAGACAGCTCGAGTCCGTAGCGAAATAAATCAATTCACCCAGCTTCCAAATGAACCATTTTCAAAATGTCTTGACCGCTTCAAGGATCTGTTTGTTCAATGTCCACATCACGGAATCCCTAGATGGGATCTATGCCGAATCATATATGAGGGCAGTAACCCTACCACTAAACAGAGCCTTGAAAACATGTGTCAAGGCAATTTTATGACCAAAGACGACGGGGAAGCTTGGAAATACTTAGAAGATTTCGCTGAAAAATCTTTACAGTGGGAGAGTCCATCGTTTAGGGGTGGCAATAACCAATCGGAAATTTCCATAGGAGTTAGAGCTGACATTTCAGCTATGCAAAAGAAACTCGAGAACATGGAAAACAAATTTTTAGCTGCCGCCCTAAATCAAATGTCACTCTCCAAAACTGTATGTGGATGCTGTTCTGATCCTTCTCATTTGACGGAAGAATGTCCACTAAATTCTCTGTTTCAAGGTCATGAGCTTCCAACAACGACCTAGGAACGATCTATTTTCTTCCACATATAATCAGGGTTGGAGGAATCACCCTAACTTTGCTTGGAACCAATCACAATCTCAAAACACGGTTCCAACCCAAAACAATTTCCAAAGGGTCCCTCCACCACGACAGCAACCATTTCAATTGAGTCAGCACCCCTTCCAAGCACAAAACTTTCCAGATCCAGTCAACACACATGCACCGTATAATCCTGCACAGTTGACTGGTACTGATCTCTCTACTTCACTCGAACGGACTTTTGAAACATACATGAAACGAATGTCGGCTGAAGTTAAGTATTCCCTCGATAAATTTGAGAAAAACTCTGACCTCCAAGCTGAGAGTTTAAAATTGATGGAAGCAGAAATTGCACGACTAAAAGCCGAAATGAGTGCGAGAGAAAAAGGGAAACTTCCGTCTCAACCCCTACCGAATCCTGGGCATTACAATGTAAATACCATCACAACGTTGAGATCAGGAAGTGTGCTGAATAATCATGTTGAGGAAGAGTTTGATGATACTGAAAAATCTATCGATGATACCCCGGTTGAGACCTTTCCTTCCACTTCCACTTCTAATTCTGACCCCAGTTCTTCTACCCCACCACCTTCTTCCGAGCCTATTCTTCGTTTTCCCCAAGGCTCGACACCTCAGCCCACACCAAAAACGATCCCCACTCCTATTCTTAGATCTTTCCCACCCACACGATCTTCTCCAATGTTGGACCCTGACCTTATTGCTCAAGCTCCTTACCCAAATCGGTTAAGGGGAAACACACCGAGTCCACAAATGGAGAAGATCACAGAAATGTTTAAACAAGTTAACATCAACATCCCTCTTCTAGATGCAATTCAACAAGTCCTCTCTTATGCGAAAACTCTTAAGGACTTGTGCACTAGAAAGAGGAAGACTCAAGTGCCCAAGAAGATATTCATGGCAAAGACAGTAGACACAGCCTTTCCCCAACAATTACCGAGGAAACGTAAGGATCTTGGATATCCTACTATTTCCATTTCTATCGGGGAAAAACACATTAACCGTGCTCTACTTGACCTTGGCGCAAGTGTTAACCTGCTTCCTTTCTCGGTATACGAGCAGTTAGGGATCAGAGAGTTGAAACCAGCCCATTGCACTCTCCAGATGGCTGACCGATCAAGCACCAAACCTAGGGGTGAACTGGAGGATGTGTTAATAAAAATCGGGGAATTTGTATTCCCTGTTGACTTTATTGTAATTGATACACAGCTTGTAGCGAACCCACGGAATCAAATTCCGGTGATTTTAGGTCGCCCCTTTTTGGCCACTTCCAATGCTATCATCAACTGTCGTAATGGTTCTATGACCCTATCCTTCGGGAATATGTCAATTGAGCTGAACATTTACAAGCTGGGAAGTGTACCCTCCGAACCTACTGCTCAGATCTGTTCTGTCGACTTAATGGATGTCGACAGCA
The DNA here is from genome assembly GCA_030015575.1 of Agapanthus africanus. Taxonomy (NCBI): domain Eukaryota; kingdom Viridiplantae; phylum Streptophyta; class Magnoliopsida; order Asparagales; family Amaryllidaceae; genus Agapanthus; species Agapanthus africanus. Next base: position 459,778,155 of record JASDDO010000019.1, on the reverse strand, counting down.
ACGAATTTGAAGATCCTCATGATACTGATCTTGACTCTTTTTATTCGTTGTTGTTTGACCCAACTATGTATCATACACATACGGACTCTTCCACCGAGATGTCCGGGTCAACAACTAACACCGATTCTGAACTGCTTTTAGAGTCTGAAGATCACCCCGCGCTTTGTGATGACATTATTCTTCGGGGTATTGATGAGACTTTTGAGGAGATCTTCCCTGATGAACTCGCATTTTTGAATAACACGGGTGTTGAGATGAATCATCTCCCAATCAATGAAATTGAACCTCCACCCCTTCTTCTGGACTGTAAAGAGAATGCGAGTTATCCATCACAATCACTGCATCATCTCTCCAAAATAAGACGCAAACACATTCTATTCCACCACTTACCCTTTCCCCACTTAATCTTCCACCAACCTGAGCACTACATTGATAAAATTTTCGAATGGTTGGTGTTGATCTTCGGTCTTTGCAAAGCTTGGCATCGACTAATGATTCTTGACCCCCTCATGTGATTTTCAAAGATTAACATTGTTTAACTCAAGTTTGGGGGGGGAGGGTATAATCTGGCTTCTGAAAAAAAAAATTTACAAAATGATGGGCCAAAAATAAGTTTGGGGGAGAATTTTCACTTAAATATTTTGCCCCCATTAATAAATTTCCTCCTAGGCTTACAGGTTTTTGAGATTTAGCGGATGACAACAGTGAGGACATTGTTGAAAACAAGTTTGGGGGAGGTTTGTGCTTATTTTCGCATCATTTGCATCATACTTTGCATAAGCACAAAACATTTTTAAAACCTGTAAAAATTTAAAAATTTTCAAAAAAATAAAAATTTTGTACATAAATAAGACAATAAAAGATTAGATAGTGAAAAATTACATCCAAAAGATTGGAAAAATTTATGAAAACCTAGAAAATTAGAAGTTTTCTTAAACGAACTAGTAATAAGTAGTTATGAGCCGTTGTCCCAAGGGTTAGTAAGATGAAGGAAGTCACTAATCTGAGGATAAAAATAAGTCTAAAAAATAGTTCCTATTCTGGAAGCCAAATATTTTGAACGTTGATACCCTGCTATTCGCACTTACACACGTCTTGAAACTCGGGATAGTAGAGGATACCTTGAAATGCTCTTGTCTAAAAGCCAAAGTATGAAGGAAATAAAAAAATGAATAAAATATAAAATGGGGAAGAAAAAAAATGAACACTGGTTTTGTTATCGCCAAGGAAGCAATAAAAAAATATAGCGAGGGTGCTTCATCACCTAGTGCCTTAGACCAACTGGTGTGGGAGTCACTGCTAAGCCTTAGGTGGTGCAAGACGAGAAAAATACACCTAATAAGCAAGCACATGAGTAATCGGTCGGTTAGTACCTCAAGAAGTATTAACGGTCGTATGAAAATGTGTGAGCAAATCCATCTAAATATTCATTAATTAAAAAGTACTGAGGCAGATGGACAAGAGTATGATAGCTTGAATTGAATTCTCCGGGTGTAGGGATGTTCTTTACACACACGTAGGGTTATATGATCGATGTTTGGAAGAAAGATAGGAATGAAGAATAAAGACGATGTTTTATTGAGGGATGATGTGATTTCTAACATCTTTTCATGACTATTAAGATAGGGCTCATGACAACCGAAAAGCTAGCATAGTTGGAAACTCTAATTTTCAAAGTCTTTCTTTTATAATTCTTATCTTTAAATGTAACTTTCACGGTCTTCCTTTTATTATTGAATTTTGTGGGTGCAATCCGCTGAAAACCCTCAGGAGACAACACTCCTCCTACTAGGGACACCTAGAGGTTTAAAGGCTTGTTGCACGTGCTCAGTGCAATCGTGTTGCCTAAGAAAGTGTGATAGTTAGTTTTTCTCTTTCTTTATTTTCTCCTTCTCTTTTTAATAAAACAATTCGCTCGAGATGACCGGAAATAAGTTTGGGGGAATTTGATCAGTCAAAAATATTGTATTTTTAACACGACAATTTCCCTACCATTTGCGCTCATCTAGAGGTGTTCGGTATTAATATAGCACATATTAGCAAATTGACTGTAAAATACCAAATAACTTGTGTTATATATTAAAACCGACATTTCTGAGGGAAATTGAGTGTTTATCATTGCATCGCATAATCTTTGAATAGCACAACATTTGTCTCGAGAATCTATGCAGGAAATTGTAGGAGAAAAGCCGAAACTGTTAAAAGTGCTGATAAAAATACGCCAAGTCCAAGACTTGAGATCTGGCAGAAATAAAGAAAGCAAAATGAGATTCCACACATTTTACAGAGGCCACAAAGTCAGCCCAACAACAGACCAAAATTTCCAGACACTGATCTCTTCATTGCGCCGCGGATTCGCGGCCAAAGGCCCATTCCCGCCGCGGATCCGCGGCTGTATAGTGACGTGAGCGCTTCTAATTTCCTCCACGTGCTTCCTGTAACGGCAAACTTCTTCTAGAAGCCTCCTTATAACAACATTCTTCTAGAAGCCTGCTTATAACAACCTTCTTCTAGAACCCTCCTTGTAACAACCTCATTCTAGAATATTCCCTCTAACAAACTTCTTCTAGAAGATTCTTTCCAACAACCTCATTTTGGAGGGAAAATTCAAATGAGGTAGTTCATTTTGGAGGGAAAATTCAAATGAGGTGGTTCATTTTGGAGGGAAAAGTTGTTCATTTTGGAGGGAAAAGTGGTTCATTTTGGAGGGAAATTTGAAATTTGAATTCTAGATCTAGGGTTGAGATGCTTATAAAAGGAAACCTAGATCTAGGGTTTTGGGTTGTTCATTAACCACTCATCAATTCCTAATACAAGTTGAGTGACACAACTTGTAACCCTAATCCCCAATTCAAAATCCAAAGCCAAAAATCAAGAACACCGAGTACCAAATCAAGCGAGAAATCAACAATCCTTTTGGAGTGAAGCCGATCTTCATCCGAGCAAGTGGTCCAAGATGATCCTCGACTCACGGAGACGATGCGACGCTTAATTCGGCAATCTAGTTCTCTCCTCAATTTCTTGTAGTTTTTGAGCGAAGTGTAACGAATTGTTGAATAATAAAGGTGAATATCTTTAATCTTTCTTTCTTTACATTCTTGCATCATGATTCGATCTCAATTCTTAATTGTGTTCCTTGTTATGATGTTTGACTAAAACTCCGCTCGTGAAGGAGTCGAGAGAATCAATAGATGATGATGTTACAAATCTTGAAACGATTCTTAATTCCTGTAAGTTTTGTAAACTCTTATAAATTGAAGAATCGACAACCTAGTTTCGAGCGATACTTTCTTGATTGTGTTCTTTCTTAATTAGTGATCCACGATCGATTCTTGAATTTACTAGAGACTAGTTTGTGAATGAGATTCATCGAAAGGACAAAAGATGAGATGAAGAAACCCTAGTTTTTTCGAAAGATCCTTAAACCTCGAGTAATCGTCATCGATCTAGTATCAAATCATTAATGGATAAGAAAACATAATCAATAGTTTTCATCACGTCTATAGATTCAATCGATTCCTACGAGTCTCACTTCAATTCTTGATTATTGGATTGGAAATCATCAATTCTTGATTCTTGATTTTAATGTTTTCTTGTTATTAGATCTAGATTTTAATAATTCTTGAACTTCAATTTTATAAATCTTGAATTGAATTGTCTTTTCTCTTTTCTTTAATTTTCAATTCATCTAATTCGAATTACGAACGGATTACACTTTCCCTGTGGACGATCCGCACTCGCTAACACGCTACAATCGACACCGTTATTGATTGCGGTCAAAATATTTTTGGTTGTGATTTCTATACTTTTCTTATATACACACCGGAAAACAATTCAATCAAGTGTCCTTGGCAAAAACCTCGATTCAGGGAAATCAGCGTCCTTGACGAGAGCATCTCGATTCGCGTCGACCCGCAAAGAAATTAGTGTCTTTGCAGGAATACCTCGATTCGTTTCGACTCCAGGGAAATCAGTGTCCTTGGCAAAACCTCAATTCAGGGAAATCAGCGTCCTTGGCGAGAGAATCTCGATTCGCGTCGACCCGCAAGGAAATCAGTGTCTTTGCAGGAATACCTCGATTCGTCTCAACTCCGAGGAAATCAGTGTCCTTGGCAAATACCTCGATTCAGGGAAATCAGCGTCCTTGACGAGAACATCTCGATTCGCGCCGACCCGCAGAGAAATCAGTGTCTCTGCAGGAATATACGACGTCAGCAAAGCGGAGCCGCGGCAAAGTTCCCAGTTCCATGACTCGGCGGTGCATAGACAAACCAAAGTCAACCCTCGACCTCCCTGTTGAAGCAATTCTTTGACTCGGGAGTAGGTCAACTCATCAATCACTTACGAGTCATCTCGACTTGTAAGAAAGAAAATTCTCTTGTGAGATCCTTACGACTCTCAAGAGAAAACACACTTAGGAATCCTCACGATTCATAAGGAGAAAATACACCTACGAGATCCTCTCGACTCATAGGGAGAAAAGAAATCTTTATGAGACCCTCACGGCCCATAAAGTTGAAAAGTCTTAGGCGGCAGATCTGAACCTGTTTGCTAAGCCATCGCTTCTTATTTCGATTCGTTTCGACCCGCAAGGAAATCAGTGTCTTTGCGAGAATCTCTCGATTCGTCTCAACTTGCGGGGAAATTAGTGTCCCTACGCATAAAGAAAATTCTCTTGTGGGATCCTTATGATTCTCAAGAGAAAACGCACTTAGGAGTCCTCATGACTCCTAAGGAGAAAATACACCTACGAGATCCTCACGACTCGTAGGGAGAAAAGCCTTTGTGAGACCCTCACGGCTCATAAAGTTGGAAAGTTTTAGGCAACAGATCCTAACCCTATTTTCTAAGCCATCGCTACCTTATAAAGAGTTCAAGATGAACTGTTATCTACCATCTATAGGCCACACTTGCCAAAGCTACATGTCACTGAAATGGAGAAGTTACTCATGAGCATATAAACTACTTCACGCCAGAGTAAAACATAAAGAAATAGAAGGGTGCGGCTCATGGAGCTGAGGGTTTGGAACTATATCCCTTAAGAGTCGAGATGCTGCCACCGCTGCACCCACGTGTGGGCCCCGTGAGCGCAACGGTGGGGGGCATTTGTTTCCCCAATTAGAGCAAAGCTTTGTTCAGAATTCAAAATTTGAATTAAAGCCGCGCTTGTATAAAAGCGCTGCGCTACAACTAGCGCACCCTGTGCAAAACGCATAGGCGCTAGCGCTAGATGCGCTGCGCTCCAAGTAGCGCACCACGTGCAGAGCACGTGTGCGCTAGCGCTAAGAGCTCTGTGCTCCAAGTAGCGCACCATGGGCATAGCGCATAAGCGCTAGCGCTAGAACTAAATGCTCCCCACCGTTGGATCAAATATCCAACGGATATGATTAAATCATCAATTAACAAGAATGAAATTCCGTTGAATCTTTCCAAACAGAAAAGATTGTGCCCTGAATTTGGAACACCGTTGGATCAATGATCCAATGGTGATTAAAAATCACTAAAATACAGAATAATTTCTGTGAGGGGGAAAGATTTCTCAATCTTGTTAAAACAAGAAGATTATCTTCTGTAAACCAGAAGCCCTTGGATCAAAGATCCGACGGTGGGGAAATTCCTAAATCAATTAGAGAATAAATCTCTTTAACCGATTCAACAAATCAGCTTGCCCTATATAAAGGACCCAAGACTTCAAGTCTTGTACAGAGGACCCCCCCATAAATTTTGAGAAAATCTCAGAAAGAAGAGCCAAGCTTTCAAAAGAAGACAATTCTTTTCTTCAAGGTAAAAGAACAGAGAGATGAAAACATCTCGTAATTAAAAGAAGTATTTACTTCTTTCATAGATCTATGATCTATAAGACAAATTGTCTTCCACAAAAGAGATCATGAACATCTCATTATAAGGGGGGGGATTATTCAATTCTCTAAGGATCACAGATCCATAAAGGCAAAGACTTTCATTAAAAAGAGATTGAAATATCTCCTATAAACTAAGAACTTTGTTCTTAGAATCTTGAGACAAAGTCTCTTATCAAAGAGAAGGTAATCTTCAGAGTGCAAAGTTAACCTAAGAAGAGCCTTAGCGCTCCTGATTTAAAAGTGCCTTAGTGCTCTTCATCTAGCGCAAAGCGCTGCAGTGCAATAGCACTTCAAACACAGCGCACTGCGCTCATTGGCTAGCGCTCAGCGCTAAGCGCGCCACGTGCTCCTCACGTGTGCGCTGCATTACTAAAGCGCTTCACGCTCATTATATGGCACCAGCGCCAAGCGCCTCAACGCTTCAATTATAGCGCATCGGCGCTCTACATCTAGCGCAAAGCGCTAAGCGCATCGGCGCTCTTCATCTAGCGCAAAGTGCTAAGCGCATTAGCGCTTCACTGGCGCAAAGCGCAACGCGCTTAGCGCTTTGACCATAGCGCACTGCGCTCTTTGACTGGCGCAAAACGCTAAGCGCACTACGTGCTCTTCATGTGTGCGCTGATAGAACATAAATTGTTCTTTAATAAGCCCCAGAGCTATGATGAATGCTCAGCATTCAATAAAAGACAGAAATACTGTCAGAACTCTAAATCCATGCTCAGCATTATTAAAAGGGCCGAGCCCAAACAAATGCTTAACAGCCCAAAATAAAAGTTAAACATTTTAACTTGATTGGACTTAGCCCAAGAATGGCCATAAGTCCTCAGTTCAGATTTAACCGAGCACATGTGCTCATAATCTAATTAATCTTAGTCCCAAATTGGACTATAGATTTCCCAACCAAAATTGGTTTAAGGGTACATCTCTTCACTCCTTTGATATTTGTCGTTGTAATCCTTCAACGTCTTCAGAGAGGTGACGGGTCCCGACAACCAAACATTTCATGGACTGTGGGGTCCTTAAACTATGATGTCCTTAAACTTTATAGACTACGACGTCTTTAAACTGGACTGTGGGTTCCCCTTAAACCCACGGACTATGATGTCCTTAACCTTGACTTTGAGGTCTTTAAACTCACGGACTATGATGTCCTTAATCTTGACTGTGAGGTCTTTAAACTCACGGACTATGATGTCCTTAACCTTGACTGTGAGGTCTTTAAACCCACGGACTATGATGTCCTTAACCTTGACTGTGAGGTCTTTAAACCCACGGACTATAATGTCCTTAACCTTGACTGTGAGGTCTTTAAACCCACGGACTATGATGTCCTTAACCTTGACTGTGAGGTCTTTAAACTCACGGACTATGACGTCCTTAACCTTGACTGTGAGGTCTTTAAACTCACGGACTATGACGTCCTTAACCTTGGACCACTATGTCCTTAAACTGGTATTGGACCACTATTTCCTTAAACTGGCAATCGACCGCAATGTCCCTAAACTAAACAATAGAGCCCAAATGCTCTCTTGTTGGATCTAAACGATCCCGTTAAGTTGATCTTAGTCTGAAATGAGACTAACGTATCCTTAACAAACATTTAAGTTGATTTTAGTCTCAAATGAGACTAACGTATCCTTAAACCCAACCCCCAATCCCAAATCTAAGAAAGTGCGGATTTGGACTAATCCACGTCCTACGAGCGACAACATAAATTAGTCTCTGTATACAATCCACGGGCAACTAAAAACAAAACAAACACCCACGACACGAAGTGACCATCTGGAGAAGGATAAAGTGTTTACAGCGATGCAGTAGCATAATTAACTATAGGGGCTTGCGCCTGCAGGGAAGAGCATCCCCACAATAAAAAAAACCCTCAAATGAGGGGGAATATGACGAAGTCTGCTACATCGGCCGCATCCGTTTAAACCTTCGATACACGGTGCCATAAATCAACTTGGCATCTTCGGAGAGGTGGACAGATAGCACCAAATAGCATCTGCCCTCGGAATTCAGGCCCTGACGTCCCAACGTCCCGGTCGTATCTTCCGGCGGAGAACAACACCCAGAACATGCCACAAAACCTATGGACCAGCCGTAGAAGGGTCAACCCTTCCCTCACCTATGGCACCGCGGAACTACCACAAACCCTAGGGTTTGGCGGCGGTTCCGGCGGTCAAAGAATCGAGTTAGGGTTTCGTTCTTCTAGAGGGTCTATAGAATCACCTGCATGATTTTCTGAAGATTTTAAACTTGGAAAAATCCAACTCTTGGGTAATTTCAAGCGAGAGAGAAAATGGGTATTTGATATTCGTTCGAACTTTTTAACTTCGTCTAAATAACCCGAAACGATGTTAGAATTACGACGACGAAACACTCCGAATTGTTTTTACAGAAAGATAACATTATATGCAATCCTAGTAAAAACAAGCAACACCTGAAACACCAAAACCCAGAGACTGGAACACCACAAAAAATTGAAGCCCAAACTTAATAGAAAATCCGGCCAGGCCGGTCAAAACCACACATGTCACCGGGTCAAATCCAGCGAGGAGGGCTCATATTTCTGTGGTGTTCATGTTACATCTCATATAACATTCTGCAAGCTTAAAAAAAAATTAGACACCTTAAAAATTTCGACAGAAACTTGGTTTTTGTTTCGAGTGTTTCGGTTTCGTAATTTTACAAATATCGTCTAATTTTCTAGCATGACTCTGATACCACTATAGGGTTCCCTAGGGTCGCTGCGGGGTTTCGGAAGGCATCGACCATGTCATTTTTTTAAAAATTGGCACGCTAAAGAACCCTAACCTAGAATCTTAACTAGAGAATTAGACGAAACTAGAATGTAAACACCTTTACATCTAAGTGAATAAGGAATACAACCTTTGTAGACCGGTCCTTCACTTCATAAGCTCCGTGTAGTAGTCCCTTCGCTCCAAGTAGTGATCTCCCGGACTCTAGTAAGGCTCCACAAGGTGAAATGAACAAGCTTGCTTGAAGTTTTCAAGGCCGAAGATGATCTACGTCGAGGAGACACTAACCCGAGCTACCTCTTCACTAAGTGATGAACTAGTGAAGAAACAACCCAATCTAAATGGCTAGTCTAGAAGAGGTTGATAAAGTGGGAATTTTGCTCACTTTAGAAATTATTTTCTCACTCATTTTCTTTACCTCCCAAAATGCTAGAGAGCTTGAGGAAGGAGATGAAGAAAAGCAACCATGGAGAGAAGCAAGTGAAGAATGAATCAAGTGGTGAGAATAGCAACCATGGGTGAGATAATATCTCATACTAACTCTTGTATAGACTTAACCATGGCTTAAGGTAATGGTTAAGTTAATAAATATCTAATGTAAAACAAAACTAGTGGACTAAATCAATGGTTCTAAAAGCTTCCACTAAGCTTAACCATGTGACTAATTTCCAACTAATTTACTTTACTTTAAATAAATAAAACCTTACATTATTATAAGCATGGTGTGAGTCTCATACACCCATGCAACATGCTGCAACATAAATGACACAATAATATATATCACATATATATTAAGTGCACACATAAGTGAGAAAAAGAAATGGTTAAGTGAGCTAGTATTAGTTAATGTAAATCAATATATCAAATATATAATTATACATTAAATTATTAAATCAACACTTGATTTAATAATCTGGCTATATCACATATAACCGACTAATATCATATGTATCAACTTATCAAATCAACACTTGATTCGATAACCCGGCTATATCACATATAACCAACCGATATCACATATCGCGAGAATAGAATACCGTATCACATACACGTATTAATCTCGGTCCCGCACTTATCACATATGTGCTCCTACTTTATTTCGCCTGAGCCAGGAAACCTCTGTGTAGGATTCTAAAGACTCGTCAATACGCCGGCAGTCGGTGGTGATCATATGAGTCACCCACAAAGCCGTCAGGGGTCTGCCAAACGTAACGGCCACCCGGGCATTGAGCGATCAGAAGATCAACAAGCAATACTGCTCATACTCCTGCGAATCCAATCAGTAACACTACCGTACAGTCCGGTCTCTTCGTCTGATATGTCGCATATCTCAGTCTTGGGGTGGTAAAACTTCAGACCCCAATAGCCTGATAAGTCATGCCAATGTGAGACCCATAACGGTTCGAGAAACTACTGATAACACTTACCAGTAAATCTCAGCAACCCTGACCAGGGATTTCCTGTTATGGCCAATCAAGCATAGCACAACATCAACCCCCAATACCGGGAGAGACGAAATCCCCTCCTATCGCTCATTGCCTCCATGTGACTCGGGACTGTACCCCAAAACCACCATTTTGCACGATCTCTTGAACGTGGTAAGGTGGAAATCAAAGCACAGTGGGAATCACACAAGACTCTATGACGATCTCGGGTCGACAGACTAACCTGTACCAGTGTCATCAGAGAACTGCTATCTAACGATAGGTATAATACCATCTAGGAGTTCTCGGGGAGTCCGTCCAGTGTACCCAGTCTCCACTGAGAACCCGTATACCTTCTCTGATGTCAAACACCAATGGATGTGGGATCATCCATCGCCCATCATATGGGTCGAGAAGCGTATACGCTAGTCTACTCTGGAGTATCGATGCCCTGTCTCGATACTCCCACGACTAGGAACATTTGAACGATGTACTTATCGACTACCCTGTCCCTACTAGTATGATCTGTATCATAATCCTGGTAGTCAAGTACTCATCCTAAGGGCTTTATCAACATGTAATAGAGAGACAATAAGTGTACATGTTAATATAAAGAGCAACCAAATAGCATACTATCATGTCGAGCAAGAAAGTCCTCCCTGTATATGTCCAAGCATCTACTATAATATACATCACATGTACAATAATGGCCTCTAGGGCATACATATAACTAACAGTTCTTTGAGCGCATAAACCTGTAGACTTGGGTGGAGAATAATAGGGGTAAAAGATAGTCAAATGAAAAAAACACCCCCAAACTTGTTTTTTTGGCACACACAGATATTCATTTTTTTTACACACCTCCATTTTTAGATGAAATAGTGTTACGGAAATATGGAGGTGAGGCAGAGGAAAGTTAGTCGTGATAAAGCGGCTCCTGCAAGAACAGGAGCTCCTCCGATGGGTGAGCGGAAAGGTACGGTTTTAATCTATGCCCATTTACTTCAAAAATAGAACCGTTTTTAATATTTTCTATATCCACTGCACCGTGCGGATACACATTCTGCACAAAAAAGGTCATTTCTAATGAGATTTTAGCTTACCCGGATGAAGATGGAGACGGGAATTGTAAAGAAGAATTTGTAGTCCCGGTGTGAATATTTTTCTCAAAAGTTGTTTATCGTGGAACACCTTTGTCCGGTTCTTTACTATAACCGCATTATCATAGGTTTCATCGCGAAGTTCGCTTAGCTCATTTAATTGTAGCTTCCGATAGTTGCTGGCTTGATCAAAATCACAATTAAGTTCTTTAATAGCCCACATTGCTTTATATTCGATCTCGACAGGAAGGTGGCAAGCCTTCCTAAACACCAGTCGGTATGGAGATATACCAAGATCGGTCTTATAAGCGATACGAAATGCCCAAAGAGCATCTGTCAATTTGGTGGACCAATTTTTACGGTTCTTAGAAACCGTTTTTTCCAAAATTTGTTTGATCTGTCTATTGTAGATCTCAGCTTGCCCGCTCATTTGGGGATAATAGGGCGTAGAAAGCTTGTGGTTGATTGAATATTTCCGCATCAAAACCTCGAAAGACCAATTACAGAAATGCATCCAATTGCCGCTAATGATAGCACGCGGGTACCCGAACCGAGAAAAGATATTTTCTTCAAGGAACTTAACAACAACCTTGTTGTCATTAATACGACACGGTATTTCTTCCACCCATTTAGAGACATAATCAACTGATAATAAAATGTATAAGTTCCCAAAAGAGTTGGGAAACGGGCCCATAAAATCAATTCCCCATACATCAAATATCTCTACATCTAAGATAGGTTGGAGCGGCATCTCATTTCTCCGTGAAATTCGACCCATGTATTGACACCGTGAACAAGTTCTGCTAATCATATGCATCTTTAAATAACGTTGACCAATAAAATCCACATTGCAAAACTTTCTCCGCCGTTTTTCTTGGACCAAAGTGACCGCCACATGCTTGTTCATGGCAGAAAAACAATACACTCTTGAACTCATTATTAGGGACACATCGGCGGATGATCTGATCGGGACAATACTTAAAAAAATAAAGTTCGTCCCAGTAGAAGTGTTTCACCTAGGATAACAATCTGTGATTGTCTTGATTTGTCCATTCACTGGGTAGAAGTCCCATTGCTAGATAATTCACAATATCAGCGAAGCAAGGTTCGCAAGATATGGTCAAGAGCTGTTCGTTCGTAAAGGAATCGTTTATTGGTAAGATCAATGTTGGTGAAGAAGAAAGCCGTGAAAGATGGTCGGCTACTATATTTTCACATCCAATTTTGTTTCGTATTACAAGGTCAAATTCTTGTAACAAAAGGATCCAACGTAATAGTCTGGATTTAGCATCCTACTTCGTTAAAAGATGTTGTAAAGCGGAATGATCGGTGTAAACTACAACTGGAGAGCCAATTAAGTAGGGCATGAATTTTTCTAATGCAAATACGACTGCCAAAAGTTATTTCTCGGTGGTTGTATAATTCGTTTGGGCATCGTTCAAGGTCCTACTCGCATAATAAATCACATGTGATATCTTATCAATGTGCCATTCTAAGACTGCACCAATAGCAAAATCGGATGCATCATACATAAGCTCAAAAGGGTGATTCCAGTCCGGAGATGATAGAAGGGGGGTTGTAGTGAGGGAACGTTTAAGAGATTCAAAAGCAGCCACGCAATCCGAGTCAAAGTGAAATGTTGTATCCTTGGCCAAGAGAAGAGTTAAGGGTCTAGCAATTTTGCTAAAGTCCTTAATGAATCATTTATAAAACCCGGTATGACCAGGAAATGATCGTATATTTGACGCATTTGGGAGGAGGAAGGTTGGAAATGACGTTTATTTTAGCTTTGTCTACCTCAATACCTTTTCGTGAAATGATATGAACTAAGACAATACCTTCTTGAACCATGAAATGACTTTTTTCCTAATTCAAAGTTAAATTATTATCTTTACAGCGGGTAAGAACAACGTCAAGATGACGTAAGCATTTCTCAAAGGAGTCCCCAAATATGGAGAAATCGTCCATAAATATCTCTAGATAATTCTTGACCATGTCCGAGAATATCCCCGTCATACACCGCTGAAATGTAGCCGGAGTATTGCATAACCCAAAGGGCATGCGTCTGTAAGTAAAAGTACCAAAAGGACAAGTAAAAGTTGTCTTATCTTGATCCTTCTCGGCGATGGGAATCTGGTTATAGCCTGAGTATCCATCCAAAAAATAGTAGTACTCATGCCCGGCTAAACGTTCCAACATCTGGTCAATGAAAGGTAGAGGGAAGTGATCTTTCCTCGTCGCGGCATTAAGTTTTCTATAATCAATACATACCCGCCATCCGGTTTGGGTGCGTGTTTGAATCAACTCATTAGCCTCATTAGTTATGACCGTAATGCCAGAATTTTTAGGGACCACATGAATAAGACTTACCCATTGGCTATCGGATATTGGGTAAATTATACCATTATCTAGGCATTTGATGATTTCTTTCTTCACCGTCTCCTTCATGACGGGATTTAACTGTCTTTGTGGGTCTCGGGTTGGTTTGGCCTCATCCATCAAATGTATATGATGTTCAACAATTAAGGGACTAATCCCTTTGATATCCACCATTGTCCAACCAAAAGCATGCCAATTCGATCTCAAGACCGACAAAAGAGCTCTCTCTTGTTCTAAAGCTAGAGAAGCTGATATGATAACGGGCAAAGACTCATTCTCACATAAATATGCATATTTAAGATATGATGGCAGCGGCTTAAGATCTAGTGTCGATGGAGAGACGATAGAAGGTAGGGTACGAGAATGATACTCGGACTCCGTAAGAGGTTCATAGAGATTGACTCGGATAGCTCAGCTAACTTATGCAACAAGTCAAAGGATTTAGACTCGGGGGTGGACTTATCGATAGAAGGGTCCTCACTCGTATAATAAATAGCTGGATCAAACAATAATGCACTAGTGGCGTCGAGATCATTATCGTAAAGCTTCTCAAATTCGCAACTGTTGGAAGCTATCTCGTTGACAGAATATATATTAATTATATGGGCAAAAGCTTCGGAGGGTTGACTTCCTACCCTAAAAATGTTAAGTTCAATTGTCATCTTCCCAAAGGACAGGTTCATAGAACCGTTACGACAATTGATTATTGCGTTTGAAGTTGCAAGAAAAGGTCGAGCAAGAATCACCAGAATTTGGTTCCGTGGGTTCGCCACAGGCTGTGTATCTAAAACTATAAAATCCACAGGGAATATAAATTCCCCGACTTTGAGCAACACATCCTCTAGTTCACCCCTAGGGTGGGTAATAGATTGATCAGCCATCTGGAGAGTGTAGTTTGTAAGTTTCAACTATCCTATGTCTAATTGCTCATAAACATTATACGGGAGCAAGTTAACACTAGCACCTATATTGAGTAGAGCGTGATTGATGTTTTTACCTCCATTAGTTATAGAAATTGTAGGACAACCGGGGTCCTTACGTTTCTTGGGCAAATGTTTAGTAAGAGCATCGATCACATTGCTCGCTAAGAAAACCTTTTTAGGCACTTGAGTTTTCCTTTTCTTAGTGCACAAGTCCTTTAGAATTTTCGCATAGGATGGAACTTGTCGGATAGCATCTAAGAGAGGAATATTTATGTTAACTTGCTTAAACATTTCCACAATCTTCTCCATTTGTGCATTTGGTTTGTTGGGCCTCAACCGGTTTGGAAAAGGAGCTTTATTAATAGGGGTTGGGTCCAACACTTGTGGAGAAGTTTGTGGGGATGGAATGGATCCCAAAATTGGATTTGAGGTGGTCTGAGATGGTAGTTCATTCAAGGAAGTGGACTGAGGGTTCGAGCCCAGTGGAGAACGGAGAATAGGCTCAGAAGAAGACGTTGGATTAGACGGAGTAGGAGTAGAAGTAGTAGCTGGGGCATCATCTAACTCATCAACTTGTTCACCAATATGGTTGTTCAGCACTCTTCCCGATATCAACATAGTTATAGCACTCACATTATGATTTTGTTGGTTATGGACGATATTTGCGCTTTGTGAGTGGCCGGGATTTGGTAGAGATTGAGATGGATGTTTCCCTTTCTCTCTCTCACTCATCACGGTATTTAACCGTGCAATTTGTGCTTCGATAGATTTTATGCTTTCACCATGGGAAGCAGTGTGTTTTACTAAGCTTCTTTTGAGTGCAGAGATTTTATCGGTACCGGCCGTTGGAATATTAGTCTGTGGTTGGAAAGAATTATTATAAGGGGCAACGTTGTTGGCCGGATTTTAGAAAGATTGCAGTTGAATGGGCTGCTGAATTTGTTGCAGTGGCTGTTGTTGCTATGGGGGAAGCCTTTGATAGTTATTTTGGCTTGGGAACTGATTTTGAGTTTGAGTTTGGTTTTGGTTCCAAGCAAAATTAGGATGATTACTCCATCCCTGATTATATGTGGATGAATAAGGATCGTTTCTAGGTCGTTGCTAAAAAGAAGCATTAGTTTGTTCTTGACCTTGAGATGGAGGATTCAAAGGACATTCTTCCGTTAAATATGATGAGTCAAAATAGCAACCACACACGGATTTGGGAAGCGTAACTTGGTTTAGGGAGGCTGAAGAGAATTTGCTTTCCGTAGCTTCGAGTTTCTTTTGCATCGCAGCCATTTCGACTTTCATTGCGATGGAAGTATCGAGCTGATGGATACCTGCCCTAAATGAAGACGATGTTGTTTTTGTGCTCTCCCACTTTAATGTTTGTTTGGCTAGATCTTCCAGAAATTGCCACACTTCGTCATCGTCTTTTGACATGAAATGATATCGACAAATGGTTTCTAGTATTTATTTTTAGTTGGATTGATACCCTCATACATAATTTGGCAAAGTTGCCATATTTCGATTCTGTGATGAGGGCATTGGATAAGGAGATCTTTAATCCGTTCAAAGCATTTCTAAAAGGGTTCGTTGGGAAGTTGGGCAAACTAGTTAATCTCGCTCCGAATACGGGAAATCTTGTGATTAGGATAAAATCTCTTAAGGAATGCTTTAACGAATTCATCCCATTTAGCGATAGAATGTGCGGCGGTGCTATAAAGCCACTTCTCTGCGAGATCGCACAAGGTAAAAGGGAGAAGACGTAATCGCAGAGCATCCCCTGAAAGTTGGATGGTGCTCATCATTGTACATAAGTGTTCGAATTTGGTTATAAAAACGTATGCATCTTCAGATTCAAGCCCAAGAAATTTGGGCAACAAGTTAATGAAATGGGGCTTAATTTCAAAATTATCCGTATTAGCTGGTGGAAGAGACAGACACGTAGGAAGGGGTCTGCATACGGGATAGCATCGGTCTTGAAGAGCGATGCATGGTGGATTCTGAATTTGCGCACCTATGGGTGGTGGCAAGGGGTGTTGTTAAAACCCGGTGGAGATCCGTCCATATCAGGAGATGTGGTAGGTGGAGGAGAAATAGAAGATGAATAAGTATCGACTTCGGAGTTGATAGAAAAAACACGGACTATACGAGCACTAGAATCCCGTGTCCAGCCGATCATGCACTAAGCGGGTTTAGTGTAGTGGCAGCGTGCGATATTTGTAAGAACGATTTTAAAAAGGCTTGTTTTGAAAAAAGTGATGGACACAAGGCTTGACTCAACCAATCACAAAATGCACAGTCAATTCCTAGAGCGAGGTCACCTAGGTCAAGTCACTAGATCGCTCCTAGACTTCCAAAGGACAAGACGTAGGATCAATTCTCTACCACCTCCTTATCAATCTTGCGTCCAGGTAAGTAGTAGGTATCCGCTATACGAATCACTGAAACAGCGGGCCTAATTAAGTAACCACTTTCCTTAGTCATACTTGCCTAGACACCACAAGAGAAATGTAGATAAGCAATAGATTATCCACGACCCTCCTTTGTCCTAATTGAGCGTGAATGTCCTTAGGGGCTTAGTCTAGATATTTTTTTATAAATGTAGGGTGATAGTATGCTCGTTTGTGATTTGTGGGGCCTAAGAAGGGTGATGAAATCCCCACCTAATCTGAGTTTGGGTTTATTTCTTCTTAATGTCCGGTTTAAGTATGCAAAACAACCCAAAATCAAAACACGCAAAAAGAATTTTTTTAGCGGCGCTGTTTGCAAAGAATCCTGCAGATAAAAACAGTTTATTGGAGTTTTAGAGAAGAGGGGGGACGATAGGTGAATACCAGAGAAGTTTGGAGGCCCAAATCCTCAATACGGCCACGCTTCCACCGCCAAATGCACCTCTGGGCCGCTGTTCCGCCGCCTCTTGACAAGTTCTTCTCTTCAAATTTCTTCAGAGCACTCCAATACACTTCTGGTCCAAGTTGAAAGTCTCTGAATCTCTGTTGGTCTGCTCCAATTACTCCAGATGTCCTTACAAAAACTCACACAAGAATCGTTAAAAACACAAGATGCGGTTTTGGTTCTCTTTTATTTTATGTATCTGTTTTTTATAAGAAATCAACCCGAATAATAAGAAAAATAATTACGACCGTTTTCCCGGCAACGACGCCATTTGATTGATCGTGAAAAGTTTGTTTGTGTGTGTATGTTGTAAATAACCGCAATCAAGACGGTGTCGCAAATAGCTAGCCGTGATTACGGGTCGTCCGCAGGGAAACATGAATTCCTTTTCTTTTTTTAGACGAGTTGATAAAAGAGAGGATGGATTATTGTCGTTTTAAATTAAGATGGCTAGAAAATTTTATAATAGAAAGGCTTGTAGGGTTTATAGGAGTTAGTAGTTAATGGATAAAAGTTTAGAAATGATTTTTTAATCTTTTAATTTGTTTAAAACTAAAGAGATAGAGATGAATATAGATTAGGATTCTTGGAGGGAATTAGGGTTTCCCACTACTGCCCTTTGTCCTTCCATTGATCTCTATTTATCTCGAGCCATTAACAAAACAAGTATTAACGAATCTCAAATCGTGGTCGTGACTATCATGAATTAATAGCGCGACCGATAAGAGGGTTAAGATTCATTTTGCTAAAATTTATAAAAATTAAAACTTTTAAAAAGAATTTAAATTATAGTTTTCATCCATTATTCTATCCTATACTATAAACCTTAGCAAGAAAGAATTTACCCGCTCATGGATATTAGCGATTTAAAAGAAAGGTGGAAGATGAATGAATCCATAATTAAAAATTAAAATTGCAGAAAGTAATTGAGGAATGTAATACGGAAAGTAATGCAGAAAGTAATGCGGAAAGTAAATGCAGAAAGTAACGCGGAAGGTAAATGCGAAAAGAATTAAAACAAAAGATTACCTTTATTGATCGATTATTGCATTACAGAATTTCTCTTTAAAAACGTAAATTACAAGAACCCTAAATTTTCTCGTAGATCTCTCTCTAGAATTGAACTTTTGAATTTGAAATATTGAATGTTTTTTTATTGATAGATCTTGGTTATTTATATAGTCTCTGAAACTAGAAACCCTAGATGCCATATTGGAGTAGGTGATATTACGATCAAGACCTTAAAATCTCAGATCCTGCAGCCCATAACTGACCGCAGAACTGCTGCCTATACCCTTTATTGACCGCGGGTCCGCCGCCCCTTTGCGGGTTTCTGACTTGGGATTTTTTCTGGTTTTCTCTTTCGATATTTGGAGATCCTCTTGATATAAAAATTCTGAAAATATTGCTCTTACTCTCTGCCATTGCTAGATTCTTCGATTTGCTTCTAATATTTGGCAGATTCGGTTTTGTAATCCGATTTGATGTGGATCTCCTACTTAGATATCAGACCTGAGCTAATACCTGCACAATATCTCAAATCAAATTATTAGTAGCATTTGTTATTTTTGAGATATTATTCCAACCATTTATATGATATGATATCTTAAGAATATTGATTAGGAATATTTGACATGATATACATATTTTAATTTAATAATATTTCATTTAAATATTATATGCATATATTTTCCCTAATTATATTAATTATAAATGAAGAAACATATCATAATAATATTTTTTACAAATAAACCCACATATGTTCTTTATTTACAATTAACACCTTTTAATTATTAATAACAGTAAGGAAAATGTTCATACAAATGTGCAATATTTTTGACTGATCACAAGCTCCCCACAGATGATGGAATTTCCATTCCGGATTGTAGTCCCGAATTAAAGCGAGGACCTTACGATCAGAGGGTGTATCAGCCAAAGCGCTTTCTGAACGAACATAAGGAAAAAAGGAACCGGAAGCCATGGTATCTGAAAAGAAACCAGGTGGACAGTTAGCAATAAAAAATGCTAGGGTCATCAAGTCTAAAAAACAGTGGGCGCCACAGAATCAAGACGGCGACTCATTAATGAGGGAACTTGGGTCCATTGTGAGAATAAAAAATGATTCTCATTAAATGAAAAGCGGAGTTAAAATTCTTAGTATAAAAAAAGGGCGGGTATTTTAAATAACAACAGATTCAAATCTGTGAAATGGGTATTAAAACCCTAAAAATCCTAAAAAGGAAAATATCCAAGAATAGTAAAGGGAATAAAATCCACAAAGTTCCTAAGAATCAAACCAGAGCCAAGCTCCGCAGAAAAAATGAAACAATAATGAAATTAAATTCCCACAATGATGTGATTAAAATCCCAGAGATCCCCATGTTAGGAAACTTATGAGCTAAATAATGGAATAATGGAATTAAATTCCAGAAATTCTTAATGTCAGGATTAATGATAGGGTAAAATCCTAAGAAGAGAATCAACGATTCTCAAGAATATCCATCAACTCAAACCTTTGATATGGACATCAAGATCCATGATCTACATAAATAGTTCCTTTTTTTCAATATCTCCAAGAGATCGGTTCAAAAAAGAAAGAGAGAGAGAGAGCCAAGCTTCATCAATGGATTTAAAATCCGAAAAAATATACCCAAAAGATATTAAGAGCTAAGCTATATTCATAGTCCTTACCAAAAATTTTGGCAGAGTTTACTTTGTTCAAAGGGGTTCTTGAGGGCAGAGATTTAAGCACTGAAACGAGAATTAAATTCTCAAAGAAAGGAAAGCTCAAGGAAGAAGATGAAGAAACAACAGTCATATCAAGGGCCAAAGACATTTATAGGATGTAATGTGGTCGGTTCTGATTCTCTGAATCCCAAGACGGATCAGATGGCTCAAAATTGTGCACCATTGCACTCACGTGCAAGCCACGTAAGAACAATAGTGGGGGCATTTGTTCTCTCATAAAAAAAATACTTTTTAATTAAAAATCAATCAGGCATCGCCTCACGTGTTTCTCACGCGAGCGCCAACGCCAACGCCAGCATTTATTAGGATTAAAAAATCCTATACTAGTGCCTCACGTGAAACACACGTGAGCGCCAACATGCAAGGCACATGAGTGTCTGTTTATATGAGGATTAAATTCTTAGGCGGCCCCCACGTGCATAGCACGTGAGTGTCAGCGCCCAAATTAAAGTGGGTAGAATTAAATTCTACATGGGGAATTATTTCCCTAAAATCTGGGGATATTCTTTAATTATTTCCCTAAATTAAAGTGGGTAGAATTAAAAGAACTTAGTTTTTTCTCTGGATCTGAGATTCGTAAGTCAAATCGCCCCATAAGTTGAGAATTTAAATCTCATTAAGAGATTATGTTCTTCATACTCAAAATTTAAGGGAAAGAACTAGATAAAAAGAAAAGAGAGAAAATGCATATGTTCTAGGAATTTAATTCCTCTGAAAACATGGTTTACCCTATAAAGAACTTAGTTCTTATAATAAAAAAATATAAGAACTTAGTTCTCAAAGAAAACTTGATCTCAGATCTTCAAAACAGAGATCTTGGTGATCATTAATGGCCAAAACGCCATTAACAGAGATTGAATTTCTAAAAGAAAAGAACTTGGCGCCTCATGTGCTTTCCACGTGAGCGCCCAAAACAAAAAGCCCAGTGCCTCACGTGAAACACACTTGAGCGTCCAAAATAAAATGTTCGGCGTCTTATATGCTTCCTACGTGAGCGCCCAGAAATAAATGCTCGACGCCTCACGTGAAATACACGTGAGCGCTGTACAAAGTGCTTAGCACTATATATTCAGTCAAAATGACAAAGTGCTTAGCACTGATTGGGAAACGCCCATATCTGAGCGTCTCACGTGCTTCCCACGTGAGTGCCAGAGCAGGAAATAAGTGTTTAGCACTTCTGAATAAAGGGAAAAAGCCTAAGACCGAGCCCAAATTGGCTAAGTCTTTTTGAAGTTGCTTGCAGCTGAGCCCAAATGCTCTGTTGTTGGATCTTAACTAAATTTAGTGATCCTGAAAATATCTCTAAGTTGATATTAGTCTCAAATAAGACTAACGTATTCTTAGTTAAATTGAGCCCAAATGCTCATATATTTAAGTTTATCTTAATCTAAAACACAGATTAACAGTCCTTAAATAAAATAAAATATTTTTTGAACCAAAGGAACATACAACCTAAGGTCAAACCTAAATCTAAAATATACGGATTTGGACTAATCCGTGCCCTACGGGCGACAACATAAACCAGTCTCCGTATACAATCCACAGGCAACCAAAATAAATAAAATAAGCACACGACACAAAATGAACTTCTGGAGAAGGAGAAAGTGGTTATCGCAACGCGATAACGTAATTACTGTAGGGGCTTGTGTATGCAGGGAAGAGTGTCCCCACAATCAAAAACTCCTCACAAATGAGGGGGAAACTGATAAAGTCTGCTACATCGGTCTCATCTATCTAAACCTCCGATATACGGTGCCATAAATTAACTTGGTATCTTCGGTAAGGTGGATGGATATGTTCAAATAGCATCTGCCCCAAAATTTAGGCTAGACGTCCTCCGCATTTCAGTCCAGTCTTCGGCGGTAAACAATGATAAAAGAAAGAGATTGAGTTATTTAAACCAACCATAATATATAAACAGTTAAAAATCCTAAAACTTTCTTTTCTATTAGTTAAATATTTTTACTACTTGATTTTATTTCTTTGCACTTTTAAATTCCTTGCATTAAATTTCTAGATTAGATAAAAAAATTAATCTTTTTATTACTTGTATTTAAATTAGTTAAATAACACCTCTCTATGAATCGACCCGTAAATGCATTGCTAAAACAACCGTGTGCTTGCGGTATTCATATTTTTAACGAACAGTCGGGGAGCTCCCGACAAGGGGAAAGAAAAAGAGAATGCTTTGATGGCCTCCTGAGTTCGGGAGGAAAACCTGGGTAGCCGGGACCCTTGGTGGGGGTATCGAAAGCGGGACGCCTAGAAAAGGGGGTCCCGAAGGAAGGAACCCCTTTTCGGGGGGGGGGGTTCCGAAAGCGGGACCCCTGGAGGGGGGTCCCGACAGCGAGGACCTTCTTTCGGGAGGGTTCCGAGAGTGGGACCCTTGGAGGGGGGGTTTCCAAATGAGGGAACTCCCTTTTCGGGAGTTCCGAGAGTCGGAACCCCTTTTGGAGGGATTCCGAAAGCAACACCCCTGGAAAGTAGGTCCTGATGGCAAGATCCCTTATTAGGGGGTCCCGAAAGAAGGAACTCCCTATAAGGGGGTTCTAGCAGCGGGAACCCCTATTAGGTG
Organism: Agapanthus africanus; assembly: GCA_030015575.1. Classification (NCBI taxonomy): domain Eukaryota; kingdom Viridiplantae; phylum Streptophyta; class Magnoliopsida; order Asparagales; family Amaryllidaceae; genus Agapanthus; species Agapanthus africanus. Next base: position 459,755,503 of record JASDDO010000019.1, on the reverse strand, counting down.
GGTTCCGAAGACAGAAAACCCCTATTTTGGGGGTTTTCGATAGCGGGAACCTCCTTTTAGGGAGGTTCCGGGGAAGAAAACGAGAATCCCATATTCAAAATTTGGGAGAGGAACATGGACGGATCCATATTCCTACGGATCTCGCAAGAGATCTGGAGTCAAGTGATGAAATATTAAGGCTTTCATCGAATCTACTTGTCCAAAAATGCTTGCTCAGGGTAAAAGCCATGGACTTTCACCCCGAGAGTCCTTTCTTATGCTTCAAGCTTGGTGAAGAAAGGTTGCTCCTTTACTTGGTATTGATCTTGGATCTTAGGTTCTTGGGATGGAGTTTTCTAAATGAGATGGGTTATCTTTTGATGGGTTATATTAAGCAAGAAAAAGATGAAGGTGATGAGAGAGGCCCAAAAGGAACTCTATTTCCTTTTGGAGCGCGCTCTCTCTCTCTCTTTGAGGAAAAAAATATGAAGAAGAAGACTTGTCTCTATGGTGGAGGTTTCAAACCCTAGAAAGATTAAGAGAGAATGAATGTTGTTGTTATTTTCACATATGTTTGGATTTTATAACCTTTACACTTTACACAACCCCTTAGGCTTTACAATTTTGGCTTTTTTCCCATTCCTTTACATATGTGCACATCTTTTGCAATTTAGCCCTTGAGCTTTACAAAATTGAATTTTTGCCCATTTACTTATTAGAAATTAAATTTATTTATTATACTTTCATATCTTTACCTTGGCATGGGGACGGCCCCCATGCTTGATCTTGGACCGGATGAGCTGGGTTTGGGCCCACTTGACTTGGGCTCGGGCATAGGCCCACTTAGCTCGGGCTCGGGTTTGGGACCGCTTGGTTTTGACTTTTTGATCTTAGCAGTGAGGTGCAAATTTTGCCTCCAACAAATTGCCCCTCATCAGTAAATGCGCACCACTTATGTGGATCGTGTGCATGAAATTGATGGATCGTTTTTCGTGAAGAGATTAGCTTGATTTGGTTCCCGTTTTTAGGAGGCTGGCACTGCCCTTTTTGTGACATGGATGGTCGACATTTGACTCGGTTCCCATTTACCGACGTGGAGGTAGATGCTGCTATTTTTCCGACGTGGAGGGTTAATACTTCCCTTTTTGCGATTTGAACGGGTGATACTTGACTTGATTCCTTTTTAGCGACGTGGAGGTCGATACTGCCCTTTTTTGCAACGTGGATGGTTAATACTGCCTTTTTTGCGATGTGGATAGTCGATACTGCCCTTTGTTGGGGTCAAAATTTACACCCCTTTGTCCGGAAAGTCAAAGTCAATACCTGTACAAGTGGGCCTAAGCCCGAGTCTGAGTCAAGTGGACCCGAATAAAGTTCAAGCTTAAGCAAGGAGTCGGCCCCCATGCCAAGAGAAGAAAAAGATTACGCAATAAATAAATTTAATGTATTTTTTATGAATAAATTTAAATTAATGGGCAAAAAGCCAAAATTGTAAAGCTCAAGAGGCCTAAATGAAAAGTGTAAATTCTATTAAAAGCCAACCCTATAATGAAATAAATAAGATTATTCTTTGCTAAAAAAATTTAGGGTGTTGAGCCGTCGTCTCTATTTCCCTCTTTCTGCATCTCTCATATGTTTTTTTCTTCGTCTACAAATTTTGAGAACGCTTTCTCTTTTTCTTCACTGCAAATCTACCCATGCCTCAAAAACCAACACAAACAAAAGAGAGTGATCTTGATCTCCTCCTCCCTGTTCATCAAAAGCCTAAGAAGCCAAAGAGAATGAGGCAGAGGGGGAAATTCCCCAAGATATCCTATGGCAATAAAATTCTAAATAATAAGAAGAATGAATTAAGATCGAACTAAAAGAAGCATACGCTTCACAAATCGAAAGTAAACGCTTTATGAAAGTGCAAACTTTCATATATAGGGTGCGTCCTATGCAAACGCGCAAGCGCCAAGGGCGTTTGCTGCAAAGTTGCGCATGCGTGTTAGGTGCAATGCACGTGCGCCAGCATCAAGGGTGCTTTCTGCAAATTCGAGCACGTGCGCTACATGCAATGCACGTGCGCCAGTGCCAAGGCGCTTTCTGCAATATTGAGCATGAGCGTCACGTGCAAAACATGGGCGCAAATGTATGTCACCCCGAGCACCACATGTAATGCACATGCTCCAATGCGAGCGCAAGCGCACATCAGCGCTGAACCAGAACTTTAAAACTCAGCAAAAATTTTTTTGTAAGTATTGAAGCCTAGGCTTCCCCAATGTTTCATCCCTGTTGGAAAACCAAGAGACCAATATAAGGGTTGTGTTTTAAATACAAGAATTAAGTAATACCTAATCAAAATAAAAAGAAGAAGGCAATGCTTTTCATCCAAAAAATTCCACTATTTTTTTCAAATACCCATATGCCATATTGAGTTGGCATGATTTGTATTACCCGTTAATCGGAGGTTCCCTCGCTATTGGAGCGAGGGGTAATTAACGACAGTTTCGTCCGGGGCTACTGGAGATTAGGACCCCACAATCAATAAAGCCTAGCCTAGCCTAGACAGAGGGAATCTGTATAATGCCCGACGAGCGAGCACATTCCTATCTCAATAGGGTGGCGAAAAACACTCTACAGATTCTGGCACGCCCGGTGGGACCGTTCTCTACTCCCATATTTCGGTTCGAACGTTCATGCGAACTCGATTAATATATACATATTCGTTGTACTGAAATCATGCTATTTCATGCAGGTTAGCAACTTTCAATGGCAATTTTCAACACAACAATGATGTCTCCAAGAATAAGCTCAACTATCGTTGCAACCCCCATCTCGTACATAATGAAGACGAATGCTCGAGTGGTTCTCCCGAAAAATCTCATGCGGCAGTGGGAGGAACCGCTGCTACCATTTGGCTCCATTCTGTTTTCGTCAGCCTTTAGTACTCCTATTGCTGAGGCTCCGTTAAGCGAAGTGACTAAACTAGATATAAAGGGGAAAGGGCCAAATGTCATGGTCGTAAGGGCTTTCAAGCCCAAATGCAAGTCTGTCTTTGAGCGGCTTTCTGTTGCTCCAGCCGGGGGAAAGGCCGTCAAAACCAAGGAAACTACAAGGCGTCTCGAGCAAGCTCAAGTGGCACCCTTGACAATTGCACGATCAGGCGTCTTCTCTAGATTCCCTGTCAATCGGTTTTCGGTGGCTTCCAAGAAAGCAGATGCCCGCCAAGCCTTCAGAACTGAAGAATTAAAACAGAACCAGCTTAGATATAGAACCAACAAAAGGGCTAGTACTCCGGCCAAGTTTAATTTCATGGGGTTCCAAGGATAGGGTTACCCCACGACAATAGCTAAGTTAGCCGTGAAAATCAACAATTCTTTTTAACCTTTGAAGTGGGTTCAGAGAAATGCCATGAATGCAAAGATCAAGAAGACGACGATCCGAATGGTGCTCTGAAAAGATGTGTCCAAGCCTTAACATGGAAAGCTTGACACCATCTCTTCAAGATTATACCAACCGCTCTACGCCGCGTGAAAGCAACGGAGAAAATCCAGAAATAGGGTAACAGCGCCATCCAAGAACCCATCCAGGCCGATTGTTTGCAGTCGCTTGTCCTTTATCGAAGAGAAAGGGCCACGACGACAGTCCGAAAGATCATCCGTCAACGATAAGAAAATGGCCGGATGCGTGGTCTACACGGTCTACATGGTAGGCACGCGTCCCAGTGACAACCTTTATAGCAAGAGCAAAGATAGGGCTGCCACTTCCCAGGCCCAATCTGGTTTGAATGTGGCTGTCACTTTCTAAGCCCAGCCTCCTCCGGAAGACACTAAAAACCCTTTTGGTGAGAATGCTACGGAAAAGGACCCTTCAATTCATGAGGAGTCAAGCTCGAATAGTGAAAAGGAGCCGACTTTCCAACCCAGGACCACAGAACATGAGTTGCTCCAAGAACCCCAAAAACAACTTAGGAGCAAAGATAAAGAGATGACCAATCTCTATTCCAAGATTGACGATTTGATAAATGTCGTCATGCAGCTCATGGCCCAAGTTGCTCGGCTGCCATCCAATCAAGTATAAGGCTTTACTTATGAGCTGGGTGATAATGACCCAAATAAGCCGACGCATGTTCCCTTAAGTTCAAAGATAGGAGAGCCACATGAAAGTCGGCCACATTATGTCTCAAGGAATGTCTTGACTTTCGATGATAGCATCCCATTAATTCAAGACCGGATCATGGATTTGGTCACCAATAAAGTTAAAACGTTGGTGGTAGAAGCCGAAGCATAGAAAGATGTCGGTAGTAGTCGGAGACTGTACCCCATACAATATAATCTTGTAGAGTTTCCCAGCAACTACGTTGTCCCTAAATTCGAAAGGTTTGATAGGACAGGAAATGCAAACCAGCACATTGCCCATTTTAAAGCATCGTGCGGGAACACTGGGGGCAAGGATGCGCTTCTTCTCTGCCAATTTGTTAATAACTTGACTGAAGTTGCCTTCGACTGGTACACAAGCATACCGGACGGTTTTGTTACTACCTTTGCCTAAATAGAATATCTATTTAGGCAAAGAATCATGAGCGTCAGCGATAAAATCACCAATGCCGACCTTGTGAGGATCAAGCCAAAACACAACGAAAGCAACATAGACTTTATAGCCCGATGGCGCAATCTCACCATCAAATGTGAACCGCCGTTAGAGTAGGACCAATTCGTCAGCTTCCTCATAGGAAATATCGGCAATTGGATGACTCCGTTCCTATGCACAGTGGGTCTCAAGACATTCCAAGAGTTTACCAAGAAAGTTCAAATGTTGGAACATTAAAGACACGAGTCCACCCCGGACCCCCAAAGTAACAATAAACCCTGAAGGAATGGAAAGATGATAATCGTAAAGGCAGAAATTCTGACGACACTGAATCCTTTAACACATCGGTTGGCCGAAGTAAGCGAGGGACATGCGGGCCTAATGCCAACCGGCCTCGGAAGCCAGTGTTGAGAGGGAAGGAGAATCGCCCCTGGAAGAGAACCTGGATAAGATCTATTCCTTCAGAAGGGACAAAGTCTGTAAAATATTTAAGGACGCCCTAAGAAATGGTATACAATTTCCAGAATCGAAAAGACCGCAAGAAACGTATATGACCGACAACCCCAAATATTGCCCATACCACAGAGTGGTGAGTCATACCATTGAAGACTGCTTTTGTCTTCAAGGATTGGGTCGAGAAACAATACAAGGCAAGAGAAATAGAACTGTCTAAAGGCGTGTTAGTGAACAATCAAGCTGCGACCGTCAATTTCATACAAACAAAGACCGAAGCTATTTGGGAATTGACTGCTCTTAGTTGTTTGTCATTCCCTGAAAGGAGCAGACCAAGGCAACAATCTAAAATCCCTACAAACAACATTACCAATGAAGAAGCAACGGATGGGTATACAATCCATACGGTCTACATGGTTGGACCTGAAGGAACAAATCCTCCTACGCTTCATAGTCATGATAGTGACATGGTTGCCGGTGCCTAATCCTGGCTCGGTTCAGATGATGATAAAGACCCCATTTAGGCCAAAAATACAAAGAACCCCAGATTCCTGAAGAATCGTGCTCAGGAGGTGAGGATAGCCCATTCATCATCCCCAAAAATATAGAACAAGCATTATTCCAATCGCTTTAGAAACAGATTCAGGACAGAGATAAGGAGTTGGTCAAGGTTTGTTCAAAAGTCGACGATCTGGCGAATGTCATGGCAAATTCACGACCTAAGTCGTGTGAATGAAATTGCAACAAAATGAAATCTTGGTCCATGAACCAGGGATTGACATCCCAAAGCAGCCAACAACTATTCCGTCCAGTCCAAAAGCGGAGCATCTTCATGAAAGACAGCTGTGACCAGCTTCTAGGGAAGTCCTGATGCATGATTGTGGCAAGTTGACACCAAACAAAATCAAAGGCAAGTTATCGGCAGCCGAAGCTGAAGTACAGAAAGGTCATGCCAATAACGGGACGCCATACCCAGCTAAATACGATCTCAGGGAGTACCCCAGTGGCTATGTCATCCCTAATTTCAAAAAGTTCAATCGAATACGGGATGTTGAGCAATATATTGCTCATTTTAATATGTCTACTGACCGAGGTAAGCAAACCAAGAACAGATCAAAGACTGATCAGTCTTGGAGACCAGTATTAGAAAGAATACCGACTCTGATAGAGAGAAGGAAGAAGATTTACTCCTTCAGAAAGAATAAAGTCCACAAAATATTTGAGGACGTCCTGAACAGCGGTCTGCAACTTCCAAATCAAAGAGAACACATGAAGCAAACATGACCGACAATCCCAATTATTGTGCATATCATAGAATGTTGGGGTATGTTATCAAAGACTGTTACGTTTTCAAGAACTGGGCTGAAGACCAATACAAGGTTGGAAAAATCTCACTGTTCTCTGATGTACTGGAGAACAACCAAGCTATAACCGTCAGGTCTATACAAAAAAAAATCAAAATCCTTGGGGGACAGACGGCTTAATAGTCCATTTCAGAAAATGACCCAGTTCACCGCAGTTTCTGTAGGACACACATCTGCCCAAAAAGACAAAGAGAATGTTGAAGCACCTTGAGAAAGTGCTAGGGACTAAATGAGGAAACCAAGCAAAACTCATCGTCTCGACCATTAACTCAGCTTCGTCAAACTCAAAGTTTAAGGAGCTTGAATAAGCGTACAACTTCAAACCTTAAGTCATTAAACTGGGAGTAAAAAAATGACCCCTAACTCGTTAAACTGGGAATAGATGACTCCTAAGTCGTTAAACCGGGAACAAATAAAATCCTCTAAAGGCGAATGATGAGTCGCTTCTGGCACTATTCCAGTGTAGCGATGTAGACGCCAACCGAAATCCAAATCCTCCAAATCCTTTAATGACAAATGATGAGTTGCTCCTGGCACTATACTTCAGTGTTAGCGTGCTGATGCCGAACCAAAACCAAAATTCCAAGTTCTTCCAAGGAAAATGATGAATTGCTCCTGGCACCCATGCTTCAGTGTTAGCAACGCTGATGGCAACCCGGAATCTAGAATTTCAACCCAAGTACAGCTAAAAAAACGGGTTAGTCCACAAGAGAAAGATGCATGAATGAAAATATGAAAAGGTTTCGTGAGTAAAAATAGCGAGACTACCCGCAAGGGCGCAAACTCGTTCAAAATAAAAGTCGACAAGCGCTTCCGAACTCAGAAGTCCTGCCAAACAGGAAAAAAACAGACAAGTCAAATTAAAGTCCCACCCGACTGTGCTTCCAAGCTCAAAAGTCCCGGTTGACGCATAGGAAACTCCAAAAACAAATCAAATCAACAAGTCAACCAACTTCCTTCCTCATCAGAATCATGCTCCGCCTTGGAAGGTCAGCCCCGCGTCGGAATCATGGTTTGACTTGGAAAATCTAGCTCCTCGTCGGAATAATGCTCCGCCTCGGAAAGTCTACGCCTGTATCGGAATCATGCTCCGCCTCAGAAATTTAGACTCTACGTTGGAATCAAGTTTCGTCTCAGAACCAACCCCTGTCGGAATCAAGCTCATTCGCGGAATATATGTACCCGTGTCGGAATCATGCTTCGCTTTGGGACATCGACCTCCATGTCGCCGAAAGGGAACCAAGTACCATCATCCACGTCGCCAACAGGGAACCAAGTATCGACCTCCATGTCGCAAATAGAGAACTAAGTCAACCTTGCTACGAAAGAAGATCCATCAATTTCATGCACGCGATGCATACATACATCATGCACTTATTGATGGGGGCACTTTGTTGGGGTCAAAATTTACACTCCTTTCTCTGGAAAGTCAAAGTCAACGCCCATACAAGTGGGCCCAAGCCTGAGTCTGAATCAAGCGGACCTGAGTCAAGTTCATGTTTAAGCAAGGGGTCGGCCCCCATGTCAAAAGAAGAAAAAGATTATGCAATAAGTAAATTTAATATATTTTTTATGAATAAATGTAAATTAAATGAAAAGTGTAAAAGCTATAAACAGTCAACCTTATGATGAAATAAAGAAGAATATTCTCTGAAAATTTAAGGTTTTGAGCCGTCATCTTTATTTTCCTCTCTCTGCTTCTCTTATAGGTTTTTTTCTTCTTCTAGAAATTTTGAGAAAGCTTTCTCTTTTTCTTCACTGCAAATCTACTTATACCTCAAAAACCCACACAAACAAAAAGAAAGAGAGAGGTCTTAATCTCCTTCTTCCTGTTCATCAAAGCCTAAGAAGTCAAAGAGAAAGAGGCAGAGGGGGAAAACGCGTCCCCAAGAAATCCCATGGCAATAAAATTCTAAATAAAAAATAGGATGAATTAAGATCGAACTAAAAGAAGCATGTGCTTCATAAATCGAAAGCAAACGCTTTCTGAAAGTGCAAACTTTCATCTATATGGTGCACCCTATGCAAACGCACAAGCGCCAAGGGCGCTTGCTGCAAAGTTCTATACGGGTACTACGTGCAATGCACGTGCGCCAGCGCTAAGGGCGTTTGCTGCAAAGTTGCGCATGGGCGCTAAGGACGCTTTCTGCAATATTGTGCACGCGCGCTAGCGCCAGCACAAATGAGTGGACCAAGGGCGCCACGTGAAAAGCACCGGTGCAAATGCATATCACCCCAAGAGCCACGTGCAATGCACTTGGGCCAACGCGAGCACAAGCGTACATCAGCGCCGAACAAGAACTTAAAAGTTAGCAATTTTTTTTTGCTAAGTATTGAAACCTAGGCTTCCCTAATGTTTCACCCCTCTTGGTAAACCAAGAGACCAACATGGGGATTTTATTATAAATACAAAAATTAAGTAATACTTAATCAAAATAAAACAAAGAAGGAAATTCTCTTCTTCCCAAAAATTGCACTATTTATTTCAAATAACCATATGCCATATTGAGTTTGCATGATTTGTACGACCCGTTAATCGGAGGTTCTCTCGCTATCGAAGCGAATGAAATTAACGACAGTTTCGTCCGCGGCTGCCGGAGATTAGGATTCTCACAATCAATAAACCCCAGTCTACCCCAGGTAGAGGAAATCTGTATAATGCTTGACGAGTGAGCGCATTCCTATCTCAATAGAGTGTCAAAAAAATGCTCTACACCTTTTTTGCGACGTGGACGGTCGATATTGCCCTTTTTGCGACGTGGACGGTCGATACATGACTTGATTCCTTTTTAGCAACGTGGAGGTCGATACTGCCATTTTTGCGACGCGGACGGTCAATACTGCCCTTTTTATGACGTGGCCGGTCGATACAGCCATTTTTGCGACGTGGACGGTCGATACTTGAATTGATTCCTTTTTAGCGACGTGGAGGTCGATACTGCCTTTTTTGCAATGTGGATGGTCGATACTGCCCTTTTTACGATGTGGACGGTCGATGCTTAACTTGGTTTATTTGATTTGATTTGCTCCGGTCTCATTTTGTAAGAATTTTTTAGCTTAGAAATACTATTGAGTTGGGGTTTGGAATTTGGGGATTTGGAATTTGGGTTCTTGGTTGGCATCATCACCACTAGCACTAAAGCGCAAGTGCCAAGAACGACTCATCATTTGTAGTTGAAGTATTTGGGGTTTAGGATTTTGGTCGGTATCAGCACTACTAACAATGAAGCATAGTGCTAGGGGCGACTTATCATTTGCCATTGGAGAATTTAGGGTTTAGGATTTTTGTCGGTATCAGAACTACTAGCATGAGGGCCAGGACCAACTTATCATTTACCGTTGGAGGATTTGGGGTTTGGGATTTTGGTCGGCATCAGCACCGCTAGCACTGAAACACGAGTGCTAGGAGTGACTCATCATTTGCTGCTGGAGGATTTGAGATTTGGGATTTTGGTTAGTATCAACACTGCAAACACTAAGTATAGTGTCAGGAGAGACTCATCATGTTCTTTTGGAGGATTTTGGTTACCGGTTTAACGACTTAGGGGTCATCTTTTATTCCCAGTTTAATGACTTAGGGGTCATCTTTAGACTTGATTTTCTTTCTTGGTGATGTCGGTGCATTTTTGCAGGGCTTTTTGAAATCAGCTTGTCCGTGTTTCAGAGAATTCATGCATAATATTTCTTTAGATATCGGCCATTGATGGACGGCATGGGCCTATTTCCCTCTACGCTTATCAACTGGTAGGATCCTCTGCCATACACCTTTATGATGACGTACATCCCTTCTCAATTTGGTTCAAATTTTCTCTTTGCATGTCGGTTAGGAATGGTTGGAATTTTGAGGACCAGCATCAATTCTCTTTTTTTTGAAGACGCGGAGATGTGTCATTTTATCGTAAGCACATGACATTTGGGCTCAGTACAACTCCAGATTTTGCTATACGTCGAGTCTTTTTTCTTCGAACGCATCGAGCTCTTTAAGCCGAAGGAGAGCATTTTCTTCTTTTGTCAGACCGTGCTAGACGACCATTCTTAAGCTTGGGATTTCTACTTCAAGGGGGATGATTGCTTCCACCCCGAAAAGTAGCGAGTATGGGATAAATTATGTTGGAGTGCGGTGCGTGGTACGATACGCCCACATCACCTCGTAGAGCTTGAAATCCCAGTCTCGTTTGTTTGCGAAGGTTGTTTTTTTTAGAGCTTGTATAGGGTTTTATTGAAAGCTTCAGCCAACCCATTAACTCTTGGATTGTAGATGGAGAAATGCCTCCAATCTATCTTGTGCTGAGAGGCGAATTTTGAGATTTTGAAGTTCTTGAAAGAAAGCCTGTTGTCGGAAATGATTCGCTTTGGTGTGCCAAAGCGATATAGAACGCTATGGAGAAAATATGTCAGGATATCTTTTTTCTTGACTTGTTTCCTTTTTTTAATTATTTTCAAAAGCTTTATTTTTATTTACTTTATTTTTGTATTTAGTAATTAGTAATTCTTTTCAAAACTTATTTTTAATTCATATGGATTTAACTGAAAATACCATCTTTCTTGTAGACCAACCCATAATCAGCATATGTGCTACAATCATACATCGTGCCACATGGCCTCCCAACTCATTCACTTTCCCACTTATTTGCCAAAGGAATTTTTTTATTTTTACTTTCTTATCAAAACTACTTTCTTACTACCTTTTTACTTTCTTATCAAAAAATATCTTACTATTTTTCTACCTTTTAACTTTCTTTATCAATTTCTATTTGCCAAACATCATATGTGAAAGAAATATGTTGGACCGACACCTTCTTCAAACCATGATAAATTATTCAATTCTTAGGAAATTGAGTGGTATCGGGAAAAAGGATATGATTTTTTCTTTTATCAAAGATCTGTTTATAGTAGTTTATATGGATTGGCATAACTTAGCAAGAATTTAAAATAGAAGAATAACAAATTTGTTTGCAAGTACCTACCCATGCGGTAGAATCCACATACATATGCTATCAAGGCTTTCATTCCATACCAATTGGCCATAGGATGCAAGTACTTAGGTAATAGATAACATGACTCATTTTGTTTTCAATGAAATACTTGTTAGTCTACATGGAATCTACCTATCACGATCCGGAAAAGGCACGTGACTGGCACTTGAATCACGTGAAGTCTATAGGACACATCTGATCCAAGTAAGCCAAAAGACCAGAAATCTAAACCTTTTTAGAAAATAGCGGAGGTGAAGTTTTGAAATAAAGGTATAATGAAAATCAAGTTCTTTCTTTAAATGCACAAGTAATGATATATGAAGATACAAGTGGACTATATACTATAATTGAAAATAATTTCGTCATTTGAAATTTGGGTAGCACCTCCATTGTAAATTTTGTACTAAAACCAATACATAGCAATAATAATAGGCATCCCCAAGCGGGAGCTAGGTCTTCGCCAATTGGCGGAGACAACCACATGAATACAGGTATACGACGCCAAAGGCGAAGATCAAACACAGAAAGAAAATAAAGAAACCCAAATATCATCAAGAAGCCAGAAATAAGAATAGATACATGAGCGTGACTCTAAGTCCGAAAGAATATACAAACTGTGGTTTCTAAGTCTACCAAATATACATAGTCTGGTTGATGGAGCTTTTAACTAGATGCAACTGAATAACTATACAAGTACAAATGGTGGTCACAATGCAAGTTGTAATACCCAGTTTTTTCTTATACGTCTAAATCCGTATTTCTTTTACCTATAAGATTTATTTATAATTATTTATTTAATTTCAAAATCCTATTAAACCCAGATCTTATCTTTCTTCCTCTGTCTCAGCCATTTTCCTGTTTAGAACACAAAACAAAATCTTTTCCATTTGATTTTCCCCCGCAGCCGTTTCAACCCAAACCCAAACTATAATTATTTGGCCCGGCCCTATTTTCCCTATCCTAACAATTCTAATTACTATTATTTTCTGCCCAATCCCAAGCCCACTTCGTTTCTTTTCCTTTTTATTTATTCTATATAATTCTGTCGGCCCATCTCCTTATTTTTCATTTAAATCTGTTTTCTTTTCCAGCCCGGCCACATCCTTTTTCTAATTTTTTTTCAAATTCTTTTTTTCACCCTTTGGCCCGGCCCACTGCCTGCAGCCCGCGTCCCCTCTCCACGCCCGCGCCCGCTTCCTCCTTACCCGACCCGACCCCCACTCCTGTTTATCTTCCTTCAATATTCCTCCAACGGCTCTCTTCCTATTCTCGCGCGCCCGTTCCTCCTCCGCCGCCTCCGCCCTCGCTCACGCTGCCGTTACTCCACGACGCGCATCCCCTCTCAAACCCCCATCGCTTCCGTTCTCTCTCACTCTCACACTCGAGTCCCTGTGCTCAACTCGCGACGACGACGACGACCAATTCCCAATTCTTCCATCACCTCCTCCACGTCGTCGCTTCACCACCGCCGACCACCGTCACTACCCTCCATCCTCCACTCCCGCTCACTCCTCCTCCCCTCCTCCTCCACTGCCCGAGCACTCACCTGCACACCCGAGCACGAGCCCCTGCGCCTCTCGCCGGCGAGTCCCTCTCTACATCTCGTCGCCATCCCCCTCACTCTCTCTCCTCACTGCACCCATCCGAGCTCCCCTCCTACTTCTCCTCTCCCCTGTGCTTTCTCTCTTTCTCTCTCTAACTCAGTCTTCTCTCTCCCTCTCTGATCATTGTCTCTTTCTCACTCTACAGCTCTCTCTCTGTCTACATCCCTCTGTCTCCTCTCTCACCACCTTCATCCTCATCAGCTCCAGCATCTTCTTCTTCGTCTCCTTTTCATTCTCTCGTCTCCGCTCAAAACCAAGATCCGGGCCTCCTCTCTTCCCCATGGCCGAGAATTCTACCTCCTCTCCATGTCCTCCTACCTTCTTGGCCGAGGCTGAGCTCCACCCTCTTCTCCTTCATTTAGCAACTCCTCATCAAGCACCCTGCTGCCTTGCCGTCGCTGCCCCGTGCTGTCGCTGTCGTCGACGTTTTCATCGCAATCATCGCCGTCACACCCACCGAACTGCCAAATCCAAGAGCCGAGCACGAGCCAAGACCGCGAACCTTGCACGCGTCATTCATCGCGCGTTCACGCCGTTACCACTGCCGTGCATCGCCAAGACGCCTCCAGGCAAGTTCTTTACTTTCTTACATGCTATTTTATCTATGTTACAAACCGACATCGTATATAAATCGTGCTTTACCTTTCCGTTAGATTATTCGACACAACTGTTCGATGCTTGTTCTCATAGGAAATCGTTATCAAATTAGGCGGAACTGGATAAATTACATTGGCTCTTGTAGAGATGAGTAACGTGTGCAAATTTCATTAGATAATACGACCGTTAAAGATTAAAATGACTATCCCCAAGTTTAATCGTAAAACTAGAATTTTCTTGCACCTGAAAACCGTTAAATTCACCATAAATCATATACATAGTGGAATGGTGCGTTCGAGGGCTCAAATCGAATCCGACTCGACGAACTTTAATCCTATACTGGTTTCCTGGCATTCCTGTACTTAAATTGTGATGATATTTGGATCGGAGTGCGACTCTGGACTGCAGTCCAGAGCGACTCCAGTCGTTGCTTGCTGTTCCGTATTCGGTGCCACAGGATTTCCTTAACTTGTAAGTTGCGGAACTCCTCTGTTATTTATAGGTGAATCTGTTAGCTAGAGAAAACAATTAGTTTCATCCTGTTTCGTTATCATTTACTATTTATTCTGTAATTTAAAAGATCGGGACGCATAACAGTCCCGACAGAATCAGAATTGACATATTAATAGTAAACAGTGTATATCTCCCGACGTACAGATGCGATTGAAGACCCGTCTATTGCGTTGAAAACCTTACTGAAAACCCTAGAATTCATCCAACTGTAGCGTCGCTAAAATCTGATCCCAACTGGGATTAAAATGCGTTGCGAAACGGACTTCTGATTCTGAAACCGGATTTCCAGCCGCGAGCGCTTAAAATGAAATGGTTATAACTATTGATCCCGGAACCCGATTGGCTTGAAACAAAATTCTATGGATGGACAACTGAACATACTAATTACTACCTGTTTATAATTTCGCTAAACTTTACACGTATTTTTCATGATAAATCGTGCAAGTGATAGACTGCTGTTTTTCTGACATCTTGATCGTGCTTCATATACTGTTTACGTGTCACATCACACTCATATCATTGTAGCGATAACCTAGTGATATCGTGCATTCACCCAGTGTTAGATTTTAGTGATGATTGTGGCAAGTACGTCAGTGTTCGTGTATCCGTGATTAAGTGAAAGTGATACGTACTTGTACACAATTAGTGACCCTATTATCCTATTGCATTGTCGACGTCTGTGGGATGCGTGTACGTGTGACTATAAGTGGTATGGGACACTTATGGAAGCGCTTGCACGGGTGTCACAGATAAGGCATCCGACACTGCCATTTATCTTAGGTATTAGTCGGGACGTGCTTGATGGAGGTCCTGCCTCCAGTTCTCGCGCAGACTTGTCACGGATCGATTAGTATTTAGGGTTGTGGTTAGCGTTTGATGTAGACCACGGGGTGTGGGGTAGTTTAAGTGTGAGTTCAATAGAATCTCGGGAGTCCCATGCCGGCTTATACATTTAGGGAGTTATATGGAGATTTACAGGGTACGTGATATATACACCGTGATATTCTTGTTACATGTTGGGCCCATGGTCCCTTGCCCTTGGGTTCTACCCTTGGGTGGAGGACACTCGCGAGTGGTTGACTCTCACACTTGGACTGACGATAGGCTTAGTGACCTGTGCAGTGAGACTTAGAGACTGATAGGGATACTGGCATTTATATTCCTTATATACTGTGTTGACATACGTGACATATCGTTCTACTGCTTTATTGTTCCGCTGCATTGATTACCGCACAATCATTTTTCATGATGTCATTGATTTACTGCTTCACATATCTATTACCACTGTTAGAGCTGTCACTTGATTTTATACATACTATATTGCTATTGTGTCGCTCTGACGACCTGAGTATGCATGCTCAGTGTGAGGAGAAGATTTAGCCTGGACCAGAACTAGACGTGCATCACGGACTTCTTGACTTGCCTTTCCGAGTTACATTCGTTTGTTCCACTTCAGGTCAGTTTATATTATTGTATCTTTCAGTTACTGCATTTCTCATTACCTGTGCATCATTTACTGTTTACCATGATAAACTAGAAGCCGAAGTGTGACTACGGCAGGACATTTCCTTGACCGTAGGAGCATGGCTGGCCTTGTCTACCCCTCGTATTCCGTATTTTGGGAAGCGGGGCGTGACATGGTTTAGTTGGTATCAGAGACAGGTTTTGCATCGATTGGGATTGCATTTTTCCGTGTATAGTTTGGCAATCTAAGACATTACTCGGTCTAGATTGTAAACTTGTCAATCTTGATCCATATTCATATCGTGTGTTCAGCTATCTATTCGTTATGGTTTACTTAAAATCATACCGTTGATTCTCCACTTGTAATAAAATTCATCATCTCTAATATTCTTGAATCCTTGTCCTATCCATATTATATTTTGATTCGTTTAGCTTGTGACTTATATCATCCTCGAAATTGTTGTTTCAGGATCATGTCTTCCAACGACTCTTCCTCTATCACCCCTCCTCAGAATCCGACTGTTGAGATCCTTAGTGTATTGCAAGGTTTAAAGGAAGCCCAGGAGTGAACAAACGACTTAGTAGCTGAAGCGCTGAGAAGACAGGTGAGTCAGACCCCAGCGGGAGTCTCCTATCATAAAGGGATCCCTATTAGACGAGGGAAAGAGAAGAAGATGAAGCGTCAACAGAAGCATCAGAAGAACCCTTGCTGTGGATATTGTAAGTGGCTAGGACATCTTCAGAAGGATTGTCGCCGTGCCCAAGGGAAATGTCTGATATGCGGTTCCGACAAACATCTCATCAACGGTTGCCCAGAAAGGAAAGAACTACAAGGAGGAAACTCGTCCATACTCCCCACTTCTGCCAAGTGAGGATTATCGCGTAGTTCGGACTTCGACGATGAGGCGGATCAAACGCAGGATTCAACTCACGCGACGAGAATGCAATGTTATAGTAGTCGAAGAATGATTTTCCATGTTATCTACTTTCAGTAATAATATTTTCGTTTTTATGGATGTTTCCTTCCGTTTGAAATCTTATATCCTTTGAACTTTTGGGTTGAATGCAATAAAAAGTTGAATCATAATATATGTATTATTCTCATGCTTTCTCTATATCAAATTCTATTCATTATCACAGTATTTTAAATTCTGAGCTTTCAATTCCTGCAACCGCACATCTTCCTATACTTCGTACCTTGAGCTTTTCCCTTGATGTATCCCACTATCAGATCATGACTTTTCTTTTCTGACCATGGCCCACCCTGGAGCAGCGCCACAACTAGACGAGGATGCACAGTCTTGCGTTTCTTTAGACCGCACGCTGAAGAATTCTGACGATGAGATCAACAGCCCCAGGTCGGTTTCAAAAACAACGATTCAGAGGACGAAAGAGTAGCCGCCCCAGAGTTTAACGTGATAGCTGATTCCGACGTAGAAGAAGAAGATCCTGAAGAGAACCCTATAGAAGAAGACCCGATAGAGGAAGATCCAAATCCAGTGGAGGGAGACCCCATGGAAGAGAACCCAGAAGGAAAGGATCACATGGAATCAGATCTCGATGAAGAAGCTCTATCCGAGGAAGAAGGACCAGAAGATCAAGATCCTGTGGTGGAAGGACTTCCAATAGAGATATCTACGAGGCGCTATGGAAATGGACGCCCCTACCTGAGTGCGCGAGCCTACCGCAACCTACTGAATCTCCACAACCACAACTGACGGAAATTTTTGATGTTGTCCTGCTGGCCAAATAAACTGTGTATAGTTTAAGGCCACTTTTCGCCTTTGGGGATGCCTTGTTTCAAATCTTCTTGAATGAAATAAATCTTCTGAGTTTGTAAACCTTTTGATTATTGGTTCGCTTAATACTTGTTTGTTGACCATATCCATTTATTTTTCTGCTGAGTTCCCTGACTGTCCACCCCTACTCATTGTATAGTTTTCACCCCGTTTCGATTAGAAAGTACCGCACCCTGATCCTTGGAATGAGCCATCCTTCATCTCTCGTCTGTGCCCCGTTTGAGATCCTTCTGGGAGGTGAACAGTTCTTGTGAAACTTCCGAGTTCATTAACTTTTCAAATTTTTGATTCACATGATGTACCGACCAGTATACTCTCCATACATTTTTCTCCTTATAGTCTTTTACTGCTCACCCTTACTTCCTGTGCAGACCCGATCACAGTCTCCTTGATTTTCAACCTAAAGCCGCCACCCACCAACCTTCGAATGATCCACACTCTCTTGAAATCATTACCCTAGCTAGCCGATACAATTTTGTGTTCTTCCTATTACCCTAACTATATATAGGGACAGTGATTCAAAATTTAGTTTTCATTATTTTAGTCCGTGTTATTAATTACTCCGTTTTTATATTTTAAGTACACTATTAGTATTCTCATTTTCAGTAGCGCAACCTTACACCGCGCATATTTTGTTCCATGTTTCTTATTTCACGATACGAGTTTTCTAAGTTATTTTAAAACTATCTGATCGATATACCCTCCAAAAATGTTTTAACCTACCAACTAATCTTTCATTACATTAGTGTAGTTACTTTATTTTCGAGAATTGTGCCTATAATTACTATTATAAATAGTTGAGCCTTATACTATTTTTCTGTTTTCTATTTTGATATACTTAGATGTGCACACATTTGGTTTCGACGTTTACCGAGCACACTTTGATTAATATTATTCG
Organism: Agapanthus africanus; assembly: GCA_030015575.1. Lineage (NCBI taxonomy): Eukaryota > Viridiplantae > Streptophyta > Magnoliopsida > Asparagales > Amaryllidaceae > Agapanthus > Agapanthus africanus. Next base: position 459,737,281 of record JASDDO010000019.1, on the reverse strand, counting down.
TTGATTGCTACCTATATTCTCGTATATTTGTAGTTGCCCTTATAGTGTTCTTGTATTATGCTTTTAGGCCTAACTTTTGTATGTGGTTCTTATATATATGTATGTACCCTCAAAACTTTGTCTAACCGTTTTTAAGTAAATCCACATGTATTAGAGTTCGATATGATAACTCTTCGCTTATTATTTTTATAGCTGGTCGTCTATTTTAAATTTCGAGGACGAAATTTTTGTAAGGGTGGTATGATGTAATACCCAGTTTTTTCTTATACGTCTAAATCCGTATTTCTTTTACCTATAAGATTTATTTATAATTATTTATTTAATTTCAAAATCCTATTAAACCCAGATCCTATCTTTCTTCCTCTGTCTCAGCCATTTTCCTGTTTAGAACACAAAACAAAATCTTTTCCATTTTATTTTCCCCCGCAGCCGCTTCAACCCAAACCCAAACTATAATTATTTGGCCCGGCCCTATTTTCCCTATCCTAACAATTCTAATTACTATTATTTTCTGCCCAATCCCAAGCCCACTTCGTTTCTTTTCCCTTTTATTTATTCTATATAATTCTGTCGGCCCATCTCCTTATTTTTCATTTAAATCTGTTTTCTTTTCCAGCCCGGCCACATCCTTTTTCTAATTTGTTTTCAAATTCTTTTTTTCATCCTTTGGCCCGGCCCACTGCCTGCAGCCCGCGTCCCCTCTCCACGCCCGCGCCCGCTTCCTCCTTACCCGACCTGACCCCCACTCCTGTTTATCTTCCTTCAATATTCCTCCAACGGCTCTCTTCCTATTCTCGCGCGCCCGTTCCTCCTCCGCCGCCTCCGCCCTCGCTCACGCTGCCGTTACCCCACGACGCGCATCCCCTCTCTAACCCCCATCGCTTCCGTTCTCTCTCACTCTCACTCTCGAGTCCGTTTGCTCAACTCGCGACGACGACGACGACCAATTCCCAATTCTTCCATCACCTCCTCCACGTCGTCGCTTCACCACCGCCGACCACCGTCACTACCCTCCATCCTCCACTCCCGCTCACTCCTCCTCCCCTCCTCCTCCACTGCCCGAGCACTCACCTGCACACCCGAGCATGAGCCCCTGCGCCTCTCGCCGGCGAGTGCCTCTCTACATCTCGTCGCCATCCCCCTCACTCTCTCTCCTCACTGCACCCATCCGAGCTCCCCTCCTACTTCTCCTCTCCCCTGTGCTTTCTCTCTTTCTCTCTCTAACTCAGTCTTCTCTCTCCCTCTCTGATCATTGTCTCTTTCTCACTCTACAGCTCTCTCTCTCTCTGTCTACATCCCTCTGTCTCCTCTCTCACCACCTTCATCCTCATCAGCTCCAGCATCTTCTTCTTCGTCTCCTTTTCATTCTCTCGTCTCCGCTCAAAACCAAGATCCGGGCCTCCTCTCTTCCCCATGGCCGAGAATTCTACCTCCTCCCCATGTCCTCCTACCTTCTTGGCCGAGGCTGAGCTCCACCCTCTTCTCCTTCATTTAGCAACTCCTCATCAAGCACCCTGCTGCCTTGCCGTCGCTGCCCCGTGCTGTCGCTGTCGTCGACGTTTTCATCGCAATCATCGCCGTCACACCCACCGAACTGCCAAATCCAAGAGCCGAGCACGAGCCAAGACCGCGAACCTTGCACGCGTCATTCATCGCGCGTTCACGCCGTTACCACTGCTGTGCATCGCCAAGACGCCTCCAGGCAAGTTCTTTACATGCTTACATGCTATTTTATCTATGTTACAAACCGACATCGTATATAAATCGTGCTTTACCTTTCCGTTAGATTATTCGACACAACTGTTCGATGCTTGTTCTCATAGGAAATCGTTATCAAGTTAGGCGGAACTGGATAAATTACATTGGCTCTTGTAGAGATGAGTAACGTGTGCAAATTTCATTAGATAATACGACCGTTAAAGATTAAAATGACTATCCCCAAGTTTAATCGTAAAACTGGAATTTTCTTGCACCTGAAAACCGTTAAATTCACCATAAATCATATACATAGTGGAATGGTGCGTTCGAGGGCTCAAATCGAAGCTGACTCGACGAACTTTAATCCTATACTGGTTTACTAGCATTCCTGTACTTAAATTGTGATGATATTTGGATCGGAGTGCGACTCTGGACTGCAGTCCAGAGCGACTCCAGTCGTTGCTTGCTGTTCCGTATTGGGTGCCACAGGATTTCCTTAACTTGTAAGTTGCAGAACTCCTCTGTTATTTATAGGTGAATCTGTTAGCTAGAGAAAACAATTAGTTTCATCCTGTTTCGTTATCATTTACTATTTATTCTGTAATTTAAAAGATTGGGACGCATAACAGTCCAGACAGAATCAGAATTGACATATTAATAGTAAACAGTGTATATCTCCCGACGTGCAGATGCGATTGAAGACCCGTCTATTGAGTTGAAAACCTTACTGAAAACCCTAGAATTCATCCAACTGTAGCGTCGCTAAAATCTGATCCCAACTGGGATTAAAATGCGTTGCGAAACGGACTTCTGATTCTGAAACCGGATTTCCAGCCGCGAGCGCTTAAAATGAAATGGTTATAACTATTGATCCCGGAACCCGATTGGCTTGAAACAAAATTCTATGGATGGACAACTGAACATACTAATTACTACCTGTTTATAATTTCGCTAAACTTTACACGTATTTTTCATGATAAATCGTGCAAGTGATAGACTGCTGTTTTTATGACATCTTGATCGTGCTTCATATACTGTTTACGTGTCACATCACACTCATATCATTGTAGCGATAACCTAGTGATATCGTGCATTCACCCAGTGTTAGATTTTAGTGATGATTGTGGCAAGTACGTCAGTGTTCGTGTATCCGTGATTAAGTGAAAGTGATACGTACTTGTACACAATTAGTGACCCTATTATTCTATTGCATTGTCGACGTCTGTGGGATGCGTGTACGTGTGACTATAAGTGGTATGGGACACTTATGGAAGCGCTTGCACGGGTGTCACAGATAAGGCATCCGACACTGCCATTTATCTTAGGTATTAGTCGGGACGTGCTTGATGGAGGTCCTGCCTCCAGTTCTCGCGCAGACTTGTCACGGATCGATTAGTATTTAGGGTTGTGGTTAGCGTTTGATGTAGACCACGGGGTGTGGGGTAGTTTAAGTGTGAGTTCAACAGAATCTCGGGAGTCCCATGCCGGCTTATACATTTAGGGAGTTATATGGAGATTTACAGGGTACGTGATATATACACCGTGATATTCTTGTTACATGTTGGGCCCGTGGTCCCTTGCCCTTGGGTTCTACCCTTGGGTGGAGGACACTCGCGAGTGGTTGACTCTCACACTTGGACTGACGATAGGCTTAGTGACCTGTGCAGTGAGACTTAGAGACTGATAGGGATACTGGCATTTATATTCCTTATATACTGTGTTGACATACGTGACATATCGTTCTACTGCTTTATTGTTCCGCTGCATTGATTACCGCACAATCATTTTTCATGATGTCATTGATTTACTGCTTCACATATCTATTACCACTGTTAGAGCTGTCACTTGATTTTATACATACTATATTGCTATTGTGTCGCTCTGACGACCTGAGTATGCATGCTCAGTGTGAGGAGAAGATTTAGCCTGGACCAGAACTAGACGTGCATCACGGACTTCTTGACTTGCCTTTCCGAGTTACATTCGTTTGTTCCACTTCAGGTCAGTTTATATTATTGTATCTTTCAGTTACTGCATTTCTCATTACCTGTGCATCATTTACTGTTTACCATGATAAACTAGAAGCCGAAGTGTGACTACGGCAGGACATTTCCTTGACCGTAGGAGCATGGCTGGCCTTGTCTACCCCTCGTATTCCGTATTTTGGGAAGCGGGGCATGACACAAGTGTACCCCACCTACCAAAACAAATCACCCGGAAGGAAAATGTGTGCCAGCTAGCCACTACTGAATCCGTGCGGTCAAACCTGCAAGAAAACTGTGGCACAACAGGGGTGAGTTGACAACTCATGAGTAGAAGACATCACCGGGTAGAAATCGAATGTATGACAATCTCCTAATTCATACAGTAAATAATAATAATAACATCGAGTGGTAACACGGGTGATAATGTAAACATAAGTATAACAATGCTAATGTAATCATGTCCGTGTCACAAAGTGGTACCATGTCATCTGTATCATATATATATATGTATGTATGTATGTATATATGTATGTATATATGTATGTATAGGTGTATCATCCAACGTGTGCCCAACAACGACACACCAAATCATCATAAATACCTGAGTGCCCAGCATCGACACTCAAAAATATCATAAAACCGTGTCCAGCAGCGACACATAAGTCCTTATATCTCGGACGCCGTCTCATCGGATCGGCCCTCATGCCCATCTAATCTCACGACTCCGGTCGGTATCCTCTGGATATCCGCCGAGCCAAACTATCACCGGTCGGTAGTGCTCCCCTTCCGGGCTCAACGTCTCTCTATACGATATTCTTTCCCTGGGGTACCGTACCGGGTTCACCATGTCCCCGCAGACGGTGCCTCCTCTCTTCTCGAATCGGTTATACATATAGTTCAGAACCGAGAAAAATCATGGTGGACGCCACACATCATATCAAGGAAAACCGCAATTTTCTTTTAAAATGATTATAAGTTTTCAAAATTCACATGCGGTTTCCCAAATCCAGAAATCTTATGAAAACCGAAATCTCATAAACATGAGCCAATAATGAAACAATGATTACCGGCACAGAGCTAATCTACAGTGCATAACCAGAATGTATATCTAAATGAATGTGGAATTTAACTAAGTAAGAAATGCAATATCTAAACTTGCCTGTGAGATCCTGAATGATAAGCAATACAATTAAGTTACAAGCTATCAGGTTGTACGAGTGAAGTAACAGTTTCTAATGTGTACGTGGCTTGGCGATTGCCGATAATGAGTGTGTGAGCCGGCGAGTATGTGTACGTGCAACATGCGCATCATCGGTAATGGTGCATGTGTCCTAGCAGACGAGGTCAAAACAGCTAATGAAAAGAACATGTATATATAAAATGCAAAGAGAATAATATGAGCATAGCAGAAAAGTAAACTGTAAATATAACAATATAAAATATATAGCTACATACGAGCCATACAGTTACAGTATTTAAAATAGCACGAATCGTTGTTTTTAGAAAGATAGGAGGCTACGGTGTTTTTTGAGAAAAAGATACCATTTGAGAATCCGTAGTGTCCCTCGGGGTTGTCTTTGAAAATACACAACGATCCATTAGTTTTGAAAATAGGTATGACTCTAATTATACTCTAATACCTACTTAAGTGATTAAAAGACTAAACTAATCCCGAGTCGAAAGTGATTAGAAATCTATAACATTTCCGAGTCGATACATCCATCAGTCGGCGATCCAGTCTTGTATTATCACGTATGGTATAGTTCCTCATATGGCATCCTCAAGTCAAGAGTGCGTATCAATCATCATATATATCATATCTTGTACGATATAATCTGTCGTACGATATCCTTGAATCAAGAATATGGGTCAATTATCATATATATCATATCTCGTACGGTATAATCTGTCGCACGATGTCATAATTCAAGGGTACAGATCTATGGTCACGTATATTCTATCATCTCATCTAGTCACATGTCATCATATGTTATATGTATTTCGCCCAAATATCATGTAATATCTCATGTCATAACATAGTGTTTCGATCTCAATTCATATATCATAAACTCATGACATCATGTTCGGTCATATCGACTCATATCCTTCTAACATATCATATTATCATCTTATACGTATATGTATACATATATATATATATATATATATATATATATATATATATATATATATATATATATATAGGAACACACACACACATATACATATACACACATATCATACCAAGTGTGTGCGTGTGTGACAACATATATCCCAAAGGCTCAAGACTAAGAGAAATAGGGCTAAGGATATACCTTCCTACGAGTACGCTTAGTCTAACCTATAATATCTTAGAACCCTATTAGCTAAGTATACATATCCAACATTGACACACATACACACACACACACACACACACACACACACACACATACCCTAATCTACGGTTGCGGGGGTGCTATACGCCATCCATATGACTTCGCCCGTAGATATACATCTACTCACCTACTATCCTTGCTTTAGCCAAAGTCGATGATGCCTTGCTCTTCTTTGTCTTCTTGAAAGTCCACGCGAAAGTACCTACAGTTCAACACACGTCGTATCGACATCAAAATCAAGTCCGGAAACCGATATGGCAAACGAGACATACATATGTTAGAACTTATGGTCTATGCATGCAAGAATAACTAAACAACTCTCGACGTTGACGTACAAACGTCAAACGACCGGGTCAAAACTCAAATACCAAAACTCAAGTTAATAAAAATCGTGAAACGAAAACAACAACTTGGAAAAACACTCCCAGATTTTACCCTAGAAGAAATTAGGACATTTTGCATATGTGGTAGGTCTAAATACCAGATGATTGAACCATGGACCAAGAACGAAGCCTGGATTCCATGCCCAGGCCGCAAATTGCGGCCAGAAGGTATGTTTTGGCGGCCAGATGGGGGATTTGGGGGCTCGGGTCTCTCGAGTATGTTCCTAATGGACTGCGCATCCCTCTGTGTTTGCTAAATATTTTTCCGAGTCTTCGAGTTATAGCAGATCCTATTTGATCATCACATTTCCACAAAAACCCGATATCGGAAAATTCCAAGTTCATGATTGGGACTTCTAAACTCAGTTTGGTCCAGAATTCTATCACTAAAAAGGTTGTAGTCACTAACTAAGCCTCAAATACACCTCCATAACTCAAAACATCCACTAGATCTCATTCTAGAATTTTCCAAGATCATTAACCTTCACTTATCTAACTCTAATCCACTATAGGAGATTAGGAAAACTTAATACTTAACTAAAAGTGAGGAATTTACCTTCCAAGAGCAACCCAAGAAATTTCTAGGATGACCAAAGTGTTCAAAGTCCCAACTTGATCCTACCATGGTGTTTGTATTGATGTGAGGAATAATTTTTGTGAAGGTGGTTATTGGTTTTAGGGTGGTGGTTTTGAGGATGGACTTGGGGTGGTAGTGAGGTGGTGGAGGAGTTAGAGAAAAATGAAGGAGATGAAGAAGAATTGGAGGTAAAGAAATGAAGAAGAGCCATGCAGTGTGTGGAACCTTCTCATTCTTTCTCTCTCACACACACATGCTCTTGTCCCCACCCTCACTTATGTATTCTTTTTTTTTTCTTTTTTTTTTTCTTTTAAAAAAACAAAACCATTTAAAAGCAAATGAAGCCATGGTTATCAATATGAACAATTGTTACAATATGATATGTTGCATGTCATGATACATAAATAAAGTCAATACATAATTAGTAAAATATTAATCAAGATTAGCATTAAACTTGTATATATATAATTGTATAATAATTTATAAAATGTCCAAATCAAATAAATGCTTCCATAATCAACAATTCATATAAATTTCCAAATATTTTCCAAACTATATGTATATAATCATACTATTCCATTAAAACTAATTTCTATACTAATATTCATTAAATTTATTATTTTATTTATTTAAATTCCGAAAATAATATTTTATATTTATGAAATGTTACACTACCAGGCTGGTAGAAAAACAATTTTCGTTTATGAAACCATAGTTCGCACACATGCATATCGTGATTTTATTTTAAGTCGATCGAAGCCATGGTTTCAGAATCATTCATGTTTTTAGGTCTCTAGCATTTTTAAGCCATTGATGGATTCGTCAAATACCATTAATACCCTTCTTTGTCCCACATGCGTCCATATAAGAAGATAATATAATATGAATGCTCAAACAAAAGGAGTTAGGGAAATGATTCAGATGATATTAATCGCATATGATCACATATATTTATAACTGAGTTTGTTATAGATGTACAAGATATTGTGCTAACAATATACATATCATTATACTAACAAACTATAAATTGTTAAGCAACAGTTTATATACTTAGTTTGATTTTTATTTATTTGATCCATGATATCTATTACACCCCTGCAAGCGAAACGCCGATGACATCATATTAAGCTTGTCACGAAACCGGGTAAGCCTTTTGATGCTCAACGGTTTGGTTAATATATCTGCGATTTGATCTACAGTGGAAATGAATCGAACATCAAGCTCTTTCCGTGCAACCTTTTCGCGAAGAATTTCGGCCGAGGTCGAGGCCGAGGACGATCGACTGGTGGAAGAGGGAGACCGAATGTTCAATGCTATAATTGCAAGAAATTCGGTCACTACGCAGCAGACTGTTGGGGAAAAACAGTCGAGGAAAAATCAAATTTTGTGGAGAAAGAAGATTACAATGACGATGTACTTCTGCTGGCTTTTAAAGGTGACGAAGAAAGTGCCGACACTTGGTATCTCGATACTGGTGCAAGTAATCATATGTGTGGCAAGCGAAACATGTTCGTAGACTTGGACGAATCGGTGAGTGGCCAAGTCATATTCGGTGACTGTTCGAAGGTACCAGTAAAAGGCAAAGCTAAAATTTTAATTCGACTGAAAGATGGATCACAAAATTATATCGAAAATGTGTATTATGTGCCGAATATGAAAAACAACATCTTGAGTTTGGGACAACTCTTAGAAAAGAATTTCGATATTCATTTAAAGAATCGAACTCTTTTCTTAAGAGATAACCGAATGAAGTTGATAGCAAAAGTGCAGATGACGAAGAATCGGCTATTTCTATTGGATATCAAATATAGTGAAGCAAAGTGTCTAAAATCATCGGTGAAAGATTCGGCTCGGTTATGGCATATGAGGTATGGACATCTCAATTTCGGCGGACTAAACTTGTTGGCGAGGAAGAACATGGTCAAAGGTTTGCCGATTATGAATGAACCGAAAGAGTTATGTGAAGGGTGTTTACTTGGTAAACATCACCGAGCAAGTTTTCCAAAAGAAGCCGAGTTCAAGGAGCCATTACAACTTGTCCACACCGATGTATGTGGACCAATTACTCCAAATTCATTTGGTGGAAAAAGGTACATTCTAACATTTATTGATGATTTCACAAGGAAAACATGGGTATATTTTCTAAAAAATAAATCGGAAGTTTTTGAAAATTTTAAAAGATTCCAGCTTGTTGGTTGAATCCCTTCGCGACAAGTGGAGCTTTAAATCGCTCAGTAGTCCCATCAGCTTTCTTCTTTATTCGGAATACCCATTTGCAACCAATCATGTTCATGTCCGATGGAGGTGAAACTAAAGTCCAGGTTCCATTCTTGATGAGAGCATTGTATTCGGCATCCATAGCCATATGCCGATGCGAATCCTTTGATGCTTGAGAAAAACAAGCTGGTTCAACCTTTGCGCTTGTATCGACATGAAGTGCATACTTAGGATTTGGTTTTCCGATGCTGTGAGAAAGTCTAGTTTGCACCGGGTGGCTAGAATTTGAAGCACTAATCTGTAAATCATTTGGATTAGTGCCTTGGGTATTATTTTAGTTTTAAAGTGAGCAAGCATGTTGATCATATGGAGGAGAATGAGATGGAGTTGGTGTATCTAAATGATGTTCATCAGGATTTTGAATGGATGGGATGGTGTGTGAACGAGGCAAAGTGGATCCAACCAAAGCATTTGAGCTTTCGAGTGAAGGCATTGGACGTGTTGGTGTAGTAAAATGACATGGATATATTGATGGTGGAGAACCTAAGCATACAAGTTGTGGTATCTTTGCTGCTGCTTGAGAAGGAGCATTCTCTGCAAATGAAAAAAAATCCTCATTAAAAATCACATCACGAGAAATGAACACCCGGCTTGTAGCTACATGAAGACAACACTATCCTTTGTGCTCATAACTATAGCCGATGAATGTGCACCGAGCCGAACGATAGTCAAATCGATTTGGATTAAAAGATCGAAGATTCAGATAGCAATCACATACAAAAACCGTAAAAACCTATAATCTACTAGAGTATGAAATAACTTTTTAATTGGAGATGAGTTTGCTAAAATTCGTGTCGGTAAACGATTGATCAAGAATATCGCGGTGCGAAAAGCCTCGACCCTAGTAATTGCATAGAATGTTGGCTCGAGCAAGTAATGTGAGTCCCACATCCATAATATGTTTGTGCTTTCTCTCTGTGGACCCATTTTGCTCATGGGTGTAAGGACATGAAAATCTATGAGAAATACCATTTTTAGAGATATATTTAGCAAATTTTTGAAATTCGCCACAGCCATCTGTTTGCAAATATTTGATCTTATGGTTAAGAATATTTTCAACGTTCTTTTTAAATTGAATAAATATGCTCAATGCCTCAGATTTGTGTCTAATAGTAAACAACCATGTATAACCATTATATGCATTAACAAAATGAATATATTATCGAAATCTATGAGTAGAATCAACTGGAGCAGGACCCCAAATATTACTAAAAATAAGTTCCAAAGGAGCATTCACAATAGAAAAACTAGGAAAGAAAGGCAATTTGTGACCTTTTCCTAATTGACAAGAATGACAAAAAGCAAGAATACGAGACTTTACAGGAAGCTCGTATTTATTTAAAATAAAACGAGTAGTCCTTGCACTTGGATGGCCTAAGCGTTCATGCCATTTGTCTGTGGAAGTACGTTCCCCAATCAACGCATAAAGGCCTTTATTTGCATAATTATGATGCTGTCTGGATTCCATAGCTATCAGGTATAGATCACCATCAGTCTTGCCTTGAAGAAGAATTGCCTTCGACCGTCAGTCCTTAATAGCAAAGTCATGAGCAGAAAATTCAAACAATGTGTCTTTATCTTTGCAAAATTGTTTAACAGAGAGTAGATTCTTGGTAATCATTGATACATGAAGAACATTATTCAACTTAAACAAGCCTTTAGAAGTTTGTAAAGTAGCAGAACCAAGATTAGAAATTGGCAAACCCGCACCATCGCCAACATGAAGAGTTTCGGGTCCATGATACTCTGTGCTCAGAGACAGATTATTGATATCATTAGTGGTATGATTGGTAGCCCCAGAATCAGGATACCAAGAGCCATTGTCTACGGAGGAAGTAGAGACTATGTGTGCAGATGGATAGTTATTGGTGTCCGAGGAAGATGGTCCATATGCCAAGTCGAAGCGGTGGAAACATTTGAGAGCCGAGTGGTCTATACGACCACATAATTGACATGTTATATTATTCGAACTATGAGATAAATAATTACCTCTACCGCCACCGCGTCCACGACGATATCCATGTCGTCCACCACCATAATTTGTGCCATGATTTGAAGGACTAAAATTTTGAGGAGGATTGGTAGAGTTGTATGTGCCACCACGACCACGGCCTATTGACGAAGATCTTGATGCTGTATGAGCGGTTGGGGACTCAAGTGCTTGATTAACATGGCGATTCATATGGATCTCATAATTCAACAAAAGATCTTGTAAGTCTTCAAGAGAGATCGAATCTGCTCTTATGGTTATCGATACGACAAAAGCCTCATAATCAGAATCGAGGCCTCCAAGAATAAATAAGATGAGTTCTTGATCGGTGACTGGATCATTTGCAGCAGCCAAAGAATCTGCTAGAGAGAGAGCTTTCTGAAGATAATCAAACATTAAAGTTACCTTTCTTCAGAGTTTGTAACTCAAATCGGAGTTGAAGAATCTGAGCATGCGAGTTCAATGCATATAGGCGAGCAAGAGTGTTCCATATACCATAGGAAGTGGTTTGAGACGCTACTTGAGCCAAAACAGACTCGCTGATTGATGCAAACAACCAACCAAGCAGCAGTTGATCTTGACGTTTCCAGCGTAAGTATTCTGGATTTTCCTCAACACTAGACTCAGTCGATAGTTGATTAGTCAAGGACAATGCTATGAACCTTGATAGGCGTGGAAATGATCAATCTACATAACCTATAAGATCATATCCATGAAGAACAACAGAAAATTGAGTCTTCCATAGCAAATAATTTGATCGATCAAGATGAATGGGAACTAAGTTTAATAGATTTGGAGTGGGTGCAGTGGGATTGGTGATGGTGGAAAGTGCATCGCTTAAAGGAAAATGAAGCATATTGTGGTATAAACTATGAGCAACAGTGGATCGATTGAGTTCTGATACCCTATAAGAACTTAATATAATATGAATGCTCAAACAAAAGGAATTAGGAAAATGATTCAGATGATATTGATTGCATCTGATCACATATATTTATAACTGAGTTTGTTATAGATGTAAAAGATATTGTGCTAACAATATACATATCATTATACTAACAAACCATAGATTGTTAAGCAACAGTGATGGAGGTTGTGATCTCCTTCAGATGTTATCTTCCACTGATCTGTAGCAAGCGTCGATGGATGGCTGAGATTGAGTTTGAGGGTTGCCTTTTGATGCGTGTGGGTCTCAATGGGCTTGATTTGGGGAATGAAGCCGAGCTACCTGCAAAGAAGTCCCGGGGTGGTTGTACCACAGTGGACCCTCCGATGATCAAGTTAGTCGGGGTATTTTGGTAGAGTAACGGCCTATTGGGGTAAAAATTGCCTTACCTGAGTCGTTTGAAGAGGGGTTTATATAGTGGCAGCCATGGACTGGCGGGCGTGAGATTCACGCCGGCCGTTACGCCCCTGGGCGTTACGCCTACGTGAAAGGCGAGATCCACCATTAATGACGAGATACGGTCGTTAATGGGGGAACGTGATGGAGTGGAACGCGGGATCGTGGGCGGGGGATATCTCACGACTGGTGAGATTCGCGGAGCCATGGTGGAGACGCCTGTGATCTGTGCAGTTAGTCGGTCAGTAATACTGAGGAAGATAAGCTCGGCGGGAGGCTCGGGAACGAGCGGGAGGCCGAGGAAGCTTGGTTCCGCGATATCTCAGAGGCGAGCTAGGAGGGCCGAGGGAGCTCAGCGTGTGGCAGGGCTCAGAGGCGAACCAATGGTTGTTTGGAAGACGAGCATAAGAGAAGTCTGGGAGGCCATCGAAGGTCGGGAACATCCTCTGGAGGAAGGCCCGGGATATGCTTCCAATGTACCCTTCTTGCTCTTCTCTCGTAAGTTTTGGGACACGTCATCTGCCACGTGTCATGATCTGGAGAGTCCTCAGTACCGAGCATCATCATTAGCCCCCCACTCTCGGACCAACCTATTCATGGGTCAGGTCGAGAGTGGTCTGATCGGTCGCCTGGGCCAAGTTCTTATTTGAAGACCTCGTCGGCACAGATTCCCAAGCAATTAGTCGTATTTCTTTTCGATGACGTCAGCGGATCAGGGGAGAGATCTTGCATTAAAGAGGAAGCGCCGATACGGGTCTACGTTTGCCGATACGCCAGGCCACGTGTCCGGCACTGGTTGGCTGACGTGACGGGCTGCCGGTGCCCTTCACGTCAGACGAGATGAGCCCAATGCGTGTGCGACAGGCGGAACGTTGACGGCCGTTGAATGCGAAGTGTTGTTTTGGCGGGAGAAGATCGGCGCCGTAGGATGTGTTCGCCGACTGCTATAAATAGAGGTGGGATCCCCTCAGGGTCCACACTTCGCCATAATTTCCTCAGCCCTTCGTGTGTTAGCTCGGTGCTCTTCCCCTTATATCGGATTTCTTGCGTTCTTTCCTCGGCAGAATCCTTCCTTTGCCCAGGTCAGATGTCTTCCTCTGGGGAGTCCGTAGAAATAGTTCGGGTAGAGTCTAGAGAGTCTTCTGCAGCTTCCTCTTCTGCTTCTTCCTCTTCCTCGCCCGAGTCAGAATCCCCCCGGGAAGTTAGGTTTAGTCATACTCCCCGGGGCCGAGCGGAGGGCACGATCCCCAAAGCGGGTGTCAAGGGTGTTCATGATGCACCTTCCCTCCTGAGGCATGCGGACGAGCTCGCCACAATCCGGGCTCGCTTCTATATTCCCCCCGGCTACTCGCTTCGCTTGGCCGGGGAGGGAGAGAGGGTAGATCAGGTACGGGACAAGGAGATTGCCTTGTATTTGGAGGCCTTTTAGGCCGGCATGTGTCTGCCCTTCTCCCCCGAGGTAAGTGCGGCATTACGTTGTTTTCAATTAGCCCCGGGCCAGTTAGTGCCGAACTCGTAGAGGATTCTCCTCGGGTTCCTGGTCCGGTTGAGACTGCAGGAGATCCCTTTCAACATGAACGTTTTTTTCCTCTCTCTGCTACAAAAATCACCCCGGCACTCGTAGGGATGAGCCTAGCTGGGTATATATTTCTTTTAGAAAACACAGAGGAGGGGCGGTCGGGTCGGGGGTCATAGCAGTGCCTTCTTCCATTCACAAATGGAAGGATAAGTTCATGTTCGTCGGGCCATGTGAGGGTGAGGATTGTCCTATGCCCGTCCAGTGGCATAGGGCCACCTTCCCTCGGGTGAGGCGGTTGAATGATCCCGATGTGGTGTCGGTGTCGGAGTGGGAGCCCGTACAACGGGCCGATGTGTTGCTGTCCGAGCAGGCCCTCGGTTGGGCCGGGCTCGGCCCCGCTCAGTTTGCGGGTAAGTTGGGAGTTTAGGCGACCCGTTTAGACTTCTTTCTATTTTCGCTTCTTTTTGCAAGCCGATGGACCGATCAAAATTTCGGGTTGCCCTGGCCGAGAAGAAAGGGAGGAAGGCTACAGGCGCCGGCCCGTCACGCCCTGCCGCGAGCCCGGTTCGGCCGACGGCCGCTTTGGTCAGGCGTTCCAGCACTCCCCGGGCCTTGGAGGCCGTTCGCACGCAGAGCTGCAAACACGCCCGGGAGCAGGAACCCCGGGTATTGGAGGTAGGAGGCGAAGAAGATGTTCCCGCGCCGCTCCTAAAGAGGCACCATAGGACGGTGCCCTGTTCTCCGGCTTCCCCGAACTTCGTGGATGAAGGGATCTTCGCTTCGAGGTGCCCTCAGGGCTTTCCATTGCCGACAGCCTGCTCTCGGAAATGGAAAGGTCGGCTAGGGGCAAAATCCCCCGAGGAACCCTTAGGGCCAAAATGGCAGCCATAGCCCAAGAGGCCGTGCAGGTCAGTGTTCGCCTCCCGCTCGGGTTTTTATTAAGTACTTTTTGTTCGCCTGATCGGGTGTCTTTTTTTAACCCCTTCTTTGTTTTCCTCAGGTTCTCCAGCACTGCGCTCTCGTCGTCAACATGGAGGACGAGGAAATTGCCCCGGCAATGCAGATCGCCGGCGAGTCTTTCTCGCTGGAGGAGGGCTTGAGCCGGGAGCTGCGCGAGGTGAAGGAGAGGATCTCCGCCCCCGAGGACTGGGTGGCAGCCAAGGATCGGGTGAACTCCAACTGCCGGGAGACCATCCGGGTATTGATGGAGTCCAACGAGGCTGTTGAGGCCAAATTGGAGGATGCCGGGGTGCTCGCCGCCACCCTGAAGAAGACGCGGGACACCCTCAAGATAGAGAACGAGGTGATGAAGGAGGCGATTAGGCGCGCCGACCTCCAGGCCGCGAAGGCGGTGGAGACCTACAGAACGTCGGATCAGTTCTACGCCGACCTTGCCGAAGCCTCGGCCCTTGTCTGGCACGATGCCCTTGACGCCGTCAAGACGCTAATGCCGGAGTTTCCCAACGCTAAGCTCCGGCTCGAGTACCCCCTCGAAGGTGAGGGGCAGGGGGATGCCACCGGAAGCTTCGCCAGTGGGAAGGCCCCCGGTGGGGGCGTCGGGGAGAAGGTGGTCACCCCGGTTCCCAGTGCCAAAGTCCCCGTAGTGGGTGCCGGCCCTCAAGCAGTTGCCCCAGCTCCCGAGGTGGCCGTGGAGCAGGTCGAGGTCCTTCCCGGCTCTGAGGCCTAAGTCTCCCTACCCTTTCCTTTTTTTTGTATGTTTTTGTTTTCGTTTTGGGATTTTGTATGCCTTCTGGCGATTTTGTAAGGCTGAGAAGCCCAGAATACCTTTATAAAGACTCCTGAGTTATGAATAAAGCTTTTTGCAGAAATTTTTGTTTGTAGCAATGTTCCAGTTTGTGGTAATGTCTCATTTTGCTCGCCTGATGAGCATTAGGTCAGCGGCCGGTCCTTTAGTTGGTGATCGCGCGTCGAGTTAAACCTAGTCGCTGTCAAGTGTGCAAAGACCGGTGTAAGGTCGACGTCTTTATGGCCCCGAAGTCGAGGTGGCGATCGCTCGGAACGGCGTCCACAGTTTTTATGATTGGTCGGCTTTGCCGAGGTTGAGGTCTGACCCTCAGCATAGACGGGCTAGGAGTTACCCACTAAGGATGGACCGAGCAGGGAAGCTACTCGGTGGCCTCTAAACGAGGGCTTCGATCCTTGGCGTCGGTGGGTAGTGAACTACCAGCCATGGATGGACCGAGCAGGGTAGCTGCCCGGTTGCCTCCTTGCGAGGGCTTTGATCCTTAGCGTAGATGGGTAAGAAGTTACCCGCTAAGGATGGACCGAGCAGGGTAGCTGCTCGGTTGTCTCTTGGAGAGGGCTTTGATCCTTGGCATCGGTGGGTAGTGAACTACAAGCCATGGATGGACAGAGTTGGGTAGCTGCTCGGTTGCCACTTGGCGAGGCTTTGATCCTTAGCGTAGATGGGTAAGAAGTTACCCGCTAAGGATAGACCGAGCAGGGAGCTGCTCGGTTGCCTCTTGGCGATGGCTTTGATCCTTAGAGTAGATGGGTAGTAAACTACCATCCATGGATGGACCGAGCAGGGTAGCTGCTCGGTTGCCTCTTGGAGAGGGCTTTGATCCTTAGCGTAGATGGGTAAGAAGTTACCCGCTAAGGATGGACCGAGCAGGGTAGCTGCTCAGTTGCCTCTTGGTGAGGGATTTGATCCTTAGTGTAGATGAGTAAGAAGTTACCAGCTAAAGATGGACCGAGCAGGGTAGCTTCTCGGTTGCCTCTTGGCGAGGGCTTTGATCCTTAGCGTAGAGGGGGTAAGAAGTTACCCGCTAAGGATGGACCGAGCAGGGTAGCTGCTCGGTGTTGCAAGGCTCTACCCGACTTTCCGAGTTGTGTGAATATCGGGGAGAGTGATCGTCGCATGCGGCACGTGGCAGAAACGCATAGGGGAGGCGAAGCGTTCGAAGATCTGCGTCGCTCCGACTTCGATTCACCGAGAAATACAGGATATCCGCCGCGTGACAGTACAGTACTGGAAGAACCGAGTGAATCCTTGGATTCGTGCCAATGCGCGCGTAAATCTGGACTCTTGGGGGCGCTGTGGAGGCTATAAAATAGAGAGGGTGTGTTGCGCAGTCCTAGCTTTGCACCCCGAAACATAAGAATGGACGAATTCCCTTTCTCCATCTCCGGTATCATTTCTTTCGAAGATGTATACTTGTACGACCAGCTGAGCTCCGAGAAGACGCTTTAGGCAGTGGTTCGGCATGTGGAGGAACATTTTAGCCGACTGCTTCCCCGGCGATCACCTCTGCTTCAGCTGCTAATGTACTCGATTTGAAGGGCGTCGCCGGGGCTGCACAACCTCTTGTCCGAGCAACTTAAGGACGAGGCGGTTGGCAAGCTGAGATCGCTATGCCGTTTCGGCCTGATCTCGAAGAGTTGGTGCAATCACTCGGTGTCCCTCGTCCTCGAGTGTTACCAACTAAGGCATCTCACCGACGGGTGCTTGGCTGGAGAGTCCTCCAGCCCGTCCGTGGCGTCGAGGGTCCGCGGGCAGCATCGGAGGCAGATGTCCGAGGCGGCAAGGGCTCGGCTGGCGGCAATTTCTTCGGAGTACCACGAGCAATTCTTCCTGCACCCCCTTCCCCCATTGTTGTAATTTCAACTTTTATGTAGGGCCGAGGAGCCCGCAATACCTCTTGATAAATAAATAAAGTTCTCCTTTTTGCGAAGTTCTACTGTTTCTTCTTGTCTTCTGGGTTCATTTGAGTATTTCAGCGAAACGGAATTCGTGAGATATGAACTGAGGAAGAGTGAAACATATAAGGGAAGTTCCTTCTTTATATAAAAAAACTTAGCAAAATTTACACCGCTTTGTAAAAGGAGAAACATGTATTCATAGATATGTTTTTTTAAGGTACAACTTGAGTTTCTCGGCGTTGTAGGGCCGTGGAAATTTGCGACCCCTTGCATCTTGTAAGAGATAAGCCCCACCGGGCAGGACCTCGGAGATGAGGAATGGGCCATCCTACTTCGGAGAAAACTTGTGCAGCCTACCCTGATCAACGAACTCGTTCCGCCTTAGGACCAAGTCCCCGGCCCTGAAGGTGCAATGCTTGACTCGCGCGTTGTAGTAGCGGGCGGTTTGCTGTTGGTAAGCGGCTGCTCTAATCTTTGCCCGGTCCCGCTTTTCCAACAAGACGTCCAAATTTGTCCTGAGTGCCGAGGTGTTCGCTTCGTCATCAAAATGATCGACTCTGTGACTGGGTAGCCCGATATCTGCTGAGACCATTGCCTCGGTGCCGTAGCAAAGACTGAAGGGGGTCTCTCCGGTGGGGGTCTTCTTCAATGTGCGCAAGGACCATAAGACCCGAGGTAATTCGTCGACCCAACTTCCCTGCCGTCCTTCAAGGCGAGCTCGAAGTCCTTGAATGACGTCCCTGTTAGCGACCTCGGCTTTCCCGTTGCACCGGGGGTGCGTGACGGCGGCGAACTTCATCAGTATATGGTATTCGCTGCAGAATTCTTAAACACTTTCGTTCTCGAAATTCTTCCCATGGTCGGTGACGATACACCTCGAGATCCCGAACTGGAATATTACATTATTCTGCAGGAACTTGATGGTCGTGGTAGCATCTGGTTTTCTGATGGGGAAAGTCTCGATCCACTTCGTAAAGTAGTCCACCGCGACAAGGATGTACTTATGCCCGCCCGTACCTGTAGGGAGTTGGCCTATCATTTCCATTCCCCACTAGGCAAACAGCTATAGGGAGGTCAGGGTAGTCAGCTCAGTAGCCGGAAGGCGGGGTATACTGCCATGGAGTTGGCAACTCTTGCATCTTCTGACGAGCTTCTGAGCGTCGTGATAAATGGTCGGCCAGTAATACCCTTGGAGGAGTGTCTTCTGGATTAAGGTGCGGGCCCCTTGATATGGTCCGCCGACCCCTTCATGGACCTCACGGAGGACATGGTCGGCTTCGTAGGGGTCGACGCACCGAAGCATGGGTTGAGTGAAGGATTTTTTGTAGAGGTTCCTATTGCTCCATACGAAATGGCGAGATTTGGCTCGGAGGCGACGGGCCTCCCCACGATCTCCAGAGAGTGTACCCTCCTTCAGGAATTCCACGATAGGCTTCCTCCAATCTTGATCCTCTTCCCGGGCTGTGTAAACCTTGAGTGATGTTGCTTTGTCTTCCACACTAGGCCGCAGCAGGACCTCGAAAAGGATATTTCTCTTGTTGTGGGCCGAGTAGGAGGAAGCTAGCTTGCTCATGGTGTCGGCCTGGGTGTTTAGGTGTCGGGGGATCTGCTCCACTTGAACTTCGTCGAAGTCCTGATTAGTATGAAAACTTATGTTACCGCAATCAGAAACGGCGTCGCTTTGTAGCTAGCCGGTGAGTACGGATCGATCCACAGAGATGGGTAGATTTCTTATTGTGCCTTTACGAGTTGATTCTAAATGTTGTTTGGGTTGATTAAATCTAAAACCTAGATCTATTAATAAACTAAGTTAATCTAATTTAATGTCTCGCTAGGGTTAGGTTTAGGGGAAGTTTGGAGATTTAAGGTTTCCTCACCGCTTTCAATGCCTTATTATTGATCTATTAGATGTTACAGTAATTATCCATAAAGTGGATAAGAATCTTTTGGGAAGATATTTCTTCCTCTAGATTCGTATCCTTCCTTTATCGATAATTACCCTAACCTCCATGGAAAACGCGCGCAACCGGCCCTTTATACTACGGTTCATCGTTACCTCGAGGGGTAGGATGCCGTAGGGAGCGGTTGTGCGCGCATGCATGGAGTTCTAACTCTTAGGTGTGGATGGCATGAAAGGGATGAGAGATCTCATCTCTCAAACCTTTCCCTAAGGCTAACCCTAACGAGCGAGGAGATTACTCGCTCATTAGGGGATGATAAAACATACTAATTAAAAGAAAATAAAAGCAAGGAAATAAAATTACCTACTGATTTGATGGCTCCCTCCAAGCAAGAAAACAGAACAGATATGAATTTTATTTATTGAAAAGAGGCATAACATTTTACAGATTTTGAGTACAATTTATAAGCAAACAGTAGAATTAGGGTTTCAGAGTCTCGCGCATGTGCAATTACAGATTTGCCCTCGGAAAATCCTAACACCCGCACCGACGCACCGACACAAGAAGTCGGCGCCGACACGGGCATTAAATGGCCGCGGAACCGCGGCAAATATAGGCCTTGGGCCGTGGTTCCGCGGCCCTTTGGTGGGTTTGGCTCACCAAACTTTCTGGGCTTCATTCAGGGTATTTGGGCTTGTTTATTCTTCACTATTTTTCTCGGTTTGGCTTCTTATTCTTCTCTAGATCTTTCAGTGAAAACTTGTAGCAATCTTTTGACCGTTCACTTTGACATTTCGGACTGCATTGGCTTATACAATTGTAAATTGTTCTTCGTGACTCGGATCCGTCTACTTGTTAGTCAAAAGTCCCTTTTCTGTATCAACTTTCGTCTTCTTCACTGTATTTGCTCCAAGAGTCTGTATCCTGTAACATGCAACAAACGTGCGTCAAGAGTACCTGTTTATTTATAAAACGGATAAGAATAGGGGATGAAAAATGCAAAATTATAGTCAGAAAAAATACCCCCAAACTTATCTTTTGCTCGTCCTCGAGCAAACTTATTTTTATTCACTAAAATCCTAACCACACTTTCACAGGGAAACGCGATTGCACTGTGCACGTGCAACAAGCCTTTAAACCTCTAGGTGTCCCTAGTAGGAGGAGTGTTGTCTCCTGAGGGTTTTCAGCGGATTACACCCACAAAATCCTATCAAATCGGCCCATTGACTTTTGTTCTCCAATTAGGTTTTCTAACTAAGAATTCTATTATCATCGACTCGTAAATTATCCACTCATAGTTTTCACGCTTCCTCGTCATTTAACTTAAGATTATATATGTTCTATAGACTTATTTAGCTTTCGGCATCTCTTAAGTCTTCCTTCTAGGGTTTCATCTCTACTTAGGAATTTCTATCAACTCTACTAAAGATACAAGTTCTATCTTTCATTCCTTTCTCTTATCTAAACTCTAATCACATATCCCCACGTGTATGTATAGATCACCCCTACACTTGGAAATTCAAATCAAGCAATCGTACTCTCGTCCATTGTCCAAAACACTTATTAATTCGTGAATTTTGAATTTTCGCTTACACATCCTTCATTCGACTTTTAATACTTCTTGAGGTACCAACAACCGATTACAAGATGCGTTAGCACTTTAAAGCGTACATCCTAGTTTTTGCAACACCCAATGCTTTTAGCAGTGACTCCCAAACCAGTTGGTCTAAGGCACTAGGTGATGAAGCACCCTCGCTAAAGATTTTTCTATTTTTACAGCCTTAAGTAATCACAAAAACCAGTGTCCATTTTTTTCTCTTTATTCACTTTTTTTTCCATTGTACTAAGGACCTTTAGACAAGAGCATTTCAAGGTCTCTTCTACTATTCTAAGTTTCAAGGTGCGTGATTGTGCAAGTTGTAGGGTATACATTTTCAGAATCTAGACTTAAGCTAGGAACTATTTTTCAAACTTATACTCTAATAAGAATATCAATACTCTTCCCTTGTTTCGACTTAGTCCAAGAAGTGAACCCAAAATTTGCCTATTTCTAAATAAACTATAAGGCATATATTTTCTACCGTTAAATTTTAAGGAATGTTATTTTTAGGGTTTTTAATTCACTAAGTCTAAGATCTAGTTGTTCCTAACTAGTTAACCTATATGTCAAACTCTAGTCAAATAAAGCCAAAATTGAACACACGTATTTTTATAATTTTCAAATTTTTTCATTTTTTATGGGTTTTCAAATAAGTATGCAAATGCAAAAATATGTACAAATGAATGCGAAGGAAGAAAACGTACCGAGCATACCCCCAAACTTGAACTTGACAGTGTCCTCACTGTCATGCTAAACTAAGAGGGTCAAAATACCGGCATTTTCCTGTTTATTTATAATTTTTTATTGTTAAGGAAAACAAAAATATATACAGAAAGGCCCTCCCCCAAACTTCATTTAAACTATGTTAGACATGACTGCCAAACTTTGCATAGACCAAAAGTCAATACCAACCAGTTGAAAAATTTATCAGTAAAGAGTATTGGTTGGTGGAAGAATAAGTTATGGTGGTCCAAAAAGAATTGGGGAAGATAGAAGTGGTGGTATGGAAGGTATGGAGGTGAATAGACAAGAGGTGGTGATGAATCAAAACGAGAATGGGAATGATCAACAATCAGTGGAATATTGGCATTCTCGTCGCTTATTAAAAGAAATGAGGGTGGTTCAACTTCTAAAAGAGGAGGTTGACTAACCACAAGATCCCCAAACTGTTCCTGTGGGTCCTCTATTGACGTGGCATCATCCATCAATTTCATATGATATTCAATTATAAGGGAACTGATTTCCTCGATGTCCGCCATAGTCCAACCGAAAACTTGCCGTCTATCTTGTAAGACTTTTAAAATAGCGTTCTCTTGCTCGAAAGCTAGAGAGGCTGATATTATAATGGGAAAAGTCTCATTCTCACCTATGTAAGCATATTTAAGGTGAGGCGGTAAGGACATGAGTTCGAGTTTCGGAGGCGAACGAATCATTGCGGAATCTAACTCGAACTCAAAGGACTCCAACACAGGTTCGAAATCACTGCAAACAACCGATTCGGATGGTTCGACTAACTCATCAAAAAATTCAAAAGACTCATATTCAGGCTGTGAGTCGTCATCATCCGAAAAAGTGAAACATTCATAATCCATATCGGTTGTGTCAACGGTGGCAGGCTCAAGGAGGGACGCACTAGTGGAGTCAAAACTGTTTTCATCAAATAAGAATCTTTCAAGCGCGCAGTCCTCCTGCGTGATTTCATGAATAGAGCAAACTTCTCGTGTACTAGTTTTAGGCACGGGGGGCAGACTTCCCATCTTATAAATATTGAACTCGCTAGACATCTTCCCAAAGGATAGAGTCATGGACCCATTGCGACAGTTTATTACAGCATTGGAAGTGGCCAAAAATGGTCGACCGAGGATCACCGGAATTTGGT
Source organism: Agapanthus africanus (assembly GCA_030015575.1). Lineage (NCBI taxonomy): Eukaryota > Viridiplantae > Streptophyta > Magnoliopsida > Asparagales > Amaryllidaceae > Agapanthus > Agapanthus africanus. Next base: position 459,714,089 of record JASDDO010000019.1, on the reverse strand, counting down.
TCCGTGGGTTAGCAACAGGTTGTGTATCCATAACAATAAAATCAACGGGGAATATGAACTCCCCAACTTTGATCAACACATCCTCTAGCTGACCCCTTAGGATGGGTGATCGATCGATCAGCCATTTGGAGAGTACAACGAGTGGGTTTCAACTCTCCAATCCCTAATTGTTCGTACACGGAGTAGGGAATCAGGTTAACACTAGACCCAAGATCTAAAAGTGCTCGATTAATTTTTCTTATCCCCAATTGTGATTGAAATCGTAGGACAGCCGGGGTCCTTTCGTTTTTGGGGTAAGGTTTGATGGTGGTTAATAGCATTGCTCACTGCACTAGCCACTAGCACTTTCTTGGGCACTTGAGATGCCTTTTTCTTCGAGGTGCATAAGCCCTTTAAGATTTTCGCGTATGAAGGGACTTGTTGGATAGCATCCAAGAGAGGTATATTTATGCTAACCTGCTTAAATATCTCCACAATCTTCTCCACCTGTGCAGTTGGTTTATTGGGACTCAACCTATTTGGAAATGGAGCATTTTGAAAATTCGTTGAGTCAAATGTCTGTGGAGCAGAATGTGGAGTAGGAACGGATCCCGGTGTAGATGTGTTCATGTTGTGAGCAATGGGTCCATTCGAGCAAGAAGAAGTAGAGCCATGTGAAGGGTGGAGAATAGGCTCTAAAGAAAAAGGTGAAGAAGAAAGTGAAGAAAATGAAGAAGGGGAAGATGACGATGGAGAAAAAGAAGGAGAAGAAGAAGAAGAAGAACCACCGGCGGGAATGTCATCACTAGTATCCACATTATTTTGCAACACTCTTCCGGATCTCAACATGGTCACCGCATTTACATTGTGATTATGATATGCGTTTTGTGTGTGACCGGGATTTGGCAATGGTTGAGATGGAAGCTTTCCCTTTTCTCTCTCGCTCAACGCAGCAGTTAATTGTGCAATTTGTGCCTCAATAGATTTGATACTTTGATCGTGTGAAGCATTGTTATTCATCAAAGACTGAACATAATTTTCAAATCTTGCTGCGGATTCAGTAGATTGCTTGAAAAATGCATCTAGACTTTTTTCTAGCGAGATAACCTTATCATCATTTGGTTGAACAAAATTGTTCGTTTGATTTGTATAAGGTTGTTGGTTTTGAGTTTGTGAAGGTGCTTGTTGTTGTTGTGGAGGAGGTCTTTGAAAATTGTTATTCCCTTGGAACTGTTGATTTGGGTGACTCCTCCACCCCTGATTGTATGTCGAAGAGTATGGATCGTTTCTTTGTTGTTGCTGAAATGCAGCATTGACTTGATCCTGTCCTTGAATAGGTGCATTATAAGGACACTTTTCGGTTAGATGTGATGGGGCCGAACAACAAGCACAAACAGTTCGTGGAGGTAAAGCAGGGGCAGGAGAAGACGATGAGATTTTGGTCTCAATGGCTTCTAGCTTTTTCATAAGTGCGGCCATCTCGGCCTTCATAGTAATCGACATATCTACTTGATGTATGCCTGCCCTAGATTGACCAACAGAAGAAGATGATGTGGTCTTGGTACTCTCCCACTGAATTGTTTGCTCACTAAGATCCTCAAGAAACTGCCATGCTTCGTCGCTAGACTTGGAAAGAAAATGACCTTGACATATAGTTTCTAGCAACTGCTTCGTTGCCGAGTTCAATCCCTCATATAATGTTTGGCAAAGTTGCCAACTTTCGATCCCATGATGAGGGCATTGAACGAGTAGGTCTTTAAATCTCTCGAAGCACTTCCAAAATAGTTCGGAAGGAAGCTGTGAAAATTGTATAATCTCGTTACGGATTCTAGCAGTTTTGTGATGAGGATAGAACTTTTTCAGAAAAGCTCTCACAAACTCGTCCCAATTACTAATGGAATGTGATGCGGTGCTATATAGCCATTTCTCGGCTAGGTCACATAAGGTGAAAGGAATGATCCTTAGCCTTATAGCGTCATCACTTAATTGGGTCGTTTTCATCATAGCGCAAACGTTTTGGAATTTATTGATAAAGATATATGCATCTTCGGATTCCAAACCATGAAATTTTGGCAGCATATTGATGAAATGTGGTTTTATTTTAAAGTTGTCCCCATTTGCCGGTGGGGGTGAAAGACATGTAGGTAAAGAAGTGCGGACGGAGTAGAAGAGATCCTGGAGCGCAACTCGTGCGGGCGCTACAACAGGCGGAAGATTCGGGTTATTCGCACCTAACGGAGGTGGAATCATTCCCGTTGGTAAGGTATCGTTGGGGTCGTGTCCCGACATACCTTCGAAAGAAGAATTTAAAGGTGGAGGTAAGGAAATGGAGGGAATTTCGACGAAGGGTTCGTCGAAGGGTTCGTCGGTCGGTACCAGCGAAACACGGACTAATCGGGCGTTAGTATCCCTAGTCCAAAGTGACATACACTAAAGGAGTAGTGTAGTCAGAAAAAATAGAAAAACAGAATGTGGGGGTAAGATAACGTCAATGGAGGGAAGTGATGAAAGTGAGTTGCAAGGTTTCTTAGCGACAAGTTGCAAGTTTTGAAAAGATTTTTTTCTCCTTTTTCTTTCTTTCTTTTATGTGAGAGTTTTGCAAAGAAGTTTTTTGGAAAGGGACTCGTGACACAAATGTATCAACCACACATGCACAATCAGGCCTAGATCTAGGGTCGCCTAGGTCTGCTAGACAGCTCCTAACTATGGCTAAAAATAGGACCTCAAACCGCCTCTTCACGGACAAGTACGGCCAGGTAAGTGGGAAGGAACCACCACTACAGTGGGCCTAATTAATAACCACTAGCCTAGACACCGCAATGTCAGTTAGGATAAACGGCCGATGCCTATACTAGTCCTTTTTCTATTGAGCTCGATGTCCTTAGGTCTGAGTCTAGTCTTTTTTAATTAATTTTGGTCAATGCACATGCTTTAGGTGTTTTCTGGGGTCCTGGGAAGGGTGATGAAATCCCCACCCAATCTGAGTTTGGTCAATTAGCCCCTTAGAGTCCGATTAAATTATGCAAAACAGTAAAATTCACTTGCAATCAATTTTTAGCGCGGCGCAAAGAGCCCTGCAGAAAATCTGTTATTTAGAAGGGAGAGAGAATTTTTTAGCGCAAAGAATTCCTGCAGAAACTTTTTACAGTGGAGATATGGAGGTTGCAGAGGGGAGAAAGAGAGAGCAAACCATGTAATTTTTATGCGCTGACGTGGCAGAACGGCGGCGGTTCCGCGGTCTGGGACCCTCTTTTGCGGCGGAAACGCGGCGGAGTAGTGGGATCAGGCTCTGGAAAAAATTCTGCGGTTCTGTACTTGCAATTCCTTTCTGTTCTTATGTACCAAATTCTGTTTTGCCCTCTGTAAATTTTCAGATTCGCTATTCTTCGCTGTTCCTGCAAGATTCAAAAGACACACCCTTCAAACAGATCAAAATCGATAATTTTTTATTTCTTTTTTATTATTTTCAGATTTTTATAATTTTTAAAATTTATATCAACCCGAAAATACACAAAAATAAATTTTACGCCATCCCCGGCAATGGCGCCATTTGATTAGTATGAAAACTTGTGTTACCGCAATCAGAAACGGCGTCGCTTTGCAGCTAGCCGGTGAGTACGGGTCGATCCACAGAGATGGGTAGATTTCTTATTGTGTCTTTACGAGTTGATTCTAAATGTTATTTGGGTTGATTAAATCTAAAACCTAGATCTATTAATAAACTAAGTTAATCTAATTTAATGTCTCGCTAGGGTTAGGTTTAGGGGAAGTTTGGAGATTTAAGGTTTCCTCACCGCTTTCAATGCCTTATTATTGATCTATTAGATGTTACAGTAATTATCCATAAAGTGGATAAGAATCTTTTGGGAAGATATTTCTTCCTCTAGATTCGTATCCTTCCTTTATCGATAATTACCTTAACCTTCATGGAAAACGCGCGCAACCGGCCCTTTATACTACGGTTCATCGTTACCTCGAGGGATAGGATGCCGTAGGGAGCGGTTGTGCGCGCATGCATGGAGTTCTAACTCTTAGGTGTGGATGGCATGAAAGGGGTGAGAGATCTCATCTCTCAAACCTTTCCCTAAGGCTAACCCTAACGAGCGAGGAGATTACTCGCTCATTAGGGGATGATAAAACATACTAATTAAAAGAAAATAAAAGCAAGGAAATAAAATTACCTACTGATTTGATGGCTCCCTCCAAGCAAGAAAACAGAACAGATCTGAATTTTATTTATTGAAAAGAGGTATAACATTTTACAGATTTTGAGTACAATTTATAAGCAAACAGTAGAATTAGGGTTTCAGAGTCTCGCGCATGTGCAATTACAGATTTGCCCTCGGAAAATCCCAACACCCGCACCGACGCATCGACACAAGAAGTCAGCGCCGACACGGGCATTAAATGGCCGCGGAACCGCGGCAAATGTAGGCCTTGGGCCGCGGTTCCGCGGCCCTTTGGTGGGTTTGGCTCACCAAACTTTCTGGGCTTCATTCAGGGTATTTGGGCTTTGTTTATTCTTCACTATTTTTCTCTGTTTGGCTTCTTATTCTTCTCCAGATCTTTCAGTGAAAACTTGTAGCAATCTTTTGACCGTTCACTTTGACATTTTGGACTGCATTGCCTTATACAATTGTAAATTGTTCTTCGTGACTCGGATCCGTCTACTTGTTAGTCAAAAGTCCCTTTTCTGTATCAACTTTCGTCTTCTTCACTGTATTTTCTCCAAGAGCCTGTATCCTGTAATATGCAACAAACGTGCGTCAAGAGTACCTGTTTATTTATAAAACGGATAAGAATAGGGGGATGAAAAATGCAAAATTATAGTCTTAACAAGTCCTTTCGTAGCCTTCTTACCTCGGCTAAGTACTTCACCATCAGGGGCTCCCGAGCCTCAAAACGGCCGATCACTTGACCGACGACCAGAGCGGAGTCGCTACGGATTCAGATCATCTTCAGCCCCTCTCCGGAGGCGATCCGTCGTCCAGCGAGCAGGGACTCGTACTCCGCTGCGTTATTCGAGGCTTTGAACCCAAGCTTTAAAGAATACTCCATCTCTACTTCGTTTGGGCCCCGAATGATGAGTCCGACACCGCAGCCTTCCTCGGTTGATAACCCGTTGATGTAAAGGACCCAATCGGGGACGGAGTCGGGCCTCTCTTCGACCAAGGGTTGTGATCCGGGGGCCGGCACGGGCACTGCCTCCTTGTTAGGGATAGTGCATTCGACGATAAAATCCGCCAGGACTTGTGCTTTGATAGCTTGCCTCGGGCGGTATTTGATGTCGAATTGGGACAGCTCCTACCTCCACTTCTCTAAATGACCAGAAGACTCGGGGGAGGCAAGAATGGCCCCTAAGGGGCGTTCGGTGAGGACGAGGATGGTGTGCGCCTGGAAATAGTGCCTTAGTTTCCTCGAGGCCATGATGAGTTCCAGGACAATCTTCTCTATGGCCGGGTACCTTGTTTCCGCGTCCTTGAAGACGTGGCTTACATAGTAGACCGGATTTTAGACACCCTCGACTTCTCGGACGAGCACCAAACTTGTAGATTGATCGGACACCGCCAGGTACAGTGACAACTCATCTCCTTCAACCGGCCGGGTGAGTAGTGGGGGAGTCGCCAAGTGCACTTGCAATTGCTCGAAGGTGATCTAACACTCTTCCGACCATTCGAACCTTGGGATCTTCCTTAGATCTTTGAAGAACGGGAGGCACTTTTTCCTGGATCTTGACATGAATGACTCAGAGCGGCTACCCGTCCTGTTAGCCGCATGATTTCGACGTTAGTCTTAGGCGTGGCCATGTTGAGGATGGTGCCGATTTTCTCCGGGTTAGCCTCGATTCCAAGGTGAGTGACCATGAAGCTGAGGAAATTTCCACTGGTTACCCCGAATGCGCACTTGGCGGGGTTCAGTTTCATCTTGTATTTGCAGAGGACGTCGAAGGCCTCGCCCAGATCCTTGGCGTGCTGATCCGACGAGGTCAATTTGACGAGCATGTCGTCGACGTAAACCTCCATGTTTCTTCCGATCTGAGGCTTATGCATCCTGTTGACCAAGCGTTGATACGTATCCCCGGCGTTTTTAGGCCGAAGGGCATCACTTTATAGTAGTATACCCTCTGGTCCATTGTGAATGCGGTGAGCTCTTCGTCTGCCAGATTCATACGGATATGGTTGTAGCCGAAGAAGGTGTCCATAAAGCTGAGTAGCTTGTGGCCTGCCGAACTGTCGATGAGCCGATCTATCTGAGAGAGGGGTTAGTTGTCTTTCGGGCATGCTTTGTTGAGGTCAGTGAAGTCGACGCACATGCGCCACTTCCCACTGGCCTTTTTAACCATGACTACATTCGCCAACCACTCCGAGTAAGCTACGTTCAGAATGAAGTTAGCTGCGAGCAGCCTGTCGACCTCGTCCTCGATCGCCCTTTGCTTGATCAGGGCGAAGCTTCGTTTCTTCTGCCTGACGGGTCGGACCGCCGGGTCTACCCCGAACTTGTGTGATATTATTTTGGGGTCGATCCCGGGCATGTCGGCGGGCGCCCAGGTGAAGATGTCTGAGTTTCCTCTGAGGAAGTGGACCAGGTCGTCACGCTGAGCCCCCGTTAATAGTGATCCGATTTGGACGGTTCGTTCATTGTCCCCTTCGACGAGGGGAACCTCTGTGAGCAGTTCCACTGGGGCTCCTCGGATCTCTTTATGCTCGTCTCGGGTATCCAAAGATCCCCTGAAATCATCCGTGCTCTCAAGATCATCGTTTCTCTCCTCTGGAATAAACGTCGCCAAGAAGCAAATTTTCGCGGTTTGCTGGTTCCCGTAGGTCCGACCTATCCCGCCTTGGTCGAGGGGAAACTTGATTGCCAGGTGGTAGGTCGATATCTGGGCCCAAAAGGAGTTCAGCGTTGGGAGTCCCAGGAGGATATTGTAGGTCGATGGAATTCTGGCGACGATGAACTCCACAGGCACGGTACGCGTGTGGCCTGTCTCCCCGATGTTAAGCAGGAGGATGACCACCCCTTCTGCCGGGATGGAGTAGTTCGTGAACCCCGACAGGATGTGGGCGGTCGGCTTCAGGTCTGACGAGGTAAGTCCCATATGCAGGAAGCAATCATAGAAGAGGATGTCTGCCGAGCTTCCAGAGTCGACCAATATCCTCTGCACTTCGTAACGGTGGACCCGTGCGGTGATTACCATAGGGTCGTTGTGAGGCAGGGATATCCCGTGGAGGTCATCGTCGGTAAAGATGATGGGCTCGACTGCTTTTACCCTCTTCCTGGGTTGGCTGCTATTCTCTTCGACCGGCAAGGAGCGTCGTGTCTTGTCGGCCTCAGGTGCACCCCCCGCTGATACGACCATGATTTGGCTGATCGTCAACTCGCCGGGAGGGTGGTGCTCTTGTTCTCGGTCGGCTTATCGTTTGTCCCGCAAGTACCGGACAAGGTGCCCCGAGCGGATCAACTCCTCGATGTAGTCTCGGAGCTGTTTGCAGTTCTCCGTGGGGTGTCCCTACGACCTTTGGAAAGCGCAATAGGGGCCTCGTGTCCGTTTGGCCGCCTTATGGATGACCGGGGGAAGTTTGAAGAATCTCTCTCCCTTTGCCTCTTCCAACAGCTCTGTCTGGGAGACGTTGAGCAGGGTATACTCTTAGAACTTTGGGGAGTAGGGCTTTGGCCGCTCAATCTTCTTTTTATCCTCTCTTGCCCTCTTCTTCTGGTCGGTCTGGTCTGTCCGAGGTAAGTTCGTGTTCACCTCGGACTCAAGCTGGACCTCTCGCTCGGTCCAGGCTTTTACCTTGGCCATGGTCTTAGGTTGCGCTAATGCAAAGGAGCGGAGCCACTCCTTATGCCTAAGACCCGACCTAAGGACAGTGATGACCGTCTCGTCCCGATGCTTTGGGACCTCAAGGAGGGCATTGTAGAAGCGGGTGACATGTCCCTTGAAGGACTCCTTGTCCCCGCTCTTTATAGTGAAAAGATAATCGACGATCCGCTTCTGTCGTCTGTTCCTGACGAAATGGCCGAGGAATTGGGTGGCCAGCTCATCGAAGGTAGAGATTGAGCATGGCATGAGTCCTCGGAACCAGTCTCGTCCAGAGCGGATGAGAGTGGCGGGGAAAGCACGGCATTGCACGGCGTTGGAGGTTTCCTGGAAACCCATCTCTGCTGTGAACGCGTCCAAATGATCTTTTGGGTCGGATTTTCCGTCAATGAGGGAGACCTTTGGGGGCTTATTCCTAGAGGAGACGTGGATAGCGAAAAGCTCCTCGGTGAATGTCCTCATAAGAGTGTCGGCGGCGTATCTAGCCCCGTCGCTTGAGGGACAACTTTCCCGATGTATGCCCTCGATCTTCTTTTCAAGCGCATCGAGTCGGTCGTGGTATCCCAAGGATTCGGCACACTCGGATTTATGGCCTCTGCTGCTGCCGACCTGCGCTGGGCCGCGGTTCCGGTTCCGTAGGTCTCCTGGCGAGCTTGTTTTCGGGCTGCTATGGTGAGTCCCGTCCGCACGAACCTGTCGAGGGAGATGGAGCCGGCCATGCCCGGGAGCAGACGAGCTAACCGACACCTCCTTGGGAGGGACAGGAGCACGATGGGCCTCAGGGCGGGGCGCTCTTTCATAGGACCTCGGCGTCGAGCTATGAGGTGCCCACCGGGTCATCGAGTTGGTCGCCACGGGGGATCTGTGGCCGCCGGAGATAGCGAGGCGGTGCCTAGATGTGCCGGCACGGGCAGTGTCTTCTCTCCTCATGTGTCGCTCCCGAGGTGGGGGAATGGCGACTTTGGGAGCTTGTCCTGCCGTTTGGACACGTGAAAAGCGCATCCACGACGGACGTGGGCCGATCTATCCGAGCAGATAGAGCGTGAATGGCGTTCGGAGGAGGAGGGGATCCACCCGCGTCTCTGTTGTGGGGAGGACGGCGGCTGGAGCTTGGATCGTCGCGATGATCACTCGCCATATGTTCGAGATCGGAAGATTAACTTTCGTTGAGCGGAATTTCGAGTTCACACAGACGGCGCCAACTGATGGAGGTTGTCATCTCTTTCAGATGTTATCTTCCGCCAATCCGTAGCAAGCGTCGATGGATGGCTGAGATTGAGTTTGAGGGTTTCCTTTTGATGCGTTTAGGTCTCAATGGGCTTGATTTGGGGAATGAAGTCGAGCTACCTGCAAAGAAGTCCCGGGGTGGTTGTACCACCGTGGACCCTCCGACGATCAAGTTAGTCGGGGTATTTTGGTAGAGTAACGGCTTATTGGGGTAAAAATTGCCTTACCTGAGTCGTCTGAAGAGGGGTTTATATAGTAGCAGCCATGGGATGGTGGACGCGAGATTCACGCCGGCCGTTACGTCCGTGGGCGTTACGCCTGCGTGAAAGGCGGGATCCCCCATTAATGACGAGATACGCTCATTAATGGGGGAACGCGATGGCATGGAACACGGGATCGTGGGCGGCGGATATCTCGTGACTAGCGAGATTCGCAGAGCCGTGGCGGAGACACCTGTGATCTGCGCAGTTGGTCGGTCAGTGATACCAAGGAAGATAAGCTCGGCTGGAGGCTCGGGAACGAGCGAGAGGCCGAGGGAGCTTGGTTCCGCGATATCTCGGAAGCGAGCTAGGAGGGCTGAGGGAGCTCAGCGTGCGGGGGGGGGGGGGAGGGGGCTCGGAGGCGAGCCAATGGTTGTTTGGAAGAAGTGCATAAGAGAAGTCCGGGAGGCCATCGAAGGTTGGGAACATCCTCGGGAGGAAGGCCCGGGGTATGCTTCCAATGTACCCTTCTTGCTCTTCTCTAATAAGCTTTGGGACATGTCATCTGCCACGTGTCATGATCTGGGAAGTCCTCAGTACCGAGCATCATCAAACGGTTTATATAATTAGCTTGATTTGTTTTGATTTGATCCATGATATATGTTAGTCCACATATGTGTATAATAAGGTAAACTGATCAAAGGGTCAACTACCGTTTTTAAACTACTACATATAATTTGTTAACCACTACACACAACCTGTTAACTGCTATATATAGTTGTTAATTATACACATAGCCTGCTAACTACTGCACATGTTATGAGCAGCAGTTAACAAGCTATGTGTATAGTTAACAAAATGACATTATAATATTTAATAGATTGATCAAAAAGTCCAGACACCTTCAAACATATGAAAAGTACATATTAGAAACTATTGCTCAATTTTTTAAATCGTGGGGACATTTATGAGATTATTTGTTTAGACTGCAGATATTGTACGTATGCACAACATGTTATATTCTTTTGAAGCAGAACCATTAAAAAAAACATGCTAAGCCAAAGTCGAACAGCTGGCTTGTGCAGATGAAGTTGTCTTCGTCTAAAGAGCAGGAGATGATGTGTCATCTCGATCTCAACTTATATATTCTCATCTTTAGCTCCACTTGTTGCTTAACAAATGGACTTTAAACATTACAAATAATTAAATGTCCTTTTCGATAGGGAAAAAAAAAGGAAAAGAAAAAAAGGAAGAAGCTCGTGATTCATGCATGTGATGATTTGGGGTCTTGTTGGAGATGCAACGTACATGAGGCTTGAACCTCTATCTCGTGACAATAGAAAAATCTTATCCTTGCATGGGCCAAATTTGTTTGTCTTCGTACAGGTGCTATAATTCATTTTTTTTTTTTTGCAAACATGATGTAAGGTGATTGTTACAATGAAACCCCACAATGGAGAGCAAAAGAGCAGTTGCTAAAATAGTGTTGGAGGTATATATTTCTTCGTTCTTTATCATGAGCTCGGAGTTTTGGTAGGTATGCACTGCCTTTAAAATAGTGTCAGAGCAACCCAGATTCACTCGCCACTCTCCACCGGACACGTATTAAATTTGGATTAATTTAAATTAAAGATATCAATGTGTAATATGTCATGCTTCATGCTTCAACTTAAAAGACCTTGGGAAGCATGTTGAAATATAAATAATTAGGCTAAATTGCAGCTTCTACTATTTATTTTTTATTTTTTTTGATTGATACCATGAATTTTAATATTTAGAAATAAGTACCATGAACTATTTCTTTTGACATAATTACCATATATACGACGTTAACTTTTGTACACCATTATGCCTCTCGAAATTTTAGGGATTGACTGAGAACATAAGGATAAAATAGGAAAAAACAAGTCAAATATTGATAACGTGACAGTTAAATATAACGTTTGCAGACGGAAGGCAAGTTGATGGTATTTAGTTGCAACGAGTGTAATAGTTCATGATACTTGTTTATAATTAAATTAGTTCATATTATCAATCATAACAAAGATGAGATGACAGTGAATGGATACATTTGTGCAATTTAGCTTATAAATTATATAGTCTCATAACCCTCATGGTAATTTGGAGTTTTAAAACAGTGGATGGGACATTTAACAAAGGAACAGCATTTTTCCCTTTCTATTAATTATCTTTCTGTCGAACTACATCATTATTGTTCATGATACGAGTTTTAAAACATAATTTGAAATTTATGGTTTTGTTAGGAAAGATGTGTAGAGATAAGAGAGAAATATCAAAAAAATCAATATAGAGAAAGTATTTATTTATTCTTGTTGTATCCAATGCATTTTACAATACCTTTATTTATAGACTCATGAAATGAGAAATCAAGAGTCATAAGTTACAAGGAGTTATCATCCACTCTCTCCACTTTCTTCATTATCTCATATATTGATAACAAGTTATAAATACAAAGAGTTAATTTCTTAGGTTGGGATAATCAAAAGACATCCACTATATTATAATAATACAATTTATAACGCTCCCCTTAGATATCCATTTTCCAAAGATATGTTTCGTTAAAACCTTACTTTGGAAAACCCAGTAGGAAAAATCCTAGATAAGGAAAAAGAGAATTATACTTTGCGTTAGATAATATGTCACGCCCTGCTTCTCAATATACGCAAATACCAAAACGTAATGAAACCAGTCATTCTATCTACGGTAAGAAATCATCCTTCCATACTCATATTAAAGCAGTCAATCAGTAATCAAGAACAATAAAAATATATAACACATGTCCAATACACCACAATAAAGCAATAACAATAATAACGAGTCGATAGCAGAAGTAATGAATAATGGTCAAGTCTCAAGATCCAAGAAAATAAGAATAGCGGTATCCCAAAACTTGTCTCTTATGGTATCACAGTAAAAATCCAATAAAAGCGTAATACTATAAAATAAAACTAAATCATAACTAATAACTAGATTAATGGAATACTCCTCACTGATCAGCAACCTTTTTGAAGTATTCACGATCCTCCTATGCTAAAGTCAAGATATTGTTAGTGTATATGCCCTAAGGGGCCATTATTGTATCATACTAGCTTGTATATTATTTAATGGAAGCTTGGGATATTCACAGTTATATAATAGTCTTGCAAAACATGGTAGTATGCTACTTGGTTTTTCTATCTTAATATGTGAGTATACATATTGATAGAGCTCTTAGGATCTTGCTTGACTACCAGCGTTGTGATGGCAGTCACACTAGTGGGGGCTGGGTAGTCTACAAGCACATCCTTTTTCAGGTCCCTAGTCGTAGGATTCTCGAGACAGGACATCGATACTCCGGAGTAGACTAGTGTGTACGCTTCTCATCCCAGTTGGGGAGATGGTCTGTCCCACAGCCGTCAGTACGTCGTACTGGAGATAGTATGCAGGTGCTCGTTAGGTTACGGGTATACCGGACATGACTCATGGGGAACTGTTAGTTGGTATTATACCCATCGTCAGTTAACAGTTCCCAGGTGACATGAGTACAGCATAGTCCGCAGACTTGACACTGCTACTTCGCCTCGAGTGTGTCCCACTGTTCTTAGATTGCTACCCTACTACGGGTCAAAGGAGTCGTGCAAACAGGTAGAGTTGGGTGCAGTCCCGAGCACTTGGAGGCAGTGGCGGTTAGACATGATTCGTCTCTCCCGGTATTGGGAGTTGATATCGCGTTGTGTCAGAGAGCCATTACACAAAGTCCCTGGCCAGGGCAAGCGAGATTTACTGGTAGGTTTCAGTTGTTTCTCAGGGTGTAATGGGCTACGCTCCGACACGACTTATACCGCTATTAGGGGACTGACGCTTGCCACCCCTAGGCCCGATATGCGATAGTCTTAGACGAATATACCGGACTGTACGGAGATTGTCACATCAGAGTCAGTAGGAGTTCGGATGGGTTTCCTCATCGGCCTTCTTATCGACATCTACCTGGGGACCGTTACGTACAGCTAGTGCCGCTTACGGTCTGTGGTTAAACCTACTGCCAGCGTAGTAGTCGAGTCTTTAGAGTCCCACACAGAGAGTTTCCCTACTCTAGGCGAAACGATATAGAGGTCGTATGGTTTTACGACAAGGATTCGGACGCATACGTGTGTTTACGCACGTACGACATCCGGACAGTTTTTACTAGCCGGCTTTGGTTTAAGCCAGTTTCTAGTATCAGGTTATTGGATTTATACAGTCTAAAGTTTTTCCGTGTTTTCACGGATAGGAGGGGCGTTCTCGTAATTTCGCGAGAAGCTTCTAGAAGGATGGTGACTTGAGGGTTAAGGTGGCATTTGCATTTATTGTGTTAATGACTCATTTGTGTGATTCATCCATGGAGTTAATGCATCATTTATTGATCTAATGACTCATGAGATGAATCACTCATATGAATGAGTGAAGCATGGTTGTTAAATGATTTAATTTATTTATTTCATTAAACATTATGCTTCATATATTCAAATGAGTTCATTATCTCTTCTCATTCTCTTGCTCACCTTCTCTCTCCTCAAGCTCTCTCTCTTAAAACCCTAATCCTCCCCTCTCATGTGTTGAGACCAAGGATTAGAATAGACTATTTAATCCATAACCCTTCTTTATATCACCTAGGTTACTTAGATTAGCACTTTAAGAAACCTAGTTACCTCAAGTTAGAGGTGAAGCTTGAAGTAAAGCTCTTGGGTGGATCATCTACTACATAGAGAAGGCCGGAGAGGAGGTGGAGAACGAAAAGACGAAGGACACGGTTCATTAGGTATAATCACTTTTCATAGTAGTTGATAACTTCTATGATTCTTGTTAGTTATAGTTTAGCAACGATTCTCGGTTAGTCGATGTTTATGCAAAGAACAAGATCGTTTTTCAATTTTCCGCCTCCCCGCAAATCGTGGGGTGTTGTACATCGACTTACAGTGGTATCAGAGCCTTGCTAAACAATAATTAACTCATTAGCAAAGTCGTTACAATTTCGAACGCAAAACGAACCGGAAAAAACATCGATATCACTAAGTTTCTGTCGATTTTAAAACAGGCTCTAAAAATTTTTCAGGGACCTGCAGAATAACCTACAGAGAAATATAAGAACACTGAAAAAAATTGGGTTCCTGAATCGACCATACAGCCGCGGAACCGCGGCCGATCCCACCGATCCGCCGCGGATCCTCGGCCGAGTTGGGGCCGATTCAGCCCAAGTTTTTCCAGTGGCTCTTCTTTGATGTTTTTGTCTTTTCTGGAATGTTTATTTTTCTGCTCAAGTCTCAGGTGGACAGAGAAGTTTTGGAGTAGAATCTAAAGTGTTTGCACGATCGAAATCTTACGATGTTTGCTAATTTGATTATATCTGTGATTGTATAATGTGTTCGTAAACCTCCCCTAACTGCTAGTATGTCGGTTGGCAGGGGTTGCACATTTCTGTAATGGTTTTTACTGTTTGTGGTTGTGAACTGTATTGGACTGTTGTGATGATTAGCCGGGGTTTGAGATGGGTTGTTATATTCATTCATTCAATGTAATTGTAATATGTTGTAATATTATTTTGCGGGGCACATCCAGGTTGCGGTTGTAGCCACCGTTGTATTATTTCATTTTACTGTTTTTGCTCCTAGGATAGACCCAAGATGGGGTGCACAAACTACCGGGTACTTTGAAGTGTTTAGTGGCCTACTCACGTTGTTGAGGGAGACCGCTTCACTTCGGTTATTTGGTGGGTAGTTTGCCGTACCCGTAGGGGTCTAGGGTGGGGTAATGGCTATTCATCACAACTGTGTAATCCGTCTTTTGTTGCAGGCTCTAAACAAACGCGGATTGCTTGCAAATCCAATAATGTTCATATGAGATCTGGAATGCCTATTATTGCGTCTGACGAATGTACAATATCTATATATAATAGCTATTTAGACGTCACTTATGTTTTACACCTGCGCTAGCCCAGCCCCCGCTCTGCCGTTAGTTAAGTAACCTAACGGGTGATGACGGGACCCAGTGGTGAATGCGGATGGCATAAGAGGACGTTGTATTTTCGTTGTTTTCTGCAATGATAGGTTAATGATGGGACGCATTATTTATAATGCAAAGAAAATAAACCAAAAGATGAATCGTTGGAACAATTTAAAAGAAACCACTCGGTTATTTTAAAACAGATGATATTTTTAAATTGCGGAGTTTTAACCACTCCTTTTAAAAGCTATCAGGTTCCTTCGGTCATATCAAGTTCACTACGTTCACGGTTTCGCCAAAACCATTCGTAACCCTCCGTCATTTCATTTAGGTATTCAGTAGTATTCAAGCTATGTATTTTGACCTAACGCCAAGGCATAGTGTTTGGTAGCTGCTGGGTATTCATTTGTTGCATAGATAGATGAGTTAGTTTGGGACAGTCGTATTATCATTTTGGCCGAACGTCAAGGATATGTACGGATGGGTTCAAATTAACAAGATAATGATGGGTAGAACTTGACATGTGACTTATGACATTTTGACCTAACGCCAAGGTCATAAGAGCATGGGGCAAAAATATATATCGGGAATTTCTAAAGAAACTGAAATTTGCAAAGAGATGCATACCATTTGGAGTTTGATGAATGTTGGTAGGATTCCTTCAATATTATCATACGATGATATTTGGATCCCAATCCTACTGTGAGTATATACTACTTATCAGGAGATTCGTCACTTAACGATCAATGCTATAAACCAAGTAGGTGTCAAGAAATGTGTCAGCAGGGTTACGCCCCCAGAGAAAAGAGGTTATTTAATTAAGGAACTTCGCGAAAGCATTGGAAAACCTCCCTCGAAGTACCGACACCAGCCTGGCTGAACGGTTAAGCAAGTATTGTACAGTGAGAATAGTCCTGGCTAATTCTTCTTTTATGGTTTGAGAAAGGATTCGAGAAACAGTGGGAGCCATCCAGTTTAGATAAATTAAAAACCACTCTAAACTTGCAAGAGCATCAAGCTAAAGTGTTTTCTTCTCTCTCTCCTACTTGCAGCGACCCTGAAAATGACTGGACTTAAGTTACTTTTAGAGAAAAATATACCGACTGGGCCAAACTATAAAGATTGGCTGCGTAATGTCAAAATGGCTTTGACCTATGACAAATTGGGGTACGTCCTCACCGCTAAGGCACCTGCAGTCCCAGGTCCCAAATCCAGTAATGCGGATAAGGAAATCCGCAAAACCTGGGAGTATGATTGCGCGAAGGCCAAGTGCATCGTACTTGCCTCGATGAACAATGAACATCAGAGGAGGCACGAGGATATGGATCTTGATGCCATATTTCTCCATACAAAAGAACTTTATGGAGAGCAATCTCGTATAGCAAGATACGAGACCTCTAAGAACTTGTTTCGAGCGAGGTTGGCCGTCGGATCATCGGTAGGAGAACATGTCCTAAAGATGATTAGCTATATAGAAGAGCTCGCAGACCTTGGGACGACTTTGGATAATGAGCTCTATACAGACCTTATTCTCCAGTCCCTTCCTTCCACCTACGCCCAGTTTATTCTGAACTTCAACATTCAAAGAAAAGAAGTTGAACTTCCGGAACTCCTTAATATGTTGAGGAGTGCAGTGGGCACCTAGCAGAAGGCAAGGGAAACACCCGCTATCTTTGTTAGTGGTGCTTCTTCTTCCGGGTCCAAGGCTAGGGCCAAAGGAAGGAAAAAGAAGGCCGCCACCAAACTTAGAGGAGGTGTCAGTAAGGTGGGAGCGAAGGGAAAGAAAAATTTTGCGGTACCAGTAGTGGCCCAGGATGAGTGTTTCCATTGTCATAGGAAAGGGCACTGGAAGAAAGATTGCAAGGCGTGGAACGCCAAGAACCAGGAACCGAAGCAAGCCGTGGCTTCGAATTCAGGTGTGTTTGTAATTGAGAATTGTCTGTCAATCAACTCTACTTCCTGGGTATTGGATACCGGATCAGGATCTCATATATGCAATTCATTGCAGGCACTGAGAAACCGTAGAGTGCTGAAGGGTGGTGATATGACCCTGATGGTTGCTAACGGAGCTAGCGTAGGAGCTGTGTCCGTAGAGGATTATCACCTGGGATTGACGAGTGGACACATTTTGGTTTTACATAACAGTTTTTGTGTACCCAGCTTAACGTGTAATATCATATAAGTTTCCTTGTTATCAAATAAAGGTTATGATTTCACGTTTGTAAGTGATGTTGTTAACTGTTAGTTATATGTATGCCCTAGAGGCCATTACTATACATAGGATATATATTGTAGTGGATGCTGGGACATATATAGGGAGGACTTTCTTGCTCGACATGATAGTATACTATCTGGTTGATCTTTACCTTAACATGTACACTGAATGTCTCTCTGTTACATGTTGGTAAAGCCCTTAGGATGTGTACTTGACTACCTGGACTATGATGCGGATCATACTAGTGGGGACGTGGTAGTCCATAAGTACATCCTTCAAAGTCCCTAGTCGTGGGTATATCGAGATGGGGCATCGATATACCAGAGTAGACTAGCGTATACCTTCTCGACCCATAAAGATGAGCGATGGATGATCCCATATCCATTGGTGTTTGACATCAGAGATGATATACGGGTGCTCAGTGGAGACTGGGTACACTGGACGGACTCGCCGAGAACTCCCAGATGGTATTATACCTTACGTCATATGGCAGTTCTCTGGTGACACTGGTACAGAGTAGTTTGTTGACCCGAGATCGTCATAGAGTCTTGTGTGGTTCCCACTGTGCTTTGATTTCCACCTTACCACGTCCAAGAGGGCGTGCAAAACGGTGGTTTTTGGGTACAGTCCCGAATCACATGGAGGCAATGAGCGATAGGAGGGGATTCGTCTCTCCCGGTATAGGGAGTTGATGTTGCGCTGTGTTCGATTGGCTAGAACAGGAAATCCCTGGCCAGGGTTGCTGAGATTTACTGGTAAGTGTTACCAGTAGTTTCTCGAATTGTTATAGACCTCATATCTGTTAGTTGTATGTATGCCCTAGAGGCCAGTATTGTACAGATGATGTATATTATATTGGATGCTTGGACATATATAGAGATGACTTTCTTGCTCGACATGATAGTATGCTATCTGGTTGCTCTTTATCTTAACATGTACACTAGTCTCTTTATACTGTCTTATAGTTACATGTTGGTAAAGCCCTTAGGATTTGTACTTGACTACCTGGACTATGATGCAGATCATACTAGTGGGGACATGGTAGTCCATAAGTACATCCTTCAAGGTCCTTAGTCGTGGGTGTATCGAGACGGGGCATCGATATACCAGTGTAGATTAGCGTATACGCTTCCCGACCCATGTGATGGGCGATGGATGATCCCATATCCATTGGTGTTTGACATCAGAGATGGTATACGGGTGCTCAGTGGAGAGTGAGTACACTGTACGGACTCGCCGAGAACTCCCAGATGGTATTATACCTCACGTCAGATGGCAGTTCTCAGGTGACACTTATACAGGTTAGTCTGTAGACCCGAGATCGTCATAGAGTCTTGTGTGATTCCCACTGTGCTTTGATCTCCACCTTACCACGTCCATGAGGGCGTGCAAAACGGTGGTCTTTGGGCACAGTCCCGAGTCACATGGAGGCAATGAGCGATAGGAGGGGTTTCGTCTCTCCCGGTATTGGGGGTTGATGTTGCGCAGTGCTCGATTGGCCGTAGCAGGGAAGTCCCTGGCCAGGGCTGATCAGAGATTTGCTGGTAAGTGTTACCAGTAGTTTCTCGACCCGTTATGAGCCTCACATCGGCACGACTTATCGGGTTATTGGGGTCTGACGTTTACCACCCCTAGACTTGATATGCGACATATCAGACGAAGAGACCGGACTGTATGGTAAGTGTTACTGGTCGGATTCACAGGAGTATGAGCGGGCTAGCTCGTCGATCTTCTGATCGCTCAATACCCGGGTGGCCGTTACGTTTAGCAGACCGCTTGCGGCTTGTGGGTGCTTGATATGATCATCATCTGCTACCGGCGTATTGACGAGTCTTTAGAGTCCTACACAGAGGTTTCCTAGCTCAAGCGAAGCGAAATAGGAGTGCATATGAGATATGTGCGGGACCGAGAATAATGCGTGTATGTGATACCGTATTTGATTCTCGCGATTAATGTTTCGATTGGTTGTATGAGATATGACCTAGTTATCGAATCATTGATTCGATAAATCGATGCATTGAATACTAGTCGGTTATGTGCGACATGACCGGATCATTGAATCAAGTGTTGATTTAATGATTTAATGTATAATTATATATTTGATATATTACTTTGCATTAACTAGTATTGGTTCATTTTAAACGGATTTTTCTCACTTGATTTACACATTGTATATGTGATATACTTTTGTGCACATATTTGTATCATGTTTGATGATACTTGATCATATGGTTAAGTGTATAGAATTAAACCATAGTTAACTTGAGATTAGGGTTTTGATTATGCATTTATTCATTTATTTGTTTATTCATTTATTTGGATAAACTTTAAGATGAAAATGGTGGCAATTTTTGTTTCATATTGAAGCTTCATGAAGCTTTGACTTTGCTAGCCATTCTTGTCTTCATGCTTAACCCTAACCCACTCAAATGACCATGGTTTATTCTCTACACTTAACCCTAGTTAAAGTTATGATAAGTTTGGATTTTCTTTTCATTTTTAATCTTAGAACTTATCATAACTAGCTTCATCTTCTTCTTCTTCTAAAAAGAAAAAGCTTGCTACTTTAATGGCAACTTGAGTTCTAGTGAGAGAAATCCAATTCTAAAGTGAACCCACCTCCTATTTCTTCACCCTCTACCTCTTGCCAAGTTGTTTTGGGTGTTTTCTTCACAAGTTTCATAACTTTGTGAAGTCGGAGCTTGAACTAGTGCAACTTCGACGTAGATCGTCTTTGACACGAAGCCGACGACCAAGCTCGCCCGTTTCTCCGATGAAGCCAACGATTGGGTTCGGGATTCATGATGGACAGCGAGAGGACATCCACGTGGAGCTAAGGAAGTGGAAACCCGGATCTACAAAGGTTGTAGCTTCTCACTTCTAGTTAAGTAGTTAACTAGTTTACCGTTTCGCCTAGAAATCTAGCCGACGATCCGTATTAGGGTTTCTCGGCACCCATAATTTTTGAAATTGGCCTGATCGATGCCTTGTGAGACTTCATTAGGATGCCTAGGAACCCTACAGTGGTATCAGAGCCTAGCTAGAGCCTTAGGCGAAGTCTAGACGCAATTTGAAGCCCGAACGAACCTGAAACCCTAAACTTAACATGCTCTCTGTACATTTTCTAAAATCTGGGATTTTTCAAGATTAAAAATGCCTAAAAAATTCAGCAGGAATATCTAAGAATTATGGTGAAACACGAGCTCATGAAGCTTCCAAACAGCCGCGGAAACGCGGCAGAAGCATGGCTTCTGCCGCTGTTCCGCGGTCAACTTTTCACTTTACCCAATATTGTTTGCACAGTAATTCTTCTTTTCTGGTGCTGAGTTTTATGAGAATTTTTAATAATTATTCAAGAGTTGAATTTTCTGGGGTTGCTTTGGGGATTCGGTGTTTCGATCGGGGTATCAAATTTCGTCTTTGTGTATTTCCGGATAATTTTTAGAATATGTTAAAAAGTTCGACCGGATAAAAATACCCAATTTTTTCCCTGTCGGGAGATTTCCAAGTGTTGGATTTTTCCGTAGTTTAACGACGTTCTAAGTAGTGCAAGTAACGCGATGGACCCTCTAGAAGACAACAAACCTTAACTCGATTATGTGACCGTCTTGAACTACCCTTTGAACCTTCGGGTTTGGGGCAGTACGGCGTGCCACATGTGAGGCGTTGGCTTGACCCTTCTACGGCTGGACCGTTGGTACTGAGGCACGAACTGAATGTTGCTAGACTTATTTCATGTGTTGGACTGTATCGGGAAAACTTAGGTATTCGACTGTTCGATCGGAAAGTTTAACATTTTCTGTTTATCTGGAATGTGATACAATAATTGAAATTCACAAACAGTTATGAGATAACTGGATGAATGTTATAAATCTAGCAGTTTAGTCCCATACGATATTGAAAAGAGTTTTCGATAATGAGACTAAAATGCGGGGTTTGTAACTGTTAGGCATGTGATGTCTAAAGAGGTTGCGGATTCCAACTGTTGTAGTTTTACACTTTCTTTTCTGTGACCGTAAGTGTAATATGTGAATCGCCGGTTTCGTTGCTATATGTCAACGACAATTGGGATGCGCATATTTACTTACGTTGATGACATGTGATGTTATGTGTTGCTGGATATGTTATATTGGATCGTCGTGTTTGAATAGCCGGGGGTTTTTATGTGAGATGAGTGTTTTTCATTTTCATTCATATAAAAACTTATATGTAATATTCTTTTATTTGGGGCACTTCCAGGTAGCGGAAGTTGTCACCTTTTGTATATTATTTACTTTTCCGCATTAGGATAGACCCAAGGAGGGGAGCATAAGTAACCGGGTTCTGGGGTCCAGTGGGAGACCTACTCGAGGAGTCGAGTCCGGGTCTCCTAACCCTAGAATTGGCAGGGTTGCTTGCCGCTCTCGTAGGGGTCTAGGGGTGTGGGATTGGCTATTCATCACGACCGTGGAATCCGTGTTTTATACTGGCTCGTATTGAAAACACGGACGTCCTAGTATATCCAATATTTCATATATTTCTTCTGCTGCGATATCTGTGATGAGATCATGTGATGTTCTGTGATAGATACTATATATAGTATATATGATATATTATATAGACGTTACTTATGTTTTACACCCGCGCTAGCCCTGCCCTGCTCTGTCGTTAGTTACCTAACCTAACGGTGCACGAGGGGACATCGAGGCGAATGCGGATGGCATAAGTGTACGTCATATCTATCTGTGATGTTTAGGTATTTAAATGATGGGACTTCATTAATGTGATTAATGAAAGATAAGAAACCTAAGATGTTGTGGAATCAAATTTTAAAATAAAACAGGTAGCTACAGTTCTTGCTTTGCATAGCGGTATATATGATATACCCTGCACCTTATTCGATGAGGAAAGGACCGAGATCCCTTCACCGGGAGTGACTCCTTTAGCAGTAACTGGCAGATGCTACACACTCGGTTTGGTTTTGATTGCTTTTAAGAGTTTTTGCTTTGCACAGTGATATATATGATATATCCCGCACCTCATTCGACGAGGAAAGGACCGAGATCCCTTCACCGGGAGTGACTCCTTTAGCAAAACTAGAAAAGCCTCAAAATCACTCCATTTTAAAACTTCATTTGATTCTACAACGATATCGAGTTCATTACGCAATAGGTTTTCAGAAAAACTTGTCGTAGCCCTCCGTCATTTCAGATAAGAACTGTTTAGTATTCGTGCTGCGTTTGTTGGCCTTTGTCAAGGCGTAGTGTGCGGTAGCTAAAAAGTGATTATCTGCTTATGCATATGATGCAGATTGTTTCAGGGTAGTCGTACGACCTTGTTGGCTTTTGTCAAGGGTCGTGCGGGTGGGTTTGATTCAATCAAGAAATGACGGGTTGAACTTGACTAGCATCCTGTGATTTGTTGGCCTTTGTCAAGGTCATAGGACACTAGGGGCAAAATATTATCGGGAATTTCAAGTGTTGAAATTTGCAATGAGATTACATACCTTCTATGAGATAGTTGGATCCCGATACCCGCTGCGAGTAAGAGTTACTCCTGGGAGAGTTTTACACATTACAATTAGCCGATCAAGTTGGTGTCTAGAAAGGTGTTAACGAGGTTACGCCTCTAGGAAAACGAGGTTTACATTAATTAGGTTCGTGCGAAAGCACGGGGGACCTCCCTCAAAGTACCGATACTGGCCTGGCTGAAAGATTGGCGAACTTGTAGTGTGTAATTAATCCCGGCTAATCTTTCCTTTTAGGGTTTGGAGGAAGATTTGATAAAAAGCAGTGGGAGCCATCCTGATTAGATAAGATAATAACCAATCTGATCTTGTACGAGCATACGCTAAAGTGTTTTCTTCTCTCTCTCTCTCCAGGTAGCGACCATTTCATGCCCTAATGAAGATAATAATATGGATGTATTGACCGAACCCGCATGTTATACTGTGTTGGGGAACGTTGGTTCAGTTCTTTCTTATAAGAGTTATAGGAATGAACAGGATATAGGGGAATACCAGGATTCCCATGCCACCCGAATGAAGAAAGTACATGTTGATGCATTTTCTTCGGGTGTGTTCGTTACTGAGAACTGTTTCTCCATTTGCTCTACGTCCTGGGTATTAGATACCGGGTCAGGATCCCATATATGTAATCAGTTACATGGGCTCAAGAAAGGTAGAGAACTTGGAGAAGGTGATAAAGACATTAGAGTTGGAAATGGTGCAATTGTTGCAGCTAAGACTGTCGGGGAATATCACCTTGTATTACCAACTGGTAATACATTGGTTCTGAACGAATGCTATTACATGCCGAACCTGATATGCAACATTATATCGGTTTCTTTATTAAGTAAAGAGGGATATAATTTTGTATTACAGGATAATGTTATGAACATTTTCCATAACCAAAAGTTGGTTGGATCAGGCACGTTGTGCAATGGCATTTATGTTCTAAATCAATCAACAGTTCTGAACATAACAAACACACACAAGAGGAAAAGTTCTGAACTGAACGAATCCTTCTTGTGGCATTGTAGACTGGGTCACATCAATGCGACACGACTAGCTAAGTTGCATAAAGATGGATATTTAAATCCGTTTGAATTTTCATCCTATGACACTTGCCAGTCATGTCTCAAAGGCAAGATGACCAAAACTCCGTTTACGGGACACGGAGAAAGAGTTACTGAACTCTTGGGACTGATACATAGTGATGTATGCGGTCCCATGTCTACACATGCCAGGGATGGTTCTTCATACTTCATTATATTCACTGACGATCTCTCTAGGTTCGGATATGTGTTCCTGATGAAATACAAATCAGAAGCTTTTGAGAAATTTAGGGAATATAAACAAGAAGTGGAGAACCAAACCGGAAAAAGTATTAAAATCCTACAATCTGATCGAGGAGGAGAATACTTAAGCAATGAATTCCTGGAATTCCTAAAAGAGAATGGGATTCTCTCTCAGCTTACTCCTCCTTATACACCACAGCACAACGGTGTATCGGAGCGGAGAAATCGCACCCTATTAGATATGGTGCGCTCTATGATGAGTACAGCTGAGTTACCTATTTCCTTCTGGGGTTATGCGCTGGGGACAGCAGCATACCTATTGAATCAAGTTCCATCTAAATCTGTACCTACCACACCATATGAGATATGGAGTGGGAAGAGACTATGTCTTAAACGAGTTAAGATATGGGGTTGCCCGGCCTATGTCAAAAGGCAAAATCCGGACAAACTGGAGGCACGGTCAGTTCTATGTAAGTTTGTGGGATATCCCAAACATTCACATGGATATCTTTTCTACCATACAGAGGAACAAAAAGTGTTTGTTTCTCGACATGCCACCTTTTTGGAAAAGGAATTTCTTCCAAAAGAAATTAGTGGGGATATGGTAGAACTGGAAGAAATTCGGGCTACACAAACTCAAACTGAAGATTTAGTGGAACCAGAGGATTCAGTAGTACCCGACGAACCCCAGCCTCTCCGCCGATCTAGTAGGGTTCCTCGCCAACCTGAGAGATACTACGGTTTTCTCATGGACGGTGGGAGCGAGGATTGCATCATGGAGGATGATGACCCAACTAGCTTCGAGCAGGCCATCACGAGTGGGGACTCAGTGAAATGGCTGGATGCTATGCGGTCCGAGATGGAATCCATGTACACCAACAAAGTATGGACTTTGGAAGTTGCTCCTGAAGGGGTAAAACCCATTGGGAGCAAATGGATCTTCAAGAAAAACTTGGTGTAGATGGGAAAGTGGAGACTTTCAAAGCTAGACTTGTAGCAAAGGGTTTTCGTCAAAGACCGGGTGTGGACTATGACGAGACCTTTTCTCCAGTAGCTATGCTTAAATCCATCCGGATCATGCTTGCCATCGCTGCATATCATGATTACGAAATCTGGCAAATGGATGTTAAGACCGCCTTTCTAAATGGTGATTTAGAAGAGTGCGTGTACATGACTCAGCCAGAGGGCTTCGTAGATAGTGGGAGCAGCGGGAAGGTATGCAAGCTGCTTAAATCCATTTATGGATTAAAGCAAGCATCGCGGAGTTGGAACATCTGCTTTGATGTCGTTATCAAAGAGTTTGATTTCGTCAAAAATCCAGATGAACCTTGTATCTACAAGAAGGTGGCAGAGAGTAAGGTTGTCTTCCTCGTATTATACGTGGACGACATACTCTTGATAGGAAATGATATTCCTATGCTGCAGTCGGTCAAGCTCTTCTTATCACAAAGATTCTCAATGAAAGATCTTGGTGATGCCTCCTGCATATTGGGAATCAGGATCTATAGAGATAGATCCAAACGGATATTGGGATTGTCCCAATCCAGGTACATTGACACCATACTAAAGAGGTTTAGTATGGAAGAATCCAAGCGTGGGAACTTGCCCACGATCTCTGGACTCACTCTCTCCAAAGAGATGTCTCCCAAGACTGATTTGGAGAGAGCTCGCATGCGAGGGATACCCTATGCTTCGGCAGTAGGCTCTATCATGTATGCGATGCTATGTACCAGACCCGATGTTGCATACTCACTAAGTGTAGTGAGTCGGTATCAAGCAGATCCTGGAGAGAGTCACTGGACAGCTGTGAAGAACATTCTCAAGTACTTGCGAAGGACTAGAGATATGTTCTTGGTGTATGGTAACGGAGAACTCCAAGTGGAGTCCTTTACCGATTCGAGCTTCCAGAGTGATAAGGACGACTCTAAGTCGCAGTCGGGCTTTGTCTTTACCCTTTACGGAGGGGCGGTTAGCTGGAAGAGTTCCAAGCAGGAAACCGTGGCAGACTCGACGATGGAGGCTGAATACATCGCTGCCAACGATGCTGCCAAAGAGGCTGTCTGGATCAAGAAGTTCATTACTGAACTTGGAGTGGTTCCATCCATTGAGCATCCAATACCTTTGTATTGCGATAACAATGGAGCGGTGGTTTTGGCCAAGGAACCCAGGTCCCATCAGCGATCCAGGCATATTCTGAGACGGTATCACCTGATCCGGGAGATAGTTGATCGCCGGGAGATCGAGGTCAGGAGGGTTGACACGAAGGACAACACTGCGGATCCACTCACGAAGGCCATTCCCCAGATACAATTTGAGAGACTCTTCGGGATGCTCGGTATGCGATACTACAGCAGCTGGCCCTAGTGCAAGTGGGAGATTGTTAGTTGTATGTATGCCCTAGAGGCCAGTATTGTACAGATGATGTATATTATATTGGATGCTTGGACATATATAGAGATGACTTTCTTGCTCGACATGATAGTATGCTATCTGGTTGCTCTTTATCTTAACATGTACACTAGTCTCTTTATACTGTCTTATAGTTACATGTTGGTAAAGCCCTTAGGATTTATACTTGACTACCTGAACTATGATGCAGATCATACTAGTGGGGACATGGTAGTCCATAAGTACATCCTTCAAGGTCCCTAGTCGTGGGTGTATCGAGACGGGGCATCGATATACCAGTGTAGACTAGCGTATACGCTTCCCGACCCATGTGATGGGCGATGGATGATCCCATATCCATTGGTGTTTGACATCAGAGATGGTATACGGGTGCTCAGTGGAGACTGAGTACACTGGACGGACTCGCCGAGAACTCCCAGATGGTATTATACCTCACGTCAGATGGCAGTTCTCAGGTGACACTTGTACAGGTTAGTCTGTAGACCCGAGATCGTCATAGAGTCTTGTGTGATTCCTACTGTGCTTTGATCTCCACCTTACCACGTCCATGAGGGCGTGCAAAACGGTGGTCTTTGGGCACAGTCCCGAGTCACATGGAGGCAATGAGCGATAGGAGGGGTTTCGTCTCTCCGGGTATTGGGGGTTGATGTTGCGCAGTGCTCGATTGGCCGTAGCAGGGAAGTCCCTGGCCAGGGCTGATCAGAGATTTGCTGGTAAGTGTTACCAGTAGTTTCTCGACCCGTTATGAGCCTCACATCGGCACGACTTATCGGGTTATTGGGGTCTGACGTTTACCACCCCTAGGCGACATATCAGACGATCAGACCGGACTGTACGGTAAGTGTTACTGGTTGGATTCACAGGAGTGTGAGCGGGCTTGCTCGTCGATCTTCTGATCGCTCAATACCTGGGTGGCCATTACGTTTAGCAGACCGCTTGCGGCTTGTGGATGTTTGATATGATCATCATCCGCTGCCGGCGTATTGACGAGTCTTTAGAGTACTACACAGAGGTTTCCTGGCTCAAGCGAAATGAAATAGGAGCGCATATGAGTTATGTGCGGGACCGAGAATAATGCGTGTATGTGATACCGTATTCCATTCTCGCGATGAATGTGTCGAATGGTTGTATGCGATATAACCTAGTTATCGAATCAAGGATTGATTCGATAAAACGATACATTGGATACTAGTCGGTTATATGCGATATGACCGGATCGTTAAATCAAGTGTTGATTTAATGATTTAATGTATAATTATATATTTGATACATTACTTTGCATTAACTGGTATCGGTTCACTTTAAATGGATTTTCTCACTCGGTTGTGCACATTGTATATGTGATATACTTTTGTACACAAGTTTGTATCAAGTTTGATGATACATGCTCACTAGGGTTTGTGTGAAGATTAAACCATGGTTATAGATTGGTTAGGGTTTTCATTTTCTTATTCCTTTATTTATTTATTTATTTTGGAAAATATTAAGCATAAAGAAATGAAATGGTGGCTAATTTTGGACTTGCATGTTGAAGCTTCATGAAGCTTTGACTTAGTCACCATTTTGTCTCATGCTTAACCCTAACCACTCCACTCAACCCTAGTTGATTCTCTACACTTCACCATGGTTAGATTATGATAAGCATTCCTTTTATTTTCTATTTAAAATAACTTATCATAAGACTTTCTTCTTCTTCTTCATCTTATTCTTTGAAGAAGCTTGACTTCATCAATGGTGGATTGATGAAATGAGTGAGAAATCCAATTCTAAAGTCTACCCACTTCCTATTTCTTCATCCTCTACCTCTTGCCAAGTAGTAGAGTGTGTTTCCTTCATAAGTTTTCTTGACTTGGTGAAGTTGGAGCTTGATCTAGCGATGCCTCGACGTAGATCATCTTCGGCATGGACATCGACGACCTAGCTCGCCATTTCTCCGACGAAGCCGACGCTAGAGCCCGGGAATTCATTTGGACAGCGAGGGGACTTCGTTGCGGAGCTTTGGAGGTGGAGCACCGGATCTACAAAGGTTGTATTTCCGTTTAAACTTTAGTTAAGTTGTTAACTAGTTTCATTTTCGCCTAAACATCTAGCCAACGATCTAGTCTAGGGTTTCTCGGCACCGTATTTTTAGAAATTGGCATGGTTGATACCTTGCGAGACCTCTTGAGAGTGCCTAGGAACCCTACAGTGGTATCAGAGCCTAGCTAGAGCCTTAGACGAAGTCTAGACGGAATTTGAAACCCGAACGAACCCGAAACCCAACTCAAAAAATGCTCTCTGTCCTTTTTCTAAAATCTGGGATTTTTCAACATTAAAAATATGCAGTAAAATCAGCAGGAAATTCTAAGGGATACTGTAAAATTCGTGTGCCTAATTCCATCAATGCGCCGCGGTTCCGCGGCACGAGCTTTTCTCGTGCGGCGGATCCGTGGCCGTTTTGTCTTTTGTGGCATCCAAATTTGCACAGTAATTCATAATATGCAGTGCTGGTTTTCCTGGGAATTTTTAATATTTTTTTCAAGAGTTGAATTTTTTAAGTTGTTTTGGGGATTCGAATGTTCGATCGGATTATCAAATTTTGTCTATGTGGCTTTCCGGATAAATTTTAGAATATGTTAAAAAGTTCGACCGGATATAAATACCCAATTTTTCCCCTGTCGGGAAATTTCCAAGTGTTGGATTTTTCCGTAGTTTAACGACGTTCTAAGTAGTGCAAGTAACGCGATGGACCCTCTAGAAGACAACAAACCTTAACTCGATTATGTGACCGTCTTGAACTGCCCTTTGAACCTTCGGGTTTGGGGGAGTACGGCGTGCCACATGTGAGGCATTGGCTTGACCCTTCTACGGCTGGACCGTTGGTACTGAGGCACGAACTGAATGTTTTTAGACTTGCTTCATGTGTTGTGCTGTATCGGGAAAACTTGGGTGTTTGACTGTTCGATCGGAAAGTTTAACATTTTCTAATTATCTGGAATGCGATACAATAATTGGAATTCATAAGAAGTTATGAGATAACTGAATGAATGTTATAAACATAGCAGTTTAGTCTCACTTGATCGGTTGCCACGGAATTTTGATGTGATCAAAAGTACGTCGCAATCACGTAGTGTACGCGGATACTCGCCGGGTAAACTTAATAGACAGCCTCACTCCATAGCCCCCGACCAAGTGACTGTAGGAGAACCCCGTCGCCGAAAGCATCCGTTCGGGTGCTCGCGGTAGCGGTGTTCCGCCTTGGTACACTTCGTCGACGGTATCGGGGGTGCAGCCGTCTACTGAAGTTTGCGACGAGCATTCGATCAGGATGTCGGGAATCTTGTTGAATTACCCGACTTGACATTGAAAAGTGTTTTCGATAATGAGACTAAAATGCGGGGTTTACAATTGTTAGGCATGCGATGTCTAAGGAATTCATTTGGTCAGGCATGCGATGTCTGAGGAGGTTGCGGATTCCAACTGTTGTAGTTTTACACTTTCTTCTCTGTGACCGTAAGTGTAATATGTGACATTGCCGGTTTCGTTGCTATATGTCAACGACAATTGGGATGCGCATATTTACTTACGATGATGACATGTGATGTTATGTGTTGCTGGATATGTTATATTGGATCGTCGTGTTTGAATAGCCGGGGGTTTTTATGTGAGATGAGTGTTTTTCATTTTCATTCATGTAAAAACTTGTATGTAATATTCTTTTATTGGGGCACTTCCAGGTTGCGGAAGATGTCATCTTTTGTATATTATTTACTTTTCCGCACTAGGATAGACCCAAGGAGGGGAGCACAAGTAACCGGGTTCTGGAGTCCAGTGGGAGACCAACTCGAGGAGTCGAGTCCGGGTCTCCTAACTCTAGAATTGGTAGGGTTGCTTGCCGCTCTCGTAGGGGTCTAGGGGTGTGGGTTTGGCTATTCATCACGACCGTGGAATCCGTGTTTTATACTGGCTCGTATTGAAAACACGGACGTCCTAGTATATCCAATATTTCATATGATTCTTCTGCTGCGATATCTGTGATGTGATCATGTGATGTTCTGTGATGGATACTGTATATAGTATATATGATATATTATATAGATGTTGCTTATGTTTTACACCCGCGCTAGCCCTGCCCCGCTCTGCCGTTAGTTACCTAACCTAACGGTGCATGAGGGGACATCGAGGCGAATGCGGATGGCATAAGTGTACGTCGTATTTATCTGTGATGTTTAGGTACTTAAATGATGGGACTTCATTAATGTGATTAATGAAAGAAAATGAAACCTAAGATGTTGTAGAATCGAATTTCAAAAATAAAACAGGTAGCTACAGTTCTTGCTTTGCACAGAGGTATATGTGATATATCCTGCACCTTATTCGATGAGGAAAGGACCGAGATCCCTTCACCGGGAGTGACTCCTTTAGCAATAACTGGCAGATGCTACACACTCGGTTTGTCTTTTGATTGCTTTTAAGAGTTTTTGCTTTGCACAGTGATATATATGATATATCCAGCACCTTATTCGACGAGGAAAGGACCGACGATCCCTTCACCGGGAGTGACTCCTTTAGCAAAACTAGAAAAGCCTCAAAAGCACTCCATTTTAAAATCATTTGATTCTACAACGATATCAAGTTCATTACGCAAAAGGTTTTCAGAAAAACTTGTCGTAGCCCTCCGTCATTTCAGATAAGTACTAGTTAGTATTCGTGCTGCGGTTGTTTGGCCTCCGTCAAGGCGTAGTGTACGGTAGCTAACTAGTGCTTATCTGCTAGCATATGATGCGATTGGATTAGGGTATTCGTACGGCGTTGTTTGGCCTCCGTCAAGGGTCGTACGGGTGGGTTTAATTCAATCAGGAAATGACGGGTTGAACTTGACTAGCGGACTATGGGTTGTTTGGCCTCCGTCAAGGTCATAGGACGCTAGGGGCAAAATATTATTGGGAATTTCAAGTGTTGAAATTTGCAATGAGATTGCATACCTTCTATAAGATAGTTGGATCCCGATACCCGCTGCGAGTAAGAGTTACTCCTGGGAGAGTTTTACACATTACAATTAGCCGATCAAGTAGGTGTCTAGAAAGGTGTCAACGAGGTTACGCCTCTGGGAAAACGAGGTTTACATTAATTAGGTTCGTGCGAAAGCACGGGGGACCTCCCTCAAAGTACCGACACTGGCCTGGCTGAAAGATTGGCGAACTTGTAGTGTGTAATTAATCCCGGCTAGTCTTTTCTTTTAGGGTTTGAAGGAAGATTTGATAAAAAGCAGTGGGAGCCATCCTGATTAGATAAAATAATAACCAATCTATTCTTGCAAGAGCATACGCTGAGTGTTTTCTTCTCTCTCTCTCCAGGTAGCGACCATATCACGCCTTAATCAAGATAATAATACGGAATATTGACCGAACCCGCTTGTTATACTGAGCTGGGGAACGTTGGTCCCGCTCCAACTTATAATTGTTATAAGACAGAGCAGGAAATAGGGATTACCAGAATTCCCGTGCCGCCCAAACGAAGAGAGTGCATGCTGATGCATCATCTTCGGGTGTGTTCATTATGTAGAACTGTTTCTCTGTATCCTCTACGTCCTGGGTATGTGATACCAGATCAGGATCCCAGATATGTAATATATTACATAGGGCTACAGAAAGGTAGAGAACTGAGAACGGGTGATAAGTTTCATGAGGCAGAAAACGGGGCAAGTGTTGGAGCCAAGTCAGTTGGTCACTGTCACCCTGTATTACAAATACATTGATTCTGAACGAATGTTATTAGATACCGAACCTGATATACAAAATCATATCAGTCTCTTTATTAGTAAAGAAATGATAAAATTTTGTATAGTTGGATAATGTTTTGAACATTTCCTATATCAAAAGTTGATCGGTTCAGGCACGTTATCTAAAAGCATTAATGTTCTAAATCAAACTACAGTTCTTTAGTATACGGAACACACACAAGAGGAAGAGTTCAGAAATGAACGAATCCTTCTTAAGGTATTGTAGACTAGGTCATATCAATGCGACCCGACTGGCTGAAGTTACATTTAGATGCATATTTAAATTAGTTTGAATTTACATCTTATGAAACTTGCGAGTCATGTCACAAAGATAAAATGACCATAGCTCCGTTTACTGAAAACAGTGAAAGAGTTAGTGAACTCTTTGGATGATACATGTTGATGTATGATAGGTCCCCTGTCTACATATGCCAGGACTGGTTCTATTACTTCATTACGTTCTCTGATCATCTCTCATGATTCAGACATATGTTCCTGTTGAGACACAAGTCTGAACCTTTTGAGATATTCACAGAATAAAAGATAGAAGTAGAGAACCAATACGGGTAAAAGTATTATGTCCTTTGATGTGATCAAGGAGGAGATTACTTGAGCACGGAATTCCTGGATTATTCTAAAGGAGAATGAGATTCTCTCTCAGCACTACTCCTCCGAATACACCATAGCACGATGGTATATCGGGGCGGAGCAGATACACCCTATTTGATAAGGTGTGCTCTATGATGAGTACTACTGAGTTACCTATTTCATTTTGGGAGTTATGCACTTGAGAAGTTGCATACCTATTGAATAGGGTTCAAATCAAATCAGTTGCCTACCGCTTCATATGTGATATGGAAAAGGAAGAGCCCATATCTTAAGATGATTAAGATTTGGGGTTGTCCAGCCTTTGTCTAAAAGCAAAATCCGGACAAGCTCAAGGCAAGGTCTGTTATGTAGAACTGGAAATGTTCCAGCTATACAGACTGCAGCTGATGATTTGATAGAACCAAAGGATTCAGTAGATTCCAACGAACCTCAGCCTCTCCGCCGATCTAATAGGGTTCCTCACCCACGTGAGAGATACTTCTGTTTCTCTATGACAGTGGGAGCGAGGATTGCATCATGAGATGATGACCCAACTAGTTTCGAGCAGGCCATCAGGAGTGTGACTCTGTAAGAATGGCTGGATGCTTATCGATCTGAGATGGAATCCTTATACACCAACAAAGTATGGACTTTAGTTGCTATATCTGAAGGGTTAAATCCCCATCAGGAGCAAGTATATCTTGAGAAGATTACTTGGTGTACATGGAAAAGTTGAGACTTTCAAAGCTAGACTTGTTAAAGGTTTTCGTCATCGACCAGGCGTGGATAATGATGAAACCTTTTCAAGCAGCTATGCTTAAGTCCATCCAGATCCTACTTGCCACGGCTACATACCATGACTACGATATCTGGCGGTTGGGTCCCATGACTGCTTTTCTAAATGATATTTTAGAAGAGAACGTCTATAAGTACACAGCCAGAGGGCTTCGTAGACAGTGGGAGCAGCGGAAACGTGTACAAGATGCTTTATAGGATAAAGCAGGCATCGCGGAGTTGGAACATCTGTTTTGATGTGGAAGTCAAAGAGTTTGACATCATCAAAATGGTAGATGAACCTTGTATATACAAAAAGATAGATCTAATTGGATGTTAGGATTCTCACTAGATGTAGTGAGATGGTATCAATTGATTCTGGGGAGAATCACTGGAAGCGTTCCAGGGTGATAAGGCCAACTGAAAGTCAGTCGCAGGCATTGTCTTTACCCTCAGTAAAGGGACGGTATGTTGGAAGAGTTCCAAGCTAGATACCGTGACATACTAGACGATAAAGGCATGATACATCGCTACTTAAGATGCTACCAAAGAGGCTGTTTGGGTGTATATTGGTTCATGAGATGAACTATGTTCCTCCCATTGTGTGACAATGGAGTTGTGGCTTATGCCAAGGAACGCAGGTCCCATCAGTGATCCAGACATATTCTAAGGCAGTATCACTTGATCATGGAGATGGTTGATCTCCAAGGAGATCGAGGTTAGGAGAGTAGACTCAGAGGACAACACAGCGGATCCACTCACAAAGGCCTGTTCCCAGAGAGAGATTTTTATGGGATGGTTGAGTATGAGATACTACAACCACTGCTATCAGATGGCCCTAGTGCAAGTGGGAGATTGTTAGTTATATGTATGCCCTAGAGGCCATTACTATACATAGGATGTATATTGTAGTGGATGCTGGGACATATATAGGGAGGACTTTCTTGCTCGACATGATAGTACGCTATCTGGTTACTCTTTACCTTAACGTGTACACTGATTGTCTCTCTGTTACATGTTGGTAAAGCCCTTAGGATGTGTACTTAACTATCTGGACTATGATGCAGATCATACTAGTGGGGACCGATAGTCTATAAGTACATCCTTCAAAGTCCCTAGTCGTGGGTGTATCGAGACAGGGCATCGATATACCAGAGTAGACTAGCGTATACCTTCTCGACCCATACAGATGGGCGATGGATGATCCCATATCCATTGGTGTTTGACATCAGAGATGATATACGGGTGCTCAGTGGAGACTGGGTACACTGGACGGACTCGCCGAGAACTCCCAGATGGTATTATACCTTATGTCAGATGGCAGTTCTCAGGTGACACCTGGTACAGAGTAGTCTGTTGACCCGAGATCGTCATAGAGTCTTGTGTGGTTCCCACTGTGCTTTGATTTCCATCTTACCACGTCCAAGAGGGCGTGCAAAACGGTGGTTTTTGGGTACAGTCCCGAGTCACATGGAGGCAATGAGCGATAGGAGGGGATTCGTCTCTCCCGGTATAGGGAGTTGATGTTGCGCTGTGTTCGATTGGCTATAACAGGAAATCCCTGGCCAGGGTTGCTGAGATTTACTGGTAAGTGTTACCAGTAGTTTCTCGAATTGTTATAGACCTCATATCGACACGACTTATCGAGCTATTGGGGTCTGACGTTTACCACCCCTAGGCGAGATATGCGACATATCAGACGATCAGACCGGACTGTACGGTAGTGTTACTGGTTGGATTCACTGGAGTGTGAGCGGGCTTGCTCGTCGATCTTCTGATCGCTCAATACCCGGGTGGCCGTTACGTTTAGCAGACCGCTTGCGGCTTGTGGATGTTTGATATGATCATCATCCGCTGCCGGCGTATTGACGAGTCTTTAGAGTCCTACACAGAGGTTTCCTGGCTCAAGCGAAACGAAATAGGAGCGCATATGAGATATGTGCGGGACCGAGAATAATGCGTGTATATGATACCGTATTCCATTCTCGCGATGAATGTGTCGAATGGTTGTATGCGATATAACCTAGTTATCGAATCAAGGATTGATTCGATAAAACGATACATTGGATACTAGTCGGTTATATGCGATATGACCGGATCGTTAAATCAAGTGTTGATTTAATGATTTAATGTATAATTATATATTTGATACATTACTTTGCATTAACTGGTATCGGTTCACTTTAAATGGATTTTCTCACTCGGTTGTGCATATTGTATATGTGATATACTTTTGTACACAAGTTTGTATCATGTTTGATGATACATGCTCACTAGGGTTTGTGTGAAGATTAAACCATGGTTGTAGATTGGTTAGGGTTTTCATTTTCTTATTCCTTTATTTATTTATTTATTTTGGAAAATATTAAGCATAAAGAAATGAAATGGTGGCTAATTTTGGACTTGCATGTTGAAGCTTCATGAAGCTTTGACTTAGTCACCATTTTGTCTCATGCTTAACCCTAACCACTCCACTCAACCCTAGTTGATTCTCTATACTTCACCATGGTTAGATTATGATAAGCATTCCTTTTATTTTCTATTTAAAATAACTTATCATAAGACTTTCTTCTTCTTCTTCATCTTCTTCTTTGAAGAAGCTTGACTTCATCAATGGTGGATTGATGAAATGAGTGAGAAATCCAATTCTAAAGTCTACCCACTTCCTATTTCTTCATCCTCTACCTCTTGCCAAGTAGTAGAGTGTGTTTCCTTCACAAGTTTTCTTGACTTGGTGAAGTTGGAGCTTGATCTAGCGATGCCTCGACGTAGATCATCTTCGGCATGGACATCGACGACCTAGCTCGCCATTTCTCCGACGAAGCCGACGCTAGAGCCCGGGAATTCATTTGGACAGCGAGGGGACTTCGTTGCGGAGCTTTGGAGGTGGAGCACCGGATCTACAAAGGTTGTATTTCCGTTTAAACTTTAGTTAAGCTGTTAACTAGTTTCATTTTCGCCTAAACATCTAGCCAACGATCTAGTCTAGGGTTTCTCGGCACCGTATTTTTAGAAATTGGCATGGTTGATGCCTTGTGAGACCTCTTGAGAGTGCCTAGGAACCCTACAGTGGGGACGTGGTAGTCCATAAGTACATCCTTCAAAGTCCCTAGTCGTGGGTATATCGAGACGGGGCATCGATATACCAGAGTAGACTAGCGTATACCTTCTCGACCCATAAAGATGGGCGATGGATGATCCCATATCCATTGGTGTTTGACATCAGAGATGATATACGGGTGCTCAGTGGAGACTGGGTACACTGGACGGACTCGCCGAGAACTCCCAGATGGTATTATACCTTACGTTAGATGGCAGTTCTCTGGTGACACTGGTACAGGGCAGTCTGTTAACCCAAGATCGTCATAGAGTCTTGTGTGGTTCCTACTGTGCTTTGATTTCCACCTTACCACGTCCAAGAGGGCGTGCAAAACGGTGGTTTTTGGGTACAGTCCCGAATCACATGGAGGCAATGAGCGATAGGAGGGGATTCGTCTCTCCCGGTATAGGGAGTTGATGTTGCGCTGTGTTCGATTTGCTATAACAGGAAATCCCTGGCCAGGGTTGCTGAGATTTACTGGTAAGTGTTACCAGTAGTTTCTCGAATTGTTATAGACCTCATATCGACACGACTTATCGAGCTATTGGGGTCTGACGTTTACCACCCCTAGGCAAGATATGCGACATATCAGACGATCAGACCGGACTGTACGGTAAGTGTTACTGGTTGGATTCACAGGAGTGTGAGCGGGCTTGCTCGTCGATCTTCTGATCGCTCAATACCCGGGTGGCCGTTACGTTTAGCAGACCGCTTGCGGCTTATGGGTGTTTGATATGATCATCACCTGCTGCCGGCGTATTGACGAGTCTTTAGAGTCCTACACAGAGGTTTCCTGGCTCAAGCGAAACGAAATAGGAGCGCATATGAGATATGTGCGGGACCGAGAATAATGCGTGTATGTAATACCGCATTCTATTCTCGCGATGAATGTATCGATATGGTTGTATGCGATATAACCTAGTTATCGAATCAAGGATTGATTTGGTAAGACGATACATAGGATACTAGTCGGTTATATGCGATATGACCGGATCGTTAAATGAAGTGTTGATTTAATGATTTAATGTATAATTATATATTTGATATATTACTTTGCATTAACTAGTATTGGTTCACTTTAAATGGATTTTCTCACTTGGATGTACAAGTTGTATATGTGATATACTTTTTGTGCAAATGATTGTATCATGTTTGATGATACATGTTTACTTGGTTAAGTGCAAAGAATTAAACCATGGTTAAACTAATGATTAGGGTTTTGTTTATCCATTACTTATTTATTCATTTATTTATTTGTTTATTCTTTTTGGAAAATAATAAGCATAAAGAAAAATGGTGGCTTTCTTTGGATGCATGTTGAAGCTTCATGAAGCTTTGACTAAGTGACCATTTTGTCTTCATGCTTAACCCTAACCATTCCTTCTAACCATGATTTATTCTCTACACTTGACCATGGTTGCCATATGATAAGTATTGTTTTATTTTCTTTTTGAAAAAAAACTTATCATAATATTCTTTCTTCTTCTTCTTCATCTTCTTCAATAAAGAAAGCATGACTTCATCAATGGTGACTTGATGAAATGAGTGAGAAATCCAATTCTAAAGTGAACCCACCTCCTATTTCTTCATCCTCTACCTCTTGCCAAGTAGTATAGGGTGTTTTCTTCACAAGTTTCATGACTTGGTCAAGTGGGAGCTTGATCTAGCGATGCCTCGACGTAGATCATCTTCGGCATCGTAGTCGATGACCTAGCCCGCCCATTTCTCCGATGAAGCCGACGCTAGAGCCCGGGATTTGATTTGGACAGCGAGGAGACTTCATCGCGGAGCTATGGAGGTGGAGGAACGGATCTACAAAGGTTGTATTTCTGTTCTTGTAGTTAAGTTGTTAACTAGTTGCATGTGTTCGCCTAAAATTCTAGTTAACGATCTAGTCTAGGGTTTATCGGCACCGTAAAATTTGAAATTGGCATGGTTGATGCCGTGTGAGACCTCATTAGTGTGCCTAGGAACCCTACATTAACATCCACCTTAATCATAGTTTGATTGGGTCCGGTACACTGGATAACGGTATATATGTCTTAAACCAACTCCAATTTTTCAATGTCCAGAACACACTAAAAAGAAAGTCTCCAGATTTAAATAAAGTTTTCTTATGGCATTGTAGACTGGGTCACATCAATGAAAGAAGGTTGACTAAGTTACATAGAGAAGGATATTTGGACTCATTCGAATATCAAACTTATGCCACTTGTCAATCTTGTCTCAAAGAAAAGATGATAAAGACTCCATTTACTGGACATGAAGTAAGAGCGAGCGAGCTCTTAGGACTCATACACAACGATGTATGTGGTCCAATATCTACACATGCAATAGGTGGTGTTTCCTATTTCATTACTTTTACGGATGATTACTCAAGGTACGGATTCATTTATCTGATGAAACATAAATCCGAGGCTTTTGAGAAATTCCAAGAGTACAAGAATGAAGTGGAATACCAAACCGGCAAAAGTATCAAGACACTAAGATCTGATCGAGGTGGTGAATACTTAAGTGCCGAGTTCCTAGGTTACCTAAAAGAGAAAGGAATTCTCTCTCAGCTTACTCCTCCATACACTCCACAGCATAACGGTGTATCGGAGAGACGGAATCGAACTCTATTGGATATGGTACGTTCCATGATGAGTAATGCTGAGTTACCGCGATCTTTCTGGGGTTATGCGCTAGAATCAGCGGCATATCTTTTGAACATAGTTCCTACCAAGACTGTGCCTACCACGCCATATCAGATGTGGAGTGGGAAGAAACCCTATCTTCAGTATCTAAAGATATGGGGATGTCCAGCTTTTGTTAAAAAGCAACATGTGGACAAGCTCGAGGCACGATCAGTAAAATGTAAGTTTGTGGGATATCCAAAGAACTCCAGGGGGTATCTATTCTATTACGCAGAGGAACAAAAGGTATTTGTTTCTCGTAATGCCCATTTTCTAGAACATCGGTTTTTAGAAAAGGAAACAAGTGGGAGCGAAATAGAACTGGAAGAAATTCCAGAACCACAAACTACTATTGAAAGTTTGGTAGAACCAGTAGTTCGAGAAGAACAGGACATTCCCGCACCCCTCCGCAGGAGTAGTAGGCCGTCTCATCCGCCTGAGAGATACTACGGTTTTCTCATAGATGGGGATAGAGAGGATTGCATCATCGATGATGATGAACCTACTAGCTTCCAGCAGGCCATCCAGAGCGGCGACTCGGTACGATGGCTAGATGCAATGCGGACCGAAATGGAGTCCATGTACACCAACAAAGTATGGACTTTGGACTTTGCTCCAGATGGGGTAAAACCCATAGGATGCAAATGGATCTTCAAGAAAAAGATTGGTGTAGATGGACAGGTGGAAACCTATAAGGCTAGACTTGTTGCAAAGGGTTTTCGTCAAAGACCTGGTTTGGACTATGACGAAACTTTTCCTCCAGTGGCTATGCTCAAATCCATTCGGGTCCTTCTTGCTATTGCTGCCTTCCATGATTATGAAATCTGGCAGATGGACGTAAAGACGGCTTTTCTAAATGGTAATTTAGAAGAGTGCGTCTATATGGATCAGCCAGAGGGTTTCAATCAGAGTGGGAGCAGCGGGAAAGTATTCAAGTTGCTTAAGTCCATTTATGGACTGAAGCAGGCATCGCGGAGTTGGAACATCTGTTTTGATGAAACGGTCAAAGAATATGACTTTATCAAAAATCCAGATAAACCATGCATATATAGTAAAGTTGTAGCACGAACTGTCGTATTCCTCGTCTTGTACGTGGATGACATTCTATTAATAGGAAATGACATTCCTATGCTACAATCTGTCAAAGGATTGTTATCACACAGGTTCTCCATGAAAGACCTGGGTGATGCCTCTTACATTCTGGGGATCCGGATCTATCGTGATAGATCCAAGAGGATGTTGGGACTTTCGCAGTCCAGGTATATCGACACTGTACTGAAAAGATTCAGTACGGAAGATTCTAAGCGTGGTAATCTACCGGCTTGTCACGGAATCACCCTATCCAAAGAGATGTCTCCCAAGACTGATTTGGAAAGGGAACGCATGTCTATTATACCCTACGCTTCTGCGGTAGGCTCTATAATATATGCGATGTTATGCACCAGACCAGATGTAGCTTACGTACTGAGCGTGGTAAGCCGGTATCAGTCAGACCCATGGGAGAAGCACTGGATAGAAGTAAAGAACATTCTCAAGTACCTTAGGAGGACTAAGGAGATGTTCTTGGTTTACGGCGGAAAAGACCTCAAGATGGAGGCCTTTGCTGATTCCGGCTTCTAGAGTGATAAGGACGATTCCAAGTCCATGTCAGGTTATGTCTTTACCCTCAATGGAGGGGCGGTGTGCTAGAAGAGTTCCAAGCAGGACACCGTTGCAGACTCGACGATGGAAGCGGAGTATATTGCTGCTTGCGATGCCGCAAAAGAAGCGGTCTGGATGAAGAAGTTCCTAATAGAACTTCAGGTGGTTCCTACCATTGTTGATCCAATACCTCTGTATTGCGACAACAACGGAGCTATAGCTTTAGCAAAGGAACCAAGGTCCCATCAGAAGTCCAGACACATCTTAAGGCGGTATCACCTGATCAGGGAAATCATTGATCGTCGGGAGATCGAGGTCCGGAGAGTTGCTACTGAAGAGAACATTGTTGATCGATTCACAAAGGCCCTACCTCAGATTCAGTTCGAGAGGCTACTCGAGATCATCGGTCTTCGATATGCCAGTACATGGCCCTAGTGCAACTGTGAGATTGTTAGTGTATATGCCCTAGGGGCCATTATTGTATCATACTAGCTTGTATATTACTTAATGGAAGCTTGGGATATTCACAGTTATATAACAGTCTTGCTAAACATGGTAGTATGCTACTTGGTTTTTCTATCTTAATATGTGAGTATACGTATTGATAGAGCTCTTAGGATCTTGCTTGACTACTAGCGTTGTGATAGCAGTCACACTAGTGGGGGCTGGGTAGTCTACAAGCACATCCTTTTTCAGGTCCCTAGTCGTAGGATTATCGAGACAGGGCATCGATACTCCGGAGTAGACTAGTGTGTACGCTTCTCATCCCAGTTGGGGAGATGGTTTGTCCCACAGCTGTCAGTATGTCGTACTGGAGATAGTATGCAGGTGCTCGTTAGGTTACGGGTACACCGGATAGGACTCACGGGAAACTGTTAGTTGGTATTATACCCATCGTCAGTTAACAGTTCCCAGGTGACATGAGTACAGCATAGTCCGCAGACTTGACACTGCTACTTCGCCTCGAGTGTGTCCCACTGTTCTTAGATTGCTACCCTACCACGGCTCAAAGGAGTCGTGCAAACAGGTAGCAGTTGGGTGCAGTCCCGAGCACTTGGAGACAGTGGCGGTTAGACAGGATTCGTCTCTCCCGGTATTGGGAGTTGATATCGCGCTGTGTCAGAGAGCCATTACGCAAAGTCCCTGGCCAGGGCAAGCGAGATTTACTGGTAGGTTCCAGTTGATTCTCAGGGTGTAATGGGCTACGCTCCGACACGACTTATACCGCTATTAGGGGACTGACGCTTGCCGCCCCTAGGCCCGATATGCGATAGTCTTAGACGAACATACCGGACTGTACGGAGATTGTCACATCAGACTCAGTAGGAGTTCGGATGGGTTTCCTCATCGGCCTTCTTATCGACATCTACCTGGGGACCGTTACGTACAGCTAGTGCCGCTTGCGGTCTGTGGTTAAACCCACTGCCAGCGTAGTAGTCGAGTCTTTAGAGTCCCACACAGAGAGTTTCCCTACTCCAGGCGAAACAGGCCGTATGGTTTTACGACAAGGGTTCGGACGCATACGTGTGTTTACGCACGTACGACATAGGGACAGTTTTTACTAGCCGGCTTTGGTTTAAGCCAGTTTCTAGTATCAGGTTATTGGATTTATACAGTCTAAAGTTTTTCTGTGTTTTCACGGATAGGAGGGGCGTTCTTTTAATTTCACGAGAAGCTTCTAGAAGGATGGTGACTTGAGGGTTAAGGTGGCATTTGCATTTATTGTGTTAATGACTCATTTGTGTGATTCATCCATGGAGTTAATGCATCATTTATTGATCTAATGACTCATGAGATGAATCACTCATATGAATGAGTGAAGCATAGTTGTTAAATGATTTAATTTATTTATTTCATTAAACATTATGCTTCATATATTCAAATGAGTTCATTATCTCTTCTCATTCTCTTGCTCACCTTCTCTCTCCTCAAGCTCTCTCTCTTAAAACCCTAATCCTCCCCTCTCATGTGTTGAGACCAAGGATTAGAATAGACTACTTAATCCATAACCCTTCTCTATATCACCTAGGTTACTTAGATTAGCACTTTAAGAAACCTAGTTACCTCAAGTTAGAGGTGAAGCTTGAAGTAAAGCTCTCGGGTGGATCATCTACTACATAGAGAAGGCCGGAGAGGAGGTGGAGAACGAAAAGACGAAGGACACGGTTCATTAGGTATAATCACTTTTAATAGTAGTTGATAACTTCTATGATTCTTGTTAGTTATAGTTTAGCAACGATTCTCGGTTAGTCGATGTTTATGCAAAGAACAAGATCGTTTTTCAATTTTCCGCCTCCCCGCAAATCGTGGGGTGTTGTACATCGACTTACCGATATCTGGGCCATACAAAA
The DNA here is from genome assembly GCA_030015575.1 of Agapanthus africanus. Lineage (NCBI taxonomy): Eukaryota > Viridiplantae > Streptophyta > Magnoliopsida > Asparagales > Amaryllidaceae > Agapanthus > Agapanthus africanus. The sequence continues at coordinate 459,670,594 of JASDDO010000019.1, read as the reverse complement.
CTCAGACGTCAGTACGTCATAGATAACATAATAATAATATAACCGGAAATATATTATAATGTTAATATACTAAAACTAGTGCCATCCGAGTACAATAAACATGAGCGATGCATGCGAGATAACAATCAAGATATAGCAGTCAATTAGGTCATGTAAGTCCAATGGATTCATGTCGCTAAATTATCTATCCTACAGGTATTTGAAAACAATTAATGCAATCTTCAATATAACTCAATAGTATCTCGTGCATGTCTGGGACTACGGTCTCATGACTCTCGGGGCTGAATCCGAGACGTCCGCTAGGCAGTAAAACAAAGTCAATATCTGGACGAATGATGTCAGCACTATCATTCCGGAGCCCGTAGCTCGTATCAACTGGTCAGTCTCTAGCAATCAATCCCACGGAGTTATAATTTGGTTTCCATTATTGATTTTCCCTTTTCCCTAGGTTTCTATTCATGTCAAGTATCACTGATATGTTACCTAATACCAACACAATAATAAATATGTACATATACATATCATGTCTATCCAGACAACATGTCAATCAATCAATATTGGGATTTGTTGGCACTTCAGGAAGCATCACAATTCAGGTATAGTATCATGATAGCAATAGTTAAGAGTCCATCAATCATGGTTTTATATATAAAAGAAAATAATCGCATGTGTAGGAATATAGTAATCTAGAAATTAACGAAAAATATGGGCAATCAATTCATGTACAATATCATGATCAGGTAAGGTAGCATGTCCAGTCGATGTTAATCGTGTACTCGTGAACCAAGTTAACATGTCAGTTTTAAATATCAGTTTCAGTAATTTTGTTCACAAGACGTCTGTAGGAGACGTCTTGTCACCGTAGACAGACGTTTGGGGAGACGTCTGGTCTACCCCAAGTTCTATTCCAGATGTCTATAAGAGACGTCTGGTCCCTGCAGAAGATGTCTGGTGGAGATGTCTTTCAATTTTAGTTCTGGAAATAAATATAAAGTCGTATTTTCACTGTAGACAGACATCTTATCCCTGTAGTGGTCTGGGGAGACGTCTGTAGTTCAATTTTAGTTTCGGTAAAGTCATCATACAGACGTCTGGTTCCCTATAGGAAATGTCTGCATGTGATCTTTCCTGAACGATCAGATTCTGAAATTTAGGGTTGCGGTTTAATTTTTCAATAAACTAATTTTATCAAATATTAATCACGTAAATTACTTGATTGCAATACAATAAATTATTTGATAAACAAGATAGTAAATTCTAGGGTTAAACATGCATATAAAACCTAGATTGTGTTTAACACCACATCGCGATTCTGATCTCGATGTATATTCAATTTCGATTAAAACAATCTACATTAATTAATATCATAATTGTACAGTAAATTAATTTGACGTACTAGCATGTTAAAAAAAATTATTGGATATTTTCCTCGAAAATAAAAACACACAACGTAAGAGATGGCAATTTTGGCGATCTCAAATCAGCCACCACCGAGAGTACGATGTCACAATGAGTAAGACGATGACGGTGACGAGATGATCATGGCGATGACGATGGTGATGAAGATGGGCCGGCGAGAACTAAGGTTAGGGTTTAGGTTGTAGAGAAAAATATGAAGGCTAGGGTTTTATTTTGTGAATTGTGTGAAATATTAGAGTTGTGGATACTTAAATAGACTAATTATAATATGGGCTGGGTATTCTATTAACCCTATACCCACTAGGACTAAGGATTAAAGATAATATAAAAATATATAATTTTATAACACATATCTTTCCAATCTCTTAGCCATAAATCTTTTCTCAATTAATTATTTTCCATACAATAAATTATCATGATCAATAATAACAATAATCAATAAATCTCATGATAATCCAAACCAATGCAATTTATCAATAAACCCCATAATACGATAAAATCCTATGGTACACAACTCCATCCATTAATCAAATAATTTTAAATAACCATAAAATCAATTATCATAACTTTTTTGATCAAATTACCGTACGATAGTTCTAGGGTGTTTCATAATAAGAACAAATTGATGCCTCGTTAAAATCCTTGTCAAGAAAACCCAGTGGGGAAAACTATGGACAAGGAAAAAAGAGTGCAACGCATATTATCTCCCTTTGTTAGAAATATTCTTGAGCCCGCGCATTCCAATATTATAAACCAATTTCTTAAATGTTGAAGTACGTAATGTCTTGGTAAACAAATCAGCTAGATTATCACTTCAACGAATTTGTTGAACTTTAATTTTACCCTTTTTTTGAATGTCATGCGTAAAGAAGAATTTTGGTGAAATAAGCTTCGTTCTATCTCTTTTGATAAATCTACCCTTTAGCTGAGAAATGCATGCGGCATTATCTTCAAAATGTAGTGTTGTTGGAATTTCATTATATGAACGTAGACAACAAGTTTCTCTGCATGATTTGAATAAGTAGCAAGTAAAGTTTGTTTTGTGGAGTGCTATGATATAGTTGTATCACCATATGTGAATAGATAATCTGTTTGAGATCAAGCTTTATGCGGGTCAGATAAATATCCTGCATCTGCATAACTAATTAGTTGAGATTTTGACATATTCGGAAAAAACAAACCTATAGCAATCGTTCCTTGGAGATATCGAAATATATGCTTAATTTCATTCCAGTGCCTTCGGGTTGGATAAGAACTATATCTTCCTAATAAATTAACAGCAAATGGTATATCAGGTCGTGTTTTGTTAACAAGATACATTAGTACTCCTATTGCACTAAGGTATGGTATTTCAGGACCAAGTAATTCTTCGTTATCCTCTCGAGGCCGGAAGGGGTCCTTATTCACATCAAGGGATCGAACAATCGTTGGGGTACTCAATGGATATGCTTTATCCATGTAGAATCATTTCATGACCTTTTCTGTATAAGTTGATTGATGAATAAAAAATCCATCAGCTAAATGCTCGATATGAAAGCCAAGGCAAAACTTTGTTTTTCCATGGTTTTTCATCTCAAATTCTTTCTTTAAGTTATCGACTGCCTTTCGAAGCTCTTCAGGAGTTCCAATAATATTTAAATCATAAACATATATGGCAATTATGGAAAATCCAAATAAAGATTTCTTTATTAAAACACATGGGCAAATTTCATCATTTATATAACCTTCTTTTAATAAACATTCACTAAGGAGATTATACCACATACTTCCAGATTGTCTTAATCCATTTAAGGATTTGTATAATTTGATCGAACAAATATCCCGAAATATTGAACCGCATGCTTCTAGCATCTTAAAACCTTCAAGGATTTACATATAAATATCACAATCAAGGGATCCATATAAATAAGCTATAACTACATCCATCAAACACATATCAAGTTTTTCTTATACTGCCAGACTGATAAGATATCGAATTGTAATAGCGTCCATCACAGGAGAATATGTTTCTTTAAAGTCAATACCAGGTCTTTGGGAAAAACCTTGTGCTACAAATCGCGCTTTGTATCTAACGACTTCATTTTTCTCATTTCGTTTTCACACAAATACCCATTTGTACCCCCATTGGCTTTACACCTTCAGACGTTCGGACTACAGGTCCAAAAACCTTACGTTTTGCAAGTGAGTTTAATTCATCTTGCAATGCGTCTTTCCATTTGGCCAATCATTTCTTTGTCGACATTCATCGACTGATCTTGGTTCAAGATCCTCGCTTTCTTCCAAAATATCTAGCGCTATATTATAAATAAAAATATCATCGATGATTGTTTCTTTTCGGTTCCATCTTATTCCAGTAAAGACATAATTTATTGAGATCTCTTTATTTCCATTATCTTCACTATTACTAGGTACCTGATGTTAGATATAGTGCCTTCAAAGCAATTATTGTAATTGCTAGTAGGCGATCATGATAATTGAATGGGGACCTATACAGATAGAACAATATTTCTCGAGATGATAGTATGCTATCTGGTTTTTCTTTATTATTATGTGTATACATTTTGATGAAGCCCGTAGGATTATTGCTTGACTACCAGTATTATGATGGCAATCATATAAGTGTGTTGTTCCATTATGAGTCGTAAGGATCTAACGCGGGTGTTTTCTCCTTACAAAGTCGTGAGGACTTTGCAAGTGCATTTTAATTTTATTATTTTATTTTATTATCATTTTTTAAAAACGAGTCCGTGCCCTTTCGGGTTTTCACTAGCTCGCCGGTAGTCCTGGTGTTTGGAGGGCGCCCTTTGGTTTTTGCGCTTCCCGGAAGTCAAACAGGACTTTCCGGGGCACCCGAGTGGAACGGAGACCAAGTCAAGTGTAGAGAAGGAAGGAACTTGTAGGGTTCCTAGGCACTCTCAAGAGGTCTCACAAGGCATCAACCATGCCAATTTTAAATTTTACGGGTGCCGAGAAACCCTAATACGGATCGTTGACTAAAAGTTTAGGCGAAATACGAATCTAGTTAACAACTTAACTAAAGATAAGAAGCTACAACCTTTGTAGATTCGGATATCCACTTCCTTGGCTCCACGTAGGCGTCCTCTCGCTGTCCATATCGAATCCCGGACTCAATCGTCGGGTTGATCGGAGAAATGGGCGGACTAGGTCGTCGGCTTCGTGCCGAAGATGATCTACGTCGAGGCATCACAAGTTCAAGCTCCGACTTCACAAATTTGTGAAACTTATGAAGAAAACACCCAAAACAACTTGGCAAGAGGTAGAGGGTGAAGAAATAGGAGGTGGGTTCACTTTAGAATTGGATTTCTCACTTTAGAACTCAAGTTGCCATTGATGGCATCAAGCTTTCTTTCTTGAAGATGAAGAAGAAGATGAAGCTAGAATTATGATAAGTGTTAAGTTAAAATGAATAATAAAATGAATACTTATCATAAACTAACTAGGGTAGAGTGTAGAGAATAGACCATGGTTACTTGGATGGGTTAGGGTTCAGCATGAAGACAAGAATGGTTAAGAAGTCAAAACTTCATGAAGCTTCAACTAGAAACAAACATAGCCACCATTCTTATCTAAATCTTTTCCAAATAAATAAACAAATAAATAAATGAAAAAGCAAAACCCTAATCATCTCTTAACCATGGTTTAATTCTTTACACTTAACCAAATGAGCAAGTATCATCAAACATGATACAAACATGTGCACAAAAGTATATCATATATACAACTTGCACAACAAGTGAGAAAATCCATTTAAAATGAACCAATACTAGTTAATGCAAAGTAATATATCAAATATATGATTATACATTAAATCATTAAATCAACACTTGATTTAACGATCCGGACATATCTCATATAACCGACTAGTATCCTATGTATCGACTTATCGAATCAATCCTTGATTCGATATCTAGGTTATATCGAATATAACCAATCGATACATCCATCGCGAGAATGGAATACGGTATCACATACACGCATTATTCTCGGCCCTGCACATATCTCATATGCGCTCCTATTTCGTTTCGCTTGAGCCAGGAAACCTCTGTGTAGGACTCTAAAGACTCGTCAATACGCCGGTAGCAGATGATGATCATATCAAGCATCCACAAGCCGCAAGCGGTCTGCTAAACGTAACGGCCATCCGGGTATTGAGCGATCAGAAGATCGACGAGCTAGCCCGCTCACACTCCTGTGAATCCAACCAGTAACACTTACCGTACAGTCCGGTCTGTTCGTCTGATATGTCGCATATCAAGTCTAGGGGTGGTAAACGTCAGACCCCAATAACCGATAAGTCGTGCCGATATGAGGCTCATAACGGGTCGAGAAACTACTGGTAACACTTACCAGCAAATCTCTGATCAGCCCTGGCCAGGGACTTCCCTGTTACAGCCAATCGAGCACAGCGCAACATCAACCCCCAATACCGGGAGAGACGAAACCCCTCCTATCGCTCATTGCCTCCATGTGACTCGGGACTGTACCCAAAGACCACCGTTTTGCACGCCCTCATGGACGTGGTAAGGTGGAGATCAAAGCACAGTGGGAATCACACAAGACTCTATGACGATCTCGGGTCTACAGACTAACCTGTACAAGTGTCACCTGAGAACTGCCATCTGACGTGAGGTATAATACCATCTGGGAGTTCTCGGCGAGTCCGTCCAGTGTACCCAGTCTCCACTGAGCACCCGCATACCATCTCTGATGTCAAACACCAATGGATATGGGATCATCCATCGCCCATCTCATGGGTCGAGAAGCGTATACGCTAGTCTACACTGGTATATCGATGCCCTGTCTCGATACACCCATGACTAGGGACCTTGAAGGATGTACTTATGGACTACCATGTCCCCACTAGTATGATCTGCATCATAGTCCAGGTAGTCAAGTACACATCCTAAGGGCTTTATCAACATGTAACTATAAGACAGTTTAAAGAGACAAGTGTACATGTTAAGATAAAGAGTAACCAGATAGTATACTATCATATCGAGCAAGAAAGTCATCTCTATATATGTCCAAGCATCCAATATAATATACATCATCTGTACAATACTGGCCTCTAGGGCATACATACAACTAATAATCTCCCACTTGCACTAGGGCCAGCTGCTGTAGTATCGCATACCGAGCATCCCGAAGAGTCTCTCAAACTGTATTTGGGGAATGGCCTTCGTGAGTGGATCCGCCGTGTTGTTCTTCGTGTCAACTCTCCTGACCTCGATCTCCCGGCGATCAACTATCTCCCGGATCAGGTGATACCGCCTCAGAATATGCCTGGATCGCTGATGGGACCTTGGTTCCTTGGCCAAAGCCACCGCTCCATTGTTATCGCAATACAAAGGTATTGGATGCTTAATGGATGGAACCACTCCAAGTTCAGTAATGAACTTCTTGATCCAGACAGCCTCTTTGGCAGCATCGTTGGCAGCGATGTATTCAGCCTCCATCGTCGAGTCTGCCACGGTTTCTTGCTTGGAACTCTTCCAGCTAACCGCCCCTCCGTAAAGGGTAAAGGCAAATCCCGACTGCGACTTAGAGTCGTCCTTATCACTCTGGAAGCTCGAATCGGTAAAGGACTCCACTTGGAGTTCTCTGTTACCATACACCAAGAGCATCTCTTTAGTCCTTCGTAAGTACTTGAGAATGCTCTTCACAGCTGTCCAGTGACTCTCTCCAGGATCAGCTTGATACCTGCTCACTATACTTAGTGAGTATGCTACATCGGGTCTGGTACATAGCATCGCATACATGATAGGGCCTACAGCCGAAGTATAGGGTATCCCTTGCATGCGAGCTCTCTCCAAATCAGTCTAGGGAGACATCTCTTTGGAGAGAGTGACTCCAGAGATCGTGGGCAAGTTCCCACGCTTGGATTCTTCCATACTAAACCTCTTTAGTATGGTGTCAATGTACCTGGATTGGGACAATCCCAATATCCGTTTGGATCTATCTCTATAGATCCTGATTCCCAATATGCAGGAGGCATCACCAAGATCTTTCATTGAGAATCTTTGTGATAAGAAGAGCTTGACCGATTGCAGCATAGGAATATCATTTCCTATCAAGAGTATGTCGTCCACGTACAATACGAGGAAGACAACCTTATTCCCTACCACCTTCTTGTAAATACAAGGTTCATTTGGGTTTTTGACGAAATCAAACTCTTTGATAACGACATCAAAGCAAGTGTTCCAACTCCGCGATGCTTGCTTTAATCCATAAATGGATTTAAGCAGCTTGCACACCTTGCCGCTGCTCCCACTGTCTATGAAGCCCTCTGGCTGAGTCATGTACACGCACTCTTCTAAATCACCATTTAGAAAGGCGGTCTTAACATCCATTTGCCAGATTTCGTACTCATGGTATGCAGCGATGGCAAGCATGATCCGGATGGATTTAAGCATAGCCACTGGAGAAAAAGTTTCGTCATAGTCCACACCTGGTCTTTGACGAAAACCCTTTGCTACAAGTCTAGCTTTGAAAGTCTCCACTTTCCCATCTACACCAAGTTTCTTCTTGAAGATCCACTTGCTCCCGATGGGTTTTACCCCTTCAGGAGCAACTTCCAAAGTCCATACTTTGTTGGTGTACATGGATTCCATCTCGGATCGCATAGCATCCAGCCATTTCACTGAGTCCCCACTCGTGATGGCCTGCTCGAAGCTAGTTGGGTCATCATCCTCCATGATGCAATCCTCGCTCCCACCATCCATGAGAAAACTGTAGTATCTCTCAGGTTGGCGAGGAACCCTACTAGATCGGCGGAGAGGCTGAGGTTCATCAGGAACTACTGAATCCTCTGGTTCAACCAAGTCTTCTGTCGTAGTCTGTATTGCTGGAACCTCTTCCAGTTCTACATCCTTGCCACTAATCTCTTTTTCAAGAAATTCCTTTTCTAAAAAGGTGGCATGTCGAGAAACAAACACCTTTTGTTCCTCGGTGTGGTAGAAGATATACCCGCGCGAATGTTTGGGATATCCAATAAACTTACACAGAATGGACATTGCCGCGAGTTTGTCCGGATTTTGCGTTTTTACATATGCCGGACAACCCCATATCTTAACATAATTAAGACATGGTCTCTTTCCTTTCTATATCTCATATGGAGTGGTTGGCACGGTTTTGGTGGGAACCATATTCAATAGATCTGCAGCTGTTTCCAGTGCATATCCCCAGAAGGAAATAGGTAACTCAGCTGTGCTCATCATAGAGCGCACCATATCCAATAGGGTGCGGTTCCTCCGTTCTGATACACCGTTGTGCTGTGGTGTATATGGAGGAGTCAGCTGAGAGAGAATCCCATTCTCTTTTAGGAAGTCCAGGAATTCATTGCTTAAGTATTCTCCTCCTCGATCAGATCGAAGGATTTTAATACTTTTTCCGGTTTGGTTCTCGACTTCTTGTTTATATTCTCTAAATTTCTCAAAAGCTTCTGATTTGTGTTTCATCAGGAACACATATCCGAATCTAGAGAGATCGTCAGTGAATGTAATGAAGTATGAAGAACCATCCCTGGCATGTGTAGACATGGGACCGCATACATCACTATGTATCAGTCCCAAGAGTTCGGTAACTCTTTCTCCGTGTCCCGTAAACGGAGCTTTGGTCATCTTGCCTTTGAGACATGATTCGCAAGTGTCATAAGATGAAAATTCAAACGGATTTAAATATCCATCCTTATGCAACTTAGCTAATCGTGTCTCATTGATGTGACCCAGTCTACAATGCCATAAGAAGGATTCGTTCAGTTCTGAACTCTTCCTCTTGTGTGTGTTTGTTATGCTCAGAACTGTTGATTGATTTAGAACATAAATACCATTGCACAACGTGCCTGATCCAACCAACTTTTGGTTACGGAAAATGTTCATAACATTATCCTGTAATACAAAATTATATCCCTCTTTACTCAATAAAGAAACCGATATAATGTTGCATATCAGGTTCGGCATGTAATAGCATTCGTTCAGAACCAATGTATTACCAGTTGGTAATGCAAGGTGATATTCCCCGACAGTCTTAGCTGCAACAATTGCACCATTTCCAACTCTAATGTCTTTATCACCTTCTCCAAGTTCTCTACCTTTTCTAAGCCCATGTAACTGATTACATATATGGGATCCTGACCCGGTATCTAATACCCAGGACGTAGGGCAAATGGAGAAACAGTTCTCTGTAACGAACACACCTGAAGAAAATGCATCATCATGTACTTTCTTCAATCGGGTGGCATGGGAATCCTGGTATTCCCCTATATCCTGTTCATTCCTATAACTCTTATAAGAAAGAACGGAACCAACGTTCCCCAGCACAGAATAACATGCGGGTTCGGTCAATACATCCATAATATTATCTTTATTAGGGCATGAAATGGTCGCTACCTGGAGAGAGAGAGAAGAAAACACTTTAGCGTATGCTCTTGCAAGATCAGATTGGTTTTTATCTTATCTAATCAGGATGGCTCCGACTGTTTTTATCAAATCTTCCTTCAAACCCTAAAAGGAAAGATTAGCCGGGATTAATTACACACTACAAGTTCGCCAATCTTTCAGCCAGGCCAGTGTCGGTACTTTGAGGGAGGTCCCCCGTGCTTTCGCACGAACCTAATTAATGTAAACCTCGTTTTTCCAGAGGCTTAACCTCGTTAACACCTTTCTAGACACCTACTTGATCGGCTAATTGTAATGTGTAAAACTCTCCCAGGAGTAACTCTTACTCGCAGTGGGTATCGGGATCCAACTATCTCATAGAAGGTATGCAATCTCATTACAAATTTCAACACTTGAAATTCCCGATAATATTTTTCCCCTAGCGTCCTATGACCTTGACGCAGGCCAACAAACCATAGTGCGCTAGTCAAGTTCAACCCGTCATTTCCTGATTGAATTAAACCCACCCGTACGACCCTTGACGCAGGCCAACAAAGTCGCACGACTACCCTAATCCAATCTGCATCATATACATAAGCAGATAAATACTAGTTAGCTACCGCACACTACGCCTTGACGCAGGCCAACAAACGCAGCACGAATACTAACTACTACTTATCTGAAATGACGGAGGGCTACGACAGGTTTTTCTGAAAACCTATTGCGTAATGAACTTGATATCGTTGTAGAATCAAATGAAGTTGTGAAATGGAGTGATTTTGAGGCTTTTCCAGTTTTGCTAAAGGGGTCACTCCCGGTGAAGGGATCGTCGGCCCTTTCCTCGTCGAATGAGGTGCGGGATATATCATATATACCACTGTGCAAAGCAGAAACTATAGAAGCAATCAAAAAACCGAGTGTGTAGCATCTGCCAGTTATTGCTAAAGGAGTCACTCCCGGTGAAGGGATCTCGGTCCTTTCCTCATCGAATAAGGTGCAGGGTATATCATATATACCGCTATGCAAAGCAAGAACTGTAGCTACCTGTTTTATTTAAAATTTGATTCTACAACATCTTAGGTTTCTTTTCTTTCATTAATCACATTAATGAAGTCCCATCATTTAAATACCTAAACATCACAGATAGATATGACGTACACTTATACCATCCGCATTCGCCTCGATGTCCCCTCGTGCACCGTTAGGTTAGGTAACTAACGACAGAGCAGGGCAGGGTTAGTGCGGGTGCAAAACATAAGTAACGTCTATATAATATATCATATATACTATATATAGTATCTATCACAGAACATCACAGATATCGCAGAAGAAGAAACATATGAAATATTGGATATACTAGGACGTCCGTGTTTTCAATACGAGCCAGTATAAAACACGGATTCCACGGTCGTGATGAATAGCCAATCCCACACCCTTAGACCCCTACGAGAGCGGCAAGCAACCCTACCAATTCTAGGGTTAGGAGACCCGGACTCGACTCCTCGAGTTGGTCTCCCACTGGACCCCAGAACCCGGTTACTTGTGCTCCCCTCCTTGGGTCTATCCTAATGCGGAAAAGTAAATAATATACAAAAGGTGACGACTTCCGCAACCTGGAAGTGCCCCAATAAAAGAATATTACATACAAGTTTTTACATGAATGAAAATGAAAAACACTCATCTCACATAAAAAACCCCGGCTATTCAAACACGACAATCCAATATAACATATCCAGCAACACATAACATCACATGTCATCAACGTAAGTAAATATGCGCATCCCAATTGTCGTTGACATATAGCAACGAAACCGGCGATATCACATATTACACTTACGGTCACAGAAAAGAAAGTGTAAAACTACAACAGTTGGAATCCGCAACCTCTTTAGACATCGCATGCCTAATCAAAATGAAATACTTAGACATCACATGCCTAACAGTTATAAACCCCGCATTTTAGTCTCATTATCGAAAACTCTTTTCAATATCAAATGAAACTAAACCGCTAGATTTATATCATTCATTCAGTTATCTCATAACTGTTTGTGAATTGCAATTATTGTATCCCATTCCGGATAAATAGAAAATATTAAACTTTCCGATCGAACATTCGAACACCCAAGTTTTCCCGAAACCGTCCAACACATGAAATAGGTTCAAAGACATTCACTTCATTCCTCAGTACCAACGGTCCAGCCGTAGAAGGGTCAAGCCAACGCCTCACATGTGGCACACCGTACTGCCCCAAACCCGAAGGTTCAAAGGGCAGTTCAAGACGGTCACATAATCGAGTTAAGGTTTGTTGTCTTCTAGAGGGACCATCGCGTTACTTGCACTACTCAGAACGTCCTTAAACCACACAAAAATCCAACACTTGGATATTTTCCGGCAGGGGAAAAGTTGGGTATTTATATCCGGTCGGACTTTTTAACATATTCAAAAAATTATCTGGAAAGCACTTAGACAAAGTTCGATAATCCGATTGAAATACCGAGTCCCCAATACAACCCAGAATACTCAACTCTTGAATAAATATTAAAAATTCCCAGAGAACTCAGCACTGAATAAAAGAAGTTACTGTGCAAAATTGGGTGGGTGACGTCATCATACGGCCGCGGAACCGCCGCAGAAGCCAGGCTTCTGCCGCGGTTCCGCCGCACTTTGGAGGAATTGGGTGATCGTGTTTCACAGTAATTCTTAGAAAGTCCTGCTGAATTTTCTGCATATTTTTAATTTGGAAAAACCCCAGTTTTTAAAAAATGTACAGAGAGCAACTTTGATATTAGGGTTTCGGTTCGATCGGACTTCAAACTCCGTCTGGACTTTGCCTAAGGCTCTAGCTAGGCTCTGATACCACTGTAGGGTTCCTAGACACTCTCAAGAGGTCTCACAAGGCATCAACCATGCCAATTTCAAATTTTACGGGTGCCGAGAAACCCTAATACGGATCGTTGACTAGAAGTTTAGGCGAAATACGAATCTAGTTAACAACTTAACTAAAGATAAGAAGCTACAACATTTGTAGATCCGGATATCCACTTCCTTGGCTCCACGTAGGCATCCTCTCGCTGTCCATCTCGAATCCCGGACTCAATCGTCGGGTTGATCGGAGAAATGGGCGGACTAGGTCGTCGGCTTCGTGCCGAAGATGATCTACGTCGAGGCATCATAAGTTCAAGCTCCGACTTCACAAATTTGTGAAACTTGTGAAGAAAACACCCAAAACAACTTGGCAAGAGGTAGAGGGTAAAGAAATAGGAGGTGGGTTCACTTTAGAATTGGATTTCTCACTTTAGAACTCAAGTTGCCATTGATGGCATCAAGCTTTCTTTCTTGAAGATGAAGAAGAAGATGAAGCTAGAATTATGATAAGTGTTAAGTTAAAATGAATAATAAAATGAATACTTATCATAAACTAACTAGGGTAGAGTGTAGAGAATAGACCATGGTTACTTGGATGGGTTAGGGTTAAGCATGAAGACAAGAATGGTTAAGAAGTCAAAGCTTCATAAAGCTTCAACTAGAAACAAACATAGCCACCATTCTTATCTAAATCTTTTCCAAATAAATAAACAAATAAATAAATGAAAAATCAAAACCCTAATCATCTCTTAACCATGGTTTAATTCTTTACACTTAACCAAATGAGCAAGTATCATCAAACATGATACAAACATGTGCACAAAAGTATATCATTTATACAACTTGCACAACAAGTGAGAAAATCCATTTAAAATGAACCAATACTAGTTAATGCAAAGTAATATATCAAATATATGATTATACATTAAATCATTAAATCAACACTTGATTTAACGATCCGGACATATCTCATATAACCGACTAGTATCCTATGTATCGACTTATCGAATCAATCCTTGATTCGATATCTAGGTTATATCGAATATAACCAATCGATACATCCATCGCGAGAATGGAATACGGTATCACATACACGCATTATTCTCGGCCCTGCACATATCTCATATGCGCTCCTATTTCGTTTCGCTTGAGCCAGGAAACCTCTGTGTAGGACTCTAAAGACTCGTCAATACGCCGGTAGCAGATGATGATCATATCAAGCATCCACAAGCCGCAAGCGGTCTGCTAAACGTAACGGCCATCCGGGTATTGAGCGATCAGAAGATCGACGAGCTAGCCCGCTCACACTCCTGTGAATCCAACCAGTAACACTTACCGTACAGTCCGGTCTGTTCGTCTGATATGTCGCATATCAAGTCTAGGGGTGGTAAACGTCAGACCCCAATAACCGATAAGTCGTGCCGATATGAGGCTCATAACGGGTCGAGAAACTACTGGTAACACTTACCAGCAAATCTCTGATCAGCCCTGGCCAGGGACTTCCCTGTTACAGCCAATCGAGCACAGCGCAACATCAACCCCCAATACCGGGAGAGACGAAACCCCTCCTATCGCTCATTGCCTCCATGTGACTCGGGACTGTACCCAAAGACCACCGTTTTGCACGCCCTCATGGACGTGGTAAGGTGGAGATCAAAGCACAGTGGGAATCACACAAGACTCTATGACGATCTCGGGTCTACAGACTAACCTGTACAAGTGTCACCTGAGAACTGCCATCTGACGTGAGGTATAATACCATCTGGGAGTTCTCGGCGAGTCCGTCCAGTGTACCCAGTCTCCACTGAGCACCCGCATACCATCTCTGATGTCAAACACCAATGGATATGGGATCATCCATCGCCCATCTCATGGGTCGAGAAGCGTATACGCTAGTCTACACTGGTATATCGATGCCCTGTCTCGATACACCCATGACTAGGGACCTTGAAGGATGTACTTATGGACTACCATGTCCCCACTAGTATGATCTGCATCATAGTCCAGGTAGTCAAGTACACATCCTAAGGGCTTTATCAACATGTAACTATAAGACAGTTTAAAGAGACAAGTGTACATGTTAAGATAAAGAGTAACCAGATAGTATACTATCATATCGAGCAAGAAAGTCATCTCTATATATGTCCAAGCATCCAATATAATATACATCATCTGTACAATACTGGCCTCTAGGGCATACATACAACTAATAATCTCCCACTTGCACTAGGGCCAGCTGCTGTAGTATCGCATACCGAGCATCCCGAAGAGTCTCTCAAACTGTATTTGGGGAATGGCCTTCGTGAGTGGATCCGCCGTGTTGTTCTTCGTGTCAACTCTCCTGACCTCGATCTCCCGGCGATCAACTATCTCCCGGATCAGGTGATACCGCCTCAGAATATGCCTGGATCGCTGATGGGACCTTGGTTCCTTGGCCAAAGCCACCGCTCCATTGTTATCGCAATACAAAGGTATTGGATGCTTAATGGATGGAACCACTCCAAGTTCAGTAATGAACTTCTTGATCCAGACAGCCTCTTTGGCAGCATCGTTGGCAGCGATGTATTCAGCCTCCATCGTCGAGTCTGCCACGGTTTCTTGCTTGGAACTCTTCCAGCTAACCGCCCCTCCGTAAAGGGTAAAGGCAAATCCCGACTGCGACTTAGAGTCGTCCTTATCACTCTGGAAGCTCGAATCGGTAAAGGACTCCACTTGGAGTTCTCTGTTACCATACACCAAGAGCATCTCTTTAGTCCTTCGTAAGTACTTGAGAATGCTCTTCACAGCTGTCCAGTGACTCTCTCCAGGATCAGCTTGATACCTGCTCACTATACTTAGTGAGTATGCTACATCGGGTCTGGTACATAGCATCGCATACATGATAGGGCCTACAGCCGAAGTATAGGGTATCCCTTGCATGCGAGCTCTCTCCAAATCAGTCTAGGGAGACATCTCTTTGGAGAGAGTGACTCCAGAGATCGTGGGCAAGTTCCCACGCTTGGATTCTTCCATACTAAACCTCTTTAGTATGGTGTCAATGTACCTGGATTGGGACAATCCCAATATCCGTTTGGATCTATCTCTATAGATCCTGATTCCCAATATGCAGGAGGCATCACCAAGATCTTTCATTGAGAATCTTTGTGATAAGAAGAGCTTGACCGATTGCAGCATAGGAATATCATTTCCTATCAAGAGTATGTCGTCCACGTACAATACGAGGAAGACAACCTTATTCCCTACCACCTTCTTGTAAATACAAGGTTCATTTGGGTTTTTGACGAAATCAAACTCTTTGATAACGACATCAAAGCAAGTGTTCCAACTCCGCGATGCTTGCTTTAATCCATAAATGGATTTAAGCAGCTTGCACACCTTGCCGCTGCTCCCACTGTCTATGAAGCCCTCTGGCTGAGTCATGTACACGCACTCTTCTAAATCACCATTTAGAAAGGCGGTCTTAACATCCATTTGCCAGATTTCGTACTCATGGTATGCAGCGATGGCAAGCATGATCCGGATGGATTTAAGCATAGCCACTGGAGAAAAAGTTTCGTCATAGTCCACACCTGGTCTTTGACGAAAACCCTTTGCTACAAGTCTAGCTTTGAAAGTCTCCACTTTCCCATCTACACCAAGTTTCTTCTTGAAGATCCACTTGCTCCCGATGGGTTTTACCCCTTCAGGAGCAACTTCCAAAGTCCATACTTTGTTGGTGTACATGGATTCCATCTCGGATCGCATAGCATCCAGCCATTTCACTGAGTCCCCACTCGTGATGGCCTGCTCGAAGCTAGTTGGGTCATCATCCTCCATGATGCAATCCTCGCTCCCACCATCCATGAGAAAACTGTAGTATCTCTCAGGTTGGCGAGGAACCCTACTAGATCGGCGGAGAGGCTGAGGTTCATCAGGAACTACTGAATCCTCTGGTTCAACCAAGTCTTCTGTCGTAGTCTGTATTGCTGGAACCTCTTCCAGTTCTACATCCTTGCCACTAATCTCTTTTTCAAGAAATTCCTTTTCTAAAAAGGTGGCATGTCGAGAAACAAACACCTTTTGTTCCTCGGTGTGGTAGAAGATATACCCGCGCGAATGTTTGGGATATCCAATAAACTTACACAGAATGGACATTGCCGCGAGTTTGTCCGGATTTTGCGTTTTTACATATGCCGGACAACCCCATATCTTAACATAATTAAGACATGGTCTCTTTCCTTTCTATATCTCATATGGAGTGGTTGGCACGGTTTTGGTGGGAACCATATTCAATAGATCTGCAGCTGTTTCCAGTGCATATCCCCAGAAGGAAATAGGTAACTCAGCTGTGCTCATCATAGAGCGCACCATATCCAATAGGGTGCGGTTCCTCCGTTCTGATACACCGTTGTGCTGTGGTGTATATGGAGGAGTCAGCTGAGAGAGAATCCCATTCTCTTTTAGGAAGTCCAGGAATTCATTGCTTAAGTATTCTCCTCCTCGATCAGATCGAAGGATTTTAATACTTTTTCCGGTTTGGTTCTCGACTTCTTGTTTATATTCTCTAAATTTCTCAAAAGCTTCTGATTTGTGTTTCATCAGGAACACATATCCGAATCTAGAGAGATCGTCAGTGAATGTAATGAAGTATGAAGAACCATCCCTGGCATGTGTAGACATGGGACCGCATACATCACTATGTATCAGTCCCAAGAGTTCGGTAACTCTTTCTCCGTGTCCCGTAAACGGAGCTTTGGTCATCTTGCCTTTGAGACATGATTCGCAAGTGTCATAAGATGAAAATTCAAACGGATTTAAATATCCATCCTTATGCAACTTAGCTAATCGTGTCTCATTGATGTGACCCAGTCTACAATGCCATAAGAAGGATTCGTTCAGTTCTGAACTCTTCCTCTTGTGTGTGTTTGTTATGCTCAGAACTGTTGATTGATTTAGAACATAAATACCATTGCACAACGTGCCTGATCCAACCAACTTTTGGTTACGGAAAATGTTCATAACATTATCCTGTAATACAAAATTATATCCCTCTTTACTCAATAAAGAAACCGATATAATGTTGCATATCAGGTTCGGCATGTAATAGCATTCGTTCAGAACCAATGTATTACCAGTTGGTAATGCAAGGTGATATTCCCCGACAGTCTTAGCTGCAACAATTGCACCATTTCCAACTCTAATGTCTTTATCACCTTCTCCAAGTTCTCTACCTTTTCTAAGCCCATGTAACTGATTACATATATGGGATCCTGACCCGGTATCTAATACCCAGGACGTAGGGCAAATGGAGAAACAGTTCTCTGTAACGAACACACCTGAAGAAAATGCATCATCATGTACTTTCTTCAATCGGGTGGCATGGGAATCCTGGTATTCCCCTATATCCTGTTCATTCCTATAACTCTTATAAGAAAGAACGGAACCAACGTTCCCCAGCACAGAATAACATGCGGGTTCGGTCAATACATCCATAATATTATCTTTATTAGGGCATGAAATGGTCGCTACCTGGAGAGAGAGAGAAGAAAACACTTTAGCGTATGCTCTTGCAAGATCAGATTGGTTTTTATCTTATCTAATCAGGATGGCTCCGACTGTTTTTATCAAATCTTCCTTCAAACCCTAAAAGGAAAGATTAGCCGGGATTAATTACACACTACAAGTTCGCCAATCTTTCAGCCAGGCCAGTGTCGGTACTTTGAGGGAGGTCCCCCGTGCTTTCGCACGAACCTAATTAATGTAAACCTCGTTTTTCCAGAGGCTTAACCTCGTTAACACCTTTCTAGACACCTACTTGATCGGCTAATTGTAATGTGTAAAACTCTCCCAGGAGTAACTCTTACTCGCAGTGGGTATCGGGATCCAACTATCTCATAGAAGGTATGCAATCTCATTACAAATTTCAACACTTGAAATTCCCGATAATATTTTTCCCCTAGCGTCCTATGACCTTGACGCAGGCCAACAAACCATAGTGCGCTAGTCAAGTTCAACCCGTCATTTCCTGATTGAATTAAACCCACCCGTACGACCCTTGACGCAGGCCAACAAAGTCGCACGACTACCCTAATCCAATCTGCATCATATACATAAGCAGATAAATACTAGTTAGCTACCGCACACTACGCCTTGACGCAGGCCAACAAACGCAGCACGAATACTAACTACTACTTATCTGAAATGACGGAGGGCTACGACAGGTTTTTCTGAAAACCTATTGCGTAATGAACTTGATATCGTTGTAGAATCAAATGAAGTTGTGAAATGGAGTGATTTTGAGGCTTTTCCAGTTTTGCTAAAGGGGTCACTCCCGGTGAAGGGATCGTCGGCCCTTTCCTCGTCGAATGAGGTGCGGGATATATCATATATACCACTGTGCAAAGCAGAAACTATAGAAGCAATCAAAAAACCGAGTGTGTAGCATCTGCCAGTTATTGCTAAAGGAGTCACTCCCGGTGAAGGGATCTCGGTCCTTTCCTCATCGAATAAGGTGCAGGGTATATCATATATACCGCTATGCAAAGCAAGAACTGTAGCTACCTGTTTTATTTAAAATTTGATTCTACAACATCTTAGGTTTCTTTTCTTTCATTAATCACATTAATGAAGTCCCATCATTTAAATACCTAAACATCACAGATAGATATGACGTACACTTATACCATCCGCATTCGCCTCGATGTCCCCTCGTGCACCGTTAGGTTAGGTAACTAACGACAGAGCAGGGCAGGGTTAGTGCGGGTGCAAAACATAAGTAACGTCTATATAATATATCATATATACTATATATAGTATCTATCACAGAACATCACAGATATCGCAGAAGAAGAAACATATGAAATATTGGATATACTAGGACGTCCGTGTTTTCAATACGAGCCAGTATAAAACACGGATTCCACGGTCGTGATGAATAGCCAATCCCACACCCTTAGACCCCTACGAGAGCGGCAAGCAACCCTACCAATTCTAGGGTTAGGAGACCCGGACTCGACTCCTCGAGTTGGTCTCCCACTGGACCCCAGAACCCGGTTACTTGTGCTCCCCTCCTTGGGTCTATCCTAATGCGGAAAAGTAAATAATATACAAAAGGTGACGACTTCCGCAACCTGGAAGTGCCCCAATAAAAGAATATTACATACAAGTTTTTACATGAATGAAAATGAAAAACACTCATCTCACATAAAAAACCCCGGCTATTCAAACACGACAATCCAATATAACATATCCAGCAACACATAACATCACATGTCATCAACGTAAGTAAATATGCGCATCCCAATTGTCGTTGACATATAGCAACGAAACCGGCGATATCACATATTACACTTACGGTCACAGAAAAGAAAGTGTAAAACTACAACAGTTGGAATCCGCAACCTCTTTAGACATCGCATGCCTAATCAAAATGAAATACTTAGACATCACATGCCTAACAGTTATAAACCCCGCATTTTAGTCTCATTATCGAAAACTCTTTTCAATATCAAATGAAACTAAACCGCTAGATTTATATCATTCATTCAGTTATCTCATAACTGTTTGTGAATTGCAATTATTGTATCCCATTCCGGATAAATAGAAAATATTAAACTTTCCGATCGAACATTCGAACACCCAAGTTTTCCCGAAACCGTCCAACACATGAAATAGGTTCAAAGACATTCACTTCATTCCTCAGTACCAACGGTCCAGCCGTAGAAGGGTCAAGCCAACGCCTCACATGTGGCACACCGTACTGCCCCAAACCCGAAGGTTCAAAGGGCAGTTCAAGACGGTCACATAATCGAGTTAAGGTTTGTTGTCTTCTAGAGGGACCATCGCGTTACTTGCACTACTCAGAACGTCCTTAAACCACACAAAAATCCAACACTTGGATATTTTCCGGCAGGGGAAAAGTTGGGTATTTATATCCGGTCGGACTTTTTAACATATTCAAAAAATTATCTGGAAAGCACTTAGACAAAGTTCGATAATCCGATTGAAATACCGAGTCCCCAATACAACCCAGAATACTCAACTCTTGAATAAATATTAAAAATTCCCAGAGAACTCAGCACTGAATAAAAGAAGTTACTGTGCAAAATTGGGTGGGTGACGTCATCATACGGCCGCGGAACCGCCGCAGAAGCCAGGCTTCTGCCGCGGTTCCGCCGCACTTTGGAGGAATTGGGTGATCGTGTTTCACAGTAATTCTTAGAAAGTCCTGCTGAATTTTCTGCATATTTTTAATTTGGAAAAACCCCAGTTTTTAAAAAATGTACAGAGAGCAACTTTGATATTAGGGTTTCGGTTCGATCGGACTTCAAACTCCGTCTGGACTTTGCCTAAGGCTCTAGCTAGGCTCTGATACCACTGTAGGGTTCCTAGACACTCTCAAGAGGTCTCACAAGGCATCAACCATGCCAATTTCAAATTTTACGGGTGCCGAGAAACCCTAATACGGATCGTTGACTAGAAGTTTAGGCGAAATACGAATCTAGTTAACAACTTAACTAAAGATAAGAAGCTACAACATTTGTAGATCCGGATATCCACTTCCTTGGCTCCACGTAGGCATCCTCTCGCTGTCCATCTCGAATCCCGGACTCAATCGTCGGGTTGATCGGAGAAATGGGCGGACTAGGTCGTCGGCTTCGTGCCGAAGATGATCTACGTCGAGGCATCATAAGTTCAAGCTCCGACTTCACAAATTTGTGAAACTTGTGAAGAAAACACCCAAAACAACTTGGCAAGAGGTAGAGGGTAAAGAAATAGGAGGTGGGTTCACTTTAGAATTGGATTTCTCACTTTAGAACTCAAGTTGCCATTGATGGCATCAAGCTTTCTTTCTTGAAGATGAAGAAGAAGATGAAGCTAGAATTATGATAAGTGTTAAGTTAAAATGAATAATAAAATGAATACTTATCATAAACTAACTAGGGTAGAGTGTAGAGAATAGACCATGGTTACTTGGATGGGTTAGGGTTAAGCATGAAGACAAGAATGGTTAAGAAGTCAAAGCTTCATAAAGCTTCAACTAGAAACAAACATAGCCACCATTCTTATCTAAATCTTTTCCAAATAAATAAACAAATAAATAAATGAAAAATCAAAACCCTAATCATCTCTTAACCATGGTTTAATTCTTTACACTTAACCAAATGAGCAAGTATCATCAAACATGATACAAACATGTGCACAAAAGTATATCATTTATACAACTTGCACAACAAGTGAGAAAATCCATTTAAAATGAACCAATACTAGTTAATGCAAAGTAATATATCAAATATATGATTATACATTAAATCATTAAATCAACACTTGATTTAACGATCCGGACATATCTCATATAACCGACTAGTATCCTATGTATCGACTTATCGAATCAATCCTTGATTCGATATCTAGGTTATATCGAATATAACCAATCGATACATCCATCGCGAGAATGGAATACGGTATCACATACACGCATTATTCTTGGCCCTGCACATATCTCATATGCGCTCCTATTTCGTTTCGCTTGAGCCAGGAAACCTCTGTGTAGGACTCTAAAGACTCGTCAATACGCCGGTAGCAGATGATGATCATATCAAGCATCCACAAGCCGCAAGTGGTCTGCTAAACGTAACGGCCATCCGGGTATTGAGCGATCAGAAGATCGACGAGCTAGCCCGCTCACACTCCTGTGAATCCAACCAGTAACACTTACCGTACAGTCCGGTCTGTTCGTCTGATATGTCGCATATCTAGTCTAGGGATGGTAAACGTCAGACCCCAATAACTGATAAGTCGTGCCGATATGAGGCTCATAACGGGTCGAGAAACTACTGGTAACACTTACCAGCAAATCTCTGATCAGCCCTGGCCAGGGACTTCCCTGTTACAGCCAATCGAGCACAGCGCAACATCAACCCCCAATACCGGGAGAGACGAAACCCCTCCTATCACTCATTGCCTCCATGTGACTCGGGACTGTACCCAAAGACCACCGTTTTGCACGCCCTCATGGACGTGGTAAGGTGGAGATCAAAGCACAGTGGGAATCACACAAGACTCTATGACGATCTCGGGTCTACAGACTAACCTGTACAAGTGTCACCTGAGAACTGCCATCTGACGTGAGGTATAATACCATCTGGGAGTTCTCGGCGAGTCCGTCCAGTGTACCCAGTCTCCACTGAGCACCCGCATACCATCTCTGATGTCAAACACCAATGGATATGGGATCATCCATCGCCCATCTCATGGGTCGAGAAGCGTATACGCTAGTCTACACTGGTATATCGATGCCCTGTCTCGATACACCCACGACTAGGGACCTTGAAGGATGTACTTATGGACTACCATGTCCCCACTAGTATGATCTGCATCATAGTCCAGGTAGTCAAGTACACATCCTAAGGGCTTTATCAACATGTAACTATAAGACAGTTTAAAGAGACAAGTGTGCATGTTAAGATAAAGAGTAACCAGATAGTATACTATCATATCGAGCAAGAAAGTCATCTCTATATATGTCCAAGCATCCAATATAATATACATCATCTGTACAATACTGGCCTCTAGGGCATACATACAACTAACAGAACTGACGAGCGGAACGATAGGCATCCCATAATGGGACTCACGGCGCCCTTTTGGGTTTCCATCCATGCTCATTTTGCTTATGGATATACCAATTTTTTAACGAGTCCGCGCCCTTTATGGTTTTCATGAGCTCGCCCCCTTTTTTCGGCCCGTAAGGTAATGTACCCTTAATTGGTCCGCGTCATGTAGGACGTGAGAGAGTTATGAATTGTTTATGTCCATGGATTCTATACGGCGGTCAATATAGGGATCTACCGTAGGGTTAAACGTGTTAGTTTATGGAGCGAGTTTTTAGTTTAAGGACTTTTCGGGCCAACATTCCCATTTTGGGGATGGATCTTAGTTTAAGGACATTTCAGTCCGTTATTAGTTTTGGGACATTTCGGTCCTTTATTCCTGTGTTTGGAGGAGCGCACTAATTTAGGGACGTTTCGGTCCATTATCACCGTATTTTGGGGCGACGGAGTTTTTTCTTTTGGTACTACTTTCAGATTTCTGACTCAGGAAGATAGCGAGCAGACACAAGTGTCGTCATCTATCATTGACCTAAGTCATAACTCTTCAAGCATAGTACTTTTTGAGGAATCGGCCATTTATTGGCCTGAACGGCTTTTCACCATGCATATCCATAAGTAGGTAGGCTCCACCTTGGTAGACTTTGTCTATAATATACGGGCGTTCATAGTTAGGCTCGAATTTCCCTCGTTTTTCACAATTGGGAATCATTGGTCTTTTGACAACCAACACGAGTTCTCCTTGGCGGAATGCTCCCGGCCCGATTAGTCATTCATATGACCGGGTCATCCTTGCCTTATAATCCTCCAGATTTTTATGTGCTACAAGGCGGGTTTCATCGATGGCATCGAGCTCCTCGAGCCTAAGATGAGCATTTTCTTCATCTGTCAGCTCGTATCGAACCGCTACTCGTAGAGAGGGGAGTTCTATTTCCAATGGGAGTACCGCTTCCGTGCCGAACACCAGTGCGTATGGTGTTGTATTCGTGGCCATCTTGAATGTTGTTCGGTATGCCCAGAGAGCTTCGTGCAGCCTTTCGTGCCGGTCTTTTTTTCTGGACACTGTCTTTTTTATAATCTTGGCCAGGGTCTTGTTGAAGGCTTCAGCTAGACCGTTGGCCCGAGAATTATAGACTGAAGAGTATCTCTAATCTATTTTATGCTGCTGTGCGAAGTGGTTGATTTTATGGCTTCTGTAAGCTGGTCCATTATTCGAGATAATTCGTCATAGAGTGCTGAACCAATAGATGACATGGGTTTTGAAGAAGTAGAGGATATTCTCCGTCTTCATCTTCCTTAGTGGTATTGCTTCTGCCCACTTAGAGAAGTAATCGGTCGTTGCCAATATATACCGATGTCTTTTAGATGACGCCGGTTCGATGGGGCCAATTGTATCGGTTCCATACTTTTCGAACGGCTGGCTGGCCACTGTCGGGTGTAGCGGATTTGGGTGCTAATGTAAGAAGTCCCTGTGAATTTAGCACGAGTGACACTGCTTCGCATATTCGAGACAGTCCTGAATTATCGTGGGCCAATAGTAATCCATTATTTTTATCTTCAGCTTCATCTTCGGACCCGCCTGATGGGAGCCACAAAGTCTATCGTGTATTTCTTGGACGACTTTCTTTACTTCCTTTGGCCCTAGGCACCTTATCCATTGGAGGTCGAATGATCTCTTATATAGGGTATCATTGACGAAGGCAGATGACAAAGCTCGTTTCATGAGCTGATGTCTAGACGATGCATTTTCGGGCGTTTGTTGGGACTTGAAGTAGTCTATGAAAACTTCCCTCCAGTCTTTGACCTTTTCATCGTCCTCTATTTGAAGGGATACTTGTTCAGTCGTTTCTTTTCCTTCGGATGGCTCTATCAAGTCTTCCGAAGATATATCTGTTGGTGTGGGGACCCTGCGGCTTTACATAATGATCCTTACATCACCGAGGTCTTCATCGGCCAATTACTTAGCCAGTTTGGCCAACGCATCCACCTTGCTGTTTTCTGCTCACGGTATGCTTTCCAGGGTATAAGAAGAGATTTTTGTCAAGTGTTGCTGCACTTTTTCACTATACCTTATCAGCTCTGGCTTGCATGTTTGATAATCGTTGTTTACTTGGCTAATGATTAGCTGGGAGTCTCCATAAATGAGGATGTCTTTGATTCCCATATCGATAGCGATCTCAAGACCGGCTATTAAAGCTTCATATTCCGCTTTATTTTTAGTTCTTGGCTCCGTTAAGGAGAGGGCGTAATGCAATATCCCTCCTTGCGGGGTCACGAAGATAAAGCCCACCCCAGCTTTGATTATGGGGATGTTTCGCTTTCATCACTTCCTGGAGGATGCTCCATCGAAGTAGAGTTCCCATTGGGACTCATTTTCTTCTTTCTCTTCATCGAGTGCGTCGAACGCATGTTCGTCTGGCAACTCACAATTTAGGGGAGAGTCGGCTGGTATCGGATGCTCTGCGAGGAAGTCGGCAATAGCCTGTCCTTTCACCTCTTTGAGGGGTCGATATGTTATCGAGAACTCCATCAAGAGGTGGGCCTATTTGGCAAGTCTTCCTATCAATATGGCCTTTGAAATTAGGTATTTGAGAGGATCCACCTTCGATATGAGGTGGATCTCGTATGCCAAGGTATAATGTTTGAGCTTCGTTATTGCGAAGATCAGCGCCAAGCTGTGCTTTTCGATGGGGGGTAGTTGCTTTCTGCTCCTAGGAGAACTCGACTTAAATAGTACAGAGCTCTCTCTTTTCCTTGATCGTTCTCTTGTGTCCATAGTACGCCTAGAGAACCCTCAAGGGTCATTGTATATAGGATAAGGGGTTTTCATTTAACCGGAGTGGCCAATACCGGCGGATTTTGCAGGTATTGCTTGATTTCGTTTAGTGCGTTTTGGCACTTCTGATCCCAGACAAACAGGGTCCCTTTCTTCATTAGATGACTGTAGGGACGACATTTTCCGGAGAAGTTGGTTATGAACCGCCGGATATACATGAGCTTTCCTTGGAGAGACCGCAGTTGTTTGAGGTTTCTTGGCCAAGCCATTTCCATAATCGCCTTGATTTTTAGGGGATCGATTTCGATACCTCGGTGACGTATAACGAATCCCAGGAATTTGCCCGAGGAAACTCCAAACACGCATTTTAAAGGGTTCATCTTCAGATTATACTTCTGAAGACGTTGGAACACTATTTTTAAATGTTCTCAATGTTCCTCATGAGATTTGCTCTTCACCACAAGGTCGTCGATGTAGTATTCGATAATCTCGTGTATGAGGTCATCGAAGATCTTTGTCATTGCCCTCTGGTAGGTAGAGCCGGCGTTCTTCAAACCGAAGGATATCACCTTATAGCAGAATACGCCCAACAGGGTCCGGAAGGCGGTATGCTTTTGGTCCTCAAGATCCATTTTTATTTGGTTGTATCCTGAAGATCTATCCATGAAGGAGAAAACCTCGTGGGTGGCTGTGTTGTCAATCATCAGTTCGGTAACGGGTACTGGGAAGTCATCTTTCGGGCATGCTTTGTTGAGGTCTCAAAAGTCCATGCAGATACGGACTGTCCTATTTTTATTCATTACCGGAACGATATTAGCGATCCAATCGGGATATTGAACCTCTTGGATGAAGCCAGAGTCGATTAGTTTCTTGATTTCATCGTTGATACTCATCTCAAGTTCAAGCCACATCTTTCTTGACGCCTGTTTGATCGGCTTTGTGTTTAGCGATATGGCCAATTTATATTCTGCTACTTCTGGATCTAGACCAGGCATTTTGGAGTAGTTCCATGCGAAGTAGTCCTTATACTGCATAAGTACGTATTTGAGTGTGGCTACTTGTTTTTCCGATAGTAGCTCACCGACGAATGTCGGCCTCAGATTATTTTTTGTCCCTAAGTCAATTTTTCTTAGGTTGTCCGCCATAGTGTGTATCCCGTCTTCCAGCTCTTATGGTGCTGGTGGAAACTCTGAGATCATCTCGTCCTTGTCTTCATTTGCGAAGCACCCGAAGAGGACACTCATACTCTCGTGCCCTCCCTCTTTTGAGAATGTTATCATATGGCAAGTATGAGCACACTTCCATTTTTGCGGTTGAGCTGGTCCTAACCTGACGGTGTAGGTCCTTCTTAGCTTGTGTTTTCACGGTGGGCATATCTTCCAGCTGTCGGATAAAGCGAACCTGCCTTGTCGATACTGGTCTTCCACCCAATCCTTGAAGATGAAGCGGTCTTCAAGGAGGTGACCTATTGCTCGGTGATAGGAGCAATAATCCGGATGATGGACTTCGTTTATTTGTTCGGGGTGCCGAGACTCTGGAAGTGTCATCATTTGGTGCTTCATGACAAGGTTGAATATTTTCTCTGCCATGTCTTGAGGGAAAGAGTATTTCTGACCCATCTTTTTTATAATGGACGGGCTCCAATCGAGTTTTTCTCGATTGAACGACGTCTTGGACACACTTTGTTGTTTTCGAACATTGTTTGTGTTCTTTGCCCTATTTTTACTTCTATTTCGGGATTTTCTCCTATCGCGAGAACGAATAGCATGCATGGGATGAAGAGCGTTACAGTCTAATTCCTCCACAGATTGCTGACTGAGACACTGCGTCTTGGCCTTTTCATATATGTCCATTTCGTGGCTATGATTGTATCGGCTTATTTAACAAGCTTCTTTTATTAGCTTGTCAATTTGTTCTTCAAGCGACAGACTTAAAGTTTTCAAAGGGGGATCTCGCTCCGATTTGATGTTGTGGCTACTTGGAAAAGTGTTTTTCTCTTCACTCGAGCAGTTTACGATGTAACAACTGTAGATTTGCTCCCGATTCTTGGACTGAACGTATCCCATCCCGGTTGTCTCCATCTTCCCGTTGGGCTTCCTTCGTTGAGTCCCGGGAATATCCCAAATCTTTTTGTAAAATTGGGCTTGTCGAACAATTTGTTCAAGAGATACGCCTTGGCGTCTTAA
This sequence comes from Agapanthus africanus, assembly GCA_030015575.1. Taxonomy (NCBI): domain Eukaryota; kingdom Viridiplantae; phylum Streptophyta; class Magnoliopsida; order Asparagales; family Amaryllidaceae; genus Agapanthus; species Agapanthus africanus. The sequence continues at coordinate 459,642,363 of JASDDO010000019.1, read as the reverse complement.
TAGCTCTTTCAATCCCTCCGTGTAATATCTTGGCAGACAGATGGGTTAAAATCTGTCGAGTGCAAAATCAGCACCATGCCAAACTTCTTTTCTATTTTGGTCTCCATAGATTTGTAGAAAAGAATCGTCTTTTCACCTCTTCGCCTAGGGGTACGTAGAAAGTTCGCAGCTCTTGTATGTTGTGTATCGAGTGCATCAAGTTCCTTGTAGTGTCGAGGCGGAGCCATCATGATTTGTAGACTCTGATCTGCTTCGGCAAGAGTCTGCATCGACGGGCGGACGGAGAACACTGCATTGGCCCCGTCCTCGGAGTCGCTGCCAAAGACCAAAATAGGAGTAGGTGGTCCGGGCTTATTGTTTTCTTTTTGAGGTTGCCCTGAGTAAACTATTTCTTTGTATTCCTCAGTATCACTCCCAAATATCGGGATAGTGGCTGCAGATTTTTGTTTACTCTTCGTCCTGTGGCATCTTTCAGTATCTTCGAAATTTGGAAGAAAGTATTTTGCGTCCTCGTATTTCCGGACTTTGTTTACGAAGAACGGGTTTAGCTCTCTCGTGACGGTGTACTCCAAGCCATCTTTAAAATACTTCATGCACTGATATTGTGTAGAAGGGATGATGTTGTACTCGTGTAACCAAGGCCTGCCGAGCAAAGCGTTATAGCAAGTCTTGGCGTCAATGACATGAAATTTGATGTCGGTGATGAGCAGCCCGAAGCATAGAGTCAGTATTACGGACCCAAGCATCCGTGAAGACTGTGAGTCAAACCCGGAGATGGTAATTTTGTCTCGGGCAAGGTGCTGAACATTCATACAAATTTCCTTCTGTACTCTCACATTGAGAAGATTAACGGAAAATCCGTTGTCGACAAGCATTTTCCCTATCTTGATGTCGCGGCAGTATCCGGTGACGTATAATGGACGATTATGTTTGCACATACCGAGGAGTAGATCTTCATCGTTGAATTTAATATCAGCTGTGTGGACCTCAGCCAGTTCATTTTTCATCTTCTCTTCCGCGAGGAAAACTTAGAACTGATCGAGCTTTTATAATGTCTTGATCAGGGAATCTCATGTCTCTTTGGACAGGAGGAGAGCATCCAATATACTTAGTTGCGAGGATATTTTCCTCAGATGTGCTAGGATATTGTAATCCACCTTTTTTTCTTAGGCGGGTCCTTTACGGCGAGTTCTTTTACCACTTCTTCATCGAGGGCGGTTTCTTTGGGCATTTTCCCTTTCCCTCTTTCTTTTTTGTTCGAACCTTTGTTTACAGGTCTGAGGTTCTTCTCAGGTAGCGTATGCTTACACAGCTGAATGTTTTCGCAATTCTTCTCTTCCTCTGCTTTTCTCGAGGCGGAGTCTTTAAAGAGTAGTTTGAAGTGCGTTTCGTCCTCGGAATCACTTTCAAAAGTGAGAACTTGAGGTTTTTCCCCTTCCGAACCGGTACCAACCATATGACAGTTGCCAGTTGTTTCTTTATGCGTGTTTGTCTTGTCACCCTCAAGTTGACGAGTGCGAGCTTCGCGCTTTTCCTTTTTGAAATGTTTTTGATGCGCAACATATCCTTGCAACCACTTCTTGAAGGCATTGCACTCTTCGACGTGGTGAGCGACCCTTCGATGATAGAGGCAATATTTTAGATGTGATTCTTCTCCGTCGAAGCATGGGACTCCAGGAGTGTACCTCGTAAGAGGCGGTAGCTTCATCCCTAGTGATAGGGTTTTGGCGAACCGCTTCTCAGTTTTGATCCTGCTCTTATTTGTTGCAGGCGCGCTTTGGTTTGGTCGGAGCACTTTACGACTCGTCCTCATCGCAGATTTTTCATTCAGACGCTGACGCTTAGCCATTTCATATATGGCTGTATCGCATTCTCGGTCATCTTGCTTTTTTGAAAGGCTTCATTTAAAAGTCTTTCGATCGGGTCTTCTTTTGGCAGTTTCGGAGATTTTAGCGCCGATTCTGCCCCCAGTTCCTCTGCGTCGTTTTTTGACGCTGAGGGAGCTTCTTCGTCATATAATGACGAATGGAAGACCATGTGGCAACTTACTACATAGTCTTCCGTGTCTTCTGATGAGTCATTTCCCTCATCATTGTCACTGTCTCTGTCCTCAAGAATATGCTTGAGGAATTCTTCGAGCTTGACTGGTGTTCGCGCCTTCTGGTTATATTCTTCCAGCATGTTTATGTACTTTTGTAGATCTGTGCACTCGTCATCATACTTGGCAGGCTGCACAGGTTTCTTGGTCTTCTTCTTTTTCTTCTTAGAAGTCTTTGAAGGCTTGGCTTGGGAGCTTTTCCCTTTGTCAACAACTTTCGGTGCAGGACATGGTTTTAGCATCCCTTCAATAATTTCAGGTTCAAGCGGGCTCTTCCACTTGATTGCCGGACATGCCTATAGATTCTTCAGCATTCTTTTAGTTTTTGTTGAAAGGGCTATTTCTAATGGAGCTTCTTCCACGAGTGAGCATGATGCCCCCTGCGCGTCCACTTTTTTGGAAGCATGCTTTTGGGGCGTGTTTACCCTCTAGTTATCAGACAACACGAACTTCCCCTGCCGGTACTGATCGTCAACCCAATTTTTGAAGATGTAGCAATTTTTGATTGGGTGACTCACTATTCTGTGATAGGAGCAGTAATTGGGGTTGTTGACATTGCCTAGTTGCACTGGACACCGCGGGTCTGGCAATGTGATGAGATTATTATGCATTACCAGTTCAAACAGTCTTCTCGTCTTGTCACAGGGAAATGAGTAAGCACGTCCTAGCCTTTCTTCCAAGGACGGGCGCGTACGTGCGTTGTTTTGGCGAGCAGCCGGTTTTGGGCCATCCGGCTGTTGTTGCGTGTTGGCAACAAAGGCCGCTTTCTCTTTACCTTTATTATTTCAAGGGTCCTTATTTAAGGAGGAAGGGTCATGGCCCATCTGATCCATTTGGTCCAGCTTGTCTATCAGCACTTGAAAGGTCATGGGTTTGAAGAAAGTCATGAACTGGGACACAGTCGATTGAGAATCGTGGGTCCCGATGAACATGTCCACAGCTGGAGACTCTTCGATCCACTGTTCGCATTTAGACCACAGGTTCCACCACCGAATCGCGTATTAGACCCAAGTTTCTCCCGGCTTTACCCTGGCATTGATCAGTGTCGTGATCGGAGTGCGTTCACTTGTGCTGGCGAAACGTTGCGTGAACAGTAGTTCCATTTTTGTGAAGGTTTTCATGGAGTCATTTGGGAGCTCCGTGTACCATTCAAAAGCTGTCTCTGACAAGCTTCCGACAAATTGGCTAAACAACAATTTGTCATCGCCCCCAGTATTGCCGCATAGTGCTTTGAATTATGCGACATTCTGGTGGGGATTGCCCGTTCCTTTGTAGACGTGGAACTTGGGGATTGTATATCCCAGTAGATAATTGATTTGGTCATACCATGTCGGATATGGTCACCAGGTTCTGACGAGTTGGGTGGCGGCTTCACTGGCCTAGTGAGCTCTTATTTGCTGAGCGATGAAGTCATCCAGGGCCGCCTCAGAGATGGTTTCTTCCTTGGCTGCTGATAAGGCCGGAGGAGGGTTTGATGTTTCCCCTCTGTTATCCTCGATAACTATTGGCGGATTTTCGGCCGGGGATTCCGGTTGTATCATCATTCTCATTATGTCTTGGAATAGAAGAGCCATCTGCTTGATGTTAGCCGCCTGCTCTACAGCTTCCTTATCTTTTCTTTCCAGCACCTGTCGCAAAAACTCTGTATCGGTCTCTTGCTCTTGGCACTGTTCAGCTTCTTTGTCCGGACTTTCTTTTTGTCCGGCGAGTGCCGCCATTTTGGTTAGAATTTTTTGGAGCATTTGTTGCTGCTCCTGAGCCTTCGTCAACGACCGAGTTTGTGGTCGGTGACCCACCGAGGCACGGCTTTCTTCTTTTCCTGAACCCATGTAGACCATATGTATTGTTATGCCCCCGGACTTGGGGCGTTTAGATCTTTCATCATTGGATTTTTCCACTGGCTGTAGGATTTTCTCCGGCCTTGTTCTTTTATGAGAAGTTGGATCTGACCAAGCCATTGTGACAGGAACTTGTTTAGGAATGGCCCCCCGTTTTATGGTGGAGGAGTAGTCTTTTTCTTGTTGGCCGTTAGATCTTTTAGGTCGATGAGAGTAATTTTTGTTAAGCACGGAGTCCTATATATTTGTGAAGAGAGACGTTGGTGAGGCTACTCTGGCTATCGCTGCATTGGGGCCTCTACCGGTGGAGGTGATTTCTTTAGCACCGCCATTGGGGAGTTCTTATATACCCTCCTGAGCGAGTCAAAACTGTTCCCAGTTGGAACAGAAGCGTTGATATCCACCACAGGATCTGGTGGGCTGAGCCCAGAGGGAGAGTTGCCCCCAGCTTCTCTCACTCGGCGCCAGTGGCAACGTCGAGCATGCCTTGCAGCAAGAACTGCCTCCGTATTAGATGCGCCTTCATCATGCCCCCGGCGTTGCTGGGGAGCTTTGCTTACTGTCAGCCTCTGGAAGATTGACATTCTTGGTTGAGCTGGAGTGGAGTTGGCCAATCTTTTAAAGACCGACTGTCTGGGAAGGGAAGCACTTTTATCGACTCCACCTGCAGTAGGAGTAAGGAGAGCTAGCCGTTTTGGGGTAGCTCCCTCTGGTATCATGGGCTTCCTTACGGGCCCCCTTGAGTTCTTCCTCAACCTGTTGAAGACTGAGGGTTCAGGGTTTGACGGCTTGCCGATAGGAACCATTGTGGTTGCCAACTGATCGAAGACCGACTTTCTGGGAGCTTCTTCTTATGGCGTTAAGGCTCCAAAGTTCACAGGCGGGAGCATGGTCCTGAAGGACAGTTCGGTAGTGGCTTATGTAACCTGCCCTACCGGCATTGAGAAAATAGAGACCGCGTTATGCCCATATGTCACTCTTCCAGCTAGGATGGAGTGGGAGTCGCTGTTGCATGAGGTGCAATGGGAAGCCATTGATTCTGCATAGAAGCGAGACACTAAGTTTTAGTACCTCAAGTCCAGGGGAAACTAATATATAGTGAACCGCGATTTTGTTCGCAAAACATGATACACGAAGTGTGGAGTGGAAAGAGGAAAGGGTCCCACAGGGCATGTCAGAATCTGTTTACCGACGAAAACAAAAACGAACTGGAATGGATCGTCTTGCCTGAATTGGGGGCAGATACTGTTTGGACATATCTATCCACCTCTCCGAAGATACGAAGTTGATTTATGGCACCGTATATCAAAGGTTTGGATAGATGCGACCGATGTAACATACTTTATCAGATTCCCCCTCGTTTGTAAGGGGGTTTTTATTGTGGGGTCGCTCTTCCCTGCAGGCGCAACCTCCTGCAGTTAATTATGTTATCGCATTGCGACAACCATTTTCTTCTGCTCCAGTAGTTCACTCGTGCCGTGTTGTGTTTTGTTTGTTAAGGTTGCCCGTGGATTATATACGGAGACTATTTTATGTCTTCGTCCGTAGGGCGCGGATTAGTCCAAATCCGTATATTAAATTTGGGTTTGAACCTAGGTTATATATTCCATCAGTTCAAAAATATTTTGTTTTGTTTAAGGACCGTTAATCTATTTTTAGATTAAGATCAAACTTAAATATATGAGCATTTGGGCTCAATTTATTTTAACTAAGAATACGTTAGTCCTATTTGTGACTAAGATCAACTTAGCAATATGTTAAGAATCATTAAATTTTAGTTAAGATCCAACAACGGAGCATTTGGACTCAGTTGCAAGTAACTTCAGAGACTTAGCCAATTTGGGCTTGGTCTGCTCAGTCTTTTTCCTTTTATTCAGAAGTGCTAAGCACTTGTTTGGGGCTCTGTTTGCTCAGCCTTAGGCTGTCTCCCTTTATTCAGAAGTGCTAAGCACTTATTTGTGGCTCTGGCTCTCACGTGGGAAGCACATGAGGCTCTCAGACATGGGCACTGCCCAATCAATGCTAGGCACTTAGTCATTTTGACTAAATTTATAGTGCTTAGCACTTTTATACAGCGCTCATGTGTGTTTCATGTGAGGCGCTGAGTCTTCTATTTTGGACGCTCATGTGGGAAGCACGTGAGGCACTGAGCGTTCTGCTTTGAACGCCCACGTGGGAAGCACGTGAGGCGCTAAGTATTTGTTTAGGGCGCTCACGCGTTTCACGTGAGGCGCCAAGCTCCTTTTGTTTGGCGCTCTCGTGGGAAACACGTAAGCCGTTGAACTCTTTTCTTTTAGAAATTTAATCTCTGTTATTGGCGTTTTGGCCCTTAATGATCACAAAGATCTCTATTTTGAAGATCTGGGATCGTTTTTATTGGAGAACTAAGTTCTTCTGTTCTTTTAATAAGAACTAAGTTCTTTTGTGTAAGGTTAAACCCTTGTTTTTAAAGGAATTGAATTCCTAGAACGTAGGTTTTTTTTTCTCTCATTTTCTTTTAATCTAGTTCTTTCCCCTAGATTTTGAGTCTAAAGAACAAAATCTCCCCTATGAGAATTAAATTCTCAATTTATGGGGAGATCTGCTTTGCAGATCTCAGATCAGAGGAAAAACTAAGTTCTTTTTTGTGAAGGGTTAAACCCTTGTTCTTTTTTGTATTTTATACTCGACAATGCAGATTTTTAATTTCTGCTTTTATACCTGGGGTTTGGAATGATCGAGGATCTTCTTCTTTTGAAAAGAGAATTGAATTCTCAGTTTTGTGTCTTCTATCTTTTTTTTACAGAAGCTTAGGGGGTTGATCATCTCTCCGAGACTTGAAGTCTCCTATCCTTTATATAGGAGAGACAAATTATTAATTAGTTTGAGAAAATCTCTCATTTGAGAGATACCAATTGATTTAATTGGCCTCAAAAATTATTTAGGGGATTTTATCCACCGTTGGATCTTTGATCCAAAGAATTTCTATTTTACAAAACATATATTTCTTGTTTTTAACAAGATTAGGGATGTATTTTCCCATAGATAGAATTTAATTCTATCAAACGGTAATTTTTAATCACCGTTGGATTTTTAATCCAAGAGTGCTCTGTTTAACAGAGCACAATCTTTCTTTGTTTAGAAAGACATAAAGAAATATTTCCAATATTAGAATTTAATTTTATCATTGGATCTTTGATCCAATTGAGAATATCTTTCTCATTTAAATAGATTAGGGAGATATTTTCCCCTAATAGAATTTAATTCTATCATTTGATGATTTTAATCACTATTGGATCTTTGATCCAACGGCTCTGTTTAACAGAGAATATCCCCATATTTTAGAAAAATAATTCCCCATATTGAATTTAATTCTACCCTCTTTAATTTGGACGCTGACGCTCACGTGCTATGCACATGGGTGCCGCCTAAAAATTTAATTCTTACGGAATTAGGCACCACATGCTTTGCACGTCGGTGCTCACGTGAGCTTCACGTGAGGCACCGGCATAGAAATTTTTAATCCTACTAAATGCTGGCGATGACACTCACTTGGGAAACACGTAAGGTGCTGCCCAACTGATTTAAAAAACAATTTTTTATGAGGGAATAGTGGATGTAGTGGATGTAGTCGTGGTGGTTGCTGCTCTTTAATTTGGGGTTGTTTGGGGATGTGGGCGGCGGTGGCGGCTGTGGTGGTAGGGAAAGGGGTCGGGAAAGGTTGATGGGGACGGGGTAGGTCGGGTGAGGGGCCGAGAAAAGTAATTTTAGATGTGATTGGTGGTGGTGGTGAAGGGAAGAAGAAGAAGATTGGTTGTGGGTTAGGGCTTGGTTTGGTTTAGTTTGGTTAGGGTTATGATTAGGGCTAGGGCTAATAGTTAGGGGTAGGCTTAGGATTAAGGTTAGGATCAGGGTTAGGTTTATGGTTTAGTGAAAAAAATAATACCTGAGGATAGTTCAGTGAAGAATTTATAGAGGGTTAAGGTTAATTAGATCTAGGGTTAGGGTTAAGGTAATTAGGGTTAGAGTTAAGGGTGAGGGTTACGGTTAGGGTATTTTAGTATTAGTGTAAGTGTGTGTGTGTGTGTGTGTGTGTGTTTGTGATAATGATGATGATGATGATGATGATGATGTGTGTGTGTGTGTGTGTGTGTGTGTGTTTGTGATAATGTTGATGATGATATATGTGTGTGTGTGTGTGTGTGTGTGAGAGAGAGAGAGATAATGTTGATGATGATGTGTGTGTGTGTGTGTGTGTGTGTGTGTGTGTGTGTGTGTGTGTGTTTATGATAATGATGATGATGATCTCTCATATCAAACCAGGCCAAACCCTAATTTTAAACTTAACACAAGAACTAAATCCAAAATCTTAAACTTAACACCAGAAACAAATCCAAAATCTTAAACTTGATTAAGAAAACCTTAATTTTAAAAAACTTTACCCTAAACTAAAAATTTCAAACCCTTAAAATTGAAACGTAAACGTAAAACCAATTCAAATTAAATATTATATTAAGTGTATATATGATACTCGATGATAATATGAAATTTTCATCGATAGTCATATGTGAAAATCAAAGCACGCCTTAGTCCCCGTCTATGGATTAATATACGTTCGATGTTCGTCGTGACATAAAACTATACGAAGGTTGTTAAATATCGGATGGTATCGTTCAGTGCTAACAACCGTCGTGCAATCTATGTGATGAGAAGATTCAATCGTATGATAACCGATTGATTTTTCCATTTTGGACAAGTCAGGAATGTATAAAGCAAAAACCTGCATTCACTTGTGTTTTTATTCATTTCGAGTTATTTCCTCGGTACTTTTCTACTGGTTCTCCGTGTACAAAGATAGATTACATGTTCATTTCAATATTGTTTCACAGCATTGAAATGATTATCTATTACAGTGTACTCGGAGAACTGCGGGTAGGTGTTGCCGAAATTTTCTCGAAACGGATGGGGTCTTCTCTATACATTCTTAATGGGATAAAAGCTTTACCCCCGATAGTCGAAAAACACACATACAACACGAATACACAACACACACATACACAAAGCACATACACACTAATAACCCTACACCTAAGCGAAATCATAAATTGAAACACGCATACACAGAATAGAACTCATAGTTGGGTATTTTCAAACATAATTTTTTAAATCGATAATTTATCTTTTTCAACGATAAACTTTCCCTTCCCATTTTCTTATTTGTCAATAACCATCTCGTTCTTAGATTTCTCAATATAGTCACCATAAAAAACCAACTTTCATAACTTACAATTTTTATGTTATATAGTCTAACATGGCCCATGAGTACATTAGAGTTAAGGACTGGATATACGTGGATCGGCATCAATGCATGCAATCTAAGTTTGTCGCAAGAGTTGCTGCTTTCATTGAATTTGCATGCGCACATAAAAAGATCGTATTAGAGAAGATTCTTTGTCCATGCGATAGATGTGGAAATAAGTTCTGGCAGAAGGTAGAAATCGTAGATCTTCACATCCTTAAGCATGGTTTTACTAGACATTATACAACTTGGCTATATCACGGGGAAGGAGATGAAGAAGACAGTATTGCGGCGGAAGAAGAAGGAGAAGACGGTAATGCGGCGGAAAAAGAACGAGACAATAACTTCTTTCCAGGAGAAGAAATATAGGATATAGTAGAGGCTGCCCTCGGTAATAGTAATCCTACCGAAGAAGAAATTCCTTCCGATCAAGAACCGCGTGCGGATAAGTATGAAAAGTTCATGAATGATAATAGAAGACCAATTTATGAGAATGCAAAGTATTCCACCCTATCATGGTTTGTCCAACTTTTTCAGATTAAGTGCCTAAATGGATGTAGCAACAAGTCATTCACGATACTTCTGAAGTTCCTGAAAGATTCTATGCCCCAGGAAATAACGTGCCTGAGAGCTAGTACGAAACCCAGAAGAAGATGTCTGATTTGGGTCTGAACCGTGAGAAAATTCATCCATGTCCTAAACATTGCGTGTCGTACCAAAAAGAGAATTCAGATTTGAAAGAGTGTCCAATATGCGGAGAGGCCAGGTATAAGCTGTAGGGTTCCTAGACACTCTAATGAGGTCTTACAAGTGGTCAAACATGCACAAATCAAATTTTACAAGTGCCTACAAACCCTAAAACGGATCGTTAACTAGATAAACTAGGCGAAACAAGCAAGTAAATGGAAATGTATCTAAAGGAAAGTGGCTACAACCTTTGTAGATCCGGTCCACCACTTCCTAAGCTCTGCGATGATCTCCCTCCGCTGTCCAAATCGAATCCCGAGCTCAAGTATCGGCTTCGTCGAAGAAATGGGCGGGCTTGATCGTCGGTTCGATGCCGAAGATGATCTACGTCGAGGCATCACAAGAACGAGCTCCGCCTTCGCCAAGTCAAGAAACTTGTGAAGACAACACACTCTACTACATGGCAAGTAGTAGAGGATGAAGAAATAGGAAGTGGGTAGACTTTAGAATTGGATTTCTCACTTGATTTCTCAAGTTGCCATTGGTGTAGAAAGCTTTTCTTCTTCTGGCTCATGAAGAAGAAGATGAAAAAGATATGATAAGTTATTTTAGAATAGAAAAGAAATATATTACTTATCATAATCTAACCTTAGTTAAGTGTAGAGAATGAATTAGGGTTAGTTTAAATGGTTAGGGTTAAGTATAAGACAAGAATGGAGACTAAGTCAAAACTTCAAGAATCTTCAACTAAAAACAAAATAAGTAACCATTCATTTATCTTTTTCATTTTCCAAAATGGATATAAATAAATAAGATAAATGAATAAGTAATTAAGTAGACAAAACCCTAATCATTAACTTAACCATAGTTTAATTCTTTACACTTAACCAAATAAGCATGTATCATCAAACATGATACAATCATGTGCACAAAAGTATATCACATATACAACTTGCACAATTCAAGTGAGAAAATCCATTTAAAGTGAACCAATACTAGTTAATGCAAAGTAATATATCAAATATATAATTATACAATAAATCATTAAATCAACACTTGATTCAATGATCCGGTCATATCGCATATAACCGGCTAGTATCCAATGTATCGGCTTCTCGAATCAATCCTTGATTCGATAACCAGGTTATATCGCATATAACCAATCGATACATTCGTCGCGAGAATGGAATACGGTATCACATACACGCATTATTCTCGGTCCCGCACATATCTCATATGCGCTCCTATTTCGTTTCGCTTGAGCCAGGAAACCTCTGTGTAGGACTCTAAAGACTCGTCAATACGCCGGCAGCAGATGTTGATCATATCAAACACCCACAAGCCGCAAGCGGTCTGCTAAACGTAACGGCCACCCGGGTATTGAGCGATCAGAAGATCGACGAGCAAGCCCGCTCACACTCCTGTGAATCCAACCAGTAACACTTACCGTACAGTCCGGTCTGTTCGTCTGATATGTCGCATATCGCGCCTAGGGGTGGTAAACGTCAGACCCCAGTAGCTCGATAAGTCATGCCGACTTGAGGTCCATAACATTCGTGAAACTACTGATAACTCTTACCAGTATATCACTGCAACCCTGGCCAGGGATTTCCTGTTATGGCCAGTCGTGCATTGTGCAACATCAACCCCCAATACCGGGAGAGACGAATCCCCTCCTATCGCTCATTGCCTCCATGTGAATCGGGACTGTACCCAAAAACCACCTGTTTGCACAACTCAGTAGAGCCGTGGTAGGGTGGAAATCAAAGCACAGTGGGAGACACACAAGACTCTATGACGATCTCGGGTCAACAGACTAAGCTGTACCAGTGTCACCAGAGAACTGCCATCTGACGTGAGGTATAATACCATCTGGGAGTTCTCGGCGAGTCCGTTCAGTGTACCCAGTCTCCACTGAGCACCCGCATACCATCTTCGATGTCAAACACCAATGGATATGGGATCATCTATCGCATGGGTCGAGAAGATATACGCTAGTCTACTCTGGAATATCGATGCCCCGTCTCGATATTCCTTCAACTAGGAACATTTCAAGGATGTACTCTTGGACTATCCAGGCCCCACTAGTATGATCTGCATCATAGTCCAGGAAGTCGAGTACACATCCTAAGGGCTTTATCAACATGTAACAGAGAGACGGAAAGTATACACGTTATGACAAAGAGCAACCAGATAGCGTACTATCATGTCGAGCAAGAAAGTCCTACCTATATATGTCCCAGCATCCACCACAATATACATCCAATGTACAGTAATGGCCTCTAGGGCATACATATAACTAACAATCTCCCACTTGCACTAGGGCCATCTGTAGCAGTGGTTGCAGTATCACATACTCAACCATCCCCTAAAAGTCTCTCTTTGGGAAAAGGCCTTCGTGAGTGGATCCGCCGTGTTGTCCTCTGAGTCTTCTCTCCTAACCTCGATCACTCTGGAGATCAACTATCTCCATGATCAGGTGATGCTGCCTCAGAATTTGTCTGGGTCACTGATGGGACCAGGGTTCCAGGGACAAAACCACACTTCCATTGTCATACAATGGCAGGAACCTAGTTCATCTTATGAACCAATATACACCCAAACTTCCTCTTTGGTAGTATCTTCAATAGCGATGTTACCAGCCTTTATCGTCTAGTTTGCCACGGTATCTAGCTTGGAACTCTTCCAACATACCGTCCCTTTACTGAGGGTAAAGATAGTGCCTGTGACTGACATTCAGTCGTCTTTATCACCCTGGAACACTTCCAGTGATTCTCCCCAGGATCGATTGATACAATCTCACTATACCTAGTGAGAACCCTAATATCCCTTTAGATCTATCTCATAGGTCCAAATCTCAGGATTTAGGAGGGATCATCTTTATCCTATTTAGAGAATCCTTGTGATAATAGGAGATTGACCGATCGTAGTATAGGAAACTCTTTTCCTATCAAGAGTATGTTGTCTACGTACAATACGAAGATGACCACCTTACTCTCTACTACCCTTTTGTATATACAAGGTTCGTCTACCATTTTGATGAAGTCAAACACTTTGACTATCACATCAAAACAGACGTTCCAACTTCGTGATGCCTGCTTCATTCTGTAAAGCAACTTGCACACGTTTCCGCTGCTCCCACTGTTTACGAAGACCTCTGGCTGTGTTCTTATAGACGTTCTCTTCTAAATCAGTATTTAGAAAAGCAGTCATGGCACCCAACCGCCAGATATCGTAGTCATGGTATGTAGCCGTGGTAAGTAGGATCTGGATAGACTTAAGCATAGCTACTGGAAAAAGGTTTCATCATTATCCACGCCTGGTTGATGACGAAAACCTTTAACAAGCCTAGCTTTGAAAGTCTCAACTTTTCCATCTACACCAAGTAATCTTCTCAAGATATACTTGCTCCTGATGGGGATTTAACCCTTCAGATATAGCAGCTAAAGTCCATACTTTGCTGGTGTACATGGATTCCATCTCAGATCGCTAAGCATCCAGCCATTCTTACAGAGTCCCTACTCTCGATGGCCTGCTCGAAATTAGTTGGGTCATCATCTCATGATGCAATCCTTGCTCCCACTGTCATCGAGAAACCGAGGTATCTCTCAGGCGGATGAGGAACCCTACTAGATCGGCGGAGAGGCTGAGGTTCGTCGGGAACTATAAAATCCTTTGGTTCTGTCAAATCTTCAGCTGTAGTTTCGAATAGCTGGAACCTTTCCAGTTCTACAGAACTGACCTTGCCTCGATCTTGTCCGGATTTTGCTTTTGACATAGGCCGGACAATCCCAAATCTTAACTTACTTAAGAGATAGGCTCTTCCCATACCATATCTCATATGGAATGGTAGGCACTGATTTGATTCGAACCTAATTCAATAGGTATGCAGCTTCTCAAGCGCATAACCCCCAAAAGGAAATAGGTAACTCAGTAATACTCATCATAGAGCACACGATATCTAATATTGTGTGATTGCTCCGCCCCGATACACCGTTGTGCTGTGGTGTATTCAGAGGAGTAATACTGAGAAAGAGAATCTCATTTTCCTTTAGAATAGTCCAAGGATTCCATGCACAAGTATTCTCCTCCCTGATCTCATCATAGGACATAATACTTATACCCGTATATTGGTTCTCTACTTCCTACTTATATTTTGTGAATACCTCAAAAGGTTCGGACTTATATTTCAACAGGAATATATGACTGAATCTTGAGAGATTATCAGAGAATATAATGAAGTATAAAGAACCAGTCCTGGCATGTGTAGACAGGAGACCTTACATACATCATCATGTATCAGTCCCAAGATTTTACTAACTCTTTCTCTGTTTCTAAAAAACAGAGCTATGGTCATATTATCTTTGTGACATGACAGGCAAGTTTCACAAGATGTAAATTCAAACTGATTTAAATATACATCTAAATGTAACTTCAGCCAGTCGGGTCGCATTGATATGACCTAGTCTACAATGCCTCAAGAAGAATTCATTCATTTCTGAACTCTTCTTCTTGTGTGTGTTCAGTATACTAGGAACTGTAGTTTGATTTAGAACGTTAATGCTTTTAGATAGCGTGCCTGAACCGATCAACTTTTGATATAGGAAGTGTTCAAAACATTATCCATCAATACAAAATTATATCCTTTCTTTACTAATAAAGAGACTGATATGATTTTGTATATCAGGTTCGGTATCTAATAGCATTTGTTCAGAATCAATGTATTCGTAATACAGGGTGACAGTGACCAACAGACTTGGCTGCAACACTTGCCCCGTTTTCTGTCTCATGAAACTTATCACCCGTTCTCAGTTTTTCTACCCTTTTGTAGCCCTATGTAACAGATTACATATCTGGGATCCTGATCCGGTATCATATACCCAGGATGCAGAGGATACTGAGAAACAGTTCTTTGTAATGAACACACCCGAAGGAGATGCATCATATGCACTTTCTTCGTTTGGGCGGCATAGGAATTCTGGTATTCCCCAATTTCCTGCTCTGTCTTATAACAATTATAAGTTGGAGCGGGACCAACGTTCCCCAGCTCAGTATAACAAGCGGGTTCGGTCAATACATCCGTATTATTATCTTGATTAAGGCGTGATATGGTCGCTACCAGGAGAGAGAGAGAAGAAAACACTCTGCGTGCGCTCTTGCAAGATCAGATTGGTTATATATTTTATCTAATCAGGATGGCTCCCACTGTTTTTATCAAATCTTCCTTCAAACCTTAAAAGGAAAGACTAGCCGGGATTAATTACACTCTACAAGTTCGCCAATCTTTCAGCCAGGCCAGTGTCGGTACTTTGAGGGAGGTTCCCCGTGCTTTCTCACGGACCTAATTACAGTAAACCTCGTTTTCCCAGAGGCGTAACCCCGTTGACACCTTTCTAGACACCTACTTGATCGGCTAATTGCAAAGTGCAAAACTCTCCCAGGAGTAACAATTACTCGCAGTGGGTATCGGGATCCAACTATCATATAGAAGGTATGCAATCTCATAGCAAGTTTCAACACTTGAAACTCCCGATAATGGTTTTTACCCCTAGCACCTATGACCTTGGCTAAGGTCAACAAATCATAGGTACTAGTCAAGTTCTACCCGTCATTTCGTGATTAATTAGACCCACCCACATGACCCTTGGCTAAGGTCAACAAAGCCACATGACTGTCCTAACTAATCGCATCATATGCGGTGTAGGAAGACATCACTTAGCTACCGTACACTGTGCCTTGACTATGGTCAACAAACACAGCACGAATACTAAGTACTCTACTTCCTAAAATGACGGAGGGTTGCGAATGGTTTTTATGAAAACCTTTAACGCTTTGAACTTGATCTCGTTGCGGAATCAAATGGTTTTTAAATGGAATGTTTTCGAGGCTTTTCTAGTTTTGCTAAAGGGGTCACTCCCGGTGAAGGGATCGTCGGCCCTTTCCTCGTCGAATGAAGTGCGGGATATATCATATATATCACTGTGCAAAGCGGAAACTATAGAAGCGATCAAATGACAAACCGAGGGTTGTAGCATCTACCAGTTATTGCTAAAGGAGTCACTCCCGGTGAAGGGATCTCGGTCCTTTCCTCATCGAATAAGGTGCAGGATGTTCTATAATGAACACCGCGATGCAAAGCAAGAACTGTAGCTACCTGTTTTTATTTTGAAATTCGATTCCACAACATCAATTAGGTTTATTTTCTTTCATTAATCTCATTAATGAATATCCCATCATTTAAGTCCACCTAAACATCACAGATAAATATAACGTACGCTTATGCCATCCACATTCGCCTCGATGTCCCGTCTGCACCGTTAGGTTAGGTAACTAACGGCAGAGCGGGGCAGGGCTAGCGCGGGTGTAAAACATAAGCAACGTTTATATAATATATCATATATACTATATATAATATCTGTCACAGAACATCACATGATCACAGATAAATCACAGCAGAAGAAACATATGAAATATTGGATATACTAGGACGTCCGTGTTTTCAATACGAGCCAGTATAAAACACGGATTCCACGGTCGTGATGAATAGCCAATCCCACACCCCTAAACCCCTACGAGAGCGGCAAGCAACCCTACCAATTCTAGGGTTAGGAGACCCGGACTCGACTCCTCGAGATGGTCTCCCACTGGACCCCAGAACCCGGTTACTTGTGCTCCCCTCCTTGGGTCTATCCTAATGCGGAAAAGTAAATAATATACATCAACGGTGACATCTTCCGCAACCTGAAAGTGCCCCAATAAAAGAATATTACATACAAGTTTTTACATGAATGAAAATGAAAAAACACTCATCTCACATAAAAACCCCCGGCTATTCAAACACGACGATCCAATATAACATATCCAGCAACACATAACATCTCATGTCATCAACGTAAGTAAATATGCGCATCCCAATTGTCGTTGACATATAGCAACGAAACCGGCGATATCACATATTACACTTACAGTCACAGAAAAGAAAGTGTAAAACTACAACAGTTGGAATCCGCAACCTCCTCAGACATCGCATGCCTGACCAAATGAAATACTTAGACATCGCATGCCTAACAATTATAAACCCCGCATTTTAGTCTCATTATCGAAAACACTTTTCAATATCAAGTCGGGCAATTCAACAAGATTCCCGAAAAACTGATCGAATGCTCGTCGCAAACTTTAGTAGGCGGCCGCACCCCCGATACCGTCGACGAAGTGCACCAAGGCGGAACACCGCTGCCGCGAGCACCCGAACGGATGCTTTCGGCGACGGGGTTCTCCTACAGTCACTTGGTCGGGGCTATGGAGTGAGGTTGTCTATTAAGTTTACCCGGCGAGTATCCGCGTATGCTACGTGATTGCGACGGACTTTTGATCACATCAAAATTCCGTGGCAACCGATCAAGTGAGACTAAACTGCTATGTTTATAACATTCATTTAGTTATCTCATAACTATTTGTGAATTCCAATTATTGTATCCCATTCCGGATAAACAGAAAATGTTAAACTTTCCGATTGAATATTCGAACACCCAAGTTTTCCCGAAACAGGTCAACACATGAAATAAGTCTAACAACATTCAGTTCGTGCCTCAGTACCAACGGTCCAGCCGTAGAAGTGTCAAGCCAACGCCTCACATGTGGCACGCCGTACTGCCCCAAACCCGAAGGTTCAAAGGGCAGTTCAAGACGGTCACATAATCGAGTTAAGGTTTGTTGTCTTCTAGAGGGTCCATCGCGTTACTTGCACTACTTAGAACGTCGTTAAACTACGAAAAAATCCAACAATTGGAAATTTCCCGGCAGGGGAAAAAGTGGGTATTTATATCCGGTCGAACTTTTTAACATATTCTAAAAATACCCGGAAAAGCACACCGACAAAATTAGACAGTCCGATCGAATACACTGAGTCCCCAATACAACTCAGAAAATTCAACTCTAGAATAAATATTAAAAATTCCCAGGAAAACCGGAACAGAAAACTGAGAATTACTGTGAAAAATTAAATACACAAAACGACAAAATAGCCGCGGAACCGCCGCAAGAGCCATGCTCGTGCCGCGGATCCGCGGCTCATTAATGGAATTAGTCCATCGAAATTCACAGTAACTCTTAGATTATCCTGCTGATGTTTCTGAATATTTTTAATCTACAAAAAACCACGTTTTTCAAAAAAGTCCAGAGAGCATTTTTCAAGTCGGGTTTTGGGTCGATCGGATTTCTGATTCCGTCGGGACTTCGCCTAAGGCTCTAGCTAGTCTCTGATACCACTGTAGGGTTCCTAGGCACTCTAATGAGGTCTCACAAGTGATCAAACATGCACAAATCAAATTTTACAAGTGCCTACAAACCCTAAAACGGATCGTTAACTAGATAAACTACGCGAAACAAGCAAGTAAATGGAAATGTATCTAAAGGAAAGTGGCTACAACCTTTGTAGATCCGGTCCACCACTTCCTAAGCTCCGCGATGATCTCCCTCCGCTGTCCAAATCGAATCCCGAACTCAAGTATCGGCTTCGTCGAAGAAATGGGCGGGCTTGATCGTCGGTTCGATGCCGAAGATGATCTACGTCGAGGCATCACAAGAACGAGCTCCGCCTTCGCCAAGTCAAGAAACTTGTGAAGACAACACACTCTACTACATGGCAAGTAGTAGAGGATGAAGAAATAGGAAGTGGGTAGACTTTAGAATTGGATTTCTCACTTGATTTCTCAAGTTGCCATTGGTGTAGTAAGCTTTTCTTCTTCTTGCTCATGAAGAAGAAGATGAAAAAGATATGATAAGTTATTTTAGAATAGAAAAGAAATATATTACTTATCATAATCTAACCTTAGTTAAGTGTAGAGAATGAATTAGGGTTAGTTTAAATGGTTAGGGTTAAGTATAAGACAAGAATGGAGACTAAGTCAAAACTTCAAGAATCTTCAACTAAAAACAAAACAAGTAACCATTCATTTATCTTTTTCATTTTCCAAAATGGATATAAATAAATAAGATAAATGAATAAGTAATTAAGTAAACAAAACCCTAATCATTAACTTAACCATAGTTTAATTCTTTACACTTAACCAAATAAGCATGTATCATCAAACATGATACAATCATGTGCACAAAAGTATATCACATATACAACTTGCACAATTCAAGTGAGAAAATCTATTTAAAGTGAACCAATACTAGTTAATGCAAAGTAATATATCAAATATATAATTATACAATAAATCATTAAATCAACACTTGATTCAATGATCCGGTCATATCGCATATAACCGGCTAGTATCCAATGTATCGGCTTCTCGAATCAATCCTTGATTCGATAACCAGGTTATATCGCATATAACCAATCGATACATTCGTCGCGAGAATGGAATACGGTATCACATACACGCATTATTCTCGGTCCCGCACATATCTCATATGCGCTCCTATTTCGTTTCGCTTGAGCCAGGAAAGCTCTGTGTAGGACTCTAAAGACTCGTCAATACGCCGGCAGCAGATGTTGATCATATCAAACACCCACAAGCCGCAAGCGGTCTGCTAAACGTAACGGCCACCCGGGTATTGAGCGATCAGAAGATCGACGAGCAAGCCCGCTCACACTCCTGTGAATCCAACCAGTAACACTTACCGTACAGTCCGGTCTGTTCGTCTGATATGTCGCATATCTCGCCTAGGGGTGGTAAACGTCAGACCCCAGTAGCTCGATAAGTCATGCCGACTTGAGGTCCATAACATTCGTGAAACTACTGATAACTCTTACCAGTATATCACTGCAACCCTGGCCAGGGATTTCCTGTTATGGCCAGTCGTGCATTGCGCAACATCAACCCCCAATACCGGGAGAGACGAATCCCCTCCTATCGCTCATTGCCTCCATGTGAATCGGGACTGTACCCAAAAACCACCTGTTTGCACAACTCAGTAGAGCCGTGGTAGGGTGGAAATCAAAGCACAGTGGGAGACACACAAGACTCTATGACGATCTCGGGTCAACAGACTAAGCTGTACCAGTGTCACCAGAGAACTGCCATCTGACGTGAGGTATAATACCATCTGGGAGTTCTCGGCGAGTCCGTTCAGTGTACCCAGTCTCCACTGAGCACCCGCATACCATCTTCGATGTCAAACACCAATGGATATGGGATCATCCATCGCCCATCGCATGGGTCGAGAAGATATACGCTAGTCTACTCTGGAATATCGATGTCCCGTCTCGATATTCCCTCGACTAGGAACATTTCAAGGATGTACTCTTGGACTATCCAGGCCCCGCTAGTATGATCTGCATCATAGTCCTGGAAGTCGAGTACACATCCTAAGGGCTTTATCAACATGTAACAGAGAGACGGAAAGTATACACGTTAAGACAAAGCGCAACCAGATAGCGTACTATCATGTCGAGCAAGAAAGTCCTACCTATATATGTCCCAGCATCCACCACAATATACATCCAATGTACAGTAATGGCCTCTAGGGCATACATATAACTAACATAAGCTGAAAGTATCTGATAAGAAGCCAGATATACCTGTCAATATAGTACGATACTTTCCGATAACACAGAGGCAGCAAAAGCTATTCAGGTGCAAGAAGCGAGCAAATGATTTGGAATCACCATACTGCTCCATGTGAAGATAGAAAAATGAGTCATCCAAAAGATTCACCAGCATGGAAGGATTTCGATAGGAGGTACCAAATATTCAGTAGTGATCCTCGCAATGTCAGTCTTGGACTGGCTAGTGATGGTTTCTGCCCATTCAACTATATGACTGGAAGCCACAGCACATGGCCCGTTGTAATGATGGTTTATAATATGTCTCCTTGGTTGGTTATGGATCAATCCTACTTTATTATGCATCTTCTTATTGACGGACCAAACTCATCGGAAAACAATATCAACGTCGATCTCTGACCTCTGATCGATGAGTTAAAAATTTTATTCATTGATGGCGTAGAGACTTACGATGCAAACACAGATACAATATTCATGATGCGTGCGGCTTTAATGTGGATAATTAACGACTTTTCTGCATATGGAATGCTATCAGGTTGGTCCGTATATAGTCACAAAGCATGCCCTTACTGCCACCAAGATACAACATCGAAACGGTTGAATTTTAGCAGAAAAGTTTGTTATTGCGGTCATCGGTGTTTCCTGCCACTAGACCATCCCTATAGGTTAGATGATGCTCACTTTAATGGTCATCAGGAGCTTCTTAGGCCTTCAGCCTCATTGTCCGGAGGAGACGTGATTGGTTAGTGGGATGGTTACAATAACGTGATCTTCGGGATAGATCCGGAAAAACAGGACAAACCACCCTACTGGAACAAGTTAATCATTTTCTACGAGCTTCCATACTGGTTAATAAATTTAGTGTGTCATTGTCTGGACGTCATACATATAGAGAAGGGAGTATCCTAGCACGTACTTAACTTGCTTCTTTGTAAAGACAGCAAATCGAAAGACAACCTCCATGCTCGGATGGATCTTCAGGGAAATTAGAAATGAATTGCGTCCTAAACCGATAGCGGGTAAACCATGAAAGTTTGTACTTCCCAATGCCGCGTATCATATGTCACAACCGGAGAATAAAAGGTTCCTGCAGGTGTTGCATGATTTGAAAGTTCCTACATGTTTCTCAGGATCATTTAGTAAGAGAATAAAAATTGTGAAAAGCAAGATCGATGGGTTGAAAAGTTATGATCACCATGTTATTATGAAGCACCTTCTCCCATTAGCCCTCAGGACTTCCCTTCCTGAATCGGTTGATCTAGTAATCAATGATCTTTGTTGCTTTTTTAGGGAATTGTAAAACCTCGGATGTTGTGACGCTGGAAAATATAGAAAATTCTATTTCCTTGATACTGTGCAAGCTTGAGCGTATTTTCCCGCCGTCGTTCTTTGATATCATAATACACCTGGCGGTTCATCTTGCAACCAAGGCTAAGTTTGCCGGACCGGTACAATATCGATGGATGTATCCTGTCGAAATGTACGTTGAATTTTTCATTTCACGCATTTTGTAAAATTGTTGTTGACTTTTTTAGGTACCTCTACACTCTAAAAAATTATATATACAAGAGAAATCGACCAGAGGGTTCTATCATGCAAGGTTATCTTCTAGAAGAAGTAACCACATTTTGTTCCCACTATCTGGAAGAGAACATTGAGACGAAGCTTAACTGGCCTCGGAGAATTCAGGATGGGCCATATGGTAAAACTGATTATAAAAGTGTAGACCCCATATTTATCAACAAGATATATCGCTTTATCCTCCTCAATAGTGTATGTATTGAAAAGATTAGAGAGTATGTTTTTTGGATTAATTGTTATATTTGTGTGTGTGTGTGTATGAAATGATATAATGTTAATGTCAAAATTTATTGTTGAGAACAAAATTCATATTGATGAAGTACGTGAGGGGCATCCTGATTGGAATGATGAACGATTGCAAAATAATCATCAGGATAATTTTTGCGATTGGGTTGCAGATCATATAAGTTGTTCGAATAATATGTTATTGCGACCAGTCTTAATCTAAACTTATATCGTTATGTATTTGCCGCAAAATTTGTTTTGTCAGATCCACGATCTAAACTTGTTTTCATCATTAGAGAGAGACTCAACATATTTAGCTCGGTTTCCTAGCATGGAGGTTGTATACTATAAAGGATTCAATATCTTTGGATACAAATTTGAAGTTAAGGAAATAGAATATCTCGAACCACCCAGAATAGTAGGATTGCGACCGTAGGATCGGATGGTGTGATTTATTATGGAAACTTAAATTGCATACTGGTATCCAATATCCCAGACGATCAGAACCATTTTATATATTTCAGTATATTTGGTACGATACATGAACCGATATGGATAAGTGGAGAAACAATCTCAGGACTTAGAAAGATAAATATGGATTGACTAGTGTAAACACACTTCGATTTTACGGTCAGGACGATCTATTTATCTTTCTGCAACAAGCGTTTCAAATATACTACTCACAGTGCTTGAAGCATCCGGGATGGAGTGTCGTATGCTGTTAGAAACTCGGGGATGATTACGATGTCCCAGAATTCGAGGATCGTATAGAGGACAGCGATGAGGATGAAGAAGAGAGAAGATTTAAAGTGCTCTGACCATCTATCTCCGAAAACGGGTTGTTTTCGGCTGAGCATAAGTTTACGTGGGTTAGGAATGATATCGATGATGAAATCCAAGTAGATATTCCCAAGGCGTCTAATGCGTCTACGAAACGAAAAAAGTTATCAGTAATGTTATATTATTACATCACATTTTCTACGATCTATACATATATTGTATGCATATATAATGATTATACTTTTATCTAGGTCTGATGACGACGCTAGGAGCAACAAGGGGAGGCAGGAGCACCAGCCAGGGCAGCGGCGGAGGCAGAGCGGTTCTGCCATCTGGGGAGCTGCGTAGGGAGCACAAGAGGGCTGGTCTTGCCCCCTGATCGAGAGAAGACTTAGAGTGCTCCGACCGTCTGTCTCCAAATACGGGTTGTCTTCGGTGAGCGTAAAGTTATGTGGGTTAGGAATGATATCAATGATGAAATCCAAGTAGATATTCCCAAGGCGTCTAATGCGTCTACGAAACAAAGAAGGTTTTCAGTAATATTATATTATTACCTCATATTTTCTACGATCTATATATTACATGCATATGTAATGATTATACTTTTATCTAGGTATGATGATGACACCAAGAGCAGCGAGGGGCGGCAGGAGCACCGGCCGGGGCAGCGATAAAGACAGAGCAGTTTTGTCGCCCGAGGAGCTGCATAGGAAGCTCCAGAGGGCTGGTCTTGCACCTCAGTCTGTATCCCCTTCAGATGACTCCTTCCGTATGGACTTTGCCACACCTCCAGGTATATTGCACGCATATTCATTTCGAATGTAATATTATAGATATACACGCATATTCATTTTAAAGTTACTTATATAGTCAATTTTTAATTGTCCAGTTGTAGGTGGTGCCTCCACATCCGAAGCAGAAGCCACTACCGCACCTGCAGGTATGTTTATATATCCTATATTGTATGCATATTGATTTATAATGTTATATTATAGATATACACACATTCTTTTTGCAATTACTTATATAATCAATTTTTTGATTTTCTAATTGTAGGTGGTGCCTCCACATCCTGGGCAGAGGCCACTCCCATACCTGCATGTATGTTTATATATTCTATATTGCTTGCATATTGATTTAGAATGTTATATTATAGATATACACACATTCTTTTTGCAATTACTTATATAATCAATTTTTGATTGTCTAAGTATAGGTGGTGCCTCCATATCCCGGGCAGAGACCACTCCCGCACCTGCGGGTATGTTTATATATCCTATATTGTATGCATATTGATTTAGAATGTTATATTATAGATATACACACATTCTGTTTACAATTACTTATATAATCAATTTTTTATTGTCTAATTGTAGGTGTTGCCTCCACATCCGGCGCAGAGGCCACTCCCGCCACTTCCATACCCTCCACGCAGTCTGCGGGTTAGTATTGTTAATTATAAGATCTTTTTCACAAAAGAGACGATGACTTGGACACACTAGCTTATCCAAAGGGCCCAAATTTGACCAACAACAACCACTTTGAATTTAGGGTTTGCATATATCTCTATTTTCATAATGCAAATGATTTAAGCTCTCAATTAGTTTTACCTTTTTGGTGGATGTAGCTAGCCTTTATTTTTATGAAAATTAGTTTTTTCATTTTACATATCCTCTAAGAATAACCATGAACTTCATGTAATTTTATCGTCAATGTTTATTTTCTAGTTGCAGGGGATGCATACATATCTGAGTCACCGGCTGTTCTTCACCAGAGGAACCATCGTCCCGCTCGTAATGCTGCCCGGGCTCAGGCTCGTGCTGCTGTCGCCGGAGGTATATACCGCACTTCAATTTTCGTTAATTCTTGAATTCTAAATATCGTTTTGTCTTGATATTGCTTGTATATCTATTTATCTTGTGGATGCAGGGCAGCCACACTACGAGAAGGGGACTTGAAGGCCAAATCAGCCCCACAGGCTGAGGTCCAATAGAGCTAGGAGAGGCACTATTCCCCCTCTTCTTTAACCCCGATTATCGCTATACCAGTGATTATGCTGAAAGGTTCGGCCAGTATATGGAGGATGAGAGCCGCATCCAAAAGAAGTAGTCTCTTCACGTTGAGTGAGGCGATCAGCACCGGCGCTCCTTTGGCCTCTTCTGGGATCAGGCTTGGGTATTAATATATATTTGTTGGATATAGTGCCCTCAAGGCAATTATTGTGATTGTAAGTAGGCAATTATGATAATTGAAGGAGGATACAGGTATAACAGTCATACTCGAGATGATAGTATGCTATCTGGTTTGTCTTCATCGTTGATGAAGCCTGTAGGATTGATGCTTGACAAGCAGTATTATGATGGAGATCATGTATGTGGGAGCTGGGTTTTCCATAAGCACATCCTTAAATGGCCATAGTCGTGGGAGTATCGAGACTGGGCATCGATATTCCAGAGTAGACTACTGTATATGTTTCTAGACCCTGAAAAGGGACAGTGTCCGGTCTCACAAGCCATTGGTGTTGTGTTACCTATGATAGTATACAGGTGCTCACTGGCAGTAAGTACAATGGATGGACTCACTAAGAACTTCTAGATAGTATTATATCTATCGTCAGATGAAAGTTCTCAGGTGACATGAGTACAGGTTAGTCCTTTGACCTGAAATCGTCATTTTTCTCGTGTGAGTTCCCACTGTACTTTGATTACTACCCTACCACGGCTCAAAAGAGTCGTTCAAGTAGGTTTTAACTGGGTACAGTCTCGAGCCAGATGGAGGCGGTGGTCGATTGTCAGGAATTCATCTCTCCTGGTATTAGGAGTCGATATCGCGTTGTGTTCAGTTAGCTATCACTAGAAATCGGTGGCCACGGTGGATGAGATTTACTAATAGTTGATCAGTAGTATCTCTGTTGGTGATGAGCTTGACTCAGACACGACTTATCGGGTTAGTAGGGGTCTGACGTTATCCATCCCCTAGAGCCGATATGTGATACTCTTTGACGAAGAGACCGGACTGTACAGAATTTTCACATTCAGACTTAGTAGGGTAAGGACATACTTGATTGTCGACCCCCCTTTCGACAAGTACCTGGGTAGCCGTTACGTATAGCAAGTGTCGCTGACGTGCTTGTGGTTAAATCGACTGCCAGCGTATTGTCGAATCTTTAGAGTTCCATACAGAGGGTTTTTCCGGTTCAGGCGATAGATGTAGGAGCCGTACGTTAGTACGTGCAGGGGTCCGATTAAATACGTGTACGGGATACACGGACTTTAATCGGACGGTTGATAATACTAGCCGGCTTAGAATTAAGCCGGATTATTAAATCAGGTTTTGATTTAACAATTTATATATATTTTTTGATATATATATATATATATTAGTATTATTTTTCACTAGACTGGATTTATAATCTTGAGCATGGAACTTTGAGATAGTGAAAAATAATACTAAAATAATTTATAATCTTGAGCATGGATTTTTGAGAGAAAAATAATACTAAAATAATTCATAATCCGGTTATATCATATATAACCCGGTTAATATCATATAATACTAGATTAGAATACGGTATCATATATCCGTATTTAATTAAGCTCCCGCACATATCTCCATACATGCCCTACTTCATTTCGCTTGAGTTAGGAAATCTCTATGTGGGACTCTAAAGACTCGCCAATACGTTGGCAGTAGGTAATGATCATATCAAACACTTACAAGCCATCAGCGATACTAGCTGCACGTAACGACTATCCAACTATTGAACGAATAGAAAATCAACAAGTAAACTTGTCCAAACTCCCATAAAGCCTATAAGTAATACTTACTATACAGCCCGGACTCTTCGTCTGATATATTGCATATCGAGTCTTAGGGGTGGAATTGTCAGACACCAATAACTCGATAAGTCATGCCGATGTGTGGCCTATAACGAATCGAGAAACTACTGATAATACTTATGAGTAAATCTTATCAGCCCTAGCCAGGGATTTGCTGCTCCAATCGAGCGTAGCACAACATCAACTCCTAATACCGGGAAAGACGAAACCCCTCCTATCGCTCACCGCCTCTATGTGACTCGGGACTGTACCCACTATCACCTATTTGCACGACTCAGTAGAGCTATGACAGGGAAGTAATCAAAGCACAATAGAAACCGCACAAGACTCTATGACGATCTCAGGTGTACAGACTAACCTGTACAAGTGTCACCAGAGAACTGCTATCTGACGATAGGTATGCTACCATCTAGGAGTTCTCGGCGAGTCCATTCAGTGTATTCATTCTCCAATGAGCACATGTGTACAATATTTGATGTCAAACACCAAAGGTTGTGGGATCAACCATCGCCCCCTACAGGGTCAAGAAACATACACACTAGTGTACTCTAGAATATCGATGCCATATCTCGATACTCCCTCGACTAGGAACGCTTCAAGGATATGCATGTGGACTACTCAGGCCCCACTAGTATGCTCTACATCATATTCCTCGTAGTCAAGCAAAACATCCTAAGGGCTGTGTCATATACGTGTTCTCTTCTAAATAACCATTTAGAAAAACGGTCTTGACATCCATCTGCCTGATTTCATAGTCATGGTAAGCAGCAATGGCAAGTAGGATCCAGATGGACTTAAGCATAACCACTAGAGAAAAGGTCTTATCATAATCGACACCTGGTCGTTGACGAAAACCTTTTGCTACAAGTCTAGATTTAAAGGTCTCAACCTTTCCATCTACACCGATCTTCTTCTTGAAGATCCATCTGTTCCCAATAGGTTTTACCCCTTTAGGAGAAACCTCCAAAGTCCATACTTTGTTGGTGTATATGGATTCCATCTCAGATTGGAAAGCATCTAGCCATTTCATAGAGTCCTTACTTGTGATGGCCTGCTCGAAACTAGTCGGGTCATTATCTTTCATGATGCAATCCTCACTCCCACCGTCAATGAGAAAATCGTAGTATCTCTCAGGTGGGTGAGAAACCCTACTAGATTTGTGGAGTGGCTGAGATTCGTCTGGGACTATTGAATCCTCCGGTTCAACCAAATCCTCAGCTACAGTCTGTACTTCTGGAACTTCTTCCAGCTCTACCGTGCTCCTACTAATTTCTTTTGCAAGAAATTCCTTTTCCAAAAAATTAGCTTGACGAGCAACAAACACCTTCTGTTCCTCGGTGTGGTAGAAAATATATGCTAGAGATTTCTTTGGATATCCTACAAACATGTATAGTACCGATCGTGCTTCGAGTTTGTCTGGATTTTGCTTTTTAACATAAGCCAGACAACCCCATATCTTAACAAATTTAAGAAATGGTCTCTTCTCGCTCCATATCTCATATGGAGTTTTAGGCATAGATTTAGACGGCACTTGATTCAATAGATATGCAGCTGTCTCAAGCGCATATCCCAAGAATGAAAGAGGTAACTTAGCACCACTCATCATAGAGCACACCATATTCAATAGGGTGCGATTCCTCTGCTCCGATACACCATTGTGCTGTGGTGTATACGGAGGAGTAAGCTGAGAGAGAATCTCATTCTCTTTTAGATAATCTCAGGATTCCTTGCTTAAGTATTCGCTTCCTCGATCAGATCGGAGGATTTTGATACTTCTCCCTGTATGGTTTTCTACTTCACTCTTATATTCTTTGAATTTCTTAAAAGTTTCAGACTTGTGTTTCAACAGGAACACATGTCCGAATCTAGAGAGATCATCCGTGAATGTAATGAAGTAGGAACAACCACTCCTAGCATGTTTAAACATAGGACCGCATACATCACTATGTATCAGTCCCAAGAGTTCAGTAGCTCTTGCTTCATGTCCTGTAAATGGAGTTTTGGTCATCTTTCCTTTGAGACAGGACTGACAAGTTTCATAAGATGTAAATTCGAACGGATCCAAAAATCCATCTTTATGTAACTTAGCTAGTCTGGTCGCATTGATATGACCAAGTCTATAATGCCACAAGAAAACTTCGTTCATTTCTGAACTTTTCCTCTTGTATGTGTTCTGTATGTTTAGAACTGTATTTTGATTTAGAACATATAGACCATTACATAACATACCAAACCCAATCGACACTTGATTTAGGAAAATGTTCATAACATTTTTCTCCAATGCAAAGTTATATCCATCTTTATCTAATAAAGAAACGAATATTATATTTCATATCATAGACGATACGAAATAACAGTCATTCAAAATTAATGTATTACCAGTTGGCGATACAAGGTGATATTCGCCGACAAGTTCGGCAGCGACTGTTCACCACCGGAAGACGGACCAGGACGTCGGGACGTCCGGCCGGAATCCTGAGGGCAGATGCTATTTGGATTTATCCGTCCACCTCTCCGAAGATCCCAAGTTCATTTATGGCACCGTATATCGGAGGTTTGGACGGACGCAACCGTTGTAGCGGACTTTATCAGATTCTACTTCATTTGTGAGGAGTTTTTAATTGTGAGGACGCTCTTCCCTGCAGGCGTAAGCCCCTACAGTTAATTACGTTCCCGCATCGCGATAACCACTTTCTCCTGCTCCGGAAGTTCACTTCATGTCGTGTGTGTTTTTGTTTGTTTAGGTTGCCCGTTGATTGTATACGGAGACTGGTTTCTGTCGTCGCCCGTAGGGTGTGGATTAGTCAAAATCCGTATATTTTTAGATTTAGGTTTGGTTTGATTTAATGATCGTCAATCTGGTTTGATATTAAAATCAACTTAAACATATGAGCATTTGGGCTCGATTATTTTAGTTTAAGGACATCGCGGTCCATTATCGCCATGTTTGAGGAAAAATGTTAGTTTAAGGACGTTTCGGTCCTACATTCCCGTTTTGGGGACGAATGTTAGTTTAAGGACATTTCGGTCCAACATTCCCATTTTGGGGACGAATGTTGGTTTAAGGACATTTCGGTCCATTATCGCCGTATTTGGGGGCGAATATTAGTTTAAGGACATTTCGGTCCTTTGTCGCCGTATTTTGGGGAAAATATTAGTTTAAGGACATTTTGGTCCATTGTCGTCGTATTTGGGGGCAAATATTAGTTTAAAGACATTTCGTTCTTACATTCATCATGTGCGCACGTGTATTTGTTACGTGGCAGAGTGAACAATGGAGATATGGAATGTGCCCGATTTGGGGCACGATCCGATTTGAGGTATACACGTCAATTTGGAAGTGCATCAAGGGAAGAAGTTGTTGGTCGTCGGGACCCGCCACCTCTCTAAAAACGCTGAGAAATTACAACGACATGTATCAAAGGTGTGAACAGATGTACCTTTAAACCAAATCCCGTATTTGAGGGAAAAGGGGTTGTTGTGGAGTCAAGAATTTTTGGTCATATTTGAGACCTTGGAAATCAAGAGCATATAGGCTCGATTGATTTTTTTTGTTAAAGATACGTTAGTCCAATTTGAGACTAAGATCCACTTAACAACATTTTAGGATCTTTTTTATTTAAGACCCAGCAACAGAGCATTTAGACTCAGTTCCAAGACTTTAGCAACTTAGCCAATTTGGGCTTTAGTCTGTTTAGTCTCCCCTTTTTTGAAAAAGTGTTAAGTACTTGTTTGGGCTCTGTTTATTCAGTCCCTTTTTTTCTGTAAAAAGTGTTGAGCACTTATATAAGTTCTGACGCCAACATATAATCATGTGGAGCTTTCAATCATGGGCATTGCCCAATAAATGTTGAATACTTTATTCATTTTGTCTTTATATGGAGTGCTAGGCACTCTTTATGGCGTCCACATGGGGAGCGCGTGAGGCACCGGCCGTTGGGCGCTACCCAATGAGTATTGAGCATTCAGCCATTTTGGGATGCCTGTGGAGAGCTAAGCACTCTTTTCTTCTCTTTTGCGGCGCCCACGTGGGGAGTACGTGAGGCGCTGGGAGCTGCCTAATGAGTGTTGAACACTCATTTTGTCTTTATATGGAGTGATAGGCACTCTTTATGGCGTCCACGTGGGGAGCATGTAAGGCGCTGGGCGCTGCCCAATGAGTGTTGAGCACTCAGCCATTTTAGGCTGCCTGTGGAGTGTTAAGCACTCTTTTCTTCTGTTTTGTGGTACCCATGTGGGGAGCGCGTGAGGCGCTGGGTGCGGCCCAATGAGTGTTAAGCACTCAACCGTTTTGGGCTGCCTGTGGAGTGCTAAACACTCTTTTCTTCTCTTTTACGGCGCCCACGTGGGGAGCACGTGAGGCGCTGGGTGCTGGGCGCTGCCCAATGAGTGTTGAACACTCGGTCGTTTGGCTCTCTCTTTTTGAATGGAGTGCTGAGCACTTTATGACGCCCTCGTAATTTTCACGTGCGGCGCGCCGGGCGCTGCCCAATAAGTACTAAGCACTCTTCTCTTTTGTGGCGTCTATGTGAGGAGCACGTGAGGTGCAAGGCGCTTTTAGAGGCGCCCACGTGGGGCTCTGAATTATTTTCTCCTCTGTTGATGGCATTTTTTCCCATTAATGATCACCAGGATCTTTGTTTTGAAGATCTAGGATCAAACTTCATTTTTAAGAACTAAGTTCTTTTATAAGAACTAGGTTTCTCTTGTATGCTTTTGTTTTTGAGGAACTCAATTTCTGGTTCTTTTCTGAATCTTTAATTCTCAAGAACAAGTTCTTCCTGATGAGAATTAAATTCTCAACTTGTGGGAGACTTGCCTCGCGGATTTCAGATTCAGAGAAAGAACTAAGTTCTTTTAAAATGGTTAAACCCTTCAATAGGCAAATGAGATATTTTGATCTCTATTTTTTTATTTACCTAGAGTTTTGAGGAGGGAGATCTTCTTCCTTGAGAATTTAATTCTCTGTTCCTTTTGAAGCTTTCTGTCTCTTTTTTTTAGAAGCTTATGGGGGGTTCCTCTTTATCAGACTTGAAGTCTTGGGTCCTTTATATAGTAGAGGAAATTTGTTAATTAGCTTTAAGGAATCTCTCATTTAGAGATTCCAATTGATTTGGGGAATTTTACCCATCATTGGATTTTTGCTTCAAGGGTTTCTGTTTTACAGAACATATTTTATTGTTTTTAAAAAAAATGAGGAAATATTTTCCCATATGCAGAGTTTTATTCTGTGAAATGGTAATTTTTAATCACCGTTGGATTTTTAATCCAAGCGTTCTCTATTTTACAGAGGGCAATCTTTCTTGTTTAGAAAGATTGAGAGAATATATCCCAAAATAGAATTTTATCCTATGATCCAGGCGAAGGTATTTTTCTTATTTTTTAGAAAGATTTGGGGAATGTTTTCTCCCGACAGAATTTAATTCTGCATTTTTGATGATTTATCATCTTTGTTGGATCTTTGATCCAACGGCTCTGTTTAACAAAGAGTAGAGTTTAATTTTACCTGGGCGCCGGCACTCACGTGTTGTGCACGTGAGGTGCCACCTGAGAGTATTAACTTTTATTTAATAGATTCTTTTGTGCTTTGCACACTGGCGCCTGCGTGAGGAGCATGTGGGGCGCTATAAGAGAGTTTTAACTCTTATTGAATTCAATAGATTCTTTTGTGCTTTGCATACTAGCGACAGCGTGAGGAGCACGTGCGGTGCTATATGAGAGTTTTAACTCTTATTTAATTTAATAGATTCTTTTGTGCTTTGCACCCTGGCGCCGGCGTGAGGAGCACGTGCGGCGCTATATGAGATTTTTAACTCTTATTTAATTTAATAGATTGTTTTGTGCTTTACACACTGGCGCCCGCATGAGGAGCACGTGCTGCGCTATATGAGAGTTTTTACTCTTATTTAATTTAATAGATTCTTTTGTGCTTTACACACTTGCGCCCGCGTGTGGAGTACGTGAGGCGCCACCATAGGATTTAATCCTCTAAGATCGGCTCTGGTGCTGGCTCCCTTGTGGAGGGGATGTCAGGCGCTGCCTCATTAATTTTGAACAGAGCTTTGCTCTTTTATTCGGGGAAACAAATACCCCCCACCGTTGCGCTCACGTGGCTCATACATGAGTGCAGCGGTGACTCCTTTTCCACCGTTAGATCTTCTTGGAAGTTGAACCGTCTTCTTATGTTTTATAAATAAGGCCTTTTTCCCTTGAGATGACTGATGTTTCCCTCATCCTCTTGAGTCTTCTTCCTTCCTTAAAAATTTAATTCTCTTTTCAGAGCTCAGATCTCTGTCCAAAGAAACTCCCCTTAGAGTTAAAACTCTGTCAAAATTGGTAAGAATCATAACCATGATTTAACTCCTGAAGAAACTCTTGAAAGAATCTCTTCATGTTCTAGGGTTTTTAACCCATTAACAGAGCTTTGCTCTTCTCTTGTAATGATCTCTTAGAGATCTAAAACTTTTATTTGAGTAGACCATAGGTCTTAAAGATCTTTATGGTTTTACCCTATTACTAACTTTGATTTTTGAAAGTAATTTGGAATTTAGTTCCATTTCCCGAGCGGATTTCTGGGATTTTATCCCATTATTCTACAGAGCTTGGCTCTGAGAAAAATTTCTTTTAAAGAAACTCTTTTGGGAATTTTATTCCCTTTCGTATTTTCCTTTTAGGATCCTTTTTTAGCAGATTTGAAATCTGTTTGTAGAACACATTTCTCGAGGTAGTTTAACTCCATAGTTCAATGAAATTTTCTCATAAAATGAGAATCCTTAAGGATTCCTACAATGAGTGCCTGCCTTATCATTGGTGGGGGTATTACCTTGATTTTGTGGGGCCCTTGTCCCTTTCCCTTTGAACTGTGGTGAATTTTACCACGCAGTACAATTCTAGGTGTAATAAAAATGTTAAAGTCTTGAACATTGCGTTGATAATTAACCCCTCCTCTTTTTTGTGCAAGTTCTATGGCTTCTGATTCCTCCTTCCCCTTCGTTCTCTCGGAGAGTGCTTTCACCGATGCACCTACAGATCAGGAAGTCTTCGCACTTGTTCGGGACTATGACCCAGAGTAAAAGTCTCTTCATCTGTGGGGGTCATGGTACAGTCAAATTATCCGAGGTCGGTGCAGTTTTACTTGTGCAGCGCTTTCGGAACCGATCTCGGCGATCCATTATGCTGACCCACTGCTGGTAACTTACGCAGTAGAAGAAGTCAACTGGACCTCGGAAGGTCGTCTTCAACCTTCCATGACATCAATACCAGTGCAGCCGCCGATGGCCCTGGACATTTTAGGGCGACGCATATGCCAAGGAGAGTCGCGTCCATGGGGGTAATTTTACATGATAAGAATGACTCCCCTTCATTCGGCTGGCTATCTGCAGTGGGCTCGATATATCCTGTCGGCCAAGAAATCGCTGCTACTGATGACCGAGCTGTATCCCGCGATTTATGCGTCCCTCGTTCACTACTACACTCTTCATGTGTGGTGGGTCAAATCTTTTCTGGAACAATGGAACATCCCGACCCACACATTTCTCTTATCAGATCAGGAGGTTTCAATCTCATTGGAGGAGTTTACGGAGATATCTGGATTACCCGTCAGAGAGGAACAGTATGAGGAGATACTTCCCGCTGAT
The DNA here is from genome assembly GCA_030015575.1 of Agapanthus africanus. Lineage (NCBI taxonomy): Eukaryota > Viridiplantae > Streptophyta > Magnoliopsida > Asparagales > Amaryllidaceae > Agapanthus > Agapanthus africanus. Next base: position 459,607,887 of record JASDDO010000019.1, on the reverse strand, counting down.
GAGTATATCTTTGCCACTAAATCCGTGGTAATGGGTCTTACTCTAGAGAATGTCGTTCAACACCAGTTTCCAAGCTTGATCAAGGTGTTGCACATGTACGAGAGCTTATTCCTGGAGTCTGGTGGACACGGAGTTAGCTTCACAGATTTCATCGCCCATTTTCTTCATCCGGAGGCTCTGTCTAAACAAGCTGCGAAGGTCGCCAAACTAGATGACCCGTTCGGATTTGGTTCGGAAAACTTGCCGGCTGCAGAGGAAGATCTGAAGAACTTCTTTATCCGGAATACTCCAGTCGTCCACTTCGCAGAGATTGCCGCTCCGGACATTGACGAGGAGACGTTCTTCATAGGGTTTATCGACTTGTGGCTGAGTTGGTTTGCGCTTCCGATGCACCCTCGCTATATGAGACCATCTGTCCTTTATTCATCCCATCGCATCGCCGTAAGGACGCGCATGGCCATTGGGGTCGCGGGACTAGCTCATTTATATCATGGCCAGAGTTTAGCAGCCGACACTACTCAGACGGGGGTAAAGCCCGTAAATCTCCCATTGCACTACTTCACCTCATGGATCGAGATGCACGTGCTGGCTGCTTTTGGTGTTCATAAACGACCCCGATTTTACGACGGCTACAATTTTCCCCGGGTCATGCACCTAGTCGACGCTTCTCCTCCAGACCCAACACAGCGGGAGGTTCGTCGATTGCTCCTTCGCCCACGCATAGTTGGGGACAGCATAACCTTTGTCGATAAAGTCCTGACTATCAGCAAAGAATCTTCCAAAGTGATCCAATCGTTGCATGATGTTTTCAAGGACGGGGCTTCTGTGTTGAGGGCTAGAGACGTTGTGTACCTATATTCTATCAGGCCAGGTTTTCTGGTATTTAGACAGAATGCCTTAGTGCTATTTATGAGGTACAACCCGCATAGCTTTGCCCAGCAATCGGGTTACAACCAAGGCTTTCCTCTCGAGGCGTTCCTGATTGATCTGGTTGCTACGGAAGAAGGTGTTCGCAGTGCGGCGCATCATTTCATGCGGTTAAATACGGGGTCACATTTCCTCATCAGCGAGCCAAGTTATATTTCAAAGGCTTCGAATGCTTACGTTGCTTGGTATCAGCATGCAACGGGTGCTGTCATCAAGGAGGAGAGGCGGCTGCTGCTTGACCACAAGGATGTTGTCCCAGCCAGTAATCCAGTGGTCCCACTGAAGTGACGGGCAGTCATGCTCCCTTCTTTGAGAGAGATCTCCATGGTTATAGCACCGCACGCTTTTCCTAGTAAGCCTCGACCAAATGTTCCTGCGACAGCGGTAGCCGTGGTGTCTCCGAAATCGGGCATTGGTTTGGAGATCAGGACCCGCCGTCCGAAGAAGCCTGTTAAGCGAAAGCTCTTATCATCGGCTGTTGGTGCCAGTCCGGAATCGAGCATTGGTGTTGGGGTACCTAGCGCGGTAGCAAGGTTTCGGGTGGTATCGTCCATGCCAAATTAAAAATTTTGCCGTTCTAGATAACCCTAACCTAGAATCGATACTAGAGAATCAAACAAAACTACATGTTAACAACTTAACATCTAAGAGGTTAGGGATTACAACCTTTGTAGTCCGTTCCTTCGCTTCATAAGCTCCAGCTGTTGTAGTATCTCATACCCAACATCCCGAAGAGTCTCTCAAATTGTATCTGGGGTGTGGCCTTCGTGAATGGAAACGCAGTGTTGTCCTTCATGTCAACTCTCCTGACCTCGATCTCTCGGCGATCAACTATCTCCCGGATCAGGTGATACCGCCTCAGAATATGCTTGGATCTCTGATGGGACCTGGGTTCCTTAGCCAAAGCCACAGCTCCATTGTTATCACAATACAAAGGTATTGGATGCACAATGGACGGAACCACACCAAGTTCAGTGATGAACTTCTTCATCTAGACAGCCTCTTTGGCAGTATCATTGGCAGCGATGTATTCAGCCTCCATCGTCGAGTCTGCCACGGTTTCCTGTTTGGAACTCTTCCAACACATCGCCCCTCCATTGAGGGTAAAGACAAATCCCGAGTGCGACTTAGAGTCGTCCTTATCACTTTGGAAGCTTGAATCGGTAAAGGACTCCACCTGGAGTTCTCCGTTACCATACACCAAGAACATCTCTTTAGTCCTTCTCAAGTACTTGAGAATGTTCTTCACAGCTGTCCAGTGACTCTCTCCTGGATCTGCTTGATACCTACTCACTACACTTAGTGAGTATGCCACATCTGGTCTGGTATATAGCATCACGTACAAGATAGAGCCTACTGCCGAAGCATAGGGTATCCCTTGCATGCGAGCTCTTTCTAAATCAGTCTTAGGAGACATCTCTTTGGAGAGAGTGAGTACAGAGATCGTGGGTAAATTCCAACGCTTGAATTCTTCCATACTAAACCTCTTTAGTATGGTGTCAATATACCTGGATTGGGACAATCCCGGTATCCTCTTAGATCTATCTCTATAGATCTTAATCGCCAAAATGCAGGAGGCATCACCTAGATCTTTCATTGAGAATCTATGTGATAAGAAGAGCTTGACCGAATACAGCATAGGAACATCATTTCCTATCAAGAGCATGTCATCCACGTATAATACGAGGAAGACAACCTTACTCTCTGCAACCTTCTTGTAAATACAAGGTTCATCTACGTTCTTGATGAAGTCAAACTCTTTGACTACAACATCAAAACAGATGTTCCAACTCCGCGATACCTGATTTAACCCGTAGATGGATTTAAGCAGCTTGCACACCTTTCTGTTGCTCCCACTGTCTATGAAGCCCTCTGGCTGAGTCATGTACACGCACTACTCTAAATCACCATTTAGAATGGCGGTCTTAACATCCATTTGCCAGATTTCATAGTCATTGTATGCAGCAATGGAAAGTAGGATCCGGATGGACTTAAGCATAGCCACTGGAGAAAAGGTTTCATCATAATCCACACCTGGTCGTTGACGAAAACCCTTTGCAACAAGTCTAACTTTGAAAGTCTCAAATTTTCCATCTACACCAAGTTTCTTCTTAAAGATCCATTTGCTCCCAATAGGTTTTACTCCTTCAGGAGAAACTTCCAAAGTCCATACTTTGTTGGTGTACATGGATTCCATCTCAGATCGCTTTGCATCCAGCCATTTCACAGAGTCCCCACTCGTGATGGCCTGCTCGAAGCTAGTCGGGTCATCATCTTCCATGATGCAATCCTCGCTCCTACCATCGATGAGAAAACTGTAGTATCTCTCAGGTGGATGAGGAGTTCTACTAGATCAGCGGAGCGGCTGAGGTTCGTCAGGAACTACTGAATCCTCTGGTTCCAATAAATCATCAGTTGCAGTTTGTGCTGCTGGAACTTCTTCCAGCTCTACCTCTTCGCCACTAATTTCTTTTACAAGAAATTCCTTTTATAAAAAGGTGGCATATTGAGAAATAAACACCTTTTGTTCCTCAGCGTGGTAGAAAATATATCCATAAGAATCTTTTGGATATCCCACAAACTTACATAGAACTGATCTTGCCTTGAGTTTGTTCAGATTTTGCTTTTTAATATAGGCCGGACAACCCCATATCTTAACTCGTTTAAGAGATGGTCTCTTCCCATTCCATATCTCATATGGAGTGGTGAGCACTAATTTGGTTGGAACTCTATTCAATAGGTATGCGTCCGTCTCCAGCGCATAACCCCAAAAGAAAATAGGCAACTCAGCAGTGCTCATCATAGAGCGCACCATATCTAATAGGGTGAGATTCCTCCGCTCTGATACACCGTTGTGCTGTGGTGTATAGGGAGGAGTAAGCTGAGAGAGAATCCCATTATCTTTTAGATAGTCCCGGAATTCATTGCTCAAGTATTCTCCTCCTCGATCAGATCGAAGGATCTTAATACTTTTACCCGTTTGGTTCTCGACTTCGTTTTTAGATTCTTTGAATTTCTCAAAAGCTTCAGACTTGTGTTTCAACAGGAACACATGTACGTATCTTGAGAGATCGTCAGTGAATGTAATGAAGTACGAAGAACCATTCCTGGCATGTGTAGATATGGGACCGCATACATCACTATGTATCAGTTCCAAGAGTTCCGTAACACTTTCTCCGTGTCCACTAAACGGAGTTTTGGTCATCTTGCCTTTGAGACATGACTGGCAAGTATCATAAGATGAAAATTCGAACTGATTCAAATATCCATCCTTATGTAACTTAGCTAGTCGTGTCACATTGATATGACCTAGTCTATAATGCCACAAGAAGGATTCGTTCATTTTTGAACTCTTCCTCTTGTGTATGTTCTGTATATTAAGAACTGTGGTTTGATTTAGAATGTATATGCCATTATTTAGCGAGCCTGATCCAATCAACTTTTGATTCAGGAAGATATTCATAACATTATCCTCTACTACAGAATTATATCCTTCTTTACTTAATAAAGAAACTGATATAATATTGCATATCAGGGTCGGAATGTAATAGCATTCGTTCAGAATCAATGTATTACCATTTGGTAATATAAGGTGATATTCGCCAACTACTTTGGCTGCAACATTTGCACCATTCCCTACTCCTATGGAATGATCACCCTCTCCCGGTTCCCTACCTTTCTGGAGCCCATGTAACATATTACATATGTGGGATCCTGATCCGGTATCTAATACCCAGGACGTAGAGTGAACTGAGAAACAGTTCTCAATAACTAACACACCCGAAGAAGATGCATCAACATGCTTATTCTTCTTTTTGGCGGCGTGAGAATCCGGATATGTCACTATTCCCTGCTCAGTCTTATAACATTTATAAGAAAGAACGGGACCAACGTTCCCCTGCTCAATATAACAAGCGGGTTCGGTCAATACATCCATATTATTATCTTGATTAAGGCCTGACATGGTCACTACCTGGAGAGAGAGAGAGAAGAAAATACTTTAGCGTATGCTCTTGCAAAATTAGATTGGTTATTATCTTATCTAATCAGGATGGCTCTCACTGTTTTTATCAAATCTTCCTTAAAACCCTAAAAGGTAAGATTAGCCAGGATTAATTACACCTTACAAGTTCGCCAATCTTTCCGCCAAGTCGGTGTTGGTACTTTGAGGGAGGTTCCCCGTGCTTTCGTATGGACCTAATTAAAATAAATCTCGTTTTCCCAGAGGCATAATCCCGTTAACACCTTTCTAGACACCTACTTGATCGGCTAATTGTCATATGTAAAACTCTTCCAGGAGTAACTCTTACTCGTAGTGGGTATCGGAATCCAACTATCTCATAGAAGATATACAATCTCATTGCAAATTTCAACACTTGAAATTCCTGATAATTCTTTTACCTCTAGTGTCTTATGACCTTAACTATGGTCAAGAAATCATAAACACTAGTCAAGTTCTACACGTCATTTCTCGATTAATTTAGACCCACCCACATGACCCTTAACTATGGTCAATAAAGTAACATGACTGTCCTAATTAATCGCATCATATGCTTTATAGAAAGACATCACTCAGCTACCGTACACTGCGCCTTAACTATGGTCAACAAACCCTACACGAATACTAAGTACTCTATTTCCTAAAATGACGGAGTGTTACGACAGGTTTTTCAGAAAACCTTTTGCGTAATGAACTTGATATCGTTGTAGAAACAAGTGATTTTGAAAAGGAGTGTTTTTTAGGCTTTTTCTAGTTTTGCTAAAGAGATCACTCCCGGTGAAGGGATCTCGGCTCTTTCCTTATCAATAAGGTGCAGGATATTTCACAAATACCGCTGTGCAAAGCAAAAAACTATAGAAGCAGTCAGAAACAAAACCGAGTGAGTTGTAGCATCTGCTAATTGTGCTAAAGAGGTCACTCCCGGTGAAGAGATCTCGGCTCTTTCCTTATCGAATAAGGTGCTGGATATTCTGTAAGGAATACCGCTATGCAATGCAAAAACTAGAGCTGCCCCTTTTTTTTATAAATATGATTCTACAACATCTTTTAGGTTTCTTTTTCTTTCATTAATCTCATTAATTAATCCCATCATTTATGCTTCCTAAGCATCACAGAAGAAACGAAAATACAACGTATGCTTATGCCATCCGCATTCGCCACAGTGTCCCGTTATGCACCGTTAGGTTACTTAACCAACGGCATACCGGGGTGGGACTAGCGTGGGTGCAAAATATAAACAACGTTTATTATATATCATATATATACAATAATAAAGCATTCGTCTCACGCGTATAGAATGATCACATCACAGTATATCAGCAGTAGAAGATAACATATGAAATATTGGATATACTAGAAGGTCCTTGTTTTATTTTGAGCCTGTATAAAACACGGATTCCACGGTCGCGATGAATAGCCAAACCCATATCCCTAGACCCCTACGAGAGAGGCAAGCAACCCTACCAATTCTATGGTTAGGAGACCCGGTCTCGACTCCTCGAGATGGCCTCCCACTGGACCTTAGAACCCGATTACTTGTGTTCCCCTACTTGGGTCTATCCTAATGCGGAAAAGTAAATAATATACAATGGTGACATCATCCTCAACCCGGAAGTGCCCCAATAAAAGAATATTACATACAATGAATTTTACATGAATGAAAATAAAAACCCTCATCTCACATAAAACCCCCGGCTATTCAAAATACGATGATCCAATATAACATATCACAGCAACACATAATATCACATGTCATCAACGTAAGTAAATATGCGTATCTCAATTGTCGTTGATATAAAGCAACGAAACCGGCGATACACCACATATTACACTTAATCTCGTCAATAGGTAAACGAACGACAGGCTAGTTCAGAAAAGAAAGTGAAAAACTACAACATTTGGAATCCACAATCTTTTTAGACATCGTAAACCCGAAATATCACATATTATGAATTTCATGCCTAACTATATGAATTCCACATATTGTATCACATTACAGAAAAAACTAGACGACGTTAAACATTCCGATCGAATAAACAAACACCAAAAAATTCCCAAAAGCTCAACACTTGAGCGTAGTTTGAAAATACTCAGTATATGCCACAGTACCAATGAACCAGCCGTAGAAGGGCCAACCAATGCCTCACATGTGTCACCGCTGAACTACCACAAACCCTAGGGTTTAGTGGTGGTTTTGACGGTCACATAATCGAGTTAAGGTTTCGTTCTTCTAGAGGATCCACCGAATCACTTGCACGATATTTGAATGTTCTTTCACTATGAAAAAGATCCAACTCTTGAAAAAATTTCAGCAAGGGAAAAAGTGGGTATTTGATATCCGTTCGAACTTTTTAACACCATCTAAAATAACCGAAACAAAACCTAGAATTACGAATACGAAACACTCTGAATTGCCTTTTCTAAAAGATAACACCACATGCAAAATTAGCAAAAACAAGCAACACCTAAAGTACCAAAACCCAGAGCCTTAAACACTGTAAAAATTTCAACCCTGAACAGCCCGATCCGGCCAGTTTTGGTAGTGATGGGCTCGGCCATTTTCCGAGGGAATGGGGTGAATTTTGTACAATGTTCATTATGTATCTCATACATCATTCTGCAACTGTTTAAAAAAAAATTTGACATGTAGAAAAATCGACAGAAATTAGGGTTTCGATTCGGATGTTTCGGAGTTGTTTCGGTTTCGTAATCCCACACTTATCCGTCTAATTCTCTAGCTAGGCTCTGATACCACTGTTGGGGTGCCTAATGTGGTAGCAAGGTTTCGGGTGGTATCGTCCATGCCAAATTAAAATTTTTGCCGTTCTAGATAACCCTAACCTAGAATCGATACTAGAGAATCAAACAAAACTACATGTTAACAACTTAACATCTAAGAGGTTAGGGATTACAACCTTTGTAGTCCTTTCCTTCGCTTCATAAGCTCCGAGTTGAGGTCCCTTCACTGCGATCATCAAGTTCCCATACTCTTGAGAGGCTCCATGAAGTGAATGATGCATGCTTGCTAGTAATCTTCACAATCAAAGATGATCTACCTTGAGGAATCACAAACCCAAGCTATTACTTCACTAATTAGAGATTAGTGAAGCTAACACACTAAACTATATGGCTAGTATAGAAGAGGATGATGAAGTAGGAATTTTGCTCTCTTTAGTTTTCTTTTTCTCTCAAACATTAAAAAGCTAGAAAGCTTTTGTGAGGAAGAAGAAGGTGAAGTGATAAAATGAATTCTTGTGTGAGGTTAGAAATTCAACCATGGGTTAAGCATGGCATGCTTAACCCTTGTAGAGAATAAACCATGGGCTTGGGTTAAAAGATTAGGTTAACAAATATCTAGTAAATATCTAAAGAGTGGACAAAGTCAACTTAATAAAATATCTTAACTTTAATCCATAATTTAGAATTAACTAAAAACAAAATGTTAACCCCAATCTAAACCTTAGCATGGTTTAATCTCATAAACCCTAGTTGCATTTGTAACCAAGCATGTTGCAATATTATATATCACATATATAATAGTTAATGTAACAAAAGAAAATAATACAATTAACATATATCACATATATATCAATGTATCATCAAGTGAGAGAAAAAGAATCATTTAAGTGAGCTTATATTAGTTAATGTAATATAATATATCACATATATAATTATACATTAAATTATCGAATCAACACTTGATCCGATAATCCGGCTATATAACATATAACCGACTAATATAATATGTATCATTTTATCGAATCAACACTTGATCCGATAACCCGGCTATATCACATATACCCGGCCGATATCACATATAGAGAGAATAGAATACGGTATCTCATATAGTATTAATCTCGGTCCCGCACATATCACATATGTGCTCCTACTCCGTTTCGCCTGAGCCAGGAAACCTCTGTGTAGGACTTTAAAAACTCGTCAATACGGCGGCAGTAGGTGATGATCATATCAAACACCCACAAGCTGCAAGCTGTCCGCTAAACATAACAGCCACCCGGGTATTGAGCGATCAGAAGATCAACAAGAAAGCCTGCACACACTCCTGTGAATCCAATCAGTAACACTTCCGTACAGTCCGGTCTCTTCGTCTGATATGTCGCATACCCAGTCTAGGGGTGGTAAATGTCAGACCCCGGTATCTGATAAGTCGTGTCGATGTGAGGTTCATAATGGGTCGAGAATCTACTGATAACACTTACCAGTAGATCTCCATATCAGCCCTGGCCAGGGACTTCCAGTTATAGCTAATCGAACACAACACAACATCAACCACCAGTACCGGGAGAGACGAAACCCCTCCCATCGCTCATTGCCTCCATGTGATTCGGGACTGTACCCAAAAGATACCGTTTTGCACGTTCTCATGAACGTGGTAAGGTGGAAATCAAAGCACGGTGGGAATCACACAAGACTCTATGACGATCTCGGGTCTACAGACTAACCTGTACTAGTGTCACCAGAGAACTGCTATCTGACAATAGGTATAATACTATCTAGGAGTTCTCGGCGAGTCCGTTCAGTGTACCCAGTCACCACTGAGCACTCGTACACCATCTTTGATGTCAAACACAAATGGATATGGGATCATCCATCACCCATCATATGGGTCAAGATGCGTATACGCTAGTCTACTCTGGAGTGTCGATGCCCTGTCTCGATACACCCTCGACTAGGAACAATTATAGGATGTACTCTTGGACTACCCTAGCCTTACTAGTATGATCTGCATCATAGTCCCAGTAGTCGAGTACATATCCTAAGGGCTTTATCAACATGTGAGAGCAAGACAGTAAACCAATATAAGTCAACATGTTTTGACAAAGTGAAACCAAATAGCATACTATCATATCGAGCAAGAAAGTCCTCTCTATATATATCCAAGCATCCACTATAATATACATCATATGTACAACAACGGCCTCTAGGGCATATACATAACTAACATCAAGAATGCCTCGAGAGGAACGCCTTGGTTGTAACCCGATTACTGGGCAAAGCGATGCGGGTTATGTAGGGTTCCTAGGCACTCTCAAGAGGTCTCAAAAGACATCAACCATGCCAATTTCAAATTTTAACGATGCCGAGAAACCCTAATACGGACCGTTGGCTAGAAATCTAGGCGAAAAGAAAACTAGTTTACATCTAAACTAAAAGGAACGGAAATACAACCTTTGTAGATCCAGTCCTCCACCTCCACGGCTCTGTGATGAAGTCCTCTTCGCTATCCATATCAAATCCCGGGCTCTAGCGTCGGCTTCATCAGAGAAATGGCGAGCTAGGTCGTCGATGTCCATGCCGAAGATGATCTACGTCGAGGCATCGCTAGATCAAGCTCCACCTTCACCAAGCCATGAAAACTTGTGAAGGAAACACACTCTACTACTTGGCAAGAGGTAGAGGATGAAGAAATAGGAGGTGGGTTCACTTTAGATTTGGATTTCTCACTCTTTTTCATCACTTGCCATTGACGGAGGCAAGCTTTCTTCACTTGAAGAAATGAAGAAGAAGAATAATGTTATGATAAGATTAATTAGAAAAGAAAAGAATAATAATTCTTATCATAAAGGTAACCATGGTAAAGTGTAGAGAGTGAACAAGGGTTAGTGGAGTGGTTAGGGTTAAGCATGAGACAAAATGGTGACATAGTCAAAGTGTTCATGAAGCTTCATGAAAGATTAAAAGAATGCCATCATTTTTCTCACCCTTTTTCTTTTTCCAAATGAATAACTAAATAATAAATAAATAAATTAAAAAGAAAACAAAACCCTAACCATTCACAACCATGGTTTAATCTTTACACTTAACCAATATAGCATGCATCATCAAACATGATACAAACATGTGCACAAAATCATATCGCATATACAATGCGCACATCCGAGTGAGAAAATCCATTCAAAGTGAACCGATACTAGTTAATGCAAAGTAATATATCAAATATATAATTATACATTAAATCATTAAATCAACACTTGATTCAATGATCCGGTCATGTCGCACATAACCGACTGGTATCAATAGTAACAACTTATCGAATCAACACTTGATCCGATAACCCGGCTATATCGCATATAACCGATCAATGTCACATCGCGAGAATCGAATACAGTATCACATACTGGTATTATTCTCGGTCCCGCACATATCTCATATGCGCTCCTATTTCGTTTCGCTTGAGCCAGGAAACCTCTGTGTAAGACTCTAAAGACTCGTCAATACGCCGGCAGCAGATGATGATCATATCAAACATCCACAAGCCGCAAGCGGTCTGCTAAACGTAACGGCCATCCGGGTATTGAGCGATCAGAAGATCGACGAGCAAGCCCGCTCACACTCCAGTGAATCCAACCAGTAACACTACCGTACAGTCCGATCTGATCGTCTGATATGTCGCATATCTCGCCTAGGGGTGGTAAACGTCAGACCCCAATAGCTCGATAAGTCGTGTCGATATGAGGTCTATAACAATTTGAGAAACTACTGGTAACACTTACCAGTAAATCTCAGCAACCCTGGCCAGGGATTTCCTGTTATAGCCAATCAAACACAGCGCAACATCAACTCCCTATACCGGGAGAGACGAATCCCCTCCTATCGCTCATTGACTCCATGTGACTCGGGAATGTACCCAAAAACCACCGTTTTGCACACCCTCTTGGACGTGGTAAGATGGAAATCAAAGCACAGTGGGAACCACACAAGACTCTATGACGATCTCGGGTCAACAGACTACTCTGTACCAGTGTCACCAGAGAACTGCCATCTGACGTGAGGTATAATACCATCTGGGAGTTCTCGGCGAGTCCGTCCAGTGTACCCAGTCTCCACTGAGCACCCGTATATCATCTCTGATGTCAAACACCAATGGATATGGGATCATCCATCGCCCATCTGTATGGGTCGAGAGGGTATACGCTAGTCTACACTGGTATATCGATGCCCCGTCTCGATACACCCACGACTAGGGACTTTGAAGGATGTACTTATGGACTACCATGTCCCCACTAGTATAATCCGCATCATAGTCCAGGTAGTCAAGTACACATCCTAAGGGCTTTACCAACATGTAACAGAGAGACAATCAGTGTACACGTTAAGGTAAAGTACAACCAGATAGCATACTATCATGTCGAGCAAGAAAGTCCTCCCTATATACGTCCCAGCATCCACTACAATATACATCATATGTACAGTAATGGCCTCTAGGGCATACATATAACTAACAATCTCCCACTTGCACTAGGGCCATCTGTAGCAGTGGTTGTAGTATCTCATACTCAACCATCCCATAAAAGTCTCTCTCTGGGAAAAGGCCTTTGTGAGTGGATCCGCCGTGTTGTCCTCTGAGTCTACTTTCCTAACCTCGATCACCCTGGAGATCAACCATCTCCATGATCAGGTAATACTGCCTTAGAATATGTCTGGATCACTGATGGGACGGACGTTCCTTGGCATAAGCCACAACTCCATTGTCACACAATGGGAGGAACTGAGTTCATCTCATGAACGAATATACACCCAGACAGCCTCTTTGGTAGTATCTTTAGTAGCGATGTATCCAGCCTTAATCGTCTAGTATGCCACGGTATCTATCTTGGAACTCTTCCAACATACCGTCCCTTTACTGAGGGTAAAGACAATGCCTGTGACTGACTTTCAGTCGTCTTTATCACCCTGGAACCCTTCCAGTGATTCTCCCCAGGATCAACTGATACCATCTCACTACAACTAGTGAGAATCCTAACATCCAATTAGATCTATCTCATAGATCCAAAACCCTGGATTTAGGAGGTATCACTTTTATCCTTTATGGAGAATCATTGTGATAAACGGAGATTGATCGAGCGTAGCATAAGAAACTCCTTTCTTATCAAGAGTATGTCATCCACGTACTCTACGAGGATCACCACCATACTCCCTACTACCTTTTTGTTTATACAAGGTTCATCTACCATTTTGATGATGTCAAACTCTTTGACTACTCCATCAAAACAGATGTTCCAACTCCGCGATGCCTGCTTTATCCTATAAAGCATCTTGCACACGTTTCCGCTGCTCCCATTGTCTACGAGGCCCTCTGGCTGTGTACTTATAGACGCATTCTTCTAAAACATCATTTAGAAAAGCAGTCATGGCACCCAACCGCCAGATATCGTAGTCATGGTATGTAGCCGTGACAAGTAGGATTTGGATGGACTTAAGCATAGCTACTTGAAAAAGGTTTTGTCATGATCCATACCTGGTCAATGATGCAAACCTTTAACAAGTCTAGCTTTGAAAGTCTTAACCTTTCCATATACACCAAGTAATCTTCTCAAGATATACTTGCTCCTGATGGGGATTTAACCCTTCAGATATAGCAACCAAAGTCCATACTTTGTTGGTGTATAAGGATTCCATCTCAGATCGCTAAGCATCCAGCCATTCTTACAGAGTCCCACTCCTGACGGCCAGCTCGAAACTAGTTGGGTCATCATCTCATGATGCAATCCTCGCTCCCACTGTCATAGAGAAACCGAAGAATCTCTCAGGTGGGTGAGAAACCCTACTAGATCGGCAGAGAGGCTGAGGTTCGTTGGTAACTATTGAATTCTTTGGTTTTATCAAATCTTCTGCTGTAGTTTGTATAGCTGGAACCTTTCCAGTTCTACATAACTGACCTTGCCTCGAGTTTGTCCGGATTTTGGTTTTAGACATAGCCCGGACAACCCCAAATCCTAACTAGCTTAAGACATGGGCTCTTCCTTTATCATAGCAAATATGAAGTGGTAGGCAACTGATTTGATTTGAACCCTATTCAATAGGTATGCAGCTTCTCAAGTGCATAACTCCCAAAAGGAAACAGGTAACTCAGTAGTACTCATCATAGAGCACACCTTATCATATAGGGTGTGGTTGCTCTGCCCCGATATACCATCGTGCTATGGTGTATGCGGAGGAGTAATGCTGAGAGAGAATCTCATTCTCCTTTAGAATAATCCAGGAATTCCGTGCTTAAGTATTCTCCTCCTTGATCACATCAAAGGACATAATACTTTTACCCGTATTTTGGTTCTCTACTTCTAACTTATATTCTGTGAATATCTCAAAAGGTTCAGACTTGTGTTTCAACAGGAACATAGGTCTGAATCTCGAGAGATTATCAGAGAACGTAATGAAGTATAAAGAACCGGTCCTGGCATGTGTAGACTGGGGACCTTACATACATCAACATGTATCAATCCCAAGAGTTCACTAACTCTTTCTCTGTTTCCATTAAACAGAGCTCTGGTCATCTTATCTTTGTGACATGACTGGCAAGTTTCACAAGATGTAAATTCAAACTGATTTAAATATGCATCTTCATGTAACTTCAGCTAGTCGGGTCACATTGATATGACCTAGTCTACAATGCCTCAAGAAGGACTCGTTCATTTCTGAACTCTTCCTCTTGTGTGTGTTCTGTATACTAAGAACTGTAGTTTGATTTAGAACATTAATGCTTTTAGATAACGTGCCTGATCCGATCAACTTTTGATATAGGAAATGTTCAAAACATTATCCAACTATACAAAATTTTATCATTTCTTTACTAATAAAGAGATAGATATGATTTTGTATATCAGATTCGGTATCTAATAACATTCGTTCAGAATCAATGTATTTGGAATACAGGGTGACAGTGACCAACAGACTTGGATGCAACACTTGCCCCGTTTTCTGCCTCATGAAACTTATCACCCGTTCTCAGTTCTCTACCTTCCTGTAGCCCTATGTAACAGATTACATATGCGGGATCCTGATCTGGTATCATATACCCAGGACGTAAAGAATACTGAGAAACAGTTCTTTGTAACGAACTCACCCGAAGATGATGCATCAGCATGCACTCTCTTCGTTTGGGCGGCACGGGAATTCTGGTAATCCCCAATTTCCTGCTCGGTCTTATAACAATTATAAGTTGGAGCGGGACCAACGTTCCCCAGCTCAGTATAACAAGCGGGTTCGGTCAATATTCCATATTATTATCTTGATTAAGGCGTGATATGGTCGCTACCTGGAGAGAGAGAGAAGAAAACACTCAGCGTGCGCTCTTGCAAGAATAGATTGGTTATTATTTTATCTAATCAGGATGGCTCCCACTGCTTTTTATCAAATCTTCCTTCAAACCCTAAAAGGAAAGACTAGCCGGGATTAATTACACACTACAAGTTCGCCAATCTTTCAGCCAGGCCAGTGTCGGTACTTTGAGGGAGGTCCCCCGTGCTTTCGCACGAACCTAATTAATGTAAACCTCGTTTTCCCAGAGGCGTAACCCCGTTGACACCTTTCTAGACACCTACTTGATCGGCTAATTGTAATGTGTAAAACTCTCCCAGGAGTAACTTTTACTCGCAGCGGGTATCGGGATCCAACTATCTCATAGAAGGTATGCAATCTCATTGCAAATTTCAACACTTGAAATTCCCGATAATATTTTGCCCCTAGCACCCTATGACCTTGACGGAGGTCAACAAACCATAGGCTACTAGTCAAGTTCAACCCGTCATTTCTTGATCGAATTAAACCTACCCGCACGACCCTTGACGGAGGTCAACAAGGCCGCACGACTACCCTAATCCAATCTGCATCATATGCATAAGCAGATAAATACTAGTTAGCTACCGCACACTACGCCTTGACGGAGGTCAACAAACGTAGCACGAATACTAAATAGGACTTATTTGAAATGACGGAGGGCTACGACAGGTTTTTCTGAAAACCTATTGCGTAATGAACTTGATATCGTTGTAGGATCGAATGATTTTTGAAATGGAGTGTTTTTTAGGCTTTTCTAGTTTTGCTAAAGGAGTCACTCCCGGTGAAGGGATCGTCGGTCCTTTCCTCGTCGAATGAGGTGCGGGATATATCATATATATCACTGTGCAAAGCAAAAACACTTAAAAGTAATCAAAAGACAAACCGAGTGTGTAGCATCTGCCAGTTATTGCTAAAGGAGTCACTCTCGGTGAAGGGATCTCGGTCCTTTCCTCATCGAAGAAGGTGCAGGATATATCACATATACCTCTGTGCAAAGCAAGAACTGTAGCTACCTGTTTTATTTTGAAATTCGATTCTACAACATCTTAGGTTTCTTTTATTTCATTAATCTCATTAATGAAGTCCCATCATTTAAATACCTAAACATCACAGATAAATATAACGTACGCTTATGCCATCCGCATTCGCCTCGATGTCCCGTCTGCACCGTTAGGTTAGGTAACTAACGGCAGAGCGGGGCAGGGCTAGCGCGGGTGTAAAACATAAGCAACGTTTATATAATATATCATATATACTATATACTGTATCTATCACAGAACATCACATGATCACATTACAGATATCGCAGCAGAAGAAACATATGAAATATTGGATATACTAGGACGTCCGTGTTTTCAATACGAGCCAGTATAAAACACGGATTCCACGGTCGCGATGAATAGCCAAACCCACACCCATAGACCCCTACGAGAGCTGCAAGCAACCCTACCAATTCTAGAGTTAGGAGACCCGGACTCGACCCCTCGAGTTGGTCTCCCACTGGACTCCAGAACCCGGTTACTTGTGCTCCCCTCCTTGGGTCTATCCTAGTGCGGAAAAGTAAATAATATACAAAAGGTGACAACTTCCGCAACCTGGAAGTGCCCCAAATAAAAGAATATTACATACAAGTTTTTACATGAATAAAAATGAAAAACACTCATCTCACAAAAAAAAACCCGGCTATTCAAACACGACGATCCAATATAACATATCCAGCAACACATAACATCACATGTCATCAACGTAAGTAAATATGCGCATCCCAATTGTCGTTGACATATAGCAACGAAACCGGCGATATCACATATTACACTTACGGTCACAGAAAAGAAAGTGTAAAACTACAACAGTTGGAATCCGCAACCTGCATAGACATCACATGCCTAATCAAATGAATACCTTTGACATCACATGCCTAACAATTATAAACCCCGCATTTTAGTCTCAAAATCGAAAACACTTTTCAATATCAAGTCGGGCAATTCAACAAGATTCCCGACATCCTGATCGAATGCTCGTCGCAAACTTCAGTAGGCGGCCGCACCCCCGACGCCGTCGACGAAGTGCACCAAGGCGGAACACCGCTACCGGGAGCACCCTAACGGATGCTTTCGGCGATGGGGTTCTCCTACAGTCACTTGGTCGGGGCTATGGAGTGAGGCTGTCTATTAAGTTTACCCGGCGAGTATCCGCGTACGCTACGTGATTGCGACAGACTTTTGATCACATCAAAATTCCGTGGCAACCGATCAAGTGAGACTAAATTGCTAGATTTACAACATTCATTCAGTTATCTCATAACTTTTGTGAATTCCAATTGTTGTATCCCATTCCAGATAATTAGAAAATGTTAAACTTTCCGATCGAATAATCGAACACCCAAGTTTTCCCAATATAGATCAACACATGAAATAAGTCTAACAACATTCAGTTCGTGCCTCAGTACCAACGGTCCAGCCGTAGAAGGGTCAAGCCAACGCCTCACATGTGGCACGCCGTACTGTCCCAAACCCGAAGGTTCAAAGGGCAGTTCAAGACGGTCACATAATCAAGTTAAGGTTTGTTGTCTTCTAGAGGGACCATCGCGTTACTTGCACTACTTAGAACGTCGTTAAACTACGGAAAAATCCAACACTTGGAAATTTCCCGACAAGGGAAAAATTGGGTATTTATATCCGGTCGAACTTTTTAACATATTCTAAAATTTATCCGGAAAGCCACATAGACAAAATTTGATACTCCGATCGAAACACCGAATCCCTAAAACAACCCCAGAAAATTCAACTCTTGAATAAAAAAATAAAAATTTCCAGAAGACTCAGCACTTTGACACAAGAATTACTGTGCAAGACACGTGGTATAAATCACCAACATGGCCGCGGAACCGCCGCGAAACCCAGGGTGGGGCGACGGTTCCGCGGCTCTTTGGTCGATTTAGAGCCACGTGCTTCACAGTAACTCATAGGATTCCCTGCTGAATTTTTTGGCAATTTTTAATTCACAAAAAACCCAGTTTTTCGAAAAAGTCCAGAGAGCAATTTTTTGGGTTGGGTTTCGGTTTGATCGGGTTTCAAATTCCGTCTAGACTTCGCCTAAGGCTCTAGCTAGGCTCTGATACCACTGTAGGGTTCCTAGGCACTCTCAAGAGGTCTCACAAGGCATCAACCATGCCAATTTCAAATTTTAACGGTGCCGAGAAACCCTAATACGGACCGTTGGCTAGAAATCTAGGCGAAAAGAAAACTAGTTTACATCTAAACTAAAAGGAACGGAAATACAACCTTTGTAGATCCGGTCCTCCACCTCCACGGCTCCGTGATGAAGTCCTCTCCGCTGTCCATATCAAATCCCGGGCTCTAGCGTCGGCTTCATCAGAGAAATGGCGAGCTAGGTCGTCGATGTCCATGCCGAAGATGATCTACGTCGAGGCATCGCTAGATCAAGCTCCACCTTCACCAAGCCATGAAAACTTGTGAAGGAAACACACTCTACTACTTGGCAAGAGGTAGAGGATGAAGAAATAGGAGGTGGGTTCACTTTAGATTTGGATTTCTCACACTTTTTCATCACTTGCCATTGACGGAGGCAAGCTTTCTTCACTTGAAGAAGAAGAATAATGTTATGATAAGATTAATTAGAAAAGAAAAGAATAATAATTCTTATCATAAAGGTAACCATGGTAAAGTGTAGAGAGTGAACAAGGGTTAGTGGAGTGGTTAGGGTTAAGCATGAGACAAAATGTTGACATAGTCAAAGTGTTCATGAAGCTTCATGAAAGATTAAAAGAATGCCACCATTTTTCTCACCCTTTTTCTTTTTCCAAATGAATAACTAAATAATAAATAAATAAATGAAAAAGAAAACAAAACCCTAACCATTCACAACCATGGTTTAATCTTTACACTTAACCAATATAGCATGCATCATCAAACATGATACAAACATGTGCACAAAATCATATCGCATATACAATGCACACATCCGAGTGAGAAAATCCATTCAAAGTGAACCGATACTAATTAATGCAAAGTAATATATCAAATATATAATTATACATTAAATCATTAAATCAACACTTGATTCAATGATCCGGTCATGTCGCACATAACCGACTGGTATCAATAGTAACAACTTATCGAATCAACACTTGATCCGATAACCCGGCTATATCGCATATAACCGATCAATGTCACATCGCGAGAATCGAATACAGTATCACATACTGGTATTATTCTCGGTCCCACACATATCTCATATGCGCTCCTATTTCGTTTCGCTTGAGCCAGGAAACCTCTGTGTAGGACTCTAGAGACTCGTCAATACGCCGGCAGCAGATGATGATCATATCAAATATCCACAAGCCGCAAGCGGTCTGCTAAACGTAACGGCCACCCGGGTATTGAGCGATCAGAAGATCGACGAGCAAGCCCGCTCACACTCCAGTGAATCCAACCAGTAACACCACCGTACAGTCCGATCTGATCGTCTGATATGTCGCATATCTCGCCTAGGGGTGGTAAACGTCAGACCCCAATAGCTCGATAAGTCGTGTCGATATGAGGTCTATAACAATTCGAGAAACTACTGATAACACTTACCAGTAAATCTCAGCAACCCTGGCCAGGGATTTCCTGTTATAGCCAATCGAACACAGCGCAACATCAACTCCCTATACCGGGAGAGACGAATCCCCTCCTATCGCTCATTGCCTCCATGTGACTCGGGACTGTGCCCAAAAACCACCGTTTTGCACGCCCTCTTGGACGTGGTAAGATGGAAATCAAAGCACAGTGGGAACCACACAAGACTCTATGACGATCTCGGGTCAACAGACTACTCTGTACCAGTGTCACCAGAGAACTGCCATCTGACGTGAGGTATAATACCATCTGGGAGTTCTCGGCGAGTCCGTCCAGTGTACCCAGTCTCCACTGAGCACCCGTATATCATCTCTGATGTCAAACACCAATGGATATGGGATCATCCATCGCCCATCTGTATGGGTCGAGAGGGTATACGCTAGTCTACACTGGTATATCGATGCCCCGTCTTGATACACCCACGACTAGGGACTTTGAAGGATGTACTTATGGACTACCATGTCCCCACTAGTATGATCCGCATCATAGTCCAGGTAGTCAAGTACACATCCTAAGGGCTTTACCAACATGTAACAGAGAGACAATCAGTGTACACGTTAAGGTAAAGTACAACCAGATAGCATACTATCATGTCGAGCAAGAAAGTCCTCCCTATATACGTCCCAGCATCCACTACAATATACATCATATGTACAGTAATGGACTCTAGGGCATACATATAACTAACAATCTCCCACTTGCACTAGGGCCATCTGTAGCAGTGGTTGTAGTATCTCATACTCAACCATCCCATAAAAGTCTCTCTCTGGGAAAAGGCCTTTGTGAGTGGATCCGCCGTGTTGTCCTCTGAGTCTACTTTCCTAACCTCGATCACCCTGGAGATCAACCATCTCCATGATCAGGTAATACTGCCTTAGAATATGTCTGGATCACTGATGGGACGGACGTTCCTTGGCATAAGCCACAACTCCATTGTCACACAATGGGAGGAACTGAGTTCATCTCATGAACGAATATACACCCAGACAGCCTCTTTGGTAGTATCTTTAGTAGCGATGTATCCAGCCTTAATCGTCTAGTATGCCACGGTATCTATCTTGGAACTCTTCCAACATACCGTCCCTTTACTGAGGGTAAAGACAATGCCTGTGACTGACTTTCAGTCGTCTTTATCACCCTGGAACCCTTCCAGTGATTCTCCCCAGGATCAACTGATACCATCTCACTACAACTAGTGAGAATCCTAACATCCAATTAGATCTATCTCATAGATCCAAAACCCTGGATTTAGGAGGTATCACTTTTATCCTTTATGGAGAATCATTGTGATAAACGGAGATTGATAGAGCGTAGCATAAGAAACTCCTTTCTTATCAAGAGTATGTCATCCACGTACTCTACGAGGATCACCACCATACTCCCTACTACCTTTTTGTTTATACAAGGTTCATCTACCATTTTGATGATGTCAAACTCTTTGACTACTCCATCAAAACAGATGTTCCAACTCCGCGATGCCTGCTTTATCCTATAAAGCATCTTGCACACGTTTCCGCTGCTCCCACTGTCTACGAGGCCCTCTGGCTGTGTACTTATAGACGCATTCTTCTAAAACATCATTTAGAAAAGCAGTCATGGCACCCAACCGCCAGATATCGTAGTCATGGTATGTAGCCGTGACAAGTAGGATTTGGATGGACTTAAGCATAGCTACTTGAAAAAAGGTTTTGTCATGATCCACACCTGGTCAATGATGCAAACCTTTATCAAGTCTAGCTTTGAAAGTCTTAACCTTTCCATATACACCAAGATATACTTGCTCCTGATAGGGATTTAACCCTTCACATATAGCAACCAAAGTCCATACTTTGTTGGTGTATAAGGATTCCATCTCAGATCGCTAAGCATCCAGCCATTCTTACAGAGTCCCAGTCCTGACGGCCAGCTCGAAACTAGTTGGGTCATCATCTCATGATGCAATCCTCGCTCCCACTGTCATAGAGAAACCGAAGAATCTCTTAGATGGGTGAGAAACCCTACTAGATCGGCAGAGAGGCTGAGGTTCGTTGGTAACTATTGAATCCTTTGGTTTTATCAAATCTTCTGCTGTAGTTTGTATAGCTGGAACCTTTCCAGTTCTACATAACTGACCTTGCCTCGAGTTTGTCCGGATTTTGGTTTTAGACATACCCCGGACAACCCCAAATCCTAACTAGCTTAAGACATGGGCTCTTCCTTTATCATAGCAAATATGAAGTGGTAGGCAACTGATTTGATTTGAACCTTATTCAATAGGTATGCAGCTTCTCAAGTGCATAACTCCCAAAAGGAAACAGGTAACTCAGTAGTACTCATCATAGAGCACACCTTATCATATAGGGTGTGGTTGCTCTGCCCCGATATACCATCGTGCTATGGTGTATGCGGAGGAGTAATGCTAAGAGAGAATCTCATTCTCCTTTAGAATAATCCAGGAATTCCGTGCTTAAGTATTCTCCTCCTTGATCACATCAAAGGACATAATACTTTTACCCGTATTTTGGTTCTCTACTTCTAACTTATATTCTGTGAATATCTCAAAAGGTTCAGACTTGTGTTTCAACAGGAACATAGGTCTGAATCTCGAGAGATTATCAGAGAACGTAATGAAGTATAAAGAACCGGTCCTGGCATGTGTAGACTGGGGACCTTACATACATCAACATGTATCAATCCCAAGAGTTCACTAACTCTTTCTCTGTTTCCATTAAACAGAGCTCTGGTCATCTTATCTTTGTGACATGACTGGCAAGTTTCACAAGATGTAAATTCAAACTGATTTAAATATGCATCTTCATGTAACTTCAGCTAGTCGGGTCATATTGATATGACCTAGTCTACAATGCCTCAAGAAGGACTCGTTCATTTCTGAACTCTTCCTCTTGTGTGTGTTCTGTATACTAAGAACTGTAGTTTGATTTAGAACATTAATGCTTTTAGATAACGTGCCTGATCCGATCAACTTTTGATATAGGAAATGTTCAAAACATTATCCAACTATACAAAATTTTATCATTTCTTTACTAATAAAGAGATAGATATGATTTTGTATATCAGATTCGGTATCTAATAACATTCGTTCAGAATCAATGTATTTGGAATACAGGATGACAGTGACCAACAGACTTGGTTGCAACACTTGCCCCGTTTTCTGCCTCATGAAACTTATCACCCGTTCTCAGTTCTCTACCTTCCTGTAGCCCTATGTAACAGATTACATATGCGGGATCCTGATCTGGTATCATATACCCAGGACGTAAAGAATACTGAGAAACAGTTCTTTGTAACGAACTCACCCGAAGATGATGCATCAGCATGCACTCTCTTCGTTTGGGCGGCACGGGAATTCTGATAATCCCCAATTTCCTGCTCGGTCTTATAACAATTATAAGTTGGAGCGGGACCAACGTTCCCCAGCTCAGTATAACAAGCGGGTTCGGTCAATATTCCATATTATTATCTTGATTAAGGCGTGATATGGTCGCTACCTGGAGAGAGAGAGAAGAAAACACTCAGCGTGCGCTCTTACAAGAATAGATTGGTTATTATTTTATCTAATCAGGATGGCTCCCACTGCTTTTTATCAAATCTTCCTTCAAATCCTAAAAGGAAAGACTAGCCGGGATTAATTACACACTACAAGTTCGCCAATCTTTCAGCCAGGCCAGTGTCGGTACTTTGAGGGAGGTCCCCCGTGCTTTCGCACGAACCTAATTAATGTAAACCTCGTTTTCCCAGAGGCGTAACCCCGTTGACACCTTTCTAGACACCTACTTGATCGGCTAATTGTAATGTGTAAAACTCTCCCAGGAGTAACTCTTACTCGCAGCGGGTATCGGGATCCAACTATCTCATAGAAGGTATGCAATCTCATTGCAAATTTCAATACTTGAAATTCCCGATAATATTTTGCCCCTAGCACCCTATGACCTTGACGGAGGTCAACAAACCATAGGCTACTAGTCAAGTTCAACCCGTCATTTCTTGATCGAATTAAACCTACCCGCACGACCCTTGACGGAGGTCAACAAGGCCGCACGACTACCCTAATCCAATCTGCATCATATGCATAAGCAGATAAATACTAGTTAGCTACCGCACACTACGCCTTGACGGAGGTCAACAAACGTAGCACGAATACTAAATAGGACTTATTTGAAATGACGGAGGGCTACGACAGGTTTTTCTGAAAACCTATTGCGTAATGAACTTGATATCGTTGTAGGATCGAATGATTTTTGAAATGGAGTGTTTTTTAGGCTTTTCTAGTTTTGCTAAAGGAGTCACTCCCGGTGAAGGGATCGTCGGTCCTTTCCTCGTCGAATGAGGTGCGGGATATATCATATATATCACTGTGCAAAGCAAAAATACTTAAAAGCAATCAAAAGACAAACCGAGTGTGTAGCATCTGCCAGTTATTGCTAAAGGAGTCACTCCCGGTGAAGGGATCTCGGTCCTTTCCTCATCGAATAAGGTGCAGGATATATCACATATACCTCTGTGCAAAGCAAGAACTGTAGCTACCTGTTTTATTTTGAAATTCGATTCTACAACATCTTAGGTTTCTTTTATTTCATTAATCTCATTAATGAAGTCCCATCATTTAAATACCTAAACATCACAGATAAATATAACGTACGCTTATGCCATCCGCATTCGTCTCGATGTCCCGTCTGCACCGTTAGGTTAGGTAACTAACGGCAGAGCGGGGCAGGGCTAGCGCGGGTGTAAAACATAAGCAACGTTTATATAATATATCATATATACTATATACTGTATCTATCACAGAACATCACATGATCACATTACAGATATCGCAGCAGAAGAAACATATGAAATATTGGATATACTAGGACGTCCGTGTTTTCAATACGAGCCAGTATAAAACACGGATTCCACGGTCGCGATGAATAGCCAAACCCACACCCATAGACCCCTACGAGAGCGGCAAGCAACCCTACCAATTCTAGAGTTAGGAGACCCAGACTCGACCCCTCAAGTTGGTCTCCCACTGGACTCCAGAACCCGGTTACTTGTGCTCCCCTCCTTGGGTCTATCCTAGTGCGGAAAGTAAATAATATACAAAAGGTGACAACTTCCGCAACCTGGAAGTACCCCAAATAAAAGAATATTACATACAAGTTTTTACGTGAATAAAAATGAAAAACACTCATCTCACAAAAAAAACCCCGGCTATTCAAACACGACGATCCAATATAACATATCCAGCAACACATAACATCACATGTCATCAACGTAAGTAAATATGCGCATCCCAATTGTCGTTGACATATAGCAACGAAACCGGCGATATCACATATTACACTTACGGTCATAGAAAAGAAAGTGTAAAACTACAACAGTTGGAATCCGCAACCTGCATAGACATCACATGCCTAATCAAATGAATACCTTAGACATCACATGCCTAACAATTATAAACCCCGCATTTTAGTCTCAAAATCGAAAACACTTTTCAATATCAAGTCGGGCAATTCAACAAGATTCCCGACATCCTGATCGAATGCTCGTCGCAAACTTCAGTAGGCGGCCGCACCCCCGACGCCGTCGACGAAGTGCACCAAGGCGGAACACCGCTACCGGGAGCACCCTAACGGATGCTTTCGGCGACGGGGTTCTCCTACAGTCACTTGGTCGGGGCTATGGAGTGAGGCTGTCTATTAAGTTTACCCGGCGAGTATCCGCGTACGCTACGTGATTGCGACAGACTTTTGATCACATCAAAATTCCGTGGCAACCGATCAAGTGAGACTAAATTGCTAGATTTACAACATTCATTCAGTTATCTCATAACTTTTGTGAATTCCAATTGTAGTATCCCATTCCAGATAATTAGAAAATGTTAAACTTTCCGATCGAACAATCGAACACCCAAGTTTTCCCAATATAGATCAACACATGAAATAAGTCTAACAACATTCAGTTCGTGCCTCAGTACCAACGGTCCAGCCGAAGAAGGGTCAAGCCAACGCCTCACATGTGGCACGCCGTACTGTCCCAAACCCGAAGGTTCAAAGGGCAGTTCAAGACGGTCACATAATCGAGTTAAGGTTTGTTGTCTTCTAGAGGGACCATCGCGTTACTTGCACTACTTAGAACGTCGTTAAACTACGGAAAAATCCAACACTTGGAAATTTCCCGACAAGGGAAAAATTGGGTATTTATATCCGGTCGAACTTTTTAACATATTCTAAAATTTATCCGGAAAGCCACATAGACAAAATTTGATTCTCCGATCGAAACACCGAATCCCCAAAACAACCCCAGAAAATTCAACACTTGAATAAAAAAATAAAAATTTCCAGAAGACTCAGCACTTTGACACAAGAATTACTGTGCAAGACACGTGGTATAAATCACCAACATGGCCGCGGGACCGCCGCGAAACCCAGGGTGGGGCGGCGGTTCCGCGGCTCTTTGGTCGATTTAGAGCCACGTGCTTCACAGTAACTCATAGGATTCCCTGCTGAATTTTTTGGCAATTTTTAATTCACAAAAAACCCAGTTTTTCGAAAAAGTCCAGAGAGCAATTTTTTGGGTCGGGTTTCGGTTCGATCGGGTTTCAAATTCCGTCTAGACTTAGCCTAAGGCTCTAGCTAGGCTCTGATACCACTGTAGGGTTCCTAGGCACTCTCAAGAGGTCTCACAAGGCATCAACCATGCCAATTTCAAATTTTAACGGTGCCGAGAAACCCTAATACGGACCGTTGGCTAGAAATCTAGGCGAAAAGAAAACTAGTTTACATCTAAACTAAAAGGAACGGAAATACAACCTTTGTAGATCCTGTCCTCCACCTCCACGGCTCCGTGATGAAGTCCTCTCCGCTGTCCATATCAAATCCCGGGCTCTAGCGTCGGCTGCATCAGAGAAATGGCGAGCTAGGTCGTCGATGTCCATGCCGAAGATGATCTACGTCGAGGCATCGCTAGATCAAGCTCCACCTTCACCAAGCCATGAAAACTTGTGAAGGAAACACACTCTACTACTTGGCAAGAGGTAGAGGATGAAGAAATAGGAGGTGGGTTCACTTTAGATTTGGATTTCTCACTCTTTTTCATCACTTGCCATTGACGGAGGCAAGCTTTCTTCACTTGAAGAAATGAAGAAGAAGAATAATGTTATGATAAGATTAATTAGAAAAGAAAAGAATAATAATTCTTATCATAAAGGTAACCATGGTAAAGTGTAGAGAGTGAACAAGGGTTAGTGGAGTGGTTAGGGTTAAGCATGAGACAAAATGGTGACATAGTCAAAGTGTTCATGAAGCTTCATGAAAGATTAAAAGAATGCCACCATTTTTCTCACCCTTTTTCTTTTTCCAAATGAATCACTAAATAATAAATAAATAAATGAAAAAGAAAACAAAACCCTAACCATTCACAACCATGGTTTAATCTTTACACTTAACCAATATAGCATGCATCATCAAACATGATACAAACATGTGCACAAAATCATATCGCATATACAATGCGCACATCCGAGTGAGAAAATCCATTCAAAGTGAACCGATACTAATTAATGCAAAGTAATATATCAAATATATAATTATACATTAAATCATTAAATCAACACTTGATTCAATGATCCGGTCATGTCGCACATAACCGACTGGTATCAATAGTAACAACTTATCGAATCAACACTTGATCCGATAACCCGGCTATATCGCATATAACCGATCAATGTCACATCGTGAGAATCGAATACAGTATCACATACTGGTATTATTCTAGGTCCCGCACATATCTCATATGCGCTCCTATTTCGTTTCGCTTGAGCCAGGAAACCTCTGTGTAGGACTCTAAAGACTCGTCAATACGCCGGCAGCAGATGATGATCATATCAAACATCCACAAGCCGCAAGCGGTCTGCTAAACGTAACGGCCACCCGGGTATTGAGCGATCAGAAGATCGACGAGCAAGCCCGCTCACACTACAGTGAATCCAACCAGTAACACTACCGTACAGTCCGATCTGATCGTCTGATATGTCGCATATCTCGCCTAGGGGTGGTAAACGTCAGACCCTAATAGCTCGATAAGTCGTGTCGATATGAGGTCTATAACAATTCGAGAAACTACTGGTAACACTTACCAGTAAATCTCAGCAACCCTGGCCAGGGATTTCCTGTTATAGCCAATCGAACACAGCGCAACATCAACTCCCTATACCGGGAGAGACGAATCCCCTCCTATCGCTCATTGCCTCCATGTGACTCGGGACTGTACCCAAAAACCACCGTTTTGCACGCCCTCTTGGATGTGGTAAGATGGAAATCAAAGCACAGTGGGAACCACACAAGACTCTATGACGATCTCGGGTCAACAGACTACTCTGTACCAGTGTCACCAGAGAACTGCCATCTGACGTGAGGTATAATACCATCTGGGAGTTCTCGGCGAGTCCGTCCAGTGTACCCAGTCTCCACTGAGCACCCGTATATCATCTCTGATGTCAAACACCAATGGATATGGGATCATCCATCGCCCATCTGTATGGGTCGAGAGGGTATACGCTAGTCTACACTGGTATATCGATGCCCCGTCTCGATACACCCACGACTAGGGACTTTGAAGAATGTACTTATGGACTACCATGTCCCCACTAGTATGATCCGCATCATAGTCCAGGTAGTCAAGTACACATCCTAAGGGCTTTACCAACATGTAACAGAGAGACAATCAGTGTACACGTTAAGGTAAAGTACAACCAGATAGCATACTATCATGTCGAGCAAGAAAGTCCTCCCTATATACGTCCCAGCATCCACTACAATATACATCATATGTACAGTAATGGCCTCTAGGGCATACATATAACTAACAGGTTATACCTCATAAACAACACCGAGGCATTCTGTTTAAATACCAGAAAACCTGGCCTGATAGAATACAGGTGCACAACCTCTCGAGCCCTCAACATAGATGCCCCGTCCTTGAAAACATCATGCAACGGTTGGATCACTTTGGAAGATTCTTTGCCGATGGTCAGGACTTTATCGACAAAGTTATTGCTGTCCTCAACCATGCGTGGGTGAAGGAGCAATCGCCGAGCCTCTCGCTGTGTTGGATCTGGAGTAGAAGCGTCGACTAGGTGCATGACCCGGGGAAAATTGTAGCCGTCGTAAAATCGGGGTCATTTATGAACACCAAAAGCACCCAGCACGTGCATCTCGATCCATGAGGTGAAGTAGTACATTGGGAGATTTATGGGATTTACCCCCGGCTGAATAGTGTCGGGTGCTAAACTCAAGTCATGATATAAATAAGCCAGTCCCGCGACCCCAATGGCCATGCGTGTCCCCACGGCGATGCAATGAGCTGAATAAAAGACATATGGTCTCATATAGCGGGGGTGCATCGGATGCGCAAACCAATTCAGCCACAAGCCGATAAACCCTATGAAGAACGTCTCCCCGTCAATGTCCGGAGCGGCAATTTCTACGAAGGGGACGACTGGAGTATCCGGAATAAAGAAGTTCTTTAGATCTGCCTCCGCGGTCGGCAAGTTGTCCGAACCAAATCCGAACGGGTCGTCGAGTTTGTCGAACTTCATAGCTTGTTTAGACAGAGCCTTCGGACGAAGAAAACAGGCGATGAAATTTGTGAAGCTAACTCTGTGTCCACCAGACTCCAGAAATAAGCTCTCATACATGTTCAACATCTTGATCAAGCTTGGAAACTGGTGTTGAATGGCATTCTCCAGCGTAAGACCCATTACCATTGATTTGGTAGCAAAGATCTACTCGTCAGAGGGAAGTGTCTCCTCATATTGTTCCCCTCTGACGGGTAATCCAGATATCTTCGCAAACTCCTCCAATGAGATTGAAACCTCCTGATCCGATAAGAGAAATGTGTGGGTTAGGATTTATTGTTCCAGAAAAGATTTGACCCACCACACATGAGTGTGATAGTGAAAGAGGGACGCATAGATTGCGGGATTCAGCCCGGTCTTCAGTAGTAGCGATTTTTTGGCCGACAGGATATATCGGGCCCACTGCAGATAGCCAGCCGAATGACGGGGAGTTATTCCTATCATGTAAACTTGGCCCAAGGACGCAACTCTCCTTGGCATATGTGTCGCCCTAAAATGTCCAGGGTCATCGGCGGCTGCACTAGTATTGATGCCATGAAAGGCTGAAGACGACTGTAACGACCCCAATATTACTATACCATCGTGTTTTCTTTCTTTAGTAAAATATTGTATTTATTTATTCGTAGTATTTTTCCGTATATTTTGTTATCTATTATATATATATATATATATATATATATTATTTTATTATTCTATATATTTTTTTTCCCAAACCTAATTCTTTAAACTAAATCTTAACCTATTTCAAATTGAACGCAAGACCTGACCAAACCTATAACCCAAATCCAATTTCATTTTCATTTTCTTTTATAAAACTATGAGCCTAAAAGCCCACTTTCTTTTCAAGCAAAAGCATATATTTAATTCTAATTAAATATGTGCATGAACAACCTTGTAGCTCATTAGTTAAGTCCTTGCATTGTTATTTCATAAGTCACATGTTCAAATCCCTATTCTTGCAATTATTTTTTTATCATTTTTATTCTTCTCATAACCTATAAATGAAACCTTTCATTTCATCTTCCTTTTAACTCCCAAAATAATTAAAATGGTTATGAGCTATAATTTATTAGAATTATAGTGGCCATAAATCTTTTTTATATCTCACCTATCTTTCTTTTCATCATCGTATATTTTTACATCTCCTTCTTCATCTAGATTCCTCGAAGAAGAGCATGAAAAAGTCTTCAAGAAGGTCTCACTAGTAACGCGAGATTACCGGCGGATAAACAAGCCCGGTGACAATACCGGCTTATTATATGTAAGTCTCTTCTCTCTCTCCCTCCCTCCATCTCTTTATTCTCCTCTTGTCATATCTCGTGAGCCCGCTATTCTTTTCATATCATAATCCATAAGAGAAGATAAACATAAACATATACATATATATAAATTTCGATATATATGGTTCTATATGGTTTAATAATACCTTATTATCTCTTGTTCAAATTAAAGTGTTTTCAATTCTTTGTTCATGACTATAAATGTTTATTATGAGTTGTGAGAATATAAATTTCATGCAACAATATATCTACGATATCTCATGGAATCAGTTTGCTTATTAAAAGATAAGGAGAAGCTTGCATAAAAAAATATACTAGTTAATCTTTTTGCCGATTTTAGCATACATATCAATATCTTTACCTTTAAAATAAATTTTAGAAATTAAATTCTACGTCTTGAAATTTCAGGAAATTTACATATGATAGAATATATTTTTCTGTACACGCTGTAAAAATTTTAGATCGAATCGCTTAACGGTTTAGAAATTATATCGTTTTTATTCTCTGTTCGTAAAACAGAAAACTGCAGTTATTGGTCTACTTCCAGGACACATAACTTAGTATACCGATATCCAAATTGACCAAACTCAGGTATTTTTGATATCTACATCGAAAGATCTAGACTTTCTTAGTTTTAGTTTTTACTGAAAACTAATGTTAGATAAAGAAAACTGCGTTACAATATTAAGCGACGGATCTGGACAGAATATGTCCTGATTCGCACACTGTTTTTAAATTAGACATAACTCAAACTCCCGATGTCCGTTCATGACAAATATTAGATGTGTAGATGCACAATTGATAGAACTATAATTTTCTGCATACTAGATTACTTAGAAATGCATGAAACAACCCGATATAAGGTTTGCAATATAACATATAGTTGTTGTCCAGAAATCTGAATTTCGGTTTTAAACGCTGATATTAAAACGATCATAACTAGAGCTTTAGAAATCCAAATCGTGCTAATCTTGGTGTTTTTGATAAGTACATCGAAATACCTATAATTTTTGAATAATCTTTGTAACCTAAAACCTGATGAAAAATAACTCAAACTGCGTTTTAAAAATATATGACGGTGCTGAACAGATTCTGATATGTTTTGCACGACGATACGAAAACAGATATACCTTCAAAACCGGTAGCCGTATTTATGTGAAACTGGAACTCACACATGAAAAACACTTAGAGTAATATTTTTGTTTATATTTCCACATTCGTTCGACTTGATTAATTTGTCGTACATAATATTTCTTTACAGCATTGTTTATGGTAGTTACTTGAATAATATACTTGACTCATTTCATGCTATTCAAACATGTATACATATTTATCTTGATCGTTAAATTTTTGTATGTACATAAAGACAATAATTAAATACTTGAGTTGTATTTTGAAAACTATACAAAATTATTTTTACATAAAACCCTCTCAAGTTATATAAATTACAATAAGGACCCTAGTAAATATAGGTTTAAGCAGAACCAGTCTCTTAAGCCTCAGAGAGCTGGAGATATGGGTGCTTGCCTATTTAAGGTAGACAATCTAACAAACAGTATTATCAATACGGTAATTGTCTTTGAAAAAGACACAAATCCTGACGTCCATATACAACGGTTACTGATTTGATCGAAAAAGAGTATTTGTAGTTTAACCGCAATCAGAACGGTGTCGCGTGTAGCTAGACCGAGATTAGTAAGAGTCGTCCTCAGGGAAACGTTGAATATTTTAGTCTACTTTAGGCGTGTTGATTAGGAAAGGAGGAAGAATAAAGAATGGTGAAGAATGGTAGTAGGTTCTAGATCTACGTTAAACACTGATGCAGAATATAGATCTAGATTAACTACGGATGTAGATTTTATATAAAAGGGGGCTTGTAGGGTTCATTAAGATTTAGTAGTCTTGGATGATTAATTAAAGATTACTCCTTTTATCCTTTAATAGATTTAAAACTCAATCGATAGTGATGCATATAGATTAGGGTTCCTGGAGGGAAAAGGGTTCCCACTCTTAATCCCTATCTCGACATGGATCTTCGTTCATGTCTAAACTTTACCAAAATAATTGTTAATCTAATCTCTAATTATGGTCGTGATTATCAATGAATTGATAGCGCGCCCAATTAGGATCTTAACTATTCTTTTGATAAAGTTTATAAATTTTATAGGATGTAAAAAGAGTTTAAGGATCTTCATCATCCATTAATCTACCCTAATCCTATGAACCCTAACAAGCAAAGAATTACGCGCGCATGTTGGGAAAAGAAAAGATAGAGAGGGAAATCATATTGAGAAACTACAAAGAAATAAAATAAGAAAACAACTACCTTTATTAATCAACAAAATCAATTACACTTTGTTCTCTTAGAAAATAATTACAAAATACTAGTTTGCTTCTCGATCTCTTCTAAGGAGGTAGATGAACTGTTGATGATCAACCAGGATTCTTGAGCCGTCGTGGACTTCGTGATCGCGTCGGTGTGATAAATTTTCCAAGAGGCTCTCGGTCCTTATTTATAGTCATAAAGCCAGAACCCTAGTTTCCTAATATGGAAACTACTTGTTAGGATCCTAACCACCAAAATCCCGAGCCCTAAATCCTCAGAAGTGCAGTGGAACCGCGGCCATTGGATAGGTTTGGCAGCGGATCCGCCGCCTTTTGGTGAGATCATGGCTTCTAATTTTTGTAGCTTCATATCTGTAACACTTGGTGATCTTTTGAGTATCTAGATGAAAAACTTTTCTATGTTTCTGCCAGAATTAGTTTCTTCAATTTACTTGAATATCTTCGGCAGATTTGATCTTGCCAACTCGGATTTCCTTGATTTCAGTCATGATTTAATTCCTGCACAATTATCTCAATAAATGATATTAGTAGAATTTGATTTTATTGAGATATTATCTTAACCATTTGTCATGATATTTTAGTTTTAAGAGAATTGGTCAAAGATATTTAATAAGATAAGCATATTTAAATAGACCAAATATTATATGAATATTATATGCTTACATTTTCCTTCATAATGTTAATTATAATATATAAACACATGGATATATTATTTTTACAGATAAAGCCTCATATGTGTCATATTTATAATAAACACCTTTTATTATATAAAAATAGTAAGGAAAATATCATATTAAAAGTGCAGTTTTATCAACTGAACAAATACCCCCAAACTTAACTTTGATCGTCCTGAGTAAACTAGTTATTCAAGAGAAGGAGAAAAAGAAAGAAAAACCTAATAGCGCACTTTCGTAGGCAACATGATTGCACTGAGCACGTGCAATAAGCCATTAAAGCTCTAGGTGTCCCTAGTAGGAGGAGTGTTGTCTCCTGAGGGTTTTCAGCGGATTACACCCACAAAATCCTATAATAAAAGAAAGATAGTAAAAGTCACATACAAAGATAAGAACTATAAAAGAAAGAACTTGAAAATAAGAGTTTCTAACTATACCATCTTTTCAGTTTCTATGAGCCATATCTTAATGGTCGTGAAAAAATGTTGGAAATCACATCATCCCTCAATAAAACATCACCTTTAGTCTTCATTCCTACCTTTCTTCCAAACATTGATCATATACCCCTACATGTATGTAAAGAACATCCCTACACTCGGAGAATTCAATTCAAGCTATTATACTCTTGTCCATCTACCTCGGTACCTTTTTTTAGTTGGTGAATATTTAGATGGAATTGCTCACACATTTTTCATACGACCGTTAATACTTCTTGAGGTACTAACCGACCGATTACTCATGTGCTTTCTATATTAGGTGTATTTAGTATTTTTCTCGTCTTGCAACACCTAAGGCTTAGTAGTGACTCCCAAACCAGTTGGTCTAAGGCACTAGATAATGAAGCACCCTCGCTATATTTTTTTATGCTGCCTTGGTGTTTACAAGACCAGTGTTCATTTTTTTTCACCATTTTATATTTTATTGCTTCATTTATAATTTTCGTACTTTGGCTTTTAGACAAGAGCATTTCAAGGTATCCTCTACCATCCCGAGTTTCAAGACATGTGTAAGTGCGTATAGTAGGGTATCAACGTTTAAATGTTAGGCCTCCAGAATAGGAACTATTTTTCAGACTTATTTTTATCCTCGGATTAGTGACTTCTTTCATCTTACTAACCCTTGGGACAAAGGCTCATAACTACTTATTACTAGTTCATTTAAGAAAACATCTGACTTTCTTGGTTTTCTTAAACTTTTCCAATCTTTTAGATGTAATTTTTCACTTTCTAATCTTTTATTATAAAGAAAATTTTTGAAAATGTTGTGCTTATGCAAAGTATGATGCAAAGTGATGCGTAAATAAGCACAAACCTCCCCCAAACTTGTCTACAACAGTGTCCTTACTGTTGCCGTCTGTTAAATCTCAAAAACCTGTAAGCTTGGGAGGAAAAGTTATTAATGGGGACATGAAAAAGTGAACATGAAAATCCTCCCCCAAACTTATTTTTGACTCACCATTTTGTGTAAAAATTTTATTTTCAAGAGACAAAAATATACCCCCCCAAACTTGAGTTAAACACTGTTAAACTTTTAAAATATAAGTGGAGGGTAAATTTATTGGACAATGCAAAGCCTTACAAAGACTGAAAGTCAACACCAACCACTCGAAGATTTTATCGATAAAATACACCGGTTGGTGGAATAACATGTTGTACAGAACCAGGAAGAAGTGGGGAAGAGATAAGTGGTGTGATGGAAAGGGTTTATGTGTCAATTTGGAGAGACGACACAGTGATAATGATAGATTACTCGCATTCTTGTGATTGTCAAGAAGAAGGGATGGAGGTTCAATTTCTTTGTTTTGGAGTTGATTCATCTCAACACCCGTGTTTTCTAAAAATGCGAGTTCATCAGCGAAACTTTCATCGATATCCCGAAAAATAATGTCATTGGAAAGAACGGGATGATACTCAGACTCCATGAAAAGTTCAGAACAAGCGTTAGATGTTGACCCAGACAACTCGAAAGAAGGGTCCGTATGTGTATAATACATATCTGGGTCAAACAACAACGTATGAAAAGAGTCTAGATCAGTATCGTGAAGCTGTTCAAATTCGCTGCAGTCGACATCCATTAATTCGACAAAACATAATCGAGCATGAAGTTCGGAGGCTTCACTTCCCAACTTGTAAATATTAAGTTCAATTGACCTATTCCCGAAGAATAGGGTCATAGAACCGTTTCGACAATTGATTACAGTGTTGGAAGTCGTAAGAAAAGGTCGACCCAGAATCATCGGAATTTGGTTCCGTGGGTTTGCTACAGCTTGTGTATCTAGAACAATAAAGTCCACAGGGAAAATAAATTCCCCGACTTTTATCAACACATCCTCTAACATACCCCTTGGTTTGGTGATAGATCGATCAGCCATCTGTAAAGTGCATTGCGATGGTTTTAATTCTCCGATACCCAATTGCTCATACACAGAATAAAGAAGCAAGTTAACACTAGCGCCTAAATCGAGTAAAGCACGATTGATATTTTTACCCCCAATAGAAATAGAGAATGTAGGACAGCAAGGGTCCTTACGTTTCTTGGGTAATTGCTGTGTAAAAGCTGTGCTTACATTACTCGACATGAAAACTTTTTTCGGCACTTGAATTTTTCTCTTCCTAGTGCACAAGTTCTTAAGTATTTTCGCATAAGCTGGAACTTGTTGTATAGCATCTAGAAGAGGAATATTTATGTTAACTTGCTTAAACATTTCCATAATCTTCTCTATTTGTGCATTCGGTTTGTTGGACCTCAATCTATCTAGAAATGGAGCTTTATTAATAAGTGTTGGGTCCAACATATGTGGAGAAGTTTGTGGGGGTGGAAAGGATGAAGTGGGTGGAGAGTTCGAGCCTTGGGGAAAATGGAGAATAGGCTCGGAAGAAGAAGGTAAACTAGACGAAATAGGGTAAGAAGTAGAAGTGGAAGTGGAAGTGGAAGCCGGGGGTTCAATTTGTTCCTCAATATCAGTTTCAATCTGTTCACCCACATGGTTATCCAGCACTCTTCCAGATCTCAACGTGGTAAGTGCATTCACATTATACCGTGAGCACCCAGGATCAGGTAGGGGTTGAGCTGGAAGATTCCCTTTCTCTCTAGCACTCATTGCTGCAGTCAGTTATGCAATTTGTGCTTTTATCAATTTGATACTCTCACCGTGGGAGACAGTGTTTTGCACTAACGTATGGATAGAAGACGTTAAAATGTCATTCGTTCGCATGGACTGTTCAATGAACATGTCGAATGCAGAGGGTTTATCGGTACCGGCAGAAGAAGGATCAAAGTTGTTGGCCGGGTCTTGTAAAGGTTGCGGTTGAAAGGGGTGCTGACTCAGTTGTGGTGGTTGTTGTTGCTGTGGAGGGACCCTTTGAAAGTCATTTGGGTTTGAAACCGTATTTTGAGTTTGGTGTTGGTTCCAAGCAACATTAGGGTGATTCCTCCAACCTTGATTATAAGTGGAAGAAGAAGGATTGTTTCCAGGTCTTTGCTGCTGAAAAGCAGCATTAGTATGCTTTTAACCTTGAAACGGTACATTCAAAGGACATTCTTCCGTCAAATGTGATGGGTTGGAACAGCAACCACACACGGTTTTGGAAAGTGTGTATTGGGTTAGGGAGGCTGAAAAAATTTTGTTTTCTATAGCGTCGAGTTTCCTTTGTATTGCGGCCATTTCGGCTTTCATTGTGACGGAAACATCGAGCTGATTGATACCTTCTCTAGACAATAGTTGACTAACACTTTCCCATTGTAAAGTGTTTTGAGCAAGATCTTCTAGGTATTTCCAAGCTTCACCATCATCTTTAGACAGGAATTGATATTGACACATGGTTTCAAGCATCTGTTTTGTCGTGAGATCAATACCCTTATAAATAATTCGGCACAGATCCCATCTAGGGATTCCGTGATGAGGACATTGTAAAAGAAGATTCTTGAACCGTTCAAAGCATTTCCAAAATGGTTCATTGGGAAGTTGGGTAAATTGGAAGATTTCGTTCCGAACACGGGCGGTCTTATGATTGGGATAAAATTTCTTCAGGAATGCTATAACGAATTTATCCCATATTGAAATAGAATGTGCGGGTGTGTTATAAAGAAACTTCTCGGCTAAATTGCACAAAGTGAACGGGAGAATACGTAAACGCATAGCATCCACAAAAACCTGTGAAATACCCATCAAAGCATATACGTTTTCGAATTTGTTGATAAAAACGTATGCGTCTTCAGACTCGAGCCCGTGAAATTTGGGTAAAAGTTTGATGAAATGAGCTTTAATTTCGAAATTATCCTCATTGGCTGGTGGAATGGAAAAACAAGTGTGAAGGGGACCACGTGTAGGGCAACATCTCTCTTGGAGAGAAATGCGTGGAGGATTCTGCGCACCTGCGGGCGGTGGCAGAGTGGTGTTAAAGTTTGATGGATATCTGTCCATCACGGTCGTGATGGGTGGTGGGAAAGAAGATGAAGAATAACCGACTCTGCGATCGATAAAAGAAACGCGGACAAGACGGGCACTAGAATCCCGTGTCCAACCGAGCATGCACTAAACGGTTTTAGCGCAAGTGGCAGCGTGTGTACTTTTAAAAAATGGTTTGTTTTTGAAAAAGTGTGTCGTACTAAGACAAATCACACAAAAATGCACAAACAACCCTAGAACTAAGGTTACCTAGGTCAAGTCTCTAGACCGCTCCTAGACTTCCAAAGGACAAGCCGCGGGATCAATCCTCTACCACCTCTTTACAACTCTTGTGGCCGAGTAAGTGCCAGGTAAGTGGGAGCTATCCGTTATAAGAATCACCGAAAATAGCGGGTCTTAATTAAATAACCACTTGCCTTAGACACACTTGCCTAGGCACCACAAAACTAATGCGGATAAGCAATAGATTACCCACGACCTTCCTCTGTCCTTATTGAGCACGATAGTCCTTAGAGTCTTGTCTAGATATTTTTTAAATTAATGTAGGGTTTATGCGGATGCTTGTTTTGTGATTTGTGGGGCTTAGGAAGAATGATAAAATCCCCACCTAATCTTAATTTTCGTCTTGCCCCTTAAAGTCCGTATTAAAATATGAATAAACAAACCAATTACAAAACATTTGCAAAAAGATTTTTGAGCGGCGATATTTTACAAAGAATCCTGCAAAAAAGAT
Organism: Agapanthus africanus; assembly: GCA_030015575.1. Classification (NCBI taxonomy): domain Eukaryota; kingdom Viridiplantae; phylum Streptophyta; class Magnoliopsida; order Asparagales; family Amaryllidaceae; genus Agapanthus; species Agapanthus africanus. The sequence goes on along the minus strand of JASDDO010000019.1, from coordinate 459,569,177 downwards.
ATTTTATTAGATTTCAGAGGAGAGATAAGGAGCTGAAAAACTTACCAGAGCAGTTTGGAACCCTAATTCCTCTCTTGCGCCGCGCTTCCGCCGCTATATGGCCTATTTGCCGCGGATCCGCCGCGAGAAAGAGGTATCTCGTGATGATTTTTGCTACATGGCCTCCCTTGCTCCTCTGGATCTTGATGAATGTCTTTAGCTCTCTGTTTCCTCAAGTATGTGACTCCAAATTCCCTCGCAAAAATTCACACAATAATTGTTAAATATACAATTTGCAGTTTTGTTTATTTTTATGATATAGATCGAATAAGAATTCAACACAAATAGTAAGAATAAAAAATTACGCACGTTTCCCCGGCAACGGCGCTATTTGATTTGATCGAAAAAGAGTATTTGTAGTTTAACCGCAATCAGAACGGTGTCGCGTGTAGCTAGACCGAGATGAGTACGGGTCGTCCTTAGAGAAACGTTGAATCTTTTAGTCTTACTTTAGGCGTGTTGATTAGGAAAGGAGGAAGAATAAAGAATGGTGAAGAATGGTAGTAGGTTCTAGATCTACGTTAAACACGTATGCAGAATATAGATCTAGATTAACTACGGATGTAGGTTTTATATAAAAGGGGGCTTGTAGGGTTCATTAAGATTTAGTAATCATGGATGATTAATTAAAGATTACTCCTTTTATCCTTTAATAGATTTAAAACTAGATCGACAGTGATGCATGTAGATTAGGGTTCCTGGAGGGAAAAGGATTCCCACTCTTAACCCCTATCTCGACATGGATCTTCGTTCATGTCTAGCCTTTACCAAAACAATTGTTAATCTAATCTTTAATTGTGGTCGTGATTATCAATGAATTGATGGCGCGCCCAATTAGGATTTTAACTATTCTTTTGATAAAGTTTATAAACTTTATAGGATGTAAAAAGAGTTTAAGGATCTTCATCATCCATTAATCTACCCTAATCCTATGAACCCTAACAAGCAAAGAATTACTCGTGCAGTTGGGAAAAGAAAAGATCGAAAGGGAAATCATATTGAGAAACTACAAAGAAATAAAATAAGAAAACAACTACCTTTATTAATCAACAAGATTAATTACACTTTTTTCCCTTAGAAAATGATTACAAAATGCTAGTTTGTTTCTCGATCTCGTCTAAGGAGGTAGATGAACTGTTGATGATCAACCAGAATTCTTGAGCCGTCGCGGACTTCGTGATCGCGTCGGTGTGATAAATTTTCCAAGAGGCTCTTGGTCCTTATTTATAGTCACAAAGCCAGAACCCTAGTTTCCTAATATAGAAACTAGTTGTTAGGATCCTAACCACCAAAATCTCGAGCCCTAAATCCTCAGAAGTGCGGCGGAACCGCGGCCATTGGATAGGTTTGGCCGCGGATCCGCCGCCTTTTGGTGAGATCATGGCCTCTAATTTTTGTAGCTTCATATCTGTAACACTTGGTGATCTTTTGAGTATCTAGACTTTGAAAATCTTTTCTATGTTTCTGCCAGAATTAGTTTCTTCAATTTACTTGAATATCTTCGGCAGATTTGATCTTGCCAACTCGGATTTCCTTGATTTCAGTCATGATATAATTTCTGCACAATTATCTCAATAAATGATATTAGTAGAATTTGTTTTTATTGAGATATTATCTTAACCATTTGTCATGATATTTTAGTTTTAAGAGAATTTGTCAAAGATATTTAATAAGGAAAGCATATTTAAATAGACCAAATATTACATGAATATTATATGCTTACATTTTCCTTCATAATGTTAATTATAATATATAAACACATGAATATAGTATTTTTACAGATAAACACTCATATGTGTCATATTTATAATAAACACCTTTATTATATAAAAATAGTAAGGAAAATATCATATTAAAAGTGCAGTTTTATCAAATGAATAGTTACCGATAACATCAAAATTAATTCAGGATTTGAATTTCTTTTCTAATCGTTCTGACTCAGACTGAGTCTCATTATAATAATCTGATTTGAATATGATTCAAGTACAATCTACAATATAACAATTCAATATGAATCCATAGATTCAATATGTTCAAACTATTCAATATATATTGACTGAACCGAAAAATGGATATACTTCCATTTACATGATTCTCCAGTTACATCCATGATTCTCCAGTTACATCCATTTACTGATATCATGGTTTCGGCAAGTCATCCCATTATACAATTTATATTACAAGACAATACAAGTTGCAATACAATTCAAACAATACAACAATACAAACAAGACATCGCGGGGTTTAAGGGGTAGATTGGTACAGAAGGTATTAGAAGTGGCACGAGACTGCAACCATAAAGACACCTAACCTGAATTCAATCGCTGTTGTTCCGGGCATTCTAACGGAGCCTTGTACTCTATATACCGTAGTCTCTGGTCTAGTGAGACTCCTCTCGTATACACTGGTATCCTTCTGTACCAAGTTACAAACAACAGCGTTAACACTAAAAACAACTTTAAAAGCTACACTCTCTCCCTTACTCTCTGTCTATTCTACTTCTCTCTTATCTTTGGGACTTACCGAGCGATTGTTCGCTGACGATATTCTCTTTCTTCTTCTTTGAATGTCGTCAGGTGATTCGGACCTTTCAGAGATCGAGCCTAGTACTGAAGACTTGGACCAGTTTATTGAAGATCTCGAGCTGTAGTTACACTTGTACATTTCCTTTACATTCTGTATTTTCCATTTCTGTTATACCACTGTTTAAGCATTGCTTTCATTCAGATGTATTTACTTTCCATGCATTGTACAAAAGAATGTTAATAAATAATGTTGTTGTTTCATTACATCTGTATCTTGTGTATATTTCTTTTATATTGCTTAGTTACGCCTAGCGTATTTACTTCTGAGTAAATACGTAACGGCCCCATCGCGTCCTCTGTCTGTACACTGGGAAGCGGGGCGTGACAGATTTTGTTTGTGGCCCATGCAGTTCAGTTCTGCATAAAGTCCTAAGCAATATAAACACAAGAAACGGAAACTGAAAATATTCTTTACATTACATATTCCTTGAATCCATCTTGAACTCCACCTTCGGTTTCCTTGAAGTCCATCTCTCCACTTTTGAATCCTTAATTCTTATTCACCCTTTCTATTTGTATCTTGTAGACTTATTAGCTCAATTTGTTAGAGTATCGATCGACGAAGCTCGAAGACAACATCATCCTAATCTTGTTTTCTTACTCTGTTGCAACATCCTTCTTGAATAATTTTGAGGACGAAATTATTTTAAGGAGAGTAGGATGTAACGAACCCAATATTACTATACCATCGTGTTTTCTTTCTTTAGTAAAATATTGTATTTATTTATTCGTAGTATTTTTTCGTATATTTTGTTTTCTATTATATATATATTATTTTATTATTCCATCTATTTTTTTCCCAAACCTAATTCTTTAAACTAAATCTTAATCTATTTCAAATTAAACGCAAGACCTGACCCAGCCCATAACCCAAATCCAATTTCAATTTCATTTTCTTTTATAAAACTATGAGCCCAAAAGCCCAATTTCTTTTCAAGCAACAGTATATATTTATATCTAATTAAATATGTGCATGAACAACCTTGTAGCTCATTGTTTAAGTCCTTGTATTGTTATTTCATAAGTCACATGTTCAAATCCCCATTTTTGTAATTATTTTTTATCATTTTTATTCTTCTCATAACCTGCAAATGAGACCTTTCATTTCATCTTTTTTTTAACTCCCAAAATAATTAGAATGGTTATGAGCTATAATTTATTAGAATTATAGTGGCCATAAATCTTTTTTATATCTCACCATCTTTCTTTTCATCATCATATATTTTTATCATTTCACATCTCCTTCTTCATCTAGAGTCCTCGAAGAAGAATATGAAGAAGTTTTCAAGAAGGTCTCGCTAGTAACGCGAGACTATCGGCGGATAGACAAGCCCGATAACAATATCGGCTTGTGTATATAAGTCACTTCTCTCTCTCCCCCTCCATCTCTTTATTCTTCTCTTGTCATATCTCGTGAACCCGCTATTCTTTTCATATCATAATCCATAAGAGAAAATAAACATAAACATATACATATATATAAGTTTAGATATATATGGTTCTATATGGTTTAATAATACCTTATTATCTCTTGTTCAAATTAAAGTGTTTTCAATTCTTTGTTCATGACTATGAATGTTTATTATGAGTTGTGAGAACATAAATTTCATGCAACAATATATCTACGATATCTCATGGAATCGTTTTGCTTATTAAAAGAAAAGGAGAAGCTTGCATAAAAAAAATATACTAGTTAATCTTTTTGCCGATTTTAGCATACATATCAATATCTTTACCTTTAAAATAAATTTTAGAAATTAATTTTTACTTCTGGAAATTTCAGGAAATTTACATATGATAGAATATATTTTTCTGTACACACTGTAAAAATTTTAAATCGAATCGCTTAACGGTTTAGAAATTATATCGTTTTTATTCACTGTTCGTAAAACAGAAAACTGCAGTTATTGGTCAACTTCCAGGACACATAACTTGGTATACCGGTATCCAAATTGAGAAAAATTAGGTGTTTTTGATATCTATATTGAAAGATCTATATTTTCTTAGTTTTAAGTTTTTACTTAAAACCAACGTAAAATAAAGAAAACTGCATTACAATATTAAGCGACGGATGTGGACAGAATATGTGCTGATTCGCACACTGTTTTTAAATTAGACATAACTCAAACTCCCGATGTCCGTTCGTGACAAACTTTAGATGTGTAGATGCACAATTGATAGAAATATAATTTTCTGTATATTATATTACTTAGAAATGCATGAAATAACCCGATATAGGCTTTGCAATATAACATATAGTTGCTGTCCAGAAATCTGAATTTCGGTTTTAAACGCTGATATTAAAACGATCATAACTAGAGCTTCAGAAATCCAAATCATGCGAATATTTGTGTTTTAGATAGGTACATCGAAATACCTACAATTTTCAAATAATCTTTGTAACCTGAAACCTAATGAAAATTAACTCAAACTGCGTTTTAAAAATATATGACGGTGCAGAACAGATTCTGATCTGTTTTGCGCGACGATATGAAAACAGATATACCTCCGAAACCGTAGTCGCATTTATGTGAAACTGGAACTCACGCATGAAAAACACTTAGAGCAATATTTTTGTTTATATTTCCGCATTCGTTCGACTTGATTAATTAGTCGTACATAATATTTCTTTACAGGATTGTTTATGGCAGTTACTTGAATAATATACTTGACTCATTTCATGCTATTCGAACATGTATACATATTTATCTTGATCGTTAAATTGTTGTATGTACATAAAGAAGATAATTAAATACTTGAGTTGTATTTTGAAAACTATACAAAATTATTTTTTACATAAAACACCTTAAGTTATATAAATTACAATAAGGACCCTAGTAAATATAGGTTTAAGCAGAACCAATCTCTTGAACCTCAGAGAGCTGGAGATAAGGGTGCTTGCCTATCTAAGGTAGACAATCTAACAAACGGTGTTATCAATATGGCAATTATCTTTGAAAAAGACACAAATCCTGTCGTCCATGTGCAGCGGTTACCGATAACACCAAAAGTTAATTCAGGATTTCAATTTCTTTTCTAATTGTTCTGACTCAGACTGAGTCTCATTATAATAATCTGACTTGAATATAATTCAAGTGCAATCTACAATATAACAATTCAATATGAATCCATATATTCAATCTGTTCAAACTATTCAATTTATATTGACCGAACCGAACCATGGATATACTTCCCTTTACATGATTCTCCAGTTACATCCATTTACTGATATCATGGTTTTTGCAAGTCATCCCATTATACAATCTATATTACAAGACAATACAAGTTGCAATACAATTCAAACAATACAACAATATAAACAAGACATCGCGGGGTTTAAGGGGTAGATTGGTACGGAAGGTGTTAGAAATAGCACGAGACTGCAACCATAAAGACACATAACCTGAATTCAATCACCGTTGTTCCGAGCATTCTAACGGAGCCTTGTACTCTATATACTGTAATCTCTGGTCTAGTGAGACTCCTCTCATATACACTGACATCCTTCTGTACCAAGCTACAAACAACAGCGTTAACACTAAAAACAACTTTAAAAGCTACACACTCTCTCTCTCTTACTCTCTGTCTATTCTACTCCTCCCTTATCTTTGGGACTTACTGAGCGATTGTTCGCTGACGACATTCTCTTTCTTCTTCTTTGAATGTCGTCAAATGATTCGGACCTTCCAGAGATCGAGCTTAGCACTGAAGACTTGGACCGGTTTATTGAAGATCCCGAGCTGTAGTTACACTTGTACATTTCCTTTACATTCTATATTTTCCATTTTTGTTGTGCCACTGTTTAGGCATTTCTTTTATTCAGATGTATTTACTTTCCATGTATTGTACAAAAGAATGTTAATAAATAATGTTGTTGTTTCATTACATTTGTATCTTGTGTATATTTCTTTTATATTGCTTAGTTACGCTTAGCGTATTTACTTCTGAGTAAATACGTGGCGGCCTCGTCGCGTCCTCTGCCCGTACACTAGGAAGCGGGGCGTGACAACGACCTTCCGAGGTCCAGTTGATCTCTTCTACTGTGTAAGTTACCAGCAGTGGGTCAGCATAATGGATCGCCGGGATCGGTTCCGAAGGCGCTGTGCAAGTAAAACTGAGCCGACCCCAGATAATTTGACTGTACCATGACTCCCACAAATGAAGAGACTTTTGCTTTGGGTCATAGTCCTGAATAAATGCGGAGACTTCCCGATCTGTAGTTGCGTCGTCGAAAGCACTCTCCGAGCGAACGAAGGGGAAGGAGGAATCGGAAGCCATAGTTACTGCACCAAAAAAGAGGAGAGGTTAATTATCAACACAATGTTCAAGTCTTTAACATTTTTATTACATCTAGAATTGTACTGCGTAGTAAAAGTCACCATGGATCAAAGGGAAAGGGACAAGGGGCCCCTCAAAATCAAAGTAATACATGTTAGTTATATATATGCCCTAGAGGCCATTACTGTACATACGATGTATATTGTAATGGATGCTTGGACACATATAGGGAGGACTTTCTTGCTCAACATGATAGTATGCTATCTGGTTGCTCTTTGTCTTAACATATACACTGATTGTCTCTATATTACATGTTGATAAAGCCCTTAGGATAAGTACTTGACTACCAGGACTATGATGTAGATCATACTAGTGGGGACAGAGTAGTCGTTAAGTACATCCTTCAAATGTTCCTAGTCGTGGGTGTATCGAGACAAGGCATCGATATACCAGAGTAGACTAGCGTATAGCTTCTCGACCTATGTAGATGGGCGATGGATGATCTCATATCCATTGGTGTTTGACATCAGAGATAGTATACGGGTGCTCAGTGGAGACTGGGTACACTGAACGGACTCACCGAGAACTCCTAGATGGTATTATACCTATCGTCACATAGCAGTTCTTTGGTGACACTGGTACAGGTTAGTCTGTAGACCCGAGATCATCATAGAGTCTTGTGTGATTCCCTCTGTGCTTTGATTTCCACCTTACCACGTTCAAGAGAACATGCAAAATGGTGGTTTTTGGGTACAATCCCGAATCACATGGAGGCAATGAGCGATAGGAGGGGTTTCGTCTCTCCCGGTATTGGGAGTTGATGTTGCGCTGTGCTCGATTGGCTATAACAGGAAGTCCCTAGCCAGGGCTGCTTTACAGATATACTGTTAAGTGTTATCAGTAGTTTTCTCGACCCGTTATGAGCCTCATATCGTCACGACTTATCGAGTTACTGGGGTCTGACGTTTACCACCTCTAGACGAGATATGCAACATATCAGACGAAGAGACCGGACTGTACGGTAGTGTTACTGATTGGATTCGCAGGAGTATGAGCAGGCTTGCTTGTTGATCTTCTGATCGCTCAATACCCGGATGGCCGTTACATTTGGCAAACCGCTTGCGGCTTGTAGGTGTTTGATATGATCATCACCTACTGCCGGCGTATTGACGAGTCTTTAGAGTCCTATAAAAGGGTTTCCTGGCTCAAGCGAAATGGAGTAGGAGCACATATATGATATGTGCAGGACCGAGATTAATACGATATGTGATACCGTATTCTATTCTCGCGATTTGTGACATCGGTCGATTATATGCGATATAGCCGGGTTATCAGATCAAAGAGTTGATTCGATAAGTTGTTACATATAAATATTAGTCAGTTATATGTGATATAGCCGGATTATTAAATCAAGAGTTGATTTGATAATCTAATGTATAATTATATATTTGATATATTAATTTACATTAACTAGTATTAGCTCACTTATGATTTCTTTTCTCACTTGATGTGCACATTGCATATATGTGATATGCATATTTGTGTACATGTTGGTGTCATGCTAGGTTACAAATGCAACATATTAATATGAGACTTATACCATGCTAGGGTTTATATTTGGGTTTTATTTATCATTAAGTAATTCACAAAATATTTGGAATTAGTCATAGATAAGCTTGTAGAAGCTTATGGACACATTGACTTATTCAACTCTTTTGTCATTGCTTAAGATATTTGTTAACCCAACCCTTAACCTTAGCCCTTGGTTTATTCTCTACATGAGTTAGGCATGATAGGATAACTCACCATGGTTTCATTTCTAACCTCATGAATTATTCATTCATAACTCTCTCTCTCTTCATCTTCTTCTTCATGAACTCAAGAAAAATGTTTTCTAGGGTTTTGAGAAGTGATGAAATATTGTGAGAAAAATAATTTTTAAAGTGAGCCCACTTCCTACTTCATCATTCTCTACTACTTGACATTTAGTATAGGGTGTTTGCTTCACTAATTCCAAAATTAGTGAAGAGATAGCTTGGGTTAGTGTTTCCTCGACGTAGATCATCTTCGGCCTCGAAGTCTTCTAGCAAGTTTGATCCGTACATCTTGTGGAGCCTCTCTAGAGTCCGGAAGTTCATGATCGCAGCGAAGGGACGACTACACGGAGCTAATGAAGTGAGGGACCGGTCTACAAAGGTTGTATTCCTTGTTCACTTTACTTGCAAAGTCGTTTGCATTTCATTCCGTCGGATTTCTAGTATACGATTCTAGGGTTATGGTTAACTCGAACGGCAATTTTTTGAATTTGGCATGGACGATGCCTTCCGAAACATTGCTGACGTGCTAGACAACCCTGCAATACCCCCACCAATAATGGGGCAGGCACTCATTGTAAGAATCCATAAGGATTCTCATTTAATGAGAATCTCCTTGAACTATGGAGTTAAACTCTCTCGAGAAATGTGTTCTACAAACAGATTTCAAATCTGCCAAAAAAGGATTCTAAAATGAAAATAACAAAGGGAATAAAATTCCCAAAAGAATTTCTTTAAAAGAAATTTTTCTCAGAGCCAAGCTCTGTAGAACAATGGGATAAAATCCCAGAAATCCGCTCGGGAAATGGAATTAAATTCCAAATAACTTTCAAAAATCAAAGTTAGTAACAGGGTAAAACCCTAAAGATCTTTAAGACCTATGGTCTACTCAAATAAAAGTTTTAGATCTCTAAGAGATCATTACAAGAGAAGAGCAAATCTCTGTTAATGGGTTAAAAAACCCTAGAACATGAAGAGATTCTTTCAAGAGTTTCTTCAGGAGTTAAATCATGGTCATGATTCTTACTAATTTTGACAGAGTTTTAACTCTAAGAGGAGTTTTTTTGGACAGAGATTTGAGCTCTGAAAAGAGAATTAAATTCTCTAGGAAGGAAGAATACTCAAGAGGATGAGGGAAACAACAACAGTCATCTCAAGGGCCAAAGGCCATATTTATAAAACATAAGAAGATGGTTCAACTCCCCAGAAGATCAAAGGGTAGGGGGCATTTGTTTTCCCCAATAAAAAAGCAAAGCTCTGTTCAAAATTAATGAGGCAGCGCCTCACGTGCCCTCCATGAGGGCGCCAGCACCAGAGCCAATCTTATAGAATTAAATCCTATGGTTGTACCGCACGTGCTCCTCACACGGGCGCCAGTGTGCAAAGCACAAAAGAATCTATCGAATTAAATCAGAGTTAAAACTCTCATATAGCGCCGCACGTGCTCCTCACGCGGGCGCCAGTGTGCGAAGCACAAAAGAATTTATTGAATTAAATAAGAGTTAAAACTCTCATATAGCGTCGCATGTGCTCCTCACGCGGGCGCCAGTGTGCAAAGCACAATAAAATCTATTAAATAAAAGTTAAAACTCTCAGGTGGCGCCTCACGTGCACAACATGTGAGCGTCGGCGTCCAGGTAGAATTAAATTCTACTCTTTGTTAAACCGAGCCGTTGGATCAAAGATCCAACGGAGTTGATAAATCATCAAAAATGCAGAATTAAATTCTGTCGGGAGAAAACACTCCCCAAATCTTTCTAAAAAATAAAAAAGATACCTTCGGTTGGATCATAGAATAAAATTCTATTTTGGGATATATTCCCTCAATCTTTCTAAACAAGAAAGATTGCCCTCTGTAAAACAGAGAACTCTTGGATTAAAAATCCAATGGTGATTAAAAATCACCATTTCACAGAATAAAACTCTGCATATGGGAAAATATTTCCCCAATCTTGTTAAAAAAACAAGAAAATATGTTCTGTAAAACAGAAACCCTTGGAGCAAAGATCTAATGATGGGTAAAATTCCCCAAATCAATTGGAATCTCTCAATGAGAAATTTCCTTAAAACTAATTAACAAATTGCCTCTACTATATAAAGGACCCAAGACTTCAACTCTGATATAGAGGAAACCCCCCTCCCCAAGCTTCTAAAAAAAGAGACAAAAAGCTTCAAAAGGAACAGAGAATTAAATTCTCAACGAAGAAGATCTCCCTCCTCAAAACTCTACGTAAATAAAAAAATAGATATCAAAACATCTCATTTGCCTATTGAAGGGTATAACCTTTTTAAAAGAACTTAGTTCTTTCTCTGGATCTGAGATCCGCAAGGCAAGTCTCCCACAAGTTGAGAATTTAATTCTCATCGGGAAGAACTTGTTCTTGAGAATCAAAGATTCAGAAAAGAACCAGAAATTGAGTTCCTCAAAAACAAAAGCATACAAGAGTAACCTAGTTCTTATAAAAGAACTTAGTTCTTAAAAATGAAGCTTGATCCTAAATCTTCAAAACAAAGATTCTGGAGATCATTAATGGGAAAAAAATGCCATCAACAAAGGAGAAAAGAAATTAGCGCCCCACGTGCCTCCCACATGGGCGCCTCTAAAAGTGCCTAGCGCTTCTGTAACACCCGAGCCCAATAATACTATTTATATTACTAGTTGAGGGTTATATATTGCTTATTCCAATTTTCCTGATTTTCTGGTGTTTATTGCTAAATTTTAACCGGTTAAGTCATTTTGGCACATAACAAATTTTAACTCCTAAAGTGAAATTTAAAATATCCATGTTGGCCTACTCGTCGCCACTAGTCGCGTGGTAGCATCCGCGCGTCGAGATTCTGTCCCGTTTGGCTAAACGGGTAAGTTTGGACGACTACGTGCGCGTGCAAGTGTCCGACTTGGGGGCATGCATTTTAATCATTAAACACCTCTTTTCAAAATTTGGAACCCGCTTAAAATCCTATAATTTGAATTTGGAACTTTTGGGCGCAACCCGGGCGCGATTTGGAAATGTTTCATTTCGCGCCCAAAAGGGCCCGTTTCAATTTAATACCTTAAACAAAATATATACGAATATATATTTTTCCTTTAACTGCTTATCTCCACAACTCATTCAAATCTTAATTCCAAATCCTTTTATCTTTCTCGTGGCCAATCACAGCATAGGATTTCACCGCGTGGGCCCCGCCTCCTTTCCCTATCTCTCTCTCTCTCCTCCCTCAATCTCTCTCCAATCTCTCTCTCTCTTCCTCTATTAAATTCCCATGCAGCCGCCCTTCGCCTTTCCTCCACCACGAGAAAACGCCTCAAACCCTAACCCTAGCCTCGCGACCTCACCGCCGACCTCCTCACGACCTCGCCGTCGCCGTCACCACCTCGTCGACCTCACCGCACCTTCCTCCTCTCGTTCTCCCGCCGATCCCCGCACCTGCACCCAACCCGACGACGCCACCAACCGTCGCAGGCCTCGTCATCGACGTCGCCTCCAGCCACCGACGACGCCGCGACTCCCTCTCCTCCTCCTCGTCGCACCCCCTCTCCAGCAAGCCCAGCGGCTGTTCCAGACCTTCGCAGCCGTCGTCGCTGCCTCGCCGGCGTTCCAGCGCCGTCGAGCCCGCCGGGGTTACCCCCTGGTGTCTCCCGGTAAGCCTTCCTCATCTTTCCGTGCAAATCCCCCCGCTGATCTTAATTCCATTTCCCCCATAATTTATTAATACTTTATCAAATGCTTTCTGCATATGTTCGAAGCTTCTATAATGATTGCAGAACTCTACTTGCAACAGTTCCGCTATCAAGTGTTGTTCAGGTGGGAAATACCCATGAGTTCATGTGATACCTTTACCTTGTTTGAGTAAAAATAAAACTGGAGAACATTCAGGGCTTAATACATGGCAATAGCTATATTTTCCAAATGCCTTGATTGTTTCCTTTCAAAGTATGACAAGTAACCTGCTGTTTCATTCATTTCCACATATTTCTTAATGGATTTTCTACCAACATTTTTCTTTATGGGGTTTGGTAATTATTCTTGAATGATGATGTTGCTAACTCGTTGCCGATGACTTTTGCCGGACTCCGACCGTGCCGTTTTTTGAACCCGACGCTCCAGCGAAGCCCCCTGGTCCGTTTGATCCCGTTGTTCTCTGTTGGGACTCGATCCGTGGCCCGTGCAACCATATCGCGTTTTCTGCCGACATCGCATCCGTGTTCCAGTTTGCGGACCGTCGAGGCAAGTATCTGAATACTTGCTCTAACATGCTAGCGTGCGAGATCTAGTCTTGCCACGCATTTGAATTCATACTATAAAACAACTTAATGATGGTAATGGATATCATATTATTGCAGTTATCTTAACCTGGAATCGTTACAACAGTTCCTCGTAATTAATCAACCCACATCAATCCATATTTCAACTAAACAAAACGACTGAATCATATCTGCTTAAACTGTTAAATCATTCACGAAACAATTATTATACTTAATGTAAATTCCTGTAGCTTCATTACTTCAGAATTGTGGATATTGATTTACCTTGTGGCTATTGCACCCTAAAGGTGCTTGAACCTGTTAATAAGAGAATACAAATATCATTGTGTTTATATGGAATATTATTGTTATTTACTGTTTCCTGCTGTTGTTCATTATTGATTGTATACCTGTTGTGAGCACTTACCCGATTGCACGACATATTGGCCTGACCCTGCTACACCTGACATATACATACATACCGACTCATCCTGTTGTACCATGACATTACTTGTTTCATGATTTCATGCCTAATGCCGACAAACCTGACCATTCCTGCTGTCGATCCAGACAGACCTACTTTTACTTGACCTTGTGTTGGCATTAGTCCTTGACTACTGAATACCTGACCTGACATACATAGTTTGGGGGTATGGGGAAATCAAAGGTGAAGCCGACTTGTAACTCAACAGTTCGATACATTGTTCTGATCAGTCTTACGGGCTTGGCCAGCTCCGGAGTGTTGATGCTGACATCACTCGTCCATCCTACTACCTTTTACTGCTTAGCGGCACGTCTCGGATTCAGCCCCGAGGGTTATGACCGTGGTCCCGGGCACGCACGGGATACTATTGAGTTACATCGACGATTCATCAATTGGTTTCAAAGACTATAGAGTAGAAAACCTGATAGGACAGTTTGGACACCATCGCACATTACCCTGCTTGTTATTCCTTGTTACTGCTTTATTCATGTTCATACTTGCATTGCTTATTACCATGTTTATGCTACATACTTGATGTCTTGACGCGCTGACGTCTGGGTTTTGCATGGCCCAGATTCCGTACCACTGTCGACGACCGAGCAGGAGTACTTCAGCCAGCGGGCTGAATTGAGTTCTATAGTGGTTAGTGGTTTATTGCATTTTATTTCCGGGTGCGGTCCCGCATTATGGGACGTACCTTTCTATTATCATATTGGATCATTGCTTCCGCACTTATTGCTTATTGATTCTCATTATTATGGATTTGGACATGTATTAGTTTAGCTTATTATCTTGTTCTTGATAGCCTTACAACCGTAATGTGACTGTGGATGGATACTTCCTACCCACAGGTAGCATGGTTGGCCGTGTCACGTGCCCAATCTTGCGTACTCTGGGAAGCGGGGCGTGACATGGTTCTTTTGGTATCAGAGACATAGGTTAATTTGGGTTGATTCTTTGTAGTTGGGTATTGCACCCGATACACGAATCATAATACCCGTGTTTAGGAAACATTTCCAGCCACATTGACCGTTTTACCATTCTTGAATCACATTCTTCCTGGTTATATCTTTTACGACGTGCAAACTTACTTTGCATGTCGACTCGGAAACTTGATTTCTTGTTATCCCTAGGACTTGGGCGACTTGAGTGGAGTTAAGTAATTGCGGCTATGATACCGCGGCATAGCTACAATGCAGCACTCTATTTAAGTATCTTGGAGTTCTAGCCTTGATCCATATTCAGAATCTATCATCATGCTAATATTGGGTGTTTTGAGTTCAGGATTATGACAGGTAAGAGGTTGAAGACGTACCAGAGGCGTGTGAACGAAGCCGCCATGCTTGGAGTGATAAGAGGAATGCTGGAAATCAAAGAGACAGACTGAGCTGATCCAGCAGTAGCAGATTCGTTTCAGGAAGGTTTGCAGATCGTTCAGCAGTCTATAAACAACGATAGAACTAGACCGGTCGAACGAGTAGGGACTGTAGCAGATTTCAGACTTTTGGGTCCATCTACTTTCACTGGTCTGGAGGAGCCGTTGCCAGCCGAGCAGTGGCTAGTCAGCACGGAGAATCTGCTGATTTCGGCACAGATTCCAGAGGACAAAGGAGCTGTTGTGGTGCGCATTCAACTAGCGGATTACGCCGGGAGTGGTGTCTTGTGGAGGAGAACCGCTTGCCCAAGTCAGGCAGTGGGCGGATTTCTCTAAGAGTTTACTGGAGAAGTCCTTCCGCGGACTGCGCGGAGGAAATGGAAGAGAAGTTCATCGGACTAAGGCACAATGGAGCAACCGTGGACGTGCATGCAGAAGAATGGACGAGACTCAGTAGTCTCGCTGGACCTTTCGCGGCCGACGATGTAGACAGCAGTTGCGGTAAGGAAGCGGTTCTGTCGGGCCAGTCGAGTTCAGGGTTAGGCCGACACACAGTGTTCTTGCAACTATAGAAGTTGATGGTAAAGAAGAGCCGGCAGTTGTTCGCGACTTTATGGATGTGTTTGAAGACATTTCGGGCTTACCGCCGAAGCGAGAGGTGGAGTTTGCGATTGACCTTATTCCCGGTGCAGCGCCAGTATCAAGGTCTTATTATCCAATGGCACCAGTGGAATTGGAGGGAGTTAAGGAACAAGTTGGTGAGTTACGCGAGACGGGATGAATTCGAAGCAGCAACTCACCTTGGGGAGCTCCAGTTCTTTTAGTAAAGAAGAAGGATGGCACGAGAAGGATGTGCATTGATTATCGAGAATTGAACCGGGTGACTGTTAAGAATAAGTACCCGATCCCTCGCATTGGAGAACTCTTTGAGCAGCTTAGTGGCGCGAGGGTATTCTCGAAACTGGATTTGCGATCCGGATATCATTGGGTCCTACAGATATGGAGACAAGAGAAGTTATTTGCGAAGATGAGTAAGTGTGAATTCTGGCTGGAAGAAGAGGAGTTTCTGGGGCACGTCGTGTCGGGCGATGGAATCGCCGTGGATCCCGAGAAGATTACAGCAGTTCGGGATTGGCCTGTTCCAAAGAATGTTGCGGAGATAAGAAGTTTTCTTGGACTCGCCGGATACGGCAGGAGATTTGTAGAGAACTACGCTCGTTTAGCAGAGCCGTTAACCAAGCTTACGCGTAAGGAGGTACCGTTTGTTTGGACGGATGGATGTGCATTGGCCTTCGAGACGTTGAAGCAGAAGTTGATAACCGCCCCGATCCTGACCGTACCAGATAATTCAGGAGGACTGGTGATTCACAGCGACGCATCTGGAAAAGGATTGGGATGTGTGTTAATGCAGAATGGGAAAGTCGTCGCTTACGCATCGAGACAACTGAAGACTCATGAGAAGAACTATCCGACTCATGACTTAGAGCTTGCAGCCGTGATCTTCGCCTTGAAGATTTGGAGACACTACCTTATAGGCGAGAAAGTTGAAGTCTTTACAGATCACAAGAGTTTGAAATATGTGTTCGCTCAGAAGGAGTTGAACATGAGGCAACGCAGATGGTTGGAGCTGATGGCCGACTATGACCTCGATCTTAAGTACCATCCGGAAAAGGTCAACGTCGTGCCGGATGCGCTGAGCCGGGTACCAGCAATTCAGATATTGACTGCACAGAGAGAGATCATTGAGGATTTTCGGAGATTTGACTTGGAGGTTGTGCTACCACATGCTACAGGACAGTTGATGCAGTTGCAAGTACAGTCGTCCTTAGTTGAGAAGATTAAAGCGACACAATCGCAGGATCCTAGACTATAAAAGTTTCGGGAGCAGGTTGAAGCCGGACTGCGAACCGATTTACTGATCCATGAAGACGGTTCATTGAGATATGGTAGCCGTGTGTGTGTGCCAAAAGGAGATGTGCGTGAAGAGCTTATGAAGGAGGCACACAGTTCAGCTTACTCTGTACATCCAGGAGGGACAAAGATGTACCGAGATATTCGACAGCACTTTTGGTGGGAAGGAATGAAAAGGGAAATTGCTCGCTTCGTGGCTAAGTGCTTGGTGTGTCAGCAAGTCAAGGCTGAACACCAAAGGGTTGCTGGTTTGTTGCAACCACTTCCGATTCCTCAGTGGAAGTGGGAACATATAACCATGGATTTCGTGACGGCTTTACCGCGGAGTCCAAAGGGCAACAATGCTGTATGGGTGATTGTCGATCGGTTGACCAAGGCAGCTCACTTTATTCCTTTTCGGGTTGGTCAATCGACAGAGACTTTGGCAGAGCGGTACATGCAGGAGATTGTCAGATTGCATGGAGTACCGGTAAGCATCGTGTCCGATCGGGATACTCGGTTCTTGTCGCACTTTTGGAGGAGCTTACAAGAAAGTTTGGGGACTCGATTGAAGTTTAGCACAGCTTATCATCCTCAGACTGATGGACAATCAGAGAGAACGATCCAGACCCTTGAAGATATGTTGAGGGCTTGCATGTTGGACTTCAAAGGTTCTTGGGAAGATCATCTACACCTGGTGGAGTCTTCGTACAACAATAGCTTCCAAGCAACTATTCAGATGGCCCCGTTTGAAGCACTGTATGGTCGTAAGTGCCGTTCACCTGTTTGTTGGGATGATGTTGGTGAACGAAGGTTACTAGGACCAGATTTGGTGGTACAGACAGTCGAGAAGGTGAATACAATCGGGAAGCATATGAAGGCAGCTCAAGACAGACAGAAGAGTTGGGCCGACACGTCAAGAAGACCTCTAGAGTTTGCCGTGGGTGATTTGGTATTCCTGAAGATATCACCGACTAGAGGAGTGATTCGCTTTGGAAGTCGGGGAAAGCTTAGCCCCCGATTCGCTGGACCCTTCGAGATATTGGAGCGTGTTGGAGAGGTATCGTACCGGTTGGCGTTACCACAGTCTTTAGCAGGAGTTCACGATGTGTTTCATGTGTCTCAACTACGGAAGTATGTTCGTATGAGACTCACGTCTTGGATCTTTCGGAGTTGACCGTACGGGAGGACCTGACTTTTGAGGAGCGACCAGTTGAAATCAAGGATCGAAGAGAAAGGTTCCTAAGAACAAGGTTATCCCTCTTGTGCTAGTTTCTTAGGGTAATCGATCGCATGGAGAATCCACTTGGGAACGAGAAGACGAGATCCGACAGAAATTCCCTCACCTTTTCCAGTAGTCAGCTATCTTGTATTCTTGGAATTTCGAGGACGAAATTCTTTTTGTAGTTGGGTATGATGTAACACCCGAGCCCAATAATACTATTTATATTACTAGTTGAGGGTTGTATATTGCTCATTCCAATTTTCCTGATTTTCTGGTGTTTATTGCTAAATTTTAACCGGTTAAGTCATTTTGGCACATAACAAATTTTAACTCCTAAAGTGAAATTTAAAATATCCATGTTGGCCTACTCGTCGCCACTAGTCGCGTGGTAGCGTCCGCGCGTCGAGATTCTGTCCCGTTTGGCTAAACGGGCAAGTTTGGACGACTACGTGCGCGTGCAAGTGTCCGACTTGGGGGCATGCATTTTAATCATTAAACACCTCTTTTCAAAATTTGGAACCCGCTTAAAATCCTATAATTTGAATTTGGAACTTTTGGGCGCAACCCGGGCGCGATTTGGAAATGTTTCATTTCGCGCCAAAAAGGGCCCGTTTCAATTTAATACCTTAAACAAAATATATACGAATATATATTTTTCCTTTAACTGCTTATCTCCACAACTCATTCAAATCTTAATTCCAAATCCTTTTATCTTTCTCGTGGCCAATCACAGCATAGGATTTCACCGCGTGGGCCCCGCCTCCTTTCCCTATCTCTCTCTCTCTCCTCCCTCAATCTCTCTCCAATCTCTCTCTCTCTTCCTCTATTAAATTCCCATGCAGCCGCCCTTCGCCTTTCCTCCACCACGAGAAAACGCCTCAAACCCTAACCCTAGCCTTGCGACCTCACCGCCGACCTCCTCACGACCTCGCCGTCGCCGTCACCACCTCGTCGACCTCACCGCACCTTCCTCCTCTCGTTCTCCCGCCGATCCCCGCACCTGCACCCAACCCGACGACGCCACCAACCGTCGCAGGCCTCGTCGTCGACGTCGCCTCCAGCCACCGACGACGCCGCGACTCCCTCTCCTCCTCCTCGTCGCACCCCCTCTCCAGCAAGCCCAGCGGCTGTTCCAGACCTTCGCAGCCATCGTCGCTGCCTCGCCGGCGTTCCAGCGCCGTCGAGCCCGCCGGGGTTACCCCCTGGTGTCTCCCGGTAAGCCTTCCTCATCTTTCCGTGCAAATCCCCCCGCTGATCTTAATTCCATTTTCCCCATAATTTATTAATACTTTATCAAATGCTTTCTGCATATGTTCGAAGCTTCTATAATGATTGCAGAACTCTACTTGCAACAGTTCCGCTATCAAGTGTTGTTCAGGTGGGAAATACCCATGAGTTCATGTGATACCTTTACCTTGTTTGAGTAAAAATAAAACTGGAGAACATTCAGGGCTTAATACATGGCAATAGCTATATTTTCCAAATGCCTTGATTGTTTCCTTTCAAAGTATGACAAGTAACCTGCTGTTTCATTCATTTCCACATATTTCTTAATGGATTTTCTACCAACATTTTTCTTTATGGGGTTTGGTAATTATTCTTGAATGATGATGTTGCTAACTCGTTGCCGATGACTTTTGCCGGACTCCGACCGTGCCGTTTTTTGAACCCGACTCTCCAGCGAAGCCCCCTGGTCCGTTTGATCCCGTTGTTCTCTGTTGGGACTCGATCCGTGGCCCGTGCAACCATATCGCGTTTTCTGCCGACATCGCATCCGTGTTCCAGTTTGCGGACCGTCGAGGCAAGTATCTGAATACTTGCTCTAACATGCTAGCGTGCGAGATCTAGTCTTGCCACGCATTTGAATTCATACTATAAAACAACTTAATGATGGTAATGGATATCATATTATTGCAGTTATCTTAACCTGGAATCGTTACAACAGTTCCTCGTAATTAATCAACCCACATCAATCCATATTTCAACTAAACAAAACGACTGAATCATATCTGCTTAAACTGTTAAATCATTCACGAAACAATTATTATACTTAATGTAAATTCCTGTAGCTTCATTACTTCAGAATTGTGGATATTGATTTACCTTGTGGCTATTGCACCCTAAAGGTGCTTGAACCTGTTAATAAGAGAATACAAATATCATTGTGTTTACATGGAATATTATTGTTATTTACTGTTTCCTGCTGTTGTTCATTATTGATTGTATACCTGTTGTGAGCACTTACCCGATTGCACGACATATTGGCCTGACCCTGCTACACCTGACATATACATACATACCGACTCATCCTGTTGTACCATGACATTACTTGTTTCATGATTTCATGCCTAATGCCGACAAACCTGACCATTCCTGCTGTCGATCCAGACAGACCTACTTTTACTTGACCTTGTGTTGGCATTAGTCCTTGACTACTGAATACCTGACCTGACATACATAGTTTGGGGGTATGGGGAAATCAAAGGTGAAACCGACTTGTAACTCAACAGTTCGATACATTGTTCTGATCAGTCTTACGGGCTTGGCCAGCTCCGGAGTGTTGATGCTGACATCACTCGTCCATCCTACTACCTTTTACTGCTTAGCGGCACGTCTCGGATTCAGCCCCGAGGGTTATGACCGTGGTCCCGGGCACGCACGGGATACTATTGAGTTACATCGACGATTCATCAATTGGTTTCAAAGACTATAGAGTAGAAAACCTGATAGGACAGTTTGGACACCATCGCACATTACCCTGCTTGTTATTCCTTGTTACTGCTTTATTCATGTTCATACTTGCATTGCTTATTACCATGTTTATGCTACATACTTGATGTCTTGACGCGCTGACGTCTGGGTTTTGCATGGCCCAGATTCCGTACCACTGTCGACGACCGAGCAGGAGTACTTCAGCCAGCGGGCTGAATTGAGTTCTATAGTGGTTAGTGGTTTATTGCATTTTATTTCCGGGTGCGGTCCCGCATTATGGGACGTACCTTTCTATTATCATATTGGATCATTGCTTCCGCACTTATTGCTTATTGATTCTCATTATTATGGATTTGGACATGTATTAGTTTAGCTTATTATCTTGTTCTTGATAGCCTTACAACCGTAATGTGACTGTGGATGGATACTTCCTATCCATAGGTAGCATGGTTGGCTGTGTCACGTGCCCAATCTTGCGTACTCTGGGAAGCGGGGCGTGACAGCTTCACATGGGCGCCAAAAAGGAGAAGAGTGCTTAGCACCCATTAGGCAGCATCCGGCGTCCAGCGCCGCACGTGAAAATCATGAAGGCGTCATAAAGTGCTCAGCACTTCAAAAAAAAGAGAGAGCCAAACGGCTGAGTGTTCAACACTCATTGGGCAGCGCCCAGCGCCTCACGTGCTCCCAGGTGGGCACCGTAAAAGAGAAGAAAAGAGTGCTTAGCACTCCACAGGCGGCCCAAAACGGCTGAGTGCTCAACACTCATTGGGCAGTGCCTAGCGCCTTACGCGCTCCCCATGTGGGCGCCGCAAAAGAGAAGAAAAAGAGTGCTTAGCACTCCACAAGCAGCCCAAAACGACTGAGTGCTCAACACTCATTACGCAGTGCCCAGCGCCTCACGCGCTCCCCACGTAGATGCCATAAAGATTGCCTAGCACTCCATATAAAGACAAAATGAGTGTTCAACACTCATTGGGCAGCGCCCAGCGCCTCACGTGCTCTCCACGTGGACGCCGCAAAAGAGAAGAAAAGAGTGCTTAGCACTCCACAGGCAGCCTAAAACGGCTGAGTGCTCAACACTCATTGGGCAGCACTTCATGCGCTCCCTACGTGAACGCCATAAAAAGTGCTTAGCACCCATATAAAGACAAAATGAGTAAAGTGTTCAACACTTATTGGCAATCCCCATGACCGAAAGCTCCACATGATCATATGTGGGCATTAGAACTCATATAAGTGCTCGGCACTTTTTACATAAAAAAGAGGGACTGAATAAGTAGAGCCCAAACAAGTGTTTTTTCAAAAAAAAAAGGGAAACTAAGTAGACTAAAGCCCAAATTGGATAAGTTGCTAAAGTCTTGCAACCGAGTCCAAATACTCTGTTGCTGGGTCTTAAATAAAGAAGATCCTAAAATGTTATTAAGTGAATCTTAGTCTCAAATTGGACTAACGTATCCTTAACAAAAAAAATCAATCAAGCCCATATGCTCTTGATTTCCGAGGTCTCAAATATGACCAAAAATTCTTGAGTCCACAACAACCCCTTTAAGGGTACACCTCTTCACATCTCTGATACATATCGTTG
This sequence comes from Agapanthus africanus, assembly GCA_030015575.1. Lineage (NCBI taxonomy): Eukaryota > Viridiplantae > Streptophyta > Magnoliopsida > Asparagales > Amaryllidaceae > Agapanthus > Agapanthus africanus. Next base: position 459,546,944 of record JASDDO010000019.1, on the reverse strand, counting down.
TAATTCCTCAACGTCTTCAGAGAGATGGCGGGTCCCGACGACCAACAACTTCTTCCCTTGAGGCACTTCCAAATTGACGTGCATGCCTCAAATCAGATCGTGCCCCAAATTGGGCACATTCTATATCTCCATTGTTCACTCTGCCACGTAACAAATACACGTGCGTATAAGATGAATGTAGGACCGAAATGTCCTTAAACTAATATTCGCCCCTAAATACGGCGACAAAGGAACAAAATGTTCTTAAACTAATATTCGCCCCCAAATACGGCGATAATGAACCGAAATGTCCTTAAACTAACATTCATCCCTAAAATGGGAATGTTGGACCGAAATGTCCTTAAACTAATATTCACCCCTAAACATGGCGATAAAGGACCGAAACGTCCTTAAACTAACACCTCACCTCAAACATGGCGATCATGGATCGCGATATTCTTAAACTAAAATAATCGAGCCCAAACACTCGTACGTTTTGAGTCGATCTTAATCTCAAACCAGATTAACGATCTTTAAATTAACCCAAACCCAAATCTAAAAATATACGGATTTAGACTAATCCACGACATACGGGCGACGACATAAATTAGTCTCCGTATACAATCCATGGGCAACCAAAACCAAAACAAACAAAAACGTACACGACACAAAGTGAACTTTCAGAGTAGGAGAAAGTGGTTATCGCTATGCGGTAACGTAATTAACTGCAGGATCTTACGTCTGTAGGGAAGAGCGTTCCCACAATCAAAAAGCCCCTAACAAATGAGAGGGAATCTGATAAAGTCTGCTACAAAGGCCGCGTCCGTCCAAACCTCCGATATACGGTGCCATAAATCAACTTGGCATCTTCGGAGAGGTGGACGGATAAATCCAAATAGCATCTGCCCCCAGGATTCAGGCCAGACGTCCTGTCACGACCCGAAGGTACGGAACGTGACTGGCACTTAAATTACGAAACGTCTAAAGGCGTAACATATTCTAAGTAAGCCAAAGCCCAGAAATCTAAACCAAAATTATAAGTAGAGTGAAGGAAAACTTGATAAAAGAAAATGATTTTAACCAAAACAACTCGCATTAAACATTTTATTAAAGCAACAAATTTTCCAGAAAATTTCGGCAGAGTCTCCTTTGTTAATACTGGCCCCGAAACAGGTACAAACAAGTGAATATACAAATAAATCATGAATAAGGCATCCCCAAGCGGGAGCTAGCTTTTCACCAAAGGCGGATCACAACCACATATAATATATATCATCAATACCAAAATAAGCATGTAAAAGCACGAAAGTTAGAAAACAACACGTCGGCTCAAGTGAGCATCGACACGAAACCACAAATACAAGTCTCACAAATCTCGCCGTCTAGTCCAGTATACAAGAGTAGTTGGAGTATACTAGATACAAAATAAAAATACACGGTGGGAGCAGAAGCAAATCCTCCAAAACCCACCTGTGAGCAAACTGCAAGCCGAAGCAAAGAAGTGAAAAAGAAGATACACCCGCCTACTGCGCTGACGGGTCCGACCTGCAAGATACTGTGGCACAACGGGGGGTGAGTTGCCAACTCGTGAGTAGTAAGTAATATCTAATAAGGCCATAGTAAGCATGCACGCAATGCGTCACAACATACATATTCCGATATGATGTGATGCACTAGTATGTATGCAATATGAATGCATAATCAAAACGAAACCTGAATATATTTGGTATGAGAAAATCGGTATTCTTATCTTCGTAAAACTTTTGTAAAATCACTGAGGTATCATCAATGAAATCATCAGAAATCCGTGTCAAGCATCGACACAAATAGGAATATCACAATGTCTCAATGTATCAATATCTCAATGTCTCAATGTCTCCATATATCAATATCTCAATGTCTCAATATCTCGGGCTCTGTCAGTACGGATCGGCTCAAATCATCAAATCTCACGACTACGACGGTATCCTCCGGATATCCGCCATGCCAGACATCACCGGTAGGTAGTCTTCCCCTGCCAGGCTCATCGTCTACAACTCGAGCTTCTTTCCCCGGGTACCGTACCAGGCCCACCATGTACCCGAAACGGTTCATCCTACTTCTCGAATCGGGTCTCGAAATCTAACAGCAATCATGAAAACTCATGGTGGACGACCCATACATCACGAGAAAACCGCATCTTACATTTTAAAATGATGATAATAAGTTTTTTATAAAATTCTTGCGGTTTTCCCCAAAATCCAGAAAATCTCATAAATGCCGAAATCCTCAAGAAGAATCACAATATATAAATATGCCGGTGATGATGGAAATCTGTGATACGGTAGTATATACCATACGAAATATGGCCAGAAGCTATGCATGAATCATGATGCAATGAGATATGTATACATGATTAACAATCCTACTAATCCATCTTAATGAAATGAATATGCAAGTATAAAACTACGGATTATATACGATGCAAATGTATGAATATCAGTTCCAAGCAAGTTCTATAGTGTTCATGATATAGAAATTACCAATGGCGTGTGTGCTTGCATAAATAGTGCGCGTGAGGCATAAACCAATGGTAATGGTGCAAGTGTCCTATGAGATAATATCACACACACACACACAGATATACATACATACACACACACACATACACACACACACACATACATATATATACAACGATGCGATGCAATGAGATGGCTAACTAGGAAGCAACGCATATAAAGTAAATACTATAAGTAATACTAAACCGTCGGGCGCCTCGCGCCATCCTGACGATCCCCCTATAGATGTATACATCTACTCATCGGGACGTCTCGCTAAACTGATTCGATCTCCGTCTGTCTTTCCGCGCCGCGTATGACACCTCTGCACCCGACCCTAGGATCGCACAAAAGCAATAAAAAGGATAAATATACCAATAGTCGCAGAACAAATGACACAATTCAGTCACGCGCATAAACTTGGTGCACAGAACGCGCCCGCGACAATGCCACAAACTACAACTAGGGTCGCCAAAAGTGATAACTACCGAGTCTAAAACTCAATCGTACCAATTGCGCATTCATAACCCATTAAATATTATAGGAATTAGGTTGTAGGTTATTAAAATTTCAATTAAATTTAAATCGGTTAATTTCCAAAAACCTAGTAATTATCCATTTTCCATTTTTGTTCGATTCTAGATGTTTTAGTAAATCTAGTGGCCACAATAATCTCTTAATAACTCAATTAAGCCACACAAACCCTCACTAGAATTTTATCTCACCTATTTATATTATTTATAAAAACCTAGTTTGCAAAAATTCTAATTAGGATAATTTAAATGCAACAATTTACAAATTAGCAACTAGATTAAGTTTTCCATGTCTTAGCATGTTAAACTACACCATGTAATCATAAACAATTTATAAAAACCCTAATTTTATTTAAAAACCCTTTCTTGAATTTTAAATCTTAAAATTAAAACCATGATTAAACTCCTAATTAGGCTAGATTAAGATAATTTAGCAACAATTTAAACATGAGTTAGGATTATACCTCAAAAATCTTGAGATCAACATGCAACTTGTCTCCAAAATGCTAACTTTTTCTTCAAGATCCATGCTAGATTGGCCAAGGAAAATTGGTTAAAGGTTAAATGAAGGATTTGTGAGACTTTTGCATTGATTTTTGATGAATTTTGGAGAATTTTCTTGAAGATAATGAGGTAAGAAATGAGAGGGGCTGCCAAGGGGAAGGGCTCGGCCATGAGCAAATGAGTGAAAAGAGAGAGAAAAAGATGTGAGGAGTTGTGTAGAATTTTCCAAGAAAACCCCCCCATGCTTCTTTCTTTATTATTTATTTTCATTTTTAATTCTCTTTCAATTTAACTTTGAAGTGGGGACATGGAAAAAGGGGGCAGCATGTGGTTTCGGCCATGTCTTCAAGGAAGAAAGAGAGAGAGAAAGAAAAGTGTGGCCATGTGTAGAAAGATCCAAATTTATACCTCTTTTAGTTATTTTCATTAATTATTAAATTTTCTTTTATTTTGTTTAATTTTTCCCCACTAGAATTTTCTAGAACTTTGAAGACAATATGAGAACAAGTGAACATATTAAAACTTGTTATATTATTGCCATGGTTCACTAATGAATGATTAACCCATTCTCATTTGTAATTTTCACTATTTTTAATGTATAGTTGAAAGCTTAAAATAATATTCAAAATAATCATTTAAGAAAAATATTAAATTAAACTATCAATTTATAAGTGACCAAATAAATATCAAATACTAGCAATTACATAGTTAAAATAGGTGTATTTAAGTCTATAATGAAAAATAATTGTAGTTAAGTTTTACTGAAATTACGATTTATTTTACCGATTATCAGAAAATTCATCTAAAGGATTTTATTTATTTATTTATTTATTTATTTTTAAAACGTTACAATCTTTCCCCCCCCCCATTAATGAAATTCGGTCCCCGAATTTAAATCTAAGTACGTGTACCCTCGAAGAGATGGGAATAGTTCTCTCTCATCTCGTCCCCGGCTCCCTACGAGACCTTTTCGCCGCTCGGCCCACGCCAAAGAACAATTACGGACGGTATGTCCTCGGACCTCGGTTTCATCTCCAGCCGATCTAGAATGACTATCGGTCGCTCTTGTGAAAGAAAGATTGCGCTCCAGCTGGATCATATGATGTCAAATCACATAAGAGGGGTCATGAAGCTACTTGCGGAGCATCGATACATGAAATACGGATGTACATCTGGAAAGCCGGGTGGAAGAGCCAAACGATAACGAACTATGCTGATATGCTCGAAAATCTCTAAGGGGCCCACATATAAAAAACTAAGCCTTCCTTTCCTCATGAATCTCAATCTGCCCTTCATCGGAGAAACCTTAAGAAACATGATTTCCAACGGCGAACTCAAGTTGCAATGACGTCCATCCACATAAGATTTTTGCCCGTTCTGGAACGACAGAGCGGGGGCTGGGCTAGCGCGGCTATAAAACATAAGCAACGCCTAAATAATATCATATATAGATATATTGCAATGATAGCCATTTCAGATCACAGATGAACACATTGGATATACTAGGAACCCGCAATTCGTACGAGCCTGTAACGAAAAGCAGATTACACGGTCGCGGTGAATAGCCAATACCCCACCCAAGACCCCTACGGGTGCGGCAAACTACCCGCCAAGTACCCGAAGCGAAGCAACCTCCCTCAACTCCGTGAGTAGGCCACTCGGCACTTCGGCATACCCGGTAGTTTGTGCACCCCCTCTATGGGTCTATCCTAGGAGCAAAAACAGTAAAAAGAAATTATACAATGATGGCTACAACCCCGACCCGGTTGTGCGGCCATACAAATAATTATTACATCAATTTACAAATTTACATGAATTGAAAGAAAAGAAAACTCTCATCTCACAACCCCCGGCTATTCACCCGCGACAATCCAATGAATTCATATACACATTTCAAAGACATTACAGATCACAGATTTGTATAACCCCCAACCTATCCTAAATCACTGAATCCTTTCTGTCATTTCTTACACCATCTCTGTGTAAGTAGATGTGCAACACCCCACGAGTTGCGGGGAGGCGGAAATATGAAAAACGATCTTGTTCTTGAAGCATACATCGACTAACCGAAGATCTTTGCTAAACGATAATTAACAACTACATAGAAGTTCTAAGCTACTATGTAAAGAGATTATACCTAGTGATACGTGTCCTTCGTCTTTACGATCTCTACGTCCTCCTCGGCCTCCTCCAAGTGATAGATGATCTACCCGAGAACCCTAATCCAAGCTTCACCTCAAAACTAGAGGTAACTAAGTTTCTCTAGTTGCTAATTAAAAGAACTTAGATCATATAGAGTTAGGTTATAGAATGTTTAGTCTTTTCTAATCCTTGTTCTCAACTCATGAGGGGTAGGATTAGAGCTTGAAGAAAGAGTGAGCTTGAAGAGAGAGAAGGTGAACTAGAATCATGAAATGAAATTGCTTCTCACTTAATATATCAAGCATAATGAATAAATCAATAATATGAATAATAAGAGATTATTCATCATGCTTCATAAATGAATATGAGTGCTTCACTATGTGAGTCATTAAGCATTTAATAATGCATTAATGACATAGTGAATCATACATAATGAGTCACAATAACATTAATGACAATGCCACCTTAACCCCTCAAGTCACCATACTTCCAGAAGCTTCCCGGAAATTACGAGAACGCCTCTCCCATCCGTGAAAACACGGAAAAACTTTAGACTGTATAAATCCAATAACCTGATACTAGAATCTGGCTTAAACCAAAGCCGTCTAGAAAAAACTGTCCGAATATCGTACGTGCGTTTAAACACGTATTAGTCCGAACCCTTGTCGTAAAACCGTACGACCTCTATATGGTTTCGCCTGGAGTTGGGAAAACTCTGTGTGGGACTCTAAAGACTCAACTACTACGCTGGCAGTGGGTTTAACCACAGACTGCAAGCGGCACTAGCTGTACGTAACGGTCCCCAGGTAGATGTCGATAAGAAGGCCGATGAGGATACCCATCCGAACTCCTACTGAGCCTATCCGTGACAATATCCGTGCAGTCCGGTCTGTTCGTCTAAGAGTATCGCATGTATGGTCTAGGGGGGTGGTGAAAGTCAGACCCCTAATAACCGTACAAATCGTGCCGGCATGGCTCAAGACCATCCGAGAATCTACTGATCAGTTCATCAGTAATTCTCAATCAGCCCTGGCCAGGGACTTATGGTAATGACCAACCGATCACAGTGCGATATCAACTCCCTAGACCGGAGAGACGAATCCCTAACAGTCGCTCACTGCCTCCACGTGGCTCGGGACTGTGCCCAACTAAAACCTGTTTGCACGACTCCTTTGAGCCGTGGTAGGGTAATAATCAAAGCACAGTGGGAACTCACACGAGACAAATGATGACTTTAAGTCAACAGACTATCTACACACATGTAACCTAAGAACTGCTATCTGACGTTAGGTATAATACTATCCAGTCAGTTCTCGGCGAATCCTGTCCGGTGTACTCACATGAAGTAAGCATATGTATACAATCTTAGGTGCACATCACCAATGGCTGCGGGACCTATCCATCGCCCCTCGATAGGGTCTAGATATGTATACACTAGTCTACTCTGGAGTATCGATGCCTTGTGTCAATACTCCTGCGACCAGAGACATTTAAGGATGTGCCTATTGACTAACCAGCTCCCACAAGTATGACTGCCATCACAACGCCGGTAGTCTGGCAAACACCCTATGGGCTTTATCAACATGTTTATAAATACTAAGTAAAATATATCACATGTTTAAGATAAAGTCAAACAAAATAGCGTACTATCATTAGCAAGATTGTTATGTACATACATATCCCTAACTGTCTATACAATGAAGGCTTCTAGGGCATATATATATCCAACAATCTCCCACTTGCACTAAGGCCTATAATTGGCGCAATGGGTACCCACTGTCTGCACCAGATCCAGTTGTTGGCGTACCGCATGCCCAACATCTCAAACAGCCTCTCGAACTGGACTTGAGGGACGGCCTTGGTGAATGGATCTGCCTTGTTGTCTTTTGTGTCCACTCTCCGCACCTCGATCTCTCGACGATCCACGATCTCCCTGATCAGGTGATACCGCCTTAAGATATGCCTGGATTTCTGATAGGACCTTGGTTCCTTCGCTAATGCTACAGCCCCATTGTTATCACAATACAAAGGTATTGGATTGGCAATGGACGGAACCACCTGAAGTTCAGTGATGAACTTCTTTATCCAGACAGCTTCTTTTGCGGCTTCACTAGCAGCTATATACTCAGCCTCCATAGTTGAGTCTACTACGGTATCCTGTTTGGAACTCCTTCAAGATACTGCCCTTCCATTCAGGGTAAACACAAAACCCGAAATGGACTTAGAGTCATCTTTGTCACTTTGGAATCCGGAGTCGGTAAAAGCCTCAATCTGGAGGTCACCATTACCATAAATCAAGAACATCTCCTTAGTCCTTCTCAGGTATTTGAGAATGTTCTTTACCGCTATCCAATGCTTCTCACCTGGGTCAGACTGATACCTGCTTACCATACTAAATGCGTAAGCTACATCTGGTCTGGTACATAACATTGCATACATTATAGATCCTACTGCCGAAGCGTAGGGTATAATGCCCATGCGAGCCCTCTCTTCATCAGTCTTTGGAGACATCTCTTTGGAGAGGGTGATCCCGTGATAAGCGGGTATATTACCGCGCTTGGAATCTTCCATACTAAATCTCTTTAGTATAGTGTCAATATACCTGGATTGTGAAAGTCCCAACATTCTATTAGATCTATCACGATGGATCTTAATGCCCAGAATGTATGATGCATCTCCCAAGTCTTTCATAGAGAATTTCTGTGACAATAAGAGCTTTACTGATTGTAGCATAGGGACATCATTCCCTATCAGTAGTATGTCGTCGACATATAAAACGAGGAAGATTACTGATCCTTCTACAATCTTCCTATAAATACACGGTTCATCTACATTTTTGATAAAGTCAAATTCCTTGACCGTCTCATCAAAGCAGATGTTCCAACTCCGTGATGCTTGCTTTAATCCATAAATGGATTTAAGCAATTTGCACACCTTTCTGCTGTGCCCACTGTCTAAGAAACCTTCTGGTTGATCCATATAAACACTTTCTTCTAAATGTCCATTTAGAAAAGCTGTTTTTACGTCCATTTGCCAGATTTCATAGTCATGGAAGGCAGCAATGGCAAGCAGGATCCGAATGGATTTAAGCATAGCTACGGGTGAAAAGGTTTCATCATAGTCCAATCCTGGTCTTTGACGAAAACCTTTTGCAACGAGTCTAGCTTTGTAGGTTTCCACTTGTCCAAATGTACCAATCTTCTTTTTGAAGATCCATTTGCATCCAACTGGTTTCACCCCAGGAGGAGCAATTTCCAAAGTCCAAACTTTATTGGTATACATAGATTCCATTTCGGATCTCATAGCATCCAGCCACTTCACTGAGTCGCTACTCGTGATAGCCTGCTGAAAACTAGTAGGCTCATCATCATCGATAATGCAATCCTCTCGATCCCCATCCAAAAGAAAACCATAGTACCTTTCAGGAGGATGAGAAAGCCTACTAGATCTGCGGAGTGGTGTTGGTTCGTCATGTTCTATTGAAATCTGAGGTTCTACTAAGTCCTCGGTAGTAGTAGTTTGAGGTTCTAGAATTTCTTCCAGCTCTACCGCGCTCCCACTAATTTCTTTTGCAAGAAATTCGCTCTCTAAGAAGACAATGTGGCGAGCGACAAACACCTTTTGTTCTTCAGTATGGTAGACCATATACCCTCTTGAATGCTTGGGGTATCCTACAAACTTGCATAAAACTGATCGTGCCTCAAGCTTGTCCGGATTATGCTTTTTAACATATGCCGGACACCCCCATATCTTTATATACTTGAGATATGGTCTCTTCCCGCTCCACATTTCATATGGAGTGGTAGGTACAGACTTAGTTGGAACTCTATTCAATAAGTATGCTGCTGATTCTAGAGCAAATCCCCAAAAGGAAAGCGACAACTCAGCACTACTCATCATTGAACGCACCATATCTAATAGCGTGCGATTCCTCCTTTCTGATACACCATTATGCTGAGGTGTATAAGGCAGAGTAAGCTGAGAGAGAATTCCATTCTCTTTTAAGCATTCAAGGAAACTGGTACTTAAGTATTCTCCACCACGATCAGATCGAAGTGTCTTGATGCTTTTACCAGTTTGTTTCTCTACTTCATTTTTGTACTCCTTAAACTTCTCAAAAGCCTCGGATTTATGCTTCATTAAGAACACATGTCCATACCTAGAGAAGTCATCAGTAAAAGTGATGAAGTAGGAGTGACTGCTTCTTGCATGTGTAGACATTGGACCACATACATCACTGTGTACAAGTCCCAAGAGTTCTGTGGCTCTTGCTCTGTGTCCGGTGAACGGAGATTTGGTCATTTTTCCTTTGATACATGATTGACAAGTTGCATATGATGAATATTCAAACGGATCTAGATATCCATCTTTATGTAACTTAGTCAACCTTGTTTCGTTTATATGACCAAGTCTACAATGCCATAGGAAGGCTTGATTTGAATCTGGAGCCTTTCTTTTAAGTGTGTTTTGAATATTGAAAACTTGAGGTTGATTAAGTATGTATATTCCGTTTTCCAGTATGCCAAACCCAATCATTTCTTGATTTAGGAGAATGTTCATGACATTTCTTTCTAGAGCAAAATTATATCCTTTATTAGACAACAAAGATACTGATATAATATTACACAGCATACTGGGAATACAAAAACAGTCGTACAATACCAAAATGTTCCCACTGGTCAACCCTAGGTGATATTCCCCTATTGCAATTGCATCTACATGCATTCCATTGCCCATCCGGAGAGTCATATCACCTGTCTTCAGTACTCTACTATTTCTCAGATCCTGCAAAGAATTACAGATGTGAGAACCAGAACCGGTATCAAGTACCCAGGATGTAGAGTTTACTGAAAAACAATTTTCGATTACAAACACACCTGAAGCAGAAGCAACAGCCTACTTCGTGTCCTTTTCCTTGAAGGACATACAGTCCTTCTTCCAGTGCCCTTGCTTGTGACAATAATAACATTCGTTCTTATCCACCTTCACCCTTCCTTCCTTGTTCGTTCCCTGCACCTTCTTGACCCCGCCTTTCAGTTTGATGGCTTTCATCTTCTTCTTCCCTTTAGCTTTAGCTTTAGATTTAGAAGAGGATGATTGGCCAGCATACATAACGGGGGCCTTCTCCTTTTTCAAGGAGGTCTCTGCTACCCTCAACATGTTGAGGAGCTTTGGAAGATCAGCTTCCATTTCGTGCATATTGAAGTTCAGCACGAACTGAGAGAAGGTGTGGGGAAGGGACTGCAAAATCAAGTCGATGTACAAATCATTCTCTAGCACGCATCCCAGGTTTGCGAGTTCCTCAACGAGGCTGATCATTTTGAGGACGTGCTCTCCTACTGGTGATCCTGGTGCTAACCTCATCTGGAAAAGTTTCCTTGAGGTCTCGTACCTCGCAATACGGGAGTGCACCCCATACAATTCCTTGCAATGGAGAAAGATGGATACAATATCCATACTCTCGTGATGTTTCTGGAGTTCATTGTTCATGGACGCCAGCACGATACACTTAGCTTTCTCACAATCTAGATCCCAGGTTTTGCGAACTTCCTTGTCTGCAACTGAGGAATCTAGTCCTGGGATAAGGGGAGGAACAGCGGTGGTAACATATGCTACTTTTTCATAAGTCAGTGCAATGGTGACGTTCCTAAGCCAATGTTTATAGTTCTGTCCGGTCAGTATGTATTTTTCAAGTAATAGTTTTAGTCCTGTCATGGTAGCTGCCAGAGAGAGAGAAAAGAAACACTCAGCATATGCTTTTGCAAGTTTAGATTGGTTTATTTATCTAAACAGGATGGCTCCCACTGTTCCCTCAAATCCTTCTTCAAAACCTAAAAGAAGAACTAGTCAGGATTTAATCACACGTCACAATACTTGCTTAACCTTTCAGCCAAGCCGGTGTTGGTACTTCGAGGGAGGTTTTCCAACGCTTTCGCGAAGTTCCTTAATTAAATAACCTCTTTTTCCTGGAGGCGTAGCCCCTCTAACACCTTTCTGGACACCTACTTGGTTTATAGCATTGATTGTTAAGTGAGAAAATTTCCCGAGAGTAATCCTACTCATCAGTGGGATCGGGATCCAACTATCATTGCATGATGTACTAGATGGAAGCCACTCTAGTCATCACACTCCAGAAGGTATGCTAAATCTGCAAGTTTCTTTTATATTTGAAACTCCCGATGTGATTTTTACCCCAAGCTCTTATTGACCTTGACGTAGGCCAACAAGTCATAAGACGCAAGTCAAGTTCTACCCGTCGTTGTCCTGATTAATTTAGGTACATCGTACATGCCTTTGATGTAGGCCAACAAGGCTGTACGTCTGTCCTATACTAATGCATCTATCTATGCAACAAATAAGCAAACACACTGCTACCATCCACTATGCCTTGACATAGGCCAACAAGCATATTATGAATACGATGTGCTGTCTATTTGAAACGACGGAGGGTTACGGTTGGTTTTTGGCAAAAAAACCATTAACGTAATGAACTTGATATGATCGAAGGAACCATGATATCCTTTATTAAAAGGAGTGGTTTAAGCTCCGTATTTAAATTTGCTTTTGAAGAAAACCGAGTGGTTTTAGAAATTGTTCCAACGATTCAGTTTAGGTTTTATTTTTCTTTGCATTAAAAATAATGCGTCCCATCTTTAACCTATCATTACAGATAACAACGAAAATACAACGTCCTCTTATGCCATCCGCATTCGCCACGGGGTCCCGTCATCACCCGTTAGGTTACTTAACTAACGGCAGAGCGGGGGCTGGGCTAGTGCGGGTGTAAAACATAAGTGACGTCTAAATAGCTATCATATATAGATATTGTACATTCGTCAGACGCAATAATAGGAATTCCAGATCACAGATAAACTTTATTGGATATGCAAGCAATCTGCGTTTCTTTTGAGCCTGTAAGAAAAGACGGATTACACAGTTGTGATGAATAGCCATTACCCCACCCCAGACCCCTACGGGTACGGCAAACTACCCGCCAAGTACCCGAAGTGAAGCGGTCTCCCTCAACAACGTGAGTAGGTCACTAAGCACTTCAAAATACCCGGTAGTTTGTGCACCCCACCTTAGGTCTATCCTAGGAGCAAAAACAGTAAAAAGAAATAATACAACGGTGGCTACAACCGCAACCTGGATGTGCCCCGCAAAATAATATTACAACTTATTACAATTACATCGAATGAATTAATACAATAACCCATCAGAAAACCCCGGCTAATCATCACAACAGTCCAATAGAGTTCATAATCACAAACAGTTAAAACATTACAGATATGTGCAACCCCCAGCCAACCGTCATACTAGCAGTTAGGGGAGGTTTACGAACACATAATACAGTTCACAGATATAATCAAACAAGCAAATATCGTATAATTTCGATCGATCAAACCCATTAGATTCTGCTCCAATACTTCTCTGTAAACCTGAGACCTGAGCAAAAAATAAACTATACCAGAAAAGACAAAATATCACAGAAGATGCACAAAGAAAAACTGGGCTGAATCGGCCCCAACTCGGCCGCGGATCCGCGGCGGATCGGTGGGATCGGCCGCGGTTCCGCGGATCAGTGGCCGATTCAGGAGCCCATTTTTTTATGTGTTCTTATAATTTCATGTAGGGTGTTCTGGAGGAACTTGAAAAAATTTTGGACCTCATTTTAAAATCGACAGAAACTATGTGATATCGGGGTATTTTCCGGTTCGTTTTGCGTTCAAAATTCATACGACTTTGCAAGTGAGTTAATTATTGTTTAGTGAGGCTCTGATACCACTGTAAGTCGATGTGCAACACCCCACGTGTTGCGAGGAGGCGGAAATATGAAAAACGATCTTGTTCTTGAAGCATACATCGACTAACCGAAGATCTTTGCTAAACGCTAATTAACAACTACCATAAGAGTTCTACGCTACTATGTAAAGAGATTATACCTAGTGATACGTGTCCTTCATCTTTACGATCTCTACGTCCTCCTCGACCTCCTCCAAGTGATAGATGATCCACCCGAGAACCCTAATCCAAGCTTCACCTCAAAACTAGAGGTAACTAAGTTTCTCTAGTTGCTAATTAAAGGAACTTAGATCATATAGAGTTAGGTTATGGAATGCTTAGTCTTTTCTAATCCTTGTTTTCAACTCATGAGGGGTAGGATTAGAGCTTGAAGAAAGAGTGAGCTTGAGGAGAGAGAAGGTGAACTAGAATCATGAAATGAAATTGCTTCTCACTTAATATATCAAGCATAATGAATAAATCAATAATATGAATAATAAGAGATTATTCATCATGCTTCATAAATGAATATGAGTGATTCACTATGTGAGTCATTAAGCATTTAATAATGCATTAATGACATAGTGAATCATACATAATGAGTCACAATAACATTAATGACAATGCCACCTTAACCCCTCAAGTCACCATGCTTCTAGAAACTTCCCGGAAATTACGAGAACGCCTCTCCCATCCGTGAAAACACGGAAAAAATTTAGACTGTATAAATCCAATAACCTGATACTAGAATCTGGCTTAAACCAAAGCCGTCTAGAAAAAACTATCCGAATGTCGTACGTGCATTTAAACACGTAATAGTCCGAACCCTTGTCGTAAAACCGTACGACCTCTATATGGTTTCGCCTGGAGTTGGAAAAACTCTGTGTGGGACTCTAAAGACTCGACTACTACGCTGGCAGTGGGTTTAACCACAGACCGCAAGCGGCACTAGCTGTACGTAACGGTCCCCAGGTAGATGTCGATAAGAAGGCCGATGAGAATACCCATCCGAACTCCTACTGAGCCTGTCCGTGACAATATCCGTGCAGTCCGGTCTTTTCGTCTAAGAGTATCGCATGTATGGTCTAGGGGGTGATGAAAGTCAGACCCCTAATAACCGTACAAGTCGTGCCGGCATGGCTCAAGACCATCCGAGAATCTACTGATCAGTCCATCAGTAATTCTCAATCAGCCCTGGCCAGGGACTTATGGTAATGACCAACCGATCACAGTGCGATATCAACTCCCTAGACCGGGAGAGACGAATCCCTAACAGTCGCTCACTGCCTCCACGTGGCTCGGGACTGTGCCCAACTAAAACCTGTTTGCACGACTCCTTTGAGCCGTGGTAGGGTAATAATCAAAGAACAGTGGGAACTCACACGAGACAAATGATGACTTTAAGTCAACAGACTATCTGCACACATGTCACCTGAGAACTGCTGTCTGACGTTAGGTATAATACCATCCAGTCAGTTCTCGGCGAGTCCTGTCCGGTGTACTCACATGAAATGAGCATCTGTATACAATCTTAGGTGTACATCACCAATGGCTGCGGGACCAATCCATCGCTCCTCGATAAGGTCTAGACATGTATACACTAGTCTACTCTGGAGTATCGATGTCTTGTGTCGATACTCCTGCGACCAGGGACATTTAAGGATGTGCCTATTGACTAACCAGCTCTCACAAGTATGACTGCCATCACAACGCCGGTAGTCAGGCAAACACCCTATGGGCATTATCAACATGTTTATAAATACTAAGTAAAATATAGTACATGTTTAAGATAAAGTCAAACCAAATAGCGTACTATCATTAGCAAGATTGTTATGTACATACATATCCCTAACTGTCTATACAATGAAGGCCTCTAGGGCATATATATATCCAACACTCTGGCCCCAACATACTGCTCTTACTGAGCTCTGTCCAACAAACTGCCCAACTGACGGGTGATCGACGTTTCCTCCTATATAATCCCTTGAAGGGTGTCGTCTGAATCTTCTCCTGGAAGCTGTTATTATCGGAAAACTCTATCAATGGTAAGTGGCGATCCAAACTGTCACGAAGTCTAGAACACAAGCTTGGAGCATGTCCTCAAGAATCTGAATGGTCATCTCTGATTGACCGTCGGTCTGTGGATAGAAAACTGCGCTGAATCTCAATTGGTATCTGATCAGTCGAAAATAATGTATTTTTAACACGGCAATTTCCTCATCATTTGCACTCATTTAGAAGTGTACGGTATTCATATTTTACATATTAGCAAAACTGTCGCAAAATATCAGATTGCATGTATTAGACTCTGAAACCGACATTATAAAGGAAATTGACCGCATTTCATGGTATCGCATCATCCCTATATTGCACAACACTTGTTTTGAGATCTGTGCAGGAAAATCCAGAAGAAAGGCCAAAATATACAGGGTACCGATCAAACATTACGCCAACTCAATGATTTCAATTCTGGTATCAATCCAAAGGGACAAATACAAATCAACACATCAGATGAAGCCCAATATGTTAGCACAAGACCACTGTAAAAAGCCCAAGGCCCAAGCCCCACAAAGTGCCGCGGATCCGCGGTGGGTCCAAGGAGTTGCCTCCTCAAATTAAGTACATTATCTCTCTCTCATGGTCAACACTACATCAAGACATGACAAATTCCAGAATGTTCCAGAAGCTTCCGCCAGATCAGCAAACTAGGGTTTTCTAAGCTTAATTAATCCTAGCTTAAAACCTAAGCTAGCTCCTAACAAACTCTTTCTAGAAACTCCTCAACAAACTTTTGGAGGGAATTGTAATTTCAAACCTTGACCTAGGGTTTGGGAGATCTATAAATAAGACCCTAGGCTCACTTGTAAAAGGATTATTCATTCATTAAAATTGATTGATCCATTCACTCTCTTTCTTCATCTCATTCTTCCTAAATCTCTAATTTTTCATCTTCTTCCACAAGTCTAGTGACAAGACTTGTGCGAAACCCTAACCCTAATTCCAATCAAAAGCCAAGATCCCGAGTACCCATCAAGCAAGAAGCCTTGCAACCTTTTATGAGCCGAGCCGATCTTCAACAGAGCAAGTGGTCCAAGCCGATCCGCGACTCACGGAGCCGAGCGACGCCAATTCAACAATTTAGTTCTTCCTCTTGTAGTTCTTGAGCGACTGTAATCAAATTGTTGATATAAATAAAAAGTGATATTCTTTTATCTTGTTTTCTTTAAATTCTCGCATCATGATATCTTTTCAATTCTTGAATACTTTCTGTGTGATGATGTTTGAGTAATACTCCGCTCGTCGAGGAGTCGAGACGATCAATAGTATGATGATGTAATATATCTTAAATCGATTCTTGAATCCTACGAGTTTTGTAAACCCTAGCAAGTTCAAGAATCGACGACCCAATTCGTTGCGATGCTTTCTTGATTGATATCGCTCAAGATTGGGGAGTTACGATCGTTTCTTGAAATTGTTAGAGGCTAGAATATGAATGATATCGGTGAAAGAACAAGGGTTAAACGATGAAACCCTAGTTTCATCAAGAAAGCCCTAACTCTCGTCGATCATCATCGATCTAGTATCAATCCTTCGAAGGACAAGAACACGAAATCTTGAAATTACATCACGTCTATAGATCCGATCGATTCCTACGAGCCTCATTTAGATTCTTGACATTTTGGTTGGAAATATCATCAAAACACCGATTCTTGATTTGTTTATCAGTTTCTTGATTCTTGATTAAACATCGTGACACCTGAATCAATCGATAAATTCTTGAATCATGTTTTCTTTTCTTTTCGATTAACTTTTCGATTCAAACAAATTAAATACAGAAACGAATCGCACAATCCCTGTGGACGATCCGCATTCGCTTACGATCTACAATCGACACCGTAATTGATTGCGGTCAAATATAATTCTTTGATTGTGAATTTTATTCAATATTACCGACACATAGAAACTTATTCGCTTATTTCGATTTACACAAACAAGAAATCATTACAATCAAATGAAACCGATATCGGGAATCATTTGACTATTTGATTTGATAAACCCAATCTAGAATTTTAACAAACAATCAGTATCCAAAGACTCCTAAAGTTTCTACAATAATCGGCTGCTGAACTGGGTGCCTCTATCGGACACAAACACGTCGGAACGCCATGAAGTCGCACAATCTCATCAATATATATCTGAGCATACTGAACGAATCCGAAAATGGTCCTGACTGGCTGAAGGTGATCTGCTTCCGTTAATCGGCCTACGATTACTCAAATAGTGTCATACTCTTAACTGGTCCTAGGTAGGCCCACAATAAAATCCATAGAAGTCTGTTCACGTTTCCACTCCAGAATGGCCAAAGGTTATAATTCTTCTGCTGACCCCTGATTCTTGGCCCTGACTTGCTGATAAATCAGTATCCCGAAACAAATCTATGACATCTCTCTTCATCCCTTAACATGATATCCGGACGACGTTAAACTTTTCGATCGATTCATCAAAGTCCCACGGTTTCCCCTAAGAGCTCAACACTTGAGTACAGTTTAATGATATCCAGTACATGCCACAGTACCTATGGACCAACCTTAGAAGGGCAAACCCAAACCTCACTAATGGCACCGCGGAACTGCCGCAAACCCTAAGGTTCAAAAGCGTTCCTATGGTCATTATGTCAAGTTAGGATTTCATTCTTCTGGAGAGTCCATAAAATTACTTGCATGATTTTCCGAATACGTTAAACTTGGAAAAATGGGTTTTTTGACATTCGTTCGAACTTTTTAACTTCGCTTAGCCACCATACGAATACCTGAAACAATGTTAAACTACGAATACGAAACAATCTTTATTTCCCGGACGATAAGGAATCTCGCAGTCATAATCTTTCACTAGCTCCAATCAACTGTGCAATCTCAAAATTCAGATCTTGCTTCGGATGAGAATGTACCTTAAACTCTTGTGGTCCGTGAATATCTGGCACGACTCGTCTGCAAATCTTAAGTATAAAAATCACTACGGCTATCTCTAAATCATGCATGAAATAGTTCTACTCACGCCTCTTCAACTGCCGAGAAGCATCGCCAAACTCAACAACACCGCCTGATCCTCAGTCCAAAGAAAAGAAACTCCTTTCCGGGCCAACCCGGTCAACTTACAGCTATCTGTGAAAAATTTTGTACGAACGTCAATAGTATCCATCCAAACCCAAAATGCTGCGAACCTCCCTCACTAATACAGGTCTGGGCCGGTACTGAACAGCCTCGATCTTCTTCGGTACCATACTTATACCATTTCTTGCAACTACGCGACCCAAAAGTGAACACCATCCATCCAAAAAAAATACGCTTGGATAATCTAGCAAATAGCCGGTGCTCCCTCAAAGTCTGCAACGAATTCCTCAATTACTGCCCAGGCTCCAAAAGTACACTAAGACGTCCTCCATGAATATGATGATAAACTGATCAAGATCGTCCTGGATCTTCGGTTCATCCAATTCATAAACACTGCTGGGGCATTGGTGAGTTCGAACGACATCACCAAAACTCATAACGCCCGTAACTTGTGTGGAAAGTAATCTTCGGAATAACATCTTTTCGAACCCACAACTGGTAATAGCCTGACCGCAAGTCAATCTTCGAGAAATGTCCCGCACAGTAACCCAATTCAACTGACCATAATCAATGTATCGACACAACTGCCGTCTTCCCTTCTGACGAATAGGACAGGAGCTCCCCAAGGTCAAGCACTCGGACTAACAAGCCCTTTATCCAATAATCTCGCCATTGTTCCTTCAGTTCCTTACGCTCCGCCGGGAATCAAGTCAAAGCAGCACTCAATATCGCACTCTGGCGACAAACTAAGCAGCTTGTCTCGAAAGACATCTGGAAACTTTCTCACAATCAGGATCCGGTCAAACGGGACCTCTGCGGCTCTAACATCACAACATACGCCATGAAACCCTGACGTCCATTCCTCAAGAACGGAGTAGCGCGGAGAAAAGAAATCAAATCGAGAAGGGTGGCGCTACAGTCTCCCTGCATAACAAGAATTGGCTCACTCAGACAACTAAACCTGACTGCCTTCATACGGCAGTCCCTGGACGCACAACACGTGGCTAACCACTCTATGCTCAGAAGGACTTCGAAGGCAAACATATCGGAAAGAATCAAATAGACAAAAGAATCTTTATCTCCGATGCAAACAAATCACAAACGAACAATATATCGAGTGGCCAAAAGATTAGCCTGTCACAACAGCATCTATCTAACCGCCACTAAGCTGGCATACTGGTACAATTCCGCTTTGGTCCAGAACGACTGAAGTGTCAAAAATATGCTCCATCAACAGTAAGGTTGCATCCATCGCGGCTGCATAAGTGTCAAAATGCTGGGTGCCTATAGTAAGCAATAACTGTACGTCCAATCTCCACGAGGTAAGGAGCATATCGAACCATCACGAAATCTGGATGTCGTACTCGGACACTGCCATCCCTGAAGTCTTACGCAAAGGCTCGAAACTACGAGCTCGGACATTTCGAACGCTCTCAAAAAGGAAACGAGCAAGAATTACAGCTATGAACTCATCCCAAATCATAGGAAGTAAATTTGCAGCTCGGCCTCTCTCGACTGACTCGCACCACGTCTGAGGAAGACCTCCAGACGAAAACTTGCAAACTCAACCCATATCTTGTCAGAACATCTCTGTGAACGATAATTCCAGCCATCCTGTCGAGAATTGTCTACGTATCCTCCGCTGCATCCGTGCCGGTGAAAACTGGAGGCTTCAACCTCAAAAACTCTTGTAAGGATAAAGAAATAAACTTTGTAATAACAGAAACAGCTGCCTGTGCAGCAGGTACAAACACAGTCCCTGTAATAGGAGGGACATCATCGGCTCTCGGAGCTCGGCTAGCCTCAACTAACAATCCACCCATCTGTCGCATGTCCTGAATACTCGACTTCGGCCTAGCCATCCGTCCTGGAAAATGGCGGACCACTCTGTCCCTGAGGGGTAGGCGTACCGCCCTGATCGGTCCTTATCTCAAATGAGCCCACTCTGACATCATCTCCGGCAGCAGCCCTCGTAGTCTCCGATGGCATAGTGGCTGGAATGAGGAACAGGATCGATAGGAACATTACAATCAAATCAAAAGATTTCCGGAATCAAGGAGGGAAATACAAGCAAATATATATGCTAAGGTCACTTAGGCGGAGCACCGTATCGTAAGTATGCCGTGGAACATACCCACGCTACGCCACTCTGCTTAAGTCACATACTCCATCTATTAAGGGTCATCCTACACTCAGAAAGGTAAAACCCTACGCTCTGATACCAACTTTGTCATGACCCGAAGGTACGGAACGTGGCTGGCACTTAAATTACGAAACGTCTAAAAGCGTAACATAATCTAAGCCAAAGCCCAGAAATCTAAACCAAAATTTTAAGTAGAGTGAAGGAAAATTTGATAAAAGAAAACGATTTTAACCAAAACAACTCGCATTAAATATTTTATTAAAGCAACAAACTTTCCAGAAAATTTCGGTAGAGTCTCCTTTGTTAATACTGGCCCCGAAACAGGTACAAACAAGTGAATAAACAAATAAATCATAAATAAGGCATCCCCAAGTGGGAGCTAGTTTTTCGCCAAAGGCGGATCACAACCACATATAATATATATCATCAATACCAAAATAAGCATGTAAAAGCACGAAAGTTAGAAAACAACGCGTCGGCTCAAGTGAGCATCAACACCAAACCATAAATACAAGTCTCACAAATCTCACTGTCTAGTCCAGTATACAAGAGTGGATGGAGTATACTAGATACAAAATAAAAATACACGGTGGGAGAAAAAGAAAATCCTCCAAAACCCACCTGTGAGCAAACTGCAAGCCGAAGCAAAGAAGCGAAAAAGAATATACACCCGTCGCTACTTGCGCTGACGAGTCCGACCTGCAAGATACTGTGGCACAATGGGGGGTGAATTGCCAACTCGTGAGTAGTAAGTAACATCTAATAAGGCTATCGTAAGCATGCACGCAAATGTGTCACAATCTACATATTCCGATATGATACGATGCACTAGTATGTATGCAATATGAATGCATAATCAAAACGAAACCTGAATATATTTGGTATGAGAAAATCTGTATTCTTATCTTCGTAAAACTTTTGTAAAATCACTGAGGTATCATCAATGAAATCATCGGAAATCCGTGTCAAGTATCGACACAGATACAAATATCACAATGTCTCAATGTACCAATATCTCAATGTCTCAATATCTCAATGTCTTAATATATCAATATCTCAATGTCTCAATATCTCAATGTCTCAATATCTCGGGCTCCATCATTCCGGATCGGCCCATATCATCAAATGTCACGACTACGACGGTATCCTCCGGATATCCGTCGTGCCAGACATCACCGGTAGGTAGTCTTTCCCTGCCAGGCCCATCGTCTACAACTCGAGCTTCTTGCCCCGGGGTACCGTACCGGGCCCACCATGTACCCGAAACGGTTCATCCTACTCCTTGAATCGGGTCTCAAAATCCAACAGCAATCATGAAAACTCATGGTGGATGACCAATACATCACGAGAAAAAACCGCATCTTGCATTTTAAAATGATGATAATAAGTTTTTTATAAAATTCTTGCGGTTTTTCCCAAAATCCAGAAAATCTCATAAATGCTGAAATCCTCAAGAAGAATCACAATATATAAATATACCGGTGATGATGGAAATCTATGATACGGTAGTATATACCATACGAAATACGGCCAGAAGCTATGCATGAATCATGATGCAATGAGGTATGTATACATGATTAACAATCCTACTAATCCATCTTAATGAAATGAATATGCAAGGATAAAACTACGGATTATATACGATGCAAATGTACGAATATCAGTTCTACAGTGTTCGTGATATAGCAATTACCAATGGCGTGTGTGCTTGCATAAATAGTGCGCGTGTGGCATAAACCAATGGTAATGGTACAAGTGTCCTATGAGATAATATCACACACACACACACACACACACAGATATATATATATATATATTTACACACACACACACATATATATATACAACGATGCGATGCAATAAGATGGCTAACTAGGAAGCTACGCATATAAAGTAAATACTATAAGTAATACTAAACCGTCAGGTGCCTCGTGCCATCCAGACGATCCCCCCATAGATGTATACATCTACTCACCGGGACGTCTCGGCTAAACTGATCCGATCTCCGTCTATCTTTTCGCTCCGCGTATGACACATCTGCACCCGACCCTAGGATCGCACACAAGCAATAAAAAAAGATAAATATACGAATAGTCGCGGAACAAACGACACAATTCAGTCGCACGCACAAACTTGGTGCACAGAACGCGCCCGCGACAATGCCACAAACTACAACTAGGGTCGCTAAACATGATAACTACCGAGTCTAAAACTCAATCGTACCAATTCCGCATTCATAGCCCATTAAATATTATAGGAATTAGGTTGTAGGTCATTAAAATTTCAATTAAATTTAAATAGGTTAATTTCCAAAAACCTAGTAAGTATCCATTTTCCATTTTTGTTCAATTCTAGATGTTTTAGTAAATCTAGTAGCCACAATAATCTGTTAATAACTCAATTAAGACACACAAACCCTCACTAGAATTTTATCTCACCTATTTATATTATTTATAAAAACCTAGTTTGCAAAAATCCTAATTAGGACAATTTAAATGCAACAATTTACAAATTAGCAACTAGATTACGTTTTCCATGTCTTAGCATATTAAACTATACCATGTAATCATAAACAATTTATAAAACCCTAACTTTATTTAAAAACCCTTTCTTGAATTTTAAATCTTAAAATTAAAACCATGATTAAACTCCTAATTAGGCTAGATTAAGATAATTTAGCAACAATTTAAACATGAGTTAGGATTATACCTCAAAGATCTTGAGATCAACATGCAACTTGTCTCCAAAATGCTAACTTTTTCTCCAAGATCCATGCTAGATTGGCCAAGGAAAATTGGTTAAAGGTTAAATGAAGGATTTTTGAGACTTTTGCATTGATTTTTGATGAATTTTGGAGAATTTTCTTGAAGAGAATGAGGTAAGAAATGAGAAGGGCTGCCAAGGGGAAGGGCTCGGCCATGAGCAAATCAGTGAAGAGAGAGAGAAAAAGATGTGAGGAGTTGTGTAGAATTTTCCAAGAAAAACCCCTCATGCTTCTTTCTTTATTATTTATTTTCATTTTTAATTCTCTTTCAATTTAACTTTGAAGTGGGGACAAGGAAAAAAGGGGGCAGCATGTGGTTTCGGCCATGTCTTCAAGGAAGAAAGAGAGAGAGATAGAAAAGTGTGGACATTGGTAGAAAGATCCAAATTTATACCTCTTTTAGTTCTTTTCATTAATTATTAAATTTTCTTTTATTTTGTTTAATTTTTCCCTACTAGAATTTTCTAGAACTTTGAAGACATTATGAGAACAAGTGAACATATTAAAACTTGATATATTATTGCCATGGTTCACTAATGAATGATTAACCCATTCTCATTTGTAATTTTCACTATTTTTAATGTATAGTTGAAAGCTTAAAATAATATTCAAAACAATTAATTAAGAAAAATATTTAATTAACTATCAATTTATAAGTGACCAAATAAAAATCAAATACTAGCAATTACATAGTTAAAATAGGTGTATTTAAGTCTATAATGAAAATTAATTGTAGTTAAGTTTTACTGAAATTATGATTTATTTTACCGATTATCAGAAAATTCATCTAAAAGATTTTATTTATTTATTTATTTATTTTTAAAACGTTAAAATCTTCCCCCCTTAATGAAATTCGGTCCCCGAATTTAAATCTAACTACGTGTACCCTCGAAGAGATGGGAATAGTTCTCTCTCATCTCATCCCCAGCTCCCTACGAGACCTTTTCGCCGCTCGGCCCACGCCAAAGAACAATTACGGACGGTATGTCCTCGGACCTCGGTTTCATCTCCAGCCGATCTAGAATGACTATCGGCCGCTCTTGCGAAAGAAAGATTGCACTCCAGCTGGATCATCTGATGCCATATCGCATAAGAGGGGTCATGAAGCTACTTGCGGAGCGTCGATAAATAAATACGGATGTACATCTGGAAAGCTGGGTGGAAGAGCCAAATGATAACCAATTGTGCTGTTATGCTCGAAAATCTCTAAGGGACCCACATATCAAAAACTAAGCCTTCTTTTCCTCATGAATCTCAATCTGCCCTTCATCGGAGAAACCTTAAGAAACATGATTTCCATCGGCGAACTCAAGTTGCAATGACGTCCATCCACATAAGATTTCTTCCCGTTCTGGGCCGCTCTCAACCTATCCTAAATCACTGAATCCTTTCTTTCGTTTCTTACACCATTTGTGGTCCCAACATACTGCTCTTACTGAGCTCTATCTAACAAACTGCCCAATTGATGGGTGATCGACGTTTCCTCCTATATAATCCCTTGAAGGGTGCCGTCTGAATCTTCTCCTGGAAGCTGTTATTATTGAAAAACTCTATCAATGGTAAGTAGCGTTCCCAACTGTCACGAAGTCTAGAACGCAAGCTCGGAGCATGTCCTCAAGAATCTGAATGGTCTTCTCTGATTGACCGTCGGTTTGTGGATAGAAAACTGCGCTGAATCTCAATTGGTATCCAAAGTCTCCTAAAGTTTCTACAATAATCGGCTGGTGAACTGGGTGCCTCTGTCGGACACAAACACGTCGGAACACCATGAAGTCGCACAATCTCATCAATATATATCTGAGCATACTGAACGAATCAGAAAATGGTCCTGACTGGCTGAAGGTGATCTGCTTCCGTTAATCGGCCTACGATTACTCAAATAGTGTCATACTCATAACTGGTCCTAGGTAGGCCCACAATAAAATCCATAGAAGTCTGTTCCCGTTTCCACTCCAGAATGGCCAAAGGTTATAATTCTCCTGCTGACCTCTGATTCTCGGCCCTGACTTGCTGATAAATCGGTATCCCGAAACAAATCTATACATCTCTCTTCATCCCTTAACATGATATCCGGACGACGTTAAACTTTTCGATCGATTCATCAAAGTCCCACAGTTTTCCCTAAGAGCTCAACACTTGAGTACAGTTTAATGATATCCAGTACATGCCACAGTACCTATGGACCAGCCGTAGAAGAGCAAACCCAAGCCTCACTAATGGCACCGCGGAACTGCCGCAAACCCTAAGGTTCAAAAGCGTTCCCATAGTCATTATGTCGAGTTAGGATTTTATTCTTCTAGAGGGTCCATAGAATTACTTGCATGATTTTCCGAATACCTTAAACTTGGAAAAATGAGTTTTTTGACATTCGTTCGAACTTTTTAACTTCGCTTAGCCACCATGCGAATACCTGAAACAATGATAAACTACGAATACGAAACAATCTTTATTTCCTGGACGATAAGGAATCTCGCAGTCATAATCTTTCACTAGCTCCATTCAACCGTGCTATCTCAAAATTCAGATCTCCCTTCGGATGAGAATGTACCTTAAACTCTTGTGGTCCGTGAATATCTGGCACGACTCGTCTGCAAATCTTAAGTATAAAAATCACTGCGGCTATCTCTAAATCATGCATGAAATACTTCTACTCACGCCTCTTCAACTGCCGAGAAGCATCGCCAAACTCAACAACACCGCCTGATCCTCAGTCCAAAGAAAAGAAACTCCTTTTCGTGCCAACCCGGTCAACTTGCAGCTATCTGGGAAAAATTTTGTACGAACGTCAATAGCATCCGTCCAAACCCAAAATACTGCGAACCTCCCTCACTAATACAGGTCTGGGCCAGTGCTGAACAGCCTCAATCTTCTTCGGTTCCATACTTATACCATTTCTTGCAACTACGCGACCCAAAAGTGAACACCATCCATCCAAAAAAAACACGCTTGGATAATCTAGCAAATAGCCGGTACTCCCTCAAAGTCTGCAACGAATTCCTCAATTACTGCCCAAGCTCCAAAAGTACACTAAGACGTCCTCCATGAACATGATGATAAACTGATCAAGATCGGCCTGGATCTTCGGTTCATCCAATTCATAAACACTGCTGTGGCATTGGTGAGTTCGAACGACATCACCAAAACTCATAACGCCCGTAACTTGTGTGGAAAGTAATCTTCGGAATATCATCTTTTCGAACCCACAACTAGTAATAGCCTGACCGCAAGTCAATCTTCGAGAAATGTCCCGCACAGTAACCCAATTCAACCGACCATAATCAATTTATCGACACAACTGCCGTCTTCCCGTCTGACGAACGGGACGGGAGCTCTCCAAGGTGACGCGCTCGGACTAACAAGCCCTTTATCCAATAATCTCGCCACTGTTCCTTCAGTTCTTTACGCTCCGCCGGGAATCAAGTCAAAGCAGCACTCAATATCACACTCTGGCGACAAACCAAGCAGCTTGTCTGGAAAGACATCTGGAAACTTTCTCACAATCGGGATCCGGTCCAACGGGACCTCTGCGGCTCTAACATCACAACATACGCCATGAATCCCTGACGTCCATTCCTCAAGAACGGAATAGCACGAAGAAAAGAAACCAAATCGGGAAGGGTGGCGCTACAGTCTCCCTGCATAACAAGAATTGGCTCACTCAGACAACTAAACCTAACTGCCTTCATACGGTAGTCCCCGGACGCACAACACGTGGCTAACCACTCCATGCTCAGAAGGACTTCGAAGGCAAACATATCGGAAAGAATCAAATTGACAAAAGAATCTTTATCTCCGATGCAAATGAATCACAAACGAATAATATACCGAGTGTCCAAAAGATTAGCCTGTCACAACGGCGTCTATATAACCGCCACTAAGCTGGCATACTGGTACAATTCCGCTTTGGTCCAGAACGATTGAAGTGTCCGAAATGCGCTCCATCAACAGTAAGGTTGCATCCATCGCGGCTGTATAAGTGTCAAAATGCTGGGTGACTATAGTAAGCAATAACTGTACGTCCAATATCCACGAGGTAAGGAGCATATCGAACCATCACAAAATTTGGATGTCGTACTCGGACACTGCCATCCCTGAAGTCTTACGCAAAGGCTCGAAACTACGAGCTCGGACATTTCGAACGCTTTCAAAAAGGAAACGAGCAAGAATTACAGCTATGAACTCATCCCAAATCATAGGAAGTAAATTTGCAGCTCGGCCTCTCTCGACTGACTCGCACCACGTCTGAGGAAGACCTCTAGACGAAAACTTGCAAACTCAACCCATATCTTGTCAGAACATCTCTGTGAACGACAGTTCCAGCCATCCTGTCGAGAATTGTCTACGTATCCTCCGCTGCATCCGTGCCGGTGAAAACTGGAGGCTTCAGCCTCAAAAACTCTTGTAAGGATATAGAAATAAACTTTGTAATAACAGAAACAGCTGCCTGTGCAGCAGGTACAAACACAGTCCCTGAAATAGGAGGAACATCATCGGCTCTCGGAGCTCGGCTAGCCTCAACTAACAATCCACCCATCTGTCACATGTCCTGAATACTCGACTTCAGCCTAGCCATCCGTCCTGGAAAATGGCGGACCATTCTGTCCCTGAGGGGTAGGCGTACCGCCCTGATCGGTCCTCATCTCAAATGAGCCCACTCTAACATCATCTCCTGTGGCAGCCCTCTATCCCTCGTAGTCTCCGATGGCATAGTGGCTGAAACGAGGAACGGGATCGATAGGAACATTGCAATCAAATCAAAAGATTTCCGGAATCAAGGAGGGAAATACAAGCAAATATATATATCCTAAGGTTACTTAGGAGGAACACCGTATCGTAAGTATGCCGCGAAACATACCCACGCTACGCCACTCTGCTTAAGTCATATACTCCATCTACTAAGGGTCATCCTACACTCAGAAAGGTAAAACCCTACGCTCTGATACCAACTTTGTCACGACCCGAAGGTACGGAACGTGACTGGCACTTAAATTACGAAACTTCTAAAGGCGTAACATATTCTACGTAAACCAAAGCCCAGAAATCTAAACCAAAATTATAAGTAAAGTGAAGGAAAACTTGATAAAAGAAAACGATTTTAACCAAAACAACTCGCATTAAACATTTTATTAAAGCAACATATTTTCCAGAAAATTTCGGTAGAGTCTCCTTTGTTAATATTGGCCCCGAAACGGGTACAAACTAGTGAATATACAAATAAATCATGAATAAGGCATCTCCAAGCGGGAGCTAGCTTTTGGCCAAAGGCGGATCACAACCACATATAATATATATCATCAATACCAAAATAAGCATGTAAAAGCACGAAAGTTAGAAAACAACACGTCGGTTCAAGTGAGAATCGACACCAAACCACAAATACAAGTCTCACAAATCTCACTGTCTAGTCCAGTATACAAGAGTAGATGGAGTATACTAGATAAAAAATAAAAATACACGATGGGAGCAAAAGCAAATCCTCCAAAACCCACCTGTGAGCAAACTGCAAGCCGAAGCAAAGAAGCGAAAAAGAAGATACACCCGCCACTACTGCGCTGACGGGTCCGACCTGCAAGATACTGTGGCACAACGGGGGGTGAGTTGCCAACTCGTGAGTAGTAAGTAATATCTAATAAGGCTATCGTAAGCATGCACGCAAATGCGTCACAACCTACATATTCCGATTTGATGCGATGCACTAGTATGTATGCAATATGAATGCATAATCAAAACGAAACCTGAATATATTTGGTATGAGAAAATCTGTATTCTTATCTTCGTAAAACTTTTGTAAAATCACTGAGGTGTCATCAATGAAATCATCAGAAATCCGTGTCAAGCATCGACACAAATACGAATATCACAATGTCTCAATGTATCAATATCTCAATGTCTCAATATCTCAATGTCTCAATATATCAATATCTCAATGTCTCAATATCTCGGGCTCCGTCAGTCCGGATCGGCCCATATCATCAAATGTCACGACTACGACGGTATCTTCCGGATATCCGCCGTGCCAGACATCACCGGTAGGTAGTGTTCCCCTGCCAGGCTCATCGTCTACAACTCGAGCTTCTTGCCCCGGGGTACCATACCGGGCCCACCATGTACCCGAAACGGTTCAGCCTACTCCTCGAATCGGGTCTCGAAATCCAACAGCAATCATGAAAACTCATGGTGGACGACCTATACATCACGAGAAAACCGCATCTTGCATTTTAAAATGATGATAATAAGTTTTTTATAAAATTCTTGCGGTTTCCCCCCAAAATCCAGAGAATCTCATAAATGCTGAAATCTTCAAGAAGAATCACAATATATAAATATGCCGATGATGACGGAAATCTATGATACGGTAGTATATACCATACGAAATACGGCCAGAAGCTATGCATAAATCATGATGCAATGTGGTATGTATACATGATTAACAATCCTACTAATCCATCTTAATGAAATGAATATGCAAGTATAAAACTACGGATTATATACAATGCAAATGTACGAATATCAGTTCCAAGCAAGTTCTATAGTGTTCGTGATATAGTAATTACCAATGGTGTGTGTGCTTGCATAAATAGTGCGTGTGCGGCATAAACCAATGGTAATGGTGCAAGTGTCCTATGAGATAATATCACACACACACACACACACACACACACACATATATATATATATTTACATACACACACACACACACACACACACACACACACACACACACACACACAACGATGCGATGCAATGAGATGGCTAACTAGAAAGCTACGCATATAAAGTAAATACTATAAGTAATAGTAAACCGCGGGCGCCTCGCGCCATCCAGACGATCCCACCATAGATGTATACATCTACTCACCGGGACGTTTCGGCTAAACTGATTCGATCTCCGTCTGTCTTTCCGCGCCGCGTATGACACCTCTTCACCCGACCCTAAGATCGCACACAAGCAATAAAAAGGATAAATATACGAATAGTCATGGAACAAACGACACAATTCAGTCACGCGCATAAACTTGGTGCACAGAACGCGCCCGCGACAACGTCACAAACTACAATTAGGGTCGCTAAACGTGATAACTACCGAGTCTAAAACTCAATCGTACCAATTGCGCATTCATAACCCATTAAATATTATAGGAATTAGGTTGTAGGTCATTAAAATTTCAATTAAATTTAAATCGGTTAATTTCCAAAAACCTACACTACTACAAATAAGGGTTGCCCCTACGGATTTATCGGTAGGGGCAAACCACTGCCCCTACGGATATATACGTAGGGGCGAAAAAAGACCCCGTAGGTACAAAGGCCGCAGGTGCAAGTTGAGGCCCTGAACTTGCCCCTACGGGCAAATTCAAGTCCCTACGGATATCTCTGTAGGTGCTATAGCCCCTACGGAGTACTCCGTAGGGGTAATCAAATCATATATGTAATTTATTTTTTTGAATATATTGTATATACCTACGGATAAATCCGTAGGTCCTTGTTCTACCCCTACGGATGTATCCGTAGGGGATAGAAAGTGGCCCCTACGGATAAGTCCGTAGGGGCACTCCCAACACCCTGCACTGAGATCAGGGGGGAAATATCAGGAAATCTGATATTTTGCCCCTACGGATAAATTCGTAGGGGCTAAAGAGTGGCCCCTACGGATATATCCGTAGGGGCACTCCCAACACCCTGCACTGATATCAGGTGGGAAAATATCAGGTTTCCTGATAGTTTGCCCCTACGGTTAACTCCGTAGGGGCAACATATATACCTACGGCGTAATCCGTAGGTACATATTGTCTGTATTTTTTTTTTAAAAATAGGCTGCTAGATTTTTTCCCGCCCTGTGCACAATACTATATACATTACTATATACATCAATCAAATCATATATTGCAGTATTCATAATCACATCTCACGCATATATATAATATACAAAAGAAACCCAAAAACTGAATATGATATAAATACAAACCAATATCAATATCGTTTCAAAATGTAGTACAATGTGATATAAATACATGTTTCAAAAAATAAGAACCAAAAAGCTACCCTAGTTCGGTCCAGCTCCACCTCCGAATAACGTTAGAATAACGCGCGCCTGCTCCTCGGTCAATACACTCTGCAATGCTACATATAAAGGAGTCTGAGCGGCATGTGGAGCTGGCGATGTGGTCTGCGCAGCCGCCGTCGAGGTAGTCGCTTGCGGAGCCGCGGCTGCGGGAGTCTGAGTGGGCGGTGGAGCTACAGGAGCTGTCTGCGGAACCGCAGCCGATGTAGTGGCTTGCGGAGCCGCAGCCGAAGGAGATGCATGTGGAGGCTCGGCCGATCTACCCTGTCGCGTCTGGACATAACGTGTGTAAGAAGCGTGTAAGAACTGTGTATTATTCGAATTCGTTTCATTATTAAGTTATTTCGAAACCCTGTTTGGATATCTAGTTTGGAAAAGCGTTGTTTATTTTAATTACATATGTATGTATGATTAATCAAACTTAAGTCTAAAACCAAATAAGCTCAAGCTACGTACTAATTATGGATATGTTGATATGTATATAATATGAAATGATATTTTACTATAAAGTAGTATACATAACAGCATCTCCTTCAACTCCTGAACGGTGGCCCTCAAGCTATCCAGTTCCTGATGGACATGCCGGTCACTGGAGACGGAGGAAGTAACCGCCGGGGTGGAGTCCAACCTCATATGGGCCCTGCTAGGGCCCAATCCCCGGCCTCTCTCCCAACCTCCGTGGTGCCCTCCGTGTGCGGCGTCCAGAACTGGGGTCAGCAGCCTCGGATCGTTCTGTCCGGTAAAATCGATCCCCGAGGCCTGGGCCTGCTCAACCACCCGCTCCTACACCCACATTAAGCAGTAAAGTATAAGTATAAAATTTAAACTTGAACCTTCCAAAACTAAAATTTCAAATTTGGGTAGAAAAAATATTAACACTTACGCAGTACTCCTGGGTAGCGACGTCGGGACATCGAAGCTCGCCCGTGGCGGGATCTGTCGAGGTGCCGTGGACGGCAAGATATGCAAACAGCACGCTCGGTGTACCACCTGACGCCAAGGTCCGAGATGTCTGCAATATTAGAAAGTAACTCTTAATATTAGAAATATTAGAGAATAACTCTTAATATTGCAGAATATTAGAGAATAACTCTTAATTTACCGATAACTCCATGGCTCGAGTAATGTTCCTCGAGCCACCTGTGTAAGTGAGGCGACCCCTCTTCGCCGACTTCCTGTTCTCCGTATTCTGAGCGGCCTGTTTCTGCACAACGCATTAACATTTAGTTTTCTAATTAAGAAACACAAAGAAATAAATTATATCATAAATAATGAATTAAATTTAAAATACATACTTGTTTGCGTTCGGAGTCGAAATAAGCGCACAATAGAGGCCATGTCTCTACGTCGACTCTCGCAAACGCCGGAGTAAATAGGAGGGCCGCTCTCTCTGCCTCGGGGGTCGCTATCCACAGGGAGTAGCAGTCGGCCTTCAGCTCATTCCTGTTGTATCGGACCTTGGCCTGCATGTTCTTCATCAGGCCATTGTACAGAGCATGAAGGTCGAGCACCCTCCCCGGGTGATCAGGGTCGGCTACAGGCTGAAAATCGTAATCCAACTGAAAATACAAAAAAAAAACATTGTTATTAGATTGCAAGTGTTAATAATAAATATATTGGATAGATCAAATGAAAATATATATTAATACATACCCGAGCCTGATCAAAGAAGAGGGCGAATGAGCGCTGGTGCTGCTCGCCCCACTCAACGTGAAGTGGATAGTTCTTCACGATCCGGCTCTCGTCCCCCAAATACCAGCCGAACCTCTCGGCATGAGGACCGGTATAGCGATAGTCAAGGGTAAAAAATAGGGGGAATGCTGCCTCCCCCCTAGCTCTATCAGGCCTCAGCCTATGGGACTGATTCGGGCCTCGAGTCCCCCTCTGGGGATGGAGAGGCCCTGCGTCTGCACGAAATATCAAGACAATCAATAATAAGACAAAGTTGTATTAAGAAATCAAGGTTAAACAAAAATTCAAGTGTGATATATACATCCGGTGAATAGCGCACGAGCCTGGGCCCGAGCAGCAGCACGAGCGGGACGATAGTTCCTCCGGTGAGGAACAACCGGGGTCCCGGACGCATCCCCTCCAACTATAAAATAAACATCGACGCTAAATCTCCATGAAGTTCATATTTATTCTATAGAGCATATGTAAAATAAATAAATATTTTAAATTTATTCATACTAACCTGCAAACGATGCGGAGGGTATGGAAGCGGCAGGAGTGGCCCCTGTGGAAGGTGTGGACGCACCACCTATAATTAGACAATTAAAAATAGATTTTATAAGTAATTGCAAAAAGAATGTGTAGATCAATAATATAACGTTCTAAATCAATATGCATGCACTATAGGACATATAAACATACCCGCAGGTGCGGTGGTGTCACCACCTACAGCTAGACAATAATAAAAATTGCTAAGTAAGAGCAAAAGGAATGTGTATATTTATGATATAGAATTCTAAATCAATATACATATACTATATGATATATAAACATACCTGGAGGAGCGGGGGTGGCCTCTGTCCCAGATGTGGACGCAGGACCAACAACTAGACAATTAAAAATAGATTTTATAAGTAATTGCAAAAAGAATGTGTAGATCAATAATATAACGTTCTAAATCAATATGCATGCACTATAGGACATATAAACATACCCGCAGGTGCGGTGGTGTCACCACCTACAGCTAGACAATAATAAAAATTGCTAAGTAAGAGCAAAAGGAATGTGTATATTTATGATATAGCATTCTAAATCAATATACATACACTATATGATATATAATCATACCTGGAGGAGCGGGGGTGGCCTCTGTCCCAGATGTGGACGCAGGACCAACAACTAGACAATCAAACATTGACAATATAAGTAATTTTGACATAAACATGCATGAATATCTGTAATATTACATTGAAAATGGATATGCGTGCAGTATACCTGGAGGTGTGGCAAAATCCACACGGAAGGAGGCATCCGAAGGGGTCTCCGATCTGGGTGCAAGACCGGCCCTCTGAAGCTCCCTACGGAGCTCTCCGGGCGGCAGAACCGCTCTGCCTCTGCCTCTGCCGCGGCTGGAGCTCCTGCCGCCCCTTGCTGCTCCCGACATCGTCATCAAATCTAGATAAACGGTTCGTGGACGCATTAGACAATCATTAAAAGTATTGACTATATATGATCTAGAGCGTAAAATGTGAAGTAATAATATAACATTACTGATAACCTTTTTCTTTTCGTGGGCGCATCATACATATCTACTTGGATTTCATCGTCGATGTCATTTCTAACCCACGTAACTTCATGATCGGTCGAAGACAACCCGTCCTTCGAAACAGACGGTCGAAGCACTTTAAGCCTTCTCTCTTCTTCGTCCTCATCGCTGTCCTCGTATTCTGGGACATCGTAGACATCTCTAGGTTTCCATCGGCATACAACACTCCACCCCGGATGCTTCAAACACTGTGAGTAGTATACTTGGAACGCTTGGTTCGGAAAGATAAACGGATCGTCCTGACCGTAAAATCGAAGTGTGTTCACACTGGTCAATCCATATTCATCTTTCCAAGTCCCAAGACTGCTTCTCCACCTGTCTGTATCGGTTCGCGGATCGTACCAAGTACAGTGGAATATATAAAAGGGTTCTGATCGTCCGGGATAGTGGATGCCGAGTATACAATTTAAGTACCCATAGTAAATCACACCGTCCGATCCTACCGTCGCAATCCCACTATTCTGAGTGATTCTAGATGTTTCTATGTCCTTAACTTCGAATTTGTATCCAAGGATACCAAATCCTTTGTAATATGCAACCTCCATACTAGGAAATTGAGCTAAACATCTTGAATCACTCTCAAATGATGCAGACAAGTTCGGATCGTGGATCTAACAAAACAAATTTTACGATAAATACATAACGATACAAGTTTAGATTAAAACTGATAGCAATAAAATGTAATTCGAATAACTTACATGCTCTGTGACCCAATCACAAAAATTATCCTGATGGTATTTTTCCAAACGCTCTTCGTTCCAATCAGGATGCCCCTCACGTACCTCGTTAAAATGAGTTCTGTTTTCGACAAATAATTGTGACATTAATATTATGTCATTTCATACACACACAAACACAGATATAACAATTAATCCAAAAGAACTTACTCTCTAATTTGTTCAAGACATGCGCAATTAAGCAAGATAAACCGGTATATCTTGTTGATAAACATAGTGTCTACCCTCTTATACTCGGCTTTACCATATGGCCCGTCTTGAATTCTTCGTGGTCGGTTAAGCCTTGTCTCAATGTTCTCGTCCAGATAGCGGGAACAAAATGTGGTTGCTTCATCAAGAAGATAACCTTGCATGATAGAACCCTCTGGTCGATTTTTATTGCGTATATACTTATTAAGAGTGTAAAGGTACCTAATGAGAATATGTTGAATAAATAAACACGGGCATACAGGACAAAAATAAATTTATAAATTGCGCGAAACGAAAAATTACACGTACCTCTCGACGGGATACATCCATCGATATTGTACCGGTCCGGCTAACTTCGCCTCAGTTGCAAGATGAACCGTCAAGTGTATTATGATATCGAAGAATGACGGTGGGAAAATACGCTCAAACTTGCAAAGTATCAACGCAATAGAATTTTCTAGTTTATCCAGCGTCGCAACCTCCAGTGTTTTAGCACACAACTCCCTGAAAAAACAACATAGGTCGTTGATTACTAGACCAACCGAGTCGGGGAGAGAAGTCCTGAGGGCTAATGGAAGAAGGTGCTCCACGATAACATGGTGATCATGACTTTTCAGCCCATCGATCTTGCCCTTCACAATTTTTATTTTCTTGCTGAATGATCCTGAGAAACCTGTGGGGACTTTCAAATCATGCAACACCTGCAGGAATCTTTTCTTCTCCGGTTGTGACATATGATATGCGGCATTGGGAAGTACAAACTTGCCCGGTTTACCCGCTACCGGTTTAGGGTGCAGTTCACTTCTTATTCCCCACTCTTGTAGATCCATCCAGGCATTCATGTTGTCTTTCGATTTCCCGTCTTTACACAGAAGCAAGTTAAGTATGTGCTCTGATACTCCCTTCTCTATATGCATGACGTCCAGACAATGACGCACTGAATTTGTAGACCAGTACGGAAGCTCGAAGAAAATGCTTAACTTGTTCCAATATTGTGGTTTGACCTGTCTCGTCGGATCCATCCTGAAGGTCACGTTATTGTAACCATCCCATTTAGCAGTCACGTCCTCTCCGGACAATGGGGATGGAGGCCCAAGAAGCTCCTGATGACCATCAAAGTGAACCGTGTCTAACCTATAGGGGTGGTCTGGAGGCAGAAAACGTCGATGGCCGCAATAACAAACCTTCCTGCTAAAATTCAAAAATTTTGATGTTGTGTGTTCATGGCAATGAGGACATGCTTTGTGACCATGTACGGACCAACCTGATAGCATTCCATACGCAGGAAAGTCATTAATTGTCCACATTAAAGCCGTACGCAGTATAAAGGTTGTATTTGTGTTTGAATCATATGTCTCTACACCATCAATGAACAAAGTTTTCAGCTCCTCGATCAGAGGTCAGAGATAGACGTCGATATTGTTCCCCGGTGAGTTTGGTCCGTCGATAAGAAGAGGCATCATAAAGTATGATTGGTCCATAGCCAACCAAGGCGGCAGATTATAAATTATCATTACAACGGGCCATGTACTGTGACTTCCAGCCATATAGTTGAATGGACAGAAGCCATCGGCAGCCAGTCCGAGCCGGACATTGTGAGGATCGCTACTGAATATTGCGTGCCTCCTATCGAAATCCTTCCATGCCGGTGAATCTCTTGGATGGCTCATTTTTCCATTTTCGCTTGGAGGAGCACGGTGATGCCAAATCATTGCCTCGGCTGTTTTCTTGCACCTGAATAGCCTCTGTAGCCTCTGTGTTATGGGAAAATATCGTGCTATCTTCACAGGTATATCAGGCTTCTTATCAGAATCTTTCGGCTTATACCTGGCCTCTCCGCATGTTGGACACTCTTTCAAATCTGAATTCTCTTTCCGGTACAACACGCAATTTTTAGGACATGCTTGAATCTTCTCGCACTTTAGACCCAAATCAGACATCATTTTCTGGCCTTCGTACCAGCTTTCGGGCACATTATTTCCCGGAGGCATAGAATCTTTCAAGAACGAAAGAAGCATTGTGAATGACTTGTTGCTCCATCCATTTAGGCACTTAATTTGGAAAAGTTGGACGAACTATGAGAGGGTGGAATACTTCGCATTCTCATAAATTGGTTTCCTAGCATCATTCATGAAATTTTCATATTTATCCGCACGCGGTCCTTGACCGGAAGGAATGTCATCTTCGGTACGAATAGATTCACCTAGGGCAGCCTCTACCATATCCTCCATTTCTTCTGATGGAAATAAATTTCCGTATCCTGCCGTATTACCGAATTCTTCTTCTTCTCCTGCCGCATTATCGTGTTCTCCTTCTTCTTCTACCGCAGTACTGCATTCTTCTCCTTCCCCGTGATATTTCCAAGTTGAATAAAGTCTAGTAAACCCATGTTTTACAATATGAAGCTCTGCCAATTCTACCTTCTGCCAGTACTTATTGCCACATCTATCGCACGGACAGAGAATCTTCTCTATTATGATCTTATTATGTGCTCGTGCAAATTCAAGGAAAGCAGCAACTCCTGCGACAAACTTAGGTTGCATACGTTGTTTCCAATCCACATACATCCAGTCCTTAACTCTGACGTACTCATGGGCCATGTTAGACTGAATAACATATAAATTGTAGGTTATGCTGACTATATTGAGAAATATAAGAACGGGATAGTTACTGACAAAGGAGAAAATCCGTGTATATGCTTTGTGTGTGCGTTTGTCGTTGAAAAGAATAAATTATCGCACGTTATGTTGACCGATAGACGGGGACTAAGTGGCGCTTTTAGTTTCATATATGGGTATCGATGGGAATATGAAGGTTTCATATTATCATATATTGGTTTTAACCCGAACATCTCGAATCGCTCTCTGATTATGCATTTGTATGTATGTGTTCCGGCTGTCGGGGGTAGGCTTCTATCCCATTAAGAATGTATAGAGCGAACGCCCATCACTTGTGCTTTCAACCGTTTCGAGTAAATTTCGGCAGCACCTCCCCGCTGTTCTCCGAGTACACTGTAATAGAATAGATAATCATTTCAAAGCTGTGAAACAACGTTGAAATGAACATCTAATCTATCTTTGTATACGGAGAACCAGCGGAAAGATACCGACGAAATATCTCGAAACGGATGAAAACACAAGTGAATGAAGGCGTTTGCTTTATACATTCTTAACTTGTCCACACGGGACAAATCTATGGGTTACCATACGATTGAATTTTCTCGACGCGTAGACTATACGACGGTTGTTAGTATCGAGCTATACTGTCCGATATTTAACAACCTTCGTATAGTTCTAGGTCACGACGAGCATCGCACGTATGTTAACCGATAGACGGGGACTAAGTGGCGCTTTTAGTTTCATATATGGGTGTCGATGGGAATATGAAGGTTTCATATTATCATCGAGTATCATATATTGGTTTTAACCCGAACATCTCGAATCGCTCTCTAATTATGCGTTTGTATGTATGTGTTCCGGCTGTCGGGGGTAGGCTTCTATCCCATTAAGAATGTATAGAGCGAACGCCCATCACTTGTGCTTTCAACCGTTTTGAGTAAATTTCGGCAGCACCTCCCCGCTGTTCTCCGAATACACTGTAATAGAATAGATAATCATTTCAAAGCTGTGAAACAACGTTGAAATGAACATCTAATCTATCTTTGTACACGGAGAACCAGCGGAAAGATACCGACGAAATATCTCGAAACGGATGAAAACACAAGTGAATGAAGGCGTTTGCTTTATACATTCTTAACTTGTCCACACGGGACAAATCTATGGGTTACCATACGATTGAATTTTCTCGTCGCGTAGACTATAAGACGGTTGTTAGTATCGAGCTATACTGTCCGATATTTAACAACCTTCGTATAGTTCTAGGTCACGACGAGCATCGCACGTATGTTAACCGATAGACGGGGACTAAGTGGCGCTTTTAGTTTCATATATGGGTATCGATGGGAATATGAAGGTTTCATATTATCATCGAGTATCATATATTGGTTTTAACCTGAATATCTCGAGTCGCTCTCTAATTATGCTTTTGTTGTGCATTCGTGTTGTATGTGTAACATGATTTTAAACCATTGAGATCAAGATTGATAGAACTGATCATCCTACATTGCAATAGCATTCATCAACCAAAAACTATTATTGCAATGGTATACATCTATAACAATCAACAATTAAAACTACAAATATAGGATACTGATATCATAAAGCGTTATGAGACACGTCATCTGCCACGTGTCGTGATCATGGAAATCGCTAATATTGAGCATCATCAAGATTAGATTATGGTTTTGAAGCAAGTTATTGAGCATCTTGGATTGATTGTCAAGTGTTGATTTTTATTTCAACACTTGACAGAATGAAAATCATAAATACAGTTGCAAAATGTGTTCCTCACCCCTATAAAGTGGATCTTAACAATCCAGACAAGACCATCATTGTTCAAATTGCCAAGGTAGACATAATCTCAGCAGTTATTTACGGTTGCTAGCTTGTATTGCTTGTTGCTATTCTTTTTTTTTCCTTGTCCTTTCTTTCTTTCTTTTTTTTGGGGGGTGGGAGGTTGTGTTTGAAAAGTTTTAACCAACTCACTGCTATTTCTAGGCAATGCAGGAATATAACTAGTTTTATCCCCCAAAGAAAGAGCTTCAGGCTTCATGAGTCAAGCGATGTGTACGTATAATTATAGGATTTTCTTGCTAGCGGTTCATTTACAACTATTCTTTAGTCTATATACCTAGCATCTGCTACTAGATATTACATCTTGCATCAACACCCTGCATGTTAAAATCAAAATCGATTATTTTTTTCTTGATCTTTTTCTGATTTTCTACCATCTGTGTCGAGTAAATTATGATTAACATTATATTTGTCAACTAATCAGAATAGCCATTCAACCAGCCCCACCGTAACCCTAACCTCAGCCCCACTACCGTAACCCTAACCCCAGCCCCACCGTAACCCTAACCCCAGCCCCACCGTAACCCTAACCCCAGCCCTACCCCAGCAGCAGCCGAACCCCAACCCTACCCCTACCCCGACCCCGACCGCCACCGCGACCCCTGCCCAACCCCAACTCTCTCGCGCGCAACCCAGACCCAGCCATGAACCCTAAGCCCAAAATAATCCAAAAATGCTTTAATTTACCTCGAGATTTATACCTGAACGGCTGCTGGTGGGCTGGAGCGACGACGGTGGCGATTTGGCGACGAAACCGGAGGTGGCGACGACGGTGGCGACGAAACAGGCGCTGGCGACGACGGTGGCGACGAAACCGGCGGTGGCGACGAAGGAGGCGACGGTGGCGACGACGGAGGCGATTTGGGGTTTTTTCTCGCGCGCGATTGAGAGAGAGAGAGAAAGTGAGCGTAGGCGATCGATCTGGCGTTTTGGTAAATAGATATTTAATTGCCCCTACGGATATACCCGTAGGTCCTTTGTTTGCGGCTCCGTAGGGGCAAACACCAAATTAAGAATTAATATTTTTATTCTTGGATGTCTGTGCCCGTAGGGGCAACCTTTTAGCCCTACGGATTAATCCGTAGGGCCAAGTAAAATCTGCCCCAACGGATATGTTCATCCGTAGGGGCAACCCCCTATTTTACTAGTGCTAGTAAGTATCCATTTTCCATTTTTGTTCAATTCTAGATGTTTTAGTAAATCTAGTGGTCACAATATCTTTTAATAACTCAATTAAGCCACACAAACCCTCACTAGAATTTTATCTCATATATTTATATTATTTATAAAAACCTAGTTTGCAAAAATCCTAATTAGGACAATTTAAATACAACAATTTACAAATTAGCAACTAGATTAAGTTTTCCATGTCTTAGCATGTTAAACAACACCATGTAATCATAAACAATTTATAAAAACCCTAACTTTATTTAAAAACCCTTTCTTGAATTTTAAATCTTAAAATTAAAACCATGATTAAACTCCTAATTATGCTAGATTAAGATAATTTAGCAACAATTTAAACATGAGTTAGGATTATACCTCAATGATCTTGAGATCAACATGAAACTTGTCTCCAAAATGCTAACTTTTTCTCCAAGATCCATGCTAGATTGGCCGAGGAAAATTGGTTAAAGGTTAAATGAAGGATTTGTGAGACTTTTGCATTGATTTTTGATGAATTTTGGAGAATTTTCTTGAAGAGAATGAGGTGAGAAATGAGAGGGGCTGCCAAGGGGAAGGGCTCGGCCATGAGCAAATGAGTGAAGAGAGAGAGAAAAAGATGTGAGGAGTTGTGTAGAATTTTCCAAGAAAACCCCCCATGCTTCTTTATTTATTATTTATTTTCATTTTTAATTCTCTTTCAATTTAACTTTGAAGTGGGGACATGGAAAAAAGGGGGCAGCATGTGGTTTCGGCCATGTCTTCAAGGAAGAAAGAGAGAGAGAAAGAAAAGTGTGGACATGTGTAGAAAATCCAAATTTATACCTCTTTTAGTTCTTTTCATTAATTATTAAATTTTCTTTTATTTTGATTAATTTTTCCCCACTAGAATTTTCTAGAACTTTGAAGTCATTATGAGAACAAGTGAACATATTAAAACTTGTTAGATTATTACCATGGTTCACTAATGAATGATTAACCCATTCTCATTTGTAATTTTCACTATTTTTAATGTATAGTTGAAAGCTTAAAATAATATTCAAAATAATTAATTAAGAATTTTTTTTAATTAAACTATCAATTTATAAGTGACCAAATAAATATCAAATACTAGCAATTACATAGCTAAAATAGGTGTATTTAAGTCTATAATAAAAAATAATTATAGTTAAGTTTTTCTGAAATTACGATTTATTTTACCGATTATCAGAATATTCATCTAAAGGATTTTATTTATTTATTTATTTTTAAAACGTTACACGTCCCGACGTCCCGGTCCGTCTTCCGATGGTGAACAGATTTTTCAGCATTCTGGTCCGCCAAATTTTTTTGGCTCAGAGCTTCCCTTATAAAAATAACTGGAAAGCTCCACGCGTTAAATACATGCACCCACATGCAAAGCATGTAATTATCACCTCAGGTAGCGCCGCACGTGAAGTGCACGTGGGCGCCAATGTGCAAAGCACAGGAGCGTCTGTTCCCCTAATATTTAAACAAAATAAAACAGCTAAGCTCCATTAAAATTTTGTTGAAGCAGCGCCTCACGTGCCCCTGACGAGGGCGCCAGCGCCAGCGCCAATCTTGTAGGATTAATTCTATGGTGGCGCCGCACGTGCTCCTTATATGGACGCCAATGTGCAAAACACAGGAGCGCCTATCATAAATAAGAATTAAATTCTTAAGTGGCGCCCACGTGCACAACACGTAAGCGCCGGGGCCCAAATTAAAAGCAAGTAGAATTAAATTCTAAATGGGGATACTTTCCTAAAAATGAGATATTCTCTGTTAAACAGATCCGTTGGATCAAAAATCCAAAGGTGATAATAAATCATCAGATGATAAATTCTATTTGGGAAATATTTTCCTTCTAATATGGAAAGATCTTTCTTTAATAGAGAATCTTGAATTTAAAATCCATTGGTGATAAAATATCACCAATTAAACTATATGATAGAATTAAATTCTATATGATAGAATTAAATTCTATTTGGAAAATATTTTCCTTTATCTTTCTAATATGGATAGATTTTTCTCTAACAGAGAATCTTGGATTTAAAATCTAATGGTGATAAAATATCACCAATTAAACTATTTGATATAATTAAATTCTATGTGATAGAATTAAATTCTATCTAGGAAATATTTTCCTTGATCTTTCTAATATTGAAAGATCTTTCTCTAACAGAGAATCTTTGTCACGTCCCGAAATGACGGAACATGACCAGCACTTAAACTACGAAACGTCTCGAGGCGTACGTAATCTAAGTAAGCCGAAAACCCAGAAATCCAAACCAAGAAAAGTAGTAGAGTGAAGGAAAACCAATTTAAAATCAAGTAGTTTTAATAGCATAAGCCGAATTATGCGGTTTTAAAAACATCAAATATTTCCTGAAAATTTCGGCAGAGTCTCCTTTGTAAATACTGGCCCCCAAACGGGATACAACATGAATAGTATACGAAATCAATAAAAGGCATCCCCAAACGGGAGCTAGCTCTTCGTCAATCGACGGTCACAACCACACAGGCAATATAATATAAAACGCCAAGGGCGAGGATCAAAAACTCAAAAGGAAACTCAAAACCACAAGAAATCCACAGAAATATAACGCGCGACTCTAAGGTCGAAAGAATAACATCACTGGTCTCTATTTCAAAAATAAATACATGTTTGGTTAATGGAATTTCTAGATACAACTGAATAATAATATACAATGTATAATGATGGGTACGATACAAATAAACCCACCTACTAGCAAGTCACCCGAAAGAAGCAGTGCCAGCAAAGCCGTAATGAAACCTGTACGGCAAAACCTGCAAGGAACTGTGGCACAACGGGGGTGAGTTGCCAACTCGTGAGTAGAAAAAACATATACGAACAGAAATCGCATGTATGACGCAATCCTAGGTCATACGATCATAATATATAATCCTTAAATATATAACCAGCAACCCATAACCATGGCTAGGGCAAATATCTAACCCAAGTGTAATCCCATGTGTCCGTGTCAGTGCCTCAGGTAGCAATGTATCATATGGATGATGTATGAATGCATGAAACAGAATGCATGTACTGAAGAAAACTGCTTTCATAAATCAGTGAGATTTCTGTATTTTAAAAATGAGGTACCATAAATGAAATCAGCATAAAACAGTGCCCAGCATCGACACAAAACAAGTGTCCAAATATCTTGATATCTCTGTGTCACAATCTCTATACCTCAATATCTCAAAATCTCAATGTCTCAATCACAATATCTAGGGCGCCGTCAGTCCAGACCGGTCCCTACCATCCATCTCAAGACCACGACGGTATCCTCCGGATATCCGACGTGTCGGGTAAAATCACCAGTCGGTAGTGCTTTCCTGCCAGGCTCAACGTCAACAACACGATCCTCTTGTCCCGGGGTACCGCACCGGGCCCACCATGTACCC
Organism: Agapanthus africanus; assembly: GCA_030015575.1. NCBI lineage: Eukaryota > Viridiplantae > Streptophyta > Magnoliopsida > Asparagales > Amaryllidaceae > Agapanthus > Agapanthus africanus. The sequence goes on along the minus strand of JASDDO010000019.1, from coordinate 459,502,113 downwards.
GAAACGGTTCCTCCACTCCTCGAATCGGGTCTCGAAATCCATCAGCAAACTCATGGTGCACGATTCATACATCATGGGAAAAACCGCACTTTTTATTTAAAACGAGAGAAAGCAGTTTATATAAGTTTTGCGGTTTTCCCCCCAAATCCAGAAAATCTCGTGGAAATCCGAATCCAAATCATCAATAACATGTAAAACCATGAATATAGGCATAAGAATCTATGAATGCGGCATAACAATGAATAACAGTATGCATGAAGTGACAAGTAATAACTACAATGTTAAACTGGCATATAAGGCAAGTACACTAATATCATGTCAAATTACTAACTAACAAGCTAAGTCAAGCAATAATATTTTCTAAGGTGTACGTGACATGGCAATTACCGATGAAGATGTGTGTGAGCCGGCAAGTAAGTGTACGTGGTACATACGCATCATCGGTAATGGTGCTGGTGTCCTAACAGTATGATATCAACAATGCAATAAGAAATTATAATATAAGTATGCGATGCGGAGCGAACGGCAATAATGAGCGGGAGCTGAATACTAGACACAACGATAACTAAACTGCATTACCCTAATATAAGTCCTACAATAGTGCCTTCTGAAATAACACGAATCGCGGTGTTTTGAAAATAAGGGCTACGGTGTTTTTAAGAAAAGATACGTCTTTTGAAATATCCGTAGAATCCCTTGACCTGTCTTTTAAAATAACCACGATTCGTTAGTTTTGAAATAGGTAGGATTCTAATCTAGTCTAACAACTACACTAAACTATACGGCTGAACTAACAAGCTGAACTACAGGTAAGGAAACCGCCTAATATCTGAGTCGATACATATACATACCTGTATATGTATAGTCGGTGATCCCGCCTTAATAATATCATATCTGATACCATATCTATAATCAGACATCCCAAGTCAAGAGTGTGGATCAATCATCAATATATAGCTCGTACGTAAATCCGTCGTACGGCATCCCCAAATCTGGGTACGGGTCAATATCACACTCATCACACTGTTCATCTGGTATCCTCTTTATCAATATCATCATCTGGGTTACTGACCTACGTCTAGTACACTACTAATATCACTATTCACATAGCATTGTCATCCAAAGATCCGCTATAACATCAGGACGTATCTCAAGTACGAATCCTGCCATATCACCGATCTCACGGCCTCAACTCAAATCTCATCGACTCATCTCAAATCCAGTATATGAACACATAGTCCCATACCCATGTGAACACATAACTATATAGAATCTCATATAAGCGCATATGAAAGAAGAATGAATGCAAGTATGGGTGTGTGTGTGTGTGCATGTGTGGTGTGACCACTACTCTAGGGTTTCGCGACACTAAATCATCCAAGCACACCAAATATCCATATTTAGCATCAATAACCTCAAACAATATGTAATCAATATGTGTGTGTATACGCATTCGTATACATCACCACGAACTGCGGGGGTGCTATACGCCATCCACCCGACTTCTCCCCGTAGATATAAATCTACTCACCTGGTCCTCGCTCGCCGGTGCCGACGTCGCCACGCGCTTGCTTGTCGTCTTAAAGTCCACATGGGGTACCTACATATCATAACGCACCGTATCGCATTAAAATCCGACTCATAACCAAAACGACACACGAATCCCATATAGGTCAAAACCTATGGCTGCTTTCAAAAATCAACCCCAAAACCCTCGACGTCGGCGTACAAATGCCAAACCATCGAGAAAAACCCAAGCACACTCATTTGCACGATCACAAGCACTAATTATACTATAAAATAGGTTAAAATTCACAAAAACCCCCAAATTCACCTTAAAAGCCATTTTTCCGAAAATCTAGCAAGCAAAAATTACCCGTTTTAGTACAAAACTCGACGTTTAAACAAATCTAGCCGCCACAATACTTATTAAACATCTTAAATAAGTCATAAAAATAATTTCCACAATTTAATCTCATTAAATTTCATTAACCCCAAAATTCAAGTTTACAAAATACCCAATTTTAACAATTTTATAGCAAAAATACACAAACAACAATTTAGCTTGGATTTTCATGAACTAAAGGCATTAAACCACTCAATATAATATTTATAATGACATGAAACCTTAATTTGAATTTTATCTCACAAGAATATAATTATTTTATAAACCTAGTTTACAATTTATATAAATATCACAATTTAAATCAACAAAAAGCAAATTAGCAACTTAATTTGATTTAGCAAAATATTAATATGGCAAATACCTCCCACAACCATAGTCTCACAACACAAAACCCTAACTTGCATTCAATCCCTTTCTAGAATTTCCAAACTTGCAACAAAAGCATAATTTACACTTAAATAAATTAGGTTTAAGGAATTAACTAACAAATTAAGCAAAAGGTTTAGAAATTATACCCAAAACATTTGAAGATCCATAAGCACCCATAGCCTCCCAAATTGAAATTTTGTTCCCTAGATCCATGCTAGATAGGCAAATGAGAAATGGGTAGGAGTTAGATTTTGATTTCGGTGAGGTTTTACTTGATTTTTTGACAATTTTTTTGATGAAAAAGATAGGAGAAGAGGGGAAAGGGGGCTGCTGTTGGGGCCTTCAGAATTTCGGCCAGAAATGGGGGGAATGGGTGAGGGAGGAGAGAGAGTGAGGTGGAGAAAGTGGGGGAAAGTCAAAGTCCACCCTTTTACTTCTATCATTTTCTTTTCTTTTCTTTTCTTTTCTTTTCTTTTCTTTTCTTATGAAAGTGAGGTGATTGGAGAGAGAGAGAGGGAGGGGCTGTCAAGTGGGGCCGGCCACATGAGGAGGGGGAGAGAGGGTGAGGTGTGGGTGTGTAGGTTAGGGAAAAAAGATAAATATATTACCCCAATTCCCATGAACACTAATTTCACCGAAAAAAGCCTTTTTCTTCGATATTTTCTAAACCGTTTTGGCAAACCATTTCATTTCAAAAACCACATGATAAATTTTTTTTAATGTATTATGATGCACAAAATTTGTTTCAACTCATTCCAATTTGTAATTTTCCCTAATTAAATGTATTAGGGACGGCTTAAAATAATATTAAAATAATTAATTTCGAAAAAAAATTCAGAAAATTTGAAATTTCACCAGTGGCTCAATAAACACCAAATACTAGCAATTACATAGCTAGAATATGTATATTTAATTTTATAAGAAAGATGTTTGCATTTTGACTTTTTACAGAAAACCCCCTTATTTTACCGTTTTTCCCAAATTTCACCGAAACGATTTTCAAAACGTTACAATCTTCCCCCCTTAAAGAAATTTGGTCCCCGAATTTAAATTAAAACTCCCCCCAAATACTAAAACATCTAAGCAAAACCATCAAGACGTCGGGGCTCCGAAATCGTAAATATATAAAACAAATCGTAGAGCAGCGCATGCGCATGAAAAATGAGCATATGACTCAAAATCAAAACTCAGTCAAGCATCCCGCAATCATCGGAGTCATGGTAAAGACATAAAGTCAAATCCAATACCAAACGACTATGATATAACTCAAAACTATACACGTAAATATCAAATCTATATATGTAAATATCTGAAGGAAATGCATGCCAAATCTTTTAAAGTTGTTGTGCAATGCGTATAACACTGCACAGTGGCGGACGTCTATCATAAGAAAATAACTATATACATATATACCTTTGTTTGAAATGTACGTTCCGCCGTTTTGGGAAACAATTTAGAAGGGTTTCCTTATTTTAAACGTTTCATGTCATATTGGACACGTAGGTAAATACTGAGACTATAGCTCACTTTTTGGAATTCCCTTCGATAGCTATCAATGCATGCAAAATACATTCAGGTACTATTCTCTGACTAGTCCTGCATCAGTACGAAAACACATAGCAAATATCATAAAAACGTACTGCTTTATAAGAAATCAATCCCAAAATATGCATACGAATACTACGTGTGTCTGGTGCGCAAGGAAATCAAAATCCATATATGTGCCAACATGTGCATAGAAACAAGATCTAAGTGCATCGGGTGTGCACAAAACATCTGTCATAGGCAACGTGGGTGCCTGACAGCAAAATCAGGTCCATCTGACATGCACGAAGAATCTCGATTTTGTGCATCTGGTGTGCACTAAAATCGTACCTCAAAACATGCGCCCAACATTCGCGAAAATCCAAATTAGGTGCATCCATCGTGCACGAAATCATGAAATCCAATATCAAGCGCCGAACATGCGCAAAATCCAATCAGGTGCACAAAAAAAATATCGAACATCACAATCGAAATCGAAGTCCAGTGCATCTAAATGCACAACATACGTAACACTGCACTGCAAGCATATATGAACTATACCAAGTGCAAAAACCAAATCGTGTGCGTACATACGCACAAAATCAACTCAATTGTATGAAACCCATAAAATCATAAACATGCGAAACCAAGGCACGAAAATGATATCAAGTGCAACAACTGTGCAAAAATCGTAAATACTCAGTAGGTGCAACCATGGCGCATGAAAACAAATATCGTGAAACTCAATCATCAAAATCAATCATGCGAATAGATCGCCTAAAATACCGAAATCATCAAAATCAATATGGCGGAATAGTCCCCGCTCAAGCACTTCCTCTAAGAACCTCTGGACAACTGTCGTGGTCACTCATAGTATGTCTCGTCGACGATCCTGAACTCTGGCCTACCGGCATGCGCAACATGACCACTCCTGGGTCCTAGTCTTCTCGTAATTCATTCCAGAAAGGTCCTGTCGAGACCTCTTCCAAATCTCGTCTCTGCCGAAATGTCCGGAAGTCATCGTCCTTTACTAGATCTGTTTTCGTCCCGGAACGGCTGCATACGCATCGCAACTGCTTCTGGAAGGTATATCTAAGTATGATGCCTCGGCATGCGTATCGCATCTCTGATGTCGGTGGAGTGGAACGTCATCTTATCTAGATCTTGTACGAATCTCTTACTCCACCATTCTCTAATGTCGACTGCTTCGGACTCGTCTCGTCGTGGCTGCATGGTCTGAGCTCCAACGGCTATCCTCGTATCTGGAGTCTCCCAAGAAATGCATCTCACCACCTAGCATCCGAATGAAGTCGAACCATCCGATCGATTTGTCAAAACCTCATAATCCCACAAGAGCTCAACATCTTGAGTACAGTTTAACAGTATCGAGTACGTACCACGGCATCGATGGTCAGCCGTAGAAGGGCAAACCCAAGCCTCACTAATGGCGCTGCGAAACTGCCGCAAACCCTAAGGTTCAAAGGCTTTCACACGGTCATTAAGTCGAGTTAGGGTTTCATTCTTCTAGAGGGTCCATAGAATTGCCTGCATGTCTTTCCGAATACTTTAAACTTGGAATAATAGGTTTCTGACATTCGATCGTCTCTGTCGACTCTCAACGTCTCCGTGTGAAGTCGTTTCTAGCTGGAATCAATCTATCTGATGACCTCGCATCGGGGTAGGCGAACGAACCACATGTCCTATTCATTCATCCCCGGGTGACTAGCGACCTTTATCATCTCTTTAGTACAACTCATACTGCAATAGCTCCAACATCTGGGGCGATATCTCGTCGTTCGCAGCAATAACTGGCTCACTCGTCTGCACGATGAACAGTGCCTCAATTATCATGAATAAGCAATGCGCCAACGGTCATCAAAAATCTGGCTGGCCTCTGTCATTGGCTCAATCCTCTGGGCTGATCTGCACGTCTGAGTAATCTCATACAGCAATCCACCCAACGCTCGTGGCGCGAAAACACAATAAAAAGATACATCTCTGCAATCGTGTGTCGCCGGAATCACGCCCTGGTCAGTCCTCATTCTTGACGAGCTCGTGCTGACCGCAACTCTAGCCGTAACTCTCCATGCCCGTAATTGTGGCAGCAAAACCATGACTGGTACCGATGAGGCTGGATCAGGAATGAATATAATACTGAACAAAGAAATGTACATCCTAAGGCTCCTTAAGTGGAGTAGCGTATCGTAAGTATGCCGCGGAACATACCCACGGTACGTCATTCTACTTTAGTCACCTATTCCATCAACCAAGGGTCATCCTATGCTCCGAAGGTAAAACCTAACGCTTTGATACCAACTTTGTCACGTCCCGAAAGTACGGAACATAACCGGCACTTAAACTACGAAACGTCTTGAGGCGTACGTAATCTAAGTAAGTCGAAAACCCAGAAATCCAAACCAAGAAAGGTAGTAGAGTGAAGGAAAACCAATTTAAAATCAAGTGGTTTTAATAGCATAACCCGAATTATGCGGTTTTAAAAACATCAAATATTTCCTGAAAATTTCGGCAGAGTCTCCTTTGTAAATACTGGCCCCCTAACGGGATACAACATGAATAGTAAACGAAATCAATAAAAGACATCCCCAAGCGGGAGCTAGCTCTTCGTCAATCGACGGTCACAACCACACAAGCAATATAATATACAACGCCAAGGGCGAGGATCAAAAACTCAAAAGGAAACTCAAAACCACAAGAAATCCACAGAAATATAACGCGCGACTCTAAGGTCGAAAAAATAACATCACTGGTCTCTATTTCAAAAATAAATACATGTTTGGTTGATGGAACTTCTAGATACAACTGAATAATAATATACAATGTATAATGATGGGTACGATACAAATAAACCCACCTACTAGCAAGTCACCCGAAAGAAGCAGTGCCAGCAAAGCCGTAATGAAACCTGTACGGCAAAACCTGTAAGGAACTGTGGCACAACGGGGGTGAGTTGCCAACTCGTGAGTAGAAAAAATATCTACGAACAGAAATCGCATGTATGACGCAATCCTAGGTCATACGATCATAATATATAATCCTCAAATATATAACCAGCAACCCATAACCATGGCTAGGGCAAATATCTAACCCAAGTGTAATCCCATGTGCCCGTGTCAATGCCTCAGGTAGCATTGTATCATATGGATAATGTATGAATGCATGAAACAGAATGCATGTACTGAAGAAAACTGCTTTCATAAATCAGTGAGATTTCTGTATTTTAAAAATGAGGTACCATAAATGAAATCAGCATAAAACAGTGCCCAGCATCGACACAAAACAAGTGTCCAAATATCTCGATATCTCTGTGTAACAATCTCTGTACCTCAATATCTCAAAATATCAATGTCTCAATCACAATATCTAGGGCGCCGTCAGTCCAGACCGGCCCCTACCATCCATCTCAAGACCACGACGGTATCCTCCGGATATCCGACGCGTCGGGTAAAATTACCGGTCGGTAGTGCTCTCCTGCCAGGCTCAACGTCAACAACACGATCCTCTTGCCCTGGGGTACCGCACCGGGCCCACCATATACCCGAAACGGTTCCTCCACTCCTCGAATCGGGTCTCGAAATCCATCAGCAAACTCATGGTGGACGACTCATACATCATGGGAAAAACCGCACTTTTTATTTAAAACGAGAGAAAGCAGTTTATATAAGTTTTGCGGTTTTCCCCCTAAATCCAGAAAATCTCATGGAAATCCGAATCCAAATCATCAATAGCATGTAAAACCATGAATATAGGCATAAGAATCCATGAATGCGGCATAACAATGAATAACAGTATGCATGAAGTGACAAGTAATAACTACAATGTTAAGCTGGCATATAAGGCAAGTACATTAATATCATGTCAAATTACTAACTAACAAGCTAAGTCAAGCAATAATATTTTCTAAGGTGTACGTGACATGGCAATTACCGATGAAGATGTGTGTGAGCCGGCAAGTAAGTGTACGTGGTACATACGCATCATCGGTAATGGTGCTGGTGTCCTAACAGTATGATATCAACAATGCAATAAGAAATTATAATATAAGTATGCGATGCGGAGCGAACAACAATAATGAGCGGGAGCTGAATACTAGACACAACGATAACTAAACTGCATTACCCTAATATAAGTCCTACAATAGTGCCTTTTGAAATAACACGAATCGCGGTGTTTTGAAAATAAGGGCTACGGTGTTTTTAAGAAAAGATACGTCTTTTGAAATATCCGTAGAATCCCTTGACCTGTCTTTTAAAATTCCCACGATTCGTTAGTTTTGAAATAGGTAGGAGTCTAATCTAGTCTAACAACTACACTAAACTATACGGCTGAACTAACAAGCTGAACTACAGGTAAAGAAACCGCCTAACATCTGAGTCGATACATATACATACCTGTATATGTAAAGTCGGTGATCCCGCCTCAATAATATCATATCCGATACCATATCTATAATCAGACATCCCAAGTCAAGAGTGCGGATCAATCATCAATATATAGCTCGTACGTAAATCCGCCGTACGGCATCCCCAAATCTGGGTATGGGTCAATATCACACTCATCACACTGTTCATCTGGTATCCTCTTTATCAATATCATCATCTGGGTTACTGACCTACGTCTAGTACACTACTAATATCACTATTCATATGGCATTGTCATCCAAAGATCCGCAATAACATCAGGACGTATCTCAAGTACGAATCCTGCCATATCACCGATCTCACGGCCTCAACTCAAATCTCATCGACTCATCTCAAATCCAGTATATGAACACATAGTCCCATACCCATATGAACACATAACTATATAGAATCCCATATAAGCGCATATGAAAGAAGAATGAATGCAAGTATGGGTGTGTGTGTTTGTGCATGTGTGGTGTGACCACTACTCTAGGGTTTCGCGACACCAAATCATCCAAGCACACCAAATATCCATATTTAGCATCAATAACCTCAAACAATATGTAATCAATATATGTGTGTATACGCATGCGTATACATCACCACGAACTGCGGGGGTGCTATACGCCATCCACCCGACTTCTCCCCATAGATATAAATCTACTCACCTGGTCCTCGCTCGCCGGTGCCGACGTCGCCACGCGCTTGCTTGTCGTCTCAAAGTCCACATGGGGTACCTACATATCATAACGCACCGTATCGCATTAAAATCCGACTCATGACCAAAACGACACACGAATCCCATATAGGTCAAAACCTATGGCTGCTTTCACAAATCAACCCAAAAACCCTCGACGTCGGCGTACAAACGCCAAACCATCGAGAAAAACCCAAACACACTCATTTGCACGATCACAAGCACTAATTATACTATAAAATAGGTTAAAATTCACAAAAACCCCAAATTCACCTTAAAAGCCATTTTTCCGAAAATCTAGCAAGCAAAAATTACCCGTTTTAGTACAAAACTCGACGTTTAAATAAATCTAACGGCCACAATACTTATTAAACATTTTAAATAAGTCATAAGAACAATTTTCATAATTTAATCTCATTAAATTTCATTAACCCCAAAATTCTAGTTTACAAAATACCCAATTTTAACAATTTTATAGCAAAATTACACAAACAACAATTTAGCTTAGATTTTCATGAACTAAAGGCATTAAACCACTCAATATAATATTTATAATGACATGAAACCTTAATTTGAATTTTATCTCACAAGAATATAATTATTTTAAAAACCTAGTTTACAATTTATATAAATATCACAATTTAAATCAACAAAAAGCAAATTAGCAACTTAATTTGATTTAGCAAAATATTAATATGGCAAATACCTCCCACAACCATAGTCTCACAACACAAAACCCTAACTTGCATTCAATCTCTTTCTAGAATTTCCAAACTTGCAACAAAAGCATAATTTACACTTAAATAAATTAGGTTTAAGGAATTAACTAACAAATTAAGCAAAAGGTTTAGAAATTATACCCAAAACATTTGAAGATCCATAAGCACCCATAGCCTCCCAAATTGAAATCTTGTTCCCTAGATCCATGCTAGATAGGCAAATGAGAAATGGGTAGGAGTTGGATTTTGATTTCGGTGAGGTTTTACTTGATTTTTTGACAATTTTTTTGATGAAAAAGATAGGAGAAGAGGGGAAAGGGGGCTGCTGTTGGGGCCTTCAGAATTTTGGCCAGAAATAGGGGGAATGGGTGAGGGAGGAGAGAGAGTGAGGTGGAGAAAGTGGGGGAAAGTCAAAGTCCACCCTTTTACTTCTATCATTTTCTTTTCTTTTCTTTTCTTTTCTTATGAAAGTGCGGTGATTGGAGAGAAAGAGAGAGAGGGAGGGGCTGTCAAGTGGGGCCGGCCACATGAGGAGGGGGAGAGAGGGTGAGGTGTGGGTGTGTAGGTTAGGGAAAAAAGATAAATATATTACCCCAATTCCCATTAATATTAATTTCACCGAAAAAAAACCTTTTTCCTCGATATTTTCTAAACCGTTTTGGCAAACCATTTCATTTCAAAAACCACATGATAAAATTTTGTTTAATGTGTTATGATGCACAAAATTTGTTTCAACTCATTCCAATTTGTAATTTTCCCTAATTAAATGTATTAGGAACGGCTTAAAATAATATTAAAATAATTAATTTCGGAAAAAATTTCAGAAAATTTGAAATTTCACCAGTGGCTCAATAAACACCAAATACTAGCAATTACATAGATAAAATATATATATTTAATTTTATAATAAATATATTTGCATTTTGACTTTTTACAGAAAACTCCCTTATTTTACCGTTTTTCCGAAATTTCACCGAAACGATTTTCAAAACGTTACAATCTTGGATTTAAAATCCAATAGTGATAAAATATCACCAATTAAACCATCTAATAAAATTAAATTCGATGTGGGAAATATTTCTCTGATCTTCCTCAAATTAGAAAAATCTTCTCTGATCCAACGATGATTATAAAATCACACATCGATCATCTGATAGAATAAAATTTTAATCTTGTTAAACTAACAAGATATTCATATGATAGAATAAAATTCTATCTTAGGAAAATATTTCCTAATCTCATTAAACAAACAAGAAATCTTCTCGGTTAAACAGAGCGCTTTTGGATTAAAAATCCAATGGTGAATAAAATTCATCAAATGATCTAAAAGATCATTTTTATTGATCATGAAATCAATCATGATCTCTCAATGAGAGATTTTCTCAACAAATTGATTTTTCTCTTCTCCTACAAATAGAAGCAAAGAGATTAATCAAAAAAGGGAGGAGGAGGAAAAGAGGAGACCCCATAAGCTTCTGTAAAAATACAGAAAGCTCTCAAAACAACAGAGAATTTAATTCTCTCAAAGAAGAAGATTTCCCTCCTAAAAAAACTCTAGGTAAAGAAAAAAGAAGAGATCAAAAAACATCTCCTTTACCTATTAAAAGAGTTTAACCCTTCTCAAAGAACTTAGTTCTTTCTCTGGAACTGAGATCTACAAGACAAGTCTCCCATAAGTTGAGAATTTAATTCTCATCGGGAAGATCCTGTTCTTGAGAATCAAAGATTCAGATGAGAACATGGATACAAGAACATGAAGAAGATGGAATTCATAATCTCCGGGAACTTAATTCCTTCAAATCAAGAACTTAGTTTTTAAAAGAACCTGATCCCTGATCCTCAAAATAGTGGTCTTGGTAATCCTTAATGGTCAAAACAACATTAAAAGAGGTTTAACCTCTCTAAAAACATGAACATGGAAAATATGGAGTCAATAATACTCCAGGAACTTAGTTCCTTCAAATCAAGAACTTAGTTCTTAAAAAAACCCGAACAAAATAGTGATCTTGGTGATCGTTAATGGTAAAAATACCATTAACGTGGTCCGTTCCTTCACTTCATTAGCTCCGAGTAGTGGTCCCTTCGCTGCGATCAAAGAACTCCCGGACTCTTGAGAAGCTCCACAAGGTAAATGATGCATGCTTACTTGTAGTCTTCGAAATCCAAGATGATCTACTTCGAGGAAACACGAACTCAAGCTATCTCTTAACTAATAATGAATTAGTGAAGCCAACACACTAAAGTATATGGCTAGTATAGAAGAGGATGATGAAGTAGGAATTTTGCTCACTTTGGATTTTATTTTCTCACAATATTTTATCAATTCATCACAAGCAAGAGAGCTAGAAAAAATGAGATGAAGAAGAAGATGATCAAGTGATGAATGAATAATTGAGGTGAGGTTAGAAATGAAACCATGGTGAGTTATGTCATCCTTAACCCATGTAGAGAATAAACCATGGCTAAGTGATTAGGGTTAGGTTAATAAATATCTTAGGTTAAAACAAAATTGGTGGACTTAGTCAATGAATCTACAAGCTTCTTCAAAGCTCATCCATGACTAATTCCAAGCAATTTTGAATTAACTAAAATAAATAAAAACCTAACCCTAATTACAAGTATTGTATGATTCTCATACACCCAAGTTTGCATGTGTAACCTAGCATGTCACGGTTTTATATCACATATATAATTTTGTGAACAAAAGAAAACTATACAATAAACATATATCACATATATGTTAAATGTATAAGTGAGAAAAATAAATACTTAAATGAGCTAATATTAGTTAATGTAATTTAATATATCAAATATATAAATATACATTAAATCATTAAATCGATACTTGATTTAATAATCTGGCTATATTGAATATAACCGACTAATCTAATATGTATCATTTTATCGAATCAACACTTGATCCAATAACCCGGCTATATCATATATAACCGGCCGATATCACATATCAAGAGAATAGAATACGGTATCACATACACGTATTAATCTCGGTCCCGCACATATCACATATGTGCTCCTACTCCGTTTCGCCTGAGCCAGGAAACCTCTGTGTAGGACTCTAAAGACTCGTCAATACGCCGGCAATAGGTGATGATCATATCAAACACCCACAAGCCGCAAGCGGTCAGCTAAACGTAATGGCCACTCGGGTATTGAGCGATCAGAAGATCAACAAGCAAGCCTGCTCACACTCCTGTGAATCCAATCAGTAACACTACCGTACAGTCCGGTCTCTTCGTCTGATATGTCGCATATCCAGTTTTGGGGTGGTGAACGTCAGACCCCAGTAACCGATAAGTCGTGTCGATGTGAGGCTCATAACGGGTTGAGAAACTACTGATAACATTTACCAGTAGATCTCCATATCAGCCCTGGCCAGGGACTTCCTGTTATAGCCAATCAAGCACAGCGCAACATCAACCCCCAATACTGGGAGAGACAAAACCCCTCCTATCGCTCATTGCCTCCATGTGATTCGGGACTGTACCCAAAAGCCACCGTTTTGCACGTTCTCATGAACGTGGTAAGGTGGAAATCAAAGCACAGTGGGAATCACACAAGGCTCTATGACGATCTCAGGTCTACAGACTAACCTGTACCAGTGTCACCAGAGAACTGCTATCTGACGATAGGTATAATACCATCTAGGAGTTCTCGACGAGTCCGTTCAGTGTACCCAGTCTCCACTGAGCACCCGTATACCATCTTTGATGTCAAACACCAATGGATGCAGGATCATCCATCGCCCATCATATGGGTCAAGAAGCGTATACGCTAGTCTACTCTGGAGTATCGATGCCCTGTCTCGATACACCCTCGACTAGGAACAATTATAGGATGTACTATTGGACTACCCTAGCCTCACTAGTATGATCTCCATCATAGTCCAAGCTGTCAAGTACACATCCTAAGGGCTTTATCAACATGTGAGAGCAAGACAGTAACACAATACAAGTCAATATGTTAAGACAAAGAGCAACCAGATAGCATACTATCATGTCGAGCAAGAAAGTCCTCTCTATATATATCCAAGCATCCACTATAATATACATCATATGTACAATAATTTCCTCTAGGGAATATACATAACTAACAATCTCCCACTTGCACTAAGGCCAGCTGTTGTAGTATCTCATACCCAACATCCCGAAGAGTCTCTTAAATTGTATCTGGGGTATGGCCATCGTGAGTGGATCCGCAGTGTTGTCCTTCATGTCAACTCTCCTGACCTCGATGTTCCGACGATCAACTATCTCCCGGATCAGGTGATACCGCCTCAGAATATGCCTAGATCTCTGATCGGACCTGGGTTCCTTGGCCAAAGCCATAGCTCCATTGTTATCACAATACAAAGGTATTGGTTGCTCAATGGACGGAACCACTCCAAGTTCAGTTATGATCTTCTTCATCCAGACAGCCTCTTTGGCAGTATCGTTGGCAGCGATGTATTCAGCCTCCATCGTCGAATTTGCCACGATTTCCTGTTTGGAACTCTTCCAACAAACCGCCCCTCCATTGAGGGTAAAGACAAATCCCGAGTGCGACTTAGAGTCGTCCTTATCACTCTGGAAGCTCGAATCGGTAAAGTACTCCACTTAGAGTTCACCATTACCATACACCAAGAACATCTCTTTAGTCCTTCTCAAGTACTTGAGAATATTCTTCACAGCTGTCCAGTGACTCTCTCCTAGATCTGCTTGATACCTACTCACTACACTTAGTGAGTATGCTATATCAAGTCTAGTACATAGCATCGCGTACATGATAGAGCCTACTACCGAAGCATAGGGTATCCCTAGCATGCGAGCTCTTTCCAAATCAGTCTTAGGAGACATATCTTTGGAGAGAGTGAGTCCAGAAATCGTGAGGAAATTCCCACGCTTGGATTCTTCCATACTAAACCTCTTTAGTATGGTGTCGATGTACCTGGATTGGGACAATCCCAGTATCCGTTTAGATCTATCTCTATAGATCTTAATCCCCAAAATGCAGGAGGCATCACCTAGATCTTTCATTGAGAATCTTTGTGATAAGAAGAGCTTGACCGAGTGCAGCATAGGAACATCATTTCCTATCAAGAGTATGTTATCCACGTACAATACGAGGAAGACAACCTTACTCTCTGCCACCTTCTTGTATATACAAGGTTCATCTACGTTTTTTATGAAGTCAAACTCTTTGACTACCACATCAAAACAGATGTTCCAACTCCGCGATGCCTGCTTTAACCCGTAGATGGATTTAAGCAGCTTGCACACCTTCCCGGTGCTCCCACTGTCTACGAAGCTCTCTGGCTGTGTCATGTACATGCACTCTTCTAAATCGCCATTTAGAAAGGCGGTCCTAACATCCATTTGCCAGATTTCGTAGTCATGGTATGCAGCAATGGCAAGTAGGATCCGGATGGACTTAAGCATAGCCACTGGAGAAAAGGTTTCATCATAATCTACACCTGGTTGTTGATGAAAACCTTTTGCAACAAGTCTAGCTTTGAAAGTCTCAACTTTTCCATCTACACCAAGTTTCTTCTTAAAGATCCATTTGCTCCCAATGGGTTTTACCCCTTCAGGAGCAACTTCCAAAGTCCATACTTTGTTGGTGTACATGGATTCCATCTCAGATCACATTGCATCCATCATTTCACAGAGTCCCCACTCGTGATGGCCTGCTCGAAGCTAGTTGGGTCATCATCTTCCATGATGCAATCCTCACTCCCACCATCAATGAGAAAACCGTGGTATCTCACAGGTGGATAAGGAACCCTACTAGATCGGCGGAACGGCTGAGGTTCGTCGGGAACTACTGAATCCTCTGGTTCCACCAAATCTTCTGTTGCAGTTTGTGTGGCTGGAACTTCTTCCAGTTCTACCTCCTTGCCACTAATTTCTTTTTCAAGAAATTCCTTTTCTAAAAAGGTGGCATGTCGAGAAACAAACACCTTTTGTTCCTTGGTGTGGTAGAAGATATACCCGCGCGAATATTTGGGATATCTAATAAAGTTACACAGAAAAGACCATGCCTCGAGCTTGTCCGGATTCTGTATTTTCACATATACCGGACAACCCCATATCTTAACATAATTAAGATATTGTCTCTTTCCTTTGCATATCTCATATGGAGTGGTTGGCACAGATTTGGTGGGAACCATATTAAATAGGTCTGCAGCTGTCTCCAGTGCATATCCCCAAAAAGAAATAGGTAACTCAGCGGTGCTCATCATAGAGCGTACCATATCTAATAGGGTGTGATTCCTCCGTTCCGATACACCGTTGTGCTGTGGTGTATACGGAGGAGTAAGCTGAGAGAGAATCCCATTCTATTTTAGATAGTCCAGGAACTCATTGCTCAAGTATTCTCCTCCTCGATCAGATCGAAGGATCTTAATACTTTTACCTGTTTGGTTCTCTACTTCGTTCTTATATTCTTTGAATTTCTCAAAAACTTCAGACTTGTGTTTCAACAGGAACACGTGTCCGTATTTTGAGAGATCGTCAGCGAATGTAATGAAATATGATGAACCATTCCTGGCATGTGTAGACATGCATACATCACTATGTATCAGTCCCAAGAGTTCCGTAACTTTTTCTCCGTGTCCACTAAACGGAGTTTTGGTCATCTTGCCTTTGAGACATGACTGGCAAGTGTCATAAGATGAAAATTCGAACGAATTCAAATATCCATCCTTATGTAACTTAGCTAGTCGTGTCGCATTGATATGACCTAGTCTACAATACCACAAGAAGGATTCATTCATTTCTGAACTCTTCCTCTTGTGTGTGTTTTGTACATTAAGAACTGTGATTTGATTTAGAACATATATTCTATTATTTAACGAGCCTAATCCAATCAACTTTTGATTCAGGAAGATGTTCATAACATTATCGTGTACTACAAAATTATATCCTTCTTTACTTAATAAAGAAATTGATATAAGATTGCATATCAGGGTCGGAATGTAATAGCATTCGTTCAGAATCTATGTATTACCATTTGGCAATACAAGGTGATATTCACCAACTGCTTTGGCTGCAATATTTGCACCATTCCCTACTCTTATGGAATGATCATCCATTCCCAGTTCCCTACCTTTGCTTAGCCATGTAACATATTACATATGTGGGATCCTGATCCGGTATCTAATACCCAGGACGTAGAGTGAACTGAGAAACAGTTCTTGATAACAAACACACCCAAAGAAGATGCATCAACATGCTTATTCTTCGTTTGGGCGGCGTGAGAATCCGGATATTCCTCTATTTCCTGCTCAGTCTTATAACAATTATAAGAAAGAACGGAACTAACGTTCCCCTGCTCAGTATAACAAGCGGGTTCAGTCAATACATCCATATTATTATCTTGATTAAGACCTGACATGGTCGCTACCTGGTGAGAGAGAGAGAGAGAGAAGAAAACACTTTAGCGTATACTCTTGCAAGATTAGATTGGTTATTATCTTATCTAATCAGGATGGCTCCCACTAGTTTTATCAAATCTTCCTTCAAAACCCTAAAAGGTAAGACTAACCGGGATTAATTACACCTTACAAGTTCGCCAATCTTTCAGCCAGGCCAGTGTTGATACTTTGAGGGAGGTTCTCCGTGCTTTCGCACGGACCTAATTAAAATAAACCTCGTTTTCCCATAGGCATAACCCCGTTAACACCTTTCTAGACACCTACTTGATTGGCTAATTGTGATGTGTAAAATTCTCCCAGGAGTAACTCTTAGTCGCAGTGGGTATCGGGATCCAACTATCTCATATAAGGTATGCAATCTCATTGCAAATTTCAACACTTGAAATTCCTGATAATGCTTTTGCCCCTGGCGTGCTATGACCTTGATGCATGCCAACAAATCATAGTCCGCTAGTCAAGTTCAACCCGTCATTTCCTGATTGAATTAAACCCACCCGCGCGACCCTTGACGCAGGCTAATAAAGTCGCACGACTACCCTAATCTAATCTCATCTTATATTGCAGATAAGCACTAGTTAGCTACCGCACACTACGCCTTGAAGCAGGCCAACAAACGTAGCACGAATACTAAGTAGTACTTATCTGAAATGACGGAGGGCTACGCAGGTTTTTCAGAAAACCTTTTGCGTAATAAACTTGATATCGTTGTAGAAACAAGTGATTTTGAAAAGGAGTGTTTTTAAGGCTTTTACTAGTTTCGCTAAAGAGGTCACTCCCGGTGAAGGGATCTCAGCTCTTTCCTTATCGAATAAGGTGCAGGATATTTTACAAATACCACTATGCAAAGCAAGAACTATAGAAGCAATCAAAAACAAAACCGTGTGAGTTGTAGCATCTGCTAGTTTCTCTAAAGAGTTCACTCCCGGTGAAGGGATCTCGGCTCTTTCCTTATCGAATAAGGTGCTGGATATTCTATAAGGAATACTGCTATGCAAAGCAAAAACTAAAGCTACCCTTTTTGAAAAGTTGATTCTACAACTTCTTATAGGTTTCTTTTTCTTTCATTAATCTCATTAATGAAGTCCCATCATTTATGCTTCCTAAGCATCACAGAATAAATGAAAATACAACGTACGCTTATGCCATCCGCATTCGCCACAGTGTCCCATTATGCACCGTTAGGTTACTTAACTAATAGCATAGCGGGGCAGGACTAGCGCGGGTGCAAAACATAAGCAACGTTTATTATATATCATATATATAATAATAAAGCATTCGTCTCAAACATATAAAGCGATCACATCACAGAATATCGGCAGCAGAAGATAACATATGAAATATTGGATATTCTAGGAGGTCCGTGTTTTATTTTGAGACTGTATAAAACACGGATTCCACGGTCGCGATGAATAGCCAAACCCACATCCTTAGACCCCTACGAGAGCGGCAAGTAACCCTCCCAATTCTAGGGTTAGGAGACCCGGTCTCGACTCCTCAAGATGGCCTCCCACTGGACCCTAGAACCCGGTTACTTGTGCTCCCCTCCTTGGGTCTATCCTAATGCGGAAAAGTAAATAATATACAATGGTGACATTATCCTCAACCCGGAAGTGCCCCAATAAAAGAATATTACATATAATAAATTTTACATGAATGAAAATAAAAACTCTCATCTCACATAAAACCCCCGGCTATTCAAATCACGACGATCCAATATAACATATCACAGCAACACATAACATCACATATCATCAACGTAAGTAAATATGCGTATCCCAATTGTCGTTGACATATAGCAACGAAACCGGAGATACACCACATATTACACTTACGGTCGCATAAAAGAAAATGTCAAATTACAACATTTGGAATCCACAATCACCTTAGACATCATAAACCCGAAATATCACATACTTCGTGTTTCATGCCTAACTATATGAATTCCACATATTGTATCACATTCCAGAAAAAGCTAGACGATGTTAAACATTCCGATCGAATTAACAAACACTCAAAATTTCCTAAAAAGCTCAACACTTGAGCATAGTTTAAAAATACTCAGTACATGCCACAGTACCAATGAACCAGCCGTAAAAGGGTTAACCAATGCCTCACCTGTGGCACCGCGGAACTACCGCAAACCCTAGGGTTTGGCGGCGGTTCTTATGCTCACAGAATCGAGTTAGGGTTTCGTTCTTCTAGAGGGTCCACCGCATTACTTGCATGATTTTAGAATGTTCTTTAACTTGAAAAAAAAATCCAACTTTTGGAAAATTTCCAGCGAGAGTTAAAGTGGATATTTGATATCTGTTCGAACTTTTTAAAACCATCTAAAATAACCCGAAAATAAACTAGAATTACGAATACGAAACACTCTGAATAGCCAATGCATAAAGATATCACATGCAAATTTAGAAAAAACTAGCAACACCTGAAATACCAAACCCCAGAGACTGGAACACCAAAAAAATTTCAAGCCAAAAATCCACTACTTGGCCGAGCAGGCCGGTTTTAGCACTGATGTGGTCAGCCAGATTCAGGCTAAACTGCTTCAAAATTTCTTGGTCTTCATGTTATATCACATACAACATTCTGCAGTTGTTTAAAAAAAATTTGACTCTCAGAAAATTTCAACAGAAACTAAGGTTCGTTGTTTCAAGTTTCGGAGTTGTTTCGGTTTCGTGATCCTACACAATCCTTCTAATTCTCTAGCTAGGCTCTGATACCACTGTAAGGTTCCTAAGCATGACAGCAAGGTTTCGGGAGGCATCGTCCAAGACAAATTAAATTTTTTGTCATGCTAAAGAACTCTAACCTAGGATGTTTAACTAGAGAATCATACGAAACGATATGCAAACAACTTTACAACTAAGTGATTAGGGATTACAACCTTTATAGTCAGTTCCTTCACTTCATTAGCTCCAAGTAGTGGTCCCTTCGCTGCGATCAAAGAACTCCCAGACTCTTGAGAAACTCCACAAGGTGAATGATGCATGCTTGCTTGTAGTCTTCGAAATCCAAGATGATCTACTTAAAGGAAACATGAACTCAATCTATCTCTTCACTAATAATGAATTAGTGAAGCCAACACACTAAACTATATGGCTAGTATAGAAGAGGATGATGAATTAGGAATTTTGCTCACTTTGGATTTTATTTTCTCACAATATTTTATCAATTCATCACAAGCAAGAGAGCTAGAAAAAATGAGATGAAGAAGAAGATGATCAAGTGATGAATGAATAATTGAGGCGAGGTTAGAAATGCAACCATGGTGAGTTATGTCATCCTTAACCCATGTAGAGAATAAACCATGGCTAAGTGATTAGGGTTAGGTCAATAAATATCGTAGGTTAAAACAAAATTGGTGGACTTAGTCAATGAATCTACAAGCTTCTTCAAAGCTCATCCATGACTAATTCCAAGCAATTTTGAATTAACTAAAATAAATAAAAACCTAACCCTAATTACAAGTATGGTATGATTCTCAAACACCCAAGTTTGCATGTGTAACCTAGCATGTCACAATTATATATCACATATATAATTTTGTGAACAAAAGAAAACTATACAATAAACATATATCACATATATGTTAAATGTATAAGTGAGAAAAATAAATACGTAAGTGAGCTAATATTAGTTAATGTAATTTAATTTATCAAATATATAATTATACATTAAATCATTAAATCAATACTTGATTTAATAATCTGGCTATATTGCATATAACCGACTAATCTAATATGTATCATTTTATCGAATCAACACTTGATCCGATAACCCGGCTATATTACATATAACCGGCCGATATCACATATCACGAGAATAGAATACGGTATCACATACACGTATTAATCTCGGTCCCGCACATATCACATATGTACTCCTATTCCGTTTCGCCTAAGCCAGGAAACCTCTGTGTAGGACTCTAAAGACTCGTCAATACGCCGGCAGTAGGTGATGATCATATCAAACACCCACAAGCCGCAAGCGGTCAGCTAAACGTAACGGCCACCCGGGTATTGAGCGATCAAAAGATCAACAAGCAAGCCTGCTCACACTCCTGTGAATCCAATCAGTAACACTACCGTACAGTCCGGTCTTTTCATCTGATATGTCGCATATCCAGTCTAGGGGTGGTGAACGTCAGACCCCAGTAACCGATAAGTCGTGTCGATGTGAGGCTCATGACGGGTTGAGAAACTACTGATAACACTTACCAGTAGATCTCCATATCAACCCTGGCCAGGGACTTCCTGTTATAGCCAATCGAGCACAGCACAACATTAACCCCCAATACCGGGAGAGACAAAACCCTTCCTATCGCTCATTACCTCCATATGATTCGGGACTGTACCCAAAAGCCACTGTTTTGCACGTTCTCATGAACGTGGTAAGGTGGAAATCAAAGCACAGTGGGAATCACACAAGACTCTATGACGATCTCGGGTCTACAGACTAACCTGTACCAGTGTCACCAGAGAACTGCTATCTGACGATAGGTATAATACCATCTAGGAGTTCTCGGCGGGTCCGTTCAGTGTACCCAGTCTCCACTGAGCACCCGTATACCATCTTTGATGTCAAACACCAATGGATGAGGGATCATCCATCGCCCATCATATGGGTCAAGAAGCGTATACGCTAGTCTACTCTGGAGTATCGATGCCATGTCTCGATACACCCTTGACTAGGAACAATTATAGGATGTACTATTGGACTACCCTGGCCCCTCTAGTATGATCTCCATCATAGTCTAAGTAGTCAAGTACACATCCTAAGGGCTTTATCAACATGTGGGAGCAAGACAGTAACACAATACAAGTCAACATGTTAAGACAAAGAGCAACCAGATAGCATACTGTCATGTCGAGCAAAAAAATCCTCTCTATATATATCCAAGCATCCACTATAATATACATCATATATACAATAATGGCTTCTAGGGCTTATACATAACTAACAGAAGCTTCCAAGAGGTCGGTCTTCGATCGACTGGCAACCACAGTGGCCCCTCTCAACGGGCCATCCAAAGCTGATGTCTCAGTCTTCAGCAAGGTGGGTAAGAACCCAAACGGGCCCGCAAAGAGGCTCGTGATACCTGAAGAGGCTGCCCCAAAACGGATAGCCCTCCCAACTCCTGCTACGGGTGAAGTCGTCAAAGGTGCTTCCCCTACCAGAAAGTCAGTCTTCGAAAGATTGGCCAGCCCTCCCCAAACTTCAATCAGGACGTCAGTCTTCAACAGGTTGACGCCAACAATAGCCCCTCAGCAAAGCCAGGGGCACGAAGAAACTGCTTCCAAATCTAAGACGGCCCCGTCTGCAAGACTCGCTCGACGTCGTCACTGGTGCCGAGTGAGGAAAGCTGGGGGCAACTCCCCCTCTAGACTTACCCCACCAGCTCCAATGGTGGAAATTGATACTGCTTTTCCAACCGGGAACAGCTTTGATCTACTCAGGAAGGTACGCAAGAACTCTCCAACGGCGGTGCTAAAGAAATCGCCCCCGCCTGCAGAAACCACAATGCAGGCAAAGCCGGAACGCCCCCATCAACGGGTCTCCTCGCAAATTCACAGGGTCTGGCAAAAAGTCCAGGACTCCGTGATTGATCAAAACTACTCTCGTCGACCGAAGAAATCGAAGGCTCGGCAAGAGAAAGATTGTCCCTCCGTCATACAGCGAGGGACTTCTTTTGCACAGGTGCCTGTTACAACGACTCTTTCAACTCCGACCTCCCACAAAAGGATGAAGCCAGAGAAAATCCCACCGCCGGCAGCAAATTCCAAAGGAGATGGACCCAAACGCCCCAAGTCTTAGGGCATGATCGTAAATACGGTCTACATGGCTTCCGGTAAAGAAGAAAGTCGTGCTTCCGTAGGACATCGACCGCAAACTCGGTCGCTGACAAAAGCTCAGGAGCAATAACAAAGGCTCCAGGAGATGCTGACCAAAATGGCAGCACTTACTAGGCAGAAAGAAAGCCCGGACACAATAGCCGAACAACGCCAGGAGCAGGAAACCGATACAGAGTTCCTGCGAAGGGTGCTTGAAAGAAAGGACAAGGAAGCTGCTGAGCAGGCTGCTAATATAAAGCAAATGGCTCTCTTTTTCAAGGATATGGTTGGAATGATGATCCAGCCAGAACCCCCAGCCTAGGATTCGCCGATAATCATCGAGAATGGCAGAGGGGAAACATCAAACCCTCTTCCGGCCTTATCGGGAGCCAAGAGGAAACGATCTATAAGGCTGCTCTTGATGATTACATCGCTCAACAAATACGAGCTCATCAAGCTAATGAAGCCGCGGGCCAAATCGTCAGAACTGGGCGACCGTATCCAGGCTGGTATGACCAAATTAAATACCTGTCGGGATATACGATCCTTAAGTTCTATGTATACAAGGGGATAGGCAACCCACACTAGCACATTGCGCGTTTTAAATTCATGTGCGGCAACACTGGAGGAAGGGATATACTGCTCCTCCGACAGTTCGTAAGAAGTCTGGCGGGCATCGCGTTCGAATGGTATACGGAACTACCAAATGATTTCATGAAGACCTTCGACGAGATGGATAAGCTTCTCTATCAAAGATTCGCTAGTGTAGATAAACGCACTACCGTGGCGGCGTTGTTCAACGAAAGGGTTGGACCGAACGAGACATGGGTTCAATATGTTACCCGATGGCGAAATCTCTGATCAAAATGCGAGCAACACATCGACGAAGCTACAGCCGTGGGAATGTTCATAGTCACTCTTAACCCAAATTCAAAGGTGTTCCTATTTATGACCCTCTTCAAGCCAACGACCTTCCAAGAGCTCATGGATAAAATTACTCGATTGGATCGGATGGGTCAAGACTCTTCATCATCCGACGAAGGTGAATGAAAAGCGGAGGCAAGGTGGCATTTGTCGCCAACGCTCAACAAAAAATGAGCGGGTTTGAAGCAGCCTGTCGCCAAAATAGTGACGGCGTGGGTACTCGCTCCCCCCGAGACATACACGGGGGGCATATTTCTCACTGGTGGAAGAATCTCTACGTGGGATGGTCCTTTCTTCTCAAAGAACGGAAAGGATATCAAGGGACCTACAAGCAGGTCCTGTAATCAAGTGGAATATCCTACTTGAACCAAAAAACCATGGGAGAGATGCGAAATCCATGTCCCACTCCGAATCAGACGATGAGGAGGAAAAACCCCAAGTCAATTCCATTCTTCCAAGGAAGAGGAAGACTTGGCAGAAGGAATGACGTGATATCTCGTTCCTTCATATATGAAGAAGATGCTCCATCAGTATCGGAAAGCGATATTGATGAGAAGGGGGCAGGTGCCGTTTAAAATACCCGGTATTTCCCGCAAAACAACCCGATTGTTGCGATGGTAAAATAAGAAGTCCGAGAGGGTGAAGACAGCATAAGGCGTGAAGTGTCCATGCGTACAAAAGACATGCAGCAGCGCCTCGGCAAGTAACCGTTGGAAGGAATGAGTTATGTAACTCCCCGACCAAACTGCAATAATGGACCGAGAAGTCTTTAAACTAGTGCGTCGCCCCAAACACGGCGATGTTGGACCGAGATGTCCCTAAAGTAGCATTTCATCCCGAACATGGGAATGCTGGACCGAAACGTCCCTAAACTAGTGCGTCGCCTCAAACATGGCGATAATGGACCGAAACGTCCCTAAACTAGGGCGTCGCCTCAAACACGGCACGTCGCCCTAAACACGGCGATAGTAGACTGAGAAGTCCCTAAACTAACAATCCGCCTCAAACATGGCGATAATGGACCGAAATGTTCTTAAACTAACTTTCGTCCCCAAGATGGGAATGTTGGACCGAAAAGTCCTTAAACTAGAAATTTGCCTCAAATATGGTGATAATGGACCGAAACGTCCCTAAACTAGTGCATCGCCTCAAACATGGCGCATCGCCCTAAATACAGCAATATCCTCTCTTGAGATCTATATTGCAATCGAAGTCTCAACGACGAGGGTTGCAACTCAAGTCCTGCCGGCTACACAGCTACTCCAGCGATGAAGCCACCCCTAAGTCCCACCGGCAAACAGATGGGTCACCTGCGGCAAAACTACTTCTGAGAGTTCTATCGTTCAAAAAAATGGTATGTCCACAAGCAAAATGGGCACGGATGAAAACCCGAAAGGGCACTGTGAGTAAAAACAGCAGGGATGCCAATGAGTTTGTGAAAACCCGAAAAGGGCGCAATCTTGTTTAAAAAACGGTATGTTCACAAGCAAAATGGGCACGAATGAAAACCCGAAAGGACGCCATGAGTAAAAGCAACAGGACTACCGGTGAGTTTGTGAAAACCCGAAAAGGGCGCAGACTCGTAAAATAAAAAAATTCATATGCACTTGCAAGGTCCTCTCGACCTTGTGAGGAGAAAAAAACCTGCGTGAGATCCGTATGACTCACAAAAGAGCAACACACTTAGGAATCTCCACGATTCCTAAGGAGAAAATACACCTAAGTGATCCTCACGACTCGCAGGGAGAAATACCTTTATGAGACCCTTACGCTCATAAAATCAAAAAGCCTTAGTCGACAGGATCCTAACCCTGTTTGCTAAGCCACCTTTGTTCAAATCAGCAAAGGCAAATGATGAGTCGCTCTTAGAAATGTTCCAATCGTAGCGATACTGATGCCTAAACAGGTGTCGAACTCTAAGTCCTTTCACAGAAAATGATGATTCGCTCCTGGCAATATTCCAGTCGTAGCGATGCCGATGCTAAGGTTGGTATCAGATTCCAAACTCGCAATAAAAACAGCAGCGAGTAACAAAAAATGCATATAAAAACAGCCGAAATGATGGGGCAACTCGCAATAAAAGTCAGCAAGCAAAAAATATGCATATAAAAACAGCCGAAATGTTTGGGCAACTCGCAATAAAAAACAGCGAGTAAAAACATTTAAAAAATAGCCGAAATGATTGGGCAATCGCGACTTTCGTGATATAAAAAGCTGAAAAGATAGAGCATCGCGGCAAACAATAAAAAATAAAATGAAATTTCCTCTGCCCTGCAAGTATGTCCATATTGACTCTTGTATACGATCCATGGGCACAAATGAAAAGGGAACCATATTTTCCCACCATGCTCCGTCAAAAAGAGAGCCAAGTCTTGACGATTCATATACAACCCAGAGACTATCTCGGCTTCCTTCTCATTCCAGCAAGGTGTAGACGCAAGGTCATTAAAGACCTAAGGGCCAAAATAAAAAAAGGAGTGATGGAAAAATCCAAACTCCGGCTCGAGGTGCTTCTCATGCCAGTAGTATGTAGATGCGATGTCAACAAAGACTCCAAGGAGCCAAATCAAAAAGGAGTGACGGCAAAATCCTAACTCCAGCCCGACGTGCTTCTCATGCCAGCAGGATGTAGACGCAACATCATCAAAGACCCAAGGGTTAAACAAAAAAGAGTGCTGGCAAAATACTAACTCTGGCTCGATGTGCTTCTCATGCCAGCAGGATGCAGACGCAACGTCAACAAAAGACCCAAGGGACAAAACAAAAAAAGGAGTGATGGCAAAATCCTAACTCCAGCTCGACGTGCTTCTCATGCCAGCAGTATGCAGACGCAACGTCAACAAAGGCTCTGAGGAGCCAAATCAAAAAGGAGTGACGGCAAAATCCTAACTCCAGCTTGACGTGCTTCTCATGCTAGCAGGATGTAGATGCAACGTCATCAAAGACCCAAGGGTCAAACAAAAAATGAGTAATGGAAAAATCCTAGCTCCATCTTGATGTTCTTTCTTGGTGCAGATGCGACGTCAACAAAGGCTCCAAGGAGCCAAGACGGCAAAATCCTAACTCCAGCTCGATGTGCTTCTCATGCCAGCAAGATGCAGATGCAACGTCAACAAAAGACCCAAGGGTCAAAGAAAAAATGGAGTCACGGCAAAATCCTAGCTCCAAGTCTTGACAGTTCATATACAACCCAGAGACTATCTCGACGTTCCCCCTCATTTCAACAGAATGCGGACGCAACTATCAAATGAAATTGGAGCAATGGCATATTCCTAACTCCGGACTTCAATTGCAATACATACAGCATAGAGGTCCTACAGATGTCTACCCTACTTCAGCAAAGAAACGGCATGACATCGTCTAAACAAAAATGAAGTGACGACATATTCCCAGCTTCGGGTCTCGACGGCAACTCATATAAACCCTAAAAGACTATCGGAGATCATCCCACACTAGAGCGGAGTGGTTATGACTCATCAGGGCTCCAAATTGAGCCTAACCTCAAGTAAAAAAACGTCATGGCAAATTCCTAATGTTTGCTCTTCCGAAGGTAATATGACCTAAGGAGATTACTTGAAGACGTCTTGTCCAGCCCCCAAAGGGATCAAAGACACGACAGTCGCGGGGCTATTCTAACAGCAGCTTAAAGACTGCATATCGAGGAATACATCAGTCAATGCGACGGTACCACGGACTAAAACCCTAGTACCACAAACCTAACGGACCCCTGTCGTAAAGAATAGGGGTTATCTGTATTTCATGTTAGGATACACCTGCGAGATCCTTTTGACTCATCTCGACTCGTAGGGAAAAACATCTTTATGAAACTCTCATGGCTCATAAAGTTGAAAAGCTTTAGACGACGGGGATATCAACCTGTTTCCTAAGCACTGTGGCCCTACAAGTAGGTCCAAACTGACTTTTGTATACTATCCACGGGCCACATTCTCCAAAGTCGCATACCGATGAGGAGGAAAAACCACTTGCGAGCCCTCTCGACTCGTAAAGAGAAAATTCTCTTGTGAGATCGTTACGACTCTCAAGAGAAAACACACTTAGGAGCCTTCACAACTCCTAATGAGAAAATACACCTACGAGATCCTCTCGACTCGTAGGGAGAAATATCTTTATGAGACCCTCACGGCTCATAAAGTTGAAAAGCCTTAGGCGGCAGATCTAAACCTATTTCCTAAGCCATCGTAGCGCTACAAGTAGGTCCAAACTGACTCTTGTATACTATCTATGGGCCACATTCTCTAAAGTCGCATACCGATGAAGAGGAAAAACCATTTGCGGGTTCTCTCGACTCGTAAGGAGAAAATTCTCTTGTGAGATCCTTACGACTCTCAAGAGAAAACACACTTAGGAGCCATCACGACTCCTAGGAGAAAATATACCTACGAGATCCTCTCGGCTCATAGGGAGAAACATCTTTATGAGACCCTCACGGCTCATAAAGTTGAAAAGCCTTAGGCGACAGATCTAAACCTGTTTCCTAAGCCATTGCTGCCCTACAAGAACGTCCAAACTGACTCTTGTATACTATCCATGGGCCACATTCGCCAATAAAGTGAAGAAGCCACTTGCGGGTCCCCTCGACTCGTAAGGAGAAAATACTTGCGTGAGATCCTTACGACTCACTAAGGTGAAAGACACTTAGGAATTCTTATGATTTCTGGGAAGAATATGCGCCTATGAGATCCTCACGACTCATAGGGAGAAAAACCTGCTTGAGACCCTTACAGCTCGTGAAGATGAAAAGGTCTTAGGCGATATTTGTTCCCGCCATCAAATCTATAGTAATGCATTATTTTGCACTACTTAACCCACGTATAAGCTTATGCGGGCAAAGTAGTGGGGGGCATTTGTTCCGGCCAAATTTTTTGGCTCAGAGCTTGCTGTTCCCTTATAAAAATAAAGGGAAAGCTCCACGTGTTAAATACATCCACCCACATGCAAAGCATGTAACTATCACCTCAGGTAGCACCGCACGTGAAGTGCACGTGGACGCTAATATGCAAAGCACAGGAGCGCATGTTCCCCTAATATTTAAACATAATAAAATAGCTAAGCTCCGTTAAAATTTTGTTGAAGCAGCGCCTCACGTGCCCCTCACGAGGGCGCCAGCGCCAATCTTATAGAAATAATCCTATGATGGCACCGCATATGCTCCTCACATAGGCGCCAATGTGCAAAGTACAGGAGTGCCTATCATAAATAAGAATTAAATTCTTAAATAATTCTTAAATGGCACCCATGTGCACAACACGTGAGCGTCGGCGCCCAAATTAAAAGTAAGTAGAATTAAATTCTACATGACGATACTTC
This sequence comes from Agapanthus africanus, assembly GCA_030015575.1. Taxonomy (NCBI): domain Eukaryota; kingdom Viridiplantae; phylum Streptophyta; class Magnoliopsida; order Asparagales; family Amaryllidaceae; genus Agapanthus; species Agapanthus africanus. Next base: position 459,472,956 of record JASDDO010000019.1, on the reverse strand, counting down.
CCTAAAAACTGAGATATTCTCTATTAAACAGAGTCGTTGGATCAAAAATCCAATGGTTATAATAAATCATCAGATTATAAATTCTATTTGGGAAATATTTTCCTTCTAATATGGAAAGATCTTTCTCTAACAAAGAATCTTGGATTTAAAATCCAATGGTGATAAAATATCACCAATTAAACTATCTGATAGAATTAAATTCTATGTGATAAAATTAAATTCTGTTTGGAAAATATTTTCTTTGATCTTTCTAATATGGAAAGATTTTTCTCTAACAGAGAATCTTGGATTTAAAATCCAATGGTGATAAAATATCACCAATTAAACTATCTGATAGAATTAAATTCTATGTGATAGAATTAAATTCTATTTGGGAAATATTTTCCTTGATCTTTCTAATATTAAAAGATCTTTCTCTAACAGAGAATCTTGGATTTAAAATCCAATGATGATAAAATATCACCAATTAAACTATCTGATAGAATTAAATTCTATGTGGGAAATATTTCCCTGATCTTCCTCAAACTAGAAAGATCTTCTCTGATTCAACGGTGATTATAAAATCATCCATTGATCATCTGATAGAATAAAATTTTAATCTTGTTAAACTAACAAGATATTCATATGATAGAATAAAATTCCATCTTAGAAAAATATTTCCTAATCTTATTAAACAAACAAGAAATCTTCTCTTTTAAAAAGAAAGCCTTTGGATTAAAAATCCAACGGTGAATAAAATTCACCGATTGATCTGAAAGATCATTTTGATTGATCATGAAATCAATCATTATCTCTCAATAAGAGATTTTCTCAACAAATTGATTTTTCTCTTCTCCTATAAATAGGAGCAAAGAGATTAATCAAAAAAGGAAGGAGGAGGAGGAAAATAGGAGACCCCCCATAAGCTTCTGTAAAAATAGAGAAGGCTCTCAAAATAATAGAGAATTTAATTCACTCAAAGAAGAAGATTTCCCTCCTAAAAAACTCCAGGTAAAGAAAAAAGAAGAAATCAAAAAACATCTCATTTACCTATTAAAAGGGTTTAACCCTTCTCAAAGAACTTAGTTCTTTCTCTGTATCTGAGATCCACAAGACAAGTCTTCCACAAGTTGAAAATTTAATTCTCATCGGGAAGATCTTGTTCTTGAGAATCAAAGATTCAGGGGAGAACATGGATACAAGAACATGAAGAAGATGGAGTTCATAATACTCCGGGAACTTAGTTCCTTCAAATCAAGAACTTAGTTCTTAAAAGAACCCGATCCCAGATCCTCAAAATAGTAGTCTTGGTGATCCTTAATGGTCAAAACATCATTAAAAGAGATTTAACTTCTCTGAAAACATGAACATGGAAAACATGGAGTTCATAATACTCAAGAAACTTAGTTCCTTCAAGTCAAGAACTTAGTTCTTAAAGAACCCGATCCAAGATCCTCAAAATTGTGATCTTGGTGATCGTTAATGGTAAAAATATCATTAACAGAGATTTAAGTTCTCTAAAAATATAAACAGAGATTAAATCTCCAAAAAGAACTCAGCGCCTCACGTGAAACATATGTGGGCGCCCAAAACAGAAGGCCAGCGCCTCACGTGAAATACACGTGAATGCTGAGTAAAGTGCTTAGCCCTTCATATGCAGCCAAAACGGCTGAGTGCTTAGCACTGATTGGGCAGCTCCCAGTGCCTCACATGAAATACATGTGAGGGACATAAAAGATTAGCGCTTAGCACTATTATAGCACCTCACGTGATATACACGTGAACGCTATATGTAACTGAGTGCTTAGCACTGCTGGGTGTTACAGAAACCCAATCTTAACCTAAATTGGCTAAGTTTCCTGAAGTTAAACTTCTTTGATTTTAAATCAAGCGAGCCCATATGCTCATGATTTCCAAACCGATCTTAGTCTCAAACATGACTAATGATCTCTCATCAATGATATCCAAAATGATATTCATCCCATATCTCCTCAAGTTAATCTTAGTCTCAAATAAAGCTAATGATTCTTAGATGATACATCACGATCTTTCCCTCAAAATACGGGATTTGGTTCAAGGGTATATCCTTCTACACCTCTGATATATGTCATTTTAATTCCACAACGTCTTCAGAGAGGTGGCGGGTCCTGATAACCAACAACTCCTTTCGTCATACATTGATGCACTTCCAAATTGACGTGCACACCTCAGAACTTCGCCTCAAACATGGAGATATATGTCGTTGTAATTCTTCAACGTCTTCAGAGAGGTGGCGAGTCCCGACAACCAACAACTCCTTTCGTCATACATTGATGCACTTCCAAATTGACGTGCACACCTCAGAACCTCGCCTCAAACATGGTGATAACGGACCGAAACGTCCCTAAAATAACGTGTTTCCCCAAAATGGGAATGTTGGACCGAAATGTCCTTAAACTAATATCTGCCCTAAACATGGCGGTAATGGACTGCGATGTCCTTAGACTAAAATAATTGGGCCCAAATGCTCATATGTTTAAGTCGATCTTAATCTCAAATCAGATTAACGGTCCTTAAATAAACCAAACCCAAATCTAAAATATACGGATTTGGACTAATCCACGTCCTACAGGCGATGACAGAAACTAGTCTCCGTATACAATCCACAGGCAACCTAAACAAACAAAAACACACACGATACGAAGTGAACTTCCGGAGCAGGAGAAAGTGGTTATCGCGATGCGGTAATGTAATTAACTACAGGGGCTTGCGCCTGCAGGGAAGAGCGTCCCCACAATCAAAAACCCCTCACAAATGAGGAGGAATCTGATAAAGTCTGTTACAACGGCCGCGTCCATCCAAACCTCCGATATACAGTGCCATAAATCAACTTGGTATTTTCGGAGAGGTGGACGAATAAATCCAAATAGCATCTGCCCCCAGGATTCAGGCCAGACGTCCTGGTCCGTCTTCCGGCGGTGAACGGTGACAATTGCTTCGTTCCCTAATATCAGAGACATATCACCCTTCCCCAGTGCTCTACTTCTTCTTAACCCCTGCAAAGTATTACAAATGTGGGATCCTGATCCGATATCCAATACTCGGGACGTAGAGCAAATTGAGAAACAGTTCTCAATAACTAACACACCCGAAAAAGATGCATCAGAATGCTCCTTCTTCATTAGGGTTGCGTGGAAATCCTTGCATTCCCCTATCGCTTGACCAGACTCATGACAGTTGTCATAAGTTAGAGCTGAACCAACATTCCCCAGCCCAGTATAATAAGGCGGTTCTGTCAATACATCCATATTATTATCTTAATTAAGACGTGACATACTCGCTACCTGGAGAGAGAGAGAACACTTTAGCATGCGCTCTTGCAATATTAGAATGGTTATTATCTTATCTAATCTGGATGGCTCCACTGTTTTTATCAAATCTTCTTCAAACTCTAAAAGGAAAAATTTGCCGGGATTGATTACACCTTACAAGTTCGCTAATTGGTCATCCAGGCTGGGTGTTGGTACTCCAAGAAAGTTTCCCCATGCTTTCGCACGGAACTAATTAAAATAACCTTATTTCCGCAGATGCATAACCTCGTTAACAACTTTCTAGACACCTACTGGATTAGCTATTTGTAAAGTGGAAAACTCTCCCAGAAGTAAAGTTTATTCGCAGTGGGTATCGGTATCCAACTATCGCATAGAAGTGTAGGGTTAGCATAGCACCTTGTGAAGGTTTTGGCAAGCATCAATCATGCTACTTTATAATTTTTGGGGTGCTAAACAAACCCTAACCAAGATCTTAACTAGAGACTTAGGGTTAAATAGGCATGTAAACAACTTTACATCTAAGAGTTAGGGATTATAACCTTTGTAGTCCATTCCTTCACTTCATAAGCTTCGTGTTGAGGTCCATTCATTGCGATCATCAAGTATCCGGACTCTAGAGAGGCTCCATGAAGAGAAAGATGCAAGCTTACTTCCAATCTTCAATAACTAAGATGATCTACCTTGAAGAATCTCAAACCCAAGCTCATGCTTCACTAATCAAGTATTAAACACCCTAATCTAAGTGGCTAGAATAGATGAGGATGATGAAGTAGGAATTTAGCTCTCTTTTGCTTTCAATTTCTCACATTATTTCATCATAACACAAAAAGCTAGAAAGCTTTTTTCAAGAGGAAGAAGAAGAAGAATTTCTTTTGTGTTGAATAATGAATTATTGTTGTTGTGATTACAAATTCAACCTTGGGTTAAGAATGAAGGCTTAACCCTTGTAGAGAATTAACTAGAGTAAAGGGTTTGGGTTTGGTTAAGAAATATCTACACAAAATATCAATACAAAATATCTAAGCTTAAAACAAAATAAAGGTTCTAGAAGCTTCATGAAAAAGCTAACCCAAATGCTAACCCAAATCAAACCCTAACTTGTTTAATCTCCACAAATCATGTTGCATTTGTAATCATAACTTGTTACAATATTATATATCACATATATAATATATTTTTGTAACAAAAGAAAATAATACAATTAACATATATCGCATATATATCAATGTATTATCCGGTGAGAAAATGAATCAATAAAGAGAGCTTATATTAGTTAACGTAATGTAATATATCACATATATAATTATACATTAAATTATCGAATCAACACTTGATCCGACAATCCAGCTATATCGCATATAACCGACTAATATAACATGTACCGATTCATCGAATCAACACTTGATCCGGTAACCCGGCTATATCACATATACCCGGCCGATATCATATATCGCGAGAATCTAATACGGTATCGCATACACATATTATTCTCGGTCCCGCACATATCACATATATGCTCCTACTCCGTTTTGCCTGAGCCAGGAAACCTCTGTGTAGGACTCTAAAGAATCGTCAATACGCCGGCAGTAGGTGATGATCATATCAAACACCCATAAGCTGCAAGCGGTCAACTAAACGTAACAGCCACCCAGGTATTGAGCAATCAAAAGATCAACAAGCAAGCTTGTATATTCTCCTGTGAATCCAACCAGTAACGCTCCCGTGCAGTCCGGTCTCTTCGTCTGATATGTCGCATATCTTGCCTAGGGGTGGTAAACGTCAGACCCCAGTAGCTTGATAAGTCGTGTCGATATAAGGTCCATAACAGTTCGAGAAACTACTGATAACACTTACCAGTAAATCTCAGCAACCCTACCCAGGGATTTCTAGTTATAGCCAATCGAACACAGCGCAACATCAACTCCCTATACCGGGAGAGACGAAACCCCTCCTATCGCTCATTGCCTCCATGTGATTCGAGACTGTACCCAAAAGCCACCATTTTGCATGCCCTCTTGGATGTGGTATGATGGAAATTAAAGCACAGTGGGAATCACACAAGACTCTATGACGATCTCGGGTCTACAGACTAACCTGTACCAGTATCACCAGAGAACTGCCATCTGACGTGAGGTATAATACCATCTGGGAGTTATCGGCGAGTCCGTCCACTGTATCCAGTCTCTACTGAGCACCCGTATACCTTCTCTGATGTCAAACACCAATGGATATGGGATCATCCATCGTCCATCGTATGGGTCAAAAAGCGCATACGCTAGTCTACTCTGGAATATCGATGCCCTGTCTCGGTACTCCCACGACTAGGAACATTTGAAGGATGTACTTAGCGACTACACTGTCCCCACTAGTATGATCTGCATCATAGTCCTGGTAGTCAAGTACTCATCCTAAGGGCTTTATCAACATGTAACATAGAGACAATCGGAGTACATGTTTAGATAAAGAGTAACCAGATAGCATACTATCATGTCGAGCAAGAAAGTCCTCCCTATATATGTCCAAGCATCCACTACAATATACATCTGTATGTACAGTAATGGCCTCTAGAGCATACATATCACTAACAAGAAGGTATGCAATCTCATTGCAAATTTCAACACTTGAAATTTCTGATAATTGTTTTTACCTCTAGAACTCTATGACCTTGAAGAATAATCAACAAATCAAAGAGTTCTAATCAAGTTGTACTCATCATTTCATGATTAATTTAGACCCACTCGCATGACCCTTGACGAATAATCAACAAAGCCGAACGAATGTCCTAACTAATCGCATCATATGCAGCAAATAAGTATCACTTAGCTATCATACACTACGCCTTGACGAATATGTAGGGTTGCTAGGCACACGCACAAGGGTCTACGAGGCATCAACCATGCCCGATTGAAATTTTAGCCGTGCCGAACAACCCAAAGCCGGATCTTTAAACTAGAGTTTAGGTGAAAACAAGTATGTTAAACACTTTAACACTAAGTGAGAGGGATTACAACCTTTGTAGATCCGTTCCTTCACTTCTTAAACTCTGTGTTGAGGTCCCTTCGCTGCGATCATCGTGTTCCGGACTCTCGAGAGGTTCCACGAAGAGAAAGATGTAGTCTTGCTTCCGATCTTCGATAACAAAGATGATCTACCTTGAAGTTTCATTAATACAGGCTAACACTCACTAAATGAAGTTAACACCCTCATCTAAATGGCAAGGATAGATGAGGATGATGAAGTAGGATTTTTACTCTCATTTATAATCTTATTCTCACTCAATTTCATCACTTGGAAAAAAGCTAGAAAGCTTTTTCCATGAAAGAAAAAAGGAAGAAGAAGAAGAATATCATTATTCATTAGAATCCTTTTGTGATGAATAATGAAAAAATAAATATGATGAATAATGCAACCATGGTCAACTAAACCCATGTAGAGAATTAACTAGGGTTAGGGTTTGGGTTGGGTTAAAGCATGAGTCATATGTAAATATCTTTGCAAAAACAAAAAGAAACCTTCTAGAAGGTTCATGTATGCACTAACCCAAATCAAACCCTAATCTTATTTAATCTCCATTAAACATGTTGCATTAGTAATCATATCATGTTACAATATTATATATCACATATATAATATTTATTGTAACAAAATAAAATAATACATTTAACATATATCGCATATATATCAATGTATTACCCGAGTGAGAAAAAGAATCTTTTAGTGAGCTCATATTAGTTAATGTAATTTAATATATCATATATATTATTATACATTAAATTATCGAATTAAAACTTGATCCGACAATCCGGCTATATCGCATATAACCGACTAATACGATGACCCGGCTATATCACATATACCCGGCCGATATCTCATATCGCCAGAATCCAATACGGTATCACATACCGCATTATCCTCGGTCCTGCACATATCACATATGTGCTCCTACTCCGTTTTGCCTGAGCCAAGAAACCTCTGTGTATGACTCTAAAGAATCGTCAATACGCCGGCAGTAGATGATGATCATATCAAACACACACAAGCTGCAAGCGGTCAGCTAAACGTAACAGCCACCCAGGTATTGAGCGCTCAGAAAATCAACAAGCAAGCCTGTACTTTCTCCTGTGAATCCAATCAGTAACACTCCCGTACAGTCCGGTCTCGTCGTCTGATATGTCGCATATCTCGCCTAGAGGTGGTAAACGTCAGACCCCAGTAGCTCGATAAGTCGTGTCGATTTGAGGTCTATAACAGTTTGAGAAACTACTGATAACACTTACCAGTAAATCTCAGCAACCCTGGCCAGGGATTTCCAGTTATAGCCAATCGGACACGGTACAACATCAACTCTCTATACCGGGAGAGACGAATCCCCTCCTATCGCTCATTGCCTCCATGTGATTCGGGACTGTACCCAAAAGCCACCTTTTTGCACGCCCTCTTGGACGTGGTATGATGGAAATCAAAGCACAGTAGGAATCACACAAGACTCTATGATGATCTCGGGTCAACAGACTACTCTGTACCAGTGTCACCGGAGAACTGTCATCTGATGTGAGGTATAATACCATCTGGGAGTTCTCGGCGAGTCCATCCAGTGTACCCAGTCTCTACTGAGCACCCGTACACCATCCTTGATGTCAAACATCGATGGATATGGGATCATCCATCGCTCATCATATGGGTCAAGATGCGTATACGCTAGTCTACTCTGGTGCATCGATGCCCTGTCTCGATACACTCTCGACTAGGAACAGTTATAGGATGTACTCGTCGACTATCGTGGCCCCACTAGTATGATCTCATCATAGTCCCAGTAGTCGAGTACATATCCTGAGGGCTTTATCAACATGTAACATAGAGACAATCAGAGTACATGTTAAGATAAAGTACAACCAGATAGCGTACTATCATATCGAGCAAGAAAGTCCTCCCTATATATGTCCAAGCATCCATTACAATATACATCATATGTACAGTAATGGCCTCTAGGGCATACATATAACTAACAATCTCCCACTTGCACTAGGGCCATCTGTTGTGGTATCACATACCTAACAATTAGCTGTGGTTGAAGTATCTCATACTCAACAATCCCATAAAAGTCTCTACTGGGAAAAAGGCCTTTGTGAATGGATCCGCGCTGTTGTCCTCTATGTCTACTCTCCTAACCTCGATCTCCCTGGAGATCAACCATCTCCATGATCAGGTGATACTGCCTAAGAATTATATCTGGATTTCTGATGAGACAGGGGGTTCCTTGGCAAAAGCCACAACTCCATTGTCACACAATGGTAGGAACGAAGTTCATCTCATGAACTTATAAATATCCAGACTGCCTCTTTGGTAGCATCCTTGGTAACGATGTATCTTGCCTTTAATCGTCTAGTAAGTCACGGTATCTAGCTTGGAACTCTTCCAACATACCGTCCCTCCACTGAGGGTAAAGACAATGCTTGCGACTGACATTCAGTTGTCCTTATCACCCTGGAACATTTCCAGTGATTCTCCCCAGGATCGATTGATACCATCTCACTACAACTAGTGAGTATCCTAACATCCAATTAGAACTATCTCATAGATCCAAAACCCTGGATTTAGGAGGTATCATTTTGATCCTATATGGAGAATCATTGTGATAAGCGGAGATTGATCGAGCGTAACATAGGAAACTCCTTCCCTATCAACAGTATGTCATCCATGTACTCTACGAGGATCACCACCATACTCTTTACTACCTTTTTGTATATACAAGGTTCATCTACCATTTTGATGAAGTCAAACTCTTTGACTACCACATCAAAACAGACGTTCCAACTCCGTGATGCCTGCTTTATCGCATAAAACAACTTGCACACGTTTCCGCTGCTCCCACTGTCTACGAAGCCCTCTGGCTGTGTACTTATAGACGCTCTCTTCCAAATCATCATTTAGAAAAGCAGTCATGACACCCAACCACCAGATATCGTAGTCATGGTATGTAGCAGTGGCAAGTAGGATCTGGATGGACTTAAGCATAGTTTTGAAAGTCTCAACTTTTCCATGTACACCAAGTAATCTTCTCAAGATATACTTGCTCCTGATGGGGATTTAACCCTTCAGATAAAGCAGCCAAAGTCCATACTTTGTTGGTATATAAGGATTCCATCTCAGATCACAAAGCATCCAGCCATTCTTACAGAGTCCCACTCCTGATGGCCAGCTCGAAACTAGTTGGGTCATCATCTCATGATGCAATCCTCGCTCCCACTGTCATAGAGAAACCGAGGTATCTTTCAGGTGGGTGAGGAACCCTACTAGATCGGCGGAGAAGCTGAGGTTCGTTGGTTACTATTGAATCCTTCGGTTCTACCAAATCATCTGCTGTAGTTTGTATAGCTGGAACTCCTTCCAGTTCTACCTCATGACCAATAATTTCTTCACAAGAAATTCCCTTTCACAAAGGTGGCATACTGAGAAACAAAACATCTTTTGTTCCTCGGTTTGGTAGAAGATATTCCCTTGCGAATGCTTGGGATATCCAACAAACTTCCACAGAACTGACTTTGCCTCGAACTTGTCCGGATTATGCTTTTAGACATAGGCTGGACAACCCCAAATCTTAACATTCTTAAGATATGGGCTCTTCCTATTCTATATCACATATGAAGTGGTAGGCAATTGATTTGATTTGAACCCTATTCAATAGGTATGCAGCTTCTCAAGTGCATAACTCCCAAAAGGAAATAGGCAACTCAGTAGTACTCATCATAGAGCGCACCATATCACATAGGGTGCTATTTGCTCCACCCCGATATACCATCGTGCTATGGTGTATACGGAGGAGTAATGCTGAGAGAGAATCTTATTCTCCTTTAGAATAGTCCAGAAATTCCGTGCTCAAGTATTCTCCTCCCTGATCTCATCAAAGGACATAATACTTATACCCATATTTTGGTTCTCTACTTCTAACTTATATTCTGTGAATATCTCAAAAGCTTCGGACTTGTGTTTCAACAGGAACATATGTCTGAATCTTGAGAGATCATCAGAGAATGTAATGAAGTACAAAGAACCGGTCTTGGCATGTGTAGACAGGGGACCTTACATACATCATCATGTATCAATCCCAAAAGTTCACTAACTCTTTCTCTGTTTTCAATAAACAGAGCTGTGGTCATCTTATCTTTGTGGCATGACCGGCAAGTTTCACAAGATGTAAATTCAAACAAATTTAAATATGCATCTCTATGTAACTTAGCTAGTCGGGTCGCATTGATATGACCTAGTCTGCAATGCCTCAAGAAGGATTCGTTCATTTCTGAACTCTTCCTCTTGTGTGTGTTCCGTATACTAAGAACTGTAGTTTGATTTAGAACGTCAATGCTTTTAGATAACGTACCTGAAACGATCAACTCTTGATATAGGAAATGTTCAAAACATTATCCAACTATACACAATTATATCCTTTCTTTACTAATAAAGAGACTGATATGATGTTGTATATCAGGTTCGGTATTTAATAACATTCGTTCAGAATCAATGTATTCTGGTAATACAGGGTGATAGTGACCAACAGACTTGGTTGCAACACTTGCACCGTTTCTATCTCATGAAACTTATCATCCGTTCTCAGTTCTCTACCTATCTGTAGCCCATGTAATAAATTACATATGTGGGATCCCGATCCGGTATCAAATACCCAGTACGTAAAGGATACTGAGAAACAGTTCTCTGTAATGAACACACCCGAAGAAGATGCATCAGCGTGCACTTTTCTTCGTTTGGGCGGCACGGGAATTCTGGTAATCCCCTATTTCCTGCTCTGTCTTATAACAATTATAAGTTGGAGCGGGACCAACGTTCCCCAGCTCAGTATAACAAGCGGGTTCGGTCAATATATCTGTATTATTATCTTGATTAAGGCGTGATATGGTCGCTACCTAGAGAGAGAGAGAAGAAAGCACTCAGCGTATGCTCTTGCAAGATTAGATTGGTTATCTAATATATCTAATCAGGATGTCTCCCACTGTTTTAGTCAAATCTTCCATCAAACCCTAAAAGGAAAGACTAGCACGGATTAATTACGCGCTATAAGTTCGCCAATCTTTCGGCCAGGCCAGTACCAGTACTTTGAGGGAGGTCCCCCGTGCTTTCGCACAAACCTAATTAAAGTAAACCTCGTTTTCCCAGGGGCGTAACCCCGTTAACACCTTTCTAGACACCTACTTGATCAGCTAATTGTAATGTGTAAAACTCTCCCAGGAGTAACTCTTACTCGCAGTAGGTATCGGGATCCAACTATCTCATAGAAGGTATGCAATCTCATTGCAAATTTCAACACTTGAAATTCCCGATAATATTTTACCCCTAGCAGCTATATGACCTTAACATAGTCAACAAATCATAAGTGCTAGTCAAGTTCAACCCGTCATTTCCCAATTGAATTAAACTCACCCGCACGACCCTTAGCATAGTCAACAAAGTCGCACGACTACCCTAATCCAATCGCATCATATGGTTATACAGATAAGCACTAATCAGCTACCGCACACTACGCCTTAACATAGTCAACAAACGTAGCACGAATACTAACTAGTACTTATCTGAAATGACGGAGGGCTACGACAGGTTTTTAAGAAAACCTTTTGAGTAATGAACTTGATATCGTTGTAGAATTGAGTGATTTTAAATGGAATGTTTTTGAGGCTTTTCTAGTTTCGCTAAAGAGGTCACTCCCGGTGAAGAGATCGTCGGCTCTTTCCTCATCTAATAACGTACAGGGTATATCATATATACCGCTGTGCAAAGCAAGAACTATAGAAGCAATCAAAAGACAAACCGAGTTTGTAGCATCTGCTAGTTTCACTAAAGAGGTCACTCCCGGTGAAGGGATCTCGGCTCTTTCCTTATCGAATAAGGTGCTGGATGTTCTATAAGGAACACCGCTATGCAAAGCAAGAACTAGAGCTACCAGTTTTTAAACAAGTTTCTACAACATCTTTAGGTTTCTTTTATTTCATTAATCTCATTAATAAAGTCCCGTTTTATTATACTTCACAAGCATCACATTTGAAACGAAATCTGCAATATAATATATATCTCATATATATAATATAAACATTCGTCTCAGGAAGTAATATGATCTCATCACAAAACATTGCAGCAGAAGAACATATATGAAATATTGGATATACTAGGACGTCCGTGTTTTAAATACGAGCCTGTATAAAACACGGATTCCACGATCGCGATGAATATCCAAACCCACATCCCTAGACCCCTACGAGAGAGGCAACTAACACTGCCAATTCTAGGGTTAGGAGACCCTGTCTCGACTCCTCGAGATGGTCTTCCACTGGACCCCAGAACCCGGTTACTTGTCTCCCCGCCTTGGGTCTACCTAATGCGGAAAAGTAAATAATATACAATGGTGACATCATCCTCATCCCGGAAGTGCCCCAATAAAAGAATATTACATACAAATGAATTTTACATGAATGAAAAAGAAAAAACTCTCATCTCACATAAAAAACCCTGGCTATTCAGAACACGACGATCCAATATAACATATCACAGCAACACATAATATCTCATATCATCAACGTAAGCAAGTATGCGTATCCCGATTGTCGTTGATGTATAGCAACGAAGCCGGCGATACACCACATACTACACTTACGGTCACAGAAAAGAAAGTGTAAAACTATAACAGTTGGAATCCGCAACCTCCTTAGACATCACATGCCTAACCAAATGAATTCCATAGACATCGCATGCCTAACAATTATAAACCCCGCATTTTAGTTTCATTATCGAAAACTCTTTTCAATATCAAGTCGGGCAATTCAACAAGATTCCCGACATCCTGATCGAATGCTCGTCGCAAACTTTAGTAGACGGCCGCACCCTCGGATGCCGTTGACGAAGTGCACTAAGGCAGAACACTGCTGCCGCGAGCACCCGAACGGATGCTTTTGGCGACGGGGTTCTCCTACAGTCACTTGGTCGGGGCTATGGGCGTGGCTGTCTGTTAAGTTTACCCGGCGAGTATCCGCGTACGCTACGTGATTGCGACGGACTTTTGATCGCATCAAAATCCCGTGGCAACCGATCATCTGAGACTAAACCGCTAGATTTAAAACATTCAAATTAGTTATCTCATAATTACATGTGGATTCCAATTATTGTATCACATTCCAGATAAATAGACAATGTTAAACTTTCCGATCGAATAATCAAACACCCAATTTTTCCCAAATAGTTCTCAACACTTGAAATTAGTTTAAAAACATCCATCACATGCCACAGTACCAATGGTACAGCCGTAGAAGGATCAAGCCAACGCCTCACATGTGGTACGCCGTACTGCCGCAAACCCTAAGGTTTAGAGACAGTTCAAGACGGTCACATAATCGAGTTAAGGTTTGTTATCTTCTAGAGGGTCCACCGCGTTACTTGCACGACTTAGAACGTTCTTAAACTACGGAAAAATCCAACGCTTGGAAATTTTCCGGCAGGGGAAAAAGTGAGTTACTGATATCCGTTCGAACTTTTTAACAGTTTCTAAAAATTATCCGGACAAACTAAATAAAGTTAAATTATCCGATCGAATCAACGAGTCCCCAATACAACCCTAGAAAACTCAACACTTGAGTGGAATTAAAAACTTAACAGAGAAAAATGACAAGAAAGGACCTAATAATAAATATATGAAGTTCCAGGGACTAATTCAAAATTTTGGCCGCGGAACCTCGGCCAAACCAAGGGTTTGGCGGCGGTTCCGCGGTCGAATGAGCGAATTAGTGGGCCGTACTTCACAGTAATTCTTAGTTTTTCCTTCTTGTTTTTCTGAGCATTTTTAATTCATAAAAAATCACATTTTTGGAAAATGTCCAGAGAAGGGTTCGTGTCGGGGTTTCCGGGTTCGATCGGACTTTAAACTTCGCTCAGATTTCGCCTAAAGCTCTAGCTTGGCTCTGATACTACTGTAGGGTTTATAGGCACACGCACAAGGGTCTACGAGGCATCAACCATGCCCGATTGAAATTTTAGCCGTGCCGAACAAACTAAAGCCGGATCTTTAAACTAGAGTTTAGGCGAAAACAAGTATGTTAAACACTTTAACACTAAGTGAGAGAGATTACAACCTTTGTAGATCCGGTCCTTCACTTCTTAAGCTCCGTGTGGAGGTCCCTTCGCTGCGATCATCGTGTTCCGGACTCTCGAGAGGTTCCATGAAGAGAAAGATGCAGTCTTGCTTCCGATCTTCGATAACAAAGATGATCTACCTTGAAGTTTCATTAACACAAGCTAACACTCACTAAATGAAGTGAACACCCTCATTTAAATGGCAAAGATAGATGAGGATGATGAAGTAGGATTTTTGCTCTCATTTATAATCTTATTCTCACTCAATTTCATCACTTGGAAAAAAGCTAGAAAGCTTTTTCCATGAAAGAAAAAAGGAAGAAGAAGAAGAATATCATTATTCATTAGAATCCTTTTGTGATGAATAATGAAAAGATAAATATGATGAATAATGCAACCATGGTCAACTAAACCCATATAGAGAATTAACTAGGGTTAGGGTTTGGGTTGGGTTAAAGCATGAGTCATATGTAAATATCTTTGCAAAAACAAAAAGAAACCTTCTAGAAGGTTCATGTATGCACTAACCCAAATCAAACCCTAATCTTGTTTAATCTCCACTAAACATGTTGCATTAGTAATCATATCATGTTACAATATTATATATCACATATATAATATTTATTGTAACAAAATAAAATAATACATTTAACATATATCGCATATATATCAATGTATTACCCGAGTGAGAAAAAGAATCTTTTAGTGAGCTAATATTAGTTAATGTAATTTAATATATCATATATATTATTATACATTAAATTATCGAATCAACACTTGATCCGACAATCCGGCTATATCGTATATAACCGACTAATACGATGACCCGGCTATATCACATATACCCGGCCGATATCTCATATCGCGAGAATCCAATACGGTATCACATACCGCATTATCCTCGGTCCCTCACATATCACATATGTGCTTCTACTCTGTTTTGCCTGAGCCAAGAAACCTCTGTGTAGGACTCTAAAGAATCGTCAATACGCCGACAGTAAGTGATGATCATATCAAACACGCACAAGCTGCAAGCGGTCAGCTAAACGTAACCGCCACCCAGGTATTGAGCGCTCAGAAGATCAACAAGCAAGCATGTACTTTCTCCTGTGAATCCAATCAGTAACACTCCCGTACAGTCCGGTCTCGTCGTCTGATATGTCGCATATCTCGTCTAGGGGTGGTAAACGTCAGACCCCAGTAGCTCGATAAGCCGTGTCGATTTGAGGTCTATAACAGTTCGAGAAACTACTGATAACACTTACCAGTAAATCTCAGCAACCCTGGCCAGGGATTTCCAGTTATAGCCAATCGGACACAGCACAACATCAACTCCCTATACCGGGAGAGACGAATCCCCTCCTATCGCTCATTGCCTCCATGTGATTCGGGACTGTACCCAAAAGCCACCTTTTTGCACGCCCTCTTGGACGTGGTATGATGGAAATCAAAGCACAGTGGGAATCACACAAGACTCTATGACGATCTCGGGTCAACAGACTACTCTGTACCAGCGTCACCGGAGAACTGCCATCTGACGTGAGGTATAATACCATCTGGGAGTTCTCGGCGAGTCCGTCCAGTGTACCCAGTCTCTACTGAGCACCCGTACACCATCCTTGATGTCAAAGACCGATGGATATGGGATCATCCATCGCCCATCATATGGGTCAAGATGCATATACGCTAGTCTACTCTGGTGCATCGATGCCCTGTCTCGATACACTCTCGACTAGGAACAGTTATAGGATGTACCCGTCGACTACCGTGGCCCCACTAGTATGATCTCATCATAGTCCCAGTAGTCGAGTACATATCCTGAGGGCTTTATCAACATGTAACATAGAGACAATCAGAGTACATGTTAAGATAAAGTACAACCAGATAGCGTACTATCATGTCGAGCAAGAAAGTCCTCCATATATATGTCCAAGCATCTATTACAATATACATCATATGTACAGTAATGGCCTCTAGGGCATACATATAACTAACAGAATAATCAACAAACGTAGCATGAATATTAAGTACTCTACTTATTTGAAATGACGGAGGGCTACGACTGGTTTTTACGAAAACGTTTAACGTAATGAACTTGATATCATTGTAAAACTTTGTAATTTGAAAATGAGTGGTTTAAGCTCCGCTTTAAAATCGAGTAGTTTTCAAAACAAACCGAGTGGGTTGTAGCATATGCTAGTTTTCGCTAAAGATGCCATTCTTGGTGAAGGGATTTAGGCTCTTTCCTCATCGAATGATGTGCTGAATATTCATAATTAAATACCACTATGCAAAGCAAAAAACTAGAGCCACCTTTTTGAAAAATATGGCTCTACAATATCTTTTAGGTTTCTTTTCTTTTCGTTAATCTTATTAATGAAATCCTATTATTTGAGTTTCTTAAACATCACAGAAGAAACGAAAATAAAACACACATATATGCCATCCGTATTCGCCACAAGGATCCGGGTCTTCACCGTAAGGTTACTTAACTTACGGCAGTGCGGGGTCAGGACTAGCGCGGATGCAAAGCATATATAGTGTCTACTAATATATCATATATATAAGTAGTATTCATCTCACGCATTTATATGATCACATCACATCACAGCATAGTAGAAGCAGGTATATGAAATATAGGATATATTAGGAGTTCCGTATTTTAGAATAAGCCATTAACGAAAAACATGGATTCCATGGTCGTGATGAATAGCCAAGCCCACACCCCTATGTGAGCAGTAAGCAACCCTGTCAATTCTAGAGTTAGGCTACCGGTCTCGACTCCTCGAGATGGCCTTCCACTGGACTCTAGAACCCGGTTACTTATGCCCTCCGCCTTGGGTCTATCCTAATGTGGAAAAGTAAATAATATATATCAAGGTGACTACATCCTCACTCCCGGATGTGCCCCAATAAATGAATATCATATACAATAATTTACATGAATGAAAATGAAAAACTCTCATCTCACATAAACCCCCAGTTATTCATTGACGACGATTCAATATATCATATAAATATAGCAACACAATAATATCACATGTCATCAACGTAAGTAAATATGCGTAGCACTAATGTCGTTGACGTATAACAACGATATTGGGAGTACATCCACATATTACACTTACAGTCGCAGAAAAAGAAATGAAAAATACAACAATTATAATCCGCAAATGTATACATCATAAACCCGGATTATCTCATAGTCCGAATTTCATGCCTAACCCAATAAACTTTACATTTAAGCCTCAAATTGAAAACCATTTTCAATGATAAAGCTGGGCAATTCAACAAGATTCCCGGTGAATGATTCGAAGGCTCGTCGGGAACATTAGGGGATGGTCGCACCTCCTGAGGCCGTCGATGAAGTGGCCTTGGGCGGGACACCATGGCCGTGAGCACCCAAGTGGATGCTCTAGGGTTCTCCCATGGTCACTTTGTCGAGGCAATGGGGTGTGTCACTCCAATAGTAACTCCTGACGAGTCTTCGCGTACGATACGAAATTACGATAGAGTTTCGATCCAAATCTAAACTCCATAATAATCCATCAAATAAGGCTAAAATGTAAGATTTATATATATAATTAGTTTTCGCAAAACTAATTAATGTGGATTCTAAAAATTGTATCAACCAACCAAAACATTTAAACGGCCTTAATAATTCGATCGACTTTATAATCAACAACAATTAGCAGAGACTGCAATCACTTGAGCCTAAACTAAAATACCCAGAATATCCAATTTCTAAAAATAAAGCAGCAGAAGAAAATTTGAGTTATAAAGCTTTAAGTTGGCGGCGGATCCACGGCTAAAGCATAGCCTAGACTGCGGATCCGCGGCCACTTGGGAGCTTTAGAAGCTCCATTTTCTTATGGCACCTTAGAAAAGTCTGCATGATTTTCTAAGAATTTTTAATTTGAAAATATCAAAGTTTGAAAAATTGGACAGAAACTAGCATTATTCGGATATTAAACCGTCGATCGAACACTTTAATTTCGTCTAAATATTTCCTAAGCCTTTAGTTTGGCTCTGATACCATAAAAGTAAATCCTAGCATCTCTACTAGGGTTTTAACACATCAAGTATGCAATTTTAAAATTTATGGAGGGCTAAGTCTATTATCAAGATCGAACTAAAGGTTTAGGGTTTCATAGAAAGCTAACTAGAGTTATAAACTAAGTGAAGAGAGGCTACAACCTTTGTAGTCTAGTTCTTCACTTCAAAAGCTCCTTATAGTAGTTCCTTGAACTCCTTCTAAGGCTCCACTTGAAGAAAGGAACAAGCTTTCTCAAAGTCTTCTTTGTCGAAAATGATCCACTTTGAAGCAACTCATACTCAAGCTCATACTTCACTGATCAAAATATTAGTGAAGTAAACAACATGTCACGACCCGAAAGTACGGAACATGACCGGCACTTAGACTACGAACGTCTCAAGGCGTACGTAAGCTAAATAAGCCGAACCCGGAAATCCAAACCATGAAAAGTAGTAGAGGGTAGGAAGAACCATATCAAATCAACCTGTATGCAACATAAAATACAACGCCAAAAGGCGAGGATCACAACAGAAAAGGAAACTCAACCAGCCTGAAACCCATGGAAATATAACACGCGACTCTAAGGTCGAAAGAATAAACATCACTGGTCTCTATCTCAAATAAGTACAAGTTTGGTTGATGGAAATTCTAGATACAACTGAAATATAATATACAAGGTATAATGATGGGTAAGATACAATAAACCCACCTACTAGCAAGTCACCCGAAAAGAAACCGTGCCCGCAAAGCCGTAATAGAACCTGTACGGCAAACCTGCAAGAAACTGGGGCACAACGGGGGTGAGTTGCCAACTCATGAGTAGAAAAAGATCTACGAACAGAAAATCGCATGTATGACGCAATCCTAGGTTATACGATCAATATATATAATCCTCAAATATATAATCAGCAATCTCTAACCATGTCTAGGGTAAATATCTAACCCAAGTGTAAACCCATGTGCCTGTGTCAGTGCATCGGGTGGCAATATTTCATATGAATGATGTATGAATGCATGGATCAGAATGCATGTACTGAAGAAAACTGCTTTTGTAACTTTGTGAGATTTCTGTATTTTTGAAATGAGGTATCATAATGAAATCAGCATAAAACAGTGCCTAGCATCGGCACAAAACATAAATCTCAATATCTCGATATCTCTGTATCACAATCTCTGTACCTCAATATCTCAAATCTCAATGTCTCAATCATAATATCCAGGGCACCGTCAGTCCAGATCGGCCCCTACCATCCATCTCATGACTACGACGGTATCCTCCGAATATCCGACGTGTCGGGTAATATCACCGGTCGGTCGTGCTCCCCTGCCAGGCTCAACGCCATCTCCTGCGATCTTCTTGCCCCGGGGTACCGCACCGGGCCCACCATGTACCCGAAACGGTTCACCCGCCTCCTCGAATCGGGTCTGGAAATCCATCAGCAAAACTCATGGTGGACGACTCATACATCATGGAAAAACCGCATTTTTTATAAAAGAAGAGTGAAAGCAGTTATATATGTTTTGTGGTTTTTCCTCCAAATCCAGGAAACATCATGGAAATCCGAATCCAAATCATCAGCATGTAAAATCATGAATATAAGCATGAGAATCCATGAATGCGGCATATAATGAACAACAGTATGCATGATGTGACAAGCAATAGCTACAATGTCAAGCTGGCATATAAGGTAAGCATACTAATATCATGTCACTACTAGCTAACAAGCTAAATCAAGCAATAATATTTTCTAAGTGTTCGTGACATGGCAATTACCGATGAAAATGTGTGTGAGCCGGCAAATAAGTGTACGTGGTACATACGCATCATCGGTAATGGTGTTGGTGTCCTAACAGCAGGATATCAATAATAAAATATGAATCACAACAGTATGCGATGCAGAGCAACAATGATAATATGCGGGAGATGAAATACTGAACACCATGATCACTAAACTGCATCTAATGTCATAAGAGTCACATAGCTACACCACTACAAGGCTGAGCTAAAGCTAACAGTAGGTAAGGGAAACCTCCTAACCTCTGAGTCGATACATATATATACATATATAGTCGGTGGTCCCGCCTCGATCATATCACATCCGATAACATATCTCTATAATCAGTTATTCCCAAAACAAGAGTGTGGATCAAACATCAAAGTATAGCTCGTACGTAAATCCGTCGTACGGCATCACCAAACTGGGTACGGGTCAATATCACATTCGTCATATCATTCATCTGGTATTCTCTTATCAAATATCATTAAAATGGGTACTGACCTATGTCTAGTACAATGCCAATATCATTACTATGATCAAGATCTGACTACTGATCGACAGTCTCTAGCAAATCGATATTCATCATCATAAATCGTCACCAAAGAATACGCATCGCTGAATACGGCCTATCATAATTATCTTGACATATCAATTCATAACGTATCTCATCACGTATCGTAATCACCTGTCGATCATTTACATATTTATGTCACTATTCCTATGGCATCATCATCCCAAAATCCGCTAAAGCATCAAGACGTATCTCAATTATGAATTTTATCATATCACCGACATCATAATCTCAGATCAAACCCATCGACTCACATCAATCCCAAGTATCATCCTCAAATCCATAATAAACACATAGCCTCATACCCAAGTGAACACATATCCATAACGAATCCCATAACCATATATGAAATGAGGATGTATGCAAGTATGTATATGTGTGTATGTATGTGTAGTGCACCCACTACCCCATGGTTTCGTAACCTTTCACCAATCCAATATACCAATATCCATTTAAACATCAATAATAATCCCAACAACATATAATAAATTGTTGGTGTGTATACGCATCCGTATACATCACCACGGACTGCGGGGGTGCTATACGCCATCCACCCGACTTCTCCCCGTAGATATAAATCTACTCACCTAGTTATGTGTACCGGTGCCGATGTCGCCGTTTGCATCTCCAACGCTTCGACGCCACGTGGGGTACCAACAAGGATATCACATGCTAAAACTCATGAAAACCATGTCGGAACCCAAAATGGTGCACACTACGCCCATAGGTAACAACCTGTGACCTTGTGTGCAAAAACAGTCAATCTCCGCTGTCGTTGACGTCCAAACGCCACCCGACGGATACGAATCATCGAATATCAAAATCCATATGAAAACGAGTCGTAAATCATACGCCAACTCATGAAATTCAACCCAGATTTTACCCTAACAGGAAACAGTCAAAACTAGACATACCGGGGGTCAATTTTACATGAAAAAGGGGCTATGCACGCAAAACGAGGCAGTTTTACCCTGCTCTGGCCGCAAATTGCGGCCAGGGGGATTAAATTTGCGGCCGGGACTTTGAGATGGTGGCTAGGGCTTTGGGTAGTGGTTCCAGGGTGCCTGCACAGCTCACTGCCAAGTTAATTTTTCTCTAGGAGGTCCCGGGTGAAAGCAGGTCTCAGAAAGGTCACAAAATCGACGAAAACGCTAATTTACACCAAGTCGAACAACTCTGGTAACTAACTAGAGATCTGGGTTAATTTGGTCTCACACCCTCCTAATAAGACTATACTAACATTCCAGATCATCTCTTGGCCAAATCTCACTCAAAATCCCTAAACTAGCACTAGATTATGGATATAACAGTAACTTTTCAGCTAAACACTAAAACTTGCAAGATAGGAATTGGGTTGTGGGATTATACCTCAAGGGATCCTAGAACAAAGGGGAAGGGAAGATGATGGAAGGAGGAGGGGTGGTTGCTGCTGAAGTTCCTGCCTGAGGCCGATCTCCTGTGTAGTTGTTGTTGCTGATGCTGCATCTGCTGCTTGCAATCTCCTTTGTTTTCCTTTTTGCTGTTGCAGCAGCTGTGCAGGGGCTGAGGTTGTTTATTGGTGGTGAATGAAGTGTAGTAGTTGTGGTTTGATGATGGTGTTGTGGGGTGTTGGTTGGAATAAGGTTGCTGCTGCTGTGGCTGATAATATGTGCTGCTGATAAATGGAGCTGATGTGTTGATATGGGGCTGAATATGAGCTGAGTTGATGCATGGTTTCAGCAGCTGATGTAGCTGCAAGTGTAGGGGTGGCTGATGTGACGAAATTGGGGCTGAAAGTGTCAATGTTGGCTGATGCTTTGGTGGCTGAAGTGATGATATTGGGGCTGATGTGTTGTATTGGGGGCTGATATGTTACATCAGCTGCTGTTGCAGCTGATGTAGCTGTTGCTTTTGTTTGGGCTAAGGTGGTGCTTGATGTCTTGGCTGATGTTACATGCTGATGGTGGCTGAAAGTGTGCTGATAATGCTTGATATGGGGCTGATGTGGTGTATCAGCTAATAGGTTGATATGGGGCTGAAGTGTTGGTATGGGGCTGATGTATTGGGTTGTTGTTGCTATATGGGGTTGTTGCTGCAGCAGCAAATGTAAGGGGCTGTTTGGTTGTGGTTGTTTTTGTTGATGTAGGGTGTTGTGTTGTATACTTGATGGTGGGGTGTGAGAGAGTGAGAGATGTGAGTGTGTAAGACAAGAAAATGTGTTGAGGTGAGAAGCCTTGAAATGAAATGGTGTGTCATAACTTCATAGCCTCCCCTCTCTCTCTCTCTCTCAAGGTCAACTAACCCTAATCACCCTTAACCAAACTAAAACCCTTAATTAAGCCAATTAACCTAACCAAATGGTGCAACCCACCATGGTCATCTCAACATGGTTCAACCTTAAGCCACCATGAGTCCAAAACAAGAACAAGTGTAGAAGTGTCATGTGCACATTTTGCACAAAAAGCCAAAAATACAACTTAGCGATTTTCAATCGCGATTACATTAAAATACCATATAATCCATCATAAAAACTGTAAAATGGCATATGTCCACAAAATAAGCTATTTTAGAATTTGCATAATTTTCTCCGGAATTTTCACCATTTATCGGTATTTAATTATACCGACTATTAAAATATTCATTAAAAATTAATATTAAATTCTGAAAATTCCCAAAAAAATAATATTTTATTTTTTTGAAATGTTACAGTCTTCCCCCCTTAAAGAAATTCGGTCCCCGAATTTAAATTTAAACCTCCAAATTCCAAAACATTTCAAGAAAATGTCCAAGCCAACGGGGCTCCGAAATCATCAATCCATAGAACGTATCATAGCGCAATACATACGCATGCGTAACGAGCAGATAACTCGAAAACAAAACTCCGTCAAGTATCTCGCAATCATCGGAGTCAAGGTAAAACACGAATACCAAACCCAAGGCAAAGCCGATATGCTATGAATCGGAACTATGCATGTAAATACCAAATCCGTATATGTAAATACCTGAAGGGAATGCATGCCAAATTTCTTAAAAAATCGCTGTGCAATACACATAACACTGCACAGTGGCGGACGTCCCTATAAGAAAATAATCATATATGTATATCTCTTTTGTTTAATATGCACGTCCCGCCGTTTTGAAATTAATTTAGAAGGGTTTTCCTCGTTTTAAACGTTTCGTGTCATGTCAGACACGTATGTAAATAGTGAGACTATAGCTCGCCTTTGGAAATCCCATTGAAAACTGTCAATGCATGCAAAATATATCCAGGCACTGTCATCTGACCAGTCCTTCTCAGTATGAAAATACATAGAAAATATCATAAAAACGTACTACTCCATAGAACTCAATCCCAAAAATGCATATGAAAACCCTGTGCGTCTGGTGCGCACGGAAATCAAAATCCATACATGTGCCAAGCAGGTGCACAAAACATCAAGGTGCAACGGTTGTGCACACAACATCGGTCATAGGCAACGTGTGTGCCTGACCGCAAAAAAAATCAGGTGCATCTGATATGCACGAAAAATCTCGATTTAGTGCATCTGGTGTGCACCAAATCGCATCTCATAACAGGCGCCCAACATGCGCTAAAAATCCAAATCCGGTGCGTCCATCATGCACGAAATCATGAAATCCAATATCAAGCGCCGAACACGCGCAAAATCCAATCAGGTGCATAAAATGCACAAAACAAATGTCGAGCATCACCCTCGAAATCGAAATCCAGTGCATCCAAGTGCACAAAATACATGTCACTGCACTGCAAGCATATATAAACTATACAGAGTGCAGGAACCAAATCGTGTGCGTGCATACGCACAAAATCAACTCAAATGTCTAAAACCATAAAATCAGAACCATGTGAAACTAAAGCACGAAAACGATATCAAGTGCAACAACTGTGCAAAAATTGTAAATACTCAATCATCAAAATCAAATCATGCGAATAAATCACCCAAAATATCGAAATCAAGTGTGGCGGAATAGTACCGCTCAAGCGCATCCTCCAAGAATCTCGGGCCAACTGTCGCGGTCACTAGTGGGACGTCTCGTCGATGATCATGAACTCTGGCCTGCTAGTGTGCGTAACAATGACCACTCCTGGGTCCAAGTCTTCTCTGTGAATTATCAATCTCACGATCCGTCGGCTCATCGGCCCTGTCAGGTGTGCTAACGGGGACGATTCCGTTCTGGCACTTCTCTGGTCATCTCTTGGTCAATCGTCGCGACCACTCGCAAAGCAGCATGTCACTGGCATCGGCCTCTGGCTCTCTGAATGCACGTGGCACATCTGATCCTGGGTGCAAATATCCTTGCAGCTGTGTCCGGGAAGGAATCCTGCTCAAGGTCTCTTCCAAGTCTCATCTCTGCCAATTGTCCGGGAGTCATCGTCCTTTACCATATCTGCTTCTTGTTCCGGAACGGCTGCATACTCATCGCGACTCCTTCTAGAAGGTATATCCAATTACAATGCCTCGGTATGCGCATCGCATTTCTGATGTCGGCGGAGTGGAACGTCATCACCTCTAGATCTGGTACGAACCTCTTACTCCACTTTTCTCTAATGTCGACTGCTTCGGACTCGTCTCGTCGTGGCTGCATGGACTGAGCTCCGATGGCTATCCTCGTATCTGAAGTCTCCCAAGAAATGCATCTCACCACCTAGCATCCGAATTAAGTCGAGCCATCCGATCGAGTCGTCAAAACCTCATAATTCCCCAAGAGCTCAACATCTTGGGTACGGTATAATAGTATCGAGTACATACCCCAGCATCGGTGGTCCAGCCGTAGAAGGGCAAACCCAAGCCTCACTAATGGCGCCGCAGAACTGCCGCAAACCCTAAGGTTCAAAGGCTTTCATACGGTCATTAAGTCGAGTTAGGGTTTCATTCTTCTAGAGGGACCATAGAATTGCCTGCATGTCTTTCCGAATACTTTAAACTTGGAATAATAGGTTTCTGACATTCGATCGTCTCTGTCGACTCTCAACGTCTCCGCGTGAAGTCGTCTCTAGCTGAAATCAATCTATCTGATGACCTCGCATCGGGGTAGCGAACGAACCACATGTCCTAGTCATTCATCCTTGGTGACTTGCGGCCTTCTATCATCTCTTAGTACAACTCGTACTGCAATAGCTCCAACATCTGGGGCGATATCTCGTCGTTCGCAGCAACAACTGGCTCACTCGTCTGCACGCTGAACTGTGCCTCAATCATCATGAACAAGCAATACACCAACGGTCTTCAAAATCTGGCTGGCCTCTGTCAGTGGCTCAATCCTCTGGTGCTGATCTGCACGTCCGAGTAATCTCATTTAGCGATCCGTCCAACGCTCGTGGCGCGAAAACACAGTAAAAAGACACATCTCTACAATCGTGTGTCGCCAGAATCACGCCCTGGTCAGTCCTCGTTCGTAACGAGCTCATGCTGACCGCAACTCTAGCCGTAGCTCTCCCTGCCCATAATCGTGGCAGCAAAACCATAACTGGTGCCGATGAGGCTAGATCAGGAAGGAATATGATACCGAATAAAGAAATGTACATCCTAAGGCTTCTTAAGTGGAGTGGCGTGTCGTAAATATGCCGCGGAACATACCAACGGTACGTCACTGTACTTTAGCCACCTATTCCATCAACCAAGGGTCATCCTATACTCCGAAGGTAAAACCTAACGCTCTGATACCAACTTTGTCACGACCCGAAAGTACGGAACATGACCGGCACTTAGACTACGAACGTCTCAAGGCGTACGTAAGCTAAGTAAGCCGAACCCAGAAATCCAAACCATGAAAAGTAGTAGAAGGTAGGAAGAACCATATCAAATCAACCTGTATGCAACATAAAATACAACGCCAAAAGGCGAGGATCACAACAGTAAAGGAAACTCAACCAGCCTGAAACCCATGGAAATATAACACGCGACTCTAAGGTCGAAAGAATAAACATCACTGGTCTCTATCTCAAATAAGTACAAGTTTGGTTGATGGAAATTCTAGATACAACTGAAATATAATATACAAGGTATAATGATGGGTAAGATACAATAAACCCACCTACTAGCAAGTCACCCGAAAAGAAACCGAGCCCACAAAGCCGTAATGGAACCTGTACGGCAAACCTGCAAGAAACTGGGGCACAACGGGGGTGAGTTGCCAACTCGTGAGTAGAAAAAGATCTACGAACAGAAAATCGCATGTATGCCGCAATCCTAGGTCATACGATCAATATATATAATCCTCAAATATATAATCAGCAATCTCTAACCATGTCTAGGGTAAATATCTACCCCAAGTGTAAACCCATGTGCCTGTGTCAGTGCATCGGGTGGCAATATTTCATATGAATGATGTATGAATGCATGGATCAGAATGCATGTACTGAAGAAAACTGCTTTTGTAACTTTGTGAGATTTCTGTATTTTTAAAATGAGGTATCATAATGAAATCAGCATAAAACAGTGCCTAGCATCGGCACAAAACATAAATCTCAATATCTCGATATCTCTGTATCACAATCTCTGTACCTCAATATCTCAAATCTCAATGTCTCAATCATAATATCCAGGGCACCGTCAGTCCAGATCGGCCCCTACCATCCATCTCATGACTACGACGGTATCCTCCGGATATCCGACGTGTCGGGTAATATCACCGGTCGGTCGTGCTCCCCTGCCAGGCTCAACGCCATCTCCTGCGATCTTCTTGCCCCGGAGTACCGCACCGGGCCCACCATATACCCGAAACGGTTCACCCGCCTCCTCGAATCGGGTCTCAAAATCCATCAGCAAAACTCATGGTGGACGACTCATACATCATGGAAAAACCGCATTTTTTTATAAAAGAAGAGTGAAAGCAGTTATATATGTTTTGCGGTTTTTCCTCCAAATCCAGGAAACATCATGGAAATCTGAATCCAAATCATCAGCATGTAAAATCATGAATATAAGCATGAGAATCCATCATATAATGAACAACAGTATGCATGATGTGACAAGCAATAGCTACAATGTCAAGCTGGCATATAAGGTAAGCATACTAATATCATGTCACTACTAGCTAACAAGCTAAATCAAGCAATAATATTTTCTAAGTGTTCGTGACATGGCAATTACCGATGAAGATGTGTGTGAGCCGGCAAATAAGTGTACGTGGTACATAAGCATCATTGGTAATGGTGCTGGTGTCCTAACAGCAGGATATCAATAATAAAATATGAATCACAACAGTATGCGATGCAGAGCAACAATGATAATATGCGGGAGCTGAAATACTGAACACCATGATCACTAAACTGCATCTAATGTCATAAGAGTCGCATAGCTACACCACTACAAGGCTGAGCTAAAGCTAACAGTAGGTAAGGGAAACCTCCTAACCTCTGAGTCGATACATATATATACATATATAGTCGGTGGTCCCGCCTCGATCATATCACATCCGATAACATATCTCTATAATCAGTTATTCCCAAAACAAGAGTGCGGATCAAACATCAAAGTATAGCTCGTACGTAAATCCGTCGTACGGCATCCCCAAACTGGGTACGGGTCAATATCACATTCATCATATCATTCATCTGGTATTCTCTTATCAAATATCATTAAAATGGGTACTGACCTATGTCTAGTACAATGCCAATATCATTACTATGATCAAGATCTGACTACTGATCGACAGTCTCTAGCAAATCGATAATCATCATCATAAATCGTCACCAAAGAATACGCATCGCCGAATACGGCCTATCATAATTATCTTGACATATCAATTCATAACGTATCTCATCACGTATCGTAATCACCTGTCGATCATTTACATATTTATGTCACTATTCCTATGGCATCATCATCCCAAAATCCGCTAAAGCATCAAGACGTATCTCAATTATGAATTTTATCATATCACCGACATCATAATCTCAGATCAAACCCATCGACTCACATCAATCCCAAGTATCATCCTCAAATCCGTAATAAACACATAGCCTCATACCCAAGTGAACACATATCCATAACGAATCCCATAACCATATATGAAATGAGGATGTATGCAAGTATGTATATGTGTGTATGTATGTGTAGTTCACCCACTACCCCATGGTTTCGTAACCTTTCACCAATTCAATATACCAATATCCATTTAAACATCAATAATAATCCCAACAACATATAATAAATTGTTGGTGTGTATACGCATCCGTATACATCACCACGGACTGCGGGGGTGCTATACGCCATCCACCCGACTTCTCCCCGTAGATATAAATCTACTCACCTAGTTATGTGTGCCGGTGCCGATATTGTCGTTTGCATCTCCAACGCCTCGATGCCACGTGGGGTACCTACAAGGATATCACATGCTAAAACTCATAAAAACCATGTCGGAACCCAAAATGGTACACACTACGCCCATAGGTAAAAACCTGTGTCCTTGTGCGCAAAAACAGCCAATCACCGCTGTCGTTGACGTCCAAACGCCACCCGACAGATACGAATCATCGAATATCAAAATCCATATAAAAACGAGTCGTAAATCATACGCCAACTCATGAAATTCAACCCAGATTTTACCCTAACAGGAAACAGTCAAAACTAGACATACCGGGGGTCAATTTTACATGAAAAAGGGGCTGTGCACGCAAAACGAGACAGTTTTACCCTGTTCTGGCCCCAAATTGCGGCCAGGGGGATTAAATTTGCGGCCGGGACTTTGAGATGGTGGCTAGGGCTTTGGGTAGTTGTTCCAGGGTGCCTGCACAGCTCACTGCCAAGTCAATTTTTCTCTAGGAGGTCCCGGGTGAAAGCAGGTCTCAGAAAGGTCACAAAATCGACGAAAACGCTAATTTACACCAAGTCGAACAACTCTGGTAACTAACTAGAGATCTGGGTTAATTTGGTCTCACACCCTCCTAATAAGACTATACTAACATTCCAGACCATCTCTTGGCCAAATCTCACTCAAAATCCCTAAACTAGCACTAGATTATGGATACAACAGTAACTTTTCAGCTAAACACTAAAACTTGCAAGATAGGAATTGGGTTGTGGGATTATACCTCAAGGGATCCTAGAACAAAAGGGAAGGGAAGATGATGGAAGGAGGAGGGGTGGTTGCTGCTGAAGTTCCTGCCTGAGGCTGATCTCCTGTGTAGTTGTTGTTGCTGATGCTGCATCTGCTGCTTGCAATCTCCTTTGTTTTCCTTTTTGCTGTTGCAGCGGCTGTGCAGGGGCTGAGGTTGTTTATTGGTGGTGAATGAAGTGTAGTAGTTGTGGTTTGATGATGGTGTTGTGGGGTGTTGGTTGGAATAAGGTTGCTGCTGCTGTGGCTGATAATATGTGCTGCTGATAAATGGAGCTGATGTGTTGATATGGGGCTGAATATGAGCTGAGTTGATGCATGGTTTCAGCAGCTGATGTAGCTGCAAGTGTAGGGGTGGCTGATGTGAAGAAATTGGGGCTGAAAGTGTCGATGTTGGCTGATGCTTTGGTGGCTGAAGTGATGATATTGGGGCTGATGTGTTGTATTGGGGGCTGATATGTTACATCAGCTGCTGTTGCAGCTGATGTGGCTGTTGCTTTTGTTTGGGCTAAGGTGGTGCTTGATGTCTTGGCTGATGTTACATGCTGATGGTGGCTGAAAGTGTGCTGATAATGCTTGATATGGGGCTGATGTGGTGTATCAGCTAATAGGTTGATATGGGGCTGAAGTGTTGGTATGGGGCTGATGTATTGGGTTGTTGTTGCTATATGGGGTTGTTGCTGCAGCAGCAAATGTAAGGGGCTGTTTGGTTGTGGTTGTTTTTGTTGATGTAGGGTGTTGTGTTGTATACTTGATGGTGGGGTGTGAGAGAGTGAGAGATGTGAGCGTGTAAGACAAGAAAAGGTGTTGAGGTGAGAAGCCTTGAAATGAAATGGTGTGTCATAACTTCATAGCCTCCTCTCTCTCTCTCTCTCAAGGTCAACTAACCCTAATCACCCTTAACCAAACTAAAACCCTTAATTAAGCCAATTAACCTAACCAAATGGTGCAACCCATCATGGTCATCTCAACATGGTTCAACCTTAAGCCACCATGAGTCCAAAACAAGAACAAGTGTAACAAGTGTAGAAGTGTCATGTGCACATTTTGCACAAAAAACCAAAAATACAACTTAGCGATTTTCAATCGCGATTACATTAAAATACCATATAATCCATCATAAAAACTGTAAAATGGCATATGTCCACAAAATAAGCTATTTTAGAATTTGCATAATTTTCTCCGGAATTTTCACCATTTATCGGTATTTAATTATACCGACTATTAAAATATTCATTAAAAATTAATATTAAATTCTGAAAATTCCCAAAAAAATAATATTTTATTTTTTTGAAATGTTACACAACCTAAACTAAATTTCAAGAATGGTTTAGATACTGATGAAATAGGGTTTTTGCTCACTAAAAATCTTTTCTTTCTCATTTCTCTTGAGTGAATAGTGTCACAAGAGAAGAAAAGAAGAAGATGAAGATGGTGATAAGAATGACCTCGCATTGTTTGGATAAGTGCAAATCCTAGACTTATATCAACAAAAGAAAATAAGTAATGAGTCATGCAAACTACAAAGTTCATAAATGACCCATTCTTTCTTTTCTTTAATTGATATAAGGAATGATTATCCTGTTATCCTTTAATCTAATGTGTTTCTTTTATACACACAACTCTTGTGTATAATCAACCATGTCTAACATGAATATATATTTATATCATATATATAAATATATAAAGAGAAGAAAATATTAAGTGAGCATCATATTAGTGTTTATATATATATATATATATATATATATATATATATATATATATATATATATATATATATATATATATCAAATTATTAAATCAACACTTGATTTAATAATCCGGTTATATCTTATATAGTCCGGCTAATATCATATAATGCTATATTAGAACACGGTATTATATATTCGTATTTAATCAAGCTCCCGCACATATCTCCATACATGCCTATTTCATTTCGCTTGAGCTAGGAAACCTCTATGTGGGACTCTAAAGACTCGTTAATACGCTGGCAGTAGATAATGATCACATCAAACACCTACAAGCCGTTAGCGGTACTAACTGCATGTAACGGCTACTCAGGTATTGAACGAATAGAAGATCAACAAGTAAACTTGTCCAAACTCCCGTAGAGCCTATAAATAACACTTACTGTATAGTCCGGTCTCATTGTCCGATATGATGCATATCGAGTCTTGGGGGTGGAATCGTCAGACCCCAATAACTCGATAAGTCATGCTTATGTGTGACCTATAACGAATCGAGAAACTACTAATAACACTTATCATTAAATCTCATCAACCCTGGTCAGAGACTTGCTGTTATAGCCAATCGAGCATAGCATAACATCAACTCCCAATACCGGGAGATAAAAAACCTCTCCTATTGCTCACCGCCTCCATGTGATTCGGAATTGTACCCAACTACCACCTGTTTTCACGATTCAGTAACGCCGTGGTAGGGAGGTAATTAAAGCACAGTGGGAACCACAAAAGACTCTATAACGATCTCAGGTCTACAGACTAACCTGTACAAGTGTCACCAGAGAACTGCTATCTAACGATAGGTATGGTATCATCTAAGAGTTCTCGGCGAGTCCGTTCGGTGTACTCATTTTCCAATGAGCACATATATACAATCTTTGATTTCAAACACCAATGATTGTGGGATCAACCATCACCTCCTACAGGGTCAAAAAACGTACACACTAGTGTGCTCTGGAATATCGATACCCTGTCTCAATACTCTCTCGACTAGGAACATTTCAAAGATGTGCTTGTGGACTACTTAGGCCCCACTAGTATGATCGACATCATATTCCTGGTAGTCAAGCAAAACATTATAAGGGTTTTATCAACATGTATCAGTAAAATAGTAAACTAAAGTAAATTTACATGTTAAGATAAAGAGTAACCAGATAGCATACTATCATGTTGAGCAAGAAAGTCATATATATATATGTCCAAGCATCCACCATAATTTACAATAATGGTCTTTAGGGCATACATATCACTAACATAGAGGGTGGATAACGTCAGACCCCTAATAACCTGGTAAGTCTTGCCAGTGTCAAGCTTATTACTAACCGAGAAACTACTGATCTCCGATTAGTAAATCTCAACCGCCCTGCCCAGGGACTTATGGTTATGGCCAACCGAACACAGCGCGATATCGACTTCCTATACCGGGAGATACGAATCTATAATTATCGCTTACTGCCTCCATGTGGCTCGGAACTGTATCCAATTAAAACCTGTTTACACGACTCAGTAAAGCTATGGTAGAGTAGTAATCTAAGTACAGTGGGAACTCATACGGGACAAATGATGATCTCAGGTCAATAGACTACATGTACTCATGTCAACTAAGAACTGCTATCTGACGATAGGTATAGTACCATCTAGAAGTTCCCGGCGAGTCCGTCTGGTGTACTCACCTCCAGTGAACACCTGTATACAATCGTAGGTGCAACATACCAATGGCTATGAGATCTGCCACCGCCCCTTGTTGGGGTCTAGAAACATATATACTATTTTACTCTGGAATATCGATGCCCAGTCTCGATACTCCCATGACTAGTGACATTCAAGGATGTGTTTATGGACTACCTAGCTCTCACTAGTATGATCGCTATCATAACTCTGGTAATCAAGCAAAGATCCTACGGGCTTTATCATTATGTTTTAACGACACGTAATAACCAGTAAAATATATACAAATCAATTATAAATACAAACCAGATAGCATACTATCATCTCGAGCAAGACTGTTTTACCTGTATAGGTTCTCGTTCAATTATCATAATCGTCTACCGTCGATTACAATAATTGCCTTGAAGGCGCTATAACCAACAATTATTAGCTAGCTGGCTGATATTAAACCGTCAGCTAGCCTATTATATAACCCAATCTGACCGTCAAATCGGCTATCTGTTCCGGCCACCTTTTTCCACACAGAGTGATCTATGTATATAAAATCTTAGTCACTTTGACACCATCTATGTCTTTCAATTGTCCCTAATATATGACATTTTTATTGTGTTTAACAGCCATCCATTTTTTAAATACTTCATCCATCACTTATAATGTATCATATTGATCAAAAATTCACACACATAGATCACTTCATGTATGAAATAAGGTGGCCAGAGCGGATCGTCGATTTGGCTAGCTGGCGGTTTAATATCAGCTAGCTAGCCGATAACCCGTTTCTAAAAGTCTAAAAAAAATTATCATGGACATTACATGAAAATTTCTAAAAATATCTATAGTTATTTCTAAATTTAAATTAAATGAATGAGATTAGTGGTAATATAGAATTGAGAAATTTACACATTATCTAAAATAACGAAGATGTAAGGGTTTATATATAAATTTGTAAGTCATATCTCTTTTTGAGCTTTGGAGCATTAGAGAGAGAAAATGAATTGTTGACTTTCCATATTTTTATTTTTGTCTTTTGTGGTGGATGAGATGGATATCTCCAATTCTCAATTTTGGCTATTGGAATTTTATAATTTTTTCTAAATTTTATTTGATTGATTAATGCTTATTCTTCCACTTATAATTGTAAAGAATTTTATAAATATCTATTACAAATCTTAAATAATATTACCATTCTAACAATAAAATTCTTTAGGAAACTTTTATATCTTTCCAATGATGTGCGTCCAACACGTGTACACATGTGACCCACGTGAAAAAATTCTAATGCAGAAAATCCCTATATATAAACGCCTTCCTCTTCCTCTTCCTCTTCCTCCCCTGGCTCCATTCCCAAAGCACCAAACTATTAGGCGGTCCATTTTGGGAACAAAATAAAATCAGGAAAAAAAAATCCCCCATTTATTCCCAAAACGGGCCTCCAAATTTTCCATTTCAACAATGCAGAGGCTATTCAATCGAAGGCTCTCTTCATCCTTCTCCCCCCATCGATGCCTCTCGCAGCTGGCACATGCCGAGGTTTCCCAAAATGTCCCTCTTCTTCCCAAAATGCCCCCTTTTGGGTACTCCCCGCCACCGTACGAGGGGCCGAGGGCCGATGAGATTCTGAAGAAGCGGGCTCAGTTTCTGAGCCCGTCGATGTTCTATTTTTACAAGAAGCCTGTAAGTTTTTTTAAGGGGAATTTTGTTGATTTTCTGATGTGTTTTGCTCATTTAGATCTGGATCTGAGAAAAAGTTTGCATTTTTGGTGGTTTTTGTTTCTATTTTAATCATCGTTCTTTCCAAATTTGTAGTATTGTTAATTATAAATTTCCAAATTTGAAATGTTGTATTATGCCAAAAGATGGCCAGCGAGAGGTGGACCACAATTACTTAATCCCAATCCAACAATCTAATTCTTGCACAAATTTGGAGCTAAAGTGAATTCTTTAATGTAATATAGTAGAGGTTCGAATATACTCTATTTTGTCCCTTTTCAATCAATAGTTATTACTGTTTTTTTATTTTTTTATTTTTTAATAGTGGATTTCTCTGATAGATTGACGCCTTGTTTGGGAATCGTGTTAAGTTAAGATATGCCATGTGAGGCATGGATTTTGGGTTTAGAGAACTCTGGTTATCTGACGAGATAACTGGAGTTTACAAAACTCCAATCCAGCCAAAGTTTTTTAATACTCCAAAATTTCTGAAGAAAACACTCATTCTGGAATTTCGATAACTCCAACACAAAACTCTGGAGTTTAGATAACTACAAAGGAAAACAGTACCCTATCAAAGTTTAGCTTTTAAGTGGAGGTAGGACCTTGCAAATAAGAGTTTGCATCGCCTCGACCTCCATTTAAAGAAAAACTCAGGTAATCCTAACTCCATACTCAAACAGGACATCAGTGTTGATAGGATGGTAATATTTATTACTCTTATGCTCGATCTTGAAATTTTATACACTTAGAATATTTATTTATTTATTTATTTTATATTTATGCAGTTGAACATTGTTGATGGAAAGATGCAATACTTGTTCGATGAGGATGGACGCCGATATCTCGACGCTTTTGGTGGTATTGCTACCGTGTGTTGTGGTCATTGCCACCCCGAAGTTATCGAAGCCATAATTAATCAGACAAAACGGCTGCAACATTCTACTGTTGTATATCTAAACCATGCGATTGCAGATTTTGCTGAGGCATTGGCCTCCAAAATGCCTGGTGATCTCAAGGTAATTTTAACCTTCATTCTTGTGTGTTGTCATATAGCTATTATTTCAGCTAAATTTTATGGAAACTCCATGACTTTACATGTTCTATGGATAAATATCTTATACTTTATAAATTGACGGTTGTTTACCATGATCTTAGTGATTTTAAAATAAATGCCACGAAACTGTAAATGGTGTTATAAAATGTCGAAAAGTCTTCATATTTACAATAAAATCATTAAGCTTATGGTGTCAATTTGCAATATATAGTATATGTGGTAGTTATCTTAAGAAAATTGAATGGTGACGATGTTTTAGAACGATTTAGTCATTTTTCAGGATACTTTGATGTGAATGATTTAATATACGTGGCAGGTAGTTTTCTTCACTAATTCTGGGACCGAAGCAAACGAGCTGGCCCTGATGATTGCTCGTCTCTATACTAATTGTCATGATATTATCTCCATTAGAAATTCATACCATGGTAATGCAGCAGGAACCATGGGCGCAACTGCTCAATGTAACTGGAAATTTAATGTCATACAGGTACTTCTTTATCATTTAAATATAAGATGAATATTTCTCACTGCAGATTAAAATTTTAATTGATTGAGAGAGCTTTATATAGAGAAGATAGAAACGTGTGGCCTGAGAGGTCCAATTGCTAGTTGTGTAGAGCGCAAGAGCAGAGAAAATGGATTAAGTTCAAATTCCCTTCTTTTCATTTTGAAAGCAAACATTAATACACAACCTTTTCAATTAATTAAAACCAATAATGCTGCATGTGCGATGCAGGTATATGTAAGTTGCAGTCATATGAAAGAGATTTCAAAAATAAAAAAATCTTACAAATTCTTGCTTGATAAGTAATGATTTAATACTTAATAGATTCTAATAATGATTTCTAAAGATATTTGTAGATTTAAAAAATTTATGTTAATGTTTCTCAACATTATGAGAATATTTCTTAATTATTGGCATGTGTCTTGCCAAGAATCAAATTGGGATTTTAATTTGAGATCCTCAACCATTTTGAATTAAATTATTAGATTATTTTTCTCATATATTTTTGTTATGTAATGATTCCAGAGTGGAGTGCACCATGCGCTAAACCCAGATCAATATAGAGGTGTTTTTGGTTCTGATGGAGAAAAATACGCGAGAGATGTTCAGGAAATCATTGACTATGGAACTTCTGGGCGAGTCGCTGGCTTCATTTCTGAAGCCATACAGGTACGTACTTGATTTTCTAGAACCTCTTGAATAAGCTCATCTCTTTTTCTGTACTGGCATTATTAACTAATGTAATTTCTGATTATGGCAGGGAGTAGGTGGAATTTTGGAATTAGCTCCTGGCTATTTGCCTGCTGTATATAAAAGTATAAAGAAAGCTGGTGGTCTCTGTATAGCCGATGAGGTGCAATCAGGATTTGCACGCACTGGGAGCCACTTCTGGGGATTTGAAGCCCATGGTGTTGTTCCTGACATAGTCACAATGGCAAAGGTGAATTCTCACTACTTGCTAAAGTATGAATTTTGGTATCGTTACTTTAGTTTTGGCATCTAAGCATTTTGCCATTGTGGCTGATTTTGGAGCAAGGCTCCATAAAGGATTTGACTAAGTTTCAGAACTGGTTGTCAATGTAAAGATTAATCTTCTCTTCTTAAATATTCTGGCTGAGGAACCATGGACAAGAATTTGGTTCTCTATGATCCCTTTGTTTTTTCCCTTCCTTTAATAGGTTGGTAGTTTCATTAGACTCCTCATCACCTAACCTTTTCCCCCATCAACATACAGCTCCATGAAAGCGTTGACAAAGATTTACCACTGAATTTCAACCTGGCATCGACCCTTTTTACATTAGTTTCAAATTCATAGCCTAGAAATTATGTGCTTTTCCATAATCCTTAAATGGTGAGTTAGCATGTATCATTTTTTCCCAAAATTAAAGGTGATTGATTTTCTACAGGGAGTATCTTCAACTTTAAGGCTTATATAAAGCCATTAACAAAACAATAAACATTCCCCGCGGTTCAACTTCCTCGAAGCTTTCAATATGAAGCTAGTTTTATGAAGATTAAAAAACATTTATGTTGTAATTTATAATTTTTTCCAAATAATGAATTTTGACTTAGATTGAATGATTTATTCATGAAATATACAGGGTATTGGTAATGGGACACCTCTTGGGGCAGTGGTAACAACTCCAGAGATTGCCCAGGTTTTGACTCGCCGAAGCTATTTCAATACCTTTGGTGGGAATCCTGTATGTACTGCAACAGGCCATGCTGTTCTTAAAGTGCTTGAGAAGGAGAAACTTCAAGAGAATGCATTTGTTGTGGGATCTTATCTGAAAGATCGACTCGTAGCTCTCCAAGAAAAGCATGAAAGTGAGGTTCTATTTATATTTATATTTTGATAATCAAATAGTTTATCTAATTGAAACATGCACTCGAGGTATGCATTCATTTCTGTATTTTTGCATAATTGGCACAATGGTTGATCACATCCCATTTATACTATAGGTTGTTGAATTAAATGAGAAAACCTTAGCTATACTTATTAGGCTAACCAAACTTTATTCTAGTTTGTTGGACTGAAATCTTTAGATCCTGTAATTTACTGAGAATGCTAGAGGTTTGTATTAGCTTTTTGTATTTGTCAATGACTCAGATAACTTCTTAAAACCCAGTTGATGCTGTCGATAGGCCTAGTGGCCAGGATTGTCATTAAAATCTGATGGTGAAACATCTGTATCCTATTATTATGACTGATTGTTGGCTCATGCTCTCCATGTGCAACGATGTTAGTTACCTGTATAGAGAAAATTGTGATTTTAATCTTATAATTTATCTTCTGTTCAAGTGTTTATGTGCTAGATAAAAGAGCTTTCTGTAAATTTTCTTATAGCAATTTTACCAAATTTGAATTACTTATTTACTTAAAACTAAAAGATTAACTGTTTTTTGTGATGAAAAATGGCAGTTAGGCCTTGGTCATATCCTTTGTTGGTTCAGAAACATGACCTATAGTGCTCTTTATTCGAGTTAACAGAGATGCCCTGGATTGTATGATTTTTTAAAATATTTTCAGCGATCGTTTAGTCTAATTCTGGGTTTTTTTCAAAATTGTTTTTCCAGTTATTGGTGATGTGAGGGGAAGAGGCCTGATGCTTGGAGTTGAGCTTGTTACCGACAGACAGAAGAAGACTCCAGCAAAAGCTGAAATCTTGCATGTTATGGATCAGATGAAAGGTGATTTATCCTTTAAGCATTTTTAATGCACAAACTCTTCCTTTTTAACCTAAGGCATATTTGGCTGCTTCTACTTCAAGATGCAATTCATGTATAGGTCCTGTTTAGGTATGGAGTTGGGTTAACAAAGTTTATTCTTAAGTAGAGGTAACGAACTTTAGTTTGTAAGGCCCTCTCCACTTGAAAATCTAACTTTGTTGGGTTGTTTGGCTTAGAGTTGTGAGTTATCTAAATTCGGAGACACTGTTATCAAAACTCAGGTTTTGATGATTGCAGTTTTCTTAACTCCAAAGTGAAAGCCAAACAGGACTTAGTTTGATTCTAGAGTTAAGTTTAGATAATTTAATGAGCTCCGGTTATCCTAAGTCCTAACTTTACTTCATACCCAAACAGCCCCCTAAACTACATGTGATTCTAACTGCTGCATCTTTTAGTTGAAACTTTGTTTCTTTCTCTTTGGTTGGAACAAGTCTAACTGTTGCAGTTAAAACTATGTTCTTTACTTTGGAAAACATATTTTTAGTCGGTCGCAGTTGCAATAGCATTTCTTATTATTGATATTCAAGGTTCCAACAACTGTAGCTAACTTACGTTTCATTTTCGGAGAAGTGACAAGCACAACATGAGACCAAATAACCGTTTTCAGATCTTGATATAGTTGAAACTACATTGGGTTTTATTCACACCCGACCAAGCAGTTTACCGTGCACATTGAAACTAACTTAATCGTGATAATATATATATATTTATTTTTATGTCAAATTCTTGGTTCCTTTCTTGATTAATGCTAATTTTTTCCTCAGATATGGGTGTATTAGTTGGAAAAGGTGGCTTCTTTGGAAATATTTTCAGAATAACCCCTCCTCTTTGCTTCTCAAAGGCAGATGCCGGTGTGTAGTTACTCTTTATTCACCAATTTTAATCTTTTGTGTATTCACGTTAACTAATGGCCCGTTAACATTTATCAAATATTCCTTGTTCCAGATTTCTTTGTCGGTGTAATGGACATTGCCATGTCAAAGCTCTGAATCGCTTTTCTGTAGTTGCTGCTGCCAATAAATTGATATGTATATGCGCAGCGTATGTAGCTTTTGGAGGAGTTCAATGAATTTAAATTTCTATGGTTTCATGAAGAAAGAGAGATGATGAGCCATCACCTCGCTGTCTCCTTCTCTCTTTTTCGCCGTTTTATGATTACAATAAACATTATTTTTATCGCATATTTGCATCTTCCCCTCTGTATGTGTGTATATGTATGGATATCAGATCTAATGCTCAAATATGGTTATCTTTCAAAGAAAAGTTATATTATCCTTGATGTTTCTGTCTTCATATATATCCTTATGATATGGTAAGGTGCTTATACGCATAATCTTGTTGCTGCTTGTAAAGATTGAAGTTAAGAATTAGGATGATAATTTTCTGGCCTAAAACGGCAAAAGTTTTGTTGGATAATTTATAATTCATGACTTGTATCCTTTTGGTTGAAGTTTTTGAAAATTTAGAATTTTCATGGGGTTTGTTGAGGACAATTGCTGTACAAAACAAGAAGTGGAAGTTGCAATAAAGAAAATTTTATTCACTATATGTGATTAAATTGGTGGCCTCTATCTCAAAACAAAAGTATTGAAATATCAACATTCTTATAATTAGATTATTATTCAGGAACTTGACTTTTTTCATTCTGATTTCCATATATCTATTAGATTATGACATGTGTGATGCATATGAAAATAATTTTTAGCATTGCCTATCAAAGAATGATTGTAAATTATATTTATGCTTTTGTTTTGCTAAAATACATTGATCCTTCTATGTATTTGAGATAAATATTAATTTATTTATGTTTTTTAGTTTAATTGTTAGTAATAAATGATTTTAAATTAAAATTATGAAGAAAACTGTGGTTAATATTGAATAGGTTTGGAAAACTATATCATATATAAATAATAAGAATTATTGGTTTATATGTAAGGTTTCTTTGTTTTCCCAACTTTTTATTTTATTTTGTGTGTGTGTGTGTAGAGAGGGAGAGAAAGAGAGAGAATAATGGAGGAAAGATGTCATATGAGGGAATTTCCTCCAATGGCGCCGAAAAAATACCCCCTCCCTCATTTTTTTCGACGATCGGCACCCACCATTTTCATCGTTATCATCTAAGATGTGGGTACACCAAATTTCATGTGATTCTACAACTTTTTCACCGTTGATTTAGTAATATGAAAAATTCTATTGTCGGTAAACCGTTAATTTTGAACTCAATAAATCAACAGTGAAAAAATTGTAGAATCACATGAAATTTGGTGTACCCACATCTTAAATGATAACGATGAAGATGGTAGGTGCTTATCGTCGAAAAAAATGAGGGAGGGTGTATTTTTTCGACGCCAATGAAGGAAATTCTCTCCTATAGCCTCTTTCCTCCATTATTCTCATATATATAAAAGGAAAATGTGAAGAAATTTTCAAACTCTCTTTGGCTTATTTTATGAGAAGATGAGAAAATGTCATATGGAACCCTTGCATTCTTGTTATAATAACTAGTATTTTGCATGTGCAATGCACGTGTGCATATGTACTGAAGGCGTTTGTAAATCTTTTTTTATCCTGAACATTACATGAAAAGTTCTAAAGATATCTATAATTTTTCTAAATTTAGATTAAATGAATACGGTTAGGTGTAATATTAGAATTGAGAAATTTATGAGTCATACAAAATAACAAATATGTAAGTGCTTATGTATAAATTTGTAATGCATCTCTTTTTGTGCTTTTAAGCATAAGAGAGAGTGTGTAATAATTGAGATAGAGGGAGGGTTGTTGACTTTTCACATTTTTATTTATGTCATTTTTTCTATTTTTTATTTTGTTGATTAATAATATCATCTAAGCACTTCCAGTTATAACAGTAAAGATATAGATTTGAATCCCCTTGCTAGGTCCTCTAAGATCCTTACTTGTAAATCAAAATATGTCTTCAACACATCTGCAGTGAGCAAATCTACATATATACCTTTTGGATCAAAAGAAAAAACAAACAGTCATACCAAAATCAACAAAAATCACATGAAATCGGACATTCTCTCGTATGAATATTTATATTTTTCTTATATAACTAAGCCATGCAAAAATAGCCGCCTGGCTGACGAAAGAATTAAACATACTTTGCAATACAATAATCTACCATCACAGCCTATACCGTCTATTCATCAGAAATAGTTCAATAGCGAATCGGATCCTGTGCTACAAAATTACTGTACCGAAGAGGATCTAGATCCATGTCACCTGACCCGCCGGGGCAAAGGAAAGTGTTGAGCCAAGAAACGCAAGGCAGATGCGAAAACCGTGATGAATTCCAAAGCAATTTGGCCAGTCTCTTGAAACCTGCATATGCTCCTCCTCATGATCACACCCAAAACTATGGGGATTGCATCTTCACACTTCACCATATTGTTTCCTTCAACAGCTCAA
This sequence comes from Agapanthus africanus, assembly GCA_030015575.1. Classification (NCBI taxonomy): domain Eukaryota; kingdom Viridiplantae; phylum Streptophyta; class Magnoliopsida; order Asparagales; family Amaryllidaceae; genus Agapanthus; species Agapanthus africanus. Next base: position 459,430,250 of record JASDDO010000019.1, on the reverse strand, counting down.
AGGGTCAGGGCTTGAGGGGGTTCTTATAATGGCATTGAATTATTTTCGAGGGAAAAGAAAAAAAAAACATTGTAAATGTTTATTGTGAAGTTTGATTACACTTTTCTTTTCTTTTTTAAAATAAATTTTATGCTATAGACAAATTTAATCACATAGGATTCCAGATCAGCTGAGCACTGGCATATGAGGGTCATCATTTATAGTTAGAAGCTTACATTGAAAACGTGAGAAGTAAGTGCTCCATTGTAAACCGGTCCGTGTTTTTGAAAAACGGGAATTCCTGATCTACGATATATTTTAACGATCTGATCCGTTCAAGTTGATCATCCTACCCTTATATTTATGTGTATAAAAAATCAAGGTATTTAAAAACCTCTAGCCTATCCATCGGATGAAGTTTATGTTGCATTATTGAAAGACGTTCATTTTTACACCCATCGATGCATATGCCAGAGGTCTTCATACACATATATTTTAGCCTAAGGTGATCAACTTGAACAGGTTGGATCGTTAAAATATGATGTAAATCGGGAGTTCCTGTTTTTAAAAGACGTGGACCGGATTGCAATGGATCACTCATCCCTCTCTCTTGTTTGGAATCGAGGGTGCAACGGATGCATCAACAACCAATCTTTATGAATCCAAACCTAGATTCTTTTAAAACGAATAACAAAAATTATATTAATGCAATAATAACACAAGAAGAGATTTAGAGTGAAAAGGAACCTTTATTAGAACTTTAAGAGTAAAATTAAAATCTTATAGAAGATTACAATTAATCATCTCCTTATGATCTCCAACGAGATCGTCCCCCCTCTCTCTCTCTCTCTCCCTCTCTCTACAAGTTCTCCTTAGTTGATCGTCTTGATTCCTTATGAAGTCGTCGTATCCCTTTAAAATTTTATGATCAAAACAATCACCATAAACTTTAACTCTAAAATCCTAAATATATCCCATACAAATTTATGTTACAATAAGATCTCAGAAATTATAAAACTACAATTCAGAAACTGATTTTTCAAGATAAAACTCGAACTAGAAATTCGCACTTATCTTCAGCAGGGCAGACGTCTGCGCCTTCTATGTTATTTTAACAGAGCGTCGCCAGACGTCTGGCCTTCTATAGCGCAACTGGCTAGAGAGCAGCCAGACGTCTGAGCTCATTACATCAAATGTCTACGCCTTCACTGGAAATTTGGGACTTCATTGCTAGACATCTGAGCTCATAGCTCCAGACGTCTGGCCCTTCTTTAGATCTGCAGTTTTGATATACAAGATATCCTTCACAACAATCTCCACATTGGTTTGTATATCCTTATAGCCACCATGAAAACTTGTTGCCCTTATCATGTATCCTTTATGATTGCCTTAGTTGTTCTCCCCGTTTCCCCTGCTGGCACAACTCCAAAACCTTAATCTTCCTCCAGAATTACGAAATTGTTTCTATCACGGTCTTTTATCAGAACTGCGAACCTGGTGCGACCCTCCTACCAAGGTCTTCCTTCCTCACACTTGAGTACTTGAATAGAATCCAAAACTGTCTTGAACTTCTCCGTAGGAATGACCTTCGTTAGCATGTCCGCCGGATTCACCTTAGTATCAATTTTGATCAAATCGATCTTCTTTTCAGCCCACTCTCTTATCTTATGATACCGTACGTCGATATTCTTAGTTCGAATGTGGTATACCTGATTTTTCGTCAAATGAATGGCGCTTTGACTGTCACAAAACAAAGAAACTGACCCTTTATCAAACCCGAACACGTCAACTAGATTCTTTAACCATAAGGCCTCCTTACATCTTTCCAATGCCGCCAAATATTTTGCCTACGTCGTTGAAAATGCCACGGTATCTTGAAGAGTCGACTTCCAACTGATTGGAGACTGCAACTGTATATACATAATTTGTAAGAGATCTTCTCTTATCCAAGTCATCAGCATAATCCGCATTTACGTTTCCTTACAACTGGCTCGATTTATCTTCTAACTTGTGAAAGAATAAACTGAAGTCTTCAGGGCCTTTTAGATACCGATGTATCCACTTTACAGCTTCCTAATGAAGCTTTCCTGGATTTGACATATACTGGCTAATCAGACTTACCTCATAGAATATGTCTGTACATGTGCATATCATAACGTACATCAGCGATTCCACCGCACTTGTATATGGTACCTGAGACATCTTTATCTTCTCCTCCGTTGATTTTAGACACTCTTTAGAGGATAGCTTGAAATGACCGATGATAAGGATACTCACATGTCTATAGTTCTTTATGTTGAATCTCTCCAACACCTTCTTTATATATCTTCTTTGAGATAGCCACAGCTTTCTAGCCTTTCTATCTCGCAAAATCACCATCCCAAGAATTTTCTTTGCTTCACCTAAATCCTTCATGCCAAATTCTACACTCAAGGAAGCTTTGAGCGCCTTTATTTTCGCCATACTCTTCGCAGCGATCAACATGTCATCGACATATAGGAGTAAATATATCGAAGACCCATCCTTAAACCGCATTAAGAACACGCAGCTGTCATACACATATCGAGAGTAGTTGGTCTTCCTCATGAAAGAATCGAAGTGCTTGTACTACTGCCTGAGAGACTGCTTCAACCCATATAGAGACCGCTAGAGTTCGCATAGATGATCCTCTTTGCCGGGCTTTACAAATCCTTCAGGTTGCCTCATGAAAATTATCCCTTCCAAATCATAATGCAGAAATGTCGTTTTCACGTCCATTTGCTCCAACTCTAAATCTTGAGTAGCTACCTTTGCCAACAAAACTCAAATAGACGTATACTTGACTACAAGCGAGAAAATCTCGTTGTAGTCAACCCCCTCTTTTTGAGCAAAACCCTTCACAACCAGCCTTCCTTGTATTGCTCATTCTCCTTTTTCCTGAATACCCACTTGCAGCCAATAGCTCTTTTGCCTTTTGGTAGCTCTGTAAATATCCACGTACTATTCTTTAGAAGTGACTCCATCTCCTATTTCATCGCAACAATCCATCAATCCATATCCTCTTGTCCAATGGCCTCCTGATGAGAGCTGGGATCTCCGCTTTCAATGACTAAAGCATATGCAAGCATGTCTTCGAAACCGTACCTGACTGGTGCCTTATGTGTATGTGTTGATCTCCTTAATGCCACCGTCTGTGGGTCCTATTGGGGTTGGTCCTCACCGTATGTATCCGTGTTCTGCCCGTCCACCTCCGCATCAATAGGCTGAAATTGTGCTTCGGTGTCCGTATCCTTATGAGTGCCAGAAAAATCCTCCTCCAATGGATCATTGTCCTTTAATGCTCCACCTACTTCCTTATTATCTCCAGTCATGTCTTTCAACATGGAATTCTCATCGAAAATTGCATCTCGGCTAGTGAACGCCCTTTTGTTTTCAAGATCCCATAACTTGTAACCTTTAACTCCAAGTCTGAATCCCAAGAAAACACGCCTTTTAGAAGTTGAATCTAGCTCGGTCCTATCCTTCTGATTCTTGAGCGAGTAAGCATGGCACCCAAACACTAGTAGAAAATCATAATTGACCGACTCTCCTTTCTATATTTCTTCCGAGATATGAAGATTTATGACTGTTGATAGAGATCTGTTGACCAAATAGCACGCATGACTCACTGCCTATGCCCAGAAGTGCTCTGAAAGACCGGATTGCAACTGCATACTTTTGGCTCTCTCAGTACTGTCGTGTTCATACGCTCCGCTACCCCATTGTGCTCTGGATGTCCTGGAACAGTTCATTGCCGTTGTATGCCCTGTTCTTTACAGTAATCTGTAAATTCCTTCGAGGTGTATTCACCCCTATTGTCTGTCCGCAAATACTTCACTGATCGCCTTCTTCTCTATGGCCGCTTTCCACTCCTTAAAACTGGAAAACACATTTGATTTATGTTTGAGAAAGTAGACCCATACCTTCCATGAGAAGTCGTCAATGAAAATGACGTAGTATACAAAACATCTTTTTGATGCAATCGGCGATGGCCCCTATACGTCTGAGTGGATGTAATCAAGAAGTCCTTCAGTCTTGTGCACGGCTTGCTTGAAGCCGACCTTATGTTGCTTTCCCATCATACAATATTTGTAGAAATCTAACTCACACGAGATAATATCTTTCAGCAACTCATTTATGTAAAACATACGAAGTCCCATCTCACTAATGTGGCCAAGACGCATATGACACAGCTTTGCGGTATCCTCCACCTGTTTCTCAGTAGCCATGGTTGCACCACCGGTTACCGTGCTGCCGTCCAAACGATACAAATTCTTTAGTCATTGTCCATTCATGACCACTAGGGCGCCCTTGATAACTGTCACGACCCAAAAATGGCACGTGACCGGCACTTAAATCACATGACATCAAAAGACATCGACGCAATCCAAGTAAGCCGAAATCCGGAATCTAAACCCTTTTTGAAAATATTGGAGGTGAGGTTTCAATAATCATTCAATAAAATCAATTTAAATAACATCTAAATTTAACTAAGTATGTTGAAAAAACTTTATGACGTTTTGAAACTTGACATCACCTCCTTTACATTTTTATAAAAACCCGATACAACATAATAAAATAGCATCCCAGCGGAAGCTAGATTTCACGTCCAAAAGACGGAACAGCCAAACAAATCTATAACAGATGTCGACTCTAAAGAGTGCGACATCACCACACATAAACTATAAGTCTCGCTTCTAAGTCCATAGTATATCATTTCTAAGTTGATCGAGTTTCCACTAGATACAAGAATATATGAATAATCAAGAGTGAGGAGGATTCAATAACAACTCACTTACCCATCAATCCCCAAAAGAATGTATGCCCGAACCGCTGATAATCCAAGCGGTAAAACCTACAAGAAACTGTGGCACAATGGGGATGAGTTGCCAACTCAGTGAATAAAAGTATATCTAAAGGTAGAAATCGAAATGCATGATGATATCTAGGTCATAAGTATAGTACTATCATAATCTGTATCGATATTCTATATGATATGCAAAGGTGCAATACTGACTATCATGCAATCACAAGTGCAATATCTCAATGTCATATGAATCAAAATCATGAATCTATTATCCGCATTGGAACTCCTTTTTTGTCTATAAATGTCTGTACAAATATATGCAGGTACCGTCCCGTGGATCAGTCCTGGTGGAATCCAATAAATACATATCTAACTGTGTACCTCATGATAATGATCACATCAATATACATATAGATGTCCAGCATCGACATCGAAATCCAAAATCTCTCGTGTCCAGCATCGACACGTAAAAACAGATACCGTCGACACCATCTCAACAGATGATCACCACCCGATATCCTGGCTACGATCAGTATCCCCTGGATATCTACCGTACCTAATCGAACCCAGGTCAGTATCCCCTGGATAGCTGCCGTGCTCATCTCAATCTCCGGTCAGTATTCCCTGGATATCTGCCGTGCTCCATTCTATCTCCGGTATCGAGTATCCTCACTAGGCTCCCCCGCCTCAATGCGGCTATCCTGCCCCTCGGTCTCGACCGGGTCCGCCATGTATCCAACTGTATATCTCCCTCACTCAGTCTGGATAACGTAAAAATCCGCGACCGTATATCTCCCCCACTCGGTCCGGAACAAAACCAGAAAACACAAAACTCATGGTGGACGTTTTACTCATCATCTCAAAATATCAAGCAAGGAATAAGAATAATTGCATAGTTTGTATTGATGATATACTATATATGTATATATATAACAGTGTCCCATACCACTGGTATATATATCATCAGGAGTGAAATACTCAGAAATCCCAAGAAAATCAAATATATCATCTATAGTACTACAGCATGAATAGGAAACGACTACGTAAGCATATCACATAACATAATGAGTTCAATTCTAATGTGTCATGGTACTACTAATGATGTGTAGTGTAGCATACGCGTCTGTGCTCGTGCAACATAGAAATCATTAGTATTTGTGCAAGTGTTCTACGGTGTAACAATCTATATATCAACACATATCTATCAGAACGATTCTACAGTGACATGGCAGTACCAATGAGGTATAGTGTAACATATATTTGCGTGCTTGTGCAGCATAGTACTCATTGGTATTTGTGCAGTGTTCTATCAGAGTGTGCGTAGCGCAGAAACATATATTATAGATAATATAATCTAAACGTACTTATTGTAATTACTTGTTATGAGCTATACCATTATCTTTAGAAATGATCGGAACGTTAAGTTTGAAATAAGGAAGCTGCCTTAGATTTAAAAGAGATGTTTGTTTTAGAAACTGGCACGTATCCTGGTAGTTTATTTAAAATGCAACGAACCGTGGTTTTTAAAATAATATAGCTCATACCAGTATTACCTCCTAAACCAGAACATAATCTATCTCTACGAGTCAAAGAATAAATTGGCCGTTATTCGGCATACAAAGTTCATTATTTACGATACGTATAAATCCTTGTATTATAACTCATCATATCGCTATATCCATATCATCTTAAGTACGACATGATCTCTCGTACAAACTCATCCAATCATCTCCATATCGTACGGATCAAATATCACGTATATCTCATTTAAAAACTACATATGAAACTTTATGCAAATGGAGGGTATACAAGATGCAATACCATATCAATGCTTTGACAACAGCTAATCTTAAGTAGAAATCATAATAATAGTTATAAGGTCGCGGGGGTGCTATACGCCATCCACCCGACTTCCCCCGTAGATGTAAATCTACTCACTGGAAATACGTCGTATCCACTCAGAAATCGCCAAATCCTTTTTCTTTCCTCGCGGCCTCCGGAGTTCTCGTATTTGAACCTAACATCGAAAATTAACTTATATAAGGAAACGGTTATTCCGGCACGGAGAATATGCAAACACACGTTCCTACGTACTAATTATATTGAATACGACTACTTCAAGCTATCATACACCTAACCTTACTGGATTTTAACCCTACGCTGCATCGCGACTGAAAACAGAACGCGTTACGTTATAACCGTGTCATATTTTAGATTTTAGATACCTTTTTCCGATATTAGCTTTCAGATTTTATATATAGTTAAAATAACTTACTTAAACAATACCAAATTAACCAAAAACCTACACAGAGACCTACCCAAAAAGCCAAATCACCAAACTTCCCCAAAAATCCGGCGACGCCGGAATTTGTCTAATGGTCGCCGGCCCAAAACCGATCCCCCGGACTCGTGCTTTTATGGTTTGTTCTAGGTTCCACATACATCATTCTGGCACTGTTTTGATAATTTGATTTTTATCTCAACTATAACAGATTATAACAGAGTTCAGTTTTGCTAAAAAAATGATATTATAGACACTTTGGTTTCAAACTATAAACTAGTTACAGAATTAAATCCCTACTGTGATTAAGGATTTTACCTATAAAAATATTGCTGGAATAACTCTCCCCAAGATGCACAAGCTCCTAACCCTACCTTGATGATGAACTCCTTACCTAGTTCCACTTCTCTTCTCTTCTCTTGTTCTTCCTTATTTTGTTTTGTTTTTCTTTTCTTTCTTTTGAATTTTCAGAAGTTTTAACTTGATTAATTGATCTGAACACCTTATATAAATGGTGAGGGGAAGGGTGAGGTGTAGGAGGAGGTGTCACTAAGCAAGATGTGGTGGTTTCATGCAAGGAGAAGGTGTGGGGATGGTGTTGTGCATGAGAGGAGGTGGTGGCAAAACATTATCTCTTCCAAATTGATTCAATTTGTAATTAAATTCTGAATTAAAACATTTTCTACCCATTTTCCCCTTACACCCTCACAAATCCAAATTTGCATAACTTTCCTAAATTTTATATAAAAACCCTTCACAACTTATGTTATAATAAAACACTCTTTTTTTTAAAAAGAAACTAAAATTCACATTTAAACCCTTATAATTTATTTATGTTGCATACTAAAATTAATATTTAATTTGTTTTACATACATCTTATGAAATTGTCTTATTTGGTTTTAATAACTTTTTAATTTAACACTTTATTATTTAATTGATTAATTTTATTCGTTTCCAAATTTTCTGAATGTTACAATATTCCCCCTTAAGAAAATTCGATCCCCGAATTTAAAAATTAACTAGACATACTTTCAAAAGGATGTGGAAATCTCTTTCACATCGCATCCTCGGTTTCCCAAGTAATCTCCTCGCAATTCGTTCCTCGCCAGAGAACCTTTACAGATGGAAGTACCCTGGATCTCAGTTTCTTTGCATGCCGGTCTAGAATAACGACTGGCTGCACTCTGCAGGATAAATCCGGCTCAAGTTGTAAGGTCTGACGCTAGATCGCCTGAGAAGGATTCGTAAAGGTACTTGCAAAGTATCGATACGTGAAACACCGGATGCACATCGGGAAAACTCGGTGGAAGTGCTAAACGATAAGCTACAGCACCCACTCTCTCCAGAATCTCGTAAGGTCCGACATATCTGGGGTTGAGCTTTCCCTTTTTCCGAACACATCTCACGTTCATCGGAGACACACGAGGAACACATGGTCTCCTACATCAAACTTGAGTTTACGACGTCGTCGATCTGCATATGATTTCTGTCTGCACTGGGCCGCTTTCATTCTGTCTCGTATCAGTTGAATCATTTTCCGTAGTCTCCTATACTACCTGCGGTCCCAAAATACCACTCTTGCTCAGTTCCGTCCAACAAACAAGCGATCGACATTTCCTTCCATAACAAGCTTCAAAGGTTGCCATCTGGATCGTCTCCTGAAAACGATTGTTGTACGAGAATTCTATCAAAGGTAGGTGATGATCCCAACTACCACTGAACTCAAGGCTGCATGCTCGAAGCATATCCTCTACAGTCTGAATGGTCCGCTCTGACTGACCATCTGTTTGTGGGTGAAAAGCTGTACAAAAATTCCATCGTGTACCAAGAGCTTCTTGAAGTTTCTGCCATAGCCTGTTAGTAAACTGGGTACCCATATCTGACACTATGCTCGTTGGAACTCCATGCAATCGTATCGTCTCGTCGATATAAATCTGAGCATACTGTGTAACCATACGTCGTCTTCACCGGAAGAAAGTGAGCTGCCTTTATCAATCATCTACAATCACCCAAATGGAATCATACCCTCTGCTAGTCCTCGGTAGACCTATAAGGAAATCCATGGAAATATGTTCCCATTTTCACTCCGGAATGGTTAAGGGCTGTAATTTTCCAGCCGGCCTCTGGTGCGCTGCCTTGACTTGCTGACAAATCAAACATCTTGAAACAAACTCCACAACATCCCTCTTCAATTCCTTCCCACCAATAAACATCCCTCAAGTCATGCTACATCTTGGTGGAACCAGGATGAATACTGTATGCTGATCTAAGGGCATCCCCTAAGATCTCATGTCTCAGTCCATTCGAATCTGGCACACAAAGACGAGTCCCAAAACATAATACTCCATGGTCATCTATCACAACTCCGACTCTCTGCCTTGCCTAATCTGATCTATAATCTCTGACATACGAGCCTCTGCGGCTGTGTCTCCAGAATACGATCCAATAACTGAGGACGGTGCGAACATGTGCTAACTGTCCTCCCGTCGATGTGAACTCGAACTGCATACGACCATCACATAAAATCTGCCAGTCTGTAGAAGACTGCCTCTGTAAGGTGCGCAGATAAGATACGCTACCTCTAGGCCTCCGACTCAAGGCATTTGCTACAACATTTGCTTTGTCTGGATGGTACAAGATCTCACAATCGTAATCTTTCACCAGTTCCATCCCTCTACGCTGCCTTAGGTTCAGATCTCTCTGCTGAAAATATACTTTAAGTTCTTATGATCTGTAAAGATTTGACACGACTCACTGTATAAGTAATGCCTCCAAATCTTCAGTGAGAATACTACAGCAGCCATCTCCAAATTATGAGTAGGGTAGTTCTGCTCGTGCCTCTTCAACTGCCGAGAAGCATAAGCTACAACCCTGCCGTGCTGCATCAGTACACAGCCTAAACCCACTCGAGAGGCATCACAATACACCACGAACCCACCTGACCCGAAAGGTAACGATAAGACAGGTGCAGTCGTCAATCGAGTCTTTAACTGCTGGAAACTCTGTTCACCTGCATCTGTCCAAAGAAATGGAACTTCCTTCCTAGCAATCCGGTCAACGGTGTAGCGATCCGAGAAAAATCCTGCACAAAACGTCTGTAATAACCGGCCAGACCCAAGAAATCTACACTATCCAGCCAGAAAGCACACTTGGAGAATTTAGCGAATCCGTTACTTCTGATACCCTGTAGAAAAGTCTGGCTAATCTCACCTTCGAAGACCCGTCCCAATTTATCGGAGGAAAGTTTACTATACGATCTCCTTCTTGAACTACTTGCATCTAGTTTGAACAAGATCTATTGAAAGAAGTACATCAACTTCACCAATCTCGTATCGAAGCGCCACAATGGATTTAAAAACCCTAACCATCGCACACCTGAACGGCTATGAATCCTGCTGATCCATCTACACTTGTAACCTCGTCAACCTTTAACTTCATGAACTCCGGAATTAACATCTCGATGATCTTAGCAAAGATTAATACTGTTGTCTGAACAGTACCCAACACCATGATTTTCGGAGAGGGGAAAACATCAAGTCTCAAGTCTGCCTGAGCTGTAACAATGACTCTACCATCTGGTGCGGATCCTGAAGAAACATGCCCCAAAATTTAAACTCGATCATATATGAATGAACGACGTATCTCTATATAATCAAAAAGTCACCCTAGTCAGTCCTTGTCCCAGACAAGTCTGCGCTGACCGTATCTCTAACTGTAGCCCTCTCGGCCCTCATAACATGGTGATCGAACAACCAATCATACACTGACGAAGATGGATCAACGGAAGGAACAGAAGGAGAATCTCAAGATATAAATCCTAAGGTATCTTAGGTGGAGTATCATATCGTAAGTATGCCGCGGAACATATGTATGGTACGTCACTCTACTTAGTACCTACTCCATCAACAAAGGTCATCCTATATAGCGAAAGTTCGGTTATAAGACCCCCAAAGTCAAGTCTAAGTCCTATAGGGTCAAGCCTAGGTAACAAAATATATGCCCAGACTCCATATAGTCAACCTAGACTCGAACAAAGGTTAAACCAAATGCTTTGATACCAACATTGTCACGACCCAAAAATGGCACGTGACCGGCACTTAAATCACATGACATCAAAAGACATCGACGCAATCCAAGTAAGCCAAAACCCGGAATCTAAACCCTTTTTGAAAATATTGGAGGTGAGGTTTCAATAATCATTCAATAAAATAAATTTAAATAACATCTAAATTTAACTAAGTATGTTGAAAAACCTTTATGACGTTTTGAAACTTGACATCACCTCCTTTACATTTTTATAAAAACCCGATACAACATAATAAAATAGCATCCCAATGGAAGCTAGCTTTCACGTCCAAAAGACGGAACAACTAAACAAATCTATAACAGATGTCGACTCTAAAGAATGCGACATCACCAAACATAAACTATAAATCTCGCTTCTAAGTCCATAGTATATCATTTCTAAGTTGATCGAGTTTCCACTAGATACAAGAATATATGAATAATCAAGAATGAGGAGGATTCAATAACAACTCACTTATCCATCAATCCCCAAAAGAATGTGTGCCCAAACCGCTAATAATCCAAGCGGTAAAACCTGCAAGAAACTGTGGCACAACGGGGATGAGTTGCCAACTCAGTGAATAAAAGTACATCTAAAGGTAGAAATCGAAATGCATGACGATACCTAGGTCATAAGTATAGTACTATCATAATCTGTATCGATATACTATATGATATGCAAAGGTGCAATACTGACTATCATGCAATCACAAGTGCAATATCTCAATGTCATATGAATCAAAATCATGAATCAATTATCCGCATTGGAACTCCCTTTTTGTCTATAAATGTCTGTACAAATATATGCAGGTGCCGTCCCCCGGATCAGTCCTGGTGGAATCCAATAAATACATATCTAACTGTGTACCTCATGATAATGATCACATCAATATACATATAAATGTCCAGCATCGACATCGAAATCCGAAATCTCTCGTGTCCAGTATCGACACGTAAAAACAGATACCATCGACACCTTCTCAACAGATGATCGCCACCCGATATCCTGGCTACGATCAGTATCTCCTGGATATCTGCCGTACCTAATCGAACCTCGGTCAGTATCCCCTGGATAGCTGCCGTGCTCATCTCAATCTCCGGTCAGTATCCCCTGGATATCTGTTGTGCTCCATTCTATCTCCGGTATCGAGTATCCTCGCTAGGCTCCCCCGCCTTAATACGGCTATCTTGCCCCTCGGTCTCGACCGGGTCCATCATATATCCAACTGTATATCTCCCCCAGTCAGTCTGGATAACGTAAAAATCTGCGACCGTATATCTCCCCCACTCGGTCCGGAACAAAACCAGAAAACACAAAACTCATGGTGGACGTTTTACTCATCATCTCAAAATATCAAGTAAGGAATAAGAATAATTGCATAGTTTGTATTGATGATATACTATATATGTATATATATAACAGTGTCCCATACCACCGATATATATATCATCAGGAGTAAAATACTCAGAAATCCCAAGAAAATCAAATATATCATCTATAGTACTACAACATGAATAGGAAACAACTACGTAATCATATCACACAACATAATGAGTTCAATTCTAATGTGTCATGGTACTACTAATGATGTATAGTGTAGCATACGCGTCTGTACTCGTGCAATATTGAAATCATTAGTATTTGTGCAAGTGTTCTACGGTGTAACAATCTATATATCAACACATATCTATCAGAACGATTCTACAGTGACATGGCAGTACTAATGAGGTGTAGTGTAACATATATTTACGTGCTTATGCAGCATAGTACTCATTGGTATTTGTGCAGTGTTCTATCAGAGTGTGCGTAACGCAGAAACATATATTATAGATAATATAATCTAAACATACTTATTGTAATTACTTGTTATGAGCTATACCATTATCTTTAGAAATGATCGGAACGTTAAGTTTGAAATAAGGAAGCTACCTTAGATTTAAAAGAGATAACTGTTTTAGAAACTGGCACGCATCCTGGTAGTTTATTTAAAATGTAACGAACCGTGGTTTTTAAAATAATATAGCTCATACCATTATTACCTCCTAAAACAGAACATAATCAATCTCTACGAGTCAAAGAATAAATTGGCCGTTATTCGGCATACAAAGTTCATTATTTACGATACGTATAAATCCTTGTATTATAGCTCATCATATCGCTATATCCATATCATCTTAAGTACGGCATGATCCCTCATACAAACTCATTCAATCATCTCCATATCGTACGGATCAAATATCACGTATATCTCATTTAAAAACTACATATGAAACTTTATGCAAATGGAGGGTATACAAGATGCAATACCATATCAATGCTTTAACAACAGCTAATCTTAAGTAGATATCATAATAATAGTTATAAGGTCGCGGGGGTGTTATACGCCATCCACCCGACTTCCCCCGTAGATGTAAATCTACTCACCGGAAATACGTCGTATCCACTCAGAAATCGCCAATCCTTTTCCTTTCCTCGCGGCCTCCGGAGTTCTCGTATTTGAATCTAATATCGAAAATTAACTTGTATAAGGAAATGGTTATTCCGGCACGGAGAATATGCAAACACACGTTCCTACGTACTAATTATATTGAATACGACTATTTCAAGCTATTATACACCTAACTTTACTGGATTTTAACCCTACGCTGCATCGCGAATGAAAACAGAACGCGCTACGTTATAACTGTGTCGTATTTTAGATTTTAGATACCTTTTTCCGATATTAGCTTTCAGATTTTATATATAGTTAAAATAACTTACTTAAACAATACCAAATTAACCAAAAACTTACACAGAGACCTACCCGAAAAGCCAAATCACCAAACTTCCCCAAAAATCCGGCGACGCCGGAATTTGTCTAATGGTCGCCGGCCCAAAACCGACCCCCCGGGCTCGTGCTTCTATGGTTTGTTCTAGGTCCCACATACATCATTCTGGCACTGTTTTGTTAATTTGATTTTTATCTCAACTATAGCAGATTATAACAGAGTTCAGTTTTGCTAAAAATACAATATTATGGACACTTTGGTTTCAAACTATGAACTAGTTACAGAATTAAATCCCTACTGTGATTAAGGATTTTACCTACAAAAATATTGCTGGAATAACTCTCCCCAAGATGCACAAGCTCCTAACCCTAGCTTGATGATGAACTCCTTACCTAGTTCCTTTTCTCTTCTCTTCTCTTGTTCTTCCTTATTTTGTTTTGTTTTTCTTTTCTTTCTTTTGAATTTTCAGAAGTTTTAACTTGATTAATTGATCTGAACACCTTATATAAATAGTGAAGGGAAGGGTGAGGTTTATGAGAAGGTGTCACCAAGCAAGATGTGGTGGTTTCATGCAAGGAGGAGGTGTGGGGATGGTGTTGTGCATGAGAGGAGGTGGCGGCAAAACATTATCTCTTCCAAATTGATTCAATTTGTAATTAAATTCTGAACTAAAACATTTTCTACCCATTTTCCCCTTACACCCTCACAAATCCAAATTTGCATAACTTTCCTAAATTTTATATAAAAACCCTTCACAACTTATGTTATAATAAAACACTCTTTTTTTTAAAAGAAACTAAAATTCACATTTAAACCCTTATAATTTATTTATGTTGCATACTAAAATTAATATTTAATTTGTTTTACATACATCTTATGAAATTGTCTTATTTGGTTTTAATAACTTTTTAATTTAACACTTTATTATTTAATTGATTAATTTTATTCGTTTCCAAATTTTCTGAATGTTACAATAACCTTTAGTACTCCATCTTGACCAACGAACTTGCATCCTACCGCATCCAATGCTCCTAGAAAAATTATGTTCTTCTTTAGTTCCGAAACGTGACACACGCTCATAAGTGTTTGCACCATACCATCAAACATGCGGATTTTGATGTCCCCTATGCTAATGGCCTTGCACGCCACATTGTTCCCCATTAGAACACTACTGCCATTGAACTCTTTAGAGGTGTCGAACAACTCCTTCTTTGGGAACATATGGTATGAACATTCGGAATCAAAGATCCACACATCAGAATCTTCTTTCTCGGTGTGTACTGCTAGTATATCACACAGATCTTGTTCTGCTCGGTCGCAACACTGTTTTGATTCGAACCTTTTGAACTGGCACCTTTAACCACTATTTATACTTTTGACATTACTTCTCCATATGCCCTGGTTGTTTGCAAAAGAAACATGGTTCGCTCTCTCGCCCGGATAATTTGGATTTCCCCTTTATGCTTTTGCCTCCTGTTCCCGCCAAAAACTTTGGCTCAAAGCTTGTCGTTTCCTTATAAAAATATAGGGCAGCCCCCACGTGTTAAACACATGATCACTCACATGCAAAACATGTGAGTAGCGATTTTAGATAGATTTAAATCTTATGACAGCCCCCTATATGCAAAGCACGTGAGTACCTGCTGCAGTTAGGATTAAATCCTATAGCAGCGCCCACGTGTTAAACACGTGAGCACTGATATGCAAAGCATGTGAGCACCGGCTTCAGACATGATTAAATCCTATAAAACCCCACGTGTTAAATACGTGAGCACCGCCGCCATATATATATATATATATATATATATATATATATATATATATATATATATATATATATGGCAGCACTTATGTGCAAAGCATGTGAACTCATCAATTTGAAGCGCTAGCTTCAAATAAAATTAAATTCTACATAGAAGTAAATTCTATTTGAGAAATATTTCCCTTGATCTTTCTAATATCAGAAAAAAAATTCTGTTAAACAGAGAGCCTTTGCATTTTAAATCCAACGGTGATTATAATATCATCGATCAAATCATATAATTCTTTGTTAAGAAAATATTTTCCTAATCTTGCTAAAACGAACAGAATTTCCTGGATCTGTTAAACAAAATTTCCTGGATCTTAGATCCAACGGTGGATATAATTCCCCGAGTGATTTTTTAGATCAATTAGATCCACCAAGATCTCTCAATGAGAGATTTTCTCAAACTAATTGATATCTTTCCCTCTCCTATATAAAGGACCCAAAACATCAAGTCTCAAGAGAGAGAGAGAGAGAGAGAGAATACCTTCCATAAACTTCAAGACTCCCCCTAAACATTCGCGAGAGAAAAGATTTTCCCTTAAGCTTCCACTAAAAAACAACAGAGAATTTATTCTCTTTCGAAGTAGATCACCCCTTGTTCGATCACTAGGTAAAGACAGAGATAAGAATATCTCCCCCTTTTGCCTATTTCATATATGATATAAGGGTTTAACCCTCTTATAAGAACTTAGTTATTCCTCGAGATCTAAGATCCACAAGACAAATCTCCCACAATGTGAGAATTTAATTCTCATCAGGAATATCTTGTTTTTCAGATCAAAGATCTGTTGAATATATATGCCCCAAAGGCCATTATTGTTTAGTACAAGATTGTATATTACATGTGGATACTTAAGATATATATGCACAAGACAATCTTGCTCGATGATAGTATACTATCTGGTTTACCTTTATCTTAACATGTTGTTGGCTATAGTACCCTCAAGGCAATTATTGTAATCGCAGACAGGCGATTATGATGATTGAAGAAGGACCTATACGGGTAGAACAGTCTTACTCGAGATAATAGTATGCTATCTGGTTCATCTCTATCATCATGTACATATATTATGTGGTATTACGAATCACTATTACATGTTGATAGAATCCTTAGGATTCATGCTTGACTACCATGGTTATTGTGGCGATCACACCTGTGAGAACTGGGTAGTCTATAAACAAATCCTTAAATGTCCTTAGTCGTGAGACTATCGAGACCGGGCATCAATATTACAGAGTAGACTAGTGCATACATTTCTTGACCTGATGAGGGGTGACGGCCAGTCTCACAGCCATTAGTGTCAGTTAGTCACCAAAGATGGTATACAAGTGCTCATTAGGTTATGAGTTACACTGGACGAACTCGCCGGGAACATGCTAGATGGTCCACAATTTTGACCCTCTTGGTGTAGCATGACAATGAGGACACTGTCAAGTTTAAGTTTGGAGGTGTGCTCGGTAAGTTTTCTATCTTTTCATTCATGTGTATATTTTGCAATTGCATACTTATTTTAAAAACCCATAAAAAATGAAAAAATTTCCAAAAATATAAAAACTTTGTCGCCAAGTTAGCTAGTAAGGTAACTTAGATTTTTATTCCGAAAATTTAGTTTGATAGGTTAGAAATAACTAAATTCTAGGCTTAGGAATTGAAAGCCCTAAAAATAACCCTCCTTGAGTTTAACCATAGTAAATATACGTCCTTGCAATATTTTTAGAAGTAAGCAATCTTGAGTTCCGTTCTTAAGTTAAGTCAAGATGAAGGGAAAGTATTGAAAACTTTATTGAATGATAAGTCTGAAAAATAGTTCCTAATCTTGAGTCCAAATTCAGAAAGTATATACCCTACAAACTACACTTACACACACCTTGAAACATGAGATAGTAGAGGATACCTAAAAATACTCTTGCCTGAAAGCCTAGTATGAAAGAAAAAATGGTATTTAAAGCTAACCACCAAAAGAGCATCAATGAAAAATATATCCGGTCTTGAAACGAAAAAAATAAATTACAAGACCTGGAAACTGCTATTTACGCTTTAATAAGCTCACACATTCAGTAGTCGGCTGATTAGTGCATCAGGAAGCAGTAATAGTCGTAAGAAAGGTGTGTGAGCAAATCCGGCGATCATTAATGAAAAGTAGTATTAGGTATTAGGGCAAGGGTGCTATAGCATGAATTGAATTCTTAAATGTAGGGGTGAAATTCACGCACACGTAGAGATGTACGATCGATTTTTGGAGGAAAGATAGGGATAAAGAATAAGTCTTAAGTTTTCCATAAAAATGATAAAAATTCCGGAGTGGTGACCGCGCTTTAGAAGGAAAACTCAAGAAAAACTGAGATCTTTCTAAACTGACGAAATGTATAGGATCTTAGGTTAAATGAATAGGAGGTGTGAAAAATAAGAGATGGATATTTCTAATTTAGGATGATAGAATTTCTAATTTAGATACTAAACCGTAGCATTATGTAATACCCAGTCCCCTTTTGTACGCCAATACCATTATTTAAATAAAATGTTAGTATAAATAATCTACCCATTTTATATTTTTCTAAGTTATATTTTCCTTCTTTCCTATACCTACATATTCTAATTATTTTGTTTCCTACAAATTAACCCAAAGCCCAAGCCCATTAGCCCAAACCTTCCGCTTTCTTTTCCCCAACAGTTCCTTTTAACCCTTTCAAATTCAAAATTATTCTCCATTAAAACCCAAATCTTACCCCCAATAAATTTTATTAAATCCTAATAATTATATATAAATTTTCCATTACTCTCTCTCTGTCTATTCTTTATATTTTTCCTTTATTATTTAACACCCCTCCTCCACGCTCTTCTCTCTCTCGTTTTCTTTCCCACATCGTTCACGAACCCAAACCCTAGCCTTTGCCCGCGTAGCCGTCGCCACCTCACCCTCGCCTCCTCTCATCGCCGACCTCCTCACCTCCCTCTCTCGTTCCCTCTCCTGCCTCCAACCGCAGCTCAACTCCGGCCACTGCGACCGCCAGCTCCTGCCGCCACAGACGAGCACGCAGCCACCTGCTCCACCTCCGGCCGCCCGTCGCTGCACTCTACCTCCTCCAAGCACCATCCCAAGTCGACCCCTTGACCACCTTACACCATCACATCGAGATCCCTTCTGCGGCCACGCACTTCACCAACATCACCTCATCACCGCCGGAACTCCAAGTTGCCGCCGTCTGGACCACTGCAGTCGAGACGCTGAGCCCAAGCTCCTTTCTGCTGCACCCGCCACCATAGCCGCTGCCGAGCCGTCAAGTTCAAGCTCCAACGAGGATAAACCCTTGTCATGTTTGCGTCGTGATCGCGCCGTGCCGTAGCCGTAGATCACCGCTGTTGCCGCAGATCACCGTTGTTGCCGCGTCGCTGTCGTATCATCATCGATACGTCGTCAGGCAAGTTCTAAGACTTGCTTACATGCTAAAATGTTTATATGTCGATATATGATCTGATAATATCTCGTGATTAGTATTAGACCGTATTCATTTAAATTAATTTGGATCTGGGTATTAATCGAGTCAAACACCTCATGTTAACATCGTATTGAAGTTCGTAAGTTATTTCTCTTATGAATTGAACGAACATAATGGTATTTCTGACAATAAACAACTGATTAGTTTAGGTATTTTCATACGAAAATCCTATCAAGTGTGGCAGAAATTCATGGTTACTAGATTAATTTAGATACAAAGGATAATGTGTAAAAGATTGGTTTGAAAATACGGACTTAAACACTGTAGAATGTCAACCTCTTTTAGGTCCGCCAAATCTGAAATTTCTCGTACACTTAACTTGTGAAAATCATAATAATTTGTATATATACTGGAATGAAGTGTTAGAGGGCTTTTATCGAATCCTACTCGACAATCTAGAACCCCATATAATTTATATTTTGTTTCTATTTCAAAACGGTGACAAAAACTGTTCGAGAATGCGGCTCTGGACTGCAGTCCAGAGCAGTACTGCGTGTTGACACCTGAATTAAAATGTTATTATAGCTCTGTGTGAAAATGGTATTATGCGGAACCCTATACAGTTGCGAAGGTTAATCTGTTAGATAACTATTGGATTTGGTTTCATTCGTTTTAACCACCGTTTGTTATTTTAATCATATTTTAAATTATCAATAAATACTGCAGTCCCAAGCAGGGACAGAACGTATATTCCGATCTTAAATAATGCATAACTCCTATCACACAGCGGATATTCTTGATCCGTCTGGCTCGTTGGAAACCTAACTAATAAACATAAATATAATCCAGCTGTATTGTCGCCTAATTATGATCCCAACAGGGTAAAAACTGTGTTACGAAATGGACATTCAGTTCAGGAACTGAATTTCCAGTAGAGAACACTTAAAAAGAAATGAGCATAATTCGCGAACCCAAAACCCGATTGACTTGAAACTAATTTTGTTAAATTCCTGATTAAGTTTAATTTTTACCTCTTTTGTATCATTTTTCTTAGTTCTGATCGTACGAGTTAATGTAATTTTTCTAAGCTCATAGGACACGTAATGACTTGTATTGCACATGATTTGTTAAGCGGCATAATTCACATATTTACCCGACTGCGATACCTCTAGCGATAGTGAGCGTACTTAATAATTCTCAGTGTATAATGCATTGTTGAACGTGAATGGTATTGGTGTAGTTATGTCGAGTACGCCAGTAAAAAGTGAAAATTCATAATAGTGAACAGCACAGTGAATAGTGAATAAAATAGTGTTATTGGTGCGTACTTGTACACAACTAGCCCATACTTATAGAATAGTGAAACCTGGGGAAAATGGGGAAATCGAAGTGGAAAGGATCTTGTATTTAGCGAGGTTAGCAATTTAGAGGATGATCATTCGAACGGCGACTCTTATATATATTAGGTTTGGACTTAGCGGTCCGGCTGACGGGGTTATGTCCCGGGCAACAGTGGGCCGTAGTTTCGGGTACGTACGAGACCCTCGTTAAACATGATCATTCTTTTTCACAAACTCGATTTCAAAAATTGACTTAGAGACCGATAGGGACACAGGTCATACATTGCATTGTTTATTGACATATCGATTACCTGCATTTATTGTCTCCACCATTATTACTTTATTTTCTTGCCTCATTATTATTATCATAATATTGCTGTTGCGTCACCCTGACAACCTGAGTATGCATGCTCAGAGATTGGAGAGGACCCGGTTCAAGAGTCAGACCTACCATTCGAGCTCGCAGAGATCTAGACGGCCGTACCTACAGTACTTTTACCGCTTTTCATAACTCAACTTGTATTCGCACTTGGTTAGTAGCTTCCTTTTCTTTCGATCTATTGTAAACCATGAACAATGAAAGTTGGTTTAATAAACTAGTGATGTGTTTTGTTTACTTTTGTATTGTGTTTACTGATTACCATGTAATGCTAGAAGCCGAAGTGCGACTACGGCGGGATTGTTCCCTGACCGTAGGAGCATGGCTGGCCTAGTCGTCTCCTGTATTCTGTATTTTGGGAAGCGAGGCGTGACATGGTTTTGTTGGTTTCAGAGCGCAGGGCTTTAGTATTAAAGGATAACATTAACTGCGCTTTATTATATTATTTTCACTTCACTATCTTTCACTTTCATCCTTGTATCTAATCATATCCGTTCATCTATTTTCCAGCGACATGACTTCCCTGAACGACCTCTCCTCGGACTCCAGTTCTCAGGATTGCACAGAGAGGATCTTGAATGCACTGACAACCCTCGCGGGAG
The DNA here is from genome assembly GCA_030015575.1 of Agapanthus africanus. Taxonomy (NCBI): domain Eukaryota; kingdom Viridiplantae; phylum Streptophyta; class Magnoliopsida; order Asparagales; family Amaryllidaceae; genus Agapanthus; species Agapanthus africanus. The sequence goes on along the minus strand of JASDDO010000019.1, from coordinate 459,408,764 downwards.
CCCAAGAGAGAAAGACGGACCTACTTACCTAAGGACTCAGGGCAATTACCGCATTAGGAGGACCCTCCACTCTCATTACCGCCCCCGAGGGCACCACTACACCAGCTAAACTTGCCAGAACTGGCACTGTGTCGAACTTCCGGAGGTTACATCCAGCTGTGTTTACAGGACTAGCCGAACCACTCGAGACCGAACAATGGCTGGTCAATGTGGAGAATTTACTGACGGCCGCACGGGTTCCCGATGAAGAGAAGGTGAATGTGATAAAGATCCAGCTGGAAGACGAAGCCCATACTTGGTGGTCCGTCGAAGAGAGCAGGCTTGATGGGCCGATCGAATGGAGCAAGTTCAAAGAATGCTTTTTAGACCACTATCTTCCCCCCACCGCCAAGACAGAGATGGAAGAAAGATTTATCTTACTGAAGAAAAATGGTCGTCCCGTTGACGTGTATGCGGCAAAATTCAATCGTCTGAGCCGATTCGCTTCATATATGGTCGTTTTAGAGGCCATCAGGGCCAGACGTTTCTTGCAGGGACTTTACTTTGAGCTGCAACAGTTGATTGCGTCACTCGAGTTGCAGACTTTCACTCAGGTGCTCAACGCTGCACGAATTCAGGAGAAGCTAATTAATAAATTCAGGGGCCCCAACTCGGGTGACAGGAGGCCCCCAGTTGTCCCGACGCGTACTCACACATCGTCCCGAGGGGTCATACCAGTTCACAAGCCAAGGACGACGCAGATGAAGCGTCCCTTAGTGTCCCAGCAGCACCCACAGAGGAAAGCTTTAGTTTGCGGCTACTGTCACAGGGACGGGCACATCCAAAAGGACTGTCGCCGTGCTAAGGGACAGTGTTTGATTTGCGGATCCAACCAGCACCGGGTTAGTGGTTGCCCTCAGTGAATAGAGTTATAGGGAGGTCTGGAGCATCACATTGTTTCATATCTGCACATTTTTTCGATACACACTCCATACCACATGAACTATTGACCAATGGATGGGAAATACATACGGGTAATAGTATTATAGTATCTAGTCGAGAATGTAGATCTTGTCCAGTTGTAGTGTGTAGCAGGGAATTCTATGCGAATTTCCTTTTAATCGGAATAGACAGCTATGACGCAATTCTCGGGATGGATTGGATGAGTACATTCCATGCGATTATTGATTGCCGAGCTAGGCATGTGACTTTCTGCATCCCCAATCACCCTAATTTTGTTTTTGAAGGCGGAAGCGGGTCTTTTGAGCCAGCCAAGTATAGAGCTAAACCGAAAGTATTGACGGTTATGGAGGTTGATGAAAACTCCGTACCAGAAATCGTTCGTTGACATGTTCCCTGAAGACTTACCATGTCTACCATCTCCACACGTCTTGGGATTCTCGATAGATTTGATTCCAGGTACATCACCAGTTTCTAAAGCACCGTACAGAATGGCACCAGTTGAGTTGGCAGAATTGAAGAAGCAAATTGGAGGGCTTTTGGAGAAGGGATTTATTCGCCCAAGCGCTTCGCCGTGGGGTGCACCAATCTTGTTGGTGAAGAAAAAGGATGGATCGCTATGGATGAGCATAGACTACCGTGAGCTGAACAGAGTAACGATAAAGAACAAATACCCCATTCCCCGTATCGACGACTTATTTGATCAATTGGGTAGTGCCAAGGTATTTTTAAAGTTGGATCTTCGTTCAGGTTATCACCAGATCAGAGTAACGGCTGAAGATATATGCAAGATGGCTTTCCGAACCCGATACGGGCATTATGAGTTTCTTGTGATGCCATTCAGAGTTACCAATGCTCCAGCTATATTTATGAATGTGATGAATAGAGTATTTGCAAAATACTTGGACACGTTTGTCGTTGTATTCATCGACGACATACTAGTCTACTCAAAGACTCGAGAGGAGCACGCCGAGCACTTACGAACTGTACTACAAATTCTTCGGGAAGAGAAGCTATACGCAAAATTGAGCAAGTGTGAGTTCTGGCTCGAAAAAGTGCAGTTCTTGGGACACATTGTTTCGGGCGAAGGCATCTCAGTGGACCCAGCGAAGATATAATCTGTTAAGGATTGGCCGACACCGAAGTCGGTGGCAGAGATCAGAAGCTTCCTAGGATTGGCAGGATATTATCGGCGTTTCGTTTAAGACTTTGTGTGAGTCGCTGAACCTTTGATAAAGCTGACACGGAAGGAAATGCCTTGCGTATGGATAGAAGAATGTACTCAGGCTTTTGAAATACTGAAACAAAAGTTGACCACGGCCCCTATTCTTACAGTACCGGATAATTCAGATGGTTTGGTGATACACAACGATGCTTCAGGGAAAGGTTTAGGCTGTGTTCTTATGCAGCACGGTCGGGTAGTTACTTATGCCTCACGGCAACTGAAGAATCATGAGAGGAACTACCTAACACACGACTTGGAGTTAGCTGCAGTGGTTTTCGCATTGAAGATCTGGAGACATTACTTATTAGGCGAAAAAGTAGAAGTGTACACGGATCACAAGAGTCTGAAATACGTGTTCACTCAGAAAAAATTGAATATGAGACAACGCCGGTGGCAAGAACTAATGGCAGACTACGACTTGGACTTACAGTACCATCCGGGGAAAGTAAATGCCGTACCCGACGCTCTCAGTCGCAAGCCAGCGCTCATGATGTTGACCAGTCAGAGGAACATCATTGAGGACTTTCAGAAGCTGAACTAGTGGTTGTTACACATAGTGCAACCGGGCAGTTTTGGCAGTTACAGGTGCAGTCTTCACTTGTAAATCGTATTAAGGCTGCACAGGCTGATGATCCTCGATTGCAGAAGTTCAGAAAGCGGGTGGAAGCGGACTAAGGACAGAATTGCTCATACATCGAGACGGTTCTTTGAGATTCAGTAGCAGACTCTGCATTCCCAAGGAGGATGTTCGAGAAGAAGTACTAGCTGAGGTTCATAGTTCAGCTTATTCAGTGCATCCGGGAGGTACGAAAATGTACCGAGATCTGAGGCAGCACTATTGGTGGAATGGGATGAAGCGAGAGATTGCATGGTTTGTATCCAAGTGCTTAGTATGCCAGCAAGTAAATGCGGAACACCAGAGAACGGCTGGACTGTGGCAACCGCTTCCGATACCCGAATGGAAATGGGAGCACATCACTATGGATTTTGTGACTGCTTTACCACGGAGTCCAAGAGGCAACAACGCCGTCTGGGTTATCGTCGACCGTCTTATGAAAGCAGCACACTTTATACCCTTCTGAGTGGGACAGTCGACAGAGTCGCTTGCGGAGAAATACATGCAAGAAGTAATGCGACTTCACGGAGTTCCGGTCAGCATAGTATCAGATCGAGACATCAGATTTGTTTCGCACTTTTAGAAAAGCTTACAGCAGAGTCTGGGTACACGTCTCAAGTTCAGCACGGCTTACCATCCACAGACGGACGGACGGTCCGAGCGTACTATTCAGATGCTTGAGGACATGTTAAGGGCGTGCATGCTGGACTTTCATGGTTCTTAAGAGGATCACCTCCATCTAGTGGAGTTTTCTTATAACAACAGTTTCCAGGTTAGCATCCAAATGCCTCCACTCAAAGCACTTTACGGACGGAAATGTCGATCCCCTATTTGTTGGAATGACGTTGCTGAGCGAAGATTACTGAGCCCCGAACTTATAGTTCAGACGATATACAAGGTCTAGATGATCAGACAGCGCATTAAGACGGCTCAGGACCGACAGAAAAGTTAGGCAGATGCCAGCAGGAGATCGCTAGAGTTCGAAGTCGGTGATCATGTATTCCTGAAGATTTCACCTACCCACGGTGTTATCAGGTTTGGGAGTCGCGGGAAACTCAGTCCCCGATTCATCGGACCATTCGAGATATTGGAGCGAGTAGGGAAAGTGGCTTATCGTCTTGCCTTACCCCCACGGTTAGCTGGCATACACAACACATTTCATGTGTCACAGTTGCGGCGTTACGTTCGAAACAATAGTTATTTTCTCGATCATTCAGAATTAACTTTGGGTACCGATTTATCTTTTGTGGAGTAGCCTACTACTATACTCGACCGTACAGAGAAGGTGCTGAAGAATAAAGTCATTCCTTTAGTCCGAGTGTCTTGGAGCGGTCATTCACATGGGGAATCTACCTGGGAATGTGAGGAGGATATCTGTTCGCGGTTCCTACATCTTTTCGAGTATCCATTTGTATCGCCGCTTTCTTATTTTCGTCCTTTTAATTTCAAGGACGAAATTTTTGTAAGGGTGATATGATATAATACCCAGTCCCCTTTTGTACGTCAATACCAATATTTAAATAAAATGTTAGTACAAATAATCTACCAATTTTATATTTTACTAAGTTATATTTTCCTTCTTTCCTATACCTATATATTCTAGTTATTTTCTTTCCTACAACCTAACCCAAGGCCCAAGCCCATTAGCCCAAACCTTCCACTTTCTTTTCCCCAACAGTTCCTTTCAACCCTTTCAAATTCAAAATTAATCTCCATTAAAACCCAAATCTTACCCCAATAAATTTCTTTAAATCCTAATAATTATATATAAATTTTCCATTACTCTCTCTTCATCTCTTCTTTATATTTTTCCTTTATTATTTAAACCCCCCTCCACGTTCTTCTCTCTCTCTCTCTCGTTTTCTTTCCCACCTCGTTCACGAACCCAAACCCTAGCCTTCGCCTGCGTCGCCGTCGCCACCTCACCCTCACCTCCTCTCATCACCGACCTCCTTACCACCTTCTCTCGTTCCCTCTCCTGCCTCCAACCGCAGCTCAACCCGGCCACCGCGACCGCCAGCTCCTGCCACCACTGACGAGCTCGCAGCCACGTGCTCCACCTTTGGCCGCCCGTCGCTGCACCCTACCTCCTCCAAGTACCATCCCAAGTCGACCCCCTGACCACCTTACACCATCACATCGAGCTCCCCTCTGCGGCCACACACCTCACCGACATCACCTCATCACCGCCGGAACTTCAAGTTGCCACCGTCTGGACCACCGCAGTCGAGACGCCGAGCCCAAGCTCCTTTCCGCTGCACCCGCCACCGTAGCCGCTGTCGAGCCGTCAAGTTCAACCTCCAATGAGGATAAACCCTTATCGTGTTTGCGTTGTGATCGCGCCGTGCCATTGCCGTTGTTGTAGATCACCGCTGTTGTCGTGTCGCTGTCGTATTGTCATCAATACGTCGTCAGGCAAGTTCTAAGACTTGCTTACATGCTAAAATGTTTATTTGTCGATATATGATCTGATAATATCTCGTGATTAGTATTATACCATATTCATTTAAATTAATTTGGATCTGGGTATTAATCTAGTCAAACACCTCATGTTAACGTCGTATTGAAGTTCGTAAGTTATTTCTCTTATGAATTGAATGAACATAATGGTATTTCCGACAATAAACAACTGATTAGTTTACGTATTTTCATACGAAAATCCTATCAAGTGTTGCGGAAATTCATGGTTACTAGATTACTTTAGATACAAAGGATAACATGTAAAAGATTAGTTTGAAAATACGGATATAAACACCATAGAATGTCAACCTCTTTTAGTTCCGCCAAATCTGAAATTTCTCGTATACTTAACTTGTGAAAATCGTAATAATTTGTATATATACTGGAATGTAGTGTTCGAGGGCATGTATCGACTTTGACTCGACAACCTAGAACCCCATATAATTTATATTTTGTTTCTATTTCAAAACGGTGACGAAAACTGTTCGGGAATGCGGCTCTGGACTGCAGTCCAAAGCGGTACTGCTTGTTGACACCTGAATTAAAATGTTATTATATCTCTGTGTGAAAATGTTATTATGCGGAACTCTATACCGTTACGAAGGTTAATCTGTTAGCTAACTGTTGGAGGTGGTTTCATTCGTTTATACCACTGTTTTCTATTTTAATCATATTTTAAATCATCAATACATACTGCAGTCTTAAGCAGGGACAGAACGTATATCCCGATCTTAAATAATGCATAACTCCCAGAAAAAGTGGATATTGTCAATCTGTCTTATGCGTTGGAACCTAACTAATAAACCTAAATATCATCCAACTGTAGCGTCGCCTAATTATGATCCCAACATGGTGAAAACTAAGTTACAAAATGGACATTCAGTTCAGGAACTGAATTTCCAGTAGAGAACACTTAAAAAGAAATGACTATAATTCACAAAACCGAAACCCGATTAACTTGAAACTAATTTCATTGAATTTATGATTAAGTTTAATTTTTACCCCTTTTGTATCATTTTACTTAATTCTAATCGTACGAGTTAATGTAATTTTTCTAAGCTCATAGGACACGTAATGACTTGTATTGCACATGATTTGTTAAGCGGAATAATTCACATATTTACCGACTGCGATACCTCTAGCGATAGTGAGCGTACTTAATAATTCTCGGTGTATAATGCATTGTCTAACGTGAATGGTATTGGTGTATTTGTGTCGAGTACGCCAGTAAAAAGTGAAAATTCGTAATAGTGAACAGCACAGTGAATAGTGAATAAAATAGTGCTATTGGTGCGTACTTGTACACAACTAGCCCATACTTATAGAATAGTGAAACCTGGGGAAAATGGGGAAATCGAAGTGGAAAGGATCTTGTATTTAGCGAGGTTAGCAATTTATAGGTGTTGGATATAGTGCCCTCAAAGTCAATTTTTGGATTGCAGGCACGTGATTGCAATGAATGAGGGAGGACCTATGCCGGCAGGCCAGTCTTACTCAAGATGATAGTATGCTATCTGGTTTATTTTTATCATCGTGTACATACTTTAGGTGACACTACAGATCACTATTGCACTTTGATAGAGTCCTTAGGGTTCTTGCTTGACTACCAGCAGTATGATGGAGATCATATACGTGAGAGTTGGGTAGTCTATAAGCACATCCTTAAAGTGGTCCCTAGTCGTGGGAGTTTCAAGACTGGGCATCGATACTCCATTAGTAGACTAGTGTATACAGTCGAGACCCCGACGAAGGGCGGTGGCTGGTCTAATAAGCCATTGGTGTCAGTTGGTTCACCTAAGATGTATACAGGTGCTCATTGGGTTATGAGTACACTGGACAAGACTCGCCGGGAACATGCTAGTTGGTATTATACCTGACGTCAGATAGCAGTTTCCTGGTGACATGTGTACAGGTTAGTTCATCGACCTGAGATCGTCATTTGTCTCGTGTGAGTTCCCATTGTGCTTTGATTACTACCCTACCACGGATCAAAGGGGTCGTGCAAACAGGTTTTAGTTGGGTACAGTCCCGAGCCACATGGAGGCAGTGAGCGGATCGGCAGGGGTTTCATCTCTCCCGGTATTGGGGGTGAGATCGCGCTGAGTCTAGGAGAGCCATTACACGAAGTCCTTGGCCAAGGCAGGAGATTTACTGGTAGGTATTCCAGTAGTATCTCAGGGTGTTCTAGGCTACACTCCGACACGACTTGTACCGCTTTTGGGGGTCTGACTTTTACCAACCCCCTAGGCCCGACATGCGATACTCATAGACGAACGGACCGGACTGTACGGATATTGTCACTGACAGGCTCAGTAGGGTGTCAGGATGAGTTCGCTCATCGACCTTCCTTTTGGTCAGTACCTGGTAGCCCGTTACGTACAGCTAGTACCACTGACGTGCTAGTGGTTAAATCCACAGCCAAAGTATTGACGAGCCTTTAGAGTCCCCCACAGACAATTTCTCAAGTTTCGGGCGAAACGTTGTAGAGGTCGTATGATATATGGCAGGGTTCGATCATATACGTGCAGTAGTACACGGATCATGATCGGGCGGATCATACTAGTGGGCTTTGGTTTAAGCCGGATCCTAGTATTAGATTTGTTGGATTACTTTAGTCTCATCGCATTCGCATTCGGTCGGAATGCGGATGCAGGTATGTATATACAGGTGAGGGGTATCCTTGTGATCCGTCACGAGTTTACTTAAGATGTTGCCGTATCTTTTTATTGTTGTAAATATTTGGGTTAATGTTTACAAATGGAAATAATGAGCTAAAAGTCATGATTAGGAGCATTAATTGTGACACATGTACAAGTAGTGACTCATGGTCTCTTTCTTTGTGCATGTGTCACATTATTTGATTGATTTGTGAGTTGAAATGAGAAGAAGAAAGAGAAGGGCAGCCATATGAGAGTTTTGCCCTTGTATTATTGAATCTATCTCACTCTCAATATATCATACAACATAAGAAAGAAAAGGCCCCTCTTCTTCTTCCTCCTCTAGCTCACCATTTCCATTAATGACATCATCTTCAACCTCCATCCATACACTCTCATGTGTTGAGAATCAATGGATGCTTGAGACAAAGTAATCACACACATTCTCTACATCACCTTGGACACGTCGGCTAGCAAACTTCGTGTCCGAGTTGCTTCGGACGAAGCGGGAGCCCGTAAAAGGATTCGAAGATATGGTGCCCTTTCCGACGAGGAGACCGGAGATCCGAGATGCCGCGAGGAGCTTGGGTTGGTGACCAAAGACCGAAGGACACGGATCGATCGGTATAGCTTTTCTAACCCTTCTCTAGTTAGCTAGTTATAGGTTAATGGTTCGATCCGGGATTAAAGTTTGCGATAGCGCCGATTTCAAGTTTAGAAAAAGTTTTCGTTTCCGTATTTTGGCCTCGGATCGACGGCTGGGGCGCTACCGTAGACTTACATGGTATCAGAGCCACGCCATTAACCTTTACTAGCTTGCTCTAACGTGTTTAAAATATCGATCGAACGAAATTTCCGAAACCGCGATTCCATTCATGAAGTTTCTGTCGAATTTTTTTTGTGGTCTAAAAATTATTTTGGGTACGTCAGAAAATCAGGCAGGCTTTTCTAAGACCACTGTAGAAATTTGGAAGTGCAACTCCACCATAGCGCCACGGAACCGCGGCATTACCCACGTTTTGGCCGCGGTTCCGCCACACAACTATAGCTTTAGTGCACCAGTTTTTCTACAGTGGTCTCTGACTTGGAATTAGGGTTTCTGGTTTTTTTAGTTTTGGCCCAGATTATTTTGAGTGCTGGATCTGTGCTTGGGGCCCACTTCGGGAAATTTTGTCGATCGAAAATTTTAAATAAGTTAGCTCACAGTGCTTACTTTATATCTGTGACCGTGAATGTCATTCGAGCGGTAAATCTTGTCTAATTGCTATAGTTCTTTTAGACGGATTTGCGAACGTGACATTCACGTTGATGTTCTGTGTTGTGCTGTGATGTTGCGGATTTGTCGTGGTGGATAGCCTGGATGCAATGGTAGTACAGTTTGGTTATATTTGTACATTTGATATTGCGGGGCGAGCGTCCGACATGTGGACTGTCGTCACTGCCTGTTTGTATATTATTCTTTTGAGGCACGACCGGGCTGAGGTTGATGTACCCGTTGTATATATTTTTCTTTCCTGTACTAGGATTACCCTACGGTGGGGTGCACGGATAGCCGGGTTCTAGAGGGCAACGGGCCCGCATCTCATGGCTTTGAGACGGAGGGGGCTTCACTCTAGAATTGGCGGGCTATTCGCCGCACTCGTAGAAGGTATAGGTTGACCCAAGGAGGGGTGCTCAAGTTACCGAATTCCGTGAAGTGCAGGGTGGTCCATTCACTTTGTTGAAGGGGGCTGCCTCGCTTCAGGTTTTGGCGGGTAACTTGCCACACTCGTAGGGGTCTAGGATTTCATTGTATAGGCTATCCACACGACCAGGGGAACGTCGGGTTTCAGTAGCGGCTCTATGAAACCCGGGGATCCCAGATTATCTTTATTGTTCTGTGATGTTGCATTTATCACACCTGGAGCGATTATTATATATTGCTATATATATACTAGTAGATGTTGTATATGTTTTACACCCGCGCTAGTCCAGTCCCCGCTTTGTCGTTAGTAAAGTAACCTAACGGGTGATGACGGGACCCAGTGGCGAATGCGGATGGCATATACGTACATCATATTTTCGTTCTTTTGTGGTGTGATTAATTGATGGGACTGCATTGATTCGGATCAATGCAGGCTAAACAAACCTATTCTGATATTGTTGGAACATTTTTCAAAAAGCTGTTAATACAAGGACGTTCTCTTTTGTTTTGCACAGTGGTATTCGGTTATAAATATCCAGCACCTCAGTCGACGAGGCAAGGGCCGAGATCCCTTCACCGGGAGTGATCCCTTGGACAGAAGTTTGCGTCAGGGTAATAACTTCATTATAGCCGATTGCCTTTTTGCTTTGCATCGTGGTATTCAGCTGGAATATCCTGCACCTCATTCTACGGGGAAAGAGCCGAGATCCCTTCACCGGGAGTGACCTCTTTAGCAAAGGTTTTCGCCACTATATTTTTATAAAAAGCTATCTGGTTCCTTCAACGATATCAAGTTCATTACGTTAAAGGTTTTTCGCCAAAAACCATTCGTAGCCCTCCGTCATTTCAAACGGGTAGCACTTATTATTCATGCTATGTTTGTTGGCCAAAGTCAAGGCATAGTGTATGGTAGCTATCTGTTACTTTTCTGTTGCATAGATAGATGCGTTGGTTTGGGACAGTCGTACTGCTTTGTTGGCCAAAGTCAAGGGTAGGTACGGGTAGGTTCAAATTAACCTGGATAATGACGGGTAGAACTTGATATGTGACTTATGATTTGTTGGCCAAAGTCAAGGTTATAAGAGCATGGGGTAAAAATCACGTTGGGAGTTTCTAAAGAAACTGAAACTTGCCAGATATGCGCATACCTTCTGGAGTGTGATAACGTGAGTGGATTCCATCACGTTATCATGCGATGATAGTTGGATCCCGATTCCCACTGATGAGTTGGTTTACTCCTCGGGTGATCCCGACTAATTCTTTTTTTAGGTTTGGAGGAGAATTTGAGTTTACAGTGGGAGGTTTTCTGATTAGATAAATTGATAACCATTCTGATCTAGGTTAGAGTGCACGCAGAGTGTTTCTTTTCGCTCTCTCTTTGGCAGCAACCATGGCCCGACCCTAGACTATGACTCAGTGACCAAGTTAACCGAACCTTGTTAAAAATACTGGATTTTGGATTGTCAGAGTTGCATACCTCATTGCCACTCCTACTTTTACCCTTTTCTCCAGAACACCCCGTATTACTACGAACATCCACTTCCATTGGATAAAACCATCGTATGGTTATATACGAACTCGAAGGAACTTGTTCCAGATTTGAGGATGGTTTCCGGTTCTAGAGAAAATGAATAGGACTATTCAGTTGTCTTTTCCTTTTACCTTCTCTCAGGTTGCGAGTGCTCCTTGGATTAGGACAGTACACCTATTACGCTAATTGGATAGTCTTCTTCCAAACCATAGGCAGGTGCCGAACGGTAGGGAATGAAGAAAACCAATTAGCCTAACGATGGTGTACAGAAGGTAATAAGTTAAGAAAAATAAAGGGATTAGAAAGAAAGCAAAGTAAATTGCGACTGCTATTCACGACCAAACCAAGTATTTCATCGCTACTCCTACTTCACTTTTGTATTTCTCTGGAACACCCCGTATCACTACGAAGATCCACAGTTTATTAGATACTCCATCGTATGGTTATATACGAACTCGAAGGAACTTGTTCCAGTTCGGGGATGGATTCTGGTTCAGGAGAAATAGAAATAAGGTTTATTCAGTTGTCTTTTATCTTTACATTCTCTCGCGTTGCGAGTGCTTCTAGGATTAGGGGAGTACACCCATTATGCTTATTGGATAGTCTTCTTCCAAACCATAGGCTGGTGCCGAACGGTAGGGAAGGAAGAAAACCATTTGGCCTAAAGGTGGTGTACAGAAGGTAATGACTGAAGACATATAAATGGATTTAGAGAGATGGCAAAGAAATATACGGTTACAGTTTTGAATCTGATAATGGAAGAGGCATTACTAGGAATACCCGGATACCTCTTCGAAACATTTACATGTTTCAGTTTCACCGTGTATTGTTAAAAGAAAACTGATTTCCCAATTAGCTCTTGCTCCAGGGTATGTATTTACCAGGTTTGATTCTCACATTTGTATGGTTTTACAGATGATGAGTGGGAGTAAGTTATTGTAACGTTTTGAAAATCGTTTCGGTGAAATTTCGGAAAATCGGTAAAATAAAGGGGTTTTCTGTAAAAAGTCAAAATGCAAATATCTTATTATAAAAATTAAATATACATATTCTAGTTAGGTAATTGCTAGTATTTGGTGTTTATTGAGCCACTGGTGAAATTTCAAATTTTCTGAAAAAAATTATTTTATTATTATTTTAAGCCGTCACTAATACATTTAATTAGGGAAAATTACAAATTGGAATGAGTTGAAACAAATTTTGTGCATCATAAAACTTTAAATAAAATTTTATCATGTGATTTTTGAAATGAAAAAGTTTTCCAAAACGGTTTAGAAATTATCGAAGAAAAAGGCTTCAATAGTGAATTTAGTGTGAATGGATGTTTGGGGGTATAATACTTATCATTTTCCCTCATCCCACACACACACCCACACTCACCCACCCCCATTTCCACTGTGGCCGAACCCTTGCTGCCCAATTCCCCACTTGAGAAAAGAAAAGTCCAAGCAAACAACAAGAGAAGAATGAATGAAGAAAAGAGTAAGTGTTGACTTTGGGGTATGGGTTTTGTTTGACTTTTGCCACAAACCCATTCTCTCTCTCTCTCCTCACTCATTCTCCCCCCTAATCTGGACGAGACCCCTCCTTGATCAGCCCCAAATTTTTCCACTTCATTTCCAACACAAAAGTGCTCAAAAAATTCAAGAAAAAGTCAAATTAAAACCTCATAAATCCCAAATCCAACAATTACCCATTATTCTTTAACCAATCTAGTGTGGATCTTGGAGCATGGAAGCAAGTTTTGGAGGCTAAGATTTTTGCAAGATAGATCTACAAATTGTGAGGTATAATCTTGCTCCAAGTGTTATCTTGTTGATAATTGTTGTAATCAACTTAATTAGGTATCTAAATTGGTTTAATTTTCTATTTAGAAATTCAAGATTAGGGTTTTTAAATAAGGTTAGGGTTTTTATAAAATGTTTATAATGTCATGGTGTAGTTAGCATATTAAGACATAGAAAACTTAATCTTGTTGCATCTTGCTAATTGCTACTTTTAAATTTGTCCAAATTGCATAATTTTGTAAACTAGGTTTTAAAACATAAGCTAAATTGTTAGATAAAAAAAAATTCTAATTATGTTGGTTTGCGAACTAGATTTTTGTAATTAATATAAAGAAGTGAGATTACAATCTAGTAAGTGTTTATGTGGCCTAATTAAGCTATTTAGCGAATATTTTAACAACTCGTTTTGCTTAAACATCAAGATTTGTATTAAAACGGTTAACGACCGCTAACTAGAGTTTTGGGAAATAAAACGATTTGTGTACTTTTATGGTTTTGACGAATTAAAAACCTATTCCTTATATAATTAGTGAGTTTTGAAACCATGATTGGCGTGTTTGAGTTTTTCACGATCACTCGGCGTTTGTACGCCGATGTGGAGGGTTTTGGGTTGATTTGTGAAAACAAACCATAGGTTTTGACCTATGTGGGATTCGTGAGTAGTTTTGGTCATGAGTCGGATTTTAATGCGATACGGTGCGTTATGATATGTAGGTACCCCATGTGGACTTCGAGACGACAAGCAAGCGCATGGCGATGTCGGCACCGGCGAGTGAGGACCAGGTGAGTAGATTTATATCTACGGAGAGAAGTCGGGTGGATGGCGTATAGCACCCCCGCAGTCCGTGGTGGTGTATACGGATGTGTATACACACCAACAATTATTATTATATGTTATTTGGGTTTAATAACGATGTTTAGGATGGATATTGGTGTGTTGGATTGTTTTAGTGTTGGGAACCCTGGGGTAGTGTTGCACTACACATACACACATACATACTTGCATACATTCCTATTTATATGTGCTTATGGGATTCTTTATAGTTGTGTGTTCACATGGGTATGGGACTATGTGTTCACATACGGATTTGAGGATGATACTTGGGATTGAGCTGAGTCGATGAGATTTGTTTTGTGGTTGTGATATCGGTGATATGGCAAGATTCGTACTTGAGGTACGTCCTGGTGCTATAGCGGATCTTGGGACGGCGATACGGGTGAATAGTGTTATGAATAAAATGGTCGACATGTGATCGTGATATGAGGCATGATATGCTAGGATTTTGATATTAGGCCGTATCGGGCGATGTATACCCCTTGATGATGATGTGTGCTGACGATATCGGTTTGTACGAGATTGTAGTCAGATCATGAGTATATTGAGGATATTAGTATTGTACTAGACATAGGTAAGTACCCTAGACTATGATCTTGGATAAAGAGGATACCAGAGGAATAGTGTGATGAATATGATATTGACCCGTACCCAGATTTGGGGATGCCGTACGACGGATTTACGGACGAGCTATATTTTGATGATTGATCCGCACTTTTGACTTGGGATGTCTGATTATAGATATGGTATCGGATATGATATTATTGAGGCGGGATCACCGACTAATATATATACAGGTATATATATATACCGACTCAGATGTTAGGCGGTTTCCTTACCTGTAGTCCAGCTTGTTAGCTTAGCCCTTTAGTTTAGTTTAGTTGTTAGATTAGATTCGACTCCTACCTATTTCAAAAGCTTACGAATCGTGGGTATTTCAAAAGACAGGTCAAGGGATTCTACGGATATTTTAAAAGAAGTACCTTTTCCTAAAAACACCGTAACCCTTATTTTCAAAACACCGCGATTCGTGTTATTTCAAAAGGCACTATTGTAGGACTTATATTAGGATAATGCAGATTAGTTATAGTTGCGTCTAGTATTCAGCTCCCGCTCATTTTTTTTACTGTTCGCTCCGCATCGCATACTTATATTATAATTTCTTATTGCATTATTAATATCATGCTGTTAGGACACCAGCACCATTACCGATGACGCGTATGTACCATGTACACTTACTTGCCGGCTCACACACATCTTCATCGGTAATTGACATGTCACGAACACTTTAGAAAATACTATTTCATTTGACATAGGTTGTTAGCTAATAGTTTAGACATGATATTAGTGTACTTGCCTTATATGCTAGTTAGACATTGTAGTTATTGCCTACTACTTCATGCATGTTATTATTCACTGTTGTGTCGTATTCATGGATTCTCATGCCTATATTCACTGTTTACATGCTATTGATGACTTGGATTCGGATTTCATGAGATTTCTTGGATTTGGAGGAAAACCGCAAAAACATAAATAAACCTTTTCTCCCTTTTAAAATAAAAAGTGCGGTTTTCCCATGATGTATGAGTCGTCCACCATGAGTTTGCTGATAGATTTCGAGACCCGATTCGAGGAGTGGAGGAACCGTTTCGGGTACATGGTGGGCCCGGTGCGGTACCTCGGGGCAAGAGGAATGTGTTGTTGACGTTGAGCCCGGCAGGGGAGCACTACCGACCGGTGATATTACCCGACGCGTCGGATATCCGGAGGATACCGTCGTGGTCTTGAGATGGATGGTAGGGACCGGTCTGGATTGACGGCGCCCTAGATATTGAGATTTTGAGATATTGAGGTACAGAGATTGTGATACAGAGATATCGAGATATTGGACACTTGTTTTGTGTCGATGCTGGGCACTGTTTTATGCTGATTTCATTTATGGTACCTCATTTTTAAAAGTACAGAAATCTCACTGATTTATGAAAGCAGTTTTCTTCAGTACTTGCATTCTGTTTCATACATTCATACATCATCCATATGATATATTGCTAGCCGATGCACTGACACGGGCACATGGGATTACACTTGGGATAGATATTTACCCTAGCCATTGTTATAGGCTGCTGGTCATATATTTGAGGATATAATATGATCATATGACCTAGGATTGCGTTATTCATGCGATTTCTATTCGTAGATGTTTTTCTATTCATGAGTTGGCAACTCACCCCCGTTGTGCCCCAGTTTCTTGCAGGTTTGCCGTACAGGTTTCATTACGGCTTTGCTGACACTACTTCCTTTTTCGGGTGATTTGCTAGTAGGTGGGTTTATTTGTATCGTACCCCCCATTATATACCTTGTATATTATTACTCTGTTGTATCTAGAAGTTCCATCAACCAAACTTGTATTTATCTCAGATAGAGACCAGTGATGTTTATTCTTTCGACCTTAGAGTCGCGCGTTGTATTTCTACGGATTTCTTGCTGTTTTGAGTTTCCTTTTGAGTTTTGATCCTCGCCCTTGGCGTTGTATATTATATTGCTTGTGTGGTTGTGACCGTCGATTGACGAAGAGCTAGCTCCCGCTTGGGGATGCCTTTTAATTGATTTCGTATACTATTCATGTTGTATTCCGTTTGGGAGCCAGTTTTTACAAAGGAGACTCTGCCGAAATTTTCAGGAAATACTTGATGTTTTTAAAACCGCATAACTCGGCCTATGCTATTAAAACTACTTGATTTTAAATTGGTTTTCCTTCACTCTACTACTTTTCTTGGTTTGGATTTCTGGGTTTTCGGCTTACTTAGATTACGTACGCCTCGACGTTTCATAGTTTAAGTGCCGGTCATATTCCGTACTTTCGGGTCGTGACAAAGTTGGTATCAGAGCGTTAGGTTTTACCTTCGGAGCGTAGGATGACCCTTGGTTGATGGAATGGGTGACTAAAGTATAGTGACGTACCGTAGGTATGTTCCGCGGTATATTTACGATACGCTACTCCACTTAAGAAGCCTTAGGATGTACATTTATTTGCTCAGTATTATATTCATTCTGATCTAGCCTCATCAGTACCAGTTATGGTTTTGCTGCCACGATTACAGACAGGGAGAGCTACGGCTAGAGTTGCGGTCAGCATGAGCTCGTCAAGAACGAGGACTGACCAGGGCATGATTCTGGCGACACACGATTGCAGAGATGTGTCTTTTCATTATGTCTTCACGCCACGAGCGTTGGGTGGATTGCTGTATGAGATTACTCGGACGTGCCGATTTGCACTAGAGGATTGAGCCACTGATAGAGGCCAGCCAGATTTTGATGACCATTGAAGTATTGCTTACTCCTGATGATTGAGGCACCGTTCAACGTGCAGACGAGCGAGCCAGTTATTGCTGCGAACGACGAGATATTGCCCCAGATGCTGGAGTTAGTGCAGAATGAGTGGTACTAAGAGATGATAGAAGGTCGCTAGTCATCGAGGATGAATGACTAGAACATGTGGATCGTTCGCCTACCCCGATGCGAGGTCATCAGATAGATTGATTCCAGCTAGAGACAACTTCACGCGGAGACGTTGGGAGTCGACAGAGACGATCGAATGTCAGAAACCTATTATTCCAAGTTTAAAGTAGTCGGAAAGACATGCAGGCAATTCTATGGTCCCTCTAGAAGAATGAAACCCTAACTCGACTTAATGACCGTGTGAAAGCCTTTGAACCTTCGGGTTTGCGGCAGTTCTACGGCGCCATTAGTGAGGCTTAGGTTTGCCCTTCTACGGCTGGACCGCCGATGCTGTGGTATGTACTCGATACTATTAAACTGTGCCCAAGATGTTGAGCTCTTGGGGGATTATGATGTTTTGACGACTCGATCGGATGGCTCGACTTAATTCGGATGCTAGATGGTGAGATGCATTTTTTGGGAGACTCCCGATACGAGGATAGCCGTTGGAGCTCAGTCCATGTAGCCGCGACGAGACGAGTCCAAAGCAGACGACATTAGAGAAAAGTGAAGTAAGAGGTTCGTACCAGATCTAGATGAGATGACGTTCCACTCCGCCGACATCAGAGATGCGATGCGCATGCCGAGGCATGATACTTGGATTTACCTTCCAGAAGGAGTCGCGATGAGTATGCAGTCGTTCCGGAGCAAGATGCAGATATAGGAAAGGACGATGACTTCCGGACAGTTGGCAGAGACGATACATGGAAGGGACCGTGAGCAGGATTCCATCCAGGACACTGCTGCAAGGATACTTGCACCCAGGATCAGATGTGTCACATACATTCAGAGAGCCAGAGGCCGACGCCAGTGATATGCTGTCTTACGAGTGGTCGCGATGATTGACCGAGAGATGACCAGAGAAGTGCCAGAACGGAATCATCCCCGTTAGCACATCTGACAGGGCCGATGAGCCGATGGACCGAGAGATTGGTAATTCACAGTGAAGACCTTGACCCAGGAGTGGTCATTGTTACGCACACCAGCAGGCCAGAGTTCATGATCAT
Organism: Agapanthus africanus; assembly: GCA_030015575.1. Taxonomy (NCBI): domain Eukaryota; kingdom Viridiplantae; phylum Streptophyta; class Magnoliopsida; order Asparagales; family Amaryllidaceae; genus Agapanthus; species Agapanthus africanus. Next base: position 459,390,525 of record JASDDO010000019.1, on the reverse strand, counting down.
CGACGAGACGTCCCTCTAGTGACCGCGACAGTTGGCCCGAGATTCTTAGAGGATGCGCTTGAGCGGTACTATTCCCCCATTATTGATTTCGATGTTTTGGGTGATTTATTCGCATGATTTGATTTTGATGATTGAGAATTTACGATCTTTGCACAGTGTTGCACTTGATATTGGATTTCATGATTTCGTGCACGATGGATGCACCTGATTTGGATTTTTGCGCATGTTGGGCGCATGTTTTGAAGTGTGATTTTGGTGCACACCAGATGCACTAAATCGAGATTTTTCGTGCATGTCAGATGCACCTGATTTTGCTGTCAGGCACATATGTTGCCTACGACAGATGTTTCGTGCACACCCGATGCACTTAGATATTGTTTCTGTGCATATGTATGGCACATATTTGGATTTTGATTTCCGTGTGCACAAGACGCACGTAGTATTCATACGCGTATTTTGGGATTGATTTTTCTTATAGAGCAGTACGTTTTTATGATACCGCTATGTGTTTTCGTACTGAGCAGGACTAGTCAGAGGACAGTACCTGAATATGTTTTGCATGCATTGATAGTTATTGAAGGGATTTCCAAACAGCGAGCTATAGCCTCAGTATTTTCCTACGTGTCTGATATGACACGAAATGTTTAAAAACAAGGAGACCCTTCTAAATTGTTTCCAAAACGGCGGAACGTACATTTCAAACAAAGGTATATATGTATATAGTTATTTCTTATGATAGACGTCCGCCACGGTGCAGTGTTATACGCATGCACAGCGACTTAAAGAGATTTGGCATGCATTTCCTTCAGATACTTACATATATAGATTCGATATTTACATGTATAGTTTCGAGTTATATCATATTGGTTTTGCTTAGGATTTGGCATTGATGTCTTCCCCATGACTCCGATGATTGCGGGATGCTTGACGGAGTTGTGATTTGAGTTATATGCTCGTTTTTTTTATGCGCATGCGCTGCGCTACGATTTGTTTTATGTATTTACAATTTAGGAACCCCGACGACTTGATGGTTTTGGTTTAGATGTTTTAGTATTTGGGGAGAGTTTTAATTTAAATTCGGGGACCGAATTTCTTTAAGGGGGGAAGATTGTAACGTTTTGAAAATCGTTTCGGTGAAATTTCGGAAAATTGGTAAAATAAAGGGGTTTTCTGTAAAAAGTCAAAATGCAAATATCTTATTATAAAAATTAAATATACATATTCTAGCTAGGCAATTGCTAGTATTTGGTGTTTATTGAGCCACTGGTGAAATTTCAAATTTTCTGAAAAAAATTATTTTATTATTATTTTAAGCCGTCACTAATACATTTAATTAGGGAAAATTACAAATTGGAATGAGTTGAAACAAATTTTGTGTATCATAAAACTTTAAATAAAATTTTATCATGTGATTTTTGAAATGAAAACGTTTGCCAAAACGGTTTAGAAATTATCGAAGAAAAATGCTTAAATAGTGAATTTAGTGTTAATGGATGTTTGGGGGTATAATACTTATCATTTTCTCTCATCCCACACACACACCCACACTCACCCACCCCCATTTCCACTGTGGCCGAACCCTTGCTGCCCAATTCCCCACTTGAGAAAAGAAAAGTCCAAGCAAACAACAAGAGAAGAATGAATGAAGAAAAGAGTAAGTGTTGACTTTGGGGTATGGGTTTTGTTTGACTTTTGCCACAAACCCATTCTCTCTCTCTCTCCTCACTCATTCTCCCCCCCAATCTGGCCGAGACCCCTCCTTGATCAGCCCCAAATTTTTCCACTTCATTTCCAACACAAAAGTGCTCAAAAAATTCAAGAAAAAGTCAAATTAAAACCTCATAAATCCCAAATCCAACAATTACCCATTATTCTTTAACCAATCTAGTGTGGATCTTGGAGCATGGAAGCAAGTTTTGGAGGCTAAGATTTTTGCAAGATAGATCTACAAATTGTGAGGTATAATCTTGCTCCAAGTGTTATCTTGTTGATAATTGTTGTAATCAACTTAATTAGGTATCTAAATTGGTTTAATTTTCTATTTAGAAATTCAAGATTAGGGTTTTTAAATAAGGTTAGGGTTTTTATAAAATGTTTATAATGTCATGGTGTAGTTAGCATATTAAGACATAAAAAACTTAATCTTGTTGCATCTTGCTAATTGCTACTTTTAAATTTGTCCAAATTGCATAATTTTGTAAACTAGGTTTTAAAACTTAAGCTAAATTGTTAGATAAAAAAAATTCTAATTATGTTGGTTTGCAAACTAGATTTTTGTAATTAATATAAAGAAGTGAGATTAAAATCTAGTAAGTGTTTATGTGGCCTAATTAAGCTATTTAGCGAATATTTTGACAACTCGTTTTTCTTAAACATCAAGATTTGTATTAAAACGGTTAACGACCGCTAACTAGAGTTTTGGGAAATAAAACGATTTGTGAACTTTTATGGTTTTGACGAATTAAAAACATATTCCTTATATAATTAGTGAGTTTTGAAACCATGATTGGCGTGTTTGAGTTTTTCACGATCACTCGGCGTTTGTACGCCGATGTGGAGGGTTTTGGGTTGATTTGTGAAAGCAAACCATAGGTTTTGACCTATGTGGGATTCGTGAGTAGTTTTGGTCATGAGTCGGATTTTAATGCGATACGGTGCGTTATGATATGTAGGTACCCCATGTGGACTTCGAGACGACAAACAAGCGCATGGCGACGTCGGCACCGGCGAGCGAGGACCAGGTGAGTAGATTTATATCTACGGGGAGAAGTCGGGTGGATGGCGTATAGCACCCCCGCAGTCCGTGGTGGTGTATACGGATACGTATACACACCAACAATTATTATTATATGTTATTTGGGTTTAATAACGATATTTAGGATGGATATTGGTGTGTTGGATTGTTTTAGTGTTGCGAACCCTGGAGTAGTGTTGCACTATACATACACACATACATACTTGCATATATTCCTATTTATATGTGCTTATGGGATTCTTTATAGTTGTGTGTTCACATGGGTATGGGACTATGTGTTCACATACGGATTTGAGGATGATACTTGGGATTGAGCTGAGTCGATGAGATTTGTTTTGTGGTTGTGATATCGGTGATATGGCAGGATTCGTACTTGAGGTACGTCCTGGTGCTATAGCGGATCTTGGGACGGCGATACGGGTGAATAGTGTTATGAATAAAATGGTCGACATGTGATCGTGATATGAGGCATGATATGCTAGGATTTTGATATTAGGCCGTATCGGGCGATGTATACCCCTTGATGATGATGTGTGCTGACGATATCGGTTTGTACGAGATTGTAGTCAGATCATGAGTATATTGAGGATATTAGTATTGTACTAGACATAGGTCAGTACCCTAGACTATGATCTTGGATAAAGAGGATACCAGAGGAATAGTGTGATGAATATGATATTGACCCGTACCCAGATTTGGGGATGCCGTACGACGGATTTACGTACGAGCTATATTTTGATGATTGATCCGCACTTTTGACTTGGGATGTCTGATTATAGATATGGTATCGGATATGATATTATTGAGGCGGGATCACCGACTAATATATATACAGGTATATATATATACCGACTCAGATGTTAGGCGGTTTCCTTACCTGTAGTCCAGCTTGTTAGCTTAGCCCTTTAGTTTAGTTTAGTTGTTAGATTAGATTCGACTCTTACCTATTTCAAAAGCTTACGAATCGTGGGTATTTCAAAAGACAGGTCAAGAGATTCTACGAATATTTTAAAAGAAGTACCTTTTCCTAAAAACACCGTAACCCTTATTTTCAAAACACCGCGATTCGTGTTATTTCAAAAGGCACTATTGTAGGACTTATATTAGGATAATGCAGATTAGTTATAGTTGCGTCTAGTATTCAGCTCCCGCTCATTTTTTTTACTGTTCGCTCCGCATCGCATACTTATATTATAATTTCTTATTGCATTATTAATATCATGCTGTTAGGACACCAGCACCATTACCGATGACGCGTATGTACCACGTACACTTACTTGCCGGCTCACACACATCTTCATCGGTAATTGACATGCCACGAACACTTTAGAAAATACTATTTCATTTGACATAGGTTGTTAGCTAATAGTTTAGACATGATATTAGTGTACTTGCCTTATATGCTAGTTAGACATTGTAGTTATTGCCTACTACTTCATGCATGTTATTATTCACTGTTGTGTCACATTCATGGATTCTCATGCCTATATTCACTGTTTACATGCTATTGATGACTTGGATTCGGATTTCATGAGATTTCTTGGATTTGGAGGAAAACCGCAAAAACATAAATAAACCTTTTCTCCCTTTTAAAATAAAAAGTGCGGTTTTCCCATGATGTATGAGTCGTCCACCATGAGTTTGCTGATGGATTTCGAGACCCGATTCGAGGAGTGGAGGAACCGTTTCGGGTACATGGTGGGCCCGGTGCGGTACCCCGGGGCAAGAGGAATGTGTTGTTGACGTTGAGCCCGGCAGGGGAGCACTACCGACCGGTGATATTACCCGACGCGTCGGATATCCGGAGGATACCGTCGTGGTCTTGAGATGGATGGTAGGGGCCGGTCTGGATTGACGGCGCCCTAGATATTGAGATTTTGAGATATTGAGGTACAGAGATTGTGATACAGAGATATCGAGATATTGGACACTTGTTTTGTGTCGATGCTGGGCACTGTTTTATGCTGATTTCATTTATGGTACCTCATTTTTAAAAATACAGAAATCTCACTGATTTATGAAAGCAGTTTTCTTCAGTACTTGCATTCTGTTTCATACATTCATACATCATCCATATGATATATTGCTAGCCGATGCACTGACACGGGCACATGGGATTACACTTGGGATAGATATTTATCCTAGCCATTGTTATAGGCTGCTGGTCATATATTTGAGGATATAATATGATCATATGACCTAGGATTGCGTTGTTCATGCGATTTCTATTCGTAGATGTTTTTCTATTCACGAGTTGGCAACTCACCCCCGTTGTGCCCCAGTTTCTTGCAGGTTTGCCGTACAGGTTTCATTACGGCTTTGCTGGCACTACTTCTTTTTCCGGGTGATTTGCTAGTAGGTGGGTTTATTTGTATCGTACCCCCCATTATATACCTTGTATATTATTACTCTGTTGTATCTAGAAGTTCCATCAACCAAACTTGTATTTATCTCAGATAGAGACCAGTGATGTTTATTCTTTCGACTTTAAAGTCGCGCGTTGTATTTCTACGGATTTCTTGCTCTTTTGAGTTTCCTTTTGAGTTTTGATCCTCGCCCTTGGCGTTGTATATTATATTGCTTGTGTGGTTGTGACCGTCGATTGACGAAGAGATAGCTCCCGCTTGGGGATGCCTTTTTATTGATTTCGTATACTATTCATGTTGTATCCCGTTTGGGAGCCAGTTTTTACAAAGGAGACTCTGCCGAAATTTTCAGGAAATACTTGATGTTTTTAAAACCGCATAACTCGGCCTATGCTATTAAAACTACTTGATTTTAAATTGGTTTTCCTTCACTCTACTACTTTTCTTGGTTTGGATTTCTGGGTTTTCGGCTTACTTAGATTACGTACGCCTCGACGTTTCGTAGTTTAAGTGCCGGTCATGTTCCGTACTTTCGGGTCGTGACAGTTATTGGGAATTGGGTGATCATCCTCATAATATTGGGATTCGTTGTAATTGGTGATATTTGAGGAAATCGCCTGGGTTGTTTGCCGGACGGCAAATATTTGGTTTTGAATATCCGTTATTATGCACCAATTTCAAATTGATATATCTGTACGTTTATTTTTATAAAGTGAGATATAACTTTTTGAAATTATGTCCATGACATTTACCTATATCAGTTGATGGTTAGGTAAGGAGCATTCAACAGCGGTGTAATTCTTCTTAACTATAAGTACAGTTTTCAACCTACGACGCACAGGGTTTGAGTTATTCAACTCAGCGGACTTATACAAAGTATATTGTATGTTGTCCTGTATCCATTTGGACAGAGGGGTTGGTACTCGTACTATATTCTGTTTACTTATGACTTCTCTAGTTCTTAGAAATGTGTTTTATAGAAATACAAGATCCAAGTTTTGAGAAGTTATAGGTATAAGAATAAAGTAGAGAACCAGGTGTTGCAAGTATCATGATTCTTCAAGGTGATCGAAGATGTAGATACTTGTGTATGGTATTCAGTTGATAGTAATGATTATGAGAACTTGTTTCTCTTTCAGGTTACTCATATCTGGATGCATTCCTAAGTTGAGTGACGCTGATCGGCCTCCTTCCATTTAGTTCACATGAACTGGAGACAGCTGCATGATTTGAATCTGGTTCCAATTAAATCAGTGCCTCTGTTTCTATATTGGATATAGAATGGTTCATATCTTAACGATGTTAAGGTACGGGGAGTTGTCCGGCTTATGCTTAAAACCAGACTCTAGATAACTCAAGGCACGTTTCTGTAATGGCTGTTTGTGGGTTGACCCGGGCTATGACAAGGATTAACTTTCTACCATCTGGAAGATCAATGGTGATATTGTTCTTGACTCGCCACAGTTTTAGTAAAATAGACTTTTTCAGAAAACAGTAGTGGGAGTATGGTAGAACTAGAAGTGATTCCAGAACCGCAAACGATTACTGAAAATTTAAAAGGACCTAAAGATTCAATCTGGATTGACATTCCATTGGCCACTCTGCAGATATGATGGGTAACCTCAAGCACCCGAGAGGTACTCCGGTAGCCTCAAAGACAGTGACAGGGAGGTTCTTGTGTACCCAGACTTGCCATTGTTGTTGTTCCAGACTGTGAGACCCGGCAGGAGGATGAGTATAGCGTCGTTCTAAACTAGTTTTAGTAGTGCACGTGTATATGACTCTGCCAGAGGGTTGTCATAGTCAGTAGGAGCAATGGAAGCATAGTGGACAAATAGCTTATGTCTATTTATAGACTTAAGCGGATATAGCGGAGATAGATCAACTATTTTTTTGATGTGACAGTCATGGGTTTGACTTCATTAGAATAGAGGATGGATCTGTTAAGAAAGTAGTAGGGTGTGATGTCCTGGTATTTGGATGACATACACAGAGTAGGAAGTGAAATTCCTATATTACGATCGGTTATAGTTTGGTTGTCACACAATGGTTTCTCCACATAGGATATAGATATAATATCAGACATTCTGGTTACTAGATCTATGATTTTTAGATCTAGATTTGGGTAGTTTCTCAATTTGGGTACTTAGACAGCATTCTACAGGTATTTTAGAATGGACGACTCCTGGTACGGTAGTATACCTGCAGGTGATGGAGTCACCCTCTCTAAAGGTGTCTTACAGACTAAAGGGGAGAGGGATGTGCATGATTGACATATCACTTGCTTAGGCAATTGAGTCAATCACGAGATGTCAAGTACCACACCAGATGTTGTTTTTGCACTAGATGCAATAAGTTGATATTAATCCAATCCTGGAGAAACGATCGGAAGCAGTTTTAGAACATAAATGGATGTTCTAGGGATTTGATAATGGCAGCCTCCTTCGGGAGACGGTTATCATTCCAGGCTTCCAAGGTGACTTGGATGACAGAATGACTGTCAGAGTTATAGTTTTCCCTCTGACGAGGGGCAGTTGTTTGGACAGGAGGTCTAAACGGATACTGAGGGAGGCATGACGCAGGATACCGATTAAGTTCAGTTGACGATACAGTCTAAAAAGTTTGGATTTGGAGTTCATTTATGAACTAGGTCCAATCAGATATCCAGACATATTCTAAGACAGGTATTGCTCATCTCGGGAGATGGATTTCTCCGCGAACTTGAGATAAAGAGAGACATAGAAAGAAACATCAGGACGGATCCACTCACTGAGGCTATTCCTCGAACGCAATAGTTTCACAAACAGGCTTTGTGAGACTAATTAGTAGAGGAGTTGGGTGTTCAGTATCACACGGGCTGTAAGTATGCGACATCGCAATAATTAGCCTTGAGTGCAAGTGGGAGATTGTTGGATATAGTGCCCTCAAAGTCAATTATTGGATCGCAGGTACGTGATTGCAATGATTGAGGGAGGACCTATGCCGGTAGGACAGTCTTACTCAAGATGATAGTATGCTATCTGGTTTATCTTTATCATCGTGTACATGCTTTAGGTGACATTACAGGTCACTATTGCACTTTGATAGAGCCCTTAGGATTCTTGCTTGACTACAAGCAGTATGATGGCGATCATATATGTGGGAGTTGGGTAGTCTATAATCACATCCTTAAAGTGGTCCCTAGTCGAGGGAGTTTCGAGACTGGGCATCGATACTCCATTAGTAGACAAGTGTATACAGTCGAGACCCCAACGAGGGGCGGTGGCCGGTCTCACAAGCCATTGGTGTCAGTTGGTTCACCTAAGATGTATACAGGTGCTTATTGGGTTATGAGTTCACCGGATAGGACTCGCCGAGAACATGCTAGTTAGTATTATACCTGACGTCAGATCGCAGTTTCCTGGTGACATGTGTACAGGTTAGTTCATCGACCTGAGATCGTCATTTGTCTCGTGTGAGTTCCTACCGTGCTTTGATTACTACCCTACCACGACTCAAAGGAGTCGTGCAAAAAGATTTTAGTTGGGTACAGTCCCGAGCCACATGGAGGCAGTGAGCGGACCGGCAGGGGTTTCGTCTCTCCCGGTATTGGGGGTGAGATCGCGCTGTGTCTAGGAGAGACATTACACGAAGTCCTTGGCCAAGGAAGGAGATTTACTGGTAGGTATTCCAGTAGTATCTCAGGGTGTTCTGGGCTACACTCCGACACGACTTGTACCGCTTTTGGAGGTCTGACTTTTACCAACCCCCTAGGCCCAACATGCGATACTCATAGACGAACGGACCGGACTGTACGGATATTGTCACTGACAGGCTCAGTAGGGTGTTAGGATGAGTTCGCTCATCGACCTCCCTTTTGGTCAGTACCTGGTAGCCCATTACGTACAGCTAGTACCACTGACGTGCCATTGGTTAAATCCACAGCCAAAGTATTGACGAGTCTTTAGAGTCCCCCACAGACAGTTTCTCAAGTTTCGGGCGAAACGTTGTAGAGGCCGTATGATATATGGCAAGGTTCGATCATATACGTGCGGTAGTGCACGGATCATGATCGGGCGGATCATACTAGTGGGCTTTGGTTTAATCCGGATCCTAATATTAGATTTGTTGGATTACTTTAGTCTCATCGCATTCACATTCGCATTCGGTCGGAATGCGAATACAGGTATGTATATACAGGTGAGGGGTATCCTTGTGATCCGTCATGAGTTTACCTTAGATGTTGCCGTATCTTTTTATTGTTGTAAACATTTGGGTTAATATTTACAAATGGAAATAATGAGCTAAAAGTCATGATTATGAGCATTAATTGTGACACATGCACAAGTGGTGACTCATGGTCTCTTTCTTTATGCATGTGTCACATTATTTGATTGATTTGTGAGTTGAAATGAAAAGAAGAAAGAGAAGGGCAGCCATATGAGAGTTTTGCTCTTGTATTATTGAATCTATCTCACTCTCATTATATCATACAACAAAAGAAAGAAAAGGCTCCTCTTCTTCTTCTTCCTCTAGCTCACCATTTCCATTAATGGCATCATCTTCAACCTCCATCCATGCACTCTTATGTGTTGAGAATCAATGGATGTTTGAGACAAACTGATCACACACATTCTCTACATCACTTTGGACACGTCGGCTAGCAAACTTCGTGTCCGAGTTGCTTCGGACAAAGCGGGAGCCCGTAAAAGGATTCGAAGATGTGGTGCCCTTTCCGACGAGGAGACCGGAGATCGGAGATGCCGCGAGGAGCTTGGGTTGGTGGCCAAAGACCGAAGGACACGGATCGATCGGTATAACTTTTCTAACCGTTCTCTAGTTAGCTAGTTATAGGTTAATGGTTCGATCCGGGATTAAAGTCTGCGATAGCGCCGGTTTCAAGTTTAGAAAAAGTTTTTGTTTCCGTATTTTGGCCTCGGATCGATGGCCGAGGCGCTACCGTAGACTTACAATAGGATGATCATTCGAACGGCGACTCTTATATATATTAGGTTTGGACTTAGCGGTCCGGCTGACGGGGTTATGTCTCGGGCAACAGTGGGCCGTAGTCTCGGGTACGTACGAGACCCTTGTTAAACATGATCATTCCTTTTCGCAAACTCGATTTCAAAAATTGACTTAGAGACCGATAGGGACACAGGTCATACATTGCATTGTTTATTGACATATCGATTACCTGCATTTATTGTCTCCACCGTTATTACTTTATTTTCTTGCCTCATTATTATTATCATAATATTTCTATTGCGTCGCCCTGACGACCTGAGTATGCATGCTCAGAGATTGGAGAGGACCCGGTCCACGAGTCAGACCTACTATTCGAGCTCGCAGCGATCTAGACGGCCTACCTACAGTACTTTTACCGCTTTTCATAACTCAACTTGTATTCGCACTTGGTTAGTAGCTTCCTTTTCTTTTGATCTATTGTAACCTGTGAACGATGAAAGTAGGTTTAATAAACCAGTGGTGTATTTCCTTTACTTCTGTGTTGTGTTTACTGATTACCATGTAATGCTAGAAGCCGAAGTCCGACTACGGCAGGATTGTTCCCTGACGGTAGGAGCATGGCTGGCCTAGTCGCCTCCCGTATTCCGTATTTTGGGAAGCGTGGCATGACAGATTAGAATCAAATTTAACTTATGAAACTAGCTTGACGGAATTTTGTGAGTAGTATCCGGTGAAAATTCTCATGAGACAACACTCCTCTTACTAGGGACACCTAAAGGTTTAACGGCTTGTTGCACATATAAGTCAATGTCGCACACCCTACACACTTGTGGGGAGGCGGAGTTTATAAAAAGCGATTTTTATACATGCCACACCGACCTATCTACATGATCTTTTCGGAAACCTTAACTAGCTAAACTACATAGAGCACTACTATGTAAGTGTTTTAATTTTCTCAATTTCCCTAGGTTTAGGAATGAGATTACCTTATTGAATTAAGTCCTTCGGGTATTGTTCTCTTCTCCTTGAGCTCCTAAGATGTGTGGATCTAGCAAGGTCGCCAGCCTTCTCGTGTTGAAGACGATCCACCCAAGAGTCTATGGTTTAAGCTCCAACCTCTAAACCGAGGTAACTAAAATATCTAGTTTGCTAAAATAGGTAGCTTAGAAGATGTAGAGTGTTAATTGGACTATTTAATCTCAAGTGATCCTAGGATTCACAACACATGTGAGGGTTAAGGTCTTGAGGAAGAAGGAGGAGAGGAAAATGGTGAGAGAAAGAAAAACCACAAATGAGCTAAGTGTTGTGAAGAATGTCTCATTATTTTTCTCACATGAAGCATGGATTATTTCCAATAGAAAATATCAACCATGGATTATTTCCAATAGAAAATATCAACCATGCTTCAATAGTAAGTCCAAACCAATAAACAAATCAATAAGCCAAACAAACCCTGTCACGCCCCGCTTCCCAGAGTGCGCAAACTACGGCACGTGACAGAGCCAACCATACTACCTGTGGTTAGGAACCTTCCCTCCACAGTCACATTACAGCTGTCTATAGGATATCAAGAACAGAAAATATATAAACTACTTAGTACATGTCCAATTGCCACAGTAAAAGAGTCAAGAAAAATGTATAAGCGGAAACGATAGTAATATCCAATAAACAATATCTGAAAATACGTCCCAATATGGGCTCACATCAAGAAATGAAACTGCAGAAAATAACTAAACTAAACACCACTAAACTCAATTCCTCATTACTCGGCTTGACGGCTAAAGTACTCATGTTCAGGCTGCGATAGAGATAGAGGAACTGGGTCATGCAAAACCCAGACGTCAGTGCATCATAATATCAAAATAACAATAATAATTAGGATGTAACGATATAGGTAAACATGAATATAAATGAGAACACAGGTATGAAACAGTGAGGTGTAGGTATGTGACATGTAGCTTAAGGTCTGTACTTCTAAGTCATCTATTCTAAAAGTCTATGAAATCAATTTAATGGAATCGTCGATGTAACTCAATAGTATCCCGTGCGTTCCCGGGACCACGGTCAAGATTCTCGGGCTGAATCCGAGACGTGCCGCTAGGCAGTAAACAGATAATATGTACAGATAAATGATGTCAGCACCATCATCCCGAGGATGGCCTAGCCTATAAAGACTAATCGGTATAAGTATCGAACTGTTGAGTTACAATTCAAGCTTCATTATTGATTTTCCCTTACTCCCCAGGTTATGTGTTCAAGTCAGATATTGAAGATATGAATCTAATGCCAACACAGGATCAAGCAGGTACAGGTTTTGTCTATGCAGACAAAGTCTCGTTTTGTACAGGTCTAGTGAAGACAACAAGTTACGTCCATCAGGACAACAAGTCAGGATTGTTGGCATTAGTAACAAGATCAAAGTAACAAGTCAAGTAGTGTGTCAGGACATGTTGTGTGGTGCATATGTATCAAATAGATACTCAAATGTGAAACCGTAACGAATATCTGACACGGTAAGCACTACGGATACCAGGATGCATATGTGTATATTAGTAATAACCTTTTATACGTACATGACTACTTATGATACATTCTAGATAATACGTTAAGATGATGTAATACTGAAATGATATCAGGATATTCTGTCATGTAATTAGAGGTGTTATTATCAGTACGGATACGTACGGATATCAAAAACGGTAAAACTATAACATTGGATGCATAATCAAATCACATGCATTATTTTTATTCATATGGATATAAATATATTAACATAGCATGTTGCAAGATAAACTTGCCTGATCGGATCTCACGTCGGGGTACGTACGTCACGTTTGACATTGGATAAACGTCGTGATGCAAACTACGTGCGTACAGGACTGGATCTGGCTACTCAAAGATGTGACAATGCTGGATGGTGACGATGACTGGGTCGTCCGGATCGTCGGCGACGTGCGCGACTCCGGCGAGACGGCCGGAACCGAGAAAGAACGCAAGAAATCAAGAAAAAAGAAGAAGGAGAAGAAGAGTAATGGGCTGTGGTTTAGCTGTGGGTTCAGAGGACAGAAGACACGACAACGGTGGTGATGGGTAGCCGTCGACGACGGCGATGGGCAGTGGGATTCTTGGGTTGAAGGGTTACTGTTGGGGTTCGAGAAGAGGAAGAGAAGGTGGTTGAGGTTGTAAGGAGGTCGGGTGGAAGTCAACGAGGTGGCGAGGGGTTGCGATGACGAGGTGAAGGTCTCCGGCGATGGGTTTGTGGGTTAGCTCAGGTTGTGGTTTGTAGGGATGGGGTTGTGGGTTCTTGGGGTTTGTGATCGGGAAAGTGAGGAAAATAAGGAAGTGGAGATGGTTGTGACGAGGGCGAGGAGATGGTGAGGTGATCGACGGCGAGGTGAGGGCGCAGGCGTAGGTTAGGGTTCGGCTTGGGTTCGTCTCTCATGGCTGAAGAACAGAAAGAAGAAAGAAAAGAGAGGAGAGAGGTTTAGGTGTAAAGGTTATATATATATATATATATATATATAATGGAGAGAGAATGGAGAGAGAGATACAGTGAGCGAGAGAGAGAGATATTGAGGATTTAGAGAGAGAGAGAATAGAATAGGAATAATAATTCAGTATATTAGGTACAGTATATATTATTATTAGTATTATAAAATATTATAATATATATATATATTAGGTTTAAACAGCTAATATCAAAGTACTCCGAATATTACCCGGGTTCATTCTAAAAATCTAGTTTTAAAATACGGATAATATATGTACAAGCCAAAACTATAATACGATGTCCGGTTAAATAAAATGCATACCCCAAGAACGGATACACGTAAATACACGTAGCGATCAAAACGAGTCTGTTTTATCAAACTGGACATGAACACGATGTATAGACGAAAATGATGGGGTCAAAAATTACACCCCAGTTGACCAAGTCAAAATCAAGTCAAGCCCCCAGGCAGGCCCAAGCCCAAGTCAAGTGGGCCCATGCCCAAGTCGAGCCCCGCGGCCAGCCTCCCCCATGCCAAAATAAAAATCATGTAATAAATAATTTTGATATAATCTTTTAGAGCATAAAGCTAAATTTTTGTAAAGTCCATGACCCATGTGCAAAATAAATGAGCACATGAGGTATGGGATGGGCAAAATGTCATTTTGTAAAGCCCAAGAGGCTATATGTAAATGTGTAAGCCTATATAAGGCAACATGATGTTGAAATAAAAAATAACAATTCATTCTCTAAAATTATAGGGTTTGTGCCTCCTTCCCCTTCCTCAAGGTTCTAAAACCTTCTCCCCCTTTTGGAATTAAATTTAAGAGTTTAACTCTTCCTTTTCCAAAAATAAACAATTTTTTACCATAAAACCCATAAAGGGGAGCTCGGATCTCCCATCAGATCTCTAAAATGGGAGATTTTGAATCTCACCCCCATTTTTCTTCAAGATCCAGCCAATGAAGAGGAGGAAGAAGGAGCCCCATCTCCAAAAATCTCATTCCGGGAGGATCTAAGGCTTAAAAGAAGATCCACAGATCTCTAGGAGTTTAACTCCATTCAAGATCTGTTGGAGTTTAACTCCATAAATCAAACCCCTTTTTAGGAGTTTAACTCCAATTCTATACCTAATCCCTGTTAGGAGTTCAACTCCAAAGCCCCTTGGGAGTTTAACTCCTAACCCAGGGGCTAAGCCCCTTTTCCGCCGGTGTTTCCAAGGGTCGCATGCCACGCACATGACCCACGGGCATTCAGCGGTCGTGTGCCGCGCACGTGACCCGCGAGCACCCAGCGGTCACGTGCAGAGCACATGACCCGCGGGCGCTAAGCACCCACATGCGTCTCATGCGACCCGCGGATGCTCAGCGCGCTATCCGGGTCGCAGGACCCCCGTAAAACTCTGTGGGCTCCACGATATATCCAAAACCCTTTCAAAACATACGCACACAGCACGTTGAGTTCGCATGACCTGTTTGACCCGTCAATCGGAGGTTCCTTCGCTCCAAAGGCAAGGAGTAATTAACGGCAGCTTAGTCCGCGGATGCCGGAGATTCAGATCCCCACAATCAATAAACCCCCGCCTACCCTAGGCAGGGAGAATCTGTAGTACGCCTGACAAGCGCGCGTGTATTCCCATCTCAATGGGGTGACGAAAAATACCCTACAGATTCTGGCACACCCGGTGGGACTTTTCTCTCCTCCCATATTTCGGGCTAAATATCCATGCGACCTCAGTCAACATATACATTGATTGTCTATACTAAAATCATGCTTCTACTTCCAGGTTCACGACTTTCGACTGCAATCTTCCAACGCAGCAAAATGTCTCCGAGGACAATCTCAGTTCTCAGCACAACTCCTATCTCCTATACGATGAAGATGGGCGCCAGGACAGTCCTCCCGGCCAGTCTCGGGCGATAGTGAAAGGAGCCGCTGCTACCATTTGGCTCTATTATGTTCGTTCCTGCTAGCACCATCCCAGCTTCTCAAGCTCCAGTAACAGACAGACCGGCCTCGAAAGGTAGGAGGCCAAATGTGGTGATCTCGGGGCACCACTGCCCATACGCAAGTCGGTGTTTGAACGACTTTCCTTAGCCCAAGATGGGGGCAAGGCCATCAACACCAACAAAGCAACAAGGCTCCTCGAGCGAGCTCTGGCGGTGCCCCTGACAGCTGCTCGATCGGGTGTCTTCTCTAAGCTCCCCGCCGATCGACTCACAATGGCTTCCTCGATAACGGATGCCCGACAAGCTCTCAAAATCGAGAAGCTAAGACAGAAAAGGCTCAGATACAGAGCCAACAAAAGGGCTAGGGTTCCTGCTAGGCTGAACTTCATAAGATTCCAAGAACAGAGTTACCCCGCCAAAGATAAAGAGATGGCTGGATATGCGGTCCACACTGTCTACATGGTGGGCATGCGCGGAAAGAGCAAGGATGGGGCCACCACATCTCAAATCCAATCCGGGGCGAATGTGGCTTCCACTTCCCATGACCAGCCTCCTCTGGAAGGTAATGAAGACCTTTCCAGTGAGGTTGATAAGCAGAGAGAGCCCTCAGTTCATGAGAAGTTGGGCTCGGAAAGCGAAGACGAGCCAACTTTCCATCCTAAGACCACAGAGCAACAACTTCTCCAGGAGCTCCGAAAGCAGCTCAGAAGCAAAGACAAAGAGATGGTCAAGCTCTACTAAAAAATTGACGACTTGACGAATGTCGTGATGTAGCTCATGGCCCAAGTTGTTTCTCAGCTGCCCAATCAAGCGCAGGGTTCTGCTCATGAACTGGGAAACGATGTCCTGAGACAGCCGACGCCTATTCCTTCAAATCCAAAGGTGGACGGACCGCATGAAAGTCAGTCGCATCCTATCTCGATAAATGTCTTGGCTACCAATAATAGTAGCCCACTAACTCAAGATCAAATTATGGATTTGGTTGCCAACAAAGTCAAAACCTTAGTAGCCGAAGCCGAAGCGCAAAAAGATATCAGCAGTAGTGGGAGACCGTATACTGCTCAGTATGATCTGGTAGAATTTCCTAGCGGCTATGTCATCCCTAAATTCGGAAGATTTGATGGGACGGGAAATGCGAATCAGCACATTGCCCATTTTAAAGCCTCATGCGGGAATACTGGGGGCAATGATGCGCTTCTCCTCCTCCAATATGTTAATAGCTTAACTGATGTCGTCTTCGACTGGTACGCGAGCATACCGGATGGCTCCGTCACAACTTTCGTCCAAATGGAGTCTTTGTTTCGGCAGAGGTTCATGAGCGTCAGCGATAAGATCACCATTGCCAATCTTGTAAGGACCAAGCCAAAGAATAACGAAAGTAGCACGAATTTTATAACCCGATGGCACAATCTCTCCGACAAATGCGAACCACCGATAGAGCAGGACCAATCTGTCAGTCTCCTCGTCGAAAATCTCAACAATTGGATGGCCCCATTTCTATGCACCGCGGGTCTCAAAACATTCCAAGAGCTGACCAGGAAAGTTCAGATGTTGGAACGCTCAAAGCAGGAGTCCTCCTCTGACTCCCAAAATAACAATAGGTCTTGGAGAAACCGAAAGGACGAAAATCATAAAGGCGGAAATTCTGACGATGCTGAATCATTTAATACTTCGGCTAACCGAAATAAGTAAAGGATGAGCGGGCCGAATGCCAACCAGCCTCAGAAGCCCGTGTTCGGAGAGAAGAATCTCCGCTGAAAGAGAAGCTGGATATGACCGACGACCCCAAATATTGCCCCTATCACAGAGTGATAAGTCATGCTATTGAAAACTGTTTCGTCTTCAAAGAATGGGTCGAAAAACAATATGAGGCAGGAGAAATCTCGTTGTCCCCTGGCGTGTTAGCGAACAAACAAGCTGCGACCGCCAATTTCATACAAATGGAAACCGAAGCCCTTTGGGAATCTGCTGCTCTATCGACCACCACGTCGTTAAACCGGGGGACAACCGACCACTACGTCGTTAAACTGGGAACAGTCGACCTCTAAGTCGTTAAACTGGGGATGTAAAAATGTGTAAATAAAACAAAAACAAAAATAAAAAATAAAAAAATATATAAAAGTCGAAATGATGGGGCAACTCGCAATAAAAATCAGCAAGTAAAAATAAAGATGAAAATAAAGCCGAAATGATGGGGCAACTCGCAATAAAAATGAGCAAGTAAAAAATAAAGAAAGCCGAAATGATGGGGCAACCGTGAATAAATAGCCGAAATGATAGGGCAATCACGACCTTCGTGATAACAAAAGCTGAAATGATAGAGCAATCGCGGTAAAAAAAACTCCTCCAAATAGCGAACGATGAGTCGCCCCTGGTACCATATTCCGGTGCAGCGATACAGACGCCGTCCAAAACTCAAATCCCCAAAGGAAAATGATGAGTCGCTCCTGATACCATATTCCAGTGCAGCGATGCAGACGTCAACCAAACTCTGAATGTCCCAAAGGCGAATGATGAGTCGCTTCTGGTACCATATTCTAGTGCAGCGATGGAGACACCAACCAAAATTTCAAATCTCTGAATGTCCCCAACGGCGAATGATGAGTCGCTCCTGATACTATATTCCAGTGCATCAATGCGGACGCCAAATCCCCAAATGGCGAATGATGAGTCGCTCCTGGTACCATATTTCAGTGCAGCGATGCAGACGCCAACCAAAATCCAATTTTCCAAAATTCTATTAGTTATGTATATGCCCTAGAGGCCATTGTTGTACATATGATGTATATTATAATGGATGCTTAGATATATATAGAGAGGACTTTCTTGCTCGACATGATAGTATGCTATCTGGTTTCACTTTGTCTTAAAATGTTGACTTGTATTAGTTTACTGTCTTGCTCTCACATGTTGATAAAGCCCTTAGGATCTGTACTCGACTACTAGGACTATGATGATATCATACTAGTGGGGCCAGGGTAGTCCACGAGTACATCCTATAACTGTTCCTAGTCGAGGGTGTATCGAGACAGGGCATCGATACTCTAGAGTAGACTAGCGTACAAGCATCTTGACCCATATGATAGGCGATGGATGATCCCATATCCATTGGTGTTGGACGTCAAAGATGGTGTATGGGTGCTCAGTGGAGACTGGGTATACTGAACGGACTCGCCGAGAACTCCTAGATGGTATTCTACCTATCGTTAGATAACAGTTCTCCGGTGACACTGGTACAGGTTAGTCTGTAGACCCGAGATCGTCATAGAGTCTTATGTGATTCCCACTGTGCTTAGATTTCCACCTTACCATGTTCACGAGAACGTGCAAAACGGTGGCTTTTGGATACAGTCCCGAATCACATGGAGGCAATGAGCGATAGGAGGGGTTTCGTCTCTCCCGGTATTGGGAGTTGATGTTGCGCTATGTTCGATTGGCTATAACTGGAAGTCCCTGGCCAGGGCTGATATAGAGATTTACTGGTAAGAGTTATCAATAGTTTCTCGACCCGTTATGAGCCTCACATCGACATGACTTATCGATTAATGGGGTCTGACGTTTTACCACACCTAGATTGTATATGCGACATATCAGACGAAGAGACCGAACTGTATGGTAGTGTTACTGATTGGATTCGCAGTAGTATGTACAGGCTTGCTTGTTGATCTGCTGGTCGCTCAATACCTGGGTGGCTGTTACGTTTAGTTGACCGCTTGCAGCTTGTAGGTGTTTGATATGATCATCATCTACTGCCGGCGTATTGACGAGTCTTTAGAGTCCTACACAGAGGTTTCCTGACTCAGGCGAAACGGAGTAGGAGCACATATGTGATATGTGCGCGGACCGAGATTAATACGATATGTGATACCGTATTCTATTCCCGCGATATATGATATCGGCCGGTTATATGTGATATAGCCGGGTTATTAGATCAAGTGTTGATTCGATAAAATGATATATATATATATATATATATATATATATTATATGCTCACTTAAGTATTTATTATTCTCACTTGTAATACATTTAACATATATGTGATATATGTTTATTGTATTGTTTTCTTTTGTTACATAAATATTATATGTGATATATAATATTGTGATATGCTAGGTTATATATGCAACTAGGATGTATGAGAATTATACCATGCTATATGTAATGTTTGGGTTTAAATTCTTAAGTAATTCAAAATTGAGGAAATGAGTCATGGTGAAGCTTCATGAAGCTTGTGGATAAACTTTGACAAAGTCTTCTCTTTTTGTTTTGCTTAAGATATTTCTAAACTCAACCATGACACATAGCCATGGTTAACTCTCTACATGAGTTAGTGGATGACATACACTAACCTAGGGTTGCATTTCTAACCTCATCTCTTTGATTATTGATCTTCTTCCTCATCTCATTTTTGCTCTCTAGCTTTGGAGAAAAGAGAAGAAAATAGTGAGAAAATAAATAATAAAGTGAGCAAAATTCCTACTTCATCATCCTTTTCTATACTAGCCATATAGATTAAAGTGTTGGCTTCACTAATTTCATATTATTAAAGTCATAGCTTGAGTTCGTGTTTCCTCGAAGTAGATCGTCTTGGATTTCGAAGACCTCAAGCAAGATGCATCCTACATCGTGCTGAGCCTCTCCAGAGTCTGGGAGTTCATGGATCGCAGCGAAGGGACCACTACTCGGAGCTCTTGAATCGAAGGAACGGACTACAAAGGTTGTAATCCCTATCTCTTAGATGTAAAGTTGTTTACATGCAAAGTTAACCCTAATTCTCTAGTTAAGATCTTGGTTAGGTTTTCATAGCGCCCTAAAAATTTTCAATATAGCATGTGTGATGCCTTCCTAAACTTCGTGGTGGTGTTACACAACCCTACAAATTCCCCCAGCCCTACGGTTGGTCCCCAAGTTGACTACCGTATACAATCCACGGGCTCAAATAATTCTCATCATACCCATACCTCACCGCAATCACCCATCCAGCGGCCGGTCTCTGCCCTTGGAATTATGCTCCATTTGGGAAGACCCACTCATGCGTCCTCACGATGCATGAGAAGAACAAACCTTACGGGATCCTCACGGCTCATAAGAAAACACCTTCGTGGGATCCTTACTACTCACAAAGGAAAAACACACTTGGGAGTCCCCACGAGTCCTAAGGAGAAAGTACACCTACAAGATCCTTTCGACTCGTAGGGAGAAAATGCTTTTATGGGACCCTTACGGCTCATAAAATTGAAAAGCCTTAGATGATAGGGATCTAAACCTGTCTCCTAAGCCATCACTCCCCAATAGGCAAAGGCAAATATGAGTTGCTCCTGGCATTATTTCAGTGCAACAATGCAGATGCCGACCCAAAAACCAATTCCCAAATCCTCCCGGGGCAAATGATGAGTTGCTCCTGGTATTATTCCAGTGCAGCAATGCAGATGCCGACCAAAACTAAAATCCCATAATCCTCTCATGGCAGATGATGATTCACTCCTAGTACCATATTCCAGTGTAACGATGCTAATGTCAACCCAAAATCATATCAAATCGGCAAGACAACCAACGACCTCCCTGGCGGAATCAAGCTCCACCTCGGAAACAAGACAAATCCCGACACCGCAGAAAGCGGAGCAAGTCAAACCAAAGCATCGACCATCCATGTCGCTAAAAGGGCAGCACTGACCGTCCAAGTCGCAAAAAGGGCAGCACCGACCGTCTAAGTCGCTAAAAAGGCAGAACCGACCGTCCAAGTCACTAAAAGAGCAGCATCGACCATCCAAGTCGCAAAAAGGGAAGAACTGACCGTCCACGTCTCTAAAAGAGCATAACCGACCATCCACGTCGCTAAAAGGGCAGCACCGACCGTCCACGTCGCTAAAAGGGCAGCACCGACCGTCCACGTCGCTAAAAGGGCAGCACCGACCGTCCAAGTCACAAAAAGGGCAGCACCGACAATCCACATCGCTAAAAGGGCAGCACCGTCCATGTCGCTAAAATGGCAGCATCAACCGTCCAAGTCACAAAAAGGGCAGCAGCGACCTCCCCATCGGAATTATGCTCCGCTTCGGAATCAGGTCAACCAGCGACACTCAGTGCCGGGGAAAAGTCGACCAGCGACACTCCGTGCTGGGGGCACGTCGACCAGCGACACTTCGTCTTGGGGATACGTCATACACTGACACTCCATCTCGGAGACACGTCATACACTGACACTCCGTCTCGGAGACACGTCAAGCATCGACCGTCCATGTAGTAAAAAGGGCAGTGCCAGCTTCACAAAAAGCGAAAACCAAATCAAGCCGCCTCCATGTGAAAGAAGATCCATCAATTTCATGCACACGACCCACATGTGCGGTGTGCATTTATTGATTGGGGACACTTTGTTAGGGTCAAAAATCACACCCCGGTTGACCAAGTCAAAGTCAAAGTCAACCCTGAGCCAGGTGGGCCCAAGCCCAGGTCAAGTGGGCCCATGCCCAAATCGAGCCTCACGGCCAGCCTCCTCCATGCCAAAATAAAAATCATGTAATAAATAATTTTGATGTAATCTTTAAGAGCATAAAGCAAAATTTTTGTAAATAAATGAGCACATGAGGCATGGGATGAGCAAAATACCATTTTGTAAAGCCCAATGGGCTATATGTAAATGTGTAAACCTATATAAGGCAACATGATGTTGAAATAAAAAATAACAATTCATTCTCTAAAATTCTAGGGTTTGTGCCTCCTTCCCCTTCCTCAAGGTTCTAAAACCTTCTCCCCCCTTTTGAATTAAATCAAGAGTTTAACTCTTCCTTTTCCAAAAATAAACAGTTTTTTACCATAAAACCCATAAAGGGGAGTCGGATCTCCCATCAGATCTCTAAAATGGGAGATTTTGATTCTCACCCCCATTTTCCTTCAAGTTCCAGCCAACGAAAAAGAGGAAGAAGGAGACTCATCTCCAAAAATCCCATTCCGGAAGGATCCAAGGCTCAAAAGAAGATCCACAGATCTCTAAGAGTTTAACTCCATTCAAGATCTGTTGGAGTTTAACTCCATAAATCAAACCCCTTTTTAGGAGTTTAACTCCAATTCTATACCTAATCCCTGTTAGGAGTTCAACTCCAAAGCCCCTTGGGAGTTTAACTCCTAACCCAGGGGCTAAGCCCATTTTCCGCTGGTGTTTCCAACGGTCGCGTGCCGCGTACATGACCCGCGGGCGTTCAGCGGTCACGTGCCGCGCATGTGACCCCCGGACGCCCAGCGGTCGCGTGCAGGGCACATGACCCGTGGACGCTAAGCGCCCACGTGTGACTCACGCGACCCGCGGACGCTCAGCGCCCAGTGGTCGCGTGCAGCGCACGTGACCCGCTGGAGCCCTGTGGTTGCATGCAGGGCACGTGACGCGCGGGCGCTAAGCGCCCACGTGCGCCTCATGTGACCCACGGGCGTTCAGCGCCCAGCGGTCGCGTGCAACGTACGTGATCCGCTGGTGCCCAGGGCCCACGTGCCAGGAACGTGACCCGTGGGCGCCAAGCACTCACGTGCCAGGTATGTGACCCACGGGCGCCGGCGCCCACACGCCAGGCACGTGACCCGTGGGTGCCCAGCACCCACGTGCCATGCATGCGTCTTTAAGACGCTCCTCCCTCTATTTTATATGCACTCCACACTAAATATACTTCCCCCGTTAGAAAAAATTTCTAACGGGGCGCTGCCCTGCATCCCGCAAGGGAGCTACTAGCCCTCTTGACTCCCAGCCCGCTATACGGGTAGCGGGACCCCCGTAAAGCTCTGTGGGGCCTCCGATACATCAAAAACCCTTTCAAAACATAAGCACACTGCACGTTGAGTTCGCATGACCTGTTTGACCCGTCAATCGGAGATTCCTTCGCTCCAAAGGCGAGGGGTAATTAACGGCAGCTTAGTCCGCGGCTGCCGGAGATTTGGATCCCCACAATCAATAAACCCCTGCCTACCCTAGGCAGGGGGAATCTATAGTATGCCTGACAAGCGCGCGCGTATTTCCATCTCAATGGGGTGATGAAAAACACCCTACAACAAACATATGATATGGGGTATGATAATATGCCATGCTAGATATTAAAAAGTATTATGTGGTTATAATTTGTATTATTTAAAAATACGCGGATGACAAATATATCATGCGGATACCAAAATATCATACGAGTGTGCATAGAATCTAGATGTGCATGGATCCTCTGTACTAGTAAATATATGACGTCATCTTGAATCAAGGTGGTTTCAAGCATGCGGGTCGAGTCGGATACTATCTATAGATACCAAATGCACCATCCGCATCCGAAATGATAATAATTAAGAAATAGTCGCAAGATTAGAAAATACCCAAATAAAATATGGTATAAATGCACTAGGGTGTTACATTATACCCAACTACAAAAAAAATTCGTCCTCGAAATTCCCAGAACAACAAAAGGTACAATAAGACACGGATTCAAGAAAAGAGGTGTGGAAACTTCTGTCGAATCCCGTCTTCTCGTTTCCAAGTCGATTCTCCGTGTGAACGGTTCCTCCATGAAATAAGTAATAGAGGGATAACCTTGTTCTTGAGGACCCTGACTCGTCGATCCACGATCGCCGTCGGTCTTTCTTCATATGTTAAGTCCTCCCTTACTGTCAGCTCCAAGTGATCTAGAACGTGTGTCTCATCTCTAACATACTTGCAGAGTTGGGATACATGAAACACATCATGAACCCTTGCCAAAGATGGTGGTAAAGCCAATCGATAAGCTACTTCGCCAACGCGCTCGATGATATTGAAAGGCCCCACGAGTCGAGGATTAAGCTTGCCTCGATTGCTAAATCGAATCACTCCTCTGGTCGGTGATATCTTCAGGAATACAAGATCACCAACTGAGAACTCCAGAGGTTTTCGTCCTGTATCGGCCCAACTTTTCTGTCGATCTTGTGTCGCCTTCATATGGTTTCGGATCACGTTGACTTTATCCATTGTTTGCACAATAAGATCCAGTCCCAATAATCTTCTTTCTCCAACATCGTCCCAACAGACGGGCGAGCGACACTTACAACCATATAATGTTTCGAATGGAGCCATATGTATAATCGCCTGAAAACTGTTATTATATGAAAACTCCACCAAGTGCAAATGATCCTCCCATGAACCCTTGAAGTCCAACATGCATGCTCTCAACATATCTTCAAGAGTTTGGATCGTTCATTCGGACCGGCCATCTGTCTGCGAATGATAGACGGTTCTAAACTTCAATCGAGTCCCCAAACTTTCCAGTAGACTCCTCCAAAAGTGCGATAGAAATCCGGTAACACGATCGGAAACGATGCTCATAGGTACTCTATACAATCTCACAATCTCCTGCATGTACCGTTCTGCTGAGGCTTCCATCGACTGACCAATTCGAAACGGTATAAAATGAGCTGCCTAGGTCAATCGATCAACAATCACCTAAACTGCATTATTGCCCTTTGGACTCCACGGTAAAGCTGTCACGAAATCCATGATTATATGTTCCCACTTTCACTGAGGAATCGGAAGTGGTTGCAATAAACCAGCCACCTTTTGATGTTCAGCCTTAACTTGTTGACACTCCAAGCACTTCGATACGTAGCGAGCAATCTCTTTTTCATGCCTTCCCACCAGAAATGTTGTCGTAGATCTCAGTACATCTTTGTGCCTTCCGGATGTATAGAATATGCGGAACTATGAGCCTTCTTCATGATTTCTTCACGAATATCTCCTTTCGGCACACACAAATGGCTCCCATATCATACGAACCATCTTCATGAATTAATAAGTCCGTTCGGAGTCCCCGCTTCTACCTGTTCTCGAAACTTCTACAATTTTGGATCGTATGACTGCGCTGCTTTAACATTATCGATCAAGGATGACTGTACTTGCAATTGCATCAACTGCCCCGAAGAATATGGTACTACGATCTACAACTCTCATCTATGAAACTCATCTATGATCTCCTTCTATGCAGTCAACATCCGTATTGCTGGCAAGCGACTTAGCGCATCTGGCACTACATTAACTTTCTCCGAATGGTATTTTAGATCAAGATCATAGTTAGCCATCAGCTCTAACCATCTATGCTGCCTCATATTGAGCTCTTTCTAAGTGAACACATACTTTAGGCTTTTATGATCGGTAAATACTTCTCCTCTTTCGTCCAATAAGTAGTGTCTCCAAATCTTCAAAGCAAAAATTACTGTTGCTAGCTCCAAATCATGAGTTGGGTAGTTCTTCTCATGAGTCTTCAATTATCTCGATGCATAAGTTATAATCTTCCCATGCTGCATTAAAACGCATCCCAAGCCTTTCCCAGATGCGTCGTTGTGTATAACCAACCCTCCGGAACCGTCTGGCACTGTCAAGATAGGAGCGGTGGTTAATTTTTGCTTCAACGCTTCAAAAGCTGACATACATTTCTCCGTCCGTACGAACGGTACCTCCTTTCGTGTTAGCTTGGTCAATGGTTCAGCAATTCGAGCGAAATTCTCCACAAACCTTCTATAATATCCGGCAAGCCCGAGAAAACTTCTGGTCTCCTCTACGTTCTTTGGAATCTACGTTCTTTGAAATTCTCCACAAACCTTCTATAATATCCGGCTATTCATTCATGACGATCCAATACTTCATATCCACAAACCATCAACAAGATACTAGATATGTGCAACCCCCACTAATCGATATATAGCAATTAGTAGACGTTTAGCAACACATATACAAACATAAAACACAGTTAATCAAGAACTTAGAATTTCGATCGATAATAACTTTCCGTGTTTACCCCATGCACAAACCAGTATACTAACAAATCTGGGTAAAAACCAAATATACCAAAAATCATATTTCCAAGTACATGAACCACAGAAAAAAATTTGGAGCATATTGGCCATAACTCGGCCGCGGATCCGTGGCCAAATGACCTATTTAGCCACGGTTCCGCGGTCCAGTTGATGGATTATATGCTCGAAATTTTTCCTTGGTCCTAGAAAAGCCTGCTCATATTTTTAAGATCACTGAAATGATTTTTTGAACAACTTTTGAAAATGAACAGCAAGTATATAATGGAAATGCGATTTTGGATATTTACCGTCGATCGAATTTCTAAACACTTGTTAACAAGCTAATTCAAGTTTAACCTAGCTCTGATACCACTGTAAGTCGATGTCGCACACCCCACACACTTGTGGGGAGGCAGAATTTATAAAAAATGATTTTTATACTTGCAACACCGATTTATCTACAGGATCTTTTCGGAAATTTTAACAAGCTAAACTATATAGAGTTCTAAACAACTATTTAAGTGTTTTATACCTTGTTGAATCAAGTCCTTCGGCTCTTGTTCTCCCCTGCTTGAGCTCCTAAGAAGTGTAGATATTGCTCGGTCGTCGGCCTTCTCGTATCGAAAACGATCCACCCGAGAGTCTATGGTTCAAGCTCCAACCTTTAAACCGAGGTAACTAAAGTACCTAGTTTGCTAAACTAGGTAGCTTAGGAGATGTAGAGTGTTAATTGGACTATTTAATCTCAAGTGACCCTAGCATTCACAACACATGTGAGGATTAGGGTCTTGAGAAAGAAAGAGGAAATGAAAATGGAGAGAGAAAGAAAAACCACAAATGAGCTAAGTGTTGTGTCTTGTGAAGAATGTCTAATTGTTTTTCTCACATGAAGCATGGATTATTTCCAATAGAAAATATCAACCATGCTTCAATAGTAAGTCCAAACCAATAAACAAATCAATAAGCCATGCTTCACCATACCACAAATATCTCCATTTTCCACCTCATTAATCTATTTTCCAAAATAGTTAAATCCAATAATAAGATATCCCCTTCTAGAAGCATCTTTTGTAAAATTATAAGAATACCCTCAACGTATAAACATACATGTATTCGTACTGCAAAAATACGAATACGATGAGATAATAATAATCCAATAATATAATACTAGAATCTGGCTTAAACCAAAGCCCACTAGTATTATCTGTCCGAGCAACATCCGTGTAGCCTGTACACATATATGGTCGGAACCCTGCACTTAAAACCATACGGCATCTACATCGTTTCTCCTGAACCAGGGAAACCCACTGTGTGGGACTCTAACGACTCGACGGTACGCTGGCAGTGGGTTTAACCATAAGTCCGTCAGCGGTACTAGCTGTACGTAACGGCTACCCAGGTAAATATCGAAAAGAAGGCCGACGAGCGAACTCATCTGAACCCCTACTGAGCCTATCCGTGATATTCTTCGTACAGTCCGGTCTGTTCGTCTAAGAGTATCGCATATCGGACCTAAGGGGTGGTAAACGTCAGACCCCTAATAGTGCAATAAGTCGTGTCGGTGTAAAGCCCAATACAACCTGAGAAACTACTGGTGTACCTACCAGTAAATCTCACTTGCCCTGGCCAGGGAATTTGTGTATTGGCTATCTGAACACAGCGTGATATCAACTCCCAATACCGGGAGAAACGAATCATTTCTATCCACTACTGCCTCCAAGTGCTTCGGGACTACACCCAACCACTACCTGTTTGCACGACTCATTTGAGCCATTGTAGGGTAGTAATCTAAGTACAGTGGGAACACACTCGAGACAAATGGTGATTTCAAGTCAACGGATTAACCTGTACTCATGTCACCCGGGAACTACTAACTGACAATAGGTATAATACCAACCAGCAGTTCCCATCAAGTCCGTCCAGTGTAACTCATAACCCAATGAGCACCTGTATACTATTTCTGGTATGGCATACCAATGGCTGCGGGACAGGCCATCTCCCCTAACTGGGATGAGAAGCGTATACACTAGTCTACTCTGGAGTATCGATGCCATGTCCCGATAATCCTACGACTAGAGACAAGTATAAGGATGTGCTTATAGACTACCCAACCCCCCATTAGTGTGATTGCCATCACAACGCTGGTAGTCAAGCAAAGATCCTAAGGGCTCTATCAATATGTATTAGCAATATGTTAAAAGAAATATATACACATATTAAGATAGAATCAAACCAGATAGCATACTCTCATATTGATCAAGACTGTTATTATATCTGTGTATATCCCAAGCTTCCAAAATGTTATATACAATCCAGTACTATACAATAATAGCATCTAGGGCATATACCACTAACAATCTCCCACTTGCACTGAGGCCATGTATTGGCATATCGCAGACCTATCATTTCGAATAGCCTCTTGAATTGCGTCTGAGGGATGACCTTTGTGAGTGGATCTGCAGTGTTGTTCTCCGTGTCTACTCTCCACACCTCGATCTTCCGGCGATCAACGATCTCCCTAATCAGGTGATACCGCAAGATATGTCTGGACTTCTAATGGGGCCTTGGTTCCTTCGCTAAAGCTATAGCCCCATTGTTGTCATAATACAAAGGTATTGGATCAGCAATGGATGGAACCACCTGAAGTTCTGTAATGAACTTCTTCATCCAGGCTGCTTCTTTTGCGGCGTCACATGCAGCGATATACTCTGCCTCCATCGTCGAGTCAGTGACGGTATCCTGCTTGGAGCTCTTCCAACAGATCACCCCTCCATTGAGGGTAAATACATAACCCGACAAGGATTTGGAGTCATCTTTGTCACTCTGGAAGCTGGGGTCAGCGAAGGCCTCGATCTAGAGGTCTTTACTGCCGTACACCAAGAACATCTCCTTAGTCCTTCTTAGGTACTTGAGAATGTTCTTAACTGCTATCCAGCGCTTCTCCCCATGATTTGACTGATACCTGCTTACCACGCTCGGTGCGTAAGCAACATCTAGTCTGGTACACAACATCGCATACATTATAGAGCCTGCCGCAGAAGCGTAGGGTATAATACTCATGTGATCCCTTTCCAAATTAGTCTTGAGAGACATCTCTTTGGAGAGGGTGATTTCGTTACAAGCCTGTTGGGGTCAAAAATTGCACCCCGGTTGACCAAGTCAAAATCAAAGTCAACCCCAAGTAAGTGGGCCCAAGCCCAGCTCAAGTGGGCCCATACCCAAGTCGAGCCTCGCGGCCAGCCTCCCCCATGCCAAAATAAAAATCATATAATAAATAATTTTGATATAATCTTTATGGGCATAAAGCCAAATTTTTGTAAAGCTCATGGCTCATATGCAAAAGAAATGAGCACATGAGACATGGGATGGGCAAAATGTCATTTTGTAAAGCCCAAGGGGCTATATGTAAATGTGTAAGCCTATATAAGGCAACATGATGATAAAATAAAATATAACAATTCATTCTCCCCAAAAACTAGGATTTGTGCCTCCATCCTCTCTCTCTCCCCCGAGTTCTTCCTCTTCCTTTTCATTTTCCAATTAAATCAAGAGCTTAGCTCTCTTTTTTTACTAAATAAAGTTTTACCATAAACCCACCGAAGGAGAGTTTAACTCTCACATCCGATCAAAAAAAGGGATAGATTTTCGCTACCTTCTTCTCCCTCCTCAAGATCCAATTTGAGAGAGGGGGAAGAAGGGAAACCCACCTCCCAAGACTCTATCAAGAGAAGAAAAATAGTCTCTTTTTTTATCATCTAAGATCTAAATCTTGGAGTTTTAAAAGAACCCATTTTGGGTTTCTTCTCAAAAGAGAAAGAAGAAAATCTTTTGGAGTTTAACTCTAGAAATAAAATTATTATGGAATTTAACTCTATAATAAAAACCTTTTTTTTAGAGTTTAACTCCGAATAAAATTGTTTTTTGAGTTTAACTCCAAATAATTTTTTTGGGAGTTTAACTCCATCAAAAAAAAAATTCTTTTTGGAGCTCCTGCTCCCTCTTACGTGAGAAGGAAGGAAATTTCCCACTAAGCTCCCACTAAGTGGGAGCTTTCCCTCCTTCTCACGTGAGGGGAAGGCTCCCCATTTAATGGAGTTTAACTCCACACCAAATAAAAATCTTTTTAGAGTTGAACTCCATTTAAAATTCTTTTGGAGTTTAATTCCACAATAAAAATCTTTTTTTTGGGAAGTTTAACTCCACATTAAATATTTTTAGGAGTTTAACTCCATTTAAAATTCTTTTGGAGTTTAACTCCATTTAAAATTCTTTTGGAGTTTAACTCCACATTTAAAATTCTTTTGGAGTTCAACTCCATGATAAAAATTCTTTCGAAATTCAACTCCGCGATAAAAATTCTTTCGGAGTTTAACTCCATTTAAATTCGTTTGGAGTTTAACTCCACAAATAAAAATTCTTTTGGAGTTTAACTCCATACAAATGTTTATGGAGTCTAACTGCTTATTTAAAAAAAATAAAAATAAAATTAATTCTTTTGGAACCTCTTATTCCCTCTCATGTGAGGGGGAGGCTTCAATTTTGGGAGTCCTTTTCTTCCTCTTGTGTGAGAGGGAGGCTCCCATTATGGGTTGCTCTCTCTCATGTGAGTGGGAGGCTCCCATTTTGGGAGCCCCTTTATTCCCTCTCATGTGAGGGGGAGGCTCCCATTTTAGGTTGCTCCCTCTAATGTGAGTGGAAGGCTCCCATTTTGGGAGTCCCTTTCTCCCTCTCATGTGAGGGGGAGACTTCCATCTTAGGGCCCCCTTTTCTCCCTCTCACATGAAAGAGGGAACATCCCACTCTGTGGGAGCTTCCTTTAAAATAAAAAAAAAGTAATAAGGGTTTTGTTTTTGGAGTTCAACTCCACAATAAAAATTAATTTGAAGTTTAGCTCCATTATAAAAAAAAATCTGGAGTTTAACTCCATTTAAAATTCTTTCGGACTTTAACCCCATAACAAAAATTCTTTCGGAGTTTAACTCCATTTAAAATTCTTTTGGAGTTTAACTCCATAATAAAAATCTTTTTGGAGTTGAACACAATTTAAAATTATTTTGGAGTTTAACTCCACATTTAATTCTTTTAGGAGTTTTACTCCATTTAAAATTATTTTGGAGTTTAACTCCACAATAAAAATCTTTTTAGAGTTGAACTCCATTTAAAATTCTTTTGGAGTTTAACTCCACGTTTAAAATTCTTTTGGAGTTTAACTCCAGAATAAAATTCTTTCTTTTGGAGTTGAACTCCATGTAAAAAATAAATAAATAAAAATTAAAAATTAATAAAAATAATAATAATATAAATTTTGGGAGCCCCCACGTGAGGAGGAGGCTCCCACCAAATGGGAGTCCCTCCCCCCCTCATGTGAGGGGGAGGCTCCCACTAAATGGGAGCCTTTTTCCTCCCTCACGTGAGGGGATGCTTCCATTTAGTGGGAGCCTTTTTCTCCCTCTCACGTGAGGGGAGGCTCCCACTAAATGGGACCCTCTCCCCCCTCCTCCCTCACATGAGTGGGGGGAGCCCCCTTTTTTATTTTCTTATTTTTAATCTTTTTTATTTAAAAAAATAAATAAATTATGAATAATATATTTTTAAAAAAATCATTTCTCTAAATATTTATTTATTTATTTTTGTTATTATTTTTTTATAAAAATTATATATATCTTATTTTTTACAAATGGAACAAAAAAATGAACACGTCTCAATTGTCTTAAAAAAATAACACCAATACTCATGACCGGTTTTACCTGTCAATCGAAAGTTCTCTCGCTCCAAAAGCGAGGGGTAATTAACGGCAGTTTAGTCCGCGGCTGCCGGAGATTCGGATCTCCATAATGAATAAACCCCGGCCTGCCCTAGACAGGGGGAATCTGTATATGCCTGACAAGCGCGCGCATTCCCATCTCAATGGGGTGACGAAAAACACCCTACAAAGCCGGTAGATTACCGCACTTGGAATCTTCCATACTAAATCTTTTCAGTATGGTGTCGATATACCTAGACTGTGAAATTCCCAACATCCTCTTAGATCTATCACGATAGATCTGAATCCCCAGAATATAGGAGGCATCACCCAGGTCTTTCATGGAGAACCGTTTGACTGATTGTAGCATAGGAATGTATTTCCTATCAGGAGAATGCCATCCACATACAATACGAGGAATACTACAGTTCTCGCTACAATTTTACTATAAAGGCATGGTTCATCTGGATTTTTGATAAAGTCAAATTCTTTGACCATTTCATCAAAGAATATATTCCAACTCCGCGATGCCTGCTTTAATCCATAAATGGATTTAAGAAAGTTGCACACTCTTTCGCTGCTCCCACTCTCTATGAAACCCTCTGGCTGATTCATATAAACACACTCTTCTAAATTTCCATTCAGAAAAGCGGTCTTTACGTCTATTTGCCAAATTTCATAATCATGAAAGACAACAATGGCAAGAAGGATCCGAATGAATTTAAGCATAGCCACTGGAGAAAAGGTTTCATCATAGTCCAAACCAGGTCTTTGACGAAAACCTTTTACTACAAGTCTAGCTTTATAGGTTTCAACCTGTCTATCTGCACCAATCTTCTTCTTGAAAATCCATTTGCAGCCTACGGGTTTTACCCATTGAGGTGCAATATCCAAAGTCCAAACTTTGTTTGTGTACATGGATTCCATTTCGGTCCTCATTGCATCCAGCCATTTTACTGAGTCTCTGCTCGTAATGGCCTGCTGGAAACTAGTTGGCTCATCATCGATAATGATGCAATCCTCTCTACCCCCATCTATGAGAAAACCGTAGTATCTCTCGGGTGGATGAGACTACCTACTAGATCTACGGAGTGACGTAGGGACGTCCGGTTCTTTTGAAACTTCTGGTTCTACCATACTTTCAGTAATAGCTTGTGGTTCTGGAATTTCTTCCAGTTCTATCGCACTCCCACTTTTTCTTTTTCAAGAAATTGAGTCTCCAAAAAGTGAGCATGCCGAAAAACGAAAACCTTCTATTCCTTCACGTAATAGAAAATATACCCCCTGGAGTTCCTTGGGTATCCCACAAACTTACACAGTACTGATCGTGCCTCGAACTTGTCCGCATGCTGTTTTTTAACAGAAGCTGGACATCCTCATATGTTTAAATACTTAAGATAAGGTTTCTTCCCACTCCACATTTCATATGGTGTGGTAGGCACAGACTTAGAAGGAACCTTGTTCAAAAGATATGCAGTAGATTTTAGTGTATAACCCCAGAAGGATCGCGGTAACTCGGCGTTACTCATCATGGAACGTACTATATCCAATAAGGTATGGTTCCGCCTTTCTGATACACCGTTGTGTTGAGGTGTGTATGGAGGAATAAGCTGAGAGAGAATCCCATTCTCTTTTAAATAATCTAGGAACTCAGCACTTAAGTATTCACCACCTCGATCAGATCGAAGTGTATTGATACTTTTGCCTGTTTGTTTTTCCACTTCATTCTTGTATTCTTGGAATTTCTCAAAAGCCTCGGATTTATGTTTCATCTAAAATATATGTCTATACATTGAGAAATCATCCATAAAAGTAATGAAGTATGAATAAGGACTTCTTGCATGTGTATACATTAGACCACACACGTCGCTGTGTATGAGTCCTAAGAGCTCGGTGGCTCTTACTCCGTGTCCAGTGAATGGAGTCTTTATCATCTTTCCTTTAAAAAATGATTGACAAGTTGTATAAGACAGATATTCAAACGGATCTAAATATCTTTCTTTATTTAACTTCGTCAACCGTATTTCATTGATATGACCTAGTCTACAATGACATAAGAAAGCTTGATTTAATTCTGGAGACTTTCTTTTAATCGTGTTCTGGACATTGAAAACTTGGTGTTGATTTAATACGTATATATCGTTGTCTAGTGTACCGGACCCAATCAAACCATGATTAAGGTGGATGTTTACAACATCGCTTACAAATGTAAAATCATAACTTTCTTTAGATAGTAAAAATACAGAGATGATATTACATGTCAAACAAGGTACACAAAAACAGCTACGCAAAACCAAAATGTGTCCACTTGTCAATCCTAGATGATATTCCCCTACTACGCTTGTTCCGTTAGCAACCCTGAGGGTCATATCACCCTCCTTCAAAGCTCTACGGCTTTTCAGTGCCTGTAATGAATTACAAACATGAGATCCTGATCTGGTATCCAATACCCAAGAAGTAGAGTTGGTTGACAAACAGTTTTCAATCATAAACACACCTGAAGCCGAAACCACAACTTACTTTGAATCTTGGTTCTGGGCTTTCCAGGCCTTACAGTCCTTCTTCCAATAGCTTTTCTTGTGACAATAGAAACATTCCTCTTTCCCCACTGTCGGCCCCCCAACTTTTTCCTTGCCCTTCCCTTGTACCTTATTGACTTCTCCTTTCGGCTTGGTGGGGGCCTTCTTCTTCTTACCCTTGGCTTTCGCCTTGGATTTAGAGGAAGAAGATTCCCCAATAAGCAGAGCAGGTATCTCCCTTGTTTTCTTTAGGGTGCCCTCTACACTTCTCAACATGTTGAGGAGTTCTAAAAGTGTAACTTCTTTATCTTGAATAATGAAATTCAAGATAAACTGGGCATATGTAGAAGGGAGAGACTGTAGAATCAAGTCTGTATATAACTCGTTCTCTAACGTGGTCCCAAGGTCCGTGAGATCTTCAATATAGCTAATCATCTTAAGGACGTGGTCCCCTACAGATGACCTGATAACCGACATCGCCTGAAACAATTTCTTCGAGATCTCATATCTTGGGATACGAAATTGTTCTCCATATAAATCTTTGGTATAGAAAAAGATGGAAGCTAAGTCCATCTTCTCGTGCCACCTCTGGTGTTCATTATCCATTGAGGCCAGCACAAGACACTTGGCTTTCACACAGTCTATTTCCCATGTCTTACGGATCTCAAAATCCGCGACGGTGGAATATGGACCTAGGACGGCGAGGGCTTTGGTAGTAAGGAGGTAGCCCAGCTTGTCATAGGTTATGGCCTTCTGGACATTCCTGATCCAATCTTTATAGTTTGGCCTCGTCAATATATTTTTATCTAGCATTAACTTAAGCCCGGTCATTTTGGTCGCTACAATTAGGAGAGACAGAAAAGAAACACTCAGCATGATACTCTTGCAAGTTTAGATTGGTTATTAGTTTATCTAAACAGGATGGCTCCCACTGTTTCTCAAATCCTTCTTCAAACCATAAAAGAAGAATTAGTCGGGATTAATCGCACCCTAAAATTCTTGCTTAATTTTTCGGCCAGGCTAGTGTCGGTACTTCGAGGGAGGTTTTCCAACGCTTTCGTGAAGTTCCTTAATTACATAACCTCTTTTCCCTAGAGGCGTAGCCCCGCTAACACCATTCTAGGCACCTACTTGGTTTATAGTATTGATTGTAAAGTGAAAAACTCTCCCGAGGAGTAACAAAACTCACGGTGGGATCGGGATCCAACTATTATTGCGTGATAACTTTGAAGGAATCCTACCAAAATCATCACACTCCAGATGGTATGCAAAACTAGCAAGTTTCCTTTTCTTTTGAAACTCCCGGTGTGGAATTTTGCCCCAGGCTCTTAATACCTTGACGAAGGCCAACATATTATAAGACACAAATCAAGTTCTACCCGTCATTGTCCAGGTTAATTTGAACCCATTCGTGCAAACTTTTGACGAAGGCCAAAATAGCTGTATGCCTGTCCCAAATTAACACATATATCTATGCTATAGATGAATACCCAGCAGCTACTAATCACTATGCCTTGGAAAAGGTCAAAATACATAGCTTGAATACTACTGAATACCCATCTGAAATGACGGAGGGCTACGGCTGGTTTTTGGCGAAAACTGTGAACGTAATGAACTTGATATAGTCGAAGGAACTATGATAGCTTTTAAAAGGAGTGGTTTAGACTCCGCATTTAAAAGTTGTTTTTCAAGAAAATCGAGTGGTTTTGAAATTGTTCCAACGATTTAACTATGGTTTGTTTTCTTTGCATTAAACAATATTAATGCGGTCCCTTCATTTAACCCTATCATTGAAGAAAGAAACGAAAATAGAACGTACGCTTATACCATCCGCATTCACCACGGGACTCCGTCATGCACCGTTAGGTTACTTAATTAACGGCAGAGCGGGGGCTGGACTAGCGCGGGTGCAAAACATAAGAAACGTTTATATATAATATATATAGCCATTCGTCTCACGCAGTAATAGGCATTCCAGATCACAACAACACAGATGAATAAATTGGATATACTAGAATTTCCGTGTTTCATTTATGGATATTAGCGGGAGGTCCGTGCAGATCCAGTATAGTGTCTTTTTCGCTCCACAAGGATCAAGATCAAATGAATGTTCATTCTTTTTCTGTCGACGAAAAATATATCTCTGGCCTCTCAACCACTAATGATCGAGTAAGACATAAATTGTTGGATCCTTCTGATAAAAAAGATAGGGAAATTTTTGACTTTAGCATAGAACAAAAAACGGATTACACGGTCGTGATGAATAGTCAAACCCCATCCTAGACCCCTACCGGTGCGACAAACTACCCGCCAAATTCCTAAAGTGAAGCAACCTCCCTGAATGAAATGAATAGGCTACTCGGCACTTCAAGAACCCGGTAATTTGTGCACCCCCTCTTTGGGTCTATCCTAGGTGCAAGAAAAAGTAAAAGAAATAATATAATGAAGGCTACAATCTCAACCCGGATGTGCTCCACAAAATAATATTATATCAATTTACAAATATATATGAATGAAAGAAAAGATGACTCTTCTCACATCCCCCTGGCTATTCATTCACGACGATCCAATACTTCATATCCACAAACCATCAACAAGATACTAGATATGTGCAACCCTCACTAATCGACATATAGCAACTAGTAGACGTTTAGCAACACATATACGAACATAAAACACAGTTAATCAAGAACTTAGAATTTCGATCGATAATAACTTTCCGTGTTTATCCCATGGACAAACCAGTACACTAACAAATCTGGGTATAAACCAAATATACCAAAAATCAAATTTCCAAGTACACGAACCACAGAAAAAAATTTGGAGCATATTGGCCATAACTCGGCCGCAGATCCAAGGCCAAATGACCAATTTAGTCGTGATTCCACGGTCTAGTTGATGGATTATATGCTCGAAATTTTTCCTTGGTCCTAGAAAAGCCTGCTCATATTTTCAAGATCACTGAAATGATTTTTTGAACAACTTTTAAAAACGGACAGCAAGCATATAATAGAAATGCAATTTCGGTTATTTACCGTCGATCGAAGTTCTAAACAGTTGTTAACAAGCTAGTTAAGATTTAACCTGGCTCTGATACCACTGTAAGTCGATGTCGCACACCCCACACACTTGTGGGGAGGTGAAATTTACAAAAAATGATTTTTATATTTGCAACATCGATCTATCTACAGGATCTTTTCGGAAACCTTAATAGTTAAGCGATATAGAGTTCTAAATTACTATGTAAGTGTTTTATACCTTGTTGAATCAAGTCCTTCGGCTCTTGTTCTCCTTTCCTTGAGCTCCTAAGAAGTGTGGATCTAGCTCGGTCTTCGGCCTTCTCGTGTCGAAGACGATCTATCCGAGAGTCTATAGTTCAAGCTCCAACCTCTAAACCGAGGTAACTAAAGTACCTAGTTTGCTAAACTAAGTAGCTTAGGAGATATAGAGTGTTAATTGGACTATTTTATCTCAAGTGACTCTAGGATTCACAACACATCTGAGGGTTAGGGTCTTGAAGAAGAAGGAGGAGAGGAAAATGGAAAGAGAAAGAAAAACCACAAATGAGCTAAGTGTTGTGTCTTGTGAAGCATGTCTCATTGTTTTTCTCACATGAAGCATGGATTATTTCTAATAGAAAATATCAACCATGCTTCAATAGTAAGTCCAAACCAATAAACAAGTCAATAAGCCATTCTTCACCATGCCACAAATATCTCCATTTTCCACCTCATTAATCTATTTTCCAAAATAGATAAATCCAATAATGAGGTGTTCCCTTCTAGAAGTATCTCTTGTAAAATTACAAGAATGCCCTCACCGTATATACATACATGTATTCGTACTGCAAAAATACGAATACGATGAGATAATAATAATCCAATATTATAATACTATAATCTGGTTTAAACCAAATCCCACTAGTATTATCCGTCCGAACAACATCCGTGTAGCCAGTGTTAGTGATATGTATACCCTAGATGC
This sequence comes from Agapanthus africanus, assembly GCA_030015575.1. Taxonomy (NCBI): domain Eukaryota; kingdom Viridiplantae; phylum Streptophyta; class Magnoliopsida; order Asparagales; family Amaryllidaceae; genus Agapanthus; species Agapanthus africanus. The sequence goes on along the minus strand of JASDDO010000019.1, from coordinate 459,351,989 downwards.
CATTATTGTATGATATAGTGAATGCTTGGACATATATATGGAGGAATTTCTTGCTCGACATGATAGTATGCTATCTGGTTTCCTTTATCTTAACATGTTCACTGGTATTATTATACCGTCTCTCATATACATGTTGATAAAGACCTAAGAATGTTGGCTTGACTACCAGGACTGTGATGCAGATCATACTACTAGGACCTGGGTAGTCCACAAGCACATCCTTCAATTGTTCCTAGTTGAGGGTATATCGAGATAGGGCATCGATACACCAGAGTAGACTAGTGTGTACGTTTCTTGACCCTGTATGGGGGTAATGGTTGATCCCATATCCATTGGTGTTTGACATCAAAGATTGTACACAGGTGCTCATTAGAGAATGGGTACACCGAACAGGACTCGCTGAGAACTCCTAGTTGGTATTATACCTATCGTCAGATAGCAGTACTCTGGTAACACTGGTACAGGTTAGTCTGTAGACCCGAGATAGTCATAGAGTCTTGTGTAGCTCCTACTGTGCTTTGATTTCCTCCCTACCATGGCTCAAAGGAGTCGTGCAAACAGGTGGATTTTGGGTACAGTCCCAAGTCACATGCAGGAAATGAGCGACAGGAGGGGTTTCGTCTCTCCCGGTATTAGGAATTAATGTTGCGCTATACTCGATTGGCTATAACAGTAAGTCCCTAGCCAGGGCCGTTGATGAGGTTTACTAGTAAGTGTTATTAGTAGTTTCTCATACCGTTATGATCCATACATCGGTATAACTTATCAAGTTATTAGGGTCTAATGATACCACCTCTAGACTCGATATGCGACAAATCAGACGAAGAAACCAGACCGTACGGTAAGTGTTACTTATAGGCTTCATGGGAATTTGGACAAGCTTGCTTGTTGATCTTCTAATCGCTCAATACCTGAGTAGCCGTTACGTCCAGTTAGTACCACTGACGGCTTGTGGGTGACTGATGTGATCATCACCTACTGCTGGCATATTGACGAGACTTCAGAGTCCCATACAAAAGTTTTCTAGTTCAACCGAGACGAAGCAGGGCAATTATGTTGATAAGTGCGGAGGCCTGATTAACTACGAGTATGTGATACCGTATTCTAATCTGGCAGTTATTTGTTATCGATTAGGTTATATGTGATATAACCGGATTATCGAATCAAGTGTTGATTTGATAATGTGATATATAGATAAATGATATTGGTCGGTTGTATGTGATATAACCAGATTATTAAATCAAGTGTTAATTAATAATTTGATATATATTATATTTGATATAATTATATATTAACCAATATTATTAGCTCACTAATTATTTTTCATAATATATATTATTAATAAATATATGTGATATATATATATATATAATGTAGCATGGCATGATTTTCTATTTATTGAAAATAGAAAATGAGGTGTAATATATGGAGATAGTTGTAGAATGGGCAAGCATGGGCTTTATCATTTGTTTATTACTCTTGACTCACTATTCAAGCATGGTTGCAATTTATTCCATACTTGAATAAGTGAGATTAAGGGGGTTGCCATTCAACACTTGATTATTCACTTGAGTTATTTTTTTCTTGAGCTCTTTCTTGAGCTCATGAGATGAGTTCTAGTATTTACCATTTTCTTCACCTCATACTTCAAGCTCTAAACCCTCACATGTGATGTGAACCATAGAGCTTGAAACCCTAATGAGCATATAAAACCCCTACTTCACCATCATACACTTCATTAGCACTCTAGTGTAGTGTGTTTCCTTCACTAAAGAGTTTAGTGAAGAGGTAGCTTGGACTGGCGGACTTCGGGTGGATCATCTTCGGCACGAAGATCATTGGAGGAACCTTGTTCATTCTTCAAGTGGAGCCTATGTTGGCTATAGTGCCCTCAAGTCAATTATTGGATCGCAGGCACGCGATTGCGATGATTGAAAGAGGACCTATACCGGTAAAACAGTTTTACTAGAGATGATAGTATGCTATCTGGTTTGTCTTTATCATCATGTACAGCAATAGGTGGCCTTACAGATCACTATTACATGTTGATAGAGTCCATAGGATTTTTGCTTGACTACAAGCATTATGATGGCGATCATATACGTGGGAGCTGGGTCGTCTATAAGCACATCCTTAAATGTCCCTGGTCGTGGGAGTTTCGAGACTGGGCATCGATACTCCAGAGTAGACTAGTGTATACAGATCGAGACCCTGACGAGGGGCGGTGGTCAGGTCTCACAAGCCATTGGTGTTAGTTTGTTCACCGATGATAGTATACATGTGTTCATTGGGTTATGAGTACACTGGACGGACTCGCCGGGAACATGCTAGTTGGTACTATACCTATTGTCAGACAGCAGTTTCCAAGTGACATGTGTGCAGATTAGTGTGTCGACCTGATATCGTCATTTGTCTCGTATGAGTTCCCACTGTGCTTTGATTACTATCCTACCACGGCTCAAAGGAGTCGTGCAAACAGGTTTTAGTTTGGTACAGTCCTGAGCCACATAGAGGCAGTGAGCGGATCTTCGAGGATTCGTCTCTCCCAGTATTTGGGGTTGATGTCGCGCAGTGCACGAGTGGCCATCACCGAAAATCCTTGGCCAAGGTAGTCGATAATTACTGATCTAGGATCAGTAATTTCTCAGGTGGTGATGGGTTTCATACCAACACGAATTATCGCGTTATTAGGGGTCTGACTTTATCCACCCCTAGACTCGATATGCGATACTCTTAGACGAAAAGACTGGACTGTACGGAGATTGTCACTGTCAGGCTCAGTAGGGGTACGGATGAGTTTGCTCGTCGGCCTTCCCTTCGCTCAATACCTGGGTAGCCGTTATGTACAGCTAATGCAGCTGACGTGCTTGTGGTTAAACCCACTGCCAGCGTATTGACGAGTCTTTAGAGTCCCACACAGAGGGTTTTCACGGTTCAGACGATATGGTGTAGATGACGTATATTGGTACATACAGGTGTCCGATTAAATATGTGTACAGGCTGCACAGACTTTAATCGGACAGTTGATATACTAGCGGCTGAGGACTAAGCCAGATTATTAAATCTGGTTTTAATTGTTCCCTTATAAAAAAATGAATAATAAATATAAGCAACAGGAAAAATTCCCTAAATGGAGCATCACGTGCCCACACGTGATAGGCGCTGCGCTTGACAAAACTAAGCTGAAACTGGGCCTCAAGTGCAGACACGTGACCTCCATATACAAAGTATATAGGCGCCTGAATAAACCAAACAATTGGCCAGAGCAAAAACTCACATGATAGCACGTGACGCTCTTTGGTAGGCTTAATTTGGTGGGGTTACGTGTTACAGGTGATGGGCTCCTATGCCTTCTGAACCGATAGAATTAAATTCTAATTAAGAAGAATCAAAACCCCTAGTTGGAAAATGTTTCCTTAAATCTTTCCAAACAAGAAAGATTGTGCTCTGTAAATCATAGCACCGTTTGATCAAAGATCCAATGGTGATTAAACATCACCAAGACACAGAATAAGTTCTGTATGGGAAAATATTTTCCCAATCTTGCTAAAAACAAGAAAGATGTCTTCTGTAAAACAGAAGCTCTTGGATCAAAGATCCAATGGTGGGATAAATTCCCAAATCAATTAGAGATCTCTCAATGAGAGATTTCCATAACTGATTCAACAAATCAGCCTCCCCTATATAAAGGACCGAAGACTTCTAGTCTTGTACAGAAGAACCTCCCCCATAAACTTCAAGTTCAAAAAGAGACAGAAAAAGAAAAAAAAAAGAAGGAGAGAAACCCTTCGTAAGCTCAAAAGAAAAGAGAATTTAGTTCTCCAAAGAGAAAAAGTGAAAAAGAAATTCTAGGTAAGAGAAGGAACGAAACACAGAGAATATCTCATCTCCTTTTCACCTCCATAAGAGTTTAACTCTTCTAAAAAGAACTTAGTTCTTCCTTTGGCAGAGATCTGTAGAAGCAGATCTCCCCACAAGTTGAGAAATTAATTCTCATCGGGGAGATCCTGCCATCCAGATCCAAAACTTAGGGGAAGATCTAAGTTCATAGAATTTAATTCCCCAAAAAAATATATAGGAATTTAATTCCTCTGATAAAACAAGGGTTTAACTCTTCATATAAGAACTTAGTTCATCCTTATGGTGAAAGATCTGCAGAAGCAGATCTTCTCACAAGTTGAGAGTTTAATTCTCATCGAGAAGATTCTGCCATACAGATCCCAAACCCAAGAGAAAAACTAAGTCCTAAGAATTTAATTCTTACAAAACAGTGAGTTTGAAAGTCTTGAAACTAAGATCCCTATGCACGTAAAAGGAGATTAGCATCCAAACATGATAATTGCAGATAACGTGCTCCCACGTGACCCCTGAACAAACCTTTGTAAAAGGGGAATAAACTTAAGACAGATTTCATTCTTAGGGCGCCACACGTGGCCCCACGTGACCCCTTAATAGTGCTTAGCACTTTTCAAAAGAGAATAAAACAAAGGCAGCTTTCAGTCTTTAGGACGCCTCACGTGATCCCACATGACCCCTGAACAAACCTTTGTAAAAGGGGAATAAACTTAAGACAGATTCCATTCTTAGGGCGCCTCACGTGACCCCACGTGACCCCTTAATAGTGCTTAGCACTTTTCAAAATAGAATAAAATAAAGGCAGCTTTCAGTCTTTGGGGACGCCTCACGTGATCCCACATGACCCAATAGTGCTTAGCACTCAGAAAAGAAAAAGGGAACATATCCAAAGAAGCTGTGCCAAATCTCAGGCGCCTCACGTGACCCCACGTGAGCGCCTCAGACTTTCAGTGTTTAACACTACTTCAAGCGCCTCACGTGACCCCACGTGAGCGCTTTAAATCTTCAGTGCTTAAACAATACATTAAGACCTCACGTGGGAGCACGTGAGCGCCGAACATATGCTAGTGTTTAACACTATGATAGGCTAACCTTTGCCCAAGTTAGCTAAGTCTCCCAAAGCCAAAACCTTGTTTTTATCTGAGCCTTAATTATGCTTAGGTCTTCCAAAATTAAACATCTCAGATGGCATTTACAATAATTTGTATCCCATTGCTTCTCAATCTGGCATTTGGTTCAAGGGTACATCTCTTTACACCTCTGATACATGTCGTTGTAATTCTTCAACGTCTTCAGAGAGGTGGTGGGTCCCGACGACCAATAACTATCTGGTGCATTTCCAAACCCATTATTACATCCAAACAATGGACCGTAATGTCCTTAAACTAACTCTGGACCGTAACGTCCTTAAACTAACAACGGACTGGGACGTCCTTAAACTAAACCTCATGGACTATGATGTCCTTAAACTTATGGACCGCAACGTCCCTAAACTAAATCCTACGGACTATGACATCCTTAAACTCATGGACTATGACGTCCTTAAACTTATGGACCGTAATGTCCCTAAACTAAAACGATAGAGTCCAAATACTCTTTCATTGGATCTAAATGATCCCAAAGTCTTGTTAAGTAAATCTTAGTCTAAAATTAGACTAACGTATCCTTAACAAGCATTTAAGTTGATCTTAATCTAAAACAAGATTAACGATCCTTAAACCAACCCAAACCCAAATCTAAGAAAATACGGATTTGGACTAATCCACGCCCTACGGGCGACAACATAAATTAGTCTCCGTATACAATCCACGGGCAACCAAAAATAAAACGAACACACACGACACGAAGTGACCTTCTGGAGAAGGAGAAAGTGGTTACCGCTATGCGGTAGCGTAATTAACTGCAGGGGCTTGCGCCTGCAGGGAAGAGCGTCCCCACAATCAAAAACCCCTCGTACACGGGGGAACCTGACGAAGTCTGCTACAACGGACGCATCTGTCCAAACCTCCGATACACGGTGTCATAAATCAACTTGGCATCTTCGGAGAGGTGGACAGATAAAACCAAATAGCATCTGCCCCTAAATTCAAGCAAGACGTTTGTCTTCCTGGTTTTCGGCGGCGAACAGCTTCTGGCACGCCCAGTGGGACCTTTTCCTCTTTCCACTCCACACTTCGTGTGTCGTGTTTCGTGAACAAACCACGGTCTGCTATGGTTGCATGTGGATTCAAGGTACTAAGATTTGGTGTCTTTCTCCGTGCAGAAGAGAAAATGGCTTCCAACTGCACTAGCTGCAACAACAACTCCCACTCCATCCTCGCCAGAGGAGTGACCTATGGGCCCCAAGTGGCCTCCATCTTCGTCATGCCAGTGGAACAGGTGACTCAGGCCACCACTGGACTATTCTTTGGGACCATGATCCCACCGACAATCTTCAGCCTCCCAATGCCGTCACAAGAAGCTCCGAAGAAGTCGGTCTTACAACTACCACGGCCCCTCTCAATGGGCCGTCCAATTCCAAGTCTACTGCATTAGTCTTTGACAGACTGAGCCTGAGCTCCAGTAGGCCCGTGAAGAAGCCTGCAATACCCGAAGGAGTTATCCCGAAGCGGATAGCTATTCCAGCTCCAGTAAACGAAGTCATCAGAGGGGCTTCTCCTGCTAAGGGGTCGATCTTCACAAGACTAGCCGTTCTAACTCCCGCTTCAGGCGAAGTCACCAAAGCTTCTTCCCCTGCCCAAAGGTCAGTCTTTGACAGGTTGAACGTTTCTTCTCAGCGGACGTCGGTCTTTGATAGGCCGGCACCAACAACAGCCTCTCCTCAAAGCAGGGGCATGACGAAGCCACCCCCGTAACTGAGCCAATCCCGTCTGCAAGACATGCTCGACGTCGCCACCGGCGCCGAGTGAGGAAAGCTGGGGGCAGTTCCCCTTCTGGATTGACTCCACCAGCTCCGATGGTGGAAATTGACGCTGCTGTTCCAACTAGGAATAACTTTGAGCCGCTCAGGAGGTGCGCAAGAACTCTCCAACTGCCATATTGAAAAGGTCTCCTCCACCAGCTGAAAATGTCATGAAGGCGAAGCCAGAGCAGCCCCCTCAGCGGCTGTCCTCTAAAATCCATAGGGTCTGGCGAAGAGTCCAAGCCTCTGTAATCAACAACGACTACTCCCGCCAACCAAAGAAGATGAGGGTTCGGCAAGAGGAGGACCATCCCTCTGCCACGCCATAAAAGGTGTCGTCTGCATGGGTGCCTACATCAACAGCCCCCTCAACTTCAATCGTCCATAAAAAGAGGAGGGCGGAGAAGATCCCTATGCCTGCGACAAATCTCAAGGGCACTGAATCCAGACGCTCCAAGTCTGGGGGCATGGTGGTGCATACTATTTATATGGCTTCCGGGAAAGAGGAGAGCCGCGCTTCCGGGGGTCACCGACCACTCACTCGATCCGTAACAAAGGCCCAAGAGCAACAACGGAAGCTCCAGGAATTTTAACAAAGATGGCCGCACTCACTGGGTCAAAAGAAAGCCCGGAGATATCGCCGGATCAACGCCAGAAACAGGAAACCGACGCCGAATTCCTCCGAAGGATGCTCGAGAAGAAAGATAAAGAAGCCGCGGAACAAGCAGCCAACATAAAACAAATGACGCTATTGTTCCAGGACATGGTAGGCATGATGATCCAGCCGGGCCTTCCAGCGGAGGATCCTCCGGTGATCATTGAAGACGACAGAGGGGAGACATCAAACCCTCTTTCGGCCTTTTCAGCAGCAAAGGAGGAAACAATCTTGAAAGTTGCGCTCGATGATTATATAGCTCAACAGATACGAGCTCATCAAGCGAACGAAGCTGCTGGCCAAGTCGTCAGAACGGGGCGACCATATCCCAGCTGGTATGATCAAATCAAGTACCCGCCGGGATATACGATCCCCAAATTCCATGTGTACAAGGGGACAGGCAATCCCCATCAGCACGTTGCTCAATTCAGGGCTCTGTGCGGTAATACTAGAGGTGACGATAAGCTACTGCTTTGCCAATTCGTCGGTAGCCTAGATGAGACGGTCTTCGAATGGTATTCGGAGCTTCCGAACGACTCCGTCAAAACGTTTACAGAGATGGAGTTGCTATTCACTCAGCGTTTCGAAAGCGCTAGCGAACACACCCCAATCACGACGTTGATCAATGCCCGAGTGAAGCCAGGGGAGACATGGGTTCAGTATGCAATTCAGTGGTGCAACCTATGGTTGAAGTGCGAACAGTGCATAGAAGAGGCTCTTGCATTGGGCATGTTTGTGGGAACCCTCGATCCGCAGGCGACCATATCCCAATTCATGATATTCTTCAAGCCGACCACCTTCCAGGTCTTGATTGACAAGCTAGCCCAAATGGACCAGATGGGCCATAGGCCTTTCTCTTCAAAGACGGAGCCTCGGAATGAAAAGGAAAAAGGGAAAGCGACCTTCGTCGCCAAAGCTCAGCAACAGCCGAGTGGTCCAAAACCAGCTGATCGCCAAAATGATAGACAACGATTTATCAACGAAAAGTTAAAACGTCCTTTCTCGTTCCCTCGAGATAAAATAAGGAGACTGTTCGAACTGGCGGTGCGCAACAGGCTCATCACTCTGCCAGATCCGAGATGCCCACTGCAGCCAGGTGATGTCTGTTCCCCTCCGAAGGACGGCGCACAGGACCGCGATGTCCTGACGCTGAGATTCGGGGCAGATGCTATTTGGTTTTATCCGTCCACCTCTCCGAAGATGCCAAGTTGATTTATGGCACCGTGTATCGGAGATTTAGACGGATGCAGCCGATGTAGCAGACTTTGTCAGATTCCCCCTCGCTTGAGGGGTTTTTGATTGTGGGGACGCTCTTCCCTGCAGGCGCAAGCCCCTGCAGTTAATTACGCTACCACATCGCGGTAACAACTTTCTCCTTCTCCAGAATTTCACTTCGTGTCGTGTGTGTTTGTTTTGTTTGTGGTTGCCCGTGGATTGTATACGGAGACTGAGTAATGCCGTCGCCCGTAGGACGTGGACTAGTCCAAATCCGTATTTACTTAGATTTGGGTTTGGTGTTTTTAGCTTAAGGATGCATTAGTCGCGTTGCGGCTAAGATCAACTTAAACGTTCGTTAAGGATACAATAGTCCTGTTTGAGACTAAGATCAACTTAACGTGATAATCCATTTAATATCTGGCCATCGGGACTCGTCACCTCTCTAACGTCGTTGAAGGATTACAACGGCAGGTGTCAGAGGAGTTCAGAGATGTACCCTTGAACCAAAGTCGATTCGGAGTTTTATAGTCCATTTAAATGTTTAAGGATACGTTAGCCATATTTGGGGCTAAGATCAACTTAAAAGGGACCGTTTAGATCCGGCAAAAGAGCATTTGGGAGCTCTATTGTTCCAGTTTAGAGAAGTAGTGGTCCATGTTCCAGTTTAGGGACGTGGTGGTCCACCATTAGTTTAGGGACGTTTCGGTCCAACATTAGTTTAGGGACGTTTCGGTCCACGAGTTTAAGGACCCCGCAGTCCGTATTGATGTGTGGTCGTTGGGACCCGTCACCTCTTTGACGTCGTTGAGGAATTACAACGATGGATGTCAAAGGAGTTCGGAGATGTACCCTCGAACCGGATATAAATTGATTTGAGAGAGAGCATTTGTGCTCAGTTCAATTTAATTTAAGGACTTACGGCCAGAATTGGGCTAAGTCCAGTTGAAAATGTTCAACATTTTATTTATTTTTAGTCCATTAGGCCTGTGCTAGGGCTTTGCCCACACTTAAATAATGCATTGCATTACTTCTACTTTCTTGTTTGGGCTCTGCCCATAAAAGATGCAGAGCATCAATTTATTTTGGGCTCTGCAAGGCATCTGCATAGCATTTTATTATTTTTGTTTGGGCTTTGCCCATTTATAAATGATGCAGAGCATCAATTTAATTAGGCATGTTTAGTCTTTTAATTGGGCTTGGCCCTGCATTGCATTTGTTAGGCGCTTTGCGCCACTCACTGAGCGCAAGCGCTTGTGGTGAAGACGCGTGTCATGCTCTGGTGAGCGCAAGCGCAACAGTGCAGTGCGCTGCGCTGTTGCGCTGCGCTGTTGCGCTGCGCTGTTGCGCTGCTGACACATGGCACGCTCTGGTGAGCACAAGCGCAACAGTGCAGTGCGCTGCGCTGCGGCGCTGTTGCGTTGCTGACACGTGGCGCGCTCTGGTGAGCGCAAGCGCAACAGTGCAGTGCGCTGCGCTGTTGCGCTGCTGACACGTGGCGCGCTCTGGTGAGTTGCGCCAACTCCAAAGAGCAAAGCTCTTATTTCGTAGCGCAAGTGGTTTAGATGCTGACACGTGGCGCTCTCCCAAGAGCGCAACAGCGCAGTTTGCAAGTGCAAAGCACCAAGAATCTTTTAGATTCAAGAACAGAAGTGCAAAGCACTATTTGATTTCTTGATCTAACTTAGATCAAAGAAAAATAAGTTTTTCTTTTCTTGTTTTTCTTATCTCAGAGAACCAAAGGTTCATGAAAAGTGCAAAGCACTATTTTTATTTTATTTTTATTAAAGATCATTGATCTTATTTTTAGATCTATGATCTGTTCCTAAGAGAACTTTCTCTTTTTTTCTAAAGGTTTTTTACCTTTTTTTTATTCTTGAGGAGTTTCTCAGAGTTCTCTTCTCTCTTTCTTTTTTTTTAGAAAGATGTTCATCCCTTTTAATTGAGGTCCGGGGTCCTTTTTATAGTGCCCATAAATTAGTTAAGTTTGTTAAAGAGATCTTTCTCTGAGTGATTTGGGGAATTTTCCCCACCGTTGGATCTTTGATCCAAGAGCTTCTGCTTTCCAGAAGAAAATCTTCTTGTTTTAACAAGAACAGAAAAGATTTCTTGAAATTTTAATTCTGTTTGGCGCAGATGCCCCAGCGCGTGACACGTGTCGCGCAGCGCACAGCGCAGCGCAATTGCGCTGACACGTGTTGCCCAGCGCAAAGCGCAGCGCAACTGCGCTAGCGCATCTGCGCTGACACGTGTCGCGCAGCGCACAGCGCAGCGCAACTGCGCTAGCGCATCTGCGCTGACACGTGTCGCGCAGCGCAGCGCCTGCGCAACTGAAGCGTTGCTTCCTTTAATAGAGCTTTGCTCTGATTGGGCGCGCCGCCTTGGGCGCTGCGCTCCCTACGCTAACGTGTCTGATTTTGATACGTGGCGCTCTGCGCGCAGCGCAAAGAATCTGAAGCGTTGCTTCAGTTATTAAAATTTAAATTTTCCAAGCAGAGCTTTGCTCTGATTGGGGGGGAGATGAAGCGTTGTTACATCTCCCGCCTCGGAATTTGAACAGAGCTTTGCTCTGATTGGGGTAAACAAATGCCCCCCCCACTGTTGCGCTTACGTGGCCCCAAACGTGAGCGCAACGGTGGCGGAATTCCAACCGCCGCGACAACTTTTGGAAGTCGAAGAGGCACTTGAGGCCTATAAATAGGACCTTTGGTCCCCCACAGATGCTTATCATCTTTCAGATTTTTATTTTCAAAAACTTCAGAGCTTTGCTCTTGCCTTCAAGAACTCTAGAGCTTCGCTCTTCTTTCCAAAGTTTTTTAGAAAAAAACTTTAGGTAAAATTGATTCTTAGATTAAATTAATTTTAATTAATCTTAACCAGCAGAGCTTTGCTCTCATAGATCTTTTGATCTAAAGAGATCCCCATTGGGATTTCATTGAGCTTTTGTTCATGGGTTTTAATCCCTGAACAGAGCTTTGCTCTCTAGGAATTTTAGCCCTCTATGTATATTATTTTTCTTCTATCGCTAATCTTCCTGTGGTATTTCCTCTAGGCATAATAGCGGTGCATCTATACAGTTTGCACGAGTTCATCACCTATGACGATATCCGCGCACAGGGTAGTCAACAAAACCAGGAGTTTACAGACGCTCAATGTGCAGAGGTTATGGGTCGTCTGAACGCAAGCGGTGGTTGGCTGCTACCCCGTCGTTCGGCTTTTTTGAAAGTCGTGCTGGGAGCAATATGGAGAGCACTTCCGGGTCTTCACGAGGCCCTGCCGCTCAATGCGCTGGATGATGCCGAGGACAAGGTGCATTTAGTGTACCTGACGGGGCTGATTTCGAAGAGACGGCGGGACAGCCTCATTGACATCCTACATCAAATCTTCCAGCAGACGACGATAGTTGCTGCTTATCGGAGGCCAGGAGGGCTTGCCGATGATATTGACACAGAGGAGCGTGAAAGGCTGCGCATAAGAATAATCAGAAAGGCCAGAAGGACTCTGGATGGCCTTACTTTTGACTTTCTCAATCCGTACCCTGGATCTGAAGTTATTCCATTGTAATAATATTTTTCGTTCACTGGTTTTTATGATTGTAAGAATTTTTAGCAATATGAATGGAAACTTTTTATTTCAGCTTGTCTTATTTCTCGTCCTGAGTCTTCTGCCCATGCATGAATGAGTATGTCTCGAATGCTCGATTAAATGTAAATCGGATGTTCTTTCTGTTATTTTCTCCATCTTTCCTTTCTTTTATTATCAACATATCTCATTAGCAAACATAGTTGACGGATGATTAGAATGAGTATCCTGACTTTCTTAAGAAATAGCGATGACTTAGGCCGCAGGTTCAGATCTGCTGCCTAAGACTTTTCAACTCTATAAGCCGTGAGGGTCTCATAGAGACTTTTCTCCCTACGGATCGAGAGGATCTCGTAGGTGGGTTTTCTCCTTAGGAATCGTGAGGATTCCTAAGTGTGGTTTTCTCTTATAAGTCGTAAGGATCCTAGAAGAGAATTTTTCCCTCTTACGAGTCGAGAGGACCCACAAGCGGTTGTTTCCCTCCTCATCGAAATTCGACTTTGGAGAGTAAGACCCGTGAATAGTATGCAAGAGACCATTTTGGATTGACTTGCAGGGTCCCATTGTTCAGGAAGCAAGTTTTCTAGTCCCTGCTGCCTGAGGCTTCATTTGCATGTTGAGACGAATCGGGAATTTCCCGCAGAGACACTAGTTTCTCTGCGAGCCGACGCGAATCAAGAGGCTCTCGTCAAGGAGTGTTTGTATCCGTGAGTCGAGGAGTTTGCTAGGGATTATTTGTTTCCCAAGTGCCAAGGATTATTTGTTTCCTTTGGGGTTTGAAACGAGTCGAGAATTTCACACGGAGGCACTGGTGGCTCTGCGAGTCGACGCGAATCAGGAGGCTCTCGTCAAGGAGTGTTTTTATCCGTGAGTCGAGGAGTTTGCTAGGGATTATTTGTTTCCCAAGCGCCAAGGATTATTTGTTTCCTTGGGGTTTGAAACGAGTCGAAGATTTCCCACGGAGGCACTGGTGGCTCTGCGAGTCGACGCGGATCAGGAGGCTCTCGTCAAGGAGTGTTTGTATCCGTGAGTCGAGGAGTTTGCTAGGGATTATTTGTTTCCCAAGGGCCAAGGATTATTTGTTTCCTTGGGGTTTGAAACGAGTCGAGGATTTCCCACGGAGGCGCTGGTGGCTCTGCAAGTCGACGCGGATCAGGAGGCTCTCGTCAAGGAGTGTTTGTATCCGTGAGTCGAGGAGTTTGCTAGAGATTATTTGTTTCCCAAGCGCCAAGGATTATTTTTTTCTTTGGGGTTTGAAACGAGTCGAAGATTTCCCACGGAGGCACTGGTGGCTCTGCGAGTCGACGCGGATCAGGAGGCTCTCGTCAAGGAGTGTTTATATCCGTGAGTCGAGGAGTTTGCTAGGGATTATTTGTTTCCCAAGCGCCAAGGATTATTTGTTTCCTTGGGGTTTGAAACGAGTCGAAGATTTCCCACGGAGGCACTGGTGGCTCTGCGAGTCGACGTGGATCAGGAGGCTCTCGTCAAGGAGTGTTTGTATCCGTGAGTCGAGGAGTTTGCTAGGGATTATTTGTTTCCCAAGCGCCAAGGATTATTTGTTTCCTTGGGGTTTGAAACGAGTCGAAGATTTCCCACGGAGGCACTGGTGGCTCTGCAAGTCGACGCGGATCAGGAGGCTCTCGTCAAGGAGTGTTTGTATCCGTGAGTCGAGGAGTTTGCTAGGGATTATTTGTTTCCCAAGCGCCAAGGATTATTTGTTTCCTTAGGGTTTGAAACGAGTCGAAGATTTCCCACGGAGGCACTGGTGGCTCTGCGAGTCGACGCGGATCAGGAGGCTCTCGTCAAGGAGTGTTTGTATCCGTGAGTCGAGGAGTTTGCTAGGGATTATTTGTTTCCCAAGCGCCAAGGATTATTTGTTTCCTTGGGGTTTGAAACGAGTCGAAGATTTCCCACGGAGGCACTGGTGGCTCTGCGAGTCGACGCGGATCAGGAGGCTCTCGTCAAGGAGTGTTTGTATCCGTGAGTCGAGGAGTTTGCTAGGGATTATTTGTTTCCCAAGCACCAAGGATTATTTGTTCCTTGGGGTTTGAAACGAGTCGAAGATTTCCCACGGAGGCACTGGTGGCTCTGCGAGTCGACACGGATCAGGAGGCTCTCGTCAAGGAGTGTTTGTATCCGTGAGTCGAGGAGTTTGCTGAAGACACTGGTTTCTTCAGAGTTGGACCGAACCGTCGAGATTTGGCTTCGTCTTCTGGCGGAGCCTGTTGGGAAAGTATAGTTCCCTCTTTGTTTACGCTATTGGATTGTATACAGGGATCGATGTGATCTTAACTGTAGGGGCAAAGTTTTATCATCATTTTTTTTTGTTTTATCTCCGCGACGCTCTATCATTTCAGCTTTTATATCGTGAAGGTCGCGATTGCCCAATCATTTCGGCTATTTTTCGCGGTGCCCAATCATTTCGGCTATTTATTTTGTTTTCACTCGCTGCTTTTTATTGCGAGTTGCCCAATCATTTCGGCTATTTATTTTATTTTTACTCGCTGCTTTTTATTGCGAGTTGCCCAATCATTTCGGCTATTTTGCATGCATACATTTTTACTCGCTGCTTTTTATTGCAAGTTGCCCAATCATTTCGGCTATTTTGTATGCATGTGCGGCCTACTGGCTTTCCGCCGTAAACCGATTTCGGCATCAACACCGCTACAACTGGGATATTACCAGGAGCGAATCATCATCTGCCTCTGTCGATGTCGGACAAAGGTGGCTTAGCGACCAGGGTTAGGGTCCTGTCGGCTAAGGCTTTTGACTTCATGAGCCGTAAGGGTTTCACGAAGTTATTTCTCCCTACAAGTCGTGAGGATCTTATAGGTGTATTTTCTCCTTAGGACTCGTGAGGATTCCTAAGTGTTCGTTTCCTCTGTAAGTCGTAAGGATCCTACAGGAGGGTTTTCTCCTCATAAATCGAGAGGATTTACAAGGGTTGTTTACCATGCGAACATATCCCCAGTCACGGATGAGACTTGGTTAGGGAAATGTTTATTCGCGCCCGTGGATTGTATACAAGGGTCAATATTGAGCCACTTGTAGAGCAATATTGGAAGTTTGTGGGGGTTTGCTTAAGCACAGGTTTAGGTCTCTGTGACTTAAGACTTTCAAATCTTATGAGCCGTGAGGGTCCCATAAGAGAGTTCTCCTCACGAGTCGTGAGGATCTCGCGAGTGTATTTTCTCCCTAGGAATCGTGGGGATCCCTAAGTGTGTTGCTCCCTTGTGAGTCGTAAGGATCTCACGCGGGTGGTTGTTCCTTTACAAGGTCAAGAGGACCCTATAAGCGGTCTCTAACGAGGTTGCGCCCTTTCAGGTTTTCACAAACACTCGCCGGTAGTCCTGCTGTTTTTACTCACGGAGCCCTTTCGGGTTTTCATCCGTGCCCATTTTGCTTATGGACGTACCGCTTTTTTTTATTCTTTTTATTTTTATATATTTTTTTTTACGAGGTCGCGCCCTTTCGGGTTTTCACGAACACTCGCCGGTAGCCCTGCTGTTTTTACTCACGGAGCCCTTTCGGGTTTTCATCCGTGCCCTTTTTGCTTATGGACATACCGTTTTATTTATTTATTTTTATATGTTTTTTTTTATATCTCGTCAGCCTAAAAGATGCTGCGGTAGTAGTTTAAAGACGTTTCAGTCTGCTATTAGTTTAAGGACATTTCGGTCCGACATGGAGAAGGCTGGCTACTGCTTATGAAGGTTAAGCTTAGGAAGATAGCGAGCGGACATAGTCGTCGTCATCTACCATTGACCTAGGCTGTGGCTCATTAAACATAGTATTTCTTTAGGAAGCGACCGTTTATTGGCCTGAAAGGCCTTTCACCGTGCATGTCTATGAGTAGATAGGCCCCGCCCTGGTAGACCTTATCTATGACGTACGGGCCTTCATAGTTTGGCTCGAATTTTCCCCGCTTGGCGCGATTGGGGATCATAGGCCTTTTGACCACTAGCACAAGCTCGCCTTGGCGGAATGTCCTCGGTCGGGTCAGTCTTTCATATGAGCGCGTCATCTTTGCTTTATAGGCCTCCAGATTTTGTTGCGCCATGAGTCGTGTTTCTTCAAGGGCGTCAAGCTCCTCAAGCCGAAGGTGAGCATTTTCTTCGTCCGTCAGCTCGTAATGGACTGCCACTCGTAGAGAGGGTAACTCTATCTCGAGGGGGAGTACTGCTTCTGTCCCGAATACTAACGCATATGGTGTTGTGTTCGTGGCCGTTTTAAACGTAGTTCGATATGCCCAGAGAGCCTCTTGCAGTCTTTCGTGCCAGTCTTTCTTATTTCGCGACACTGTTTTCTTCATGATCTTCGTCAAGGTCTTGTTGAAGGCCTCAGCTAGACCGTTAGCTCGCGGATTATAAACCGAGGAATATCTCCAATCTATATTGTGTTGTTGCGCGAAGCGACTGATCTTGTGGCTTCTGTAGGCCGGCCCGTTATCGGAGATGATCCGTCTTGGCGTTCCAAACCGGTATATGATGTGCGTCTTGAAGAAGTGGAGGATATTTTCCGTCTTCACTTCTCTTAACGGTACTGCTTCTGCCCATTTAGAGAAGTAGTCAGTCGTCGCCAGGATGAAACGATGTCCTCTAGACGATGCTGGTTCGATGGGGCCGACTATGTCAGTTCCCCACATTTCGAACGGCCAGCTAGTCACCGTTGGATGTAATGGGTTTGGATGCTGATGGATGAAGTCCCCATGAATTTGGCATGAGTGGCACTGCTTCGCATATTCGAGGCAATCCTGAATCATCGTGGGCCAATAGTAGCCCATCCGTTTGATCTTCAACTTCATCTTTGGGCCCGCTTGGTGAGAACCGCAGAGTCCTTCGTGAACTTCCTGAACGACTCTTTTCGCCTCGTCAGGTCCTAAACATCTCAGCCACAGAGAATCAAACGACCTCTTGTACAGAGTATCATTGACAAAGGCGAAAGACAGAGCTCGTTTCATAAGCTGATGTCTTGTGGACGCTTCTTCAGGCATTCGGTGGGACTTAAAGTAGTCTATGAAGATTTCCCTCCAATCCTCGGCCTTTTCCCAGTCTTTTATTTGTAGAGCCATCTGCTCGCTCGCTCCTTTTTCTTCGGATGATTCCGGAGATATTTCTATTGGGGCAAGCACCCGACGGCTTTGCACCATGATTCTAACGTCATCGAGGTTGTCGTCAGCCAGTTCTTTAGCAAGTTTGGCCAATGCGTCTGCTTTACTGTTTTCCGCGCGCGGTATGTTTTCCAAAGTATAGGAGGGAATTTGATTCAACAGTTGTTGCACTTTTTCGCCGTACTTTACCAATTCTGGTTTGCATGTTTGGTAGTCGCCGTTTATTTGATTAGCGACCAGTTGAGAATCCCCGTATATGAGGAGGTTTTCAATTCCCATGTCAATGGCGATCTCGAGGCCTGCTATCAGAGCTTCGTATTCGGCTTCATTATTTGTCCTCGGTTCTGTTAGGGAGAAAGCAAAGCGCATTATCCCTCCTTGTGGAGTCACAAAGATGAGTCCTACCCCCGATTTGATTATAGGGGTACTTTGTTTGCGCTTCTTTACGGAAGATGCTCCATCGAAATAGAGCTCCCATCGGGTATCACCACCGTCGATCGCATCAAACGCATGTTCGTCTGGAAGATCGCAATTTAGAGGAGAATCAGCGGGTATGGGATGCTCAGCGAGGAAGTCGGCGATGGCCTGGCCTTTCACTGCTTTGAGAGGTTGATACGTGATCGAGAACTCCATCAAGAGTAGGGCCCATTTAGCGAGTCGTCCCGTCAATATGGCCTTTGACATCAAGTATTTAAGGGGGTCCACCTTTGAAATGAGACGGACCTCATGCGCCAACGCGTAGTGCCTGAGCTTTGTTATCGCGAAGATCAACGCCAGGCAGTGTTTTTCGATGGGGGAGTAGTTGCTTTCTGCCCCCAGTAGAACTCGACTTAAGTAGTAGAGTGCTCTTTCTTTCCCTTGATCATTCTCTTGTGCCCATAATGCGCCTAAAGAACCTTCGAGGGCGGCTGTATAAAGAATGAGAGGCTTTCCCTTAACCGGAGCAGCCAACACTGGAGGGTTCTGCAGGTATTGCTTGATCTCATCCAGTGCGCCTTGGCATTTGTGATCCCAGATGAACGGGGTTCCCTTCTTCATCAGGTGGCTGTAAGGACGGCACTTTCCTGAAAGATTGGCTATAAATCGCCGTATGTATGCGAGTTTCCCTTGGAGAGACCGCAACTGTTTAAGAGTCCTCGGCGGAGGCATTTCCATGATCGCCTTGATCTTGGACGGATCTATTTCAATACCTCGATGTCGAACAATGAATCCCAGGAATTTGCCTGAGGAAACCCCGAATGCACACTTAAGCGGGTTCATCTTCAAGTTGTATTGCCGAAGGCGTTGAAATACAGTCTTCAGATGCTCGAGATGTTCCTCATATGATTTGCTTTTAATAACGAGGTCGTCGATATAGCATTCAACGATTTCGTGTATAAGGTCATCGAAGATATTCGTCATGGCCCTCTGATAGGTGGCACCGGCGTTCTTTAAACCGAAGGGCATCACCTTGTAGCAGAATATACCCAAAGGAGTCCTGAAAGCGGTGTGCTTCTGGTCTTCGGGATGCATCTTTATTTGATTATACCCTGATGAGCCGTCCATAAAGGAGAAAACTTCATGAGTGGACGTGTTGTCTATCATCAGCTTGGTGACTGGCACTGGGAAATCGTCCTTCGGACAAGCTTTATTAAGATCCCGGAAGTCTACGCATATACGCACTGTCCCATTTTTCTTCATCACCGGGACGATGTTGGCGATCCATTCAGGGTATTGAACTTCTTGAATGAAGCCAGAGTCGATTAGCTTCTTGACCTCAGCATTGATGCTCATCTCAAGCTCGAGTCGCATTCTCCTCGGCGCCTGTTTGACTGGTTTGATGTCCGGGGATATCGCCAATCTATGCACAGCGATTTCTGGATCCAATCCCGGCATTTCGAAATAGTTCCACGCGAAGCAATCTCTATGCTGCAGAAGTACATCCTTTAACGCAGCTACCCTTTCTTCAGATAGTAACTCGCTGATGAATGTCGGTCGTGGATCGTTTGTCGCTCCCAACTCAATCTTCTTGAGGTTATCTGCAGTGGTATGGACTCCATCTTCCAGCTCTTTTGGCGTTGGTGGGAATTCTGAGATTATTTCTTCGTTGCTGTTTTCGAAGCACCAAGGGAGCTCATCCATGTTCTCGGGCTCTTCTTTTGATATCGTTATCACGTAACAAGTACGAACTCGTTTCCAATCCCAATGCGGAACTGGCTCTTCTTTCGTGGCCTTGGGCTCGTGCTTCTGTGGCGGCGTTACCTTCCAGTTGTCAGACAGAGCGAACTTGCCAAGCTGATACTGATCTTCGACCTAATTCTTAAAGGTGAAGCAGTCTTCGAGCGGGTGCCCTATTACTCGATGGTAAGAGCAATAGTTTAGGTCAGAGACTTTGCTTACTTGTTCGGGGTGCTTGGATTCCGGCAATGTAAGCAATTGATGCTTTAGCGCAAGATCAAGTATCTTCTTCGTCTTGTCCCGAGGAAACGAGTACGCTCGACCCATTTTCTTCATGAGGGATAGATCAATAATGCTCGCCTTCCGTTTGCGTGGTTTCTTAGCCCCGCCTTGTTGTTGTTGAGTGTCTTTTTGGCCTTTCGACTTATTTCTGCTTTTGCGCCGAGCTTTCTTTATAACAGGTTGACAAGGAGCGGTATTTTCATTCTTTACGGCCTGTTGGAGAAGGCGTTGCGTCTTGGCTTTCTCATAGATGGCCGTCTCACGGTTGTGATCATCTCGGACTTTTTGACCAGCTTTCTTTATAAGTTTGTCCATTTGTTTCTCGAACGACGGACTGGGCTCTTTTGCATCTGGAACTTTCACTGGCTTAGGATTAGCGTCCTCCCATTGAGCATCCGCTCCTTCATCGAGGTCATACACGACGTAACAGCTGGGCAGTAACTCTCGTTTCTTTGACCGGATGTATCCAAGCCCTTTTGTTTCCATTCTCCCATTAAGCAGTTTGCGTTGAGTCCCGGGAACGTTCCAGAGTCTGTCATAGAACTTGGCTTTCCGAACGGTCTGCTTGAAGGATATCTCCTGGCGCTTCAGCAGCTTCTTCAAACCCTCTGTATAATATCTGGGAAGACGGATAGGCTGAAGCCTGTCGAGCGTGGGATCCGCGCCATGCCAGATTTCTTTTTTCACCGTGGTTTCTTCAGAGCGGTAGAACAAAATTGCTTTCTCGCTCTCTCGTCTGGAAGGGATATAGAATGTCCGCAACTCTTCTACACTGTAGATATTAAGTGCATCCAGTTCTTTATAGTGTTTAAGCGGCACTATGGCGACTTGTAGACTTTGCTCTTCGTCAACGGACGTTCGTATTGAAGGTCGAGCAGAGAATACAGCATGGACTTCATCTTCCAAATCGCTACCAAAGATCAATGCAGGAGCCGATGGTTCCGGCTTGGTGTTTTGGGGAGGACCCGAATAAACTCTCTCCTCTTCCTCCTCGGTATCACTGCCGAAGACAGGGATGGTGGCATTAACTTTATTCTCCGGCTTGTGACACTTCTCCGTATCTTCGAAATCCGGTAAGAAGTATTTGGCGTCTTCATATTTGCGGACCTCGTTTACAGAGAACGGGTTCAGTTCTCCCGTCACGGTATACTCGAAACCATCCTTAAAATATTTCATACACTGATGCTGTGTAGAAGGGATGATGTTGTACTCGTGTAACTATGGTCGGCCGAGCAAAGCGTTGTAGCATGTCTTGGCGTCTATGACGTGGAATTTAATGTCTGTGACGAGCAGCCCGAAGCGTAGTGTCAGTATCACAGATCCAAGAGTTTTTGACGATTGGGAGTCGAACCCGGAGATGGTGATCTTGTCCCGAGCAAGGTGCTGGACGCTCATGCAGATTTCCTTCAACACCCGCACGTTGAGTAGGTTAACAGACGACCCGTTATCGATCAGGATTTTGCCTATCATTATATCATGGCAGTATCCCGAGACATAGAGAGGGCGATTGTGTTCGCACGTCCCAAGTAGAAGGTCTTCATCGCCAAAAGTGACATCGGCCGTGTGCACTTCCTCCAATTCATCCTTCATCTTTTTCTCGGCCAAGCATGCTTGGAATTGTTCCGGGTCTTGGAGCGCCTTAATCAACGAATCTCTCGCCTCTTTTGATAGCAAAAGGGTGTCAAGAATGCTGAGCTGTGAGGGCAGCTTCCTCAGATGTGCTAAGACGTTGTAATCCACCTTATTCTTCTTTGGTGGGTCTTTGGCCGCTAGCTCTTCCACCTCTTGGTCATATAAGACGATATCTTCAGAGACCTTTTCTTTCCCTTTATCTTTCCTGTTCGAGGGTCCGAGGTTCTTTTCGGGCAGCGTGCGATTACGTAGCCGGATATTTTCGCAAACCTTCGGTTCTTCTTCTTTTCTCGAATCGGACTCTTTAAAGAGGGGGGCAAGTTCTAGCTCTTCATCAGAATCACTCCCAAATGTAGGCACTTGTGGTTTACCGGTGTTAATCATGCAACAATCGCCAGCAGTTCTTTTAAGCCCTTCGGTCGTATTTCTTTGCTCCCGACGAGTTTTATGCTTTTCCCGCTTAAAGCGTTGTCGATGAGCAACATATCCTTGCCACCATCTATCGAAAGCTTTGCACTCTTCAGTGGGGTGCGAAATCTTCTGATGATATAAGCAATACGAGGGGTGCGTTTCCACTTCACCGGCGATGTTTCCTTCAGAGGATGGTAGCTTCATGCCCATTGATATGGCCTTAGCAAACTTTTTCCTCATCTTGAATTGGCTTTTGTCGGTAGCGGAGGTGTTTTGCTCCAGCGGGATCGTCTCAGCTCCTTCATCAAGTCGCTGACGCTTGGCCCTTTCAAATATAGCCGCCTCGCGCTCCCGATCAGCTTTACTTTTCAACCGAGCTTCATTAAGGAATGCGTCGATTATTTCCTCTGGTGGCCCCAGAACTTTTGGTTCAGGATCTGCCCCCAGCTTTTCGGTGCAAGGAGTCTCCTCATAGTTCATAATCGAATGGGAAATCATATGACAGCTCGCCACATATTCCTCGGATTCATCCGATGAACTTTCTCCTTCATCTTCTTCTTGAAAGACATGATTGAGGAACTCTTGGAATGTAATGGGAGTCTGCGCCTTTTGGTTGTATTCATCCAGCGCGTCAATTTGCTTTTGTAAGTCCGTGCGCTTGTCGTTGGGCTTCACGGGCTTCTTCGATTTCTTCTTCTTCTTTGAAGACTTCGATGGCTGGTTATGAGTGTTTGGGCCACTTCCACCAATCTTTTGAGTCGGACGAGGTTTTAGCATTCCCTCCATAATTTGCGGCTCCAATGGGTTCTTCCACTTGATTGCTGGACATGTCTGAAGATCATTTAGCATCCTCTTCGTCTTGGCTGATAATACAACCTCCCAAGGAGCTTCGTCAATGACGGAGCATGTTGCCCCTGGCGCATTCGTTCCCTTAGAGGTGTGGGACTGCGGGGGATTCACCTTCCATTTGTCAGATAATGCGAACTTGCCCTGTCGGTACTGGTTTTCAAGCCAATTTTTGAAAACGTAGCAATCTTCGATCGGATGGCCTAGTACTCGATGATAAGGACAGTAGTTAGGCTCGTTGACGTCACTTGGTTGCAACGGGCATTTTGGATCTGGCAAATTTATGAGTCTGTTGCGCAACGCCAGCTCGAATAACCTCCTCGTTTTATCGCGGGGAAAGGAATAGGGACGTCCCATCCTATCCTCAAGGGGCACGTACGGTCGCGTATTGTTTTGACGAGCAACCGGCTTTGAGTCGCTCGGTTGTTGTTGTGCATTAGCGACGACGATCGCTTTTCCCTTCCCTTTGTCATTTCGGGTGTCTGGCCTTGGAAGAGGGGGTTTATGGCCCATTTGATCCATTTGCGCTAGTTTGTCAATCAAGGCCTGGAAGGTAGTCGGCTTGAAAAACATCATAAACTGCGAGATGGTTGCTTATGGATCGAGGGTTCCCACAAACATACCCACCGCGGGAGCTTCTTCAATACGCTGCTCACACTTTGACCATAAGTTCCGCCATCGTATAGCGTACTGAACCCACGTCTCGCCTGGCTTTACCCTGGCATTAATCAGTGCTGTCATCGGGGTACGTTCACTGGCGCTTGCAAAACGCTGAGTAAACAACAGCTCCATCTCCGTGAAGGTTTTAATAGAGTCGTTCGGGAGCTCAGAGTACCATTCGAACGCCGTATCTGATAAGCTTCCAACAAACTGGCGAAGCAACAGCTTGTCGTCACCGCCGGTGTTGCCGCAGAGTGCCCTGAACTGGGCAACATGCTGATGAGGATTGCCCGTCCCCTTGTAGACATGGAACTTGGGAATCGTATAACCTGGCGGGTACTTGATTTGATCGTACCAACTTGGATATGGTCTCCCCGTTTTCACTACCTGGCCGGCTGTTTCAGTTGCATGATGAACCCGTATTTGCTGGGCAATGTATTCATCCAAATCAGCTTTGGAGATTGTATCCTCTTTAGCTGTGGACAGAACTGGTGGAGGATTCGACGTCTCTCCCCTATCGTCTTCAAGAATGATGGGGGGATCTTCAGCAGGTGGATCTTGTTGAATCATCATACCCACCATATCCTGGAACAGGAGGGCCATTTTCTTTATGTTGGCTGCCTGCTCCGCAGCTTCTTTATCTTTCTTCTCTAATATGCGACGAAGGAATTCGGCGTCCGTTTCTTATTCTTGACGCTCGTCCGAGGATGTTTCCGGGGTTTCTTTCGGCCCTGTAAGTGCGGCCATAGCGTTCATCATTTCTTGGAGCTTCTGCTGCTGCTCCTGAGCCTTGGTCACTGACCTCGTGTGCGGTCTATGACCTTTTGATATGCGGCTATCTTCTTTTCCCGATACCATGTAAACCGTATGAACTGTTATGCCCCCTGACTTGGGGCGTTTAGGTTCACCATTTTTAACTTTTTCCGCTGACACGGGAGTTTTCACTGGCCTCCTTCTTTTGTGGGCCATTGAGGTTGAAGGAACCGTTGAAAGGGGCAGCCTAGCAGCTGCTGTCCCCTGCTGTTTAATGGGACAGTCTTTGTCTTTATCCACCTTCGCCTTTTTCTGGTGATGAGAGTGACCTGGGTCAATCACGGAGTCTTGAACCCTTCGCCAAACTTTATAAATTCTTGAAGACAGCCGTTGAGGGGGCTGTTCTCGTTTCGTTTCTGAAACTCTCTCCGCAGGTGGAGGAGATCTCTTCAGTATAGCGGTTGGAGAGTTCTTCCGTACCCTCCTCAGCAGTTCAAAGCTATTCCCAGTTGGAACAGCAGCGTTGATTTCCACCACTGGAGCTGGTGGAGTTATCCCTGAGGGGGAGTTGCCCCCTGCCTTCCTCACTCGTTGCCAATGGCGACGTCGAGCATGACGAGCCGTTGGGACTGGTTCGGAGATTGAGACATCTTCTTTTTGCCCCCTGTCTGAATGGGGCGCCGCCGGTGTTAACCTCTTAAAGACTGAGGTTGTCTTCTGAGGTGTGATATCCAACCTATCGAAGACAGATCTTCGAGCAGGGACAGGAGCAGGAATCGTCAGCCTTAAAAAGACTGACTCTTTGATAGGGGAAGCCGCCTTGACGACTTCTGAAGCAGCAGTCATTGCCTTCCTTGGGACAGCCAGTTTAGAGTTCTGATTTAGCCTGGTGAAAAAAGATACTGTCGGTTTGGTAGTGGGCGACCCGTTGACAGG
This sequence comes from Agapanthus africanus, assembly GCA_030015575.1. Classification (NCBI taxonomy): domain Eukaryota; kingdom Viridiplantae; phylum Streptophyta; class Magnoliopsida; order Asparagales; family Amaryllidaceae; genus Agapanthus; species Agapanthus africanus. Next base: position 459,326,993 of record JASDDO010000019.1, on the reverse strand, counting down.
GGTCGTAGTAGCAGTAAGCCGGTCGAAGACCGACTTCTTGTTCACTTCCGGTGCAGGTATTGGCTCAGGGAAGCTTGTAGATGGGATCATAGTCCCGAAGAACAGGCCAGTGGTGGCTTGAGTTACCTGGTCTACCGGCAGAGCGAGGAAGGAAGCCGCTTGGGGCCCATATGCTACACCTCCTGGTGAGCTGGAGCGTCTGTTGCATTGGCACTTCGAGCAGTTCATGCAATTAGAGGCCATTGAACCTTGAGTTCTGTGCCAGAAAAAAGACCAAATCTTAGTAACTTGAAATTCGAAGGCAACCATTTAACAAAACCGCGATTGGTTCGCGAACACGACACATGAAGTGTGAAGGGGAAAGAGGAAAAGGTCCCACCGGGCGTGCCAGAATCTGTTCCCCTCCGAAGGACGGCGCACAGGACCGCGATGTCCTGACGCTGAGATTCGGGCCAGATGCTATTTGGTTTTATCCGTCCACCTCTCCGAAGATGCCAAGTTGATTTATGGCACCGTGTATCGGAGGTTTAGACGGATGCAGCCGATGTAGCAGACTTCATCAGATTCCCCCTCGCTTGAGGGGTTTTTGATTGTGGGGACGCTCTTCCCTGCAGGCGCAAGCCCCTGCAGTTAATTACGCTACCGCATCGCGGTAACAACTTTCTCCTTCTCCAGAATTTCACTTCGTGTCGTGTGTGTTTGTTTTGTTTGTGATTGCCCGTGGATTGTATACGGAGACTGAGTAATGCCGTCGCCCGTAGGACGTGGACTAGTCCAAATCCGTATTTACTTAGATTTGGGTTTGGTGTTTTTAGCTTAAGGATGCATTAGTCGCGTTGCGGCTAAGATCAACTTAAACGTTCGTTAAGGATACAATAGTCCTGTTTGAGACTAAGATCAACTTAACGTGATAATCCATTTAATATCTGGCCATCGGGACTCGTCACCTCTCTAACGTCGTTGAAGGATTACAACGGCAGGTGTCAGAGGAGTTCAGAGATGTACCCTTGAACCAAAGTCGATTTGGAGTTTTATAGTCCATTTAAATGTTTAAGGATACGTTAGCCGTATTTGGGGCTAAGATCAACTTAAAAGGGACCGTTTAGATCCGGCAAAAGAGCATTTGGGAGCTCTATTGTTCCAGTTTAGAGACGTAGTGGTCCATGTTCCAGTTTAGGGACGTTTCGGTCCAACATTAGTTTAGGGACGTTTCGGTCCAACATTAGTTTAGGGACGTTTCGGTCCAACATTAGTTTAAGGACGTTTCCGTCCACGAGTTTAAGGACCCCGCAGTCCGTATTGATGTGTGGTCATTGGAACCCGTCACCTCTTTGACGTCGTTGAGGAATTACAACGATGGATGTCAAAGGAGTTCGGAGATGTACCCTCGAATCGGATATAAATTGATTTGAAAGAGAGCATTTGTGCTCAGTTCAATTTAATTTAAGGACTTACGGCCAGAATTGGGCTAAGTCCAGTTGAAAATGTTCAACATTTTATTTATTTTTAGTCCATTAGGCCTGTGCTAGGGCTTTGCCCACAGTTAAATAATGCATTGCATTACTTCTACTTTCTTGTTTGGGCTCTGCCCATAAAAGATGCAGAGCATCAATTTATTTTGGGCTCTGCAAGGCATCTGCATAGCATTTTATTATTTTTGTTTGGGCTTTGCCCATTTATAAATGATGCAGAGCATCAATTTAATTAGGCCTGTTTGGTCTTTTAATTGGGCTTGGCCCTGCATTGCATTTGTTAGGCGCTTTGCGCTACTCACTGAGCGCAAGCGCTTGTGGTGAAGACACGTGTCATGCTCTGGTGAGCGCGAGCGCAACAGTGCAGTGCGCTGCGCTGTTGCGCTGCCGACACGTGGCTCGCTCTGGTGAGCGCAAGCGCAACAGTGCAGTGCGCTGCGCTAGTGCGCTGCTGACACGTGGCGCGCTCTGGTGAGTTGCACCAACTCCACAGAGCAAACCTCTTATTTCGTAGCGCAAGTGGTTTAGATGCTGACACGTGGCGCTCTCCCAAGAGCGCAACAGCGCAGTTTGCAAGTGCAAAGCACCAAGAATCTTTTAGATTCAAGAACAGAAGTGCAAAGCACTATTTGATTTCTTGATCTAACTTAGATCAAAGAAAAATAAGTTTTTCTTTTCTTGTTTTTCTTATCTCAGAGAACCAAAGGTTCATGAAAAGTGCAAAGCACTATTTTTATTTTATTTTTATTAAAGATCATTGATCTTGTTTTTAGATCTATGATCTGTTCCTAAGAGAACTTTCTCTTTTTTTCTAAAGGTTTTTTACCTTTTTTTATTCTTGAGGAGTTTCTCAGAGTTCTCTTCTCTCTTTCTTTTTTTTTTAGAAAGATGTTCATCCCTTTTAATTGAGGTCCGGGGTCCTTTTTATAGTACCCATAAATTAGTTAAGTTTGTTAAAGAGATCTTTCTCTGAGTGATTTGGGGAATTTTCCCCACCGTTGGATCTTTGATCCAAGGGCTTCTGCTTTGCAGAAGAAAATCTTCTTGTTTTAACAAGAACAGAAAAGATTTCTTGAAATTTTAATTCTGTTTGGCGCAGATGCCCCAGCGCGTGACACGTATCGTGCAGCGCACAGCGCAGCGCAACTGCGCTGACACGTGCCGCGCAGCGCAAAACGCGGCGCAACTGCGCTAGCGCATCTGCGCTGACACGTGTCGCGCAGCGCAGCGCCTGCGCAACTGAAGCGTTGCTTCCTTTAATAGAGCTTTGCTCTGATTGGGCGCGCCGCCTTGGGCGCTGCGCTTCCTGCGTTAACGTGTCTGATTTTGACACGTGGCGCTCTGCGCTCAGCGCAAAGAATCTGAAGCGTTGCTTCAGTTATTAAAATTTAAATTTTCCAAGCAGAGCTTTGCTCTGATTGGGGGGGAGATGAAGCGTTGTTACATCTCCCGCCTCGGAATTTGAACAGAGCTTTGCTCTGATTGGGGTAAACAATGTCAAAAATCCCAATTTCTGCCCCTACCACCGAGTAGTAGGCTACCCAATTGAAGATTGCTTCGTCTTCAAAAGCTAGATTGAGAACCAATACCAACAGGGCAAATTTGCACTGCTTGAGAACTGGAAGGTTAGCCCGCCGCAGCCGCACGTTCCTAAAAGGATAGACACACCGGGGGCTTCATGCTTATTTATATAAGAAGCTCCATGAGAGGTCGCTCTTTCAGCCAAAACAAAAAGAATGCTGAAGGATCATCAAACATACCCGGCGATTAGGTGGAAAAGCCCGCTGGAACCCGAGGTCGTTGAGGGAATGCTGAAACCGTGCCCGATGCTAAGAATTGGTAGCGATGGGCAAAACGCCCAGGCCCACCCGTCAAAATCTTCGAAAAGGAAGAAGAAGACGAAAAGCCCGTAAAGCCTGATGACAAGCGCACGGACCTGCAAAAGCATATTAACACACTGGAAGAATATAACCAGAAGGCGCGAACCCCAGTCACGCTCCAAGAATTTCTCAACAACATCCCTGAGAGTGGAGAAAACGATAATGACGACGGAGACGATTCGTCAGAAGAATTCGAGAATTATGTCGCAAGTTGTCATATGATCTCTCATTCGCCCGTAAATGACGAAGAAGCTCACATAGAGGCGCTGGGGGCAGGAGCGGTGCTAAAATCCTTCGAACCGTCTGACGAGATGATCGACATGCTGCTAAATAAAGCCCGTCAGAAGAGCAAGGCTGATCAGCAACGTGAAATGGCCATATTCGAAAGGGCCGGGCGTCGGCGTCAATTTGAAGAAGTCATGGTAGAGATGAATCACGAAACACTCCAACCAGATCAAAGTGCACCCGCGGCAAACAAAAGCAAGCTTAAGACGAGGAAATGGTTTTCTAAAGCCTTGTCCATAGGAATGAAGCTGTCACCGCCCAAAGAAAATATCCCCGAGGATACGCACCTTGACGAAGCTGACGTACATCCTAACTATTGCTTATACCACCATAGGATTGCACACTCTACTGAAGAGTGCATGGCCTTTAAAAAGTGGTGGAATGGGTACGTCACTCATCGACAACATTTCAAGCGGATAAAGCGCAAAGCTCGTCGGGAACAGAGAATCATGACAGATGAGCATAAAAGAGCTGCCGGCAACTGTCACATGGTTGATACAAGGAGATCGCAGGTTCTCACCTTCGAAAGTGATTCTGACGAAGAATTATCTCTCGGCCCTCTCTTCAAAGAATCCACCTCAGGAAAAGAAGAAGAGATAAAGAACTGTGAGAATATTCAGCTGCATAACCGCACGTTGCCTGAAAAGAATCTCGGACCGATGAACAAGGGATCGAACAAAAAAGATAAATGGAAGGAAAAGGTCCCTGAGGATATCGCCCTCAATGATCGAGTCATCGAAGAGCTTGTAGCCAAGGACCCACCTAAGAAGAGCAGAGTGGATTACAATGTCATGGCCCATCTGAGAAAGATACCCTCGCAGTTAAGCATTTTGGATGCCCTTCTCTTGTCTAAAGAGGCACGGGATTCTCTAATTAAGGCATTACAAGACCCCGGACAGTTTCAATCTTTCCTTGCCGAAGAAAAGATGAAGGACGAGCTGGAAGAAGTTCACACGGCCGACATTACCTTCAGTGACGAAGACCTCCACCTCAGGACGTGCGAGCACAATCACCCCCTATATGTCACCGGGTACTGCCACAACATTAAGATAGGAAAGATTCTAGTTGACAACGGATCCTTTATCAACCTCCTAAATGTCAGAGTGCTAAAAGAAATTTGCATGAGCGTTCAGCACCTAGCTCGGGATAAAATTACCATATCTGGTTTTGACTCCCAATCATCACGGATGCTCGGGTCCGTAATACTGACGTTACGCTTCGGGTCGCTCGTCACCGACATCAAGTTTCACGTCATTGACGCCAAGACTTGCTACAACGCTTTGCTCGGCAGGTCGTGGTTACACGAGTACAATATCATCCCTTCTACAAAATATCAGTGTATGAAGTACTTCAAAGATGGTCTCGAGTACACTGTGACGGGGGAACTAAACCCATTCTCCGTGAAAGAAGTCCGTAAATATGAAGATGCCAAGTACTTCCTACCAAACTTCGAAGACACAGAAAGATGTCGCAAATCGGAGAACAAACAAGAAGCTATCACCACTATTCCGGTCTTCGGGAGTGATACCAAAGAGGATGAGGAAATAGTCTATTCGGGGCCGCCCTAATGCAGCAAGCCAGGACCCTCTACCCCTATCCTGGTCTTTGGCAGTGAACTGAAAACAAAGTCAACGTAGTGTTCTCGGTCCGTCCATCAATGCAGGCCCTCATTGGAGATGATCAGAGTTTGCAAATCGCCGTGGTTCCGCAAAAGCATTACAAAGAACTCGACACACTTGATACCTATAGTGTACAAGAGTTGCAGACGTTCTACGTCCCTCCCAGGCGAAGAGATGAAAAGGCAATCCTCTTTTATCGATCCATGGAAACCAAGGTGGAGAAAGAAATCTGGTATGGTGCCGATCCTGTGCTCGGCAGGCTCCAACCCATTCGTCTGCCCAGGTATTACACCGAGGGATTGAAAAGGTTATTAAGATGCCAAGGCGTACCATTCAAACAAACTACTCGACAAGCTCAGTTCTACAACAGGATTTGGAACATCCCCGGAACGCAGCGAAAATTGCCCAACGAAAAAATAGAAACGGTCGGGCTTGGGTATATCTAGTCCAAGAAACGGGAGTAGTTCCATGGCTGCCATGTCATAAAAGACCTTGATAAAGAAGAGGATGCTCTTTTAAAAGACACTGATACTGAACCAGAACGAGGTCCCGTCATAAAAATGCCGAGTTCGTCGTTTGAAGAATAGATGGACAAGCTAGTACGGGAAGCGAGTCAAAAGGTTCGGAACGACTACATCCGCGAAATGGCCATTTACGAGAAAGCCAAGACGCGGCGCCTCCTTCAGCAGGCTATGGAGGACGACGATGCCCTCCATCGTCAGCCCGCCATGCATTCCCAAGACAAGAAAAAGGCCCGACGCAGAGGCAAAAACAAGTCCAAGAACGGAAAAAACGTTCGACAACGGCAAAACGGATCCAAAAGGCCACGCGATCGAGAAAAGGCCAGCCGGAATCCGTCGGTAATGAAGAAGATGGATCGAGAATACTCTTTCCCTCAAGACAAGACAAGGAAGATATTTGACCTTGTCATGAAACATCAAATGATGACACTCCCGGAGTCTCGGCACCCCGATCAAGCAAACGAGGTTAATCACCCAGACTATTGCTCCTATCACCGAGCGATAGAACATCCTCTTGAAGACTGCTTCACCTTCAAAAACTGGGTTGAAGACCAATATCAACTCAGCAGGTTCGCTCTATCCAACAGTTAGAGGGTAGCCCCACCGCAAAAGCATATACCAAAAGCAACGTATATGGCAAGAGTAGAACCAGATCAACATCGGTCTTGGAAACGATCTCGTACCTGTCACGTGATAACGCTGTCAGAAGAAAGAGTGCCCGAGAATATGGATGACCTCTCCTGGTGCTTCGAAAACGAGGATGAGGAGGAATTGATCTCAGAATTTCCACCGGCGCTGTTTCCCCAAATCAGAGCAAAGCTCTGTTGAAATTCAAAATTCAAATTTTGAAGCAACGCTTCAAATCTCGGGCGCAACACGCCACACGTCAGGCGCTGATACGTCAGCGCAGCGCCCAAGGCAGCGCGCCCAATCAGAGCAAAGCTCTATTTAAAACAAAATTAAAAGAAGCAACGCTTCAGTTTGCGCAAGCGCTGCGCTACGCGACACGTGTCAGCGCAGGCGCGCAAGCGCATTTGCGCTGCGCCGTGCGCCGCGCGACACGTGTCAGCGCAGGCGCGCTACGCCGTGCGCCGCGCGACATATGTCAGCGCAGATGCGCTAACGCAGTTGCGCTGCGCTGTACGCTGCGCGACACGTGTCAGAGCAGTTGCGCTGCGCTGTGCGCTGCGTGACACGTGTCACGCGCTGGGGCATTTGCGCCAAACATGATTAAAATTTTAAAGAAATCTTTCTGTTCTTGTTAAAACAAGAAGATTTTCTTCTGTAAAACAGAAGCCATTGGATCAAAGATCCAACGGTGGGGAAAATTCCCCAAATCACTCAGAGAAAGATCTCTTTAACAAATTTAACTAATTTATGGGCACTATAAAAAGGACTCTAGACCTCAATTCAAAACATCAACATTTGGTGAGAAATCAAAAATTTCAAATAGAGAGAACTCTGAAGAAATCTCAAGAAGAAAAAAGGTAAAAACTTTTTTCTAATAGATCATTGATCTAAGAACAAGATCAATGATCTTCAATAAAAAAACAAATAAAAATAGTGCTTTGCACTTTTTATGAACCTCGGGTTCTCTGAAATAAAAAAAAATAAGAGGAACTTGTTTTCTTTGATCTAAATCAGATCAAGAAAACAAAAAGTGCTTTGCACTTTGTCATGAACCATTGGTTTTAAAAGATTCTCAAATTATAGTGCCTTACACTTGCAAACTGCGCTGTTGCGTTCCTGGATTGGCGCAAGCCACCAGAGGCGCCACGTGTCAGCATTTGAACCATCTGCGCTATGCGCTTTTGAAATAGAGCTTTGCTCTCTGGAATTGGCGCAACTCACCACATCGCGCCACGTGTCAGCAGCGCAAGCATAGCGCACCGGCGCAGCGCACTGCGCCTGCGTGACACGTGTCAACACCCCAAGCGCTTGTGCTCTCTGATTGGCGCAAAGCGCCTGACAAATGCAATGCATTTCCCAAAGGGCCAGGCCCAAATCAAAAAGACCTAGTAGGCCTAATTAAATTGCAAAGCAATAAATGGGCAGAGCCCAAGTAAAATTGATGCTCCGCATCATTCATAAAAGAGCAGAGCCCAAAATAAATTGATGCTCTGCATCCTTTATGGGCAGAGCCCAACCAAAAATAGAAAATAATGCAACGCATTATTTTAAAAAAAAATGGGCCAAGCCCTAGTACAAAATAAAACAAATAAAAGTGTTGAACTTTTTCAACTGGACTTAGCCCAATCATGGTCGTAAGTCCTCAAACTAAATTGACTGAGCACAGCTGCTCTCCTAAATCAATGTACATCCGGTTCGAGGGTACATCTCCGAACTCCTTTGACACCTATCGTTGTAATTCCTCAACGACGTCAGAGAGGTGACGGGTCCCAACGACCACACATGAATATGGACTGCGGGGTCTTTAAACTCGTGGACCGAAACGTCCTTAAACTAATATTCGTCCCTAAATGGGAATGTTGGACCGAAACGTCCTTAAACTAATATTCGTCCCTAAATGGGAATGTTGGACCGAAATGTCCTTAAACTAATGACGGACCACCACGTCCCTAAACTGGAATACGGACCACCACGTCCCTAAACTGGAAATGGACCCCCATGTCCCTAAACTGGAACACGGACCACTACGTCCCTAAACTAGAACAATAAAGCCTCCAAACGCTCTTTTGTCGGATCTAAACGATCCCGTTTAAGTTGATCTTAGCCCGAAACACGGCTAACGTATTCTTAAACATTCAAACAGACTACATATTCCCTAATCAACTTCGGTTCAAGGGTACATCTCCGAACTCCTCTGATACCTATCGTTGTAATCCTTCAACGACGTCAGAGAGGTGACGAGTCCCGATGGCCATATATTAAATGGATCACCACGTTAAGTTGATCTTAGTCTCAAACAGGACTAACGTATCCTTAACGAACGTTTAAGTTGATCTTAGCCTCAACACGGCTAACGTATCCTTAAACTAAAAACCAAATCCAAATCTAAGTAAATACGGACATGGACTAATCCACGTCCTACGGGCGATGACATAACTTAGTCTCCGTATACAATCCACGGGCAACCACAAACAAAACAAACACACACGACACGAAGTGAAATTCTGGAGAAGGAAAAAGTTGCTACCGCGGTGCGGTAGCGTAATTAACTGCAGGGGCTTGCGCCTGCAGGGAAGAGCGTCCCCACAATCAAAAACCCCTCACCATGAGGGGGAATCTGACGAAGTCTGCTAAATCGGCCGCATCCGTCTAAACCTCCGATACACGGTGCCATAAATCAACTTGGCATCTTCGGAGAGGTGGACGGATAAAACCAAATAGCATCTGCCCCGAATATCAGGCAAGACGTCTTCACGTCGCCGCAGTCTTTCGGAGGGGAACAGGCGCCAAAAGAGTTAGAAGATGGGATACACACCACTGAGGACAGCCTAAGGAAAATCGACCAGGGGACGGCAAGCGACCCACGGCCTACGTTCGTCAGCGAGCTGTTGTCTAAAGAACAAGTGGCTCTGCTAAAAGACGTGCTCATGCAGTATAAAGACTGCTTTACATGGAACTATTCCGAGATGTCGGGGCTAGATCCATAAATAGCTATGCATAAATTGGCGATATCGTCGGACGTCAAGCCAGTTAAACAAGCACCAAGAAGAATGCGGCTAGAACTTGAAATGAGCATCAACGCCGAAGTCAAGAAGCTAATCGACTCCGATTTCATCCAAGAATTTCAGTACCCTGACTGGATCGCCAACATTGTCCCAGTGATGAAGAAAAATGGGACGATGCGCATCTGCATAGACTTTCGGGACATCAACAAGGCCTGTCCGAAGGATGATTTTCCCGTACCGGTTACCGAGATGATGATAGACAAAAAGTACACTCACGAAGTCTTCTCCTTCATGGACGGGTCGTCAGGGTACAATCAAATAAAGATGCATCCCTAAGACCAGAAGCACACCGCTTTCCAGACTCCTCTGGGCATATTCTGCTACAAAGTGATGCCTTTCGGTCTGAAGAATGCTGGAGCGACCTACCAGAGGGCCATGATAAAGATTTTCGATGATCTCATACATGAAATCGTCGAATGCTGTATTGACGATCTCGTGGTGAAAAGCAAATCGCACGAGGAGCATTGAGAGCATCTGAAGATAGTGTTCCAACGTCTTCGGAAATACAACCTGAAGATGAACCCTCTGAAATGCGCGTTCGGAGTTTTCTCGGGCAAATTCCTAGGATTCATCGTACGACATCGAGGTATCGAAATAGACCCGTCAAAGATCAAGGCAATTATAGAAATGCCTTCTCCAAGAACTTTGAAACAACTGCGGTCTCTCCAAGGAAAGCTCGCGTACATCTGACGTTTCATAGCTAACCTCTCCGGAAAATGACGTCCCTACAGTCACCTAATGAAGAAGGGAACCCCGTTCGTTTGGGGTCGTAAATGCCAGATTGCACTGGACGAAATCAAGCAATACCTGCAGAATACGCCGGTACTGACCGCGCCAGCCAAAAGAAAGCCTCTCATCCTGTACACAACCGCCCTTGAAGGTTCCTTAGACGCGCTATGGGCATAGGAGAACGACCAAGGGAAAGAGAGAGCCCTCTACTATTTGAGTCGAGTTCTTCTGGGGGCAGAAAACAACTACTCCCCTATCGAAAAACACTACCTAGCGTTAATCTTCATGATAACGAAGTTTCGGCACTATGCTTTGGCACATGAGGTCCATCTCATATCAAAAGTGGATCCTCTCAAATATTTGATGTCAAGAGCTTTGCTAACGGGACGGCTCTCTAAATGGGCCCTACTCTTAATGGAATTCTCGATAGCATACCGGCCTCTTAAGGCAGTGAATGGCCAGGCCATCGTCGACTTCCTCGCTGAGCATCCGATACCTGCCGATTCACCCCTAAACTGCGAATTGCCAGACGAGCACACGTTTGACGCGATCGACGGGGAGAGAGGAGGGAATGATACCTGATGGGAACTCTATTTCGATGGAGTATCTTCCATAAAGAAGCGACAACACAATACCCCTATAATTAAATCGGGGGTAGGCTTTATCTTCGTGACTACGCAAGGAGGGATAATGCGCTTTGCCTTTTTCCTAACAGTGCCAAGGACAAACAATGAAGCAGAATATGAAGCTTTGATAGCAGGTCTTGAGATCGCTGTCGATATGGGAATCGAAGACCTCCTCATATCCGGAGACTCCCAGCTGGTCGTTGGTCAAGTAATTGGAAACTATCAAATGTGCAAACCAGAGCTAGTGAAATACGGCGAGAGTGTGTAGCAACTACTGACTCAAATCCCCTCCTAAATTCTAGAAAGCATACGGCGTATGGAAAATAGCAAGGCGGGTGCATTAGCCAAACTCGCTAAAGAACTGGCTGACGAAAACCTCAATGACGTAAGGATCGTTGTACAAAGCCGTCGGGTTCTTGCACCAGCGGAAATATCTCCGGGGTCGTCTGAAGAAAAGGAAGCGACCAGGAAAACAACCTTACAAATAGAGGATCAAGGAAAGGTTAAGGATTGGAGAGAAGTCTTTATAGACTACTTCAAATCCCGTTAAACACCTGAAGATGCATCCTCAAGACATTAGCTCATGAAACGACTGTCTTTCGCCTTCGTCAATGATACTCTATATAAGAGATCGTTTGACTCTCTGTGGTTGAGATGCCTGGGACCGGAAGAAGCCAAGTGAGTCGTCCAAGAAACTCACGACGGACTCTGCGGTTCTCATCAAGCTGGACCAAATATGAAACTGAAGATCAAAAGGATGGGCTACTATTGGCCCACGATGATTCAGGACTGTCTCGAATACGCGAAGCAGTGTCACTCGTGCCAAATTCACGGAGACTTCATCCATCAGCATCCAAACCCGCGACACCCAATAGTAGCTAGCTGGCCGTTCGAAATGTGGGGAACCGACATAATTGGGCCCATCGAACCAACGTCATCCAAAGGACATCGGTTCATATTGGTAACAACCGATTACTTCTCTAGGTGGGCGGAAGCAGTACCACTAAGAGAAGTGAAGACGAAGAATATCCTCCATTTCTTCAAGACACGCGTCATCTATCGGTTCAACTATTCACGACGGATTATCAACGATAACGGACCAGCCTACAGAAGTCACAAAATCAGCCGCTTCGCACAGCAACATAATATAGACTGGAGAAACTCTTCGGTCTATAATCCCCGAGCTAACGGTCTAGCTAAGGCTTTCTGTTGGTGATAGTGCCCTCAGAGTCAATTATTGGATCCCAGGTACATGATTGCAATGATTGCGAAGGACCTATACCGGTAGGACAATCTTACTCAAGATGATAGTATGCTATCTGGTTTGCCTTTATCAGTCGTGTATATGTTCAAGTGACTGATTACATGTTACACTTTGATAGAGCCCTTAGGATCTTACTTTACTACCAACTGTATGATGGCGATCATATACGTGAGAGTTGGGTAGTTTATACGCATATCCTTAATTGTGGTCCCTAGTCGTAGGAGTTTCGAGACAGGGCATCGATACTCCGGAGTAGACTAGTGTATACAGTCGAGACCCCGACGAGGGGCGGTGGCCGGTCTCACAAGCCACTGGTGTCAGTTGGATCACCTAAGATGTATACAAGTGCTCATTGGGTTATGAGTACACCGGACAGGACTCGCCGGGAACCTGCTAGTTGGTATTATACATATCGTCAGATAGCAGTTCCCTGGTGACATGTGTACAGGTTAGTTCATCGACCTGAGGTCGTCATTTGTCTCGTGTGAGTTCCCACTGTGCTTTGATTTCTACCCTACCACGGCTCAAAGGAGTCGTGCAAACAGGTAGCTTTTGGGTACAGTCCCGAGCCATATGGAGGCACGTGAGCGGATCGGCAGGGGATTCGTCTCTCCCGGCATTGGGGGCGAGATCGTGCTGTGTCTAGGAGAGCCATTACACATAGCCCACGGCCGTGGCAGGAGATTTACTGGTAGGTACTCCAGTAGTATCTCAGGGTGTTATTGGGCTACACTCCGACACGACTTATACTGCTATTGGGGGTCTGACGTTACTAGCCCCCTAGGCAGATATGCGATACTCATAGACGAACGGACCGGACTGTATATACATTGTCACTGTTAGGCTCAGTAGGGTTTCCGGATGAGTTCGCTCATCGGCCTCCCTTGAAGTCAGTCCATGGGCAGCCTTACGCATTGCTAGTGCCGCTGACGGTTTGTGGTTAAAACCCACTGCCAGGATACTGACGAGTCATTAGAGTTCCCCACAGACAGTTTCCCAAGTTCGGGCGAAACGTTGTAGAGGCCGTATGGTTTTATGGCAGGGTTCGGAAAATGCACGTGCGTTTACGCACGTGTCAGTTTTCGGGCTGATGATACTGGTCGGTTTTGGTTTAAGCCGGATCCGAGTATTATATTGAGTAGATATAATATCTTTGTCTCAGTTGCATTTGTATTCGGTTGTAATACAAATGCGGGTATATTTATACAGTTACGGGGTTATCCTGAAAGTCGTTTCAGGATCACTTTTGGAAGTTGCCTGTTTCCAGTTTTCTATCAGCCGTCTTTTAACATTCGGTTAAAAACGGATTTATCTTTTCTTTGGAAGAGTGTGGATACTTCTAGAAGGTTCTAGAAGCGGTGAGGTGTTATTGTTTCATTGGTTGCTTTCTTTGTGTTCACACTGTGTGTTCACACTAGATATTTATTTGTGTTCACACTAGATATTTATTTGTGTTCACACTAGATATTTTCTCTTGTGGTCACTCTCCTCTCTCCTACACTCACGCCCCCATTCCTATAAGATGGCTGGCCCCCTCCTCTCTCTCTCTCACTTGATGGTAGAAAAAGATTATGATAGTTTTCGGTGTATGGAATTTCACAGCTCATTTCATTCCATCACCCGATTCCCACGGCAACTTCATTAACCGTTCGTCCATGGTTTTGGACGAAGCGAGACAAAGTATTCCACTCATTCTCTACATCAATCTTGGTCGTCTCTTTTAGCAAACTTGACGACCGAGTTGCCTCGAGTCAGAGGCGGGAGCCCGTTTAAAGAATCGTCGACGTGGTGCCACCTGGACGAGCAGATCGGAGATCGAAGAGATCGGAGCAGCCGCAACGGAGCGTGGGATGATGGTTAAAGAACGAAGGACTCGGATCGTTCGGTATAACCTTTCTACACTCTTTACAGTTTGTTAGTTTAGCAATATTGGCAGATCCGGGTTAAAGTATACGATAGCGCCAGTTAAAAAGTTTTTGTTCCGCATTTGGCGTCTGTAGACGGCCGGGGCGCTACCGTAGACTTACAGTGGTATCAGAGCCTCACCATTTTGCTTTACTAACTTGTGCTAGCGCGTTTAAAACATCGATCGAACCGGATATCGAAAACTGCAAAATCTCCATTCACAGTTTCTGTCGATTTTAAATGAAGTCCTAAAATTATTCTACATATCACAGAAAGTTGTGCAGGGTTTTAGAAGCACACCGACCAAATTTGAGCACGTGATTCCACCAAACTGCCGCGGAATCGCGGCCAAACCCATGGTTTGGCCGCGCATCCGCGGCCGTTCTATTGAATCAGTGCACCAAATTTGCACAGTGTCTTCTCTGTTGGAATTTGGGGTTTTTGGTATATATCTTTTGGGCCCAGATTTTGTTACTGTACACCAGTTGTTCGTGGGGCCCACTTCGTGATATTTAGTCGATCGAAATTTAAACACGTTAGTTTACAGTGCTTACATTATATCTCCAACCGGGAATGTCATTTGATCGGTAAACCGCGTTTGATTGCTATAGTTCTTTTAGACGGGTTTGCGAACGTGACATTCGCGTTGATGTTCTGTGTTGTGCTGTGATGTTGCGGATTTGTCGTGGTGGATAGTAGTGTGCAATGATAGTGCAGTTTGGATTTATTTGTACATTTGATATTGCGGGGCGAGCGTCCAACATATGGACTGCCGTCACTGCCTGTTGTATAATATTCTTTTGGGGCACGACCAGGTTGCGGTCGATGTACCTGTTGTACTATTTTTCATTACTGTACTAGGTTTTGCCCCGCGACGGAGTGCACGGATAGCCGGGTTCTGGAGGGCAACGGGTCCGCATCCCATGGCTTTGAGAGGCAGAGGGGCCTCACTCTAGAATTGGCAGACTATTCGCCGCACTCGTAGGGGGTACAGGTTGACCCAAGGAGGGGTGCCCAAGATTACCGGATTCCGTGAAGTGCTGGGCGGTCCATTCACTTTGCTGTAGGGGGCTGACTCGCTTCAGGTTTTGGCGGGTAACTTGCCGCACCCGTAGGGGTCTAGGTTTCATTGCACAGGCTATCCACACGACAGGGGAACGTCGGGTTTCTGCAGCGGCTCTGTGAAACCCGGTGATCCCAGATTATCTGTATTGTTCTGTGATGCTTATTACTTTTCTGTAATGTTGCATATTATCACACCTGGAGCGATTATTGTATATTAGTTTATATACTATTAGATGTTGTATATGTTTTACACCCGCGCTAGTCCAGTCCCCGCTCTGTCGTTAGTTAAGTAACCTAACGGGTGATGACGGGACCCAGTGACGAATGCAGATGGCATATACGTACATTTTATTTTCATTCTTTTCTGGTGTGATTGATTGATGGGACTGCGTTGATTCTGATCAATGCAAAGGAAAGCAAACCTATTTGGCAGTTGTTGGAACAATTTAAAAAGTGTTATTGCAAAGACGTTTCCTTTTGTTATGCATAGCTGTATTCAGTGGAATATCCTGCACCTCATTCGACGGGGCAAGGGCCGATATCCCTTTACCGGGACTGACCCCTTGGGCAGAAGTTTGCGTCAGGGTAATAACTTCACTATAGTCGATAACATGTTGCTTTGCACCGCGGTATTCAGTGGAATATCCTGCACCTCATTCCACGAGGAAAGAGCCGAGATCTCTTCACCGGGAGTGACCTCTTTAGCAAAAGGTTTTCGCCACTATATTTTAAAAAGCTATCAGGTTCCTTCAGCGATATCAAGTTCGTTACGTTAAAGGTTTTTTCGCCAAAAACCAGCCGTAGCCCTCCGTCACTTCTTTTGGGTATTCAGTAGTATTCAAGCTATGCATTTTAGCCAAAGTTAAGGCATAGTGTTTGGTAGCTGCTGGGTATTCACTTGTTGCATAGATAGATGAGTTGGTTTGGGACAGTCGTTCTGCCATTTGGCCAAAGCCAGGGGCATGTGCGGGTAGGTTCAAATTAACAAGATAGTGACGGGTAGAACTTGGCATGTGACTTATGACATTTTGACCAAAGCCAAGGTTATAAGAACATGGGGCAAAAATCATATCGGGAGTTTCTAAAGAAACTGAAACTTGCCAAGTATGCGCATACTTTCTGGAGTATGAGTAACGTGGATGCATTCCATCACGTTATCATGCGATGAGAGTTGGATCCCGATTCCTACTGATGAGTTGGTTTACTCTTCGGATGATCCCGATTGATTCTTCTTTCAGGTTTGGAGGAGAATTTGACAGGACAGTGGGAGGTTTCCGGATTAGATAAAGTGATAACCATTCTGATCTAGGTTAGAGTGCACGCAGAGTGTTTTTTCTCTCTCTCTCTCTCTCTTTGGCAGCGACCTTTGACCGACCCTAGACTATGACTCAGTGACCAAGTTGACCGAACCTTCTTAAAATACTGGCTTTTGGATTGTCTGAGTTGCATAAGTCATCGCCACTCCTTCTTTTACCCTTTGGATTTCTCAGAACACCCGTATTACTACGGACATCCACTTCCATTGGATAGATCCATTGTATGGTTATATACGAACTCGAAGGGACTTCTTCGAGGATGGATCAAGGTTCAGGAGAAATAGAATTGGTTTATTCAGTTGTCTTTTATTATCACCTTCTCCCAGGTTGCGAGGGCTCCTTGGTTTAGGAGAGTACACCTATTACGCTTATTGGATAGTCTTATTCCAAACCATAAGCAGGTGCCGAAAGGTAGGGAATGAAGAAAACCAATTAGCCTAAGTAGGGTGTGTAGAAGGTAATATGTAAAGACAAAATAAAGGGATTAGAAAGAGAGCAAAGTAAATTGCGACTGTTATCATTTACGACCAAAACCGCGTACTTCATCGCCACTCCTATTTCACCTTTAAAAGAATAAGGTATTATTCAGATGTCTTTTATCATCACCTTCTCTCAAGATGCGAGTACTCCTTAGTTTAGGAGGGTACACCTATTATGCTTACTGGATAGTCTTCTTCCAAACCATAGGCTGGTGCCGAACGGTGGGGAAGGAAGAAAACTATTTAGCCTAACGATGGTGTACAGAAGGTAACGACTAAAGACAAATAAAGGGATTTGGAGAGATGGCAATAAAATATACGGTTGAAGTCATGAATTGGATTATGGAAGAGGCATTACTAGGAATACCAAGATACCCCTACGAAACATTTTCATGTTTCAGTGCATTGTTAAAGGAAAACTGTTTTCTCGATTACATACTTACTCCAAGGGTATGTATTTACCAGGTTTCATTCTCGTATCTGTATGGTTTTACAGATGATGAGTGGGAGTAAGTTATTGGGAATTAGGTAATTATCCTCATTATATCGGAATTCGTTGCAATTGGTGATATTTGAGGAAATCGCCAGGGTACAGTTTTCAACCTACGACGCACAGGTTATGAGTTGTTTAACTCAGCGGACTTATGTAGAGTATTGTATGTTGTCCAAGTGTCCTTCAGGACAAAGGGGTAGGTCCTCGTACTATGTTCTGTTTACTTATAACTTCTCTAGTTTTTAGACAAGTGTTTCGTAGAAATACATGGTCTATGTTTTGAGAAGTTGTGGGTATAAGAATAAAGTAGAGAACCAGGTATCACAAGTATCGAGATTCTTCAAAGAGATCGAAGATGTAGATTCTTGTGATTGGTATTCAGATGATAGTAATGGTTTCGAGAAACATATTTCTCTTTCAGGTTACTCATAATTGGATGGATTCCTAAGTTGAGTAATGCTGATTAGCCTCTTTCCATTAAGGTGATATGCACTGGAGACAGCTGCATGATTTGAATCTGGTTCCAATTAAATTAAGTGCCAAAGTTTCTATATTGGATATAGAATGGATCATACCTTATAAGATATTAAGGTACGGGGAGTTGTCCAGCTTATGCTTAAAACCAGACTCTGGATAACTCAGGGCACGTTTCTGTAATGGCTGCTTGTGGGTTGACCCTGGCTATGACGAGGGTTGATATTCTACCATTTGGAAGATCAATAGTGATATTGTTCTTGACTCGCCACAGTTTTAGTAAAATGGACTTTTTCAGAAAACAGTAGTGGGAGTATGGTAGAACTGGAAGTGATTCCAGAACCGCAAACGATTACAGAAAATTTAATAGGACCTATATATTCAATCAGGTTTGACATTCCATTAGCCACTCCGCAGATACGGTGGGTAACCTCAGACACCCGAGAGGTACTTCGGTAGCCTCAAGGACGGTGACAGGGAGGTTCTTATCTACCCAGACTTGACACTACTGTTGTTCCAGGCTATGAGACCCGGTAGGAGGGTTGTCGTAGTCAGTGGGAGCAGCGGAAGCATAGTGGGCAAGATGCTTATATCTATTTATAGACTTGAGCAGTTATAGCGGAGATAGATCATCTAATTTTGATGTGACAGTCATGGGTTTGACTTCAATCAGAATAAGGGATGGATCTATTAAGAAGGTAGTAGGGTGTGATGTCATGGTATCTGGATGACATACACAGAGTAGGAAGTAAAATTCCAATACTACGATCGGTTGTACAGTGGTCGTCACACAGTTGTTTCTCCAGATAGGATATGGATATAATATTTGACATTCTGGTTTCTGGATCTATGGTTTTAGATCTGGATTTGGGTAGTTTCCCAATGTAGGTACTTTGACAGTATTCTAATGGTTTTTAGAATAGATGACTTCTAGCATGGTGGTGTACCTGCAGGTGATGGAGTCACCCTCTCTAAAGGTGTCTTACAGACTAAAGGGGAGAGGGATGGGCATGATTGACAGATCACTTGCTTAGGCAACTGAGTCAATCATGAGATGTCAAGTACCACACCAGATATTGTTTTTGCATTTGATGCGATAAGTTTGTATTAATCCAATCCTGGAGAAACATAAGGAAGCAGTTTTTGAACATAAGTACATGTTCTACGGATTTGATGACGGCAGCCTCCTTCAGGAGACGGTTATCATTCCTGGCTTCAAAGGTGACATGGATGACAGAGTGATTGTCAGAGTTACAGTTTTCCCTCTGACGAGGGACAGTATTATGGACAGGTGGTCCAAAAGGATACTGTGGGTGGCATGGTGCCGGATACTGATTAGGTTCAGTGATCGATACAGTCTAAGAAGTTTGGATTTGGAGTTCATTTATGAACTAGGTCCCATCAGACATCCAGACATATTCTAAGACAGGTATTACTCAATTCAGGAGATGGCTTTCTCCGCGAACTTGAGATTAAGAGAGATATAGAAAGAAACATCTAGGCGGATCCACTCACTGAAGCTATTTCTCGAACACAATAGTTTTACAAACGGGCTTTGTGAAACTGATTAGTAGAGAAGTTGGATGTTCGGTTTCACACGGGCTGTGAGTAGTCGACATCGCAATAATTAGCCTTGAGTGCAAGTGGGAGATTGTTGGTGATAGTGCCCTCAGAGTCAATTATTGGATCGCAGGTACGTGATTGCAATGATTGCGAAGGACCTATACCGGTAGGACAATCTTACTCAAGATGATAGTATGCTATCTGGTTTGCCTTTATCAGTCGTGTACATGTTCAAGTGACTGATTACATGTTACACTTTGATAGAGCCCTTAGGATCTTACTTTACTACCAACTGTATGATGGCGATCATATACGTGAGAGTTGGGTAGTTTATACGCATATCCTTAATTGTGGTCCCTAGTCATAGGAGTTTCGAGACAGGGCATCGATACTCCGGAGTAGACTAGTGTATACAGTCGAGACCCCGACGAGGGGCGGTGGCCGGTCTCACAAGCCACTGGTGTCAGTTGGATCACCTAAGATGTATACAGGTGCTCATTGGGTTATGAGTACACCGGACAGGACTCGCCGGGAACCTGCTAGTTGGTATTATACATATCGTCAGATAGCAGTTCCCTGGTGACATGTGTACAGGTTAGTTCATCGACCTGAGGTCGTCATTTGTCTCGTGTGAGTTCCCACTGTGCTTTGATTTCTACCCTACCACGGCTCATAGGAGTCGTGCAAACAGGTAGCTTTTGAGTACAGTCCCGAGCCATATGGAGGCACGTGAGCGGATCGGCAGGGGATTCGTCTCTCCCGGTATTGGGGGCAAGATCGTGCTGTGTCTAGGAGAGCCATTACACATAGCCCACGGCCGTGGCAAGAGATTTACTGGTAGGTACTCCAGTAGTATCTCAGGGTGTTATTGGGCTACACTCCGACACGACTTATACTGCTATTGGGGGTCTGACGTTACTAGCCCCCTAGGCAGATATGCGATACTCATAGACGAACGGACCGGACTGTATATACATTGTCACTGTTAGGCTCAGTAGGGTTTCCGGATGAGTTCGGTCATCGACCTCCCTTGAGGTCAATCCATAGGCAGCCGTTACGCATTGCTAGTGCCGCTGACGGTTTGTGGTTAAAACCCACTGCCAGGGTACTGACGAGTCATTAGAGTTCCCCACAGACAGTTTCCCAAGTTCGGGCGAAACGTTGTAGAGGCCGTATGGTTTTATGGCAGGGTTCGGAAAATGCACGTGCGTTTACGCACGTGTCAGTTTTCGGGCTGATGATACTGGTCGGTTTTAGTTTAAGCCGGATCCGAGTATTATATTGAGTAGATATAATATCTTTTTCTCAGTTGCATTTGTATTCGGTTGTAATACAAATGCGGGTATATTTATACAGTTACGGGGTTATCCTGAAAGTCGTTTCAGGATCACTTTTGGAAGTTGCCTGTTTCCAGTTTTCTATCAGCCGTCTTTTAACATTCGGTTAAAAACGGATTTATCTTTTCTTTGGAAGAGTGTGGATACTTCTAGAAGGTTCTAGAAGCGGTGAGGTGTTATTGTTTCATTGGTTGCTTTCTTTGTGTTCACACTGTGTGTTCACACTAGATATTTATTTGTGTTCACACTAGATATTTATTTGTGTTCATACTAGATATTTTCTCTTGTGGTCACTCTCCTCTCTCCTACACTCACCCCCCCATTCCTATAAGATGGCCGGCCCCCTCCTCTCTCTCTCTCACTTGATGGTAGAAAAAGATTATGATAGTTTTCGGTGTATGAAATTTCACAGCTCATTTCATTCCATCACCCGATTCCCACGGCAACTTCATTAACCGTTCGTCCATGGTTTTGGACGAAGCGAGACAAAGTATTCCACTCATTCTCTACATCAATCTTGGTCGTCTCTTTTAGCAAACTTGACGACCGAGTTGCCTCGAGTCAGAGGCGGGAGCCCGTTTAAAGAATCGTCGACGTGGTGCCACCTGGACGAGCAGATCGGAGATCGAAGAGATCGGAGCAGCCGCAACGGAGCGTGGGATGATGGTTAAAGAACGAAGGACTCGGATCATTCGGTATAACCTTTCTACACTCTTTACAGTTTGTTAGTTTAGCAATAATGGCAGATCCGGGTTAAAGTATACGATAGCGCCAGTTAAAAAGTTTTTGTTCCGCATTTGGCGTCTGTAGACGGCCGGGGCGCTACCGTAGACTTACACTTTCAACAAGACCTTAAGGAAGATCATAAAGAAGACGGTGTCCAAAAATAAAAAGGATTGGCACGAGAGACTGCATGAAGCTCTCTGGGCTTATCGAACCACATTCAAAACAGCCACAAGTTTTTTTATCGCCACGAGACGAGTCTCCACCTGAGACTGTTGAGCCTGGTACGAGGCAAGCCGACTCTCAAGCTCCCTTTCGGCTACTTTGTGAGTTTCAACCATCTCGCGGGTAAAAATAATGGCTTTATCAAGAGCAACCACCTCCATGATAGCTTCTTGAAGCACCCGCCAAAGTTCATACGTACAAGTGGTCTTAGTAGTGAGTTGGGCTTGAAGTTCCCCTAAATCATTCGAAGCTAACTCCCTCTCCGAAAACTTCTGATTGAGCCTCTTTTCACAGGAATGAAGATTCACGGCGCACCGTTCAATCAGCCCCCGCAAGTTCGTCTTTGTAGCAAGGACCTCTGAGGGAAGGCGTACGCACTCAAGACCATGTAAGCAAGCCTCCACTCGGCAACAATACTCGACCCAGACATGCACCAAGGTTTCATCGTGGTAAGTAGCGAGAAAGGGCAAAGAGATGCTGGCTTCGGCAGCAAACTCTTCGGCTGTGATCGAATTACCAGCAAGAAGATCTTCGATAAGAGCCGACAAGGAGTGGATGCTTTGTTTCGCCATCCGTTCAGACGCACGCCGGGCATAAGGTCCTGGTGGCATAATGATGCGAAACTCCAGCGGGGTAAGAGCGGGCAAAGTTGTCAAGATTCATGAACAATCAGCGAGATTTGCAAACAAAGAATATATGGAACAACATCAAAACCTTATTTACCCACAGTCATGCAAGGAGGGTTTAAAAGATCCCCAGGCCCGTCAAAGATCTCAACTTCGTCGTCAGCTTCCAAAACTACAGAAGACATATTAGCATCGTTATACGAAATAATGATAATACAATGAAGGGGTCAAATAACACCAACCTTGCCCAGAAAAGAGGACGATGCTTTGCGGGGATATTGCCTGTGGGGCAGCCATCTCGAGCAGACGTTGAAAAGACTTTATGGGGGATATATCTACGATGGACGCCGCCAACCCTCGTAATTCTGAAAAGACAGAAAGATTCAGATAATGGAGAGTTCATTAAAACAAAATATAGAAAACTACCTACGATGCTCCTCCCGCTTTGAACTGGAGGGATAGTAGCTTTGGCAGCCTCCTCCGTAACCTCAGGCACATCACCGGGGACGTGGGCCGGCGTAGCAGCTTCCAGTCGCGAAACGACATCTGCCATTTGAGGCTCCAAGGAGGGAACAGTGGCCATGGCGGTGCTTTCTACAATCTTTGAGGTGCCACCAGAAAGATCAATCGGGTCTATGACCGACAAGGTCGCCTCTGTGGAAGGTGTAGGCAATGAAGAAGTGGAGGTCATCGCCGGGAGCTCCAAGATAGAACCGACCGCTTCGACAATCTCTTCTACACCTTTCGGTGCGTCATTAGAGACATCCATAGGATCCGTGGCCAATGGGGCTACCTCCGCTGAAGGAATTGACACTGAAGGAATAGAGGCTATCATCGGAAGCTCCGTAGCAGGAATAGCAGCTATAACAATCTCTTCCGCACTAGCCGGTGCCTCATCGGAGACATTTGTAAAATCCACAGGCGGAGCACGACTTGGACTCAAATCCTCTGTCATCGCCGAAGTCCCTGCAAAGTTTTTCACGAAGATAAGAAGACATAAGAAAAACCGAAACAAATTACTTGCCAAAGGAAAATACAGGAAAAAAATGCATACCGATACGCCAGGGTGCCTCTAGTATAGCCTTTTCAAGCCGTCGCTCCTTCCTTAGGAAATGCGCTCACCGGGCGTCAAACATAGACTCATGCCCACCGGTCTTCGCTGCTAGCTCATCTTCGGAGGCGGCTGAGATGGGCTGCTTGAGGGATATCTCGTCTTCCGGTCGCAGGGGACCCATATGTACCCTCCGTGAGGGGGATCTTCGTAAAAGATAACCGGGGGTAAGGCTTCTTCGGGATGCGCACATTCTCGGTCTCATCCTGTGAACGCCTTATAGCCTCAGCCAATTGTGCGGCTTCCTCAGCAGATGAACCCGGAAAGAGAAGACCATCATCCGGCTCTCGTATGGATATTGGCTCGTCTTGAACAATAGGCTCGGATTCCAGCAAAAGATCAGGCAGACCGGTGACCGTCTTCTTTCTTCTCTTCGACCCAGAACTAACGCTGGAAGAAGATCACTTCCTTCCCTTTGGCACTTTGGCACGACGTTGGCCCACTTCGCCTCTACTATCCCCTTTTGGTGACACCACTGCCGATAGCGTCGCCACTCATGGCACGGCCGATGGCGCTTCGGCGGAAGCCTTTGCTTGAGCCCTAGTGCGCATTGGCATCCTTGCAGTGGGAGGAATCGATTCTGTTTCTGCGACTTGCGGGATAAGGACCACACCGCCATCCCTCAAGAGAGGGCGAACGACTGACCGCAGTCGCAACGGAGCATTGGCAGCTTGGGTTGGAGCGAGAGTCCTATACTCGAAGAGTACCCGCCTCTCCTCAGCAATGACAGGACCAACCCGGTGGAGATACCAACCTACAAAGGACCCCACAGACCTTGGGAGAAAGTATGGCTCTGGGATCATAAACAGAGAGCCAGTGTTCAGCCGCATGAAGTGATGAATGACGTCGCGAATAACTCCCAGAGACGAGGGAGGCTCAACCAAGAATGCATCGAAGGGGACGCCCTGATTGTAACCCAATTGCCGAGCGAAGCGGTGCGGATTATACCGCATAAGGAGGGTCGTATCATACCGGCAGAACACCAGGTAGGGTCAACCAAGAAAGCGCTTTGGTTTAAGATTGGTTTAAATTAATTTAGTTTAATTTAGATTAATTTTACCTAAAGTTTTTAACTTTGGAAATGAGCAAAGCTCTGAAGTTCTTAAGCAAGAGCAAAGCTCTGTTGAAATCAAAATCTTAAAAAAGATGGTGAAGATTTTCTAAGGGCCAGAGGTCCTATTTATAAGGCGCTTGCGCCCCTTCAGCTCACCCGTTAATCCAACGGTCAGGAGCTTGCCACCGCTGTACTCACGTGCGCGCCACGTGAGCGCAATGGTGGGGGGCATTTGTTTCCCCCAATCAGAGCAAAACTCTGTTGAAATTCAAAATTAAAATTTGAAGCAACGCTTCAAATCTCGGGCGCAACACGCCACACGTCAGGCGCTGATATGTCAGCGCAGCGCCCAAGACAGCGCGCCCAATCAGAGCAAAGCTCTATTTAAAACAAAATTAAAAGAAGCAACGCTTCAGTTTACGCAAGCGCTGCGCTGCGCGACACGTGTCTGCGCAGGCGCGCAAGCGCAGATGCGCAAGCGCAGATGCGCTGCGCGACACGTGTCAGCGCAGTTGCGCTGCGCCGTGCGCTGCACGACACGTGTCAGAGCAGTTGCGCTGCGCCGTGCGCTGCGTGACACGTGTCACGCGCTGGGGCATTTGCGCTAAACAGGATTAAAATTTTAAAGAAATTTTTCTGTTCTTGTTAAAACAAGAAGATTTTCTTCTGTAAAACAGAAGCCATTGGATCAAAGATCCAACGGTGGGGAAAATTCCCCAAATCACTCAGAGAAAGATCTCTTTAACAAATTTAACTAATTTATAGGCACTATAAAAAGGACCCTAGACCTCAATTCAAAACATCAACATTTGGTGAGAAATCAAAATTTTCAAATAGAGAGAACTCTGAAGAAATCTCAAGAAGAAAAAAGGTAAAAACCTTTTTCTAATAGATCATTGATCTAAGAACAAGATCAATGATCTTCAATAAAAAACAAATAAAAATAGTGCTTTGCACTTTTTATGAACCTCGGGTTCTCTGAAATAAAAAAAAACTAGAGGAACTTGTTTTCTTTGATCTAAATCAGATCAAGAAAACAAAAAGTGCTTTGCACTTTGTCATGAACCATTGGTTTTAAAAGATTCGCAAATTATAGTGCCTTGCACTTGTAAACTACGCTGTTGCGCTCCTGGATTGGTGCAAGTCACCAGAGTCGCCACGTGTCAGCATCTGAACCATCTGCGCTATGCGCTTTTGAAATAGAGCTTTGCTCTCTGGAATTGGCGCAACTCACCAGAGCGAGCCACGTACAAGCATAGCGCACCGGCGCAGCGCACTGCGCCTGCGTGACACGTGTCAACACCCCAAGCGCTTGCGCTCTCTGATTGGCGTAAAGCGCCTGACAAATGCAATGCATTTTCTAAAGGGCCAGGCCCAAATCAAAAAGACCTAGTAGGCCTAATTAAATTGCAAAGCAATAAATGGGCAGAGCCCAAGTAAAATTGATGCTCCGCATCATTCATAAATGAGCAGAGCCCAAAATAAATTGATGCTCTGCATCCTTTATGGGCAGAGCCCAACCAAAAATAGAAAATAATGCAATGCATTATTTAAAAAAAATAGGCCAAGCCCTAGTACAAAATAAAAACAAATAAAAGTGTTGAACTTTTTCAACTGGACTTAGCCCAATCATGGCCGTAAGTCCTCAAACTAAATTGACTGAGCACGGCTGCTCTCCTAAATCAATTTAGGAGAGGTTCGAGGGTACATCTCCGAACTCCTTTGACACCTATCGTTGTAATTCCTCAACGACGTCAGAGAGGTGACGGGTCCCAACGACCACACATGAATATGGACTGCGGGGTCTTTAAACTCGTGGACCGAAACGTTCTTAAACTAATATTCGTCCCTAGATGGGAATGTTGGACCGAAACGTCCTTAAACTAATATTCGTCCCTAAATGGGAATGTTGGACCGAAATGTCCTTAAACTAATGACGGACCACCACGTCCCTAAACTGGAATACGGACCACCACGTCCCTAAACTGGAAATGGACCCCCATGTCCCTAAACTGGAACACGGACCACTACGTCCCTAAACTGGAACAATAGAGCCTCCAAACGCTCTTTTGTCGGATCTAAACGATCTCGTTTAAGTTGATTGTTAGTGTATATGCCCTAGAGGCCATTACTGTATCATACTAGTTTGTATATTACTTAATGGAAGCTTGGGATATTCACAGTTGTATATACAATCTTGCTCGAAATGGTAGTATGCTACTTGGTTTGTCTCTGCTTTAATATGTGCATGTGTTTCTTTTAGCATATTGCTGATACACATATTAGTAGAGCCCTTAGGATCTTTGCTTGATTACCAGCGTTGTGATGGCGCTCACACTCGTGGGAGCTGGGTGATCTATAAGCACATCCTTATACAGGTCCCTAGTCGTTGGACTATCGAGACAGGGCATCGATACTCTGGAGTAGACAAGCGTATGCGCTTCTCATCCCAGTGTGGGAGACGGTCTGTCCTACAGCCTTCAGTACGTCGTACTTGAGATAGTATGCGGGTGCTCGTTAGGTTACGAGTACACTGGACAGGAATCGTCGGGAACTGTTGGTTGGTATTATACCTATCGTCAGTTATCAGTTCCCAGGTGACATGAGTACAGCTTAGTCCGCTGACTTGACACTGTCACTTCGCCTCGAGTGTGTTCCCACTGCACTTTGATTGCTACCCTACCACGGCTCAAAGGAGTCGTGCAAACAGGTAGTTTTTGGGTGCAGTCCCGAAGCACTTGGAGGCAGTGACGGTTAGACAGGATTCGTCTCCCCCGGTATTGGGGGTTGACATCGCGCTGTGTCCAGGAGAGCCATTACACGAGTAGTCCCTGGCCAGGGCAAGCGAGATATACTGGTAGGTTTCCAGTGTTATCTCAGGGTGTTCTGGGCTACACTCCGACACAACTTGTACCGCTATTAGGGGACTGACGTTCACCGCCCCCCTAGACCCGCCATGCGATGTATCAGACGAACAGACCGGACTGTACGGAGACTGTCACATACAGGCTCAGTAGGAGTTCAGATGGGGTTTACCTCGTCAGTCTTCTTATCGACATCTACCTGGGGACCGTTACGTACAGCTGGTGCCGCTTGCGGTCTGTGGTTAAACCCACTGCCAGCGTAGTGTCGAGTCTTTAGAGTCCCACACAGAGAGCTATTCGCCTTTAGGCAAAATAAGTAGAGGTCGCATGGTTTTGCGACAGGGTTCGTTCACATCCGTGCACTTGTGCACGTTTGCTGTCCGGACAGCTTATACTAGCGGGCTTTGGTTTAAGCCGGATCCTAGTATATGATTTGGGATTGGTTTTATCTCTTTGTATTCGTGTTCCTCGGATCACGAATACAGGTGCGTATGCACAGTTGCTTGAGACAGAGGGAGAGGACTTTGCTTAGGGTTAATGACTATTGTCATTTTATTAACCCTAATGCTTATGTGTGTATTATGGTTAATTGATATTAGTTTAAATAATTGTGCATGGTTATGGTTGTTGACCATTTGACCTCCTTGACTTGTTGACCTTGGTTGACACTTTGACCATCATCATTTCATTTGGAAGATGCTCTTTGATCCTTGCAAATTGCATTAAAAATGAAATGATAATGGTCATGTCTTGATTAACCATGACAATTATCTAGCTAATTATCTAATTACAATAATTCACACATATATGTGAGAATGGTTTATTTTTCTCTCATTCTATCATTTTACTTTCTCTCTCTTGTTCTTCCTCTCCCTCAAGCTCTCCCCTCTCATGTGTTGAGAAACACTTGAGCTTGAGAAAAAACTCTTCTTGATAATCTCTACTCTCATCTAGGGTTCAAGGATTAGCACTTCTTGCACCCTAGTTACTTCTAGTTTGGAGTTGAAGCCAAAGGTTGAGGCTTTCGGGTGGATCTTTCTTCGACGTGAGAAGACGACAAAGGTGACCTCTTTCCACTACTCCAAGGAGCAAGGAGAGAAGGACATAAAGCCCAAGGTATAACCTTTGTAGCACTTAGCTAGTTTCTAGTTAGCTTTAGCTTGTTTTTGTTTAGCAAAGATCCTTCTTTGTCTAGTCCATGTTGCCTAAGTTGATAAAAATTTGATTTTTATTCCGTTTTCCGCCTCCCCGTAAATACCGGGGTGGGCAACGTGGACTTACAGTGGTATCAGAGCCTAACTAAACATAAACTAGCTAGGTAGTAGAGTGTATCGAAATTCGAATCGGAAAAATCGAAAAACCGAGTTTTCAAAATCCTAAGTTTCTGTTAATTTTTTTTCTGTTCAAAACAAAATAAATTGTACTCCAAAAATCATCTCAGGGTTTTGTGAAGAAAGCCACCAAAAACGATCCAGTGATTCGACCAAAGAGCCGCGCAACCACGGCCGTCTTGGCTCTTCACTGGGTCGAGTTTGGTGCAGTGTATTTCTGGCTTGGTTTTAGGATTTTTAAGATGGTTTATATGTGCCCAGGTTTTCCAGAATAGAAATTTGTTTTTGGGGGCCTATAAATCCGTATTTTTTCCGAACTTCAATACACTTTGACTAAAAGGTTATATCTGTGATGTTTATATGTATTGAACGTCGGCTAATCGCTATATGTCGATTAGTCGGGGTTATACATATCTGTGATCTGTGATTGATGATGGTATGTGTATATGAATGGGTTGGATTGTCGCGGATGAATAGCCGGGGTGGATGTGAGATGAGTGTTGCTTTTTCTTTCATTCATTGTAATATGTAAATTGATGTAATAATATTATTTGTATGGCCGTACAACCGGGTCGGGGTTGTAGCCGTCATTGTATAATTCTTTTTACTGTTTTTGCTCCTAGGATAGACCCATGGAGGGGGTGCACAAACTACCGGGTATCTCGAAGTGCCGAGTGGCCTACTCACGGTGGTGAGGGAGGTTGCTTCGCTTCGGGTACTTGGAAGGTAGTTTGCCGCACCCGTAGGGGTCTTGGGTGGGGTATTGGCTATTCACCGCGACCGTGTAATCCGCTTTTCGTTGCAGGCTCGAACGGATTGCAGATTCCTAGTATATCCAATGTATTCATCTGTGATCTGTAATGTCTATCATTGCTATATATTTATATATGATAACTATTTAGGCGTTGCTTATGTTTTACAGCCGTGCTAGCCCAGCCCCCGCTCTGTCGTTAGTTAAGTAACCTAACGGGTGATGACGGGGCCCCGTGGCGAATGCGAATGGCATAAGCGTACGTCATATTTTGGTTGTTTTCTGCAATGGTAAGATTAAATGATGGGACGCATTAAAAGAACTAATGCAAGAAAATAAACCAAGTAAAAGTCGATTGGAACACTTTGAAAACCACTCGGTTCTTTTCAAAACTAAACTTTTAAACGCGGAGCTTGAACCACTCCTTTTAAAAGCTATCTCGTTCTATCGATTATATCAAGTTCACTACATTCACGGTTTCGCCAAAACCATTTGTAGCCCTCCGTCATTCCACATGAATGGTCAAAAAGTATTCAAGCTATGTATTTTGGCCAAAGTCAAGGCAAAGTGATTGGTAGCTATTGGGTATTCATGTGCAGCATAGATAGATGCGTTGGTTTGGGACAGTCGTACTGCCATTTTGGCCAAAGTCAAGGGTAGGTACGGGTGGGTCCAAATTAACCAGGAGAGCATGGGGCAGAAATCCACATCGGGAGTTTCATAAGTACTGAAACTTGCTAGCGCTGCATACCATTTGGAGTGTGATAATTCTGGTAGGATTCCTTCGGTTTTATCACGCGATGATATTTGGATCCCGATCCTACTGTGAGTATATGCTACTCCTCGGGAAAAATCTCACTTAACGATCAATGCTATAAACTTAGTAGATGTCTAGAAAGGTGTTAGCGGGGCTACGCCCACAGGGAAAAGAGGTTACTTAATTAAGGAACTTCGCGAAAGCGTTGGAAAACCTCCCTCGAAGTACCGACACTGGCCTGGCTGAACGTTTAAGCAAGTATTGTACGGTGAGATTGATCCTGACTAATCCTTTCTCTACGGTTTGAGAAGGGATTCGAGAGACAGTGGGAGCCATCCAGTTTAGACAAACTAAAAACCACTCTAAACTTGCAAGAGCATTATGCTAAAGTGTTTCTTTTCTCTCTCTTAATTGCAGCGACCATTCAACATGACCGGACTTAAGTTATTACTAGATAAAAATATATTGACAGGGCCAAACTACAAAGATTGGCTCAGGAATGTCAAGATGGCAATCACTTATGACAAGTTGGGGTATGTCCTTACCACCAAAGCTCCCCCTGTCCCAGGTCCCAAAACCAGTGTCGTAGATAGGGAAATCTACAAGACCTGGGAAATAGATTGCGCGAAGGCCAGATGCCTCGTACTATCCTCGATGGACAACGAATATCAGAGGAGGCAAGAGAATATGGACCTAGAGTCCATATTTCTTCATACAAAAGAACTGTATGGAGAGCAGTCTCGTATCGCAAGATACGAAGTGTCTAAGAAGTTGTTTTCGGCAAGGTTGGCCGTCGGATCATCGGTAGCGGAACATGTGCTTAAGATGATTGGCTACATAGAGGAGCTCGCGGACCTTGGGACCACGTTGGAGAATGAACTCTATACTGATTTGATTCTCCAGTCCCTTCCTTCCACTTACGCCCAGTTTATCCTTAACTTCAACATGCAAGGAAAGGAGGTTGAACTTTCCGAACTTCTGAACATGTTGAGGAGTGCTGAGGGCACCCTACAGAAGGGTAGGGAGACATCCACTTTGTTTGTAGGAGGATCTTCCTCTTCTAGATCCAGGGCGAAAGCCAAGGGTAAGAAGAAGAAAGCCCCCGTCAAACCAAGAGGCGGTGTCGGTAAAGTGGATATGAAGGGAAAAGGAAAAGAAACAAAGATAGCGGGAAAGCTGGTGGGGAAGGAAGAATGCTTCTATTGTCATAAAAGTGGTCACTGGAAACAGGATTGCAAGGCTTGGAAGGCCAGAACACAGAATTTGAAGCGAGTTGCAGCTTCAGCTTCAGGTGTGTATGTTATTGAAAACTGTCTATCAATAAACTCTACATCCTGGGTATCGGATACCGGATCAGGATCTCATATCTGTAATTCTTTGCAGGCGTTGAGAAAGCATAGAGTTTTGAAGGCAGGTGACATGACCCTCAGAGTTGCAAACGGTGCTAGCATGGATGCTGAGGCCGTGGGGGACTATCACCTGGGATTGTCGGATGGACACTTTTTGGTTTTGCGTAGTTGTTATTATGTACCAAATGCAACCTGTAATATCATTTCTGTATCTTTATTATCTAAAGAAGGTTATGAATTTGCATTTGCAAGTAATGTAGTGAACATTCACCTTAATCAAGTTTTGATTGGGTCAGGTACATTGAACAACGGTATATACGTATTAAACCAACCACAGATTTTCAATGTCCAGAATACACACAAAAGAAAGTCTCCAGAAATCAATAAAACTTTCTTATGGCATTGTAGACTGGGTCACATCAATGAGAGAAGGTTGACTAAGTTACATACAGAAGGATATTTGGATCCGTTCGAATATCAATCGTATGCAACTTGTCAATTCTGTCTCAAGGGAAAGATGACAAAGACTCCGTTCACTGGACACGGAGTAAGAGCGAGCGAGCTCTTGGGACTCGTACACAGTGACGTGTGCGGTCCAATGTCTACACATGCGCGAAGCGGTTATTCTTACTTCATTACTTTTACGGATGACTTTTCAAGGTACGGTTATGTCTTCTTAATGAAACATAAATCCGAGGCTTTTGAAAAATTCCAGGAATATAAGAATGAAGTAGAAAAACAAACAGGAAAAAGTATCAAGGCACTGAGATCTGATCGAGGTGGTGAATACTTGAGTGCCGAGTTTCTGGGTTACTTAAAAGAGAATGGAATTCTCTCTCAGCTTACTCCTCCATACACTCCGCAACATAACGGTGTATCGGAGAGACGGAACCGAACCCTATTGAATATGGTACGGTCCATGATGAGTAATGCTGAGTTGCCGCGATCGTTCTGGGGATATGCGCTAGAATCAGCTGCATACCTTTTGAACCGAGTTCCAACTAAGACTGTGCCTACTACACCATATCAGTTGTGGTGTGGAAAGAGACCCTATCTTAATCTCATTAAGACATAGGGATGTCCAGCTTTTGTAAAAAAGCAGCATGCGGACAAGCTCGAGGCACGCTCAGTACAGTGCAAGTTTGTGGGATATCCAAAGAACTCCAAGGGATATTTCTTCTATTGCGAAGAGGAACAAAAGGTGTTTGTTTCTCGCCATGCCCACTTTCTAGAACACCAGTTCATAGAAAAAGAATTAAGTGGGAGAGCAATAGAACTGGAAGAAATTCCAGAACCACGAGCTATTACTGAAAGCTTAGTAGAACCAGAGGGTTTGAAAGATCAGGACATTCCCACGCCACTCCGCAGGAGTAGTAGGCAGTCTCATCCGCCCGAGAGATACTACGGTTTTCTCATTGACGGGGATAGAGAGGATTGCATCATAGACTTTGATGAGCCTACTAGCTTCCAGCAAGCCATTAAGAGCGTCGACTCGGTAAAATGGCTGGATGCAATGCGGACCGAAATGGAGTCCATGTACACCAACAAAGTATAGACGTTGGACATTGCTCCAGATGGGGTAAAACCCGTAGGATGCAAGTGGATCTTCAAAAGGAAAATTGGTGTAGACGGATAGGTTGAGACCTATAAAGCTAGACTGGTAGCAAAGGGTTTTCGTCAGCGACCTGGTTTGGACTATGACGAAACCTTTTCTCCAGTAGCTATGCTGAAATCCATTCGGATCCTTCTTTCCATTTCTGCCTTCCACGATTATGAGATTTGGCAGATGGACGTAAAGACAGCTTTTCTAAATGGACATTTAGAGGAGTGTGTCTATATGGACCAGCCAGAGGGTTTCATTCAGAGTGGGAGCAGCGGAAAGGTGTGCAAGTTGCTTAAGTCCATTTATGGACTAAAGCAGGCATCGCGGAGTTGGAACATCTGTTTTGATGAGACGGTCAAAGAATTTGGCTTTATCAAAAATCCAGATGAACCCTGCATCTATTGTAGATTTGTAGCGAGAACTGTAGTATTCCTCGTTTTATACGTGGATGACATTCTCTTAATAGGAAATGACATTCCTATGCTACAATCTGTCAAGGGGTTCTTGTCACACAGGTTCTCCATGAAAGACCTGGGTGATGCCTCATACATTCTGGGTATCCGGATCTACCGTGACAGATCTAAGAGGATATTAGAACTTTCGCAGTCCAGGTACATCAACACCATACTGAAGAGATTCAATATGGAAGATTCCAAACGCGGTAATCTACCGGCTTGTCACGGGATCACCCTCTCCAAAGAGATGTCTTCCAAGACTGATTTGGAGAGGGATCGCATGTCTATTATACCCTACGCTTCTGCGGTAGGCTCTATAATGTAAGCAATGTTGTGTACCAGACCGGATGTGGCTTATGCACTGAGTGTGGTAAGCAGGTATCAGTCAAACCCTGGGGAGAAACATTGGATAGCAGTAAAGAACATTCTTAAGTACCTGAGAAGGACTAAGGAGATGTTTTTGGTGTATGGCGGAAAAGACCTCCAGATTGAAGCCTTTGCTGACTCCAGCTTCCAGAGTGACAAGGATGATTCCAAGTCCATGTCGGGTTTTGTCTTCACCCTCAATGGAGGGGCGGTGTGTTGGAAGAGCTCCAAACAGGAAACCGTTGCTGACTCGACTATGGAAGCGGAATACATCGCTGCATCTGATGCCGCAAAAGAAGCTGTCTGGATGAGGAAGTTCTTGAGAGAACTTCAGGTGGTTCCATCCATTGTTGACCCAATACCTCTGTATTGCGACAACAACGGGGCTATAGCTTTAGCAAAGGAACCCAGGTCCCATCAGAAATCCAGACACATCTTGAGGCGGTATCACCTGATCAGGGAGATCGTGGATCGCCAGGAGATAGAGGTTCGAAAGGTTGCTTCAGAAGATAACACAGCAGATCCATTCACCAAGGCCTTGCCCCAGACTCAGTTCGAGCGGCTGATCGAGATGATAGGTCTTCGATACGCCAGTACATGGCCTTAGTGCAAGTGGGAGATTGTTAGTGTATATGCCCTAGAGGCCATTACTGTATCATACTAGTTTGTATATTACTTAATGGAAGCTTGGGATATTCACAGTTGTATATACAATCTTGCTCGAAATGGTAGTATGCTACTTGGTTTGTCTCTGCTTTAATATGTGCATGTGTTTCTTTTAGCATATTGCTGATATACATATTAGTAGAGCCCTTAGGATCTTTGCTTGATTACCAGCGTTGTGATGGCGCTCACACTCGTGGAAGCTGGGTGATCTATAAGCACATCCTTATACAGGTCCCTAGTCGTTGGATTATCGAGACAGGGCATCGATACTCCGGAGTAGACTAGCGTATGCGCTTCTCATTCCAGTGTGGGAGACGGTCTGTCCCACAGCCGTCAGTACGTCGTACTTGAGATAGTATGCGGGTGCTCGTTAGGTTACGAGTACACTGGACAGGACTCGTCGGGAATTGTTGGTTGGTATTATACCTATCGTCAGTTATCAGTTCCCAGGTGACATGAGTACAGCTTAGTCCGCTGACTTGACACTGTCACTTTGCCTCGAGTGTGTTCCCACTGCACTTTGATTGCTACCCTACCACGGCTCAAAGGAGTCGTGCAAACAGGTAGTTTTTGGGTGCAGTACCGAAGCACTTGGAGGCAGTGACGGTTAGACAGGATTCGTCTCTCCCGATATTGGGGGTTGACATCGCGCTGTGTCCAGGAGAGCCATTACACGAGTAGTCCCTGGCCAGGGCAAGCGAGATATACTGGTAGGTTTCCAGTGTTATCTCAGGGTGTTCTGGGCTACACTCCGACATGACTTGTACCGCTATTAGGGGACTGACGTTCACCGCCCCCCTAGGCCCGCCATGCGATGTATCAGACGAACAGACCGGACTGTACGGAGACTGTCACATACAGGCTCAGTAGGAGTTCAGATGGGGTTCACCTCGTCAGTCTTCTTATCGACATCTACCTAGGGACCGTTACGTACAGCTAGTGCCACTTGCGGTCTGTGGTTAAACCCACTGCCAGCGTAGTGTCGAGTCTTTAGAGTCCCACACAGAGAGCTATTCGCCTTTAGGCAAAATGAGTAGAGGTCGCATGGTTTTGCGACAGGGTTCGTTCACATCCGTGCACTTGTGCACGTTTGCTGTCCGGACAGCTTATACTAGCGGGCTTTGGTTTAAGCCGGATCCTAGTATATGATTTGGGATTGGTTTTATCTCTTTGTATTCGTGTTCCTCGGATCACGAATACGGGTGCGTATGCACAGTTGCTTGAGACAGAGGGAGAGGACTTTGCTTAGGGTTAATGACTATTGTCATTTTATTAACCCTAATGCTTATGTGTGTATTATGGTTAATTGATATTAGTTTAAATAATTGTGCATGGTTATGGTTGTTGACCATTTGACCTCCTTGACTTGTTGACCTTGGTTGACACTTTGACCATCATCATTTCATTTGGAAGATGCTCTTTGATCCTTGCAAATTGCATTAAAAATGAAATGATAATGGTCATGTCTTGATTAACCATGACAATTATCTAGCTAATTATCTAATTACAATAATTCACACATATATGTGAGAATGGTTTATTTTTTCTCTCATTCTATCATTTTACTTTCTCTCTCTTGTTCTTCCTCTCCCTCAAGCTCTCCCCTCTCATGTGTTGAGAAACACTTGAGCTTGAGAAAAACCACTTCTTGATAATCTCTACTCTCATCTAGGGTTCAAGGATTAGCACTTCTTGCACCCTAGTTACTTCTAGTTTGGAGTTGAAGCCAAAGGTTGAGGCTTTCGGGTGGATCTTTCTTCGACGTGAGAAGACGACAAAGATGACCTCTTTCCACTACTCCAAGGAGCAAGGAGAGAAAGACATAAAGCCCAAGGTATAACCTTTCTAGCACTTAGCTAGTTTCTAGTTAGCTTTAGCTTGTTTTTGTTTAGCAAAGATCCTTCTTTGTCTAGTCCATGTTGCCTAAGTTGATAAAAATTTGATTTTTATTCCGTTTTCCGCCTCCCCGTAAGTACCGGGGTGGGCAACGTGGACTTACAGATCTTAGCCCCAAACACGGCTAACGTATCCTTAAACATTCAAACAGACTACATATTCCCTAATCAACTTTGGTTCAAGGGTTCATCTCCGAACTCCTCTGACACCTATCGTTATAATCCTTCAACGACGTCAGAGAGGTGACGAGTCCCGACGGCCATATATTAAATGGATCACCACGTTAAGTTGATCTTAGTCTCAAACAGGACTAACGTATCCTTAACGAACGTTTAAGTTGATCTTAGCCTCAACACGGCTAACGTATCCTTAAACTAAAACACCAAACCCAAATCTATGTAAATACGGATTTGGACTAATCCACGTCCTACGGGCGACGACATAACTTAGTCTCCGTATACAATCCACGGGCAACCACAAACAAAACAAACACACACGACACGAA
Organism: Agapanthus africanus; assembly: GCA_030015575.1. Lineage (NCBI taxonomy): Eukaryota > Viridiplantae > Streptophyta > Magnoliopsida > Asparagales > Amaryllidaceae > Agapanthus > Agapanthus africanus. The sequence continues at coordinate 459,289,988 of JASDDO010000019.1, read as the reverse complement.
GTGAAATTCTGGAGAAGGAGAAAGTTGCTACCGCGGTGCGGTAGCGTAATTAACTGCAGGGGCTTGCGCCTGCAGGGAAGAGCGTCCCCACAATCAAATACACGGTGAGGGGGAATCTGACGAAGTCTGCTAAATCGGCCGCATCCGTCTAAACCTCCGATACACGGTGCCATAAATCAACTTGGCATCTTCGGAGAGGTGGACGGATAAAACCAAATAGCATCTGCCCCGAATATCAGGCAAGACGTCTTCACGTCACCGCCGTCTTTCGGAGGGGAACAGATTCTGGCACGCCCGGTGGGACCTTTTCCTCTTTCCACTCCACACTTCGTGTGTCGTCTTCGCGAACCAATCGCGGTTTGTTAACGGTTGCCTTTGGATTTCAAGTTACTAAGATTTGGTCTTTTGCCTGGCGCAGAACTCAAGCATCAATGGCCTCTAACTGCACCAACTGCTCGGAGTGCCACTGCAACGGACGCTCCAGCTCACCTGGAGGTGTAGCATATGGGCCCCAAGCGGCCTCCTTCCTCGCTCTGCTGGTAGAACAGGTGACCCAGGCCACCACCGGCCTGTTTTTCGGGACCATGATCCCACCCACAAGCTTCTTTATGCCAATGCCTGCACCAGAAGCGAACAAGAAGTCGGTCTTCGACCGGCTCACTGCTACGACGGCCCCTGTTAACGGGTCGTCTACTACCAAATCAACAGCCTCCGTCTTCACCGGGCTGGATCAGAACTATGAGGGGCCCGCTAGGAAGCCCATGAACTCTAAGGTGGCTTTCCCAAGGAAGGCAATAACCGCTGCTCCAGAAGTCGTCAAGGCGGCTTCCCCTGTCAAAGAGTCAGTCTTTTCAAGACTGACTATACCTGCTCCTGCCCCTGGACGAGGATCCGTCTTCGACAGGTTGAATATCATCCCTCAAAGGACAACCCCAGTCTTTAAGAGGTTAACACCAGCGGCGCCTCATTCAGACAGGGGGAAAAAAGAAGCTGTCTCTATCTCCGAGCCAGTCTCAGCGGCTCGTCATGCTCGACGTCGCCATTGGCGACGAGTAAGGAAGGCAGGGGGCAACTCCCCCTCAGGGCTAACTCCACTTGCTCCAGTGGTGGAGGTCAACGCTGCTGTTCTAACTGGGAACAGCTTTGAACTGTTGAGGAGGGTACGTAAGAACTCTCCAACCGCTACATTGAAAAGATCTTCTCCGCCCGTAGAGAGAGTTCCGGAAACGAAGCAAGAACAGCCCCCTCAACGGCTGTCCTAAAAAATATACAAGGTTTGGCAGAGGGTTCAAGACTCAGTGATTGACCCAGGTCACTCTCGTCAACAGAAAAAGGCGAAAGTGCAAGAAGAAAAGGATCGTCCTCTTAAACAGCAAAGGACGACAATCACCAGGGTGCCCACTGCAACGGTCCCCTCCACTTCAATGACCCACAAAAGAAGAAGGCCAGAGAAAACCCCCGCGCCCGTGGCAAATGCCAAAGGTGGTGAACCTAAACGCCCTAAGTCTGGGGGCATGGTAGTTCATACCGTCTATATGGCATCCGGTAAAGAAGACAACCGCACCTCCACGGGTCATAGACCGCTTACACGGTCGATGACCAAGGCTCAGGAGCAACAGCAAAAGCTCCAGGAGATGATGAATGCAATAGCCGTACTCACTGGGCCAAAAGAAACCCCTGAGACGTTCTTGGATGAACGTCAGGAACAAGAAACTGACGCTGAATTCCTTCGTCGCATACTGGAGAAGAAGGATAAAGAAGCTGCGGAACAAGCAGCCAGCATAAAGAAAATGACCCTCCTGTTCCAGGACATGGTGGGTATGATGATTCAACAAGATCCATCTGCTGAAGATCCCCCGATCATCCTTGAAGATGATAGGGGAGAAACGTCGAATCCTCCTCCGGCTCTGTCAACAGCCAAGGAGGATGCAATCTCCAAAACTGACTTGGACGAGTATATAGCCCAACAGATCCGAGTTCATCAAGCGACTGAAGTAGCAGGACAGGTCGTAAAAATAGGGCGACCGTATCCAGGCTGGTACGACCAAATCAGGTACCCGCCAGGTTATACGATACCAAAATTCCATGTATATAAGGGGACTGGCAATCCCTACCAGTATGTTGCCCAGTTCAGGGCGCTTTGCGGCAACACTGGCGGTGATGATAAATTGTTGCTCCGCCAGTTCGTTGGTAGCTTATCGGATACAGCGTTCGAGTAGTATTCCGAGCTCCCGAACGACTCTATCAAGACCTTTGCTGAGATGGAACTGCTGTTTACCCAGCGTTTCGCGAGTGCCAGCGAGCGTACCCCGATAACGGCATTGATCAATGCCAGGGTAAAGCCGGGAGAGACATGGGTCCAATATGCTATACGATGGCGTAATTTATGGTCAAAATGCGAGCAGCGCATAGAAGAAGCTCCTGCAGTGGGAATGTTTGTTGGAACCCTCGATCCGCAAGCAACCATCTCGCATGGGAATGTTTGTTGGAACCCTCGATCCGCAAGCAACCATCTCGCAATTCATGATGTTCTTCAAGCCGACCACCTTCCAGGCACTAATCGACAAGCTGGCGCAAATGGATCAGATGGGCCATAAACCTCCTCTTCCAAAGCCGGACTCCCGAAATAGGAAAGGAAAGGGGAAAGCGATCATTGTCGCTAATGCTCAACAGCAACCGAACAACTCGAAGCCGGTCGTTCGTCAAAATAATATGCGCCCGTACGTAGCCCTTGAGGAGAGGATGGGACGTCCTTACTCGTTTTCCCGAGATAAAACGAGAAGGTTATTCGAGCTGGCGTTGCGCAACCGGCTCATAAATCGGCGGATCCAAAACATCCTTCGCAACCGAGTGATGTCAATGAGCACAACTACTGTCGTTATCATCGAGTACTGGGTCATCCGATCGAGGATTGCTACGTCTTCAAAAATTGGCTTGAAGACCAGTACCGACAGGGCAAGTTTGCATTGTCTGACAAATGGAAGGTGAATCCACCACAGCCCCACACCTCTAAGGGAATGAATACGCCGGGGGCAACATGCTCTGTCGTTGAAGAAGCTCCTTGGGAGGTTGTATTATCAGCCAAGACAAAGAGGATGCTAAATGATCTTCAAACATGCCCAGCGGTCAAGTGGAAGAACCCGTTGGAGCCGCAGATCATTGAAGGGATGTTGAAGCCTCGTCCAACTCAAAAGATCGATGGAGGTGGTCCAAGCATTCATAACCAGCCGTCGAAATCTTCAAAGAAGAAGAAAAAGAAGTCAAAGAAGCCCGTGAAGCCTGGCGACAAGCTCACGGACTTGCAAAAACAAATTGACGCGCTGGAGGAATACAACCAGAAGGCACGGACTCCCATTACCTTCCAAGAGTTCCTCGACCACGTCTTTCAAAAGGAAGATGAGGGGGATAGTTCATCTGATGAATCCGAGGAATATGTGGCGAGCTGTCATATGATTTCTCATTCGCTCACGAACAATGAGGAGACTCCTTGTACTGAAAAGCTGGGGGCAGATCCTGAACCAAAAATTTCGGGGCCGTCGGATGAAGTAATTGACGCATTCCTTAATGAAGCTCTCTTAAAAAGTAAAGCTGATCAGGAGCGCGAGGCGGTCATATTCGAAAAGGCCAAACGCCAACGCCTTGACGAAAAAATTGAGATACTCCCGCTGGAGCAAAGCACACCCACTGCGGATAAAATCAAATTCAAGATGAGGAAGAGGTTTGCTAAAGCCGTGTCAATGGGTATGAAACTACCATCCTCTGAGGGAAACGTTACTGGTGAAGCGGAAATGCACCCCTCCTATTGCTTGTATCATCGGAAGATTTCGCACCCCACTGAAAAGTGCAAAGCTTTCGATAGATGGTGGCAAGGATATGTTGCTCACCGGCAGCAGTTTAAGCGGGAAAAGCGCAAGACCCGCCGAGAGCAAAACGGTACAACTGAAGGGCTTAACAGAACCACCGGCACTTGTCGCATGGTCAACGCCGGAGGATCACAAGTACTCACATTCGGGAGCGATTCTGATGAGGAGTTGGAGCTTAGCCCCCTCTTTAAAGAGTCCACTTCGGGAAAAGAAGAAGAGCCGAAGATTTGTGAAAATATCCGGCTGCGTAATCGCACGTTGCCCGAAAAGAATCTCGGACCCATAAACAAAAAAGATAAGGGGAAAGAAAAGGTCCCTGAGGAGATCGCCTTGGATGAACAAGTCATGGAAGAGCTAACTGCCAAAGACCCGCCGAAGAAAAATAAGGTGGATTACAACGTCTTAGCGCATCTGAGGAAGCTACCCTCGCAGCTCAGCATTCTTGACGCCCTTTTACTATCAAAGGAGGCGAGAGATTCGTTAATTAAGGCACTACAAGACCCGGAGCAATTCCAAGCTTTCCTAGCTAAAGAAAAGATGAAGGATGAATTAGAGGAAGTGCGCACGGCCGATGTCACTTTTGGCGATGAAGACCTTCTCCTTGGGACGTGCGAACATAATCGCCCCCTCTATGTCTCAGGATACTGCCATGATATAAAGATCGGCAAAATCCTGGTCGATAATGGATCATCTGTTAATCTCCTTAATGTGCGGGTGTTGAAGGAAATCTGCATGAGCGTCCAACATCTCGCTCGAGACAAGATCACCATCTCCGGGTTCGACTCCTAATCATCAAAAACTCTTGGATCTATGATATTGACGCTACGCTTCGGGCTACTCGTCACAGACATTAAGTTCCACGTCATAGACGCCAAGACTTGCTACAATGCTCTGCTCGGCCAACCATGGTTACACGAGTACAACATCATCCCTTCTACACAACATCAGTGTATGAAGTATTTTAAGGATGGTCTCGAGTATACCGTGACGGGAGAACTGAACCCGTTCTCTGTGAACGAAGTCTGCAAATATGAAGATGCCAAATACTTCTTACCGGATTTCGAAGACATAGAGAGGTGTCACAAGCCGGAGAACAAAGCTAACGCCACCATCCCTGTCTTCGGCAGTGATACCGAGGAGGAAGAGGAGATAGTTTATTCGGGTCCGCCCCAACATAACAAGCCGGGACCATCTGCTCCTACGCTGATCTTTGGTAGCGACTCGGAAGATGAGGTCCATGCTGTATTCTCTGCTCGACCTTCAATACAAACGTCCGCTGACGAAGGGCAAAGTCTACAAATCGCCATGGTGCCGCTTAAACACCGTAAAGAACTGGATGCACTTGACATCTACAGTGTAGAAGAGTTGCAGACGTTCTATGTCCCTCCCAGGCGAAAAGGCGAAAAAGCAATTCTATTCTACCGCTCTGAAGAAAACAAAGTGGAGAAAGAAACCTGGCACGGTACGGATCCTATGCTTGACAGGCTTCAGCCCATCCGTTTGCCTAGATATTATACAGAAGGCTTGAAGAAGTTGCTGAAGCGCCAGGGAATATCCTTTAAACAGACCGCTCGAAAAGCCAAATTCTATGACAGGGTCTGGAACGTTCCCGGGACTCAACACAAGCTGCCTAATGGGAGAATGGAAACAATCGGGCTTGGATACATTCGGTCCAAGAAACGAGGGCTACTCCATGGTTGCTACGTCGTGCATGACTTTGATGAAGAAGCGGATGCTCAATGGGAAGATGCTAATCCTAAACGGGAAAAAGTTCCTGATGCAAAGGTGCCCAGTCCGTCGTTCGAAGAACAAATGGACAAGCTAATAAAGAAAGCCGGTCAAAAAGTCCGAGACGACCATAACCGCGAATGGCCATCTATGAGAAAGCCAAAACACAACGCCTCCTCCAACAAGCTGTGAAAGATGAAAATACCGCTCCCTGTCAACCTGTTGTGAAGAAAGCTCGACGCAGAGGTAGAAACAAGTCGAAACGCGAAAAAGGCGCTCAACAGCAACAAAGCGGGGCTAAGAAGCCATGCAAACGGGAGTCGAGCGTTATCGATCTATCCCTCATAAAGAAAATGGGTCGAGCGTACTCGTTTCCTCGGGACAAGACGAAGAAGATACTTGATCTTGCTCTAAAACATCAAATGCTTACACTGCCGGAGTCCAAAAACCCCCGAACAAGCAGGCGAAGTCTCTGACCCAAATTATTGCTCTTACCATCGAGTAATAGGGCACCCGCTCGAAGACTGCTTCATCTTTAAGAATTGGGTCGAAGATCGGTACCAGCTCGGCAAGTTCGCTCTGTCTGACAACTGGAAGGTAGCGCCGCCACAGAAGCACGAACCCAAAGCCACAAGGACAGAACCAACTCCACATTGGGATTGGAAGCGGATTCACACTTGTCACATGATAACAATATTAAAAGAGGAGCCCAAGAACATGGACAACCTTCCCTGGTGCTTCGAAAATAGCAATGATGAGGTGATCTCAGAATTTCCACCAGCTCCGAAAGAACTGGAGGATGGAATACATACCACTGCAGATAACCTAAAGAAACTTGAGTTGGGGACAGCAAATGACCCGCGACCGACATTTGTCAGCGAGCTGCTATCTGAAGAAAGGGTGGCTGCGTTAAAAGACGTCCTTGTACAGCATAAAAATTGCTTCGCATGGAACTATTCCGAAATGCCGGGACTAGATCCAGAAGTTTCTGTGCATAAATTGGCGATATCCCCGGACATCAAGCCAGTCAAACAGGCGCCGAGAAGAATGCGGCTCGAGCTTGAGATAAGCATCAACGCCGACGTCAAGAAGCTGATCGACTCTGGCTTTATTCAGGAGGTTCAATATCCGGAATGGATCGCCAACATCGTCCCGGTGATGAAGAAAAATGGGACAGTACGCATATGCGTAGACTTCCGGGATCTCAATAAAGCCTGCCCGAAGGACGATTTCCCAGTGCCAGTCACCGAACTGATGATAGACAATACGTCCACTCATGAGGTTTTCTCCTTCATGGACGGCTCATCAGGGTATAATCAAATAAAAATGCACCCCGAAGACCAGAAGCACACCGCTTTTCGGACTCCTTTGGGAATATTCTGTTATAAAGTAATGCCCTTCGGATTAAAGAACGCCGGTGCCACCTACCAGAGGGCCATGACGAAGATCTTCGATGACCTCATACACGAAATCGTCGAATGCTATATCGAAGATCTCGTGGTTAAAAGCAAATCATACGAGGAGCATCTTGAGCATCTGAAGACCGTATTTCAATGCCTTCGACATTACAACTTGAAGATGAACCCTCTCAAGTGTGCATTCGGGGTTTCCTCAGGCAAATTCCTAGGATTCGTCGTCCGACACCGGGGCATTGAGATAGATCCGTCAAAGATCAAGGCGATCATGGAAATGTCTCTGCCAAGGACTCTTAAGCAGCTGCGATCTCTCCAAGGGAAGCTCGCATATATACGGCGATTTATAGCCAACCTTTCGGGCAAGTGTCGTCCTTACAGTCACCTGATGAAGAAAGGAACACCATTCGTTTAGGATCAAAAATGCCAGGGCGCGCTGGACGAAATTAAACTGTACCTGTAGAACCCGCCAGTGTTGGCTGCTCCGGTCAAAGGGAAGCCCCTCATTCTTTACACAACCGCCCTCGATGGTTCCTTAGGCGCGTTATGGGCACAAGAGAACGATCAAGGGAAGGAGAGAGCACTCTACTACTTAAGTCGAGTTCTACTGGGGGCAGAAAGCAACTACTCCCCCATTGAAAAACACTGCCTGGCGTTGATCTTCGCGATAACAAAACTCAGGCACTATGCGTTGGCGCATGAGGTCCGTCTCATTTCGAAGGTGGACCCTCTTAAATACTTAATGTCAAAAGCCATATTGACGGGACGACTCGCTAAATGAGCTCTGCTCTTGATGGAGTTCTCGATAACCTATCAACCTCTCAAGGCAGTGAAAGGCCAGGCCATCGCCGACTTCCTCGCTGAGCATCCGATACCCGCCGATTCTCCTCTGAATTGTGAACTGCCCGAAGAACATGCGTTCGACGCGGTCGATGGGAGCGATACCCGATGGGAGCTTTATTTTGATGGAGCATCTTCCATGAAGAAGCGCAAACAAAGTACCCCTATAATCAAATCGGGGGTAGGCCTTATCTTCATGACTCCACAAGGAGGGATAATGCGTTTTGCGTTCTCTTTAATAGAACCGAGGACGAACAATGAAGCCGAATACAAAGCTTTGATAGCAGGCCTCGAGATCGCCATCGACATGGGAATTGAACACCTCCTCATCTATGGAGACTCCCAACTGGTCGTCAGTCAAGTAAATGGTGACTACCAAATGTGCAAACCAGAGCTGGTGAAGTACGGCGAAAAGGTGCAACAACTATTGACCCAAATTCCTTCCTATACTTTGGAAAGCATACCGCGCGCAGAAAACAGCAAAGCAGACGCATTGGCCAAGCTTGCTAAAGAACTGGCTGACGAGAACCTCGATGACGTCAGAATCGTGGTACAAAGTCGTCGGGTGCTCGCCCCAACAGAAATATCTCCGGAATCATCCGAAGAAAAGGGAGCGACTGAGCAGACGACCTTACAAATAAAAGAACGAGAAAAGGCTGAGGACTAGAGGGAAGTCTTCATAGACTACTTTAAATCCCGTCGAATGCCCGAAGATGCGTCCACAAGACATCAGCTCATGAAACGAGCTCTGTCTTTCTCCTTCGTCAATGATACTTTGTACAAGAGGTCGTCTGATTCTCTGTGGCTGAGATGCTTAGGACCGGATGAAGCAGAAAGAGTCGTTCAGGAAGTCCATGACGGAATCTGTGGTTCTCACCAAGCGGGCCCGAAGATGAAGTTGAAGATCAAACGGATGGGCTACTACTGGCCCACGATGATTCAGGATTACCTCGAATATGCGAAGCAATGCCACTCATGCCAGATCCATGGGGACTTCATCCACCAACATCCAAATCCACTACACCCGACGGTGGCTAGCTGGCCATTCGAAATGTGGGGAACTGATATAGTCGGCCCTATCGAACCAGCATCGTCCAGGGGACATCGTTTCATCCTGGCGACGACTGACTACTTCTCCAAATGGACAGAGGCAGTACCGCTGAGGGAAGTGAAGACGGAGAATATCCTCCACTTCTTCAAGACGCACGTCATATATCGGTTTAGAACGCCAAGACGGATCATCTCCGATAACGGGCCAGCCTACAGAAGCCACAAGGTCAGTCGCTTCGCACAGCAGCATAATATAGACTGGAGATATTCTTCAGTTTACAATCCGCGAGCTGATGGTCTAGCTGAAGCCTTCAACAAGACCCTGACGAAAATCATGAAAAAGACGGTGTCCCAAAATAAGAGAGACTGGCACGAGAGACTGCAAGAGGCTCTTTGGGCGTATCGAACTACGTTCAAGACGGCCACGAACACAACGCCATACGCGTTGGTATTCGGTACGGAAGCAGTACTCCCCCTCGAGATAGAGTTACCCTCTCTACGAGTGGCAGTCCACTACGAGCTGACGGACGAAGAAAATGCGCACCTTCGGCTTGAGGAGCTTGATGCCCTTGATGAAACCCGGCTCATAGCGCAACAAAATCTGGAAGCTTATAAAGCAAAGATGACGCGCTCATATGAAAGATTAACCCGACCGAGGACATTCCGCCAAGGCGAACTTGTGCTAGTGGTCAAAAGGCCTATGATCCCCAATCGCGCCAAGCGGGAAAAATTCGAGCCAAACTATGAAGGCCCATACATCATAGACAAAGTCTACCAGGGTAGGGCCTATCTACTCATGGACATGCACGGTGAAAGGCCTTTCAGGCCAATAAACGGTCGCTTCCTAAAGAGATACTACACTTAATGAGCCACGGCTTAGGTCAATGATAGATGACGATGACTATATCCGCTAGCTATCTTCCTAAGCTCAAGCTTTATAAGCAGTAGCCAGCCTTCTTAATGACGGACCGAAACGTCTTTAAACTACTACTGCAGCATCCTTAGGCTGACGAGATGAATAAAAAAAAGAGAGAGAAGAGAAAAAGAAAATAAAAAAAATGAATATAAGAAAAACGGTATGTCCATAAGCAAAAAGGGCACGGATGAAAACCCGAAAGGGCTCCGTGAGTAAAAACAGCAGGACTACCGGCGAGTGTTTGTGAAAACCCGAAAGGGCGCAACCTCGTTAAAGGACACTTACAAGATCCTCTCAACCTTGTAAGGAAAAACCACCCGCGTGAGATCCTTACGACTCACAAGGGAGCAACACACTTAGGGATCCTCACGATTCCTAGGGAGAAAATACACTTGCGAGATCCTCACGACTCGTAAGGAGAACTCTCTTGTGGGACCCTCACGGCTCATAAGATTTGAAAGTCTTAAGTCACAGAGACCTAAACCTGGGCTTAACCAACCCCCCACAACTTCCGATATTGCCCTATAAGTGGCTCAATACTGGCTCTTGTATACAATCCACGGGCGAGAATAAACATTTCCCTAACTAAGTCCCATCCGAGACTAGGGATATGTACGCATGATGAACAACCCTTATGAGTCCTCTCGACTTACAAGGAGAAAACCCTCTTGTAGGATCCTTATGACTTACAGAGGAATATACACTTAGGAATCCTCACGATTCCTAAGGAGAAAATACACCTTCAAGATCCTCACGACTTGTAGAGAGAAATAACTTTGTGAGACCCTTATGGCTCATGAAGTCAAAAGCCTTAGTCGACAGGACCTTAACCCTGTTCGCTAAGCCACCTTTGGTCGACATCGACAAAGGCAAATGATGATTCGCTCCTGGTAATATCCCAGTTGTAGCGGTGCTGATGCCGAAATCGATTTCTAATTCCAGGTTTACGGCGAAAAGCCAGTAGGCCGCACATGCATATGAAATAGCCGAAATGATGGGGCAACTTGCAATAAAAAGCAGCAAGTAAAAATGTATGCATACAAAATAGCCGAAATGATTGGGCAACTCGCAATAAAAAGAAGCGAGTAAGAATAAAATAAATAGCCGAAATGATTGGGCACCGCGAAAAACAGCCGAAATGATTGGGCAATCGCGACCTTCGCGATATAAAAGCTGAAATGATAAAGCATCGCGGAAATGAAACAAAAAAAATGATAAAACTTTGGCCCTACAGTTGAGATCACATCGATCCCTGTATACAATCCAAGGGTGTAAACGAAGTGGGAACCATACTTTCCCAACAGGCTCCGCCAGAAAACGAAGCCAAGTCTCGACGGTTCATCCTGACCCCGAAGAAGCCAGTGTCTTTAGCAAATACCTCAACTCAGGGAAACAAACATCCTTGACGAGAGCCTCCTGATTCGCGTCGACTCGCAGAGCAACCAGTGTCTCCGTGGGAAATTCTCGATTCGTTTCAACACAAAGGAAACAAATAATCCTTGGCAAATACCTCAACTCAGGGAAACAAACATCCTTGACGAGAGCCTCCTGATTCGCGTCGACTCGCAGAGCAACCAGTGTCTCCGTGGGAAATTCTCGATTCGTTTCAACACCAGGGAAACAAATAATCCTTGGCAAATACCTCAACTCAGGGAAACAAACATCCTTGATGAGAGCCTCCTGATTCGCGTCGACTCGCAGAGCAACCAGTGTCTCCGTGGGAAATTCTCGATTCGTTTCAACACCAAGGAAACAAATAATCCTTGGCAAATACCTCAACTCAGGGAAACAAACATCCTTGACGAGAGCCTCCTGATTCGCGTCGACTCGCAGAGCAACCAGTGTCTCCATAGGAAATTCTCGATTCGTTTCAACACCAAGGAAACAAATAATCCTTGGCAAATACATCAACTCAGGGAAACAAACATCCTTGACGAGAGCATCCTGATTCGCGTCGACTCGCAGAGCAACCAGTGTCTCCGTGGGAAATTCTCGATTCGTTTCAACACCAGAGAAACAAATAATCCTTGGCAAATACCTCAACTCAGGGAAACCAGCATCCTTGACGAGAGCCTCCTGATTCGCGTCGACTCGCAGAGAAACCAGTGTTTCCGTGGGAAATTCTCGATTCGTTTCAACACCAGGGAAACAAATAATCCTTGGCAAATACCTCAACTCAGGGAAACCAGCGTCCTTGACGAGAGCCTCCTGATTCGCATCGACTCGCAGAGAAACCAGTGTCTTCGCGGGAAATTCTCGATTCGTTTCAACACCAGGGAAACAAATAATCCTTGGCAAATACCTCAATTCAGGAAAACTAGCGTCCTTGATGAGAGCCTCCTGATTCGCGTCGGCTCGCAGAGAAATCAGTGTCTCCGCAGGAAATTCCCGATTCGTCTCAACTTGCAAGATGAAGCCTCAGACAGCAGGGATTAAAAAACTTGTTTCCTGAACGATGGGACCCTGCAAGTCGGTCTAAAACGGTCTCTTGCATACTATTCACGGGTCTCACTCTCCAAAGTCGAGTTTTGACAAGGAGGGAAACAACCGCTTACGGGTCCTCTCGACTCGTAAGAGGGAAAAATTCTCTTATAGGATCCTTACGACTTGTAAGAGAAAACACATCCTCACGATTCCTAAGGAGAAAATCCACCTATGAGATCCTCTCGATCCGTAGGGAGAAAAGTCTCTATAAGACCCTCACAGCTCATAGAGTTGAAAAGTCTTAGGCAGCAGATCTGAACCTGCGGCCTAAGCCATCGCTATCTCTTGGAAAAAACTAAGTTATCTGCCAATTATGTTTATCAAAGACAACATGCTGATAATAAGAGAGGGCAGAAAGCAAAAGAGCATACAAGACATTGCAAAAGAAAATGTGTATCTTTATTCATTGACTTCAATCAAATACAAGATAAATCGTACAAAAGAATAAAGAATGGATACATATTATTTAAAAGGAAAATTTTACAAATACATTGATACAAAGGCAGCTACTGGGAAGGAAGCGTCTTAAGTAGCTTTATCAGTTGTTCGCACACTTCCTTCCATGCCTTTTCCCGATCGGCTACCACCGCCAGTTCCGCCTCCACTTGGGCCCGTTGCTGCAAGACAGATGCAAGCTGCTCCCTGATGGCCTGATAAGCAGCTTCCCGGCCCGGGGTATCGCGCTCGGCTACATCAAGCTTTCGCTTCAAGTTTAGCCCATGGGAGATGCGCTCTAGGAGACCCTCAAAGATAGCCTTCACTTCGGCAGCATTCGCCTCAACCTCAGCACGCAGACGGGCCGTCTCGCTCGAGGTCTCTTGGCATTCCCTTAGCCTTAAAGCTGCTTCTTGTTCCAAGTAATGGACGTAAGAAGCGCTTTCCTTGATCCATGCTGCTCTTTCATTGCTCGCGGCTAAAGTCTCGGGGGCGAGACGCATCGACTCCAGCTGATGCAGGCGAGCCTCGATCTCCATACAATGGTTAACCCAAGATACGACGATGCCCTCATCATGGAAATTGGCAAATATCACCAGCATCGGGTTAACCGTCGTAGCGAAGTCCGCAGCAGACGTAGGAGCCTCGACGTCGAGTTTCTCGATGTAGTCGCTCAACATACGCAGACTATTCGCCGCACCTTTCGAGGACGGATGTCTCTGGGAAGGGCCTGCCGGTATTATAATCTGAGACTCAAAGGGCGCCAAGACCGGAACGATAGCTGGAAAGACAAAATGCGATTAGATGATGATTCGATAAATATGGAAAAAGTCATTGATAAGATAGTTTACTATACCGGTCGAAATAGATGGCAAGGCCGGAAGGGCCGGTGGTGTGGCCGATCTTTCTTCTTCCCCTTCGATTTGTAGCACTGCAGTCAGGACGAGAAAAAGTTAGAAATGATTTCATCATCGAAAGACAAAGATATCAGTCGGGAACTATACTCACCAGCGCCACCAGAGGGAGAGGCGAGTTCAGATGGAAAGGAGTAGTGTGGGAGCAACACTTGATATAGATGATCAAAGTGCACTCCTGAAAAGACATAGCAGTACGACTTTAGTACACAAATTATACGTCTGAAAGATAAGATTAATAAATTGCAAACCCATACCTTCCAACATCTTCGATGGTATGAGAGAGGGTTGAGAGGTAACCACCGCCAAGGCAGTTGTTGAAGGCGCTCCCTCAAGTAGTGGGGCATCGGCGCTGGCTGCACCTGCGTTACAAAAGGTGAACTTGTCAGAAAGGACTGTAAGGTAAAGAAAGACAGCAACTTGGGATTTACCTGATGAGCTGCCAGCTGAAATGGAGGCGACTCCCTCCTCCAGCGACACGAGTCCGCCACCCGTGGCCTCATCCCCAGACTCCACGGGGGCCGTCATTGTACTCGTGCGGCCAGGAGACGGCGGAAGACCGTAGACGGGGAGGGCAATGATCGGAGCATTGCCGGACTCTTGAGAAAGAGCGGCTGACTCTTCCCCAAGAATCGTGCCCATCTCACTCGCTACTTTTTTGGGCTCAGCGGTCTCCATCGTTTCATCCACCATCACCATGAGGTCGCCAGTCTCAAGCGCCTCATCCGCCGCTACCCCGGGCTCAGTTATAGTGGTCGTCTCATTTGCCGCCACCTCAGGCTCGGCATCAATGACTTTCTCAAATGCAGCCTCCTCGGCCCCCAACTCAAGCTCCGCAGCCCCAACAACGTTGCCCACCGTCAGCTCGAGTTCGGCCGGTGCCTCCTCCTCTGTTTCCTTGGGTTCGACAGTCTCTGCCTCCCCCTCGGCCGGACTCGGCCCTGCAAGATGAGATGCATAAGAATCGGCGAGTTTACAATTTTTACAAACAAAATTCTGAAAGAAGTATTACCTGAGGTGGACTTCTCGTTAGCCTCCCTATTGGCGCGAATCGCCTGTCTATGAGTTGTAGACAGGGCGACCGGGGACTCTTCTGACGGCGTGTCGGCACGAGGAACAGTGCTTGGGCCCGCTCCAACGGCCAAGGCAGCTCTACGTGCCTTTGCTTCGCGCCTCGATCGCTTCCTCTCCTCCCGAGCTGTCGCGATGGATCTCTTCGACGCTTCCTTCATTAAGGCGCCGTCGTCCTCATTCAGAGATGCTTCCAGATCCTTTAAAGCATCTATCATCGGCTCTTCAAGACGGACCTCCCGCGGTAGCCCCGAGGAAGCAGGAACATCGGCAGCTGGTAGAACATCTGCGTCGCTTGGCGGGAACGGCATTGAGGTTCCTGCGATAAAAAAGGAGAGGTTAGATTGACCGTAACACAAGGGAAATGAAAACTTGATGAATTGAAACTTACTAAGACCCATGGACGCTCTAAGACGCTCCTCATCTTGGAAAGTCTTTAGGGAAGCGGCGATGGCTTCTTCAGTGGTGATGCCTGTTGGAAGAAAAGAAGGAAGAATGTTAGTTGAAGGCAATAATGAAAATATGATGCAGTAAAAAAGAATGTGACTAGTGATTACCTGATGCCGCAAGCTTAGCCAGCCACGCGTCGCGCCTCGCTAACCGCTCTGAAGCTTCGAGGGCGGCCTCCAAGTCCGTGTCATCCGGCGGCATGACTAATCCCTCGTTAGTCCCATATTCACTCAGGCCTTCACCATAAGGAGCGTGGGGTTCCTGACCGAACGCGACGTCTGCGGCGAAGAGTGACTTCTTTTTCTTCTGCCCGCCAACCCTAGGTGCACGCGGGATCGACTTACGCTTAGCAACCATCTTGGGACGGCGAGTCCCGATGTCCGCACCCACGCCAGACTCTGGCAAGGCTACAGCCACTGTCTCTACTGGAGCACAGGGCGCTGGAGGTGCATCCACAATATCGGGGAGCGGCGATCCGTGTGGAGGACTTTGCGCACGTGATGGTCCGGCCCTGGCATCTTTTAGAGGGGGGACCACCGGGGTCCTTGGCACTAAGGGAGCGTTACGGTCGGTACCTGAAGGCGCACCCTTCCGGTCGACCAGCAATCGCCTTTCCTCCTTTATAACGACTCCCATCGCATGATTATACCATTCTTTATATACGTTAAGGAGTGTGGGGCGCAGGCCGGCGCACTGATAAAAAAATGAGAACTCGTGTTCAGGCGCATGAAATGATGCAGCGTGTTCTCCATCCCTTCTTCAGTGGCGGCAGGTTCCAGTAGGAAAGCTTCCAAGGGTACCCCTTGATCGTAGCCCAGTTGTTGGGCGAAACGATGCGGGTTATATCTCATGAAAACTGCCGCGCCATTCTTCCTGAAGACTAGGAAGCCCGGTCTAATAGAATACAAGTGGAGGGTCTCCCGGGCCGTCAAAACTGAGGCTCCATCCTTAAAGGAGTCTTGTAATGGTCGCACCGCAGTGGTGGACGCCTTTCCAATAATCAACACCTTGTCAATAAAGGACATCCCGGCTCCAACGGTGTGAGGGCGAAGGAGTAAACCCCTGGCGTTCCGTGGTGATGGGGTCACGATTGATGTGCCGATCAGCTGTATAATGTGAGGGAAACCGCACTTGTCGAAGAACGAGGGCCTTTTGTGCATGCCGAAGACACCCGTCGTGTGTAGCTCGAGCCACGATATAAAGTAGTGCATCGGAAAGACCACGTGCAGTACCCCAGGCTCATTAGCATCCGCTGCTCGACTGAGACCATGATATAGGTGTGCCAAGCCGGCGATCCCAACGGCCACTTTTACCCCGATGGTCATCCGGTGGGCTGGGTAAAAGACAGAGGGCCGCATACAGTGAGAGTGCATTGGGATTGCAAACCAACTTAGCCATAACCCAAGAAATCCTAAGAAAAAGACCTCCTCGTCCATCCCCGGGGCCGCAATTTCTGCAAAAGACATGGTCGGGAAGTCCGAAAGGAAAAAACCCTTTTGGTCTATTTCCCTCGCCGGTAGGTTATCCAAACCTAGACCAAAAGGGTCATCCAGGGTAGCAAACTTGGCAGCTTCTGATGAGAGGATGCTTGGGCGAAGGAACCGAGCGATGAAATCCTCAAAGCTAACTCCGCGACTCCCATGTTCGACGAAAAGGGCCTCATAGATGTTCAATACTTTAATTAAGCTTGGGAATTGGTGTTGAACAGCATTCTCCGGCGTGACCCCCCTTACCACCGGCTTAGCACCGAAGACATACTCGTCTGTCGGGTGCAACTCCTCATAGTGTTCCCCTATAACCGGTAAGCCGGATACCTCCGTGAACTCCTCCAGAGAGATTGACACTTTCCGATCCATGGCGAGGAAAGTGTGGGTAGGAATGTTCCACTGCTCCAAGAAAGCCTTAAACCACCAGGTGGGGAGCGTGGGATACTGGAACAGAGAGACGTAGACCGCGGTATACAACCCTAACCTTATCAACTGCGACTTCTTCGTCGACAGGATATACCGGGCCCACGGCAGATAACCGATCGGGTGGCGGGGGATCAGACCAATGTTATATGATTGCCCCCAAGGTCGCGCCTCGCCCTGACAGATACGGCGTCCTAGGATATCCAAAACCTTAGGACGCTGGACCGGGATTGCATCTATGGCGGGATGTAGAAAGCCTTTCGATGTCCAATCAACCATCTCCACGGCATACTGCACCGGGGGTGGGCTGGCGTAATGAATCGCCGTGATGGGTTCTGACAGCACTGAGCATGTGAAGCTGCGTCGATCCATAATGATCTGATTGTACCACGACCCCCAAAGGTGGAAACTCTTGCATTCCGGGTCGTGGTCCTTAATCATGGCTAGAACTTCACGGTCCAAGGGCGCTTCAGGAAACCCTTCCTCCGAGCGGGCGAACGGGGACGAGGTATCGAGAGACATGGTCACTGCAAAGGAACAAGAAATAGCCGTTAATGCTGCAATTCCAACGCTTGGCGTTTAAAAAATTTCAATTAACTAAATTTAAAAATTAATTAAATTAAAATTAATCACGCCACACTACAGTGCAGTGGGTAGGGGACCAAATGGGGACCCACAAAATCTGGATGAAAATGCCTCATTTAATAAGACAGCCTCATCATTGGGTGAGACTGTCAGTTAAAGAAAAGATCTTCAAGAGAATATTCTCATCAGTGGGGAATCCCTAGAGACGAGGAGAAAATCTCCTCTTTCAGAGCAAAGCTCTGTCACAGAATGACACTTGTCAAATTCTGGTCTCAAAGAAATAAAATTCCTTAAAAGAGCATAGCTCTGTGGTAATAATGGAAAGATCCATCACAAAAAATTTAACACTTAAAAGAATTAAAATTTTTGGAATTTTAAAAAAAAATCCACGAAAACTTATAATAAGTTCCTCATTTTTCAGATCTAAAAGATCTACATTTGATCCAAGAGCAAAGCTCTGTTCATGGGTTAGAACCCATGAACAAGATCTCTGTAGATCTGTAAGTTTTTGAGAGCAAAGCTCTGTTTATGAAACCCCAATGGGGATTTCTTTAGATCAAATGATCTGTGAGAGCAAAACTCTTTGGTTTAAGATTGGTTTAAATTAATTTAGTTTAATTTAGATTAATTTTACCTAAAGTTTCTAACTTTGAAATGAGCAAAGCTCTGAAGTTCTTAAGCAAGAGCAAAGCTCTGTTGAAATCAAAATCTTAAAAAAGATGGTGAAGATTTTCTAAGGGCCAGAGGTCCTATTTATAAAGCGCTTGCGCCCCTTCAGCTCACCCGTTGATCCAACGGTCAGGAGCTTGCCACCGCTGCACTCACGTGCGCGCCACGTGAGCGCAACGGTGGGGGGGCATTTGTTTCCCCCAATCAAAGCAAAACTCTGTTGAAATTTAAAATTCAAATTTTGAATCAACGCTTCAAATCTCGGGCGCAACGCGCCACACGTCAGGCGCTGATACGTCAGCGCAGCGCCCAAGGCAGCGCGCCCAATCAGAGCAAAGCTCTATTTAAAACAAAATAAAAGGAAGCAACGCTTCAGTTTATGCAAGCGCTGCGCTGCGCGACACGTGTCAGCGCAGATTCGCTAGCGCAGATGCGCTGCGCCGTGCGCTGCGCGACACGTGTCAGAGCAGTTGCGCTGCGCTGTGCGCTGCGTGACACGTGTCACGCGCTGGGGCATTTGCGCCAAACATGATTAAAATTTTAAAGAAATATTTCTGTTCTTGTTAAAACAAGAAGA
The DNA here is from genome assembly GCA_030015575.1 of Agapanthus africanus. NCBI lineage: Eukaryota > Viridiplantae > Streptophyta > Magnoliopsida > Asparagales > Amaryllidaceae > Agapanthus > Agapanthus africanus. Next base: position 459,271,084 of record JASDDO010000019.1, on the reverse strand, counting down.
TTTTCTTCTGTAAAACAGAAGCCATTGGATCAAAGATCCAACGGTGGGGAAAATTCCCCAAATCACTCAGAGAAAGATCTCTTTAACAAATTTAACTAATTTATGGGCACTATAAAAAGGACCCTAGACCTCAATTCAAAACATCAACATTTGGAGAGAAATCAAAATTTTCAAATAGAGAGAACTCTGAAGAAATCTCAAGAAGAAAAAAGGTAAAAACCTTTTTCTAATAGATCATTGATCTAAGAACAAGATCAATGATCTTCAATAAAAAAACAAATAAAAATAGTGCTTTGCACTTTTTATGAACCTCGGGTTCTCTGAAATAAAAAAAAATAAGAGGAACTTGTTTTCATTGATCTAAATCAGATCAAGAAAACAAAAAGTGCTTTGCACTTTGTCATGAACCATTGGTTTTAAAAGATTCTCAAATTATAGTGCCTTGCACTTGCAAACTGCGCTGTTGCGTTCCTGGATTAGCGCAAGCCACCAGAGACGCCACGTGTCAGCATCTAAACCATCTGCGCTATGCGCTTTTGAAATAGAGCTTTGCTCTCTGGAATTGGCGCAACTCACCAGAGCGCGCCACGTGTCAGCAGCGCAAGCATAGCGCACCGGCGCAGCGCACTGCGCCTGCGTGACACGTGTCAACACCCCAAGCGCTTGCGCTCTCTGATTGGCGCAAAGCGCCTGACAAATGCAATGCATTTCCTAAAGGGCCAGGCCCAAATCAAAAAGACCTAGTAGGCCTAATTAAATTGCAAAGCAATAAATAGGCAGAGCCCAAGTAAAATTGATGCTCCTCATCATTCATAAATGAGCAGAGCCCAAAATAAATTGATGCTCTGCATCCTTTATGGGCAGAGCCCAACCAAAAATAGAAAATAATGCAACGCATTATTTTAAAAAAAATGGGCCAAGCCTTAGTACAAAATAAAAACAAATAAAAGTGTTGAACTTTTTCAACTAGACTTAACCCAATCATGGCCGTAAGTCCTCAAACTAAATTGACTGAGCACAGCTGCTCTCCTAAATCAATGTACATCCGGTTCGAGGGTACATCTCCGAACTCCTTTGACACCTATCGTTGTAATTCCACAACGACGTCAGAGAGGTGACGGGTCCCAACGACCACACATGAATATGGACTGCGGGGTCTTTAAACTCATGGACCGAAACGTCCTTAAACTAATATTCGTCCCTAAATGGGAATGTTGGACCGAAACGTCCTTAAACTAATATTCGTCCCTAAATGGGAATGTTGGACCGAAATGTCCTTAAACTAATGACGGACCACCACGTCCCTAAACTGGAATACGGACCACCACGTCCCTAAACTGGAAATGGACCCCCATGTCCCTAAACTGGAACACGGACCACTACGTCCCTAAACTAGAACAATAGAGCCTCCAAACGCTCTTTTGTCGGATCTAAACGATCCCGTTTAAGTTGATCTTAGCCCCAAACACGGCTAACGTATCCTTAAACATTCAAACAGACTACATATTCCCTAATCAACTTCGGTTCAAGGGTACATCTCCGAACTCCTCTGACACCTATCGTTGTAATCCTTCAACGACGTCAGATAGGTGACGAGTCCCGACGGCCATATATTAAATGGATCACCACGTTAAGTTGATCTTAGTCTCAAACAGGACTAACGTATCCTTAACGAACGTTTAAGTTGATCTTAGCCTCAACACGGCTAACGTATCCTTAAACTAAAATACCAAACCCAAATATAAGTAAATACGGATTTGGACTAATCCATGTCCTACGGGCGACGACATAACTTAGTCTCCGTATACAATCCACGGGCAACCACAAACAAAACAAACACACATGACACGAAGTGAAATTCTGGAGAAGGAAAAAGTTGCTACCGCGGTGCGGTAGCGTAATTAACTGCAGGGGCTTGCGCCTGCAGGGAAGAGCGTCCCCACAATCAAAAACCCCTCACCATGAGGGGGAATCTGACGAAGTCTGCTAAATCGGCCGCATCCGTCTAAACCTCCGATACACGGTGCCATAAATCAACTTGGCATCTTCGGAGAGGTGGACGGATAAAACCAAATAGAATCTGCCCCGAATATCAGGCAAGACGTCTTCACGTCGCCGCAGTCTTTCGGAGGGGAACAGGTGCCAAAAGAGTTAGAAGATGGGATACACACCACTGAGGACAGCCTAAGGAAAATCGACCTGGGGACGGCAAGCGACTCACGGCCTACGTTCGTCAGCGAGCTGTTGTCTAAAGAACAAGTGGCTCCGCTAAAAGACGTGCTCATGCAGTATAAAGACTGCTTTGCATGGAACTATTCCGAGATGTCGGGGCTAGATCCATAAATAGCTATGCATAAATTGGCGATATCGTCGGACGTCAAGCCAGTTAAACAAGCACGAAGAAGAATGCGGCTAGAACTTGAAATGAGCATCAACGCCGAAGTCAAGAAGCTAATCGACTCCGATTTCATCCAAGAATTTCAGTACCCTGACTGGATCGCCAACATTGTCCCAGTGATGAAGAAAAATGGGACGGTGCGCATCTGCATAGACTTTCGGGACTTCAACAAGGCCTGTCCGAAGGATGATTTTCCCGTACCGGTTACCGAGATGATGATAGACAAAACGTTCACTCACGAAGTCTTCTCCTTCATGGACGGGTCGTCAGGGTACAATCAAATAAAGATGCATCCCTAAGACCAGAAGCACACCGCTTTCCAGACTCCTCTGGGCATATTCTGCTACAAAGTGATGCCTTTCGGTCTGAAGAACGCTGGCGCGACCTATCAGAGGGCTATGACAAAGATTTTCGATGATCTCATACATGAAATCGTCGAATGCTGTATTGACGATCTCGTGGTGAAAAGCAAATCGCACGAGGAGCATTGGGAGCATCTGAAGATAGTGTTCCAACGTCTTCGGAAATACAACCTGAAGATGAACCCTCTGAAATACGCGTTCGGAGTTTCCTCAGGCAAATTCCTAGGATTCATCGTACGACATCGAGGTATCGAAATAGACCCGTCAAAGATCAAGGCAATTATAGAAATGCCTTCTCCAAGAACTTTGAAACAACTGCGGTCTCTCCAAGGAAAGCTCGCGTACATCTGACGTTTCATAGCTAACCTCTCCTGAAAATGACGTCCCTACAGTCACCTAATGAAGAAGGGAACCCCGTTCGTTTGGGATCGTAAATGCCAGAGTGCACTGGACGAAATCAAGCAATACCTGCAGAATACGCCGGTACTGACCGTGCCAGTCAAAAGAAAGCCTCCCATCCTGTACACAACCGCCCTTGAAGGTTCCTTAGACGCGCTATGGGCATAGGAGAACGACCAAGGGAAAGAAAGAGCCCTCTACTATTTGAGTCAAGTTCTTCTGGGGGCAGAAAACAACTACTCCCCTATCGAAAAACACTACCTGGCGTTAATCTTCATGATAACGAAGCTTCGGCCTTATGCTTTGGCGCATGAGGTCCATCTCATATCAAAAGTGGATCCTCTCAAATATTTGATGTCAAGAGCTATGCTAACGGGACGGCTCGCTAAATGGGCCCTACTCTTAATGGAATTCGCGATAACATACCGGCCTCTTAAGGCAGTGAAAGGCCAGGCCATCGTCGACTTCCTCGCTGAGCATCCGATACCTGCCGATTCACCCCTAAATTGCGAATTGCCAGACGAGCACACGTTTGACGCGATCGACGGGGAGAGAGGAGGGAGTGATACCCGATGGGAACTCTATTTCGATGGAGTATCTTCCATAAAGAAGCGACAACACAATACCTCTATAATTAAATCGGAAGTAGGCCTTATCTTCGTGACTCCGCAAGGAGGGATAATGCGCTTTGCCTTTTCCCTAACAGAGCCAAGGACAAACAATGAAGCAGAATATGAAGCTTTGATAGCAGGTCTTGAGATCGTTGTCGATATGGGAATCGAAGACCTCCTCATATCCGGAGACTCCCAGCTGGTCGTTAGTCAAGTAAATGGCAACTATCAAATGTGCAAACCAGAGTTAGTGAAATACGGCGAGAGTGTGTAGCAACTACTGACTCAAATCCCCTCCTACATTCTAGAAAGCATACGGCGTATGGAAAATAGCAAGGCGGGTGCATTAGCCAAACTCGCTAAAGAACTGGCTAACGAAAACCTCAATGACGTAAGGATCGTTGTACAAAGCCGTCGGGTTCTTGCACCAGCGGAAATATCTCCGGGGTCGTCTGAAGAAAAGGAAGCGACCAAGAAAACAACCTTACAAATAGAGGATCAAGGAAAGGTTAAGGATTGGAGAGAAGTCTTTATAGACTACTTCAAATCCCGTTAAACACCTGAAGATGCATCCTCAAGACATTAGCTCATGAAACGACTGTCTTTCGCCTTCGTCAATGATACTCTATATAAGAGATCGTTTGACTCTCTGTGGTTGAGATGCCTGGGACCGGAAGAAGCCAAGTGAGTCGTCCAAGAAACTTACGACGGACTCTGCGGTTCTCATCAAGCTGGACCAAATATGAAACTGAAGATCAAAATGATGGGCTACTATTGGCCCACGATGATTCAGGACTGTCTCGAATACGCAAAGCAGTGTCGCTCGTGCTAAATTCACGGAGACTTCATCCATCAGCATCCAAACCCGCTACACCCAACAGTAGCTAGCTGGTCGTTCGAAATGTGGGGAACCGACATAATTGGGCCCATCGAACCAACGTCATCCAAAGGACATCGATTCATATTGGTAACAACCGATTACTTCTCTAAGTGGGGCGGAAGCAGTACCACTAAGAGAAGTGAAGACGAAGAATATCCTCAATTTCTTCAAGACACGCGTCATCTATCGGTTCAACACTTCACGACGGATTATCTACGATAACGGACCAGCCTACAGAAGTCACAAAATCAGCCGCTTCGCACAGCAACATAATATAGACTGGAGAAACTCTTCGGTCTATAATCCCCGAGCTAACGGTCTAGCTGAGGCTTTCAACAAGACCTTAAGGAAGATCATAAAGAAGACGGTGTCCAAAAATAAAAAGGATTGGCATGAGAGACTGCATGAAGCTCTCTGGGCTTATCGAACCACCTTCAAAACAGCCACAAGTTTTGTTATCGCCACGAGATGAGTCTCCACCTGAGACTGTTGAGCCTGCTACGAGGCGAGCCGACTCTCAAGCTCCCTATCGGCTACTTTGTGAGTTTCAACCATCTCGCGGGTAAAAATAATGGCTTTATCAAGAGCTACCACCTCCATGATAGCTTCTTGAAGCACCCGCCAAAGTTCATACGTACAAGTGGTCTTAGTAGTGAGTTGGGCTTGAAGTTCCCCTAAATCATTCGAAGCTAACTCCCTCTCCGAAAACTTCTGATTGAGCCTCTTTTCGCAGGAATGAAGATTCACGGCGCACCGTTCAATCAGCCCCCGCAAGTTCGTCTTTGCAGCAAGGACCTCTGAGGGAAGGCGTACGCACTCAAGACCATGTAAGCAAGCCTCCACTCGGCAACAATACTCGACCCAGACATGCACTAAGGTTTCATCGCGGTAAGTGGGGAGAAAGGGCAAAGAGATGCTGGCTTCGGCAGCAAACTCTTCAGCTGTGATCGAATTACCAGCACGAAGATCTTCGATAAGAGCCGACAAGGAGTGGATGCTTTGTTTCGCCATCCGTTCAGACGCACGCTGGGCATAAGGTCCTGGTGGCATAATGATGCGAGACTCCAGCGGGGTAAGAGCGGGCAAAGTTGTCAAGATTCATGAACAATCAGCGAGATTTGCAAACTAAGAATATATGGAACAACATCAAAACCTTATTTACCCACAGTCATGCAAGGTGGGTTTAAAAGATCCCCAGGCCCGTCGAAGATCTGAACTTCGTCGTCAGCTTCCAAAACTACAGAAGACATATTAGCATCGTTATACGAAATAATGATAATACAATGAAGGGGTCAAATAACACCAACGTTGCCCAGAAAAGAGGACGATGCTTTGCGGGGATATTGCCTGTGGGGCAACCATCTCGAGCAGACGTTGAAAAGACTTTATGGGGGATATATCTACAATGGACGCCGCCAACCCTCGTAATTCTGAAAAGACAGAAAGATTCAGATAATGGAGAGATCATTAAAACAAAATATAGAAAACTACCTACGATGCTCCTCCCGCTTTGAACTGGAGGGATAGTAGCTTCGGCAGCCTCCTCCGTAACCTCAGGCACATCACCGGGGACGTGGGCCGGCGTAGCAGCTTCCAGTCGTGAAACGACATCTGCCATTTGAGGCTCCAAGGAGGGAACAGTGGCTATAGCGGTGCTTTCTACAATCTTTGAGGTGCCACCAGAAAGATCAATCGGGTCTATGACCGACAAGGTCGCCTCTGTGGAAGGTGTAGGCAATGAAGAAGTGGAGGTCATCGCCGGGAGCTCCAAGATAGAACCGACCGCTTCGACAGTCTCTTCTACACCTTTTGGTGCGTCATTAGAGACATCCATAGGATCCGTGGCCAATGGGGCTACCTCCGCTGAAGGAATTGACACTGAAGGAATAGAGGCTATCATCGGAAGCTCCGTAGCAGGAATAGCAGCTATAACAATCTCTTCAGCACTAGCCGGTGCCTCATCGGAGACATTTGTAAAATCCACAGGCGGAGCACGACTTGGACTCAAATCCTCTGTCATCGCCGAAGTCCCTGCAAAGTTTTTCACGAAGATAAGAAGACATAAGAAAAACTGAAACAAATTACTTGCCAAAGGAAAACACAGGAAAAAAATGCATACCGATACGCCAGGGTGCCTCTAGTATAGCTTTTTCAAGCCGTCGCTCCTTCCTTAGGAAATGCGCTCACCGGGCGTCAAACATAGACTCATGCCCACCGGTCTTCGCTGCTAGCTCATCTTCGGAGGCGGCTGAGATGGGCTGCTTGAGGGATATCTCGTCTTCCGGTCGCAGGGGACCTATATGTACCCTCCGTGAGGGGCGATCTTCGTAAAAGATAACCGGGGGTAAGGCTTCTTCGGGATGCGCACATTCTCGGTCTCATCCTGTGAACGCCTTATAGCCTCAGCCAATTATGCGGCTTCCTCAGCAGATGAACCCGGAAAGAGAAGACCATCATCCGGCTCTCGTATGGATATTGGCTCGTCTTGAACAATAGGCTCGGATTCCAGCAAAAGATCAGGCAGACCGGTGACCGACTTCTTTCTTCTCTTCGACCCGGAACTAACGCTGGAAGAAGATCGCTTCCTTCCCTTTGGCACGACGTTGGCCCACTTCGCCTCTACTATCCCCTTTTGGCGACACCACTGCCGATAGCGTCGCCACTCATGGCACGGCCGATGGTGCTTCGACGGAAGCCTTTGCTTGAGCCCTAGTGCGCATTGGCATCCTTGCAGTGGGAGGAATCGATTCTGTTTCTGCGACTTGCGGGATAAGGACCACACCGCCATCCCTCAAGAGAGGGCGAACGACTGACCGCGGTCACAACGGAGCATTGGCAGCTTGGGTTGGAGCGAGAGTCCTATACTCGAAGAGTACCCGCCTCTCCTCAGCAATGACAGGACCAACCCGGTGGAGATACCAACCTACAAAGGACCCCATAGACCTTGGGAGAAAGTCTGGCTCCGGGATCATAAACAGAGAGCCAGTGTTCAGCCGCATGAAGTGATGAATGACGTTGCGAATAACTCCCAGAGACGAGGTAGGCTCAACCAAGAATGCTTCGAAGGGGACGCCCTGATTGTAACCCAATTGCCGAGCGAAGCGGTGCGGATTATACCGCATAAAGAGGGTCGTATCATTCCGGCAGAACACCAGGTAGCCCGGCCTAATTGAATACAAATGCAAGATCTCCTTAGGCTTTAAAGATGATGCTCCCCCTTTCGACAAGTCGAATAGCTGTTGGATGGGCCCCGCCGGAGCAGAAAGAACACGATCAGAAAACACCATCCCACATTCAGTAGCATATGTATTGAGCAGAACACGGAGGGCCCCTAGCTGAGTCGAATCAGAAGTGGAGGCATCCACCAATCTCATAACTCGCGGGAAGGTGTAGGAGTCATAGAAATTCGGCCGTCTATGTGCTGCGAATGCCCCCAGCACATGCATTTCGATCCAAGATGTGAAGTAATGGAGGGGGAGATTCACAACATCTACACCTGGAGTCGAAGTATTGGCCGCAACACTTAACCCATGATAAAGGTACGATGCCAATGGCCAACTTTTCCCCTTCAGCTATACGATTGGCGGGGTAGAAGGTGGAAGGTCTCATGAAGCATCGGTGCGACGGTATCGCAAACCAACTAAGTGTTGGGGTAAAAATTTGCACCCCGGTTGACCGAGTCAAAGTCAAGGTCAACCCCCAAGCTAGGTGGGCTCAAGCGCAGGTCAAGCGGGCCCATGCCCAAGTCGAGCCCGCGGCCATCCTCCCCATGCCAACAACAAAATCATGTAATAAATAATTTTTATTTAATTTTTTATACATGAATGTATGCAAAATGGGCATAAAGCCAATATTTTGTAAGCCCATGGCTTATGTGCAAAAATGAAATGGCACATGAGCCATGGGATAGGAAAAATGCCATTTTGTGAAGCCCAATGGGCTATATGTAAATATGTAAGCCTATAAAAGGCAACATGATGATGAATAAAGCATATACTTTTCATTCTCTCAAAAAAAACCTAGGGTTTGTGCCTCTTTCCCCTTTCTGAAGGTTCCAAACCTTCTTCTTTCTTTTGAATTAATGCAAGAGTTTTACACTTCCTTTTCCAAAACTAAATAGTTTTTCACCAAAAAACCCACAAAGGGGAACTTGGATCTGTCATTAGATCTTAAAAAGAAGAGATCTTTAAAATCTCACATCTCTTGATCTTCAAGATCCGGCCAAACAAAGGAAGAAGAAGAAAACTCATCTCCAGAAACACCACTTTGGGGAAGAATTAGGGCTCAAGGGGAGAAGCCCTTCATCAGCTTCAAAACATCCGAGGAGTTTAACTCCATATATATACATATATATATATATACATATATATATATATATATAATAAATATTTCCTTTCTGAAGCATAGCTTCTGGTTTTGGGACTAAAAACCTCTTTTTCTCGAGCGCCCTGCGCTCAAGCGCAAAGCGCCCACATGCCGACACGTGGCGCGCTTGCGCTCCAGCGCCCTACGCTCGAGCGCAAAGCGCCCACGTGCCGACATATTGTGCGCTTGCGCTCCAGCGCCCTGCGCTCCAGCGCCCTGCGCTCGAGCGCAAAGCGCCCACGTGCCGACACGTGGCGTGCTAGCGCTCTTGCGCTCAATGCGCTGGCCCCACGCATCCTTTGGATGTCTTTTCCCTCTTTATATATATACATGTATATATATACATATGTATACATATGTACACACACACATACTCTACAACACTCTTCCTCCCAAAAAAAATTTTGGGCCGGGGCGCTGCCCCGCACCCCGTAAGGGGGCTGGTAGCCCCCTTGACCCCTAACCCACTATCCAGGTAGCGGGACCCCGTGAAAACTCTGCGTGGCTCCCGATATATCCAAACCCCCCTTCCAAAACAACACACACGTACACTGCACATTGAGTTCACATGACCAGTTTAACCCGTTAATTGGAGGTTCCCTCGCCCCAAAGGCGAGGGGTAATTAACGGCAGCTTAGTCCGCGGCTGCCGGAGATTCGGATCCCCACAATCAATAAACCCCCGTCTACCCTAGGCAGGGGGAATCTGTAGTACGCCTGACAAGCGCACGCGTATTCCCATCTCAATGGGGTGACGAAAAACACCCTACAGATTCTGGCACGCCCGGTGGGACCAATCTCTCCTCCCATATTTCGGGTTAAACGTTCATGCGAACTCAGTCAATATACATACCTATATTTATACTGAAATAATGCTTTTTCATGCAGGTTTTCAAGCAATCACCTTTCAACAATGTCTCCAAAGATGAACTCAGCTCCCATCTCCTACACGATGAAGGTAGACTCCAGGACGGTCCTTCCGGCCAGTCTCGGGCGATAATGGGAGTAGCCGCTGCTACCATTTGGCTCTATTATGTTCATGCCAGTTGGCGCCATCCCAGCTCCTCAAGCCCCGGTGACAGACAAACCGGTCTCGAAAGGCAAGAGGCCAAATATAGTGGTCTCGAAAGCGCCCCAACTCAAACGCAAATCGGTGTTTGAACGACTCTCTCTGGCCCCAGCTGGGGGCAAGTCCATCAACACCAACAAAGCAACAGGGCCTCTCGAGCAAGCTCCGGCGGTGCCCCTGACAACTGCTCGATCGGGTGTTTTCTCTAAGCTCCCCGCTAATCGACTCACGGTGGCTTCCCAGGAAATGGATGCCCGCCGAGCCCTTAAAATTGAAAAGCTAAGGCAGAAAATGCTCAGATATAAAGCCAACAAAAGGGCTAGGGCTCCTGCTAGGCTGAACTTCATGAGGTTCGAAGAACAGGGTTACCCCGCCGAAGATGCGGAAATGGCTGGGTATGTGGACCACACTGTCTACATGGTGGGCACGCGCAGCAAGAGGAAGGATGGGGCCACCACATCTCAAATCCAATCTGGCTTGAATGTGGTTGCCGCTTCCCAAGAACAGCCGCCTCCGCTGGATGATGATAACCCTCTCGATGAAGATGATAGGCAGAAAGACCCTTCGGTCCATGAGGAGTCGGGCTCGGAAAGTGAAGAGGAGCCAATCTTCCATCCCAAGAATGCAGAGCAGCAACTTCTCCAAGAGCTCCGAAAATAGCTCAGAAGCAAAGACAAGGAGATGGCCAAACTTTACTCCAAAATTGACGACTTGACGAACGTCGTCTTGCAGCTCACGGCCCGACTTGCCTCTCAGCCGCCCAATCAAGCGCAGGGCTCTGCTCGTGAACCGGGAAACGGTGTCCCAACGCAGCCGATGCCTATTCCCTCAAATCCAAAAGTGGACGAAGCGCATGAAAATCAGTCGCATCCTATCTCGGGAAATGTCTTGGCTACCGATGACAGTAGCCCGCTAACTCAAGATCAAATCATGGATTTGGTTGCCAGCAAAGTCAAAACACTGGTAGCCGAAGCTGAAGCGCAAAAAAATGTTAGCAGTAGCGGGAAACCATATCCTGCTCAATATGATCTGGTAGAATTTCCTAGCGGCTATGTCATCCCCAAATTCGGAAGATTCGATGGGACGTGAAATGCGAATCAGCACATCGCCCACTTCAAAGCCTCATGCGGGAATACTGGGGGCAACGATGCGCTTCTCCTCCGCCAGTTCGTTAATAGCTTGACCGATGTTGCTTTCGACTGGTATGCGAGCATACCGGATGGCTCCATTACTACTTTCGTCCAAATAGAATCTTTGTTTCGACAAAGGTTCATGAGCGTCAGCGATAAGATCACCATTGTCGAGCTCGTAAGGACCAAGCTCAAGAACAACGAAAGCAGCACGGATTTTATAACCCGATGGCGCAATCTCTCCGTTAAATGCAAACCGCCGATAGAGCAGGACCAATCTGTCAGCCTCCTCGTCGGAAATCTCAACAATTGGATGGCCCCATTTCTATGCACCGCGGGTCTCAAAACATTCCAAGAGGTGACCAGGAAAGTTCAGATGCTGGAGCGCTCAAAGCAGGAGTCCTCCTCGGATTTCCAAAATAACAATAGGTCTTGGAGAAACCGAAAGGACGATAATCGCAAAGGCGGAAACTCCGATGATTCTGAATCTTTCAACACTTCGGCTAACCGAAATAAGCAAGGGATGAGCGGGCCTAGCGCCAACCAGTCTCGGAAGCCAGTGTTTGGAGAGGGAGGAGAATCTCCACTCAAAGAGAAGCTAGATAAGGTCTATTCCTTCAGAAGGGACAAAATCCGTAAAATATTCAAAGACGCCCTGAAGAACGGTCTACAACTGTCAGAGTCAAAAAGACCGCAGGAAGCGAATATGACCGACGACCCCAAATATTGCCCCTATCACAGAGTGATAGGTCATGGCATTGAGGACTGCTTCGTCTTCAAAGATTGGGTCGAAAAGAAATACAAGGCAGGAGAGATAGAACTTTCTAAAGGCGTGTTAACAAACAGTCCAGCTGCGACCGCCAATTTCATACAAACGGAGACCGAAGTTTTTCGTGAAACTCATTCTCTCAGACATCTGCCTTTCTCTGAAAACAGTCGACCACCACGTTATTAAACTGGGAACAGTCGACCTCTAAGTCGTTAAACTGGGAATGTAAAAAAAATGTGTAAATAAAAAAAATGTGTGAATAAAAAGAAAGAAAAAAGAAAAGCCGAAATGATAGGGCAACTCGCAATAAAAATCAGCGAGTAAAAAATAAAGATGAAAATAAACAGTCGAAATGATAGGGCAATCGCGACCTTCGCGATAAGAAAAGCTGAAATGATAGAGCAATCGCGGTATAAAAAAAATAAAAATATATAAAAAAAAACAACAATATACGGCGAATGATGAGTCGCTCCTGGTACCGTATTCCCGTGTAGCGATGTAGACGCCAACCGAAATTCAAAATTCCCAAAACTCTCCCGGCCCTACGGTTAATCTCCAAATTGGCTACCGTATACAATCCATGGGCTCAAATAATTCTCAGCATACCCATGCCCCACCACAACCACCAGTTACGCGGCAGGTCTCCGCCTTCGGAATTATGCTCCATTGAGAAGACCCACTCATGTGTCCTCACGATACATGAGGAGAACAAACCTTTGTGGGATCCTTACGACGCACAAAAGAAGAACACACTTGGGGGTCCTCACAACTCCTAAGGAGAAAATGCACCTACGGGATCCTTACGACTCGTAGGGAGAAAATACTTTATGTGACCCTTACGGCCCATAAAATTGAAAAGCCTTAGGCGATAGGGATCCAAACCTGTCTCCTAAGCCATCGCTCCCCAATCCCCAAGTGGCGAATGATGAGTCGCTCCTAGTACCATATTCCAGTGCAGCGATGCAGACGCCAACCAAATTCCAAATCCCATACCCCAATGGCGAATGATGAGTCGCTCCTGGTACCATATTCCAGTGTAGCGATGCAGACGCCAACCAAATTCCAAATCCCATACCGCAATGGCGAATGATGAGTCGCTCCTGGTACCATATTCCGGTGCAGCGATGCAGACGCCAGCCAAATTCCAAATCCAAATCCCCAAGTGGCGAATGATGAGGCGCTCCTAGTACCATATTCCAGTGCAGCGATGCAGACGCCAACAAAGTCCCGAAATTTTTTTGGCCCTACGGTCTGGATCATACATCCTGCAAAACCGTATACAATCCACGGGCGTAAAACAATCCCAATCTCTCCAAAAATAATATAAAAAAAGGGTATGTCCACAAAAAAAATGGGCACGGATGAAAACCCGAAAGGGCTCCGTGAGTAAAAATAGCAGGACTGCCGGCGAGTTTGTGAAAAGCCGAAAGGGCGAAAACTCGTGAGAAAGAGATGAAATGCACTCACAAGGTCCTCCCGACTTTGTGAGGAGAAAATTCCCGCGTGAGACCCTTACGACACATAAAGGAGCAACACACTTGGGAGTCCCCACGACTCCCAAGGAGAAAATACACTTACGGGATCCTTACGACCCGTAGGGAGAAAATGCTTTGTGAGACCCTTACGGCTCACAAAATTGAAAAGTCCTAGGTGATAGGGACCTAAAACCTATCTCCTAAGCCATCGTTTCCTAATAAGCAAACGCAAATGAGGATTCGCTGCTGGTACCATATTCCAGTGTAGCGATGCTGATGCCAAACCAAAACTGAAATCCTTATATCCACTCATGACAAATGATGATTCGCTCCTGGTACCATATTCCAGTGTAGCAATGCTGATGTCAACCCAAATCAAATCAAACCAACAACCTCTGCGGCGGAATCATGCTTCGTCCCAGAATTTACCCCGTGTCGAAATCATGTTTCGCTTCAGGATATCTACCTTCCCTGCCAGAATTATGCTCCGCCTCGGAATCAAATCAACCAACCAGCTCTGCGTCGGAGTCATGCTGCATCTCAGAGTGTACCCCGCATCGAAATCAAGCTTCGCCTCGGTGTATCTGCCTTCCCTGTCAGAATTATGCTTCGGCTCGGAATCAACCAACGACCTCCTCGTCGGAATTATGCTCCGCCTCGGAATCAAGTCAACCAGCAAGCTCTGTGTCGGAATCATGCTTCGTCTCAGAATGTGCACCCCGTGTCGAAATCATGCTTCGCCTTGGTGTACCTGCCTTCCCTGTCGAAATTATGCTTCGTCTCGGAATCAAGTCAGCCAACAAGCTCTGCGCCGGAATCATGATCCGTCTCAGAATATACCCCGTGTCGAAATCAATGCTTCGCCTCGGAATATTTGCCTTCCTTGTCGGAATTATACTTCGCCTAGGAATCTACCTCTGCATCGAAATCATGCTTCGGTCAGAATGTCTGCCGCTCATCGGAATCATGCTCAGAACTCTGGAATCATGCTCCGCTCATCGGAATGATGCTCCGATCCCTGGAATCATACTCCGCTCTTCGGAATGATGCTCCGATTCCTGGAATCATGCTCTGATTATTGGAATCATGCTCCACTCATCGGAATGATGCTCCGATCCCTGGAATCATGCTCCGCTCTTCAGAATGATGCTCCGATTCTTGGAATCATGCCACTACTCTTCGGAATTATGCTTCGACTCTTCGGAATGATGCTCCGACCTTGGAATTATGCTCCGCAAATTGGAATGATGCTCCGATCCCCGGGAATCACGCTCCCCGAGGGATACTCCGACCTTGGAATTATGCTCCACCCCCGGAATGATGTTCCACCTTGAAGTCCAGCTTCAAGATCCATCAATTTCATGCATACAACTCAAATGTGCGGTGTCCATTTATTGATGGGGGGCAATTTGTTGGGGTAAAAATTTTCACCCCGGTTGACCGAGTCAAGGTCAAGGTCAACCCCCAAGCTAGGTGGGCCCATGCCCAAGTCGAGCCCGCGGCCAACCTCTCCATGCCAACAACAAAATCATGTAATAAATAATTTTTTATGTAATTTTTTATACATGAATGTATGCAAAATGGGCATAAAGCCAATATTTTGTAAGCCCATGGTTTATGTGCAAAAATGAAATGGCACATGAGCCATGGGATAAGCAAAATGCCATTTTATGAAGCCCAAGGGGCTATATGTAAATATATAAGCCTATAAAAGGCAACATGATGATGAATAAAGCATATACTTTTCATTCTCTCAAAAAAAAACCAAGGGTTTGTGCCTCTTTCCCCTTTCTAAAGGTTCCAAACCTTCTTCTTTCTTTTGAATTAAATCAAGAGTTTTACTCTTCCTTTTCCAAAACTAAATAGTTTTTCACCACAAAACCCACAAAGGGGAACTTGGATCTGTCATTAGATCTTAAAAAGAAGAGATCTTTAAAATCTCACATCTCTTGATCTTCAAGATCCGGCCAAACAAAGGAAGAAGAAGGAGACTCATCTCCAGAAACCCCATTTTGGGGAAGAATTAGGGCTCAAGGGGAGAAGCCCTTAATCAGCTTCAAAACATCCTAGGAGTTTAACTCCATATATATACATATATATATATAATAAATATTTCCTTTCTGAAGCATAGCTTCTGGTTCTGGGACTAAAAGCCCCCTTTTCTCGAGCGCCCTGCGGTCAAGCACAAAGCGCCCACGTGCCGACACGTGGCGCGCTTGCACTTCAGCGCCCTGCGCTCGAGTCCAAAGCGCCCACGTGCAGACACGTGGCGCGCTTGCGCTCAAGCGCAAAGCACCCACGTGCCGACACGTGGCGCGCTTGCGCCCCAGCGCCCTGCGCTCGAGTGCAAAGTGCCCACGTGCCGACACGTGGCGCGCTTGAGCTCAAGCGCCCTGCGCTCAAGCGCAAAGCGCCCACGTGCCGACACGTGGCGCACTTGCGCTCCAGCGCCCTGCGCTCAAGCGCAAAGTGCCCACGTGGCGCGCTTGCGCTCAAGCGCAAAGCGCCCACATGCAGACACGTGGCGCGCTAGCGCTCTTGCGCTCAAAGCGCTGGCCCCACGCATCCTTTGGATGTCTTTTCCCCCTTTATATATATATACATGTATATATATACATATGTATACATATGTACACACACACATACTCTACAACACTCTCCCTCCCCAAAAAAAATTTGGGCCGGGGCGCTGCCCCGCACCCCGCAAGGGGGCTGCTAGCCCCCTTGACCCCCAGCCCGCTATCCGGGTAACAGGACCCCCGTGAAAACTCTGCGTGGCTCCCGATATATGCAAACCCCCCTTCCAAAACAACACACACGTACACTGCACATTGAGTTCGCATGACCAGTTTAACCCGTTAATCGAAGGTTCCCTCACCCCAAAAGCGAGGGGTAATTAACGGCAGCTTAGTCCGCGGCTGCCGGAGATTCGGATCCCCACAATCAATAAACCCCCACCTACCCTAGGCAGGGGGAATCTGTAGTACGCCTGACAAGCGCGCGCGTATTCCCATCTCAATGGGGTGACGAAAAACACCCTACACTAGGCCAGAGGCTAATAAAGCCGACGAAGAAGGTCTCTTCGTCTATGCCGGAATCCGCAATTGCATTAAAAGACACGGCCGACGTGGCTGGAATATAAAACTGTGGCAAATCTTTTTCTTTAGCCGGCAATTTGTCCAACCCAAACCCAAAAGGGTCGTCGATGCTCGCAAACTTCGGGGCTTCCTTGGTTAGAACATCCTCCCAGATAAAGCAGGCAATGAAGCTCTCGAAAGTGATGCCCTGCCTTTCTGACTCACAAACAATCTGTCGAAAATACCCAGAGCCTTGATTAGGCCAGGGTATTTGTGACGGACGGCAGTTTCGGCCGTCAAGCCATCAAGTGTAGCTGGCACAGTGGAGAAAATATATTCATCGGGAGGCAGCAACTCCTCGTAATGCTCCCCCCTAATGGGCAATCCTGAAATCTCACGGAATTCATCCAATGAAATAGACACCTCTCGATCCCCTAGCAGAAAGGTGTTGGTAGGCAGGTTCCATTGGTTTAAGAAGGCTTTGATCCACCAAACGTGAGGAGCCTGATAATGGAATAGCGATGCATATACTGCCTGATACAGCCCAACCTTCTGCAACCTTGCGCGGTGGGCAGAAAGAATGTAGCGAGCCTAAATAAGATAGCCCACTGGATGCCGGGGGATGACACCTACTTTATATGCTTGTCCCCAAGGTCGAGCTTCACCTTGGCAAATCCGACGCCCCAAGATGTCTATAGCCAGCAAGGGCTGGTTGGGTATCCCAGATATACAGGGCTCAAGCCGGCCCGAAGGAGTCCAATTGATCATCTCCACTACGTAAGCTGTCTGTAGGCGCTCCATCGGCGATATAGGGCGAAGAGGCTCCGCTGGCTCTTCGCAAATAAAACTTCGGCACCCCCAGATGATGTGGCCGTACCAAACGCCCCATAAGAATAGACTTGTCCGATCTTTATCATGAGCTCTGATCATCGCCATTGCCTCCTCATCCGACGGCGATTGTGGAAAAGCGGCGTCTGGGCGAGTATAAGGGAAATAGGGGAGAGAACCCATTGTTCCTGAAATAAGGAAAAGAGGAAACATTAGTGAAACCCATGCTTATATATATATATATATAACAGGATGTCTGTTTTGTGGGACCACTGCCTACAAAACACATGGACCCCACAAAATCAATATGGCAGCACACCAATGATGAAACAGGGCAATCATTATGAGAATAAAAAAGATTCTCATTAAACAGACATTGGAATTCCAAACAACTCTTGGGAAAACAACCTCTGCTAAGGCACACAACAAATTTAAAATTTGCGCGAATAAGGGTAAAACCCTATGTAAAGATTTTCAAGAGCACTAGGGAATAAAATTCCCTAAGGGTCCTTTTGATGTTTCAGAGCTAAGCTCTTCGCCTGAGGCATTAAATTCCTTTTATATGATGGAATTACATTCCAAAAACTCACAAAAAACATATATGAGAAATAAAATTCCATGAATCCTCAAAAAACGGAGGTGAATGTTCGAGATATGGAGGTTTACTACTCAAAAATCACATTTTTGGGTCCCTAAATGGATGGGTTTCAGAAGAGAGCAAAGCTCTCATGATGGATTCAAAATCCAGAGAATTTTTGTCCAAAAAGAAAAGTTTTTATGATGTGCAAGATCTTTACCTAAAAAGGGTTTCTTTTTTACAGAGTTTAACTCTGGGATGGCAATGGCAGAGAACTAAGCTCTGAGGAGGAGAATTAAATTCTCAAAGAAATCGAAAGAGGAAGAAGATGAAGGAAACACTGGCTACATAAGAAACTAAACCCTCGCATTTATAAGACGTGACAAGGGCAGTTCATCTCCCCGTTCCCCTAGGCAATCCAACGGCTGTAAAGGTGACAGCGTTGCACTCACGTGCAAACCACGTGAGAACAACGTTGTGGGGGAATTTGTTCCCTTATAAAAAAATGAATAATAAATAAAAGCAACGGGAAAAAGTTCCCAAATGGAGCATCACGTTCCCACACGTGATAGGCGCTGCGCTTGATAAAACTAAGCTGAAACTGGGCCTCACGTGCAGACACGTGACCTCTATATACAAAGTATATAGGCGCCTGAATAAACCAAACAATTGGACAGAGCAAAAACTCACGTGATAGCACGTGACGCTCTTTGGTAGGCTTAATTTGGTGGGTTCACGTGCTACACGTGATGGGCTCCTATGCCTTCTGAACCGATAGAATTAAATTCTAATTAAGAGGAATCAAAACCCCTAGTTGGAAAATATTTCCTTAAATTTTTCCAAATAAGAAAGATTGTGCTCTGTAAATCAAAGCACCGTTGGATCAAAAATCCAATGGTGATTAAACATCACCAAGATACAGAATAAGTTATGTATGGGAAAATGTTTTCCCGATTTTGCTAAAAACAAGAAAGATGTCTTCTGTAAAACAGAAGCCCTTGGATCAAAGATCCAATGGTGGGATAAATTCCCAAATCAATTAGAGATCTCTCAATGAGAAATTTCCTTAACTGATTCAACAAATCAGCCTCCCCTATATAAAAGACCCAAGACTTCTAGTCTTGTACAGAAGAACCTCCCCCATAAACATCAAGTTCAAAAAGAGACAGAAAAAGAAAAAAAAAGAAAGAGAGAAACTCTTCGTAAGCTTAAAAGAAAAGAGAATTTAATTCTCCAGAGAGAAAAAGAGAAAAAGAAACTCTAGGTAAGAGAAGGAACGAAACACAGAGAATATCTCATCTCCTTTTCACCTCCATAAGAGTTTAACTCTTCTAAAAAGAACTTAGTTCTTTCTTTGGCTGAGATCTGCAAAAGCAGATCTCCCCACAAGTTGAGAATTTAATTCTCATCGGGGAGTTCCTGCCATCCAGATCCAAAACCTAGGGGAAGATCTAAGTTCAGAGAATTTAATTCCCCCAAAAATTATATAGGAATTTAATTCCTCTGATAAAACAAGGGTTTAACCCTTCTTATAAGAACTTAGTTCTTTCTTATGGTGAAAGATCTGCAGAAGCAAATCTCCTCACAAGTTGAGAATTTAATTCTCATCGAGGAGATTCTGCCATACATATCCCAAACCCAAGAGAAAAACTAAGTCCTAAGAATTTAATTCTTACAAAACAGTAGGTTTGAAAGTCTCGAAACTAAGATCCCCATGCACGTAAAAGGAGATTAGCATCCAAACATGATAATTGCAGATCACGTGCTCCCACGTGACCCATGAACAAACCTTTGTAAAAGGGGAATAAACATAAGACATATTTCATTCATAGGGCGCCTCACGTGACCCCACGTGACCCCTTAATAGTGCTTAGCACTTTTCAAAAGAGAATAAAACAAAGGCAGCTTTCAGTCTTTGGGGACGCCTCACGTGATCCCACGTGACCCCTGAACAAACCTTTGTAAAAGGGGAATAAACTTAAGACAGATTCCATTCTTAAGGCGCCTCACGTGACCCCACGTGACCCCTTAATAGTGTTTAGCACTTTTCAAAAGAGAATAAAACAAAGGCAGCTTTCAGTCGTTGGGGACGCCTCACATGATCCCACGTGACCCAATAGTGCTCAGCACTCTGAAAAGAAAAAGGGAACAAATCCAAAGAAGCTATGCCAAATCTCAGGCGCCTTACGTGACCCCACGTGAGTGCCTCAGACTTTCAGTGCTTAACGCTACTTCAAGCACCTCACGTGACCCCACGTGAGCGCTTCAAATCTTCAGTGCCTAAACAATACTTTAAGACCTCAAGTGGGAGCATGCGAGCGCCGAACATATGCTAGTGTTTAACACTATGATAGGCCAACCTTAGCCTAAGTTAGATAAGTCTCCCAAAGCCAAAACCTTGTTTTTAACCGAGCCCTAATTATGCTTAGGTCTTCCAAAATTAAACATCTCAGATGGCATTTACAATAATATTTATCCCATTACTTCTCAATCTGGCATTTGGTTCAAGGGTATATCTTTTCACACCTCTGATACATGTCGTTGTAATTCTTCAACGTCTTCAGAGAAGTGGTGGGTCCTGACGACCAATAACTATCTGGTGCATTTCCAAACCCATGATTACATCCAAACAATGGACTGTAATGTCCTTAAACTAACTCTAGACCATAATGTCCTTAAACTAACTCTGGACCGTAACGTCCTTAAACTAAACTTCAAGGACTATGATGTCCTTAAACTGAAAAAACATTACAGACTATGATGTCTTTAAACTCATGGACTATGATGTCCTTAAACTTATGGACCGCAACGTCCTTAAACTAAATCCTACGGACTATGACGTTCTTAAACTCACGGACTATGACGTCCTTAAACTTATGGACCGCAATGTCCCTAAACTAAAATGATAGAGTCCAAATACTCTTTCGTTGGATCTAAATAATCCCAAAATCTTATTAAGTAGATCTTAGTCTAAAATTAGACTAACGTATCCTTAACAAGTATTTAAGTTGATCTTAATCTAAAACAAGATTAATGATCCTTAAACCAACCCAAACCCAAATCTAAGAAAATACGGATTTGGACTAATCCACGCCCTACGGGCGATAACATAAATTAGTCTCCGTATACAATCCACGGGCAACCAAAAATAAAATGAATACACAAGACACGAAGTGACCATCTGGAGAAGGAGAAAGTGGTTACCTCTATACGGTAGCGTAATTAACTGCAGGGGCTTGCGCCTGCAGGGAAGAGCGCCCCCACAATCAACAATCCCTCGTACACGAGGGGGAATCTGACGAAGTCTGCTACAACGGCCGCATCTGTCCAAACCTCCGATAACGGTGTCATAAATCAACTTGGAATCTTCGGAGAGGTGGACAGATAAAACCAAATAGCATCTGCCCCCAAATTCAGGCAAGACGTTTGTCTTCCCGGTTTTCGGCGGCAAACATTGATTTAATAATTTATATATGTATTTTATATATGTATTCTAGTATTATTGTTCACTATTCATTTTCTCTCTTAGCTATTCGTATTTTTGTACGAATACGCATATATGTATTTCGATACATGTACTGGGTTGTATTCCGTATTTATACGGAATAGTTTCTAGAAGATGGCCACCTCATTATTAGATTTTCTTTTTAGAAAATCATTTTGGAAATGAGGTGGAGGGTGAGTTGGCATGAGCATGGGCTTGGCATGTAGAGAGACATGGCACACATTTGTTTATTGGAAAATTGAGGAGATATTTTCATAGATGAAAATTATTGTAGCCACAGTTCTTTACATGCCATGCTACCTATTTCTTTCATCACTTGATTGACTCACACACTCTCTTGTGTGAGACTTAGCCATTTTCCATGGTTGCTCATGCCATTGCTTTCCTCACCTCCTTCTTCATCTTCTTGCATTGCTCATTTGAGCATTTAGTATGAGAGAAAAATATAGCGAGGCATTTCTACACCTCCACTCTCCATTGCTAGCAACCTTGGAGGATCGGTTGGTCCGCTAGGCGAACCTGGAGCTTGCACCGTTTCCCTCGGATGGATCATCATCGATGGAGGAAGACCGGTAACCAAATTTGATCCGCAACACCTCAAAGAGCTTGGGAATAGTAGAAGACCGAAAGACTTGGTTCATTCGGTATAACCATCTAACTCCTCTTTATATGCTTGCTAGTATATGGTTAAGGGTAGATCCAGAAATCGGGTTACGGTAGCGCCAGTTTTGTAAATTTTTGTTCAGCATTTTGTCACGACCCGAAAGAGCACGTGACTGGCCCTTGAACCATATGAAATCTATAGGACTCCATCTGATCCAAGTAAGCCAAAAGCCCAGAAATCTAAAACCATTTTAAGAGTAAATAAAGAAAACTGGTTTTAAAGAAGTGAAGGAAAACATGTTTGAAAGTCAAGGTTTTTAAATAACTAAGCCGAATATGCATTTTTAAAATGTGAAGTCTTTTCTAAAAATTTCAGCAGAGTTTCTATTCTAAATACTGGCCCCGAACGGGGTACAACAAGAACAATATATACGCAATGATAAAAGGCATCCCCAAGCGGGAGCTAGCTCTTCGTCAATTGACGGTCACAACCACGCAAGCAATATAATATACAACGCCGAATGGCGAGGGTCAAATCCAAAAAAAACTCAATAAGCATGAAAACCGCAATACTACTAAGCGCGACTCTAAGGTCGAATAATACAACACTAATGTCTAAGTCTGAAACAATATAAAAGTTTTGGTTGATGGAAATTCTAGATACAATGAATAATACAAGTACAATGGTGGTTCTTGATGCAAAAGAATCCACCTACCGCAAAGAAGCAGTGTGCCAGAAATGCCGCAAAGAAACCTGTACGGCAAAACCTGCAAGAACTGTGGCACAACGGGGGTGAGTTGCCAACTCGTGAATAGAGAATATCTACAAGCAGAAACCGAATGCAAGACATAATCCTAGGTCAAAACGATCAGTATAATATAACCCACAAAAGTACGTCTGAAGCATGATAAGGTGGCAATGTAACATCTAAACATGTATGTAGTGCCAAGTACTCAGGTAATAACATGTCATCAGTATAAGGTATGTCTGCATGAAGTAAATATGAAGAAGTATCAAATGGATATCAATACACATATATTAGCGTCCCATACCACTAATATTGGTGTAAGGGTATATATAACAGTGCCCTCATACCCTGTTATATATACAAATGGAGTATGATCAATGTAAATCCAGTCTGTATGTGATCAAGTCTGTATAAACGTGGAACCCTTCCACCCGTCACCCAATGACAATAAGCATCATGTATGCAAATATGAGGATATAAACAAAATCATGGAAAAACATCATGAAACCCGTGCCTAGCATCGACACGTAAATCCTCGTCCATATGGGGCTCCGTCTGCGGTATCGGCCCTCGGCCCCGGCAGTACGGGTCATCCCATGTCCTCATCCATATGGGGCTCCGTCTGCGGTATCGGCCCTCGGCCCCGGCAGTACGGGTCATCCCATGTCCATCTCTCAACTTCGGTCGGTATCCTCCAAATATCCGCCGAGCTCAAATACAATCACCGGTAGGTAGTAGTCCCTCTGCCAGGCTCACCGTCTACTACACAGCGAAACCGTTCTCGCCCCGGGGTACCATACCGGGTCCACCATGTACCCGCAATCGGCCTCATCCGCCTCCTCGAATCGGGTTTCACATGTCGCTCTCAGCACCGAGAAAACACATGGTGGACGCACTGAAATATCATATCAAGGGTAACCGGGTTTTTAACACAATTATATATTCTCTTTTGAAATACCCACGGTTCCCAAATCCAGAAATATCATGGAAACAACATATCTCAATGCGTATAATCAAAACATGATGTATGCGACATGTAAGAAAGGTAAGCATATCATGAGTCATGCAACATGGAATAGTAATGTGCATATGTTGAGGGAAACCGCTCTTTTAAAACGAATCAGTTTTGAAGAACATCATGCGGTTCCCAAATCTCTAATCAAGTCAGAATCATCTATGTTTGTGTACAGATATAAGTGTACAATATGCCATGCAAGAATCATATCATGAATGCAACAGTACTACAGTGTAGTGGCATGGCAATTATCGATGATGAAGTGTGTGAGCCGGCAAATAGTGTACGTGGAACATACGCATCATCGATAATGGTGCCGGTGTCCTAACAGCATGATAATAATATAGCAATAAACATATGCAAGCAATGTGAATAGCATGAATATGCGGAAATCAATAATCAACACCACGGTGAAGAACCTACATCAACAAGTATATATCGTGCAGTTATGTCGTTTGAAATAAGACGAATCAAGATTTTTAGTAAAATAAGGGCTACAGTATATTTTAAGAAAGACACGTCCTTTGAAAAATACCCGTAGAATCTCTTTACTTGTCTTTTAAGATATTCCTGATTCGTAGTTTTGAAATAGGTATGACTCGGTCTAGTCTAACATCTACTAAGCCATGTCCATCAAGAGGGGTATAGAAACCACCTGAATCTGAATCGATATATATATAGATATAATAGTCGGTGATCCCGCCTCAATAGTATCGCGTACGATACAGTATATCATATGACATCCTCAAGTCATGAGTGCGGATCTATCATCAATGTAAAGCTCGTACGGTAAATCGTCGTACGGCATCCCAATAGCTGGGTACGGGTCAATATCACACTAGCTCATCACATCTCAGGTATCACTATCATCATATCACATAATCTGGGGTACTGATCTAAGTCTAGTACAACTGATACCATCAATATAGTGCGTGTGCAAGCACACGTCCTAAGGCCCGCTAGAGATCACGTATCGTATCCCAAATACGAATCACATCAAATCACCGATCTCGCGGCACAATGCCCAACATCATCGACTCATCTCCAATATCATCAACACAGTGCAAGTATAATGAATATGCAAGGGTGTGCGTGTAGGTGTAAATCTATTCTAGGGTTTGCGACTATGAACTACGCTAGTTACTTCTAACCCTACACTATCCATAGTACACCTAACTATCATATCCACGACACACTATAACTATCAAGCATAATATATAGTATACTAACTACGGACTGCGGGGGTGCTATACGCCATCCACCCGACTTCCCCCAGTAGATATAATCTACTCACCTTGCGTCATCATTTTCGACGTCACCACGCATTTGCTTGTCGTCCCAAAGTCTTCATGGGGTACCTACATATCAAAGTGTCGTATATGCGCATTAAAACCAAATCAAAGCTAAAACGGCACACGAATCCCAAAACGATACGATAAGGGGCATATAGGTTAGAACCTATAGCACGCCTTCAAAACCATTAACAATTCCTCTATATCGTCGTATAAACGCCAATTAGTCGAGGTAAAACACAATACACAATTTTAGAATCAAAAATACGGAATACGGAAACACGAATCCAAAACAGCAACTTAGGAAATATGTTCCAGATTTCACCCTAGGTCCAATTAGACAAATCTATACATACCAAGGGCCTAAACTACAGATGTAGAAGCACCAGAACTAAAACGACCCAATTTGGTGCAGGTCTGGCCGCAATTTGCGGCCAGAGGGAATTAATTGGCGGCCGGGTCAGGGAGTTAGGGGCTAGGGTCTTGGTGGTAGCTTCCTGGGTGCCTGCACATACCACTGTCCAATCAATTTTATTTTTAGGTGTCTCGGGTGAAAGCAGATTCAATAAAACCCTCACAGATTCCACAATTTCTCCGATATCGGTTTCTAAAATCCGTATTCTGGGTTTAAGCTTCAGTTTTGGGTCTCAATTCATATACTAGGGTGTTGGTGTAGCCTCTATTGAACTCAATTTCACCTTACAACTCATAATTCTTCACAACCCTAACTAGGTTTTACCTCAAGTCACCAAATCACACGATATCGGTTCAATCATAACATGGGGGTAAAGGAAATGCTAAAACTAAGTTAAAGATCCAGAAAATACCTCATTTGGCAACTCAAGAAAATTCTTGAGTTGCCCCTAGTGGCCAAAATCCTTGCTTCTTTAGTCCAAAGTATAGATCAAGAGCTTGTGCACACATTTAATGAAATGGAGATTGGGTTTTGGGGTTGTTTTAGAGGTGTTGTGAGGGGTTGAAGAGGGGAGGGAAATGAAGGAGGAGGAGCAGCAGCAAGCAAGGAAGGGGGAGAGAGAAATGAGTGTTGAAAATGGAGGAGAATGGCTAAGTCTAGGGTCAAAAGGAGCCCATACTTCTCTCTCTCACCAACTACCAATTTCTTTATTCTTTTCTCTTTTCTTTTCTTTTTCCTTAAAACCCTTCTCACTCAAATAGTAACCCCAAAACAACCATGGCAATAAAATGTAACACAAGTGTGAAAAAGTGATATGTGCATGTTTTGCACAAAAATGCTAAACATTTGGTCATGGATTGATAGCTAGGGCACTTGCATAATCCAACATGGTATCAGAGCCAACCCTTTAACCCCATACTAGCTTGTTTGCACAACGATAGAATATCGATCGACAAATTTTTCCGAATCAAAATTTCATTTCATGTGCTTGCTGTCGAATTTCAAAGTTGTTTAGAAATTTTTTTTGGATATCTTAAAAATATGTGCAGGCAAAACTATAACTACACAAAAAATTTAGGAACCTAACTCCAAAATTTAGCGGCGGAACCTAAGAAAAATGGCACATTTTGTAGCGGTTCCGCTGCGCTTTATGGGCTACAATTCCCCAAAATTTTTTTGGGGCTTTAGTTCATAGAAATTTGATTTTTGGTATATATGGTTTTAGCCCAGATTTGTCTGAGTGCTGGTTTTGCATTTAGGGCCAATTTGGAAAGATTTAGTCGATCGAAATTTTAATTGTTATTTACAGTACATGCATTACTATCTGCGACCGTGAATGTCATTCGAGCGGTACAATCCGTCTAACTGCTATATGTTCTTTTAGACGGGTTTGCGAACGTGACATTCACGTTGATGTTCTGTGTTGTGTTGTGATTATGGTTGGATTGTCGTGGTGAATAGCTTGGGTGCAATGTTAGTACAGTTTAGATTCGATATCACCGTTGTATATTATTTTCTTTTCTGTACTAGGATTACTCCGCGGTGGAATGCACGAATAGTCGGGTTCTAGAAGGCAACGGACCCACATCTCATGGCGTTGAGATGGAGGGGGCCTCATTCTAGAATTAGCAAGCTATTCGTCGCACTCGTAGGGGGTATAGGTTGACCCAAGGAGGGATGCTCAAGTTACCGGATTCCGTGGAGTGCTGGGTGGCCCATTCGCGTTGTTGATTGGGGTTACCTCGCTTCTGAGATTGGCGGATAACTTGTCGCACGCGTAGGGGTCTAGGTTTTCATTGCACAGGCTATCCATACGACCAGGGGAACGTCGGGTTTCACTTGCGGCTCAAAAGAAACCCGGGGCTCCCAGATTATCCGTTTGTTCTGTGATGCTTATCGCTATTCTGTGATGTTGCTTTATATCATGCCTGGGATGATTGTTATGTATATTTATATATATACTGGAAGATGTTGTATATGTTTTGCACCTGCGCTAGTCCAGCCCCCGCTCTGTCGTTAGTTAAGTAACTTAATGGGTGATGACGGGCCCAATGGCGAATGCGGATGGCATATACGTACATTTTATTTTTGTTCTTTTCTGGTGTGATTAAATGATGGGACCGTGTTGATTCTGATCAATGCAAGGAAAATAAACCTATTTGATGTTGTTGGAACCAAGTTTTTAAAAACTGACATTACAGACGTTCTCTTTTGCTTTGCATAGTGGTATTCGATTGGGAATATCCTGCACCTCATTCGACGAGGCAAGGGCCGAGATCCCTTCATCAGGAGTGACCCCTTGGGCAGAAGTTGTTAGTGTATATGCCCTAGAGGCCATTACTGTATCATACTAGTTTGTATATTACTTAATGGATGCTTGGGATATTCACCTTGTATATACAATCTTGCTCAAAATAGTAGTATGCTACTTGGTTTGTTTCTACTTCAATGTGTACTTGTGTTTATTTCAGTATATCACTTATACGCATTAGTGGAGCCCTTAGGATCTTTGCTTGATTACCAGCGTTGTGATGGCAGTCACACTAGTGGGGGCTGGGTAATCTATAAGCACATCCTTATACAGGTCCCTAGTCGCAGGACTATCGAGACAGGGCATCGATACTCCGGAGTAGACTAGCGTATGCGCTTCTCATCCCAGTGTGGGAGATGGTCTGTCCCACAGCCATCAGTACGTCGTACTGGAGATAGTATACGGGTGCTCGTTGGGTTACGAGTACACTGGACAGGACTCGTCGGGAACTGACAGGTTGGTATTATACCTATCGTCAGTTATCAGTTCCCAGGTGACATGAGTACAGCTTAGTCCGCTGACTTGACACTGGCACTTCGCCTCAAGTGTGTTCCCACTGCACTTTGATCACTACCCTACCACGGCTCAAAGGAGTCGTGCAAACGGGTGGTGGTTGGGTGCAGTCCCGAAGCACTTGGAGGCAGTGACGGTTAGACAGGATTCGTCTCTCCCGGTATTGGGGGTTGACATCGCGCTGTGTCTAGGAGAGCCATTACACGAGTAGTCCCTGGCCAGGGCAAACGAGATATACTGGTAGGTTTCCAGTGTTATCTCAGGGTGTTTTGGGCTTCGCTCCGGCACGACTTGTACCGCTATTGGGGGACTGACGTTTACCACCCCCTAGGCCCGCCATGCGATGTATCAGACGAACAGACCGGACTGTACGGAGACTGTCACATTCAGACTCAGTAGGAGTTCAGATGGGGTTTCACCTCGTCAGCCTTCTTGTCGGCATCTACCTGGGGACCGTTACGCACAGCTAGTGCCGCTTGCGGTCTGTGGTTAAACCCACTGCCAGCGTAGTGTCGAGTCTTTAGAGTCCCACACAGAGGGTATTCGCCTCTGGGCAAAACAGAGTAGAGGTCGCATGGTTTTGCGACAGGGTTCGTTCTCATCCGCGCACTTGTGCACGTTTGGAGTCCGGACGGATTATACTGGCAGGCTCTGGTTTGAGCCAGATACTGGTATGTGTTTTGAGGTTGCTTTTATATCTTGGTATTCTTGTTTTTCGGAACGAGAATGCAGGTGTGTATGCACAGTTGCTTGAGGAGGAGAATGAGGTTTTTCATTAGGGTTTCGGAACGGGTGCGTATGCACAGTTGACAGTCTTTATTTTCCAAACCCTAATGGATTTATTTATTATCTATTAATAATAATAATTAAATGAGAATTATGTTATGGTTGTTCTTTGTTGACTTGTTGACCTTGGTTGACTTGTTGACCATTGACCACTTTCATGCCTTCAAAAGTCTTCCTTGATTTATGCTTACTTTTTTAAATGAAGCATGGTTGTGGTCATTCCAAACACTACCATCAACTATTCTCATTTTCAATTATTATCATTTAGATAATATTATTCTTTTGCATTATGGTTGCAAGAAGAGAAAATAAGAGCTCATTCTATCATTCTCATTCTCTCTCCTCTCTTCATCTTCTTCTTCCTCTAGTAAAGAGAAACCCTCTCATGAGTTGAGAATCCTTCTCTTTAAAAAGAAAAGCAAACCCTAGTCACTCTCTACTCACCCTAGGATCAAAGGATTAGCAAGCCGGAGATTCTAGTTCACTCCAAGTCCGAGAAAGAGCCCAAGGTTGAACCCTCGAGGTGGATCCATCTTCGACGGAAGAAGGCGACAAAAGAGAACCATCAACCTCTACAAGATTTCAAGAAGAAGGAGTTCAAGTTTAGGTATAACCCTCATCCGAGTAGCTAACTCCTTTTAGCGTATTTGCTAGTTTAGTTTAGACACGATCCCGACCTTGTTTAGTCCATGTTGCTTCTTGCACTAAAAATTTGATTTTTATACCGTTTCCGCCTCCCCGTAAGAACCGGGGGTCGCAATATGGACTTACAGAAGTTTGCATCAACGTAATAACTTTACTATAGTCAATTCTTTTGCTTTGCATCGTGGTATTCAGTTTGGAATATCCTGCACCTCATTCGACGAGGAAAGAGCCGAGATCCCTTCACAGGGAGTGGCCTCTTTTGCAAAAGTTTTCGCCACTATATATTTGTAAAACCACTCGGTTCCTTCAACAATATCAAGTTCATTACGTTAAAGGTTTTTCGCCAAAAACCAGCCGTAGCCCTCCGTCATTTCCTACGAGTATGACTTAGTATTCGTGCTGCGTTTGTTGACTCCGTCAAGGCGTAGTGTACGGTAGCTGAGTGGTGCTTGTTTGTAGCATGGATATGTGATTGGTTAGGACAGTCATACGGCTTTGTTGACTCCGTCAAGGGCTTGTGTAGGTGGGTTTAATGCAATCAAGATAATGACGGGTTGAACTTGACTAGGACTCTTTGATTTGTTGACTCCGTCAAGGTCACTTGGGTCCTAGGGGTAAAAACGCATATCGGGGGTTTCAAACATACAGGAAACTTGTCAGGGATGCGCATACCTTCTGGAGTGTGGTGACTTGGGTGGATTCCATCAAGTTATCATGCGATGATAAGATTGGATCCCGATTCCCACCGATGAGTAGGTTTATTCCTCGGGTGATTTTAGATGATCCTGACTAATTCTCCTTTTTGGGTTTGGAGGAGAATTCGAGGAAACGGTGGGAGACATCCTGATTGGATAAAGTGATTAACCATTCTGATCTGAGTTAAAGTGCACGCTGAGTGTTTCTTTTCTCTCTCTCTCTCTCTTTGGCAGCGACCATGACCTGACCCTAAACTAAAACTCATGAACCAAGTTAACCGAACCTTCTTAAAACACTTTGGCTTTTGGAATAGCACAGTGTCGCATATATCATTGCCACTTCTATATCACCTTTGCGTTTCTCCAGAACACCCCGTATCACTGCGAAGATCCACATCTATTGGATAATCCATCGTATAGTTACATACGAACTCGAAGTAACTTGTTCCAGATTCGAGGATGGATTCTGGTTCTGGAGAGATTGAATAGGATTATTCAATTGTCTTTTTCCCTTACCTTTGTTCCCCGCCGAATCACGGAGACGCGACCGCGTAGATCCGTCTTGCCTGAAATTCGTGGCAGATGCTAATTGGTGTTATCCGCCCACCTCTCCGAAGATGCCAAGTTGATTTATGGCACCATGTATCGAAGGTTTAAACGGATGCGGCCGATGTAGCAGACTTCGTCAGATTCCCCCTCGTTTGAGGGGTTTTTGATTGTGGGGACGCTCTTCCCTGCAGGCGCAAGCCCCTGCATTAATTACGCTACCGCATCGCAGTAACAACTTTCTCCTTCTCCAGATGGTCACTTGGTGTCGTGAGTGTTTGTTTTGTGTTCGGTTGCCGGTGGATTGTATACGGAGACTAAGTTATGCTGTCGCCCGTAGGACGTGGATTAGTCCAAATCCGTATCTTTCTTAGATTTGGGTTTGGGGGTTGTGTTTAAGGATACGTTAGCCTTATTTGAGGCTAAGATCAACTTAAACGTATGTTAAGGATACGTTAGTCAAATTTTAGACTAAGATCAACTTAACGGGATCGTTTAGATCCGACAAGAGAGCAATTGGGCTCTGTTGTCTAGTTTAATGACATTGCGGTCGATAATTAGTTTAAGGACATTACGGTCCATTGTTAGTTTTAAAACATCGCGGTCGAGGTTAAGGACATCATAGTCCGTGGATTTAAGAACTCCACAGTCCGATGTTAGTTTTAAGACATCACGGTCAAGGTTAAGGACATCATAGTCCGTGGATTTAAGGACTCCACAGTCCGATGTTAGTTTTAAGACATCACGGTCGAGGTTAAGGACATCATAGTCCGTAGATTTAAGGATTCCGCAATCCGATATTAGTTTTAAGACATCACGGTCGAGGTTAAGGACATCATAGTCCATGGATTTAAGGACTCCACAGTCCAATGTTAGTTTTAAAACATCACGGTCGAGGTTAAGGACATTATAGTCCATGAGTTTAAGGTCCTCACAGTCCGTAAAATGTATGGTTGTCGGGACCCGTCACCTCTTTGAAGACGTTGAGAAATTACAACAACAAATATCAAAGGAGTGAAGAGATATACCCTCGAACCGGGTGTAAATTGATTGGAAGAGCAGATAAGCTCAGTTCAATTTAAATTGAGGACTTATGGCCAAAATTGGGCTATGTCCAGTTAAAAATGTTTAACATTTCATTTTTGTTCTGCCAGTTAGGCCTTTATTTGGGCTCTGCCCTTTTAATAATGCCAAGCATTGGGCTCTGAAATTTTTTCTGGTATTGAATGCATAGCATTTATCAGAACAAAATATGTTCTGACAGCGCGCCACGTGGCACATCAGGCGCTTTTCGCCAGTCAAAGAGCACATTGCGCTTCTGTCGGTTAGCGCACACGAGGAGGACACGTGTCGCTTAGCGCTAAGCGCTAATTTGGTAGCGCACTGCGCTTTTAATTTATGAGCACGCTGCGCTAGTTTATGGGTGCGCCAGTGAGTGACACGTGGCGTGCTTGGCGCTGAGCGCCAACCCAGGAGCGCAGTGCGCTGTTTTCAGAAGCGCAAAGCGCAGATCGTGTTTATGGTTGACACGTGGCATGTTATGGCGCTGAGCGCCAGTCCAAGGAGCGCAAGGGCGCAGTTCATGAGTGCAAAGCACTGTCTAAAAGCGCAAAGCGCATTTGATCAATTTTAAGATCACAGAACAACTTTTATGTTCTTCAAAGGAGGTTTTGCCTCAAAATCCAAGAACAACAGTTCTTGTTTTTATCAAAAGGCTCTGCCTTTATAGATCAAAAGATCTGTGAAGTAAAAAAACTTCTTTTTATATTTTTATGATTAGATCTTTTAATCCTTTCTATTTAATCAAAGACTTTGGTCTTTTTTATAGATCTAAGATCTTTTTAGAAGATGTTTCTTCTTTTTACAAGATGATTTCATCTCTGTTGTTCAAGAATTAATTTTTTACCTTTAACGATGAAGAAAATGATCTTCTTTCTTCAAAGGCTTGCCTTTCTTTCTCTTTGAGTTTTTCTCAAAGTTTGCAGAGGGTTTTTTCTTCTTTTTTTTAGACTTGAAGTCTTGGGGCCTTTATATAGGGCCAATTGATTTGTTAAATTAGTTGAAGAGATCTTTCTCTGATTGATTTGGGAATATTTCCCACCGTTGGATCTTTGATCCTAAAGCTTTTGTTTTACAGAAGATAATCTTCTTGTTTTAATAAGATTGGAAAATCTTTCCGTAACAGAATTTTAATTCTGATTAATTAGTAATTTATTATTATTAGATCTTTTGATCCAACGGTGGGGAATTCTTTTAATTCCAGCGCTAGCACACCTACGTTTGACACGTGGCGCGCAGCGCAGCGCAACTGCGCTAGCGCGCCCGTTCTTGACATGTGGCGCGCTGCGCAGAGCGCAGCGCAACTGCGCTAGCGCGCCTGTGTTTGACACGTGGCGCGCAGCGCAGAGCGCTGGATCTGAAGTATTGCTTCAACTTTTAAAATTTGAATTTTGAAATAGAGTTTTGCTCTGATTGGGGTGCGCTGCCTAGGGCGCAGCGCTCCTGGCGCTGGCGTGTCTGCTTTTGACACGCAGCGCGCAGCGTACAGGATCTGAAGCGTTGCTTCAATTTTGAATTTTGAAATTCAAAACAGAGCTTTGCTCTGATTGGGGGAAACAAATGCCCCCCCACCATTGCGCTCACGTGGCGCACATGTGAGTGCAGCGGTGGCAACATCTGAACTTTTGGATCAACTCAGAAGTTGAGGAGGCGGTTCAGCGCCTATAAATAGGACCTTTTGGTTCTCAGATTATCTTCATCTTCTTCTTAAGAATTTTATTCAGAGCCTTGCTCTTTTGTTCAAGAACTTTCAAGAGTTAAAACTCTTTCCAAACTTAGGTAAAATTAAATTAATTTTAAGAAATTAAGGTTTTTACCCATTAACAGAGCCTTACTCTTAATAGATCTTTGATCTAAAAAAAACCCATTTAGGGTTTCACTAGCGGAGCTTTGCTCCATAGGTCTAAAGAGATCTAAAGAGAACTAAAGAGAACCCTATTAGGGTTCCATTAATAGAGCTCTGCTCTCTAAAAGGATTTGTCTTGTGATTTCTTAATTCATTAATGGAGCTTTGCTCCTTTCAAATCATTTAGAAAACTCTTGAGAGTTTTTCATGGATCTTGAAGATTTAAGATGGAATTTTATTTTTAATGAATTATATCATCTTCTTAGAGCAAAGCTCTCAATGTTCTCGGGGGCTTTCTTTAACTTCCCTTCATAACTGATTTTGACAGGTGTCACTTCTGTCCGCAGAGCATTGCTCTCGAGGAGCTTAACTCCATGTGCCTATTTTGAATAAGAAATTGCTTATTCAATCTGTCTGCTGATCTTTGCTGATTTTCTTTTACAGGAGTAATGGACACTCACATGTATGATCTCGAAGAGATTATCTCTTACGGAGACATCCGCCGACTCGGCCATTCTCAGAATCGAGAATTCACAAACGCCGAGTGTGCCGAAATTATGAGTCGCTTTGACGCATGCAATGGTCAACTACTTCCTCGGCGTTCCCCTCTTCTGAAGCTTATTATGGGAGCGATCTGGGAAGCGCTCCCTCTATTCTGTACCGGTGTGCCACTTAGAGCGTTGGATGCCGCTGAGGATAAGGTGCACTCGGTGTATCTGATGAACCTAATCTTGAAGAGACGGCGAGACAATCTTGTCGATCTCCTGCACCAGGTTTTTCAACAGTCTGCCATACTTGCTGCCGATCGAAGGGTGGAGGACATCCGTGGGGATCCCGATACTTGTGATCGCGAAAGAAAGCACACTAGGATGGTTCGCCAGGCTTGGAAAATTCTGGACAAGGTCACTTTTGAGTTCCTCAATCCATGTCCTGGATTAGAGGTTTTGCCATTGTAATTACTTTAGTAATGTCTTTGTTCATTGCTTTCATAATTGTAAGAACCTTTTTGCAATATGAATGGCAAATTTCTCATTTTAGCGTGTTTTATTTCATGTTCTGAATCTTTTGCAAATGCATGAATGGGTGTGCCTCGAACACTTAATTAAATGCAGATCAGCTGTTCTCCTTGTTGCTTTCTTCTCTTTGCTGTGTTGTTGCCATGTGATTTTAACAAGTGCAATCTGTAGATAGCATATAACTGTCAATTTTGGATTCTTTGTAGAGTAGTGATGGCTTAGAAAACAGGGTTAGGATCTGTTACCTAAGACTTTTCAACTTTATGAGCCGTGAGGGTCTCATAAAGAATTTTCTCCCTACCGGTCGAGAGGATCCCGTAGGTGTAATTTCTCCTTAAGAATCGTGAGGATTCCTAAGTGCGTTTTCTCTTGAAAGTCATAAGGATCTCGCAAAAGAATTTACTTCCTCACGAGTCGTGAGGACCCGCAAATGATGGGTGAAGTTGTCCTTATCCGCATTTCACGGAGTTAAGGGTTGCTCTGGATGCTTCCCATAGGTTCACTGCCGTGTTTGGCGAGAACCAGGCTCCGCTCTGGACGTTTTCCAGGATACCGTAGTTTAAAGACATCGCGGTCGAGATTAAGGACATCATAGTCCGTGGATTTAAGGACTCCACAGTCCATTGTTAGTATTAAGACATCACGGTCATGGTTAAAGACATCATAGTCCGTGGATTTAAGGACTCCACAGTCCGTCGTTAGTTTTAAGACATCACAGTCGAGGTTAAGGACATCATAGTCCATGAGTTTAAGGACCTCATAGTTCAATGTTAGTTTTAAGACATCACGGTCAAGGTTAAGAACATCATAGTCCGTGGATTTTAGGACTCCACAGTCCGTTGTTAGTTTTAAGACATCACGGTCGAGATTAAAGACATCATAGTCCGTGGATTTAAGGACTCCGCAGTCTATGAAATGCGTGGTTGTTGGGACCCATCACCTCTTTGAAGACGTTGAGGAATTACAACGACAAATATCAAACGAGTGAAGATATGTACCCTTGAACCGAGGTAAAATTAGTTTAAAATCATTGCGGTTGATTGTTAGTTTTAAAACATCACGGTCGAGGTTAAGGACATCATAGTCCGTGAGTTTAAGGACCTCACAGTCCGATGTTTGCTCTAGATGCTTCCCACGGGTTCACTGCCGTGTTCGGCGAGGACTAGACTCCGCTCTGGATGCTTCACACGGGTTCACTGCCGTGCTCTGTGAGGACCAGGATCCGCTCTGGATGTTTTCCATGGGGTCAGAAGTGACGTTATCCGCGTTCCACGTAACCAGGAATTTTTCTCTATATGCTTCCCACGGGTCCACTGCCGTGTTCGACGCGGACTAGGCTCCGCTCTGGATGCTTCATACGGGTTCACTGCCGTGCTCTGCGAGGACCAGGATCCGCTCTGGACGTTTTCCACGGGGTCAGAAGTGACGTTATCCACGTTCCACGTGACCAGGAATTTGTTGATTATATCCGCATTTCATGGAGTTGGGATTTGACTCTCGGTCATCTGTACACCGCCGAGTCATGGAACTGGGAGTTGCCGCTGTTCCGCTTTGCTTGATGTTGTGTCTGCTGTAATGAGACGAATGTTGAGATGATCTCTAGGCTATCTGTGACCCGTCGAGATTTGGCTTCTTCTTCTGATGAAACCTGGGGAGGAGGAGTGTGATTCCTTCTTTGTTTGCGCTCCTGGATTATATACAGGGATTGATGTAATATCACCTGTAGGGCATAAATATCATTTTTATTTTTATTTTATTTCTTTCCGCGATGCTCTATCATTTCAGCTTTTATATCGCGAAGGTCGCGATTGCCCAATCATTTCGGCTATTTTTTGCGGTGCCCAATCATTTCGGCTATATATTTTTATTTTTTACTCGCTGCTTTTTATTGCGAGTTGCCCAATCATTTCGGTTATTTTGCATGCATACATTTTTACTTGCTGATTTTGTCGCAAGTTGCCCCATCATTTCGGCTATTTCGTATGCATGTGTGGCTTACTGGCTTTTCGCTGCAAGCTTGGAATTAGACACCGATTTCGTCATCAGCGCCGCTACAACTGGGATATTGCCAGGAGCGAATCATCATTTGCCTCTGTCGATATCGAACAAAGGTGGCTTAGCAAACAGGGTTAGGGTCCTGTCGACTAAGGCTTTTGACTTCATGAGCCGTAAGGGTCTCACAAAGGTATTTTTCCCTACGAGTCGTGAGGATCTCGCAGGTGTGTTTTCTCCTTAGGAATCGTGGGGACTCCTAAGTGTATGTTCTCTTATAAGTCGTAAGGATCTTACAAGAGTGTTTTCACCTTATAAGTCGAGAGGACTCACAAGGGTTGTTCACCGTGCGAACATGTCCCTAGTCACGGGTGGGACTTGGTTAGGGAAATATTTATTCGCGCCCGTGGATTGTATACAAGGGTCAGCACTGAGCCGCTTGTAGGGCAGTATTGGAGGTTGTGGGGGTTGCTTAAGAACAGGTTCAGATCCCTGTAGCTTAAGACTTTCAAATCTTATGAGCCGTGAGGGTCTTATAAGAGGATTCTCCTTATGAGTCGTGAGGATCTCGCAAGTGTAATTTCTCCTTAGGAATCGTGGGGATCCCTAAGTGCGTTGCTCCCTTGTGAGTCGTAAGGATCTCACGCGGGTGGTTTTTCCTTACAAAGTCGAGAGAACCTTGCAAGTGTCTCTTAACGAGGTTGCGCCCTTTCGGGTTTTCACAAACACTCGCCAGTAGCCCTGCTGTTTTTACTCACGAAGCCATTTCGGGTTTTCATCCGTGCCCATTTTGCTTATGGACATGCTGTTTTTCCTTTTTTTTGTTTTTTTTATTCGAACGAGGTCGCGCCCTTTCGGGTTTTCACAAGACTCGCCGGTAGCTCTGCTGTTTTTACTCACGGAGCCCTTTCGGGTTTTCATCCGTGCCCATTTTGCTTATGAACATACCGTTTTCTTCTTCTTCTTCTTTGTATCAGCTTTGGGATGCTGCAATCCACCGTAGTTTATCGACATCTCGGTCAACAGCTAGTTTTAGGACATAGTGGTCCGCTGTTAGTTTTAAGGACGTTTCGGTCCGTTGTTAGTTTAAGGACGTTTCGGTCCGTTGTTGAAGAAGGCCTGTTACTACTTACAGAGTTTAGGCTTAGGAAGATAGCGAGCGGACATAGTCGTCGTCATCTATCATTGACCTAGGCCATGACTCTTCAAGCGTAGTACTTTTTTAAGAAGCGACCGTTTATTGGCCTGAAAGGTCTTTCACCATGCATGTCCATGAGTAGATAGGCTCCACCCTGGTAGACCTTGTCTATGATGTACGGGCCTTCATAGTTCGGCTCGAATTTTCACCGCTTGGCGCAATTGGGGATCATAGGTCTTTTGACCACTAACACGAGTTCGCCTTAGCGGAATGTCCTCGGCCTGGTCAATCTTTCATATGTGCGCGTCATCTTTGCTTTATAAGCCTCCAGATTTTGTTGCGCTATGAGCCGGGTTTCATCAAGGGCATCGAACTCCTCGAAGCGAAGGTGAGCGTTCTCTTCGTCCATCAGCTCATAATGGACTGCCACTCGTAGAGAGGGTAGCTCTATCTCGAGGGGAAGTACCGCTTCTGTACCGAATACCAACGCGTACGGCGTTGTGTTCGTGTCCGTCCTGAACGTAGTTCGATACGCCCAGAGAGCTTCTTGCTGTCTCTCATGCCAGTCCTTCTTATTTCGGGACACCGTCTTCTTCACGACCTTTGTCAGGGTCTTGTTAAAAGCTTCAGCTAGACCGTTAGCTCGGGGATTATAAACTGAGGAGTATCTCCAGTCTATGTTGTGTTGTTGTGCGAAGCGGCTAATCTTGTGGCTTCTGTAGGATGGCCCGTTATCGGAGATGATCCGTCGCGGAGTTCCAAACTGATAAATAACGTGCGTCTTGAAGAAGTGGAGGATATTCTCCGTCTTCACTTCCCTCGGCGGTACTGCTTCTGCCCATTTGGAGAAGTAATCAGTTGTCGCCAAAATGAATCGATGTCCTCTGGACGATGCTGGTACGATGGGGCCGATTATGTCAGTCCCCCACATTTCGAACGGCCAGCTAGCCACTGTCGGGTGTAATGGATTTGGGTGCTGATGGATAAAGTCTCCGTGGATCTGGCATGAGTGGCATTGCTTCGCATACTCGAGGCAGTCCTGGATCATCATGGGCCAATAATAACCCATCCGTTTGATCTTCAGCTTCATCTTCGGCCCGGCTTGGTGAGAACCGCAGAGTCCGTCATGAACTTCTTGAACGACTCTTTTCGCCTCTTCAGGTCCTAGGCATCTCAACCACAGAGAATCAAATGACCTCTTATACAGAGTGTCGTTGACGAAGGTAAAAGATAGGGCTCGCTTCATGAGCTGATATTTTGAGGACGCATCTTCAGGCGTTCGACGGGATTTGAAGTAGTCTATAAAGACTTCTCTCCAATCCTCAACCGTTTCTTGGTCTTTTATTTGCATAGCCATTTCCTCAGTCGCTCCCTTTGCTTCGGATGACTCCGGAGACATTTTCGCCGGCGCAAGAACCCGACAGCTTTGCACAACGATTCTCACGTCATCGAGGTTCTCGTCGGCCAGTTCTTTAGCGAGCTTAGCTAATGCATCCACTGAGCTATTTTCTGCACGCGGTATGCTTTCCAAGATGTAGGAAGGTATTTGGGTCAGCAGTTGCTGTACCCTCTCGCCGTACTTTACCAGTTCTAGTTTGCACGTTTTATAGCCGCCGTTTACTTGACTAACGACCAGTTGGGAGTCTCCGTATATGAGGAGGTTTTCAATTCCCATGGCGATGGCGATCTCGAGGCCTGCTATCAAAGCTTCATACTCGGCTTCATTGTTTGTCCTCGGCTCTGTTAAGGAGAAAGCAAAGCGCATTATCCCTCCTTGTGGAGTTACGAAGATAAGGCCTACCCCCGATTTGATTATAGGGGTGCTTTGTTTGCGCTTCTTCATGGAAGACGCTCCATCAAAATAAAGTTCCCATCGGGTATTACCACCGTCGATCGCATCAAATGCATGTTCATCTGGCAGTTCGCAATTCAAAGGAGAATCGGCCAGTATTGGATGCTCAGCGAGGAAGTCGGTGATGGCCTGGTCTTTCACTGCCTTAAGAAGCTGATAAGTTATTGAGAACTCCATCAAGAGCAAGGCCCATTTAGCAAGTCGTCCCGTTAATATGGCCTTCGACATCAAATACTTGAGAGGGTCCACCTTCGATATGAGACGGACTTCATGCGCCAACGCATAGTGCCTGAGCTTCGCTATTGCGAAGATCAATGCCAGGCAGTATTTTTCGATGGGAGAGTAATTGCTTTCTGCCCCCAGGAGAACTCGACTCAAATAGTAGAGGGCTCTCTCCTTCCCTTGGTCGCTCTCTTGTGCCCATAATGCGCCTAAAGAACCTTCGAGGGCTGTTGTATAAAGAATAAGGGGCTTTCCCTTGACCGGAGCGGCCAACACTGGCAGGTTCTGCAGATACTGCTTGATTTCGTCCAGCGCGCCTTGGCATTTGTGATCCCAGACGAACGGGGTTCCCTTCTTCATCAGGTGACTGTAAGGGCGGCACTTGCCAGAGAGATTGGCTATAAATCATCGGATATACTCGAGCTTCCCTTGGAGAGACCGCAATTGCTTGAGAGTCCTTGGCGGGGGCATCTCCATAATCGCCTTGATCTTTGACGGATCTATCTCGATACCTCGATGTCAGATGATGAATCCTAGGAATTTACATGAGGACATCCCGAACGCGCATTTGAGAGGGTTCATCTTCAAGTTGTATTGCCGAAGACGTTGAAACACGATCTTCAGATGCTCGAGATGTTCCTCGTATAATTTGCTTTTCACCACGAGGTCGTCGATATAGCATTCGACGATTTCATGTATAAGGTCATCGAAGATCTTCGTCATGGCCCTCTGATAGGTGGCACCGGCGTTCTTTAGACCGAAGGGTATCACCTTGTAGCAGAATATACCCAAAGGGGTCCGGAAAGCGGTGTGCTTCTGGTCTTCGGGATGCATCTTTATCTGATTATATCCTGATGAGCCGTCCATGAAGGAGAAGACTTCGTGAGTGGACGTGTTATCTATCATCAGCTCAGTGACCGGTACTGGGAAATCGTCCTTCGAGCAGGCTTTATTGAGATCCCGGAAGTCTACGCATATACGTACTGTCCCATTTTTCTTCATCACTGGTACGATGTTGGCGATCCAATCAGGATACTGAACCTCTTGGATGAAGCCAGAGTCGAATAGCTTCTTGACCTCGGCGTTGATATTCATCTCAAGTCCAAGCCACATTCTCCTTGGTGCTTGTTTGATTGGCTTAACGTCCGGTGATATCGCCAATCTATGGACAGCAATCTCTGGATCGAGTCTCGGCATTTCGGAATAATTCCATGCGAAACAATCTCTATGCTGCATAAGCACGTCTTTTAGTGCAGCCACCCTTTCTTCAGATAGCATCTCACTGACGAATGTTGGCCGTGGGTCGCTTGTCGTCCCCAGAT
This sequence comes from Agapanthus africanus, assembly GCA_030015575.1. Lineage (NCBI taxonomy): Eukaryota > Viridiplantae > Streptophyta > Magnoliopsida > Asparagales > Amaryllidaceae > Agapanthus > Agapanthus africanus. Next base: position 459,229,623 of record JASDDO010000019.1, on the reverse strand, counting down.
CAATTTTCTTGAGGTTGTCTGTAGTAGTGTGTATTCCATCTTCCAGCTCTTTCGGCGCCGGTGGAAACTCTGAGATCACCTCGTCATCATTGTTTTCGAAGCACCAGTGGAGATTATCCATACCGTCGGGGTATTCTTCTGATAACGTTATCACGTGACAGGTACGAGCTCGCTTACAAGACCGACGTTGATCTGGTTCTACCCTCGTGGATTTGGGTTCATGCCTTTGCGACGGGGTTACCCTCCAGCTGTTGGATAGAGCGAACCTGCCTTGCTGATATTGATCTTCGATCCAGTTCTTGAAGGTGAAGCAGTCTTCAATAGGATGTCCTATTGCCCTATGATAGGAGCAATAGTCCAGATGAGAGACTTCGTTGACTTGCTCGGGGTGCTTGGACTCCGGGAGTATAATCAGTTGATGTCTTATGGCGAGATCAAGTATCTTCCGTATTTTGTTCTGAGGAAAAGAGTATGCTCGACTCATCTTCATTATAAGAGACGAATCTGGATTACTCGATTCCTGATCGCGTGGCTTCTTGGTCCCACTTTGTCGCTCTCGAACACTTTTCCCGCTCTTTGATTTATTTTTGCCTCTGCGTCGGGCCTTTTGTATGACGGGTTGACAGGGAGGAGCATTTTCATCTTTCACAGCCTGTTGAAGAAGACGTTGCGTCCTGACTTTCTCGTAGATGGCCATTTCGCGATTGTGGTCGTCTCGAACCTTTTGACTCACTTCCCTTATAAGCTTGTCCATCTATTCCTCAAACGACGGACTGGGCATTTTTATGTCCGGAGCTATTTCTGGTTCATGGTTATCATTTTCCCAAAAAGCATCTCCCTCTTCATCAAAGTCATATATGACGTAGCAGTCACGGAGCAGCTCCCGTTTCTTGGACCGAACATATCCAAGCCCGATCGCTTCTATTCTCCCGTTGGGTAACTTGCGTTGAGTTCCGGGAACGTTCCAGATCCTGTCATAGAACTTAGCTTTTCGAGCGATCTGTTTGAAGGGTATCCCTTGGCGCTTCAACAGCCTTTTCAAGCTTTCTGTATAATATCTAGGCAGACGGATGGGCTGGAGCCTGTCAAGTATAGAATCCACGCCGTGCCAGATTTCTTTCTCCACTTTGGTTTCCTCGGAGCGGTAAAATAGGATCGCCTTTTTGCCTTCTCGCCTGGGAGGGACATAGAACGTCTGCAACTCTTCCACACTGTAGGTATTAAGCACGTCTAGTTCTTTATGATGTTTGGGCGGAACCATGGAAACTTGCAAACTTTGCTCTTAATCAGCGAATGTTTGTATTGAAGGCCGAACGGAGAATATAGCATGGACCTCATCTTCCGAGTCACTGCCAAAGATCAACATGGGAGCGGACGGTCCTGGCTTGTTGTACTGGGGCGGGCCTGGATAAACTATCTCTTCCTCTTCCTCAGTATCACTCCCGAAGACAGGAATGGTGGTGATAGCTTTGTTCTCCGGCTTGCAACATCTCTCCGTGTCCTCGAAATCTGGAAAAAAGTATTTTACATCCTCGTACTTGCGGACTTCGTTCACGGAGAATGGATTCAGCTCTCCTTTTACGGTATACTCGAGACCATCCTTAAAGTATTTCATACACTGATGTTGTGTAGAAGGGATGATGTTGTACTCGTGTAACCAAGGTCGGCCGAGCAAAGCGTTATAGCATGTCTTGGCATCAATGATATGAAATTTAATATCCGTGACAAGTAACCCGAATCGTAATGTCAATATCACAGACCCGAGAGTCCGTGATGATTGGGAGTCAAAACCAGAGATGGTGATTTTATCACGAGCGAGATGCTGGACGCTCATGCAGATTTCCTTCAACACTCGCACGTTAAGAAGATTGACGGAAGACCCATTGCCGAACAGGATTTTGCCTATCTTTATATCGTGGCAGTATCCTGAGACATAGAGGGGACGGTTGTGCTCGCACGTCCCAAGGAGGAGGTCTTCGTCGCCGAAGGTGATATCGGCTGTGTGTACTTCCTCTAGCTCGTCCTTCATCTTTTCTTCGGCGAGAAAAGCTTGGAATTGCTCTGGCTCTTGTAGCGCCTTGATCAGTGAATCTCTCGCTTCTTTGGATAGTAGAAGGGCGTCGAGAATACTGAGCTGCGAGGGTATCTTCCTCAGGTATGCCAGAACGTTATAGTCCACCTTACTCTTCTTTGGCGGGTCCTTGGCGGTCAGTTCTTTCATGACTTGGTCGTCCAGGACGATATCCTCGGAGACCTTTTCTTTTCCCTTATCTTTTCTACTCGTGGGTCCGAGATTCTTTTCTGGAAGCGTGCAATTGCGCAGCTGAATGTTTTCACAGGCCTTCGGTTCTTCCTCCTTCCCCAAGGTGGATTCTTTAAAAAGAGGGCCAAGAGCCATCTCTTCGTCAGAGTCGCTTCCGAAAGTGAGAACCTGTGATCCCACGATGTTGACCATGCGACAATTACCGAGAGTTCTTTTATGCTCTTCAGTCGCACTTCTTTGCTCCCGACGATTTTTGCGTTTCATCCGCTTAAACTGTTGCCGGTGAGCAACATATCCCTGCCACCATCTTTTAAAAGTGTCGCACTCTTCAGTAGGGTGCGAAATCTTTCGATGATATAAGCAGTAGCTAGGATGTGTTTCTGCTTCACCGGGAGTGTTTCCTTCAGAGGGTGGTAGCTTCATTACCATTGATATGGCTTTAGCAAAGCTTTTCCTCGTCTTGAACTTGTTTTTATCCGTGACGGATGTCCCTTGATTCGGAGCGAGTGTCTCGATTCTTTCGTCTAGTCGTCGGCGTTTGGCTCTTTCAAATATGGCCATCTCACGCTCCTGATTGGCTTTACTTTTCAGATGAATCTCATTCAGGAAGGCGTCGATCATTTCGTCTGACGGCCATAGAAGTTCTGGCTCGGGACCTGTCCCCAGTCTCTCTATGCAGGGAGCTTCTTCATTGTCTAGCGATGAATGAGAGATCACATGGCAGCTCGCTACGTAATCCTCAAATCCATCCGACGATTCTTCTCCATCATCTTCGTCCTCAAGGACGTGGCCGAGGAACTCTTGGAGCGTGATTGGAGTCCGCGCCTTCTGGTTATACTCTTCCAGCGCATCAATCTGTTTCTGTAGGTCCGTGCGCTTGTCGCCAGGCTTCACGGGCTTCTTGGATTTCTTCTTCTTTTTCAAAGATTTCGACGGCTGGGTGTGAGCACTTTGGCTATCACCACGAATCTTTGGAGTTGGGCACGGCTTCAGCACCCCTTCGATGATTTGGGGTTCCAGCGGATTCTTTCACTTGATTGCCGGGCATGTCTGGAGATCATTTAGCATCCTTTTGGTTTTGGCCGAAAGAGCCACCTCCCATGGAGCCTCCTCAACAAAAGAGCACGTTGCCCCCGGTGTGTCCGTCTTCTTAGGAGTGTGCGGTTGTGGTGGGTTTACTTTCCACTTCTCAGACAACGCAAACTTGCCTTGTAGGTACTGATCCTCGATCCATCCCTTAAAAACGAAGCAATCCTCGATCGGGTGGCTTACCGTTTGGTGGTAAGGGCAATAATTGGGATTATTCACTTCATTGGGTTGCGGTGGTCGCCTTGGATTCGGAAAATTGATAAGCCTGTTGCGCATAGCCAGCTCGAACAGTCTCTTCGTTTTGTCCCGTGGGAATGAGTAAGGATGCTTCATTTTCTCATTGTAATAGCGCCTTCTCTCCTTCAATTGATCCGTTAGTCTTGGAGCACTGGGCTGTTATTAGGTGTTTGCAACGAAGATCGCCTTCCCTTTACCCTTTTCGTTCCGCGGTTCCGATTTCGGGGAGACGGTATATAACCCATCTGATCCATCTGGGCCAACTTATCGATTAAGGCCTGGAACGTGGTCGGTTTGAAGAACATCATCAACTGTGAAATAGTTGCATGAGGGTCTAGAGTGCCTACGAACATGCCCACCGCTGGTGCTTCTTCGATGCGTTGTTCGCACTTTGACTACAGATTCCGCCATCGGATTGTGTACTGAACCCACGTCACGCCCGGCTTCACCCTGGCATTGATAAATGCTATTATTTGGGTGCGTTCACTTGCGCTCGCAAATCGCTGGGTGAACAATAACTCCATTTCTGCGAAAGTTTTGACGGGGTCGTTTGGTAGTTCGGAGTACCATTCAAACGCCGTCTCTAATAAGCTGCCGACGAATTGGCGAAGCAAAAGCTTATCATCGCCCCCAGTGTTGCCGCACAGAGCTCTGAACTGGGCGACGTGCTGGTGGGGATTGCCCGTCCCCTTGTACACATGGAATTTCGGGATCGTATAGCCCGGCGGGTATTTTATCTGATCATACCAACCCGGATATGGTCGCCCAGTTTTGACGACTTGGCCAGCCGCTTCATTTACCTGGCGAACTCGTATTTGTTGAGCAATATAATCATCCAGGGCGGCCTTAGAAATGGTTTCCTCCTTGGCTGCTGAAAAAGCCGGAGGTGGATTTGATATTTCTCCTCTGTTGTCTTCGAGGATAATCGGAGGATCTTCAGCTGGAGGGTCCTGCTGGATCGTCATACCTACCATGTCTTGGAATAGAAGATCTATTTGCTTTATATTGGCCGCTTGTTCCGCAGCCTCCTTGTCCTTCTTTTCGAGCATTCTCCTAAGGAATTCAGCATCAGTCTCGTGTTCATGACGTTGTTCTAATGATGCCTCCGGGCTTTCTTTTGGCTCGGTGAGTGCGGCCATTGCAGTCAGCATCTCCTGAAGCTTCTGTTGTTGTTGTTCCTGAGACCTTGTTATTGATCGGGTGAGCGGTTGGTGGCCCGTCGAAGTGCGGCTTTCCTCTTTTCTGGAAGCCATGTAAACAGTATGTACCACAATGCCCCCAGACTTAGGGCGTTTGGGCTCGGTGTTTTTGTGGTCTGCCACGTTTACAGGGGCTTTCTCTGGCCTCCTTCTTTTCTGAGTGGTTGACGTTGAGGGGGCCGCTGCAGTGGGCACCCAAGTAGTCGTCATCTTTTGTGGCTTAACAGGACGATTTTCTTCCTGTCGGACCTTCAGCTTCTTCTGCTGGCGGGAGAAATTTCGATCAATCACCGAGTCTTGGACTTGACGCCAGACCTTGTAGATTTTAGAGGACAGCCGCTGAGGGGACTGTTCTGGCTTTGCTTCCGCAACATTCTCCACAGGAGGAGGAGATCTCTTTAGTACGGCGGTAGTGTAAGTCCATATTGCGACCCCCGGTTCTTACAGGGAGGCGGAAACGGTATAAAAAACGAATTTTTATCGCAAGAGGCAACATGGACTAAACTATGGTCGGGATCGTTGTCTAAACTAAAACTAGCAAACTATGCTAAAGAGAGTTAGCTACTCGGATGAAGATAGTTATACCTAAACTTGAACTCCTTCTCTTCAAGCTCCGATGGTGGTTCGATGGCTCCTTCTCGTTGTCTCCGTACGCCGAAGATAGATCCACTTGAAAGCTCCAACCTTTAGCTCCTTCTTCGTTCTTTGAAGAAACTAGTTCACTTGGTTTGCTAAACCTAGTGAACTAGAATGAGTAGAGATGATTTAGAATGGGATTTTATCTATGGTTCTTGATTCTCAACTCATGAGACAAGAGAACCATAGATCAAGAGAGGGAGCAAGAGGTTGAGGGTGAGAGCAAGAGGAGAGCTCAAGAACAAGAGAGAGAATGAGCAAGAAAGAATGAGCAAGTATTTTGTCTCTCACCCTCTCATAATCCAAAGCAATGATAACTCATCATATCAACAAAAGTCTTATGTGATGGTTGAAGTAACCATAACCTTATCATGTCATGCACTCATTTTACTCAAATGAACAAGCAAGAAAAAGTCTTTGGCATGAAATGATAACCATGGTTATCATGATGGTCAACTAGTCAAGCCTAGTCAACCGGTCAACAAGTCAACAAAAGTCAACAAGTCACCAAAGTCAACAAGTCAACAAGTCAACAACCATATCACCATAATACTTAATTAATATAATAGTTAATCACATATCATATTCTCATTAGGGTTGAGCATAAAGTCAAAAAGTCAACGGTCAACTGTCAACAACCCTAATGAGAATCCGCTGCCTCTGCCTCCCTGTCAACTGTGCATACACACCCGCATCCGCGTTCCGAGGAACACGAATGCAAACTGGATAAATCCAATCCCATAAGGTATACTAGGATCTGGCTTAAACCAAAGCCCGCTAGTGTAAACTGTCCGGACACTGTACGTGCACAAGTGCACGGATGTGACCGAACCCTGTCGCAAAACCATGCGACCTGTCGCAATACCATGCGACCTCTACTCTTTTGCCTAAAGGCGAAAAGCTTTCTATGTGGGACTCTAAAGACTCGACACTACGCTGGCAGTGGGTTTAACCACAGACCGCAAGCGGCACTAGCTGTGCGTAACGGTCCCCAGGTAATGCCGACAAGAAGACCGACGAGGCGAAACCCATCTGAACTCCTACTGAGCCTGAGCGTGACATTCTCCGTACAGTCCGGTCTGTTCGTCTGATACATCGCATGGCGGGCCTAGGGGGCGGTAAACGTCAGTCCCCCAATAGCGGTACAAGTCGTGCCGGAGTGAAGCCCAATACACCCTGAGATAACACTGGAAACCTACCAGTTTATCTCGTTTGCCCTGGCCAGGGACTACTCGTGTAATGGCTCTCCTAGACACAGCGCGATGTCAACCCCCAATACCGGGAGAGACGAATCCTGTCTAACCGTCACTGCCTCCAAGTGCTTCGGGACTGCACCCAACTACCACCTGTTTGCACGACTCCTTTGAGCCGTAGTAGGGTAGTGATCAAAGTACAGTGGGAACACACCCGAGGCGAAGTGACAGTGTCAAGTCAGCGGACTAAGCTGTACTCATGTCACCTGGGAACTGATAACTGACGATAGGTATAATACCAACTAGTCAGTTCCCGACGAGTCCTGTCCAGTGTACCCGTAACCTAACGAGCACCCGCATACTATCTCAAGTACGACGTACTGACGGCTGTGGGACAGACCGTCTCCCACACTGGGATGAGAAGCGCATGCGCTGGTCTACTCCGGAGTATCGATGCCCTGTCTCGATAGTCCTGCGACCAGGGACCTGAATAAGGATGTGCTTATAGATTACCCAGCCCCCACTAGTGTGACTGCCATCACAACGCTGGTAATCAAGCAAAGATCCTAAGGGCTCCACTAATGCGTATAAGTGATATACTGAAATAAACACAAGTACACATTGAAGTAGAAACAAACCAAGTAGCATACTACTATTTTGAGCAAGATTGTATATACAAGGTGAATATCCCAAGCATCCATTAAGTAATATACAAACTAGTATGATACAGTAATGGCCTCTAGGGCATATACACTAACAATCTCCCACTTGCACTAAGGCCATATACTGGCGTATCGAAGACCTATCATCTCGATCAGCCGCTCGAACTGAGTCTGGGGCAAGGCCTTGGTGAATGGATCTGCAGTGTTATCTTCTGAAGCGACTCTCCGAACCTCGATCTCCTGGCGATCCACGATCTCCCTGATCAGGTGATACCGCCTTAAGATGTGCCTGGATTTCTGATGGGACCTGGGTTCCTTCGCTAAAGCTATAGCCCCGTTGTTGTCGCAATACAGAGGTATTGGATCAACAATGGACGGAACCACCTGAAGTTCTTTCAAGAACTTCCTCATCCAGACAGCTTCTTTTGCGGCATCAGATGCAGCGATGTATTCCGCTTCCATCGTCGAGTCTGCAACGGTTTCTTGTTTGGAACTCTTCCAACACACCGCCCCTCCATTGAGGGTAAAGAGAAAACCCGACATGGACTTGGAATCATCCTTGTCACTCTGGAAGCTGGAGTCAGCAAAGGCCTCGATCTGGAGGTCTTTTCCGCCATACACCAAGAACATCTCCTTAGTCCTTCTCAGGTACTTGAGAATGTTCTTTACCGCTATCCAGTGTTTCTCCCCTGGGTTAGACTGATACCGGCTTACCACACTCAGTGCATAAGCTACATCCGGTCTGGTACACAACATCGCATACATTATAGAGCCTACCGCAGAAGCGTAGGGTATAATAGACATGCGATCCCTCTCCAAATCAGTCTTGGGAGACATCTCTTTAGAGAGGGTGATCCCGTGACAAGCCGGTAGGTTACCGCGCTTGGAATCTTCCATACTGAACCTCTTCAGTATGGTGTCGATGTACCTGGACTGTGAAAGTCCTAATATCATCTTGGATCTGTCACGGTAGATCCGGATACCCAGAATGTATGAGGCATCACCCAGGTCTTTCATGGAGAACCTGTGTGACAAGAACCCCTTGACAGATTGTAGCATAGGAATGTCATTTCCTATTAAGAGAATGTCATCCACGTATAAAACGAGGAATACTACAGTTCTCGCTACAAATCTACTATAGATGCATGGTTCATCTGGATTTTTGATAAAGCCAAATTCTTTGACCGTCTCATCAAAGCAGATGTTCCAACTCCGCGATGCCTGCTTTAGTCCATAGATGGACTTAAGCAACTTGCACACCTTTCCGCTGCTCCCACTCTGAATGAAACCCTCTGGCTGGTCCATATAGACACACTCCTCTAAATTTCCATTTAGAAAAGCTGTCTTTACGTCCATTTGCCAGATCTCATAATCGTGGAAGGCAGCAATGGCAAGAAGGATCCGAATGGATTTCAGCATGGCTACTGGAGAAAAGGTTTCGTCGTAGTCCAAGCCAGGTCTTTGACGAAAACCCTTTGCTACCAGCCTAGCTTTATAGGTCTCAACCTGTCCATCTACACCAATCTTCCTTTTGAAGATCCACTTGCATCCTACGGGTTTTACCCCGTCTGGAGCAATGTCCAACGTCCATACCTTGTTGGTGTACATGGACTCCATTTCGGTCCGCATTGCATCCAGCCATTTCACTGAGTCAACGCTCTGAACGGCCTGCTGGAAGCTAGTAGGCTCATCATAATCTATGATGCAATCCTCTCTATCCCCGTCTATGAGAAAACCGCAGTATCTCTCGGGCGGATGAGACTGCCTACTACTCCTGCGGAGCGGCGTAGGAATGTCCTGTTCTGTTGAACCCTCTGGTTCCACTAACCTTTCAGTAATAGTCTGTGGTTTTGGAATTTCTTCTAGTTCTACTGCGCTCCCACTAATTTCCTTTTCCAAGAACTGGTGTTCTAAAAAGTGGGCATTACGAGAAACAAGGACTTTTTGTTCCTCTGCGTAGTAGAAAAGATACCCCCTGGTGTTCTTTGGGTATCCCACAAACTTGCACAGTACTGAGCGTGCCTCAAGTTTGTCCGCATGCTGCTTTTTGACAAAAGCTGGACATCCCCAGATCTTCAGATATTGAAGATAGGGTTTCTTCCCACTCCACATTTCATATGGGGTGGTAGGCACAGTCTTAGTCGGAACTCGGTTCAAAAGGTATGCAGCTGATTCTAGCGCATACCCCCAGAACGATCGCGGCAACTCAGCGTTACTCATCATGGACCGCACCATATCCAATAGGGTGCGGTTCCGTCTCTCCGATACACCGTTATGTTGCGGGGTGTAAGGAGGAGTAAGCTGAGAGAGAATTCCGTTCTCTTTTAAATAGTCCAGGAACTCGGCACTTAAGTATTCTCCACCTCGATCCGATCTTAGAATCTTAATACTTTTGCCGGTCTGTTTCTCTACTTCATTCTTATACTCCTGGAATTTTCCAAAGGCCTCGGACTTATGTTTCATTAAGAAGACATAACCGTACCTTGAAAAGTCATCCGTAAAAGTAATGAAGTAAGAATGTCCGCTTCGGGCATGTGTAGACATTGGACCGCACACGTCACTGTGTACGAGTCTCAAGAGCTCGCTCGCTCTTACTCCATGTCCAGTAAACGGAGTCTTTGTCATCTTTCCCTTGAGACAGGATTGACAAGTGGCATACGACTGATATTCGAACGCATTCAAATACCCTTCTGTATGTAACTTCGTCAACCTTCTCTCATTGATGTGACCCAATCTACAATGCCATAAGAAAGTCTGATTTATTTCTGGAGACTTTCTTTTGTGTGTATTCTGGACATTAAAAATCTGTGGTTGGTTTAACACGTATATACCATTACTCAGAGTACCTGACCCAATCAATACTTGATTAAGGTGAATGTTTACAACATTACTTACAAACGCAAATTCATAACCTTCTTTAGAAACTAAAGATACAGAAATGATATTACAAGTTGCGTTGGGTACAAAAAAGCAATTACGCAAAACCAAAACATGTCCATCTGACATTCCCAGGTGATAGTCCCCCACGGCTTTAGCATCCATGCTAGCTCCGTTTGCAACTCTGAGGGTCATGTCACCTGCTTTCAAAACACTACGGTTTCTCAACGCCTGCAAAGAATTACAGATATGAGATCCTGATCCGGTATCCAATACCCAGGAAGTAGAGTTTATTGAAAGACAGTTTTCAATAACATACACACCTGAAGCTGAAGCTGCAACCTGCTTCAATTCCTGTGTTCTGGCCTTCCAGGCCCTGCAATCATTCTTCCAGTGTCCTTTCTTATGACAATAGAAGCATTCTTCCTTATCCACAAGCTTTCCCGCTAACTTTGTTGCTTTTCCTTTTCCCTTCGTATCCACTTTACCAACACCGCCCCTTGGTTTGGCGGGGGCCTTCTTCTTCTTTCCCTTGGCTTTCGCCTTGGACCTAGAAGAAGATGATCCTCCTACAAACAAAGTGGATGTTTCCCTACCTTTCTGTAGGGTGCCCTCTGCGCTCCTCAGCATGTTGAGGAGCTCTGATAGTTCAACCTCTTTTTCTTGTAGGTTGAAGTTCAGTATAAACTGGGCGTAAGTGGAAGGAAGGGACTGGAGAACTATATCCGTATATAGCTCACTCTCCAATGTGATCCCTAGGTCAGCGAGCTCCTCAATGAAGCCGATCATCTTTAGCACATGCTCGGCTACTGATGATCCGACGGCCATTCTTGTCGAAAATAACTTTTTCGACGCTTCGTATCTTGCGATACGTGATTGCTCTCCATACAGTTCTTTTGTATGGAGCAATATGGACTCCATGTCCATATTCTCATGCCTCCTCTGATGTTCGTTGTCCATCGAGGCAAGCAGGAGGCACTTGGCCTTCGCGCTATCAATCTCCCAAGTCTTGCGGATTTCCTTATCCGCGACACTGGAAGTTGGACCAGGGACAGGGGGAGCTTTGGTGGTAAGAAGATACCCCAGCTTGTCATAAATGATTGCTATCGTGACATTCCTGAGCCAATCTTTGTAGTTTGGCCCTGTCAGTTTGTTTTTATCTAGGAGTAACTTAAGTCCAGTCATGTTGATTGGTCGCTGCAATTAGGAGAGAGAAGAAGAAACACTCAGCATGATGCTCTTGCAAGTTTAGAGTGGTTTTTAGTTTGTCTAAACAGGATGGCTCCCACTGTTTCTCGAATCCCTCCTCAAACCATAAAGGAAGAATTAGCCGGGATCAATCCCACCGCACAATACTTGCTTAACCGTTCAGCCAGGCCGGTGTCGGTACTTCGAGGGAGGTTTTCCAACGCTTTCGCGAAGTTCCTTAATTAGAGAACCTCTTTTCCCTGGGGGCGTAGCCCCGCTAACACCTTTCTAGGCACCTACTAGGTTTATAGCATTGATCGTTAAGTGAGAAATTTCCCGAGGAGTAGCATATACTCACAGTAGGATCGGGATCCAAATATCATCGCGTGACGAAACTGAAGGAATCCTACCAGAATCATCACACTCCAAATGGTATGCAAATCTAGCAAGTTTCAGTACTTATGAAACTCCCGATGTGGATTTTTGCCCCATGCTCTTATGACCTTGGCGTGAGGTCAAAATATCATAAGTCACATGTCAAGTTCGTCCCATCATTATCCAGGTTAATTTGAATCCACCCGTACATACCCTTGACGTAGGCCAAAATGGCAGTACGACTGTCTCAAACCAACGCATTCTATCTATGCAACAGATAAATATCCGGCAGCTACCAATCACTATGCCTTGGCGTGAGGTCAAAATACATAGCTTGAATACTACCGAATATTTAACTGAAATGATGGAGGGCTACGGATGGTTTTGGCAAAACCGTGAACGTAGTGAACTTGATTTGGTCGATGGAACGAGATAGCTTTTAAATGGAGTGGCTCAAACTCCGTATTTTAAAAGTTTGTTTTGAAAAGAACCGAGTGGTTTTTCGAAAGTGTTCCAACGACTTTAACTTGGTTTATTATCTTGCATTAGTTCTTTTAATGCGTGATATTCTTGCATTAGTTCTTTTAATGCGTCCCATCATTTAATCCTACCATTGCAGAAAACAACCAAAATATGACGTACGCTTATGCCATTCGCATTCGCCACGGGGCCCCGTCATTACCCGTTAGGTTACTTAACTAACGACAGAGCGGGGGCTGGGCTAGCGCGTCTGTAAAACATAAGCAACGCCTAAATAGTAAGCAATGATAGACATTACAGATCACAGATGAATGCATTGGATATACTAGCAATCCGCAATCCTTTCGAGCCTGAAACGAAAAGCGGATAACACGGTCGCGGTGAATAGCCAAATACCCCACCCAAGACCCCTACGGGTGCGGCAAACTACCCGCCAAGTACTCGGTAGTTTGTGCACCCCTCCATGGGTCTATCCTAGGAGCAAAAACAGTAAAAAGAATTATACAATGACGGCTACAACCCCGACCCGGTTGTGCGGCCAAACAAATAATATTATTACATCAATTTACATTTACAATGAATGAAAGAAAAACAAAAGCTCATCTCACATCCACCCCGGCTATTCACCCGCGACAGTCCAACACATTCATATACACATTCCAGCACATTACAGATCATGTATAACCCCGACTAATCGACTTATAGCGATTAGCCGACGTTCAATACATGCAAGCATCACAGATATAACCATCATAGTCAAAGTGCAGTGAAGTTCGGAAAAAATACGGAATTATAGGACCCCAAAAGGAAATTTCTTTTCTGGAAAATCTGGGCACATATAATATATTTTAAAAATCCCAAAACCAACACACAAACACACTGCACGAAAAACGATGCAGAGAAGACACCAAGTCGCGGCGGTTCCGCGGCGGCTAAGAAGGATCATGCGGCGGAAGCGCGGCACTTTAGGCGAATCACTGTATCGTTTTTCTTGGGTGTTCACACAAAACCCTGAGCCGAATTTACAAGTGTAAAGTTTTTCATTTTGAGCAGAAAAAATTTCAACAGAAACTCAGTTTTTGTGATTATCCGGTTTTGTGATTTTTTTCGGTTCCGAACTTCGTTACACTTCACTACTAAGCTAGTTTAAGTTTAGTTAGGCTCTGATACCACTGTAAGTCCATATTGCGACCCCCGGTTCTTACGGGGAGGCGGAAACGGTATAAAAAACGAATTTTTATCGCAAGAGGCAACATGGACTAAACTATGGTCGGGATCGTTGTCTAAACTAAAACTAGCAAACTATGCTAAAGAGAGTTAGCTACTCGGATGAAGATGGTTATACCTAAACTTGAACTCCTTCTCTTCAAGCTCCGATGGTGGTTCGATGGCTCCTTCTCGTTGTCTCCGTACGCCGAAGATAGATCCACTTGAAAGCTCCAACCTTTAGCTCCTTCTTCGTTCTTTGAAGAAACTAGTTCACTTGGTTTGCTAAACCTAGTGAACTAGAATGAGTAGAGATGATTTAGAATGGGATTTTATCTATGGTTCTTGATTCTCAACTCATGAGACAAGAGAACCATAGATCAAGAGAGGGAGCAAGAGGTTGAGGGTGAGAGCAAGAGGAGAGCTCAAGAACAAGAGAGAGAATGAGCAAGAAAGAATGAGCAAGTATTTTGTCTCTCACCCTCTCATAATCCAAAGCAATGATAACTCATCATATCAACAAAAGTCTTATGTGATGGTTGAAGTAACCATAACCTTATCATGTCATGCACTCATTTTACTCAAATGAACAAGCAAGAAAAAGTCTTTGGCATGAAATGATAACCATGGTTATCATGATGGTCAACTAGTCAAGCCTAGTCAACCGGTCAACAAGTCAACAAAAGTCAACAAGTCACCAAAGTCAACAAGTCAACAAAAGTCAACAAGTCAACAACCATATCACCATAATACTTAATTAATATAATAGTTAATCACATATCATATTCTCATTAGGGTTGAGCATAAAGTCAAAAAGTCAACGGTCAACTGTCAACAACCCTAATGAGAATCCGCTGCCTCTGCCTCCCTGTCAACTGTGCATACACACCCGCATCCGCGTTCCGAGGAACACGAATGCAAACTGGATAAATCCAATCCCATAAGGTACACTAGGATCTGGCTTAAACCAAAGCCCGCTAGTGTAAACTGTCCGGACACTGTACGTGCACAAGTGCACGGATGTGACCGAACCCTGTCGCAAAACCATGCGACCTGTCGCAATACCATGCGACCTCTACTCTTTTGCCTAAAGGCGAAAAGCTTTCTATATGGGACTCTAAAGACTCGACACTACGCTGGCAGTGGGTTTAACCACAGACCGCAAGCGGCACTAGCTGTGCGTAACGGTCCCCAGGTAATGCCGACAAGAAGACCGACGAGGCGAAACCCATCTGAACTCCTACTGAGCCTGAGCGTGACATTCTCCGTACAGTCCGGTCTGTTCGTCTGATACATCGCATGGCGGGCCTAGGGGGCGGTAAACGTCAGTCCCCCAATAGCGGTACAAGTCGTGCCGGAGTGAAGCCCAATACACCCTGAGATAACACTGGAAACCTACCAGTATATCTCGTTTGCCCTGGCCAGGGACTACTCGTGTAATGGCTCTCCTAGACACAGCGCGATGTCAACCCCCAATACCGGGAGAGACGAATCCTGTCTAACCGTCACTGCCTCCAAGTGCTTCGGGACTGCACCCAACTACCACCTGTTTGCACGACTCCTTTGAGCCGTGGTAGGGTAGTGATCAAAGTACAGTGGGAACACACCCGAGGCGAAGTGACAGTGTCAAGTCAGCGGACTAAGCTGTACTCATGTCACCTGGGAACTGATAACTGACGATAGGTATAATACCAACTAGTCAGTTCCCGACGAGTCCTGTCCAGTGTACCCGTAACCTAACGAGCACCCGCATACTATCTCAAGTACGACGTACTGACGGCTGTGGGACAGACCGTCTCCCACACTGGGATGAGAAGCGCATGCGCTGGTCTACTCCGGAGTATCGATGCCCTGTCTCGATAGTCCTGCGACCAGGGACCTGAATAAGGATGTGCTTATAGATTACCCAGCCCCCACTAGTGTGACTGCCATCACAACGCTGGTAATCAAGCAAAGATCCTAAGGGCTCCACTAATGCGTATAAGTGATATACTGAAATAAACACAAGTACACATTGAAGTAGAAACAAACCAAGTAGCATACTACTATTTTGAGCAAGATTGTATATACAAGGTGAATATCCCAAGCATCCATTAAGTAATATACAAACTAGTATGATACAGTAATGGCCTCTAGGGCATATACACTAACAGGTAGGAGAATTCCTGCGCACCTTATTCAGCAGCTCGAAGCTGTTCCCGGTTGGAACAGCGGCATTAATTTCCGCCGTTGGGACTGGTGGGGTTAGCCCAGAGGGGGAGTTTCCCCCAGCCTTCCTTACCCGGCACCAGTGGCGACGTCGAGCGTGTCGAGTTGATGGAATTGGCTCGGTGACGGGGATGGCTTTGTCTTGCCCCCTGTCCAGATGAGGGGCAGTTGCTGGTGTCCGCCTGTTGAAAACTGATGTCCTTTGAGTAGAAGGAGCGGGAGTGGGAGTTGGGACAGTCAGTCTTGTAAAGACCGACCCCTTGGCAGGAGAAGCCGCCTTGATAACTTCAGGAGCAGGGTTGGTTACTCTCTTCGGAATAACCTTCTCTGGGATTGCAAGCTTCATTGTGGGCCCACAAGAATTTTGGCCCAATCTGGAGAAGACTGAGGAGCTGGAGCTGGACGACCCGTTGAGGGGGGCCGCAGTAGGTGTAAGCCGATCGAAGACCGACTTCTTGGGAGCTTCCGATGTTGGCATAGGAGCGGTGAAGCTCGTTGGCGGGAGCATGGTCCCGAAAAACAACCCTGTGGTGGCTTGAGTGACCTGATCCACGTGCATCGTGAACAGGGAAGCCGCTTGGGGCCCGTAGGCTATTGCCCCTGCTGAGGCAGGATGTGGGTTGCAGTTGCATGTGGAACACTTTGAGGAAGTGAATGCCATTGATCCTTCACTTTCTGCACCAAGCAAAACGCCAAATCTTAGTACCTTGAAACCCAAGGGCAACCATTAACAAACCGCGATTGGTTCGCGAACACGACACACGAAGTGTGGAGTGGAAAGAGGAAAAGGTCCCACCGGGCGTGCCAGAATCTGTTCCCCGCCGAATCACGGAGACGCGACCGCGCAGGTCCGTCTTGCCTAAAATTTAAGGCAGATGCTAATTGGTGCTATCCGTCTACCTCTCCGAAGATGCCAAGTTGATTTATGGCACCATGCATCGAAAGTTTAAACGGATGCGGCCGATGTAGCAGACTTCGTCAGATTCCCCCTCGTTTGAGGGGTTTTGATTATGGGGACGCTCTTCCCTGCAGGCGCAAGCCCCTGCAGTTAATTATGCTACCGCATCGTGGTAACAACTTTCTCCTTCTCCAGATGGTCACTTCGTGTCGTGGGTGTTTGTTTTGTGTTCGGTTGCCCGTGGATTGTATACGGAGACTAAGTTATACTGTCACCCATAGGACGTGGATTAGTCCAAATCCGTATCTTTCTTAGATTTGGGTTTGGGGGGTTGTGTTTAAGGATACGTTAGCCTTATTTGAGGCTAAGATCAACTTAAACGTATGTTAAGGATACGTTAGTCTAATTTTAGACTAAGATCAACTTAACGGGATCGTTTAGATCCGACAAAAGAGCAATTGGGCTCTGTTGTCTAGTTTAATGACATTGCGGTCGATAATTAGTTTAAGGACATTACGTTCCATTGTTAGTTTTAAGACATCGCGGTCGAGGATAAGGACATCATAGTCCGTGGATTTAAGGACTCCACAGTCCGATGTTAGTTTTAAGACATCACGGTCAAGGTTAAGGAGATCATAGTCCGTGGATTTAAGGACTCCACAGTTCGATGTTAGTTTTAAGACATCACGGTCGAGGTTAAGGACATCATAGTCCGTGGATTTAAGGACTCCACAATCCGATATTAGTTTTAAGACATCACGGTCGAGGTTAAGGACATCATAGTCCGTGGATTTAAGGACTCCACAATCCGATGTTAGTTTTAAGACATCACGGTCGAGGTTAAGGACGTCATAGTCCGTGGATTTAAGGACTCCACAGTCCAATGTTAGTTTTAAGACATCACGGTCGAGTTTAAGGACATCATAGTCCGTGAGTTTAAGGACCTCACAATCCGTAAAATGTATGGTTGTCGGGACCCGTCACCACTTTGAAGACATTGAGGAATTACAACGACAAATATCAAAGGAGTGAAGAGATATACCCTCGAACCGGGTGTAAATTGATTGGAAGTGCGGATATGCTCAGTTCAATTTAAATTGAGGACTTATGGCCAGAATTGGGCTAAGTCCAGTTAAAAATGTTTTGTTCTGCCTGTTAAGCTTTTATTTGGGCTCTGCCCTTTTAATAATGCCAAGCATTGGGCTCTGAAATTTTGTCTGGTATTGAATGCATAGCATTTATCAG
The DNA here is from genome assembly GCA_030015575.1 of Agapanthus africanus. NCBI lineage: Eukaryota > Viridiplantae > Streptophyta > Magnoliopsida > Asparagales > Amaryllidaceae > Agapanthus > Agapanthus africanus. The sequence goes on along the minus strand of JASDDO010000019.1, from coordinate 459,211,867 downwards.
AATAAAATATGTTCTGACAGCGCGCCACGTGGTGCATCAGGCGCTTTGCGCCAGTCAAAGAGCGCATTGTGCTTCTGTCGGTTAGCGCACACGAGGAGGACACGTGTCGCTTAGCACTAAGCGCTAATTTGTTAGCGCACTGCGCTTTTAATTTATGAGCTCGTTGTGCTAGTTTATGGGTGTGCCAGTGAGTGACACGTGGTGCGCTGAGCGCTGAGCGCCAACCCAGGAGCGCAGTGCGCTGTTTTCAGAAGCGCAAAGCGCAGATCGTGTTTATGGTTGACACGTGGCATGTTATGGCGCTGAGCGCCAGTCCAAGGAGCGCAAGGGCGCAGTTCATGAGTGCAAAGCACTGTCTAATAGCGTAAAGTGCATTTGATCAATTTTAAGATCACAGAACAACTTTTATGTTCTTTAAAGGAGGCTTTGCCTCAAGATCCAAGAACAACGGTTCTTGTTTTTATCAAAAGGCTCTGCCTTTATAGATCAAAAGATCTGTGAAGTAAAAATACTTCTTTTTATATTTTTATGATTAAATCTTTTAATCCTTTCTGTTTAATCAAAGACCTTGGTCTTTTTTATAGATCTAAGATCTTTTTAGAAGATATTTCTTCTTTTTACGAGATGATTTCATCTCTGTTGTTCAAGAATTAATTTTTTACCTTTAAGGATGAAGAAAATGATCTTCTTTCTCTTTGAGTTTTTCTCAAAGTTTGCAGAGGGTTTTTTCTTCTTTTTTTTAGACTTGAAGTCTTAGGGCCTTTATATAGGGCCAATTGATTTGTTAAATTAGTTGAAGAGATCTTTCTCTGATTGATTTGGGAATATTTCCCACCGTTGGATCTTTGATCCTAAGGCTTCTGTTTTACAGAAGATAATTTTCTTGTTTTAATAAGATTGGAAAATCTTTCCGTAACAGAATTTTAATTCTGATTAATTAGTAATTTATTATTATTAGATCTTTTGATCCAACGGTGGGGAATTCTTTTAATTCCAGCGCCGACGCACTTGGCGCTAGCGCACCTGTTTGACACGTGGCGCACAGCGCAGAGCGCAGCGCAACTGCACTAGCGCACCCATTCTTGATACGTAGCGCGCAGCGCAGAGCGCAGCGCGACTGCGCTAGTGCGCCTGTGTTTGACACGTGGCGCGCAGCGCAGAGCGCTGGATCTGAAGCGTTGCTTCAACTTTTAAAATTTGAATTTTGAAACAGAGTTTTGCTCTGATTGGGGTGCGCTGCTTAGGGCGCAGCGCTCCTGGCGCTGGCGTGTCTGCTTTTGACATGTGGCGCGCAGCGCACAGGATCTGAAGCGTTGCTTCAATTTTGAATTTTGAAATTCAAAACAGAGTTTTGCTCTGATTGGGGGAAACAACCTTCTCTCAGGTTGCGAGAGCTCTTAGGATTAGGAAAGTACACCTATTGCGCTTGTTGAATAGTCTTCTTCCAAATCATAGGCAAGTGACCAAAAGTGGGGAAGGAAGAAAACCAATTAGCCTAAGTGTGGTGTACAGAAGATAATAAGTAAAAACATATAAAGGGATTAGAATAAGGTCAAAGGAAATTACGACTACTATCATTCACGACGAAACCGCGTATACCCCTGCCACTCTTAGTTCACCTTTACTTTTCTCCGGAACATTCCGTATCATTACGAAGATCCGCATTTATTGGATATGACATCGTATAGTTACATACGAACTCGAAGGAACTTGTTCCAGATTCGAGGATGGTTTCCGGTTCAGGAGAAATAGAATATGATTATTCAGTTGTCTTTTCCCTTTACCTTCTCTCAGGTTGCGAGGGCTCCTGGTATAAGGAGAGTACACCTATTGCGCTTATTGGATAGTCTTCTTCCAAACCTTAGGCTGGTGCCAAAGGGTAGAGAAAGAAGAAAACCAATTAGCCTAAAAGTGGTGTACATAAGGTAATAAGTAAAAACATAATAAAGGGATTGGAATGAGGGCATGGAACTATACGGTTACAGTCATGAATCAGGATAGTGAAAGAGGCATTACTAGGAATACCATATTACCCCTTCGAAACATTTTCATGTTTCAGTTTTACTATGCGGTGTTAATTGAAAACCGTTTTCCCAATTAGATTCTGACTCCAGGGTATGTATTTACCATATTTGATTCTTACATCTGTATAGCGTTATGGATACTGAGTGGGAGTAAGATATTGGGAATTGGGTGATTATATCCTCATTATATCGGAATTCTTTGTAATTTGTGATATTTGAGGAAATCACCTGGGTTTTGCCTGATGGCAAATTTTTGGTTTTGAATATCTGTAGTTATGCACCAGTTTCAAACTGATATATTTGTACGTTTATTTTATAAAGTGAGATATAACTTTTTGAAATTATGTTTATGACATTTACCTATATCAGTTGATGGTTAGGTAAGGAGCATTCAACAACGGTGTAATTATTCTTAACCATTGTACAGTTTTCAACCTACGACGCACAGGGTTTGAGTTATTAAACTCAGAGGACTTATAAAAAGTATTGTATGTTGTCCGATGTCTATTAGGACATAGGGGTTGGTACTCGTACTATATTCTGTTTACTCATGACTTCTCTAGTTTTAGACAAATATTTCGTTGAAATACAAGGTCCGAATTTTGAGAAGTTATAGGTATAAGAATAAAGTAGAGAACCATATGTTGTAAGTATCAGGATTCTTCAAGGTGATCGAAGATGTAGATACTTGTGTATGGTATTCCGTTGATAGTAATAGTTTTTGAGAACTTGCTTCTCTTTCAGGTTACTCATATATGGATGCACTCCTAGATGAGTAATGTTAGCCTATTTTCATTTGGTTGATATGCACTAGAGACAGCTGCATGATTTTGAATCTGGTTCCAATCAAATTCGTGCATTTGTTTCTATATGGTATATAGAATGGTTTCATATCTTAACGATATTAAGGTATATGGAGTTGTCCGGCTGATACTTAAAACCAGAATCTGGACAAACTCTAGGCACGTTTTCAGTAATGGCAGTTTGTGGGTTATCCCGGGTATTGACGAGGGTTAACATTCTACCATCTGGAAGATCAATAGTTGTATTGTTCTTGACTCGCCACAGTTTAAGTAAAAATGGATTCTTTTCAGAAAATATTAGTGGGAGTATGGTAGAACTGAAAGTGATTCCAGAACCACAAACGATTAGTGAAAATTTAATAGAACCTAAAAATTCAATTGGTTTTGACATTCCATTAGCCACTCCAAAGATTTGGTGGGTGACCTCAGGCACCCAAGAAGTACTTCGGTCTTCTCAGAGAAGGTGACTGGGAGGTTCTTGTTTACCAGACTTGTCATTGCTGCTGTTCTAGACTATGAGAACCGGCAGGAGGATGGGTATAGTGTCATTCTAAACTAGCTTTAGAAGTGCACGTGTATATGAATCTGCCAGAGGGTTGTTGTAGTCAGTGGGAGCAGCGGAAGTATAGTGGACAAGTAGCTTGTGTCTATTTATAGACTAAAACAAATATAGTGGAGATAGATCATCTATTTTTGATGTAACAGTCATAAGTTTTAACCTCATCAGAATAGGAGATGGATCTGGTAAGAAGGTAGTAGGGTATGATGTCCTGGTATTTGAATGACATGCACTTTATAGGAAGTGAAATTCCTATACTACAATCAATTATACTGTGGTTGTCACAAAATTGTTTCTCCATATAGGATATGGATATAATATCAGGTTTTCTGGTTACTAGATCAATGGTTTTAGATCCAGATTTGGGAAGTGTCCCAATCTGGGTACTTTGACATTATTCTAAAGGTGTTTTAGAATGGTTGACTCCTGGCATGGTGGTGTACCTGCAGGTGATGGAGTTACCCTCTCTAAAGGATGTCTTTCAGACTGATAAAGAGAGGGATTTGCATGATTGGCATATCACTTGCTTAGGCAATTGATTCAATCAAGAAATGTCAAGTATAACACCAGATATTGTTTTTGCACTAACTGCAATAAACATACATTAATCCAATCCTGGAGAAACATTGGGAAGCAGTTATGAACATAAGTGGATGTTCTTGGTATATGTTAGCGGCAGCTTCCTTCAGGAGGCAGTTATCATTTTAGGCTTCCAAGGTGACCTGAATGACAGAGTGACTGTCAGAGTTTTAGTTTTCCCTCTTTTGAGGGACGGTATGTTGGACAGATAGTCCAAGCGGATACTGTGGAAGGCATGGCGCAGGATACTGATTAAATTTAGTGGTTGATACAGTCTAAGAAGTTTGTTGGATTTGGAGTTCATTTATGAACTGGGTCCCATCAGATATCCAAACGAATTCTAAGACAGGTATTGCTCATTTCGAGAGATAGTCTTTCTCCGCGAATTTGAGATATAGAGAGATAAAGATAGAAACGCTGGAGCGGATCCACTCACTGAGGCTATTTCTCGAACGCAATAGTTTCGCAAACAGGCATTGCGAGACTGATTAGTAGAGAAGTTGGATATTCGGTATCACACGTGCTGTGAGTATGGGACATCGCAATAATTAGCCTTGAGTGCAAGTGGGAGATTGTTGGCTATAGTGCCCTCAAGTAAATTATTGGATCGCAGGCACGCGATTGCGATGATTGAGGGAGAACCTATACCGGTAGAACAGTCTTCCTTGAGATGATAGTATGCTATCTGGTTTGTCTTTATCATCATGTATAGGTGGCCTTACAGATCACTATTACATGTTGATAGAGCCTATAGGATTCTTGCTTGACTACCAGCATTATGATGGTGATCATATACATAGGAGTTGGGTGGTCTATAAGCACATCCTTAAATGTCCCTGGTCGTGGGAGTTTCGAGACTGGGCATCGATACTCCAGAGTAGACTAGTGTATACCGATCAAGACCCTGACGAGGGGCGGTGGCCAGGTCTCACAAGCCATTGGTGTTAGTTTGTTCATCTAAGATAGTTTACATATGCTCATTGGGTTATGAGTACACTGGACGGACTCGCCGGGAACCTGCTAGTTGGTACTATACCTATTGTCAGATAGCAGTTCCCAGGTGACATGTGTGCAGGTTAGTCTGTCGACCTGAGATCATCATTTTTCTCGTGTGGGTTCCCACTGTGCTTTGATTACTACCCTACCACGGCTCCAAGGAGTTGTGCAAACAGGTTTTAGTTGGGTACAGTCCCGAGCCACATGGAGGCAGTGAGCGGATCGCAAGGGATTCGTCTCTCCCGGTATTTGGGGTTGATATCGCGCAGTGCATAGGTGGCCATCACCAGAAATCCTTAGCCAAGGTAGTCAAGAATTACTGATCTAGGATCGGTAGTTTCTCAGGGGGTGATGGGTTTCATATCGACACGAATCATCGCGTTATTAGGGGTCTGACTTTATCCACCCCCCTATACTCGATATGCGATACTCTTAGACGAACAGACCGGACTGTACGGAGATTGTCACTGTCAGGCTCAGTAGAGGTACGGGTGAGTTTGCTCGTCGGCCTTCCTTTCGCTCAATACCTGGGTAGCCGTTACATACAGCTAGTGTCGCTGACGTGCTTGTGGTTAAACCCACTGCAAGCGTATTGACGAGTCTTTAGAGTCCCACACAAAAGGTTTTCACGGTTCAGGCGATATGGTATAGATAACGTATGTTGGTACATACAGGTGTCCGATTAAATATGTGTACAGGCTGCACAGACTTTAATCGGACAGTTGATAATACTAGCGGTTTAGGACTAAGCCGGATTATTAAATCAGGTTTTGATTTAATAATTTATATGTGCATTTTATATATGTATTCTAGTATTATTGTTCACTATTCATTTTCTCTCTTGGCTATTTGTATTTTTGTACGAATACGCATATATGTATTTCGATACATGTACAAGGTTGTATTCCGTATTTATACGGAATAGTTTCTAGAAAATGGCCATCTCATTATTAGATTTTTGGCACTTTCTGGATGTTTTTAATGAGACTCAAGTTGTTGAGGTCTCTGGGGTTTATGGGTGTTTGTTAAATCGATCGAAATGTTTAACATCGTATGGATGATGATGATATGTGATACAATTTTTAGAATCCAAATAATTAGTTTTGTGAAAACTAGTTAGTATTTTATAAATCTAGTCGTTTAGTCTCGTTTGATCAATTGCCACGGAGTTTTGATTCAGATCAAAACTCCGTCGCAATTGCGTATAGTACGCGATCACTTAGTCGGAAATCTTGTTGAATTATCCGACAGCTTATTGAAAAGAGTTTACAATTTGAGACTAAAATGCAAGGTTTATAAGTTAGGCATGAAATTCGGAATATGAGATATTCCGGGTTTATGATGTTTGAGGATATGCGGATTCTAATTATTGTAGTTTTTCATATCTTTTCTGCGACCGTATGTGTAATATGTGGGGTATCCCAAATCTCGTTGCTATTTGTCAATGACTTTCGGGATACACATATTTACTTACGTTGATGATATGTGATATTATGTGTTGCTATGATATGTTTTATTGGATCGTCATGATTGAATAGCCAAGGGGTTTTGCATGAGATGAAAGTTTTTCAATTTTCATTCATGTAAAATCTGTATGTAATATTATTTTATTGGGACACTTCCGGGTTGAGGATGATGTCACCATTCATGTATATTATTTACTTTTCCGCATTATGATAGACCCAAGGCGGAGAGCACAAGTAGCCGGGTTCTAGAGTCCAGTGGGAGACCATCTCAAGGAGTTGAGACCGGGTCTCCTAACTCTAGAATTGGTATGGTTGCTTGCCGCTCTCGTAGGGGTCTATGGGATGTGGGTTTGGCTATTCATCACGACTGTGGAATCTGTGTTTTACATTGCTGGCTAAATTTAAAACACGGACATCATAGTATATCTAATATTTCATATGTTGCTTCTGCTGCTTGGTTCTGTGATGTGATCATATAACTGCGTGAGACGAATGTTATATTATATATAAGATATATAATAAACATTGCTTATGTTTTGCACCCGCGCTGGTCCAGCCCCGCTCTGTCGTTAGTTAAGTAACCTAACGGTGCATGACGGGGCCCCGTGGCGAATGCGGATAGTATAAGCGTACGTTCTATTTTCGTTTCATTTTCTGTGATGTTTAGGAAATATTAAATGATGGGACTTCATTAATGAGATTAATGAAAAGAAAAGAAACCTAAAGATATTATAGAATCAAAAGTATTTAAAAAGGCAGCTCTAGTTCTTGCTTTGCATAGTGGTATTTCTTGATGAATATCCAGCACCTCATTCGATGAGGAAAGAGCCGAGATCCCTTCACTGGGAGTGGCCTCTTTAGCAAAACTAGCAAATGCTACAACTCACTCGGTTTATCATCATAGCTTCTGTAGTTCTTGCTTTGCATAGTGGTATTCCTTGATGGATATCCAGTACCTCATTCGATGAGAAAAGAGCCGAGATCCCTTCACCGGGAGTGACCTCTTTAGCAAAAGCTAGTAAAAGTTATTCGGTTTGTTTTTGAAAACTTCTCGATTTTAAAAGCGGAGCTTAAACCACTCATTTTCAAAATCACTAGATTCTACAACGATATCAAGTTTATTAAGCTAAAGGCTTTCTTAAAAACCAACGTAGCCCTCCGTCATTTCAGATAAGTGCTATTTAGTATTCGTGCTATGTTTGTTGACTTTGTTAATGTGTAGTGTGCGGTAGCTGATTAGTGCTTATCTGCCGCATGTGATGTGATTGGATTAGGGTAGCCGTGCGGCCTTGTTGATCTCGTTAAGAGTTGTGGGTTTAATTCAATCAAGAAATGAATGGGTTGAACTTGACTTGCGGTTTATAATTTGTTGACCTTGTCAAGATCATAAATCGCATGGGGTAAAAACAATATTGGGAATTTCAAGTGTTGAAATTTGCAATGAGATTGCATACCTTCTATATGATAGTTGGATCCCGATACCCACTGCGAGTAAGAGTTACTCCTGGGAGAGTTTTGCACTTTACAATTAGCCGATCAAGTAGGTGTCTAAGAAAGGTGTTAATGGGATGATGCCCCTACAGAAACGAGATTATTTAATTAGTTCCATGCGAAAGCATTGGGAGACTCTCTCGGAGTACCAATACCTGTCTGGACGAACGATTGGAGAACTTGTAGGGTGTAATTAATTCCGGCCAATCTTACCTTTTAGGGTTTGAAGGAAGATTTGATAAAAACGGTGAGAGCCATCCTAATTAGATAAAATGATAACCAATCTAATCTTGCAAAGAGTGCATGCAAAGTGATTATCCTTCTCTTTCTCCTAGTAGCGACCAATGACATGCCTTAATCAAGATAATAATATGGATGCATTGACCGAACCCACTTATTATAGTAGGCTAGGTTCCGCTCTATCTTATGACTGTCATAAGTCTGAGTAAAGAATAGGGGAATATCATGATTCCCACGCAACCCGAACGAAGAATAGGCATGTTGATGCATCGTCTTCGGGTGTGTTCGTAACCGAGAACTGTTTCTCAGTTTGCTCTATATACTGGGTATTGGATACCGGATCAGGATCCCATGTATGTAATTTGTTACATGGGCTATAGAGAGGTAGAGAACTGGGAAAGGGTGATATGTCTCTAGTAGTAGAGATTGGTGCAATTGTTGCAGCCAAATCAGTTGGTGAATATCACCTTGTATTACCAAGAGGTAAAACAATGATTCTGAGCAACTGTTATTTCGTACCAAAAATATTATGAATGTTTTCCTAAATCAAGTGTTGATTGGGTATGGTACGTTGTATAACGGTATATACGTTCTAAATCACAAAACAGTTCTAAGTATACAGAATACACACAAGTGGAACAGTTCAGAAATGAACGAAGCCTTCTTGTGGTATCGTAGACCAGGTCATATCAATGCAACAAGACTGGCTGAGTTGCATAAGGATGCATATTTGAATCCGTTCGAATTTACATCTTATGAAACTTGTCAGTCATGTCTCAAAGGCAAGATGACCAAAACTTCGTTTACTGGATACGGAGAAAGAGCTACTGAACTCTTGGGACAGATACATAGTGATGTATGCGGTCCTATGTCTACACATGCCAGGAATTGTTCCTCGTACTTTATTACATTCACCGATGATCTCTCAAGATTCGGACATGTGTTCCTGTTGAAACACAAATCTGAATATTTTAAGAAATTCAAGGTATAGAAGTTGAGAACCAGACGGGTAAAAGTATTAAAATCTTTCGATATGATCGGGGAGGAGAATACTTGAGCATGGAATTCAGAGAATACTTAAAAGAGAATGGGATTATCTCTCAGCTTACTTCCCCGTATACACCACAACACAACGGAGTTTCGGAGCGGAGGAATCGCACCCTATTAGATATGGTGTGTTCTATGATGAGTAATGCTGAGTTACCTATTTCCTTTTGGGGTTATACACTTGAGATAGCTGTATTCCTATTGAATAGAGTTCCGACCAAATCCGTTGCCTACCACTCCATATGAAATATGGAATGGAAAGAGACCATCTCTTAAACGAGTTAAGATATGGGGTTGTCCGGCCTATGTTAAAAGCAAAATCCGGAAAAGCTCAAGGCAAGGTCAGTTCTGTGCAAGTTTGTAGGATATCCCAAACAAACGCGAGGAAATATCTTCTACCACGCTGAGGAACAAAAAATGTTTGTTTCTCAACATGCCACCTTTTTAGAAAAGGAATTTCTTGTGAAAGAAATTAGTAGTACTGAAGTAGAACTGGAAGAAGTTCCAGCAACACAAACTATAACTGACGATTTAGTGGAACCAGAAGATTCAATAGTCCCCAACGAACCCCAGCCACTCCGTAGATCTAGTAGGGTTCCTCATCCACCTGAGAGATACTACGGTTTTCTTATTGATGGTGGGAGCAAGGATTGCATCATGGAAGATGATGACCCAACTAGTTTCGAGCAGGCCATCACAAGTAGAGACTATGTGAAATAGCTAAATGCTATGCGATCTGAGATGGAATCCATATACACCAACAAAGAATGGACTTTGAATGTTTCTCCTGAAGGGGTAAAACCCATCATGAGCAAGTGGATCTTAAGAAGATAATTGGTGTAGATGGAAAAGTTAAGACTTTCAAAGCTAGACTTGTAGCAAAATGTTTTCATCAACGACCAGGAGTCGACTATGTGAAACCTTTTCTCCAATGGCTATGCTTAAGTCCATCAGGATCCTACTTGTCGTTGCTGCATACCATGACTACGAAATCTGGCAGTTGCACGTGAAGACCGCTTTTCTAAATGGTGATTTAGAAAAGAGCGTGTACATGACACAGCTAGAGGGCTTCGTGGACAGTGGGAGCAGCGGAAGCGTGTGCAAGCTGCTTAAATCAATTTATGGATTAAAGCAGGCATCGCGGAGATGGAACATCTGTTTCGATGAAGCTATCAAAGAGTCCGACTTCATCAAAAATATAGATGAACCATATATATGTAAGAAGGTAGTAGAGAGTAAGGTTATATTCCTCGTATTGTATGTGGATGACATACTCTTGATAGGAAACTATATTTCTATGCTACACTCGGTCAAACTCTTCTTATCACAAAAGTTCTCCATGAAAGATCTAAGTGATGTCTTCTACATCCTGGGGATATAGATCTATAGAGATAGATCTAGACGGATGTTGGGATTGTCCCAATGTCGGTACATAGATACCATACTAAAGTTGTTTAGTATGGAAGATTCTAAGCGTGGTAATATACCCGCTTGTTCAAGAATCACTCTCTCCAAAGAAAGTCTCCCAAGCCTGATTTGGAAAGGGCTCACATGCAAAGGATACCTTATGCTTCGGCGGTCGGGTCAATCATGTATGCGATGTTATATACCAGACCATATGTAGTTTACTCACTAAGTGTAGTGAGTAGGTATCAATCAGATCCAGGGGAGAAATACTGGACAGCTGTGAAGAACATTCTTAAGTACTTGAGAAGGACTAAAGAGATGTTCTTGGTGTATGGTAACGGTGAACTCCAAGTGGAGTCCTTTACCGATTCGAGCTTCCTGAGTGATAAGGACGACAGTAAGTCGGTCTCGGGTTTTGTCTTCACCCTCAGTGGAGGGACGGTATGTTGGAAGAGTTCCAAACTATATACCGTAGCAGACTCGTTGATGGAGGCTGAATATATCGCTACCAACGATGCTGCCATAGAGACTGTCTGGATGAAGAACTTCATGAGATGAACTTGGTGTGGTTCCTACCAATGAGCATCCAATACCTTTGTATTGTGATAACAATGGAGTTGTGGCTTTGTCCTAGGAACCCCGGTCCCATCAGCGATCTAGATATATTCTTAGGCGGTATCACCTGATCAGGGAGATAGTTGATCTCCGGAAGATCGAGGTCAAGAGAGTTGACACAGAGGATAACACAGCGGATCCACTCACCAAGGCCCCCCCCCAAGATGCTAATCGAAAGACTTTTTGGGATGTTAGGTATGAGATACTACAACAACTGGCCTTAGTGCAAGTGGGAGATTGTTAGTGATATGTATGCCCTAAAGGCCATTATTGTATGATATAGTGGATGCTTCGACATATATATGGAGGACTTTCTTGCTCGACATGATGGTATGTTATCTGGTTTCCTTTATTTTAACATGTTCGCTGGTATTATTATACCGTCTCTCATATACATGTTGATAAAGCCCTTAGGATGTTGGATTGACTACCAGGACTATGATACGGATCATACTACTGGGACCTGGGTAGTCCACAAGAACATCCTTCAATTGTTCCTAGTCGAGGGTATATCGAGACAGGGCATCGATACACCAGAGTAGACTAGTGTGTATGTTTCTTGACCCTATATGGGGGCAGTGGTTGATCCCATATCCTTTGGTGTTTGATATCAAAGATTGTACACAGGTGCTCATTAGAGAATGGGTACACCGAACAGGACTTGCCGAGAACTCCTAGTTGGTATTATACTTATCGTCAGATAGCAGTTCTCTGGTGACACTGGTACGGGTTAGTCTGTAGACCCGAGATCGTATTAGAGTCTTGTGTGGCTCCCGCTGTGCTTTGATTTCCTCCCTACCACGGCTTAAAGGAGTCGTGCAAACAGGTGGATTTTGGGTACAGTCCCAAGTCACATGGAGGCAATGAGCGATAGGAGGGGTTTCGTCTCTCCCGGTACTGGGAGTTGATGTTGCGCTATACTCGATTGGTTATAACAGTAAGTCCCTGGCCAGGGCTGTTCATAAGATTTACTGGTAAGTGTTATCAGTAGTTTCTCATACCGTTATGAGCCATATATTGGCATGACTTATCAAGTTATTGTGGTCTGACGATACCACCCTTAAACTCGATATGTGACATATCAGACGAAGAGACCGGACTGTACGTTAAGTGTTACTTATAGGCTTCATGGGAGTTTGGACAAACTTACTTGATGATCTTCTAATCGCTCAATACCTGAGTAGTCGTTACGTCCAGCTAGTACCGCCGACGGCTTGTGGGTGACTGATGTGATCATCACCTACTGCTGGCGTATTGACGGGGCTTTAGAGTCCCACACAGAAGTTTTCTGGTTCAAGGGGAACGAAGTAGGGCACATATGTTGATATGTGCGGGGGCCTGATTAAATAGGAGTATATGATACCGTATTCTAATCTAGCAGTTATTTGCTATCGATTAGGTTATATGTGATATAACCGGATTATCGAATCAAGTGTTGATTTGATAATGTGATATATAGATAAATGATATTAGTCGGTTATATGTGATATAACCGGATTATTAAATCAAGTGTTGATTTAATAATTTGATATATATTATATTTGATATAATTATATATTAACTAATATTATTAGCTCACTAATTATTCTTCATAATATATATATTATTAATATATATATGTGATATATATATATAATGAAGCATGGTATGATTTTATATTTATTGAAAATAGAAAATGAGGTGTAATATATGGAGATATTTGTAGAATGGGCAAGCATGGGCTTTATTATTTGTTTATTACCCTTGACTCACTATTCAAGTATGGTTGCAATTTCATATTGCAATTTATTCTATGCTTGAATAAGTGAGGTCAAGGGGGTTGCCATTCAACACTTGATTATTCACTTGAGTTATTTTTTTCTTTAGCTCCTTCTTGAGCTCATGAGATGAGTTCTAGCATTCTCCATTTTCTTTACCTCATACTTCAAGCTCTAAACCTTTACATGTGATATGAACTATAAAGCTTGAAACCCTAGTGAGCATATAAAACCCCTACTTCACCATCCTACATTTCATTAGCACTCTAGTGTAGTTTGTTTCCTTCAATAAAGAGTTTAGTGAAGAGATAGCTTGGATTGGCGGACTTCGGGTGGATCATCTTCGGCACAAAGATCATCGGAGGAACCTTGTTCATTCTTCAAGTGGAGCCTAGTGGAGTCACGTGGACTACTACCCGGAGCATTTGAAGAGAAGGATGCGGTCTACAAAGGTTGTAGCCTCCTTCTCTTTTCTTAGTTTTCATATCATCACATTGTAAAGCCCTAATATTCTAGTTAAGATCTTGGTTAATGTTCGTTAGCACCCAAAATTTTAAAAATTGCATGTGTGATGCCCGTTTAAACCCTGTCGCAGTGCTAGTGTACACTTTCAGCCAGTACACGTATATGATCGGAACCCGCACGTAAAACCATACGGTCTCTACATCGTTTCACCTGAACCCCGGAAACACACTGTGTGGGACTCTAAAGACTCGACAGTATGCTGGCAGTGGGTTTAACCACAGGTCCGTCAGCGGTGCTAGTTGTACGTAACGACTACCCAGATACATGTCGAAAAGAAGGCCGACGAGCGAACTCATCCGAACCCCTACTGAGCCTATCCGTAACAATCTCCGTACAGTCCGGTCAGTTCGTCTAAGAATATCGCATATCGAGCCTAGGGGGTGGTAAACGTCAGACCCCTAATAGCGCAATAAGTCATGTCGGTGTAGAGCCCAATACACCCTGAGAAACTACTGGTGTACCTACCAGTAAATCTCACTTGCCCTGGTCAGGGACTTTGTATATTGGCTATCCAAACACAACGCGATATCAACTCCCAATACCGGGAGAGACGAATCCTTTCTATCCACTACTGCCTCCAAGTGCTTCGGGACTGCACCCAACCACTACCTGTTTGCATGACTTATTTGAGCCATGGTAGGATGGTAATCTAAGTACAGTGGGAACACACTCGAGACGAATAGTGATATCAAGTTAATGGACTAAGTTGTACTCATGTCACCCGGGAACTGCTAACTGACGATAGGTATAATACCAACCAGCAGTTTCCATCGAGTTCGTTCAGGGTAACTCATAACCCAATGAGCACCTGTATGCTATCTATGGTACGGCATACCAATAGCTGCGGGACAGGCCATCTCCCCTAACTGGGATGAGAAGCGTATACACTAGTCTACTCTGGAGTATCGATATCCTGTCTCGATAATTCTACGAATAGGGACAAGTATAAGGATGTGCTTATAGACTACCCAGCCCTCACTAGTGTGACTGTCATCACAACACTGGTAGTCAAGCAAACATCCTAAGCGCTCTATCAATATGTATTAGCGATATATTAAAAGAAACATATCACATATTAAGATAGAATCAAGCCAGATAACATACTATCATATGAGCAAGACTGTTATTATATTTGTGTATATCCCAAGCTTCCAAAATGTAATATACAATCCAGTACTATACAATAATGACCTCTAGGAGACAACACTCCTCCTACTAGAGACATCTAGAGGTTTAAGGGCTTATTGCACATGCTAAGTGCAACCGTGATGCCTACAAAAGTGAGCTTAGCACTTTTTTGAAAATAAATAGTTTTGCTCAGGACGAGCAAAAGATAAGTTTGGGGATATTTCTTCACACCAGAATATTGCATTTAATACCATCCATTCTTCTGCTCGTTTATATATAGGTTGGTGCTTTTGATCCGTATTTTCTACATAATTATAGGTTATAGGTTCCCAGTCTAGAATAACGCAAATCACGCACAATCTCTACAATTATGGCAAAGTTCAGAATATCTGCCAGAAACAGATAAAATCTGGGTTCCGGTCATCCACACCCGTCAAACGCCGCTTACCAGTTCAAGAAACAAGACGAATACTGTAACGACTCTGAATTTTCTGTACAAATTTTTTCGTAAAGTACAGAAAGGAGTTTGCAAGCCTGAGCATAATTTAAAAGTTATTCTTATTTAAGAACAGCAAGAAAGCACCTGTAGCTCATTGGTAAAGTTTTGCACTGCTGTGACGTAGCCCCTGTGTTCGAATCCCATCAGCCGCATATTATTTTTCCTGATTTTTCTTTTAAACTTTTTGGAAGCCCAAAAGTTTACACGTGCACTACACATAAAATGAAAAGTCTGAAGAAAACAAGCATTGGCAAAATGCTGTGTATACTGAAGTGAACACGTGGCAAAAATCCAACGACCTTCACCTCACATTGGACCGGCGAGATCCTTCATGGGGTCTGCGCCGACGGGTCCCCCATCGCCAATGGAGCCCGTGTCTTGCATACAAAACTTTTGGCCTACCCCCATCACCCTTGCACTGTTTGCTTACTCTGAATTTAAACAGAGAATTCAATTTCCCCAATTAATCCATTTTTAATGCATTTTAATTCAATCTTTCAATTCCAAAACCCTAATTCCACACTATAAATATAACCCCATACGCTAGCCCCTTCTCATTCTAAAATCCCTAGCCAAAATTATCAAACTTTTCTAAGTACAAGCGGAGTAGAAGTGGAGTTAGCCCAAAACCAACTTCCGGCGAGGAATCGAGCAAGTTCCGACGACCCCGCGATACCGCAACGATCAAACTATCTTCTTCTACCTCTTTTCTACCCTTCTAACTAGTAAGTCCCTCCTCATTCTACTCTTTCTTCGTAAAAAAGTTCTCTTTATAAAATATGTCGGTAAGTGGAGTTAATACCGACATCTCATTCTAAAACCTAAAAAATTCATTATTTTCTTCCGTAACTTTCATGCAAACTCTTACCCTATGTTTATAACCATGAATCTAATGTTTAGAAATAACTTTCACTTTAAAACATTATGCTAGATAACTTTAATTTAACTTTTACAGTAAAATACCATGAACTTTGTATCTGCCATATTTTATTACTTTGCTTAATCATACCTCTAGAAAACATCACGGGCTAATGATCTACCTCTCATTTACACACATGTTTATATAGCACGATACTCTTAGAAACATATTTTTGTGGCAAATATAATATTTCATTAAAATATCATTGACTATAAAATCCCGGTTTTCTTTCTAATTGTATTATTAAATTCTTTGCGATTATACCTCTACAACCCATTTTGGGGAACTAACTATTGGATGGTACGGATTATCGCACATTCTTGGACTAGTAGAGCGAGATGCAGACCTCCTCACGAAATATTTGGTCTCGAAAGATTTTTAATACGATTTTTAAGAAAAACGAGATTTTCTAATTAATAATAAAATTAATTTTTAATATTATATAAATATTATCAAACCACATATTTTCAAGTTATAATAAAATTCCATATTTTCAAAAAATAAAAGAATGACAAGTTACACAAAAATACCATCAAGTATCAATACAAGACAAGTCTTACATTGAAATACCATAAACTATTCAAGTTAAGGCTATTGTCACTAAAATACTTCACATTCTTAAAATTCACAATTATAGAAACCCTAAATAATATAAATAAATACTCGAGGTTTATTTTGAAAGTATATAAAATATTTTTCATAAAACCCCCTCGGGTTATATAAAATTACAATTAAGGACCTTAGTAAATATAGATTTAAGTGGGATCAATTCTCTTGAGCCTCAGGAAGCCGGAAAAAGTGAGTGCTTGCATATTTAAGGTAGACAAACTTAACGGAGTTATCAATGGTAATTGTCTTGGAAAAAGACACAAATCTTGTCGTCCATCTGCAGCAGTTACCGATAATACCCGAATCTAACTCAGGATCCAAATCAGTTTAAAGTGTCTGACTCAAGTCTGAGTCTAAACCAAACCTGAATCTAATCCAAACTCAATCCAATTCAAACATGAATCCAAACCCTAACCTGTATACATGAACCTGAACCTGAATACCAGAACAATATCAACATGCAAACATGACTTGACTTGACCGAACCATGGCTATAACTTGACTTGATTACATGCCTACTTGTTTACATCCTGAACCTGATTACATGAACAACTTGTATCCATGGTCTTGGAAAGTATGATAACTATAATTCAATACATATACATTACGAATTTTAACGGGGTAAACTGGTACGAAATGCATTAGAAGTGGAACGAGATGGTCACTAAAAGTCACCTACCTGAACATCATGTGTCGTTGTCCCGTGGGTTTTGACGGGGTCTTGTACTACGGGTTACCATAGTCCTTGGAGCAAGTTGGACTCCTCTCGTATACACTGACACTTTCTGTACCAAGCTACAAACAACTACGTTAGTATAACAAACATATATCTGTACAAATTACCAGTCATATATTCTCTACTTGTCCTATTCTATTATATTCTACTCTTACTTTTAGGACTTACCGAGCGCTAGTTCGCTGACGACATTCCTTCTATTTTTTCTTTGGAATGTTCGTCAAGAGGACCCGACCCTCAGGAGATCGAGTTCAGCCAGGACGATTTGGACCAGTTCACAGAGGAACCAGACTTCTAGCTTTTACTTGTACTTATTTCAGTTCATATGTCACTGTTTAGGCATTACTTTCTATCATTGTACATTTCCTTTTCAAATCAGTTGTAATGTAAAGAATGAATATTAATAAAAGTTGTTGTTTATATTACATCTCTTGTTATTCTTGTGCATTTTATTTATATATTGCTTATTTACGCTTAGCGTGTTTACTTCTGAGTAAATACGTCGTGTGCCTCGCCACGTCCCCTTCTCCGTACGCTGGGAAGCGGGGA
The DNA here is from genome assembly GCA_030015575.1 of Agapanthus africanus. Lineage (NCBI taxonomy): Eukaryota > Viridiplantae > Streptophyta > Magnoliopsida > Asparagales > Amaryllidaceae > Agapanthus > Agapanthus africanus. The sequence goes on along the minus strand of JASDDO010000019.1, from coordinate 459,193,918 downwards.
GTGACAGGATTTGTTGGCGGCCCATGCAGGTCAGTTCTGCATGGAATCTTAAGCAATATATCACAAGAAGTATAAGAATCAGCAACTGTACATTCTTTACATTTCAAATTTCTTGAATCTATCCTAACCTTTCTTTTTCTATCAAGGTCATGGATTCTCACAACAACACAAACGCGAACGTCAATGGCTACACCCCACCACCTACTCTTCCACCACCACCTACCGTTGCAGCTCCCAACAACGACCAGACGGTATTGCTTGAGGCGATAAAGAGCCTCTTGGAGGGTCAGCAGTAGCAAACCGCTATCCTCTTGCACCACCCTGAAGCTGAGGCATCTGGAATCAAGCAATTCTGGGCATTGCATCCGAAGCATTTTTCAGGAAAAGAGAGCCCACTAGAGGCAGAGGAATGGGCTCAGTCTATCAAGAACGATCTGGCAGCAACACAAGTGCCAGAGATTGCTTGGGTGAGAGTTGCAAAGTTGCAACTAACTGAAAACACTAGAGTCTGGTGGAAACCTGAAGAAAGCCGACTCGCCCAACCGATTGAATGGAGGACATTTCGTGATATGTTCGACGCGAAATACTTCCCTGACACTGCCCGATTCGACATGGAATAGCAGTTCATCCACTTACAACAAGGTTCAATGTGGAACAAATATGTGGATGAATATGATGCCGAGTTTACCATGCTTAGCAGGTTCGCGGCATACCTGATCCTGACTACTGAGATCAAGGCATGAAGATTTCAGCAAGGGTTGGACCCGGAATCCAAGCTGCACTAGCTACAGGGGATTTCCTAACCCATGATTTTGCTCTGAAGGCTGCCCGATGATATGAGGTAGTAGTGAAGAAGAAGGGCAGAGCTCAGACTGCCGGTATGAAATGCCCTGCCACTCAGATGGCAGGAGAAACCTCTTCCAGGCCACCTTTTGTATCCAGGAGACTAGGAGTAACTTTTAACCGGCCCAGTTCAGACTTTTGCTTCTATTGCAAGAAGAATGGACACCTGGCGAAGAACTGCAGGCGTGCGAATGGTCTGTGTTTGATTTGTGGCGCATCCACTCATGCCATTGGAGCTTGCCCACATCATCTCAACCCAGCTCTTGCACCCCGACCAGCGATTACTTTTCCGCAGCAGCCAGCTATCCAGGCTCCTGCACATCGTCTTGCTTTACTTGCTCCACCTCCAATGGACCTTCTGCACAGCCTCCTCATCAGTTCCATCAGGCAATGAGGAACATACCTCAAGGGCAGAGAAACATGCCCCAAGAACAGAGGAATGTGCCTTCAGGTAGGAGGAATGCACCCTGGTGTCAGGCTTTCACTTTAGCGACCGTAGAAGCCGAAGCATAGGTCAAGGTAACACTGGTAATCCTCCTTCCATCTTTTTCAACCTTTTCAAAACCCTTGCATCATTTCGTTTTTTCATACACTTTCGGTACCATACCAGTAATTCTTTCACCATCACTGTAATCAAATTTTCTTGAATCTGTTACAACTTCCTTCTATAAATTTTGAGGAAGAAATTTTTATAAGAAGGGTAGAATGTAACGACTCTGAATTTTCTGTACAAACTTTTTTTCTTAAAGTACAGAAAGGAGTTTGCAACCCTTAGCACAATTTAAAAGTTATTCTTGTTTAAGAACAGCAAGGAAGCGCTAGTAGCTCATTGATAAAGCCTTACACTGCTGTGACGTAGCCTCTGTGTTCGAATCACATCAGCCACATATTATTTTTCCTGATTTTCTTAAAAACTTTTTGGAAGCCCAAAAGTTTACACGTGCACTGCACATAAAATGAAAAGTCTGAAGAAAACAAACATGTGCAAAATGCTGTGTATACTGAAGTGAACACGTGGCAAGAATCCAACGGCCCTCACCTCACATTGGACTGACGAGATCCTTCATGGAGCCAGCGCCGATGGGTCCCCCATCACCAATGGTGCCCGTGTCTTGCACACAAAACCTTTGGCCTACCCCTATCACCCCTGCACTGTTTGTTTAGTCTGAATTTAAACAAAGAATTCAATTTCCCCAATTAATCCATTTTTAATGCATTTTAATTCAATCTTTCAATTCCAAAACCCTAATTCCACACTATAAATACAACTCCATACCCTAGTCCCTCCTCATTCTGAAATCCCTAACCAAAATTATCAAATTTTTTTAAGTACAAGTGGAGTAGAAGTGGAGTTAGCCCAAGACCAACTTCCGGCGAGGTATCGAGCAAGTTCCGACTACCCCGCGACGCCGCAATGATCAAGCTATCTTCTTCTACCTCTTTCCTACCCTTCTAGCTAGTAAGTCCCTTCCCAATCTACTCTTTCTTCTTTAAAAAGTTCTCTTTATAAAACATGTCGGTAAGTGGAGTTGATATCGACATCTCATTTTAAAACCTAAAAATTTCATTATTTTCTCCGATAACTTTCATGCAAACTCTTACCCTATGTTTATAACCATGAATTTAATGTTTAGAAATGACTTTCACTTTAAAACATCATGCTATATAAGTTTAATTTAATTTTTACAGTAAAATACTATGAACTTTGTATCTACCATATTTTATTACTTTGCTTAATCATACCTCTAGAAAATATCACGGGATAATGACATACCTCTCGCATACACACATGTTTATATAGCACGATACTCTTGGAAACATATTTTTGTGGCAAATACAATATTTCATTAAAATACCATCGACTATAAAAAAACCCGGTTTTCTTTTTAATTATATTATTAAATTCTTTACGATTATGCCTCTACAACCCATTTTGGGGAACCCACTATTGGATGGTGCGGATTATCGCACATCCTTGGGCTAGTAGAGCGAGATACAGACCTCCTCACGGAGTATTCGGTCTCGAAAGATTTTTAATACGATTTTTAAGAAAAACGATATTATCTAATTAATTATAAAATTAATTTTTAATATTATATAAATATTATCAAACCGCATATTTTTAAGTTATAATAAAATTCTATGTTTTTCAAAAAATAAAAGAATGACAGGTTTCACTAAAATACCATCAAGTATCAATACAAGACAAGTCTTACACTGAAATACCATGAACTATTCAAATTAAGGCTATTGTCACTAAAATACTTCACATTCTTAAAATTCACAATTATGGAAAACCTAAATAATATAAATAAATACTCGAGCTTTATTTTGAAAGTATATAAAATATTTTTCATAAAACCCCCTCGAGTTATATAAAATTACAATTAAGGACTTTAGTAAATATAGATTTAAGCGGGATCAATTCTCTTGAGCCTCAAGGAGCCGGAGAAAGTGAGTGCTTGCCTATTAAAGGTAGACAAACTTAACGGGATTATCAATGGTAATTGTCTTGGAAAAAAACACAAATCTTGTCGTCCATATGCAGCAGTTACCGATAATACCCGAATCTAACTCAGGATGCAAATCAGTTTAAAGTGTCTGACTCAAGTCTGAGTCTAAACCAAACCTGAATCCAATCCAAACGCAATCCAATTCAAATATGAATCCAAACCCTAACCTGTATACTTGAACCTAAACCTGAATAGCAGAACAATATCAACATACAAACATGACTTGACTTGACCGAACCATGGCTATAACTTGACTTGATTACATGCCTACTTGTTTACATCCTGAACCTGATTACATGAACAACTTGTATCCATAGTCTCGGCAAGTATGATAACTATAATTCAATACATATATATTACGGGGTTTTAACGGAGTAAACTGGTATGGAATGTATTAGAAGTGGAATGAGATGGTCACTAAAAAACACCAACCTGAACATCATATGTCGTTGTCCTGTGAGTTTTGATAGGGCCTTGTACTACGAGTTACCATAGTACACGGAGTAAGTTGGACTCCTCTCGTATACACCGATACCTTCTGTACCAAACTACAAACAGCTACATTAGTATAACACACATAACCTGTACAAATTACCAGTCATATATTCTCTACTTGTTCTATTCTATTCTATTCTACTCTTACTTATGGGACTTACCGAGCGCTAGTTCGCTGACGACATTACTTCTATTTCTTTTTTTGGAATGTTCGTTAGGAGGACCCGACCCTCAGGAAACCGAGTCCAGCCAGGACGATTTGGACCAGTTCACAGACGAGCCAGACTTCTAGCTTTTTCTTGTACTTATTTCAGTTCATATGCCACTGTTTAGGCATTGCTTTCTATCATTGTACATTTCGTTTTCAAATCATTTGTAATGTAAAGAATGAATGCTAATAAAAGTTGTTGTTTATATTACATCTTTTGTTATTTTTATGCATTTTATTTATATATTGCTTATTTACGCTTAGCATGTTTACTTCTGAGTAGATACGTCGCGTGCTTCACCACGTCCCCTTCTCCGTACACTGGGAAGTGGGGCGTTACAAATACAGCGATCATTCGTGTCTCAAACAAGTACAGAGCACAAGAGAGGCAGCACAAAGATCAAGGGGTGCGCGGAGCTCGAGGGAGATCGAGGCCAAAAAGATTAAAAGAGTATCCATTTTGGACTGTTGAAAATCTGAAAATATTTTGGAAATATTTTGCAATTTGGAACCTGTCAAACAGAAGAACAAAGCAATACGAGGAGGCACAAGGAAAACGAGGCTTCAATTCTTCCAAGAGACTATAGAAGCACGACTAAATGTGGGTTTGGGCGGTGGAACCGTGGCCTTGCCATGTCATCCCGTGACCATTTTTCAGGGATAGTTTTGTAAGTTTATAAGGGCTCAAAATATGGCCCTAGGGTTTCGCTCCTTTGCCTATATATACTCCAGTTTTGAGCCAAGTTAGGATGCTTTTCTTTACTTAGATTTAGTGTAGTTTAGTGTATTTTTTTTCTTCTTCATCATCTATTCTCTATTGAAATTGTAGTGAGAGATTTTTTAGTGGAAGATTAATGAAGATGGGAGTTTTTCTTTAACTTATATGTTTATTTTCTTGTATTGTAATTTTCATCCCTAGTGTAACTTTTATTATTTGTTGTTAAAACAGTTGTTGGTTTTCTTTTATTGTTTCTCTTTTATTCTCTTCTAATCTGTATTTTTCAAACCATGATACTCAATAGAATCCCTTGCTTAGGTTAGTGCCGAAGTAGTTAGCTTGTTATCTTTGTAAAGCCGTAATTTTCCATTCTTTTTTCTCCTTTTCTTGTTTCATTTTTCTTTTAATGTGAATAATTTACACACTTGTTAAGGCTAAGAAAGATTAGTATGAGGGATGGAAAAATCTCTTGTGGTTCTCTTCGCCAAATATCTTAAAGTGAACCTAGACTAAACAAACACAACCCCTTCATTTAGGTGCGCTATAAGTGATATATAGCCGCGACTTAAGTCGAGAATTTCTTTAGGCGCACTACAACATGACATATAGTTGTGACTTAATTGGAGACTTGTTTGTGTATGTTTGGCCTAGGGTTGAAAATAAGAGCATGTAGCGGACGGACAAAAAGCACTAGGAATGAATTTAGCGTTGGAAAGTTTGCTTAAACTCGCAAATCCCATTTTTATATCCTCCTAATTTCTGCTACTTCCGATTATTCCAACATCATTTCAAGAATGGCAAAAGACAAATACAAGACTAATTCTAACTCTACTAACCAACCATAATCCTAACAAGTTTACTTGAACATAAAATGTAAACATTTATGATAGAATTGAACATACATATACATTCTTTAATTGACTCGTCTAAAATAAGAACTCAAATACGAACCATCTCCCAAATGGATGACTCGTACTCAACCGGCTAGCTACCAAGCGACACCGTCTTGATTGCGGTAAGTAGAACAAATAGAACATATATAACGCTTAGCATAAAACTTTGATAATCAATCACCCAAGATCCAAATCTTAGAGTTTCAAGAGAACCCATTTGGATTTCTTTTCAAAAGAGAAAGGAAGAAATCTTTTGGAGTTTAACTCCATAATAAAAATTCTTTTGGGAGTTTAACTCCATTAAAAATCTTTGGGAGTTCAACTCTATAACAAAAATTCTTTTGAAAGTTTAACTCCATAATAAAACCTTTTTCGGGAGTTTAATTCCAAAACAAAAAATTTTGGGAGTTTAATCCAAAACAAAACCTTTGAGAATTTAACTGCAAAAACAAAATTTTCGGGAGTTTAACTCCATAATAAAAATCAAAACAGTTCAACTCCAAATCCAAGGGTTTATCTCCCTTTTCGGTTCGCGCTCGTGCTCGGCGGACACGTGTCGTGCACGTGCCCCTTTTCGCCGCTGCCCCACATGAAGGTGTTGGATATAGTGCCCTCTAAGTCAATTATTGGATCGCAGGTACGTGATTGCAATGATTGAGGGAGGACCTATACCAATATAAAAGTCTTGCTCGAGATGATAGTATGCTATCTAGTTTGTCTTTATCATCATTTACATGCTTTAGTTCACTATTGTATGTTAATTGAACCCATAGGATTCTTGCTTGACTGTCGGCAGTATGATGGCGATCATATACGTGAGAGCTGGGGTGTATAAGCACATCCTTAAAGTGTCCCTAGTCGTGGGAGTTTCGAGACAGGGCATCGATACTCCAGTGTAGACTAGTGTATACAGTCGAGACCCCGACGAGAGGCGATGGCCGGTCTCACAAGCCATTGGTGTCAGTTGGTTCACCTAAGATGTATACAGGTGCTCATTGAGTTATGAGTACACCGGACAGGACTCGCCGGGAACATGCTAGTTGGTATTATACATATCGTCAGATAGCAGTTCCCAGGTGACATGTGTATAGGTTAGTTCATCGACCTGAGGTCGTCATTTGTCTCGTGTGAGTTCCCACTGTGCTTTGATTTCTACCCTACCACGGGTCAAAAGATTCGTGCAAACAGGTATTTTTTGGGTACAGTCCTGAGCCACATGGAGGCAGTGAGCAGATCATCGGGGATTCGTCTCTCCCGGTATTGGGGGGTGAGATCGCGTTGTGTTTAGGAGAGCCATTACACGAAATCCCTGGCCAGGGTAATCGAGATTTACTGGTAGGTATTCCAGTAGTATCTCAGGGTGTTCTGGGCTGCTCTCTGACACGACTTATACAGCTATTGGGGGTCTGACGTTTACCGGCCCCCTAGGCCCTATATACGATACTCATAGACGAATGGACCGGACTGTACGGATATTGTCACTGTCAGGCTCAGTAGGGTTTCTGGATGAGTTCGCTCGTCAGCTCCCCTTCCTTCAATACATAGGCAACCGTTACGTACAGCTTATACCTCTGACGTGTTAGTGGTTATACCCAGTGCCAGTGTGTTGATGAGTCATTAGAGTTCCCCACAGACCATTTCCCAAGTTCGGGCGAAACGTTGTAGATGTCATAAGGTATTATGGCAGGGTTCGGAAAACGCACGTGCGTTTTCGCACGTGTCATTTTTCGGGCAGATAATACTGGTAGGCTTTGGTTTAAGCCGGACCCAAGTATTATACTGTGTAGATATAATATCTTTGTCTCAGTTGCATTTGTATTCGGTCGTAATACAAATGCGGGTATGTTTATACTGTTACGGGGTTATCCTGAAATTCGTTTAAGAATCGCTTTTTGGAAGTTGCCAGTTTCCTATTTTCTATCACCCGTCTTTAACATTCGGTTAAAGACGGATTTATCTTTCCTTCTTTGGGTGAGTCATTGTGTGTGGAAGCTTCAAAATTAGTGACTAGGATAGTGACTCATTCTTTTGCATTAATGAGTTGATGACTAGGTTTCATGATTCATGCTTTTGCATTTAATGTTTTAAATGAGTCATTCTTTCTTTAATTGTTATGATAAGCATGAATGCTTATAGTCACCACTTGATGTTCCTACACTCGCCCCTTTGCTTCATTTTAAATGGCCGGCCACATTAGTGAGTGATGATGGATTCATTTTTGAGAAAAAGATACAAGAAATTTAGTTCATGGAAATTTCATATAGTTCAATTTCCATTTACCCGATTCCAAATGGCAACTTCATTAACCGTTAGTCCATAGCTTTGGACGTAACGAGACAAAGTGTTCTACTCATTATCTACATCAATCTTGGTCATCTCTTTTAGCAAACTTGATGATCGAGTTGCCTCGGTTCAGAGGCGGGAGCCCGTTTAAAGATCCGTCGACGTGGTGCCACCCGGACGACGAGACCGGAGATCGAACGAGTTCGGAGCAGCCGCAACAAAGCGTGGAATGATGGTTGAAGACCGAAGGACTCGGATCGTTCGGTATAACATTTCTACCCACTTTGTAGTTTGTTAGTTTAGCTTTAATGGCAGATCCGGGTTATAGTACGTGATAGCGCCAGTCGTAAAAGTTTTTGTTCCGCATTTGGCGTCTGTTAGACGGCCGGGGCACTACCGTGGACTTACAGTGGTATCAGAGCCTCACCATTAAGCTATACTAACTTGTGCTAACGCGTTTAAAACATTGATCGAACGGATTTTCAAAAATCACAATTTTCAAGTTCAAAGTTTCTGTTGTTTTTAAAACTGTTCTAAAAATTATTTGACATATCACATAAAAACAAGCAGGCTTTTTTAAGCAATCCGTACAAATTTGGTCACGTGATCCCACAGAACCACCGCGGATCCGCGGTCAAACCTAGGGTTTGACCGCGCATCTGCGGCCGTTTAGTGGGAACAGTGCTCCAAAATTGTACAGGGGCTTTTACACTGTAAATTGTGGTTTTTGGTATAATTCTTTTGGGCCCAGATTTTATTACTGTACACCAGATGTTTGTGGGGCCCACTTCGGGAAGTTTTGTCGATCGAAATTTTAAACTTGTTAGTTTACAGTACTTATATTATATCTCCGACCGTGAATATCATTTGATCGGTAAACCGCTTCTGATTGCTATAGTTCTTTTAGACGGATTTGCGAACGTGACATTCGCATTGATGTTCTGTGTTGTGCTGTAATATTGCGGATATGTCGTGGTGGATAGCAGTGTGCAATGGTAGTGTTGTTTGGATTTATTTGTACATTTGATATTGCGGGGTGAGCGTCCAACATGTGGACTGCCGTCACTGCCTGTTTGTATAATATTCTTTTGGGGCACGACCGGGCTGAGGTCGATGTACCCGTTGTATATATATTTAAATTATGTACTAGGTTTTGCCCCACGGTGGGGTGCACGAATAGCCGGGTTCTGGAGGGCAACGGGCCCGCATCTCATGGCGTTGAGACGGAGGGGGCTCCACTCTAGAATTGGCGGGCTATTCGCCGCACTCGTAGGGGGTACAGGTTGACCCTAGGAGGGGTGCTCAAGTTACCGGATTCCGTGAAGTGCTGGGTGGTCCATTCATTTTGCTGTAGGGGGCTGCCTCACTTCAGGTTTTGGCGGGTAACTTGCCGCACCAGTTGGGGTCTAGGTTTCATTGCACAGGCTATCCACACGACCAGGGGAACGTCGGGTTTCAGTAGCGGCTCTGTGAAACCCGGGGATCCCAGATTATCTGTATTGTTCTGTGATGCTTATTACTTTTCTGTAATGTTGCATATTATCACGCCTGGAGCGATTACTGTATATTGGTATATATACTATTAGATGTTGTATATGTTTTACACCCGCGCTAGTCCAGCCCCCGCTCTGTCGTTAGTTAGGTAACCTAACGGGTGATGACGAGACCCAGTGACGAATGCGAATGGCATATACGTACATTTTATTTTCGTTCTTTTCTGGTGTGATTGATTGATGGGACTGCATTGATTCTTATCAATGCAAGGATAAAACAAACCTATATTTGATGTTGTTGGAACAAATTTTAAAAAGAGTTATTACAAAGACGTTTCCTTTTGTTTTGCATAGCGATATTCAGTTAGAATATCCTGCACCTCATTCGACGAGGCAAGGGCCGAGATCCCTTCACCGGGAGTGACCCCTTGGGCAGAAGTTTACGTCAGGGTAATAACTTCAGTATAGTCGATTACAATTTTCTTTTCATCGCAGTATTCAGTTAGAATATCCTGCACCTCATTCCACGAGGAAAGAGCCAAGATCCCTTCACCGGGAGTGAACTCTTTAGCAAAAGGTTTTCGCCACTATATTTTTTATAAAAAGCTATCATGTTCCTTCAACGAGATCAAGTTCATTACGTTAAAGGTTTTTTGCCAAAAACCAGCCGTAATCCTCCGTCATTTCCTATGGATGGTCAGTAGTATTCAAGCTATGTTTGTTGGCCTACGTCAAGGCATAGTGTTTGGTAGCTGCTGGGTATTCATTTGTTGCATAGATAGATGCATTAGTTTAGGACAGACGTACAGCCTTGTTGGCCTACGTCAAGGGCATGTACGATGACCTAAATTAATCAGGACAACGACGGGTAGAACTTGACATGTGGCTTATGATTTGTTGGCCTACGTCAAGGTCATAAGAGCATGGGATAAAAATTATATCGGGAGTTTCAAACATACAGGAAACTTGAAAAACTTGAGCATGCCTTCTGGAGTGTGATAACGTGAGTGGATACCGTCACGTTATCATACAATGAGAGTTGGATCCCGATTCTCACTGATGAGTTGGTTTACTCTTCGGGTGATCCCGACTAATTCTTCTTTCAGGTTTGGAGGAGAATTTGAGATAACAGTGGGAGGTTTCCTGATTAGATAAAGTGATAACCATTCTGATTTAGGTTAGATTGCACGCAGAGTGTTTCTTTTCTCTCTCTCTCTCTTTGGCAGCGACCTTTGACCGACCCTAGACTATGACTCAGTGACTAAGTTGACCGAACCTTCTTAAAATACTGGCTTTTGGATTGTCAATAGTTGTATAAGTCATTGCCGCTCCTTCTTTTACCGTTTGTATTTCTCAGAACACCCCGTATTACTACGGACATCCACTTCCATTGGATAGATCCATCGCATGGTTATATACGAACTCGAAGGGAATTCTTCGAGGATGGATCCAGGTTCAGGAGAAATAGAATTGGTTTATTCAGTTGTCTTTTATTATCACCTTCTCTCAGGTTGCGAGTGCTCCTTAGTTTAAGAGAGTACACCTATTACGCTTATTGGATAGTCTTCTTCCAAACCATAGGCAGGTGCCGAAAGGTAGGGAATGAAGAAACCCAATTAGCCTAAGTAGGGTGTACAGAAGGTAATAACTAAAGACAAAATAAAGGGATTAGAAAGAGGGCAAAGTAAATTGCGACTACTAACTCTCACGACCAAACCGCGTATTTCATAGCCACTCCAACTTCACCTTTAATTTCTCCAGAACAACCCATATCACTATGAACATCCAATTCCATTGGATAAATCCATCGTATGGTTATATACGAACTCGAAGGACATTTTTTCGAGGATGGATTCTGGTTCAGGAGAAATAGGAATAAGGTTTATTAAGTTGTCTTTTATCATCACCTTCTCTCAAGTTGCGAGTACTCCTAGGTTTAGGAGGGTACACCTATTATGCTTACTGGACATTCTTCTTCCAAACCATAGGCTGGTGCCGAACGGTACGGAAGGAAGAAAACCATTTAGCCTAACGATGGTGTACAGAAGGTAACGACTAAAGACAAATAAAGGGAATTGGAGAGATGGCAGGGAAATATACGGTTACAGTTATGAATCTGAATAATGGAAAAGGCATTACTATGAATACCCAGATACCCTTTCGAAACATATTCATGTTTCATTTTCACTGTGTATTGTTAATAGAAAACTGATTTCCCAATTAGACACTTACTCCAGGGTATGTATTTACCAGGTAAAGATTCTCACATCTGTATGGTTTTACAGATGATGAGTGGGAGTAAGTTATTGGGAATTAGGTGATCATCCTCATTATATCGGAATTCGTTGTAATTGGTGATATTTGAGAAAATCGCCTGGGTACAGTTTTCAACCTACGACGCAGAGGTTATGAGTTATTAAACTCAGCGGACTTATACAGACTATAGTATGTTGTCCAGTGTCCATCAGGACAAAGGTGTTGGTCCTCGTACTATATTCTATTTACTTGTGACTTCTCTAGTTTTTAGACAAGTGTTTCGTAGAAATACAATGTCTAAGTTTTGAGAAGTTGTGAGTATAGGAATAAAGTAGAGAACCAGGTGTCACAAGTATTGGGATTCTTTAAAGAAATCGAAGATGTAGATACTTGTGATTGGTATTCAGTTGATAGTAATGGTTTTGAGAAATTTGTTTCTCTTTCAGGTTACTCATAATTGGATATATTCTTAAGTTGAGTAATGCTGATTAGCCTCTCTCCATTAAGTTGATATGCACTGGAGACAGCTGCATGATTTGAATATGGTTCCAATTAAATAAGTGCCAATGTTTCTATATTGGATATAGAATGGTTAATATCTTAACGATGTTAAGGTACGGGGAGTTGTCCAGCTTATGCTTAAAACCAGACACTGGATAACTCAAGGCACGTTTCTGTAATGGCAGTTTGCGAGTTGACCCTAGTTTTGACGAGGGTTGATTTTCTACCATCTGGAAGATCAATAGTGATATTGTTCTTGACTCGCCACAGTTTTAGTAAAATTGATTTTTTCAGAAAAACAGTAGTGGGAGTATGGTAGAACTGGAAGTGATTCCAGAACCGCAAACGATTACGGAAAATTTAATAGGACTTATATATTCAATCAGGTTTGGCATTTCATTAGCCACTCCGCAGATATGGTGGGTAACCTCAGACTCCCGAGAGGTACTCAGGTAGCCTCAAGGACGGTGATAGGGAGGTTCTTGTTTACCCAGACTTGACACTACTGTTGTTCCAGACTATGAGACCCGGCAGGAGGATATGTATAGCGTCGTTCTAAACTAGTTTTAGAAGTACACGTATATATTATTCTGCCAGAGGGTTGTTGTGGTCAGTGGGAGCAGCGGAAGCATAGTGGGCAAGTAGCTTATGTCTATTTATAGGCGTGAGCACATATAGCAGAGATTAGATCATCTAATTTTGATGTAACAGTCATGGCTTTGACTTCATCAGAATAGGGGATGGATCTGTTAAGAAGGTAGTAAGGTGTGATGTCCTGGTATTTGGATGACATACACAGAGTAGGAAGTAAAATTCCTATACTACGATCGGTTATACTGTGGTTGTCACACAGTTGTTTCTCCACAAAGGATATGGATATAATATCTGACATTCTAGATACTAGATCTATGGTTTTAGATCTAGAATTGGGTAGTTTCCCAATCTGGGTATTTTGACAGTATTCTAATGGTATTTTAGAATAGATGACTCCTGGCATGGTGGTGTACCTGCAGATGATGGAGTCACCCTCTCTAAAGGTGTCTTACAGACTGAAAAGTGAGGGATGTGCATGATTGGCAGATCACTTGCTTAGGCAATTGAGTCAATCACGAAATGTCAAGTACCACACCAGATGTTGTTTTTGCACTAGATGCGATAAGTTTATATTAATCCAATCCTGGAGAAACATTAGGAAGCAGTTTTAGAACATGAATGGATGTTCTATAGATCTGATAATGGCAGCCTCCTTGAGGAGACGGTTATCATTCCAGGCTTCCAAAGTGACCTGGATGACAGAATGATTGTCAGAGTTATAGTTTTCCCTCTGACGAGGGACAGTATTATGGACAGGTGGTCCAAGAGGATACTGTGGGAGGCATGGTGCGCGATACTGATTAGGTTCAGTTATCAATACAGTCTAAGAAGTTTGGATTTGGAGTTCATTTATGATCTAGGTCCCATCAGATATCCAGACATATTCTAAGACACCTATTACTCGATTCGGGAGATGGCTTTCTCCGCGAACTTGAGGTTAAGAGAGACATAGAAAGAAACATCAGGGCGGATCCACTCACTGAGGCTATAAGTATGCGACATCACAATAACAGCCTTAAGTGCAAGTGGGAGATTGTTGGATATAGTGCCCTCTAATTCAATTATTGGATCGCAGGTACGTGATTGCAATGATTGAGGGAGGACCTATACCGATATAAAAGTCTTGCTCGAGATGATAGTATGCTATCTAGTTTGTCTTTATCATCATTTACATGCTTTAGTTCACTATTGCATGTTAATTGAACCTATAGGATTCTTGCTTGACTGCCGGCAGTATGATGGCGATCATATACGTGAGAGCTGGGGTGTATAAGCACATCCTTAAAGTGTCCCTAGTCGTGGGAGTTTCGAGACAGGGCATCGATACTCCAGTGTAGACTAGTGTATACAGTCGAGACCCCGACGAGGGGCGATGGCCGGTCTCACAAGCCATTGGTGTCAGTTGGTTCACCTAAGATGTATACAGGTGCTCATTGAGTTATGAGTATACCGGACAGGACAGGAACATGCTAGTTGGTATTATACATATCGTCAGATAGCAGTTCCCAGGTGACATGTGTACAGGTTAGTTCATCGACCTGAGGTCGTCATTTGTCTCGTGTGAGTTCCCACTGTGCTTTGATTTCTACCCTACCACGGATCAAAGGATTCGTGCAAACAGGTATTTTTTGGGTACAGTCCCGAGCCACATGGAGGCAGTGAGCAGATCATCGGGGATTCATTGTGTGTGGAAGCTTCAATGAATCACTAACTCTGACGTGTTAGTGGTTATACCCAGTGCCAGTGTGTTGATGAGTCATTAGAGTTCCCCACAGACCGTTTCCCAAGTTCGGGCGAAACGTTGTAGATGCCGTATGGTATTATGGCAGGGTTCGGAAAATGCACGTGCGTTTTCGCACGTGTCATTTTTCGGGCAGATAATACTGGTAGGCTTTGGTTTAAGCCGGACCCAAGTATTATACTATGTAGATATAATATCTTTGTCTCAGTTGCATTTGTATTCGGTCGTAATACAAATGCGGGTATGTTTATACTGTTACGGGGTTATCCTGAAATTCGTTTCAGGATCGCTTTTTGGAAGTTACCAGTTTCCTGTTTTCTATCACCCGTCTTTAACATTCGGTTAAAGACGGATTTATCTTTCCTTATTTGGGTGAGTCATTGTGTGTGGAAGCTTCAAGATTAGTGACTAGAATAGTGACTCATTCTTTTGCATTAATGAGTTGATGACTAGGTTTCATGATTCATGCTTTTGCATTTAATGTTTTAAATGAGTCATTCTTTCTTTAATTGTTATGATAAGCATGAATGCTTATAGTCACCACTTGATGTTCCTACACTCACCCCCTTGCTTCATTTTAAATGGCCGGCCACATTAGTGAGTGATGATGGATTCATTTTTGAGAAAAAGATACAAGAAATTTAGTTCATGAAAAATTCATATAGTTCAATTTCCATTTACCCGATTCCAAATGGCAACTTCATTAACCGTTAGTCCATAGCTTTGGACGTAACGAGACAAAGTGTTCTACTCATTATCTACATCAATTTTGGTCATCTCGTTTAGCAAACTTGATGATCGAGTTGCGTCGGTTCAGAGGCGGGAGCCTGTTTAAAGATCCGTCGACGTGGTGCCACCCGGACGACGAGACCGGAGATCGAACGAGTTCGGAGCAGCCGTAACAAAGCGTGGGATGATGGTTGAAGACCGAAGGACTCGGATCGTTCGGTGTAACATTTCTACCCACTTTGTAGTTTGTTAGTTTAGCTTTAATGGCAGATCCGGGTTATAGTACGCGATAGCGCCAGTCGTAAAAGTTTTTGTTCCGCATTTGGCGTCTGTTAGACAGCCGGGGCGCTACCGTGGACTTACAGAAGGGGGTTCCCTTTCCCACGTGAGTGGGTGGCTCCCACTTAGTGGGAGCTCCCGCTCTCCCATGTGAGAGGGGGTCCCTTTCCCACGTGAGCTTCCCACCGTTTTAAAAAAAATAAAAAAGCAATAAAAATGGAATAAAATAAAAAAAAATAAAAAATATAGAGAGAGAGGAAATGTAAATAGAATAACAAATAAGGAAAATTTCTTTTGAATAAATAAACATTTTTGTCACAAATAAAATAAATAAATGATACAAATGAAATGAGCACGCCCTTCTGCATTATTTTCGAGCACCGACACCTCGTATTGAGTTTGCATGACCAGTTTGACCTGTAAATCGGAGATTCTTTTGCTCCAAAAACGAGGGGTAATTAGCGGCTGCTTAGTCTGCGGTTTCCGGAGATTTGGATCTGCACAATCAATAAATCTCAGCCTACCTCAGATAGGGGGAATCTGTGCATTCCTGACAAGTGCGCACATTTTTATCTCAATAAGGTGACGAAAAACACTCCGCGTAGTGCGCCTGTGTTGTGCTTGACGCTTGCGCCCGTGTTGTGCGCTTGTTGCCCTTGTGCAAATAATTGGTGCTGCTGTGAAGCTGATGCTCCAAGTGTGGGCATTCAGATTTTGTGGAGCTGGTACTCCTGGTGAGGGTTTCCCCAAAAGGGAAAAGCCCAAAGGCGTTCCCCTTTGATGGACCACCCTCAAATTTCTCCTATTTGGTCCAAAATACTCTCTTAAATCTTGAAAACTTCAGTTGTGGATCTTGAATGAGAGAAAAAGGGTTACTTTTCTCTTCTTTATGCCTTGGATCTTGTAAAAAGAGGGCTTTATGAGGTGGGTTCTTCTTCTTCCTCCTCTTTTCTTTTTGGACTTGAGGAGGAAGGAGGAGGATAAACAATCACTCTTTTTTAGGATTCGAGGGAAGGTTGATACTCCTTTCTAATGGGTTTGTGGCAAAAATCTATTACTTTTGGGAAAAAAAGAAGGTTTTCTCTAAATTTAATTGGAGAAGAAGAAAAACCTTGAGAAGAGAGAGAGTGAATGCTCAAAACCCTAAAATGATATGTGAATGAAAGTTGTTATTGATTTCTTGTTATATTTTCCTTATATCGGTTTTACATTTTACCCATTGCGCTTTAAAAAATGGCTCTTTTGCCTCTCACATGCTTATGTGCTCATTTTTTTTGCGCATAAATTATGGATTTTACATAATTTGGCTTTATGCTCATTCTTCTTTTATTTATTTCTAAAATTATATTCAAATTTATTTATTACATAATTCTTTTCTCTTTATGGCATGGGCCCGGCTCTATGTTTGAATCTGAGCTTGGCTTGAGCCAGGCTTGGACCCGCTTAATTTGGACTCGGGTTTAGGCCACTTGTTCGAATGTTGACTTTGATTTTCTGAACGAAGGGTTTAAATTTTAACCCTAAACAATTGTCACGCTAAAAGATTTTTATTAATCTTCCATAAACCCTTTGATGAGATCCTTGAGGACCGGGTTGTGAAACAAGCACATGCGCGTGGAGAGATATGAGTGAGAAAAGAAAGATGAGATACAAGATACAACATGTTGGGGTTATAACCAAGCAACCAAGAGGTGGTATAAAATGTTTAATGGTGCTATAACATGAAGTCTGCAGGGAGGTTTTTCTGCAATTAACCCGTTTATAAAATAGATAGAAAAATTCTAATTAATTTCATAAAAGTTCAACGAAAATGTTCTGTTTCTAAAATTTTAATTTATTTAAAAACTCTAATTGACTAACATGCATTTAGAAATGTGTTGCTTGAGGACACTTTCCTCAATTGAAAATTGCTAATAATTTACTGTAATTATTAACGAATTATTTAGTTCATGACGGTTATTTATAATATACTAGGTTTATGATATTTATCTAAGAAATGCCGAGAAACTCGATAGGGATTTGTTATGTTAGAAATTTAACTTAGGCAATTATCTATTTTGGAAAAGACTAACAAGGAAAAAATGAAAACAAGGAAAGGATATCATTTTTTTTAAAAAATTTATTGGATTGCTGTTTTATGAATTTCCCCCCTTTCAAACCAAAGTCGATCTTGCAGCATTGAAAAATGATTATATAAATGTGTGAAAATAATAATATGTTTATCATAAAATTTCACACTGACTGTTTCAGTGATGCAGTGGAAAGATACCCAAATAGCAAGGATGTAAAAAGACCCGGATAATCCGATACGAATCCATTTTTGAATCTGACAACTTGCGGATATGGATACTAAAATTCATATCCGAACGGATTTTGTTAGTATCCGGATTCGAATCCGGATCTGATTTAGATACAAATCCGAATTAATGGTACACGCTATCCAGCAACCAACTACTTTTGCTTATAGCTTGATTTGGCCACCGGACATGATTTGCATGAAAACCGGGCTTAATTTGAAACTATTGAGAGTTGTGAAGATGTGAGTGATTGAAACTAAAAAATAATTGGTTAACCTATTTATTAGCTATGGTGACGAATCATGATTTTTTGTATTTATTCTAATAGTATCCGTATCCGATTTTAGTGGATATGGTTTTTTCAATATCCGATCAGTATCTGTATTTGATTTGTAGCGGATACGGATATTAAAATATTGTTGCTGACAACTATCTGTATCCGTAAATAGTGCCTGATATCGATAATGCCTATATCCGATCCGTTTACATCCCTGCCAAATAGATAGTTTCGATGATTCCCTATAAGAAAACAAAAGAGATGCAATAAATTAAGTAGACTCTCATTTTCATTTTGTAATGACTTGTAAAGAAAACAAATAAACCGCTGCAGCTCTATTCATTAAGCTGTGATTTAAAAACCGGTAATTTTTTTCAAAACAATTTTCAAATGTGTATTTACAATTTTTTTAAATAATAGTCCCTGATGAAATTGGTGTTTGAACTATAGCAGCAATCTTAAATGTGTATATATAAACTAAGAAAAATATACCAGGCAGTTATTTGCAAATACCAAAATGTTAATTAATAAAAAGAGCGCGCAAACTAGAAACAGAACCCGCTGCACAAACTGCTATCATTTAATATCCAAATCTCGAAGGTGCCTAAATGGAAAACACTCAAACACCAAAGCAATGAAGCATGGGATAAAGAGTAGGAAACGTCTTTATCCATTAACTACAAACCAATATGCAAAACAGTTTTCTCCGTGTATTTTTCTCAAGATATCTCTGCGACCTTCATTTTCCAAATTACTTTCCTCCTCGTTTAGTCGAAAAAATTTCTCCAAATTCTCCATTCTTTTTTGCCCGCAATCTCCGATTCAATTTTATAACCATACCTATTATAGTATGATCTATCTCTCTTCTCTCCTATGGATTCAAAAGAGTATAATTTGAGAAAGACGGAGAAAAAAGAGATTAGATCAATCAAATAGAATTATAACACCGTTAGGAATTACGACGTAAAGTACAGGTTTTTCAAGTTTGGGAAAAAGCGAGTTTTCTACATTTTAGGCTATATAGAAAAAATTTTTGGCTGTTGTATACAAAAACCAAAACATGAACCACCAAAAAGATTGCGCAGAACCAAAATCTTATAGCACCTTCTGCGTAAAATGCATATTATTTAATATCCAGATCTTGAAGGTACCTAGATGGAAAAATCCTAAAGCAAATCACCAAATCATTAGGGAGGCAGTGTTTATATGCAGAACGCCCAAGCACAATTAAGCGAACTTATGCAAAATTAAGCCTTATAGGAATTAATAAGCAAGACTGTTTACACAATATCACAGTCTTAAAGGCTCTAAATAGAAAATATCAATAATCCCAGTCTAAAAGCTCTCTGGTTATGCGAGAAAAGGAAAAAAACTTTTGTATAAGGGCTTTTAGAGAAAGACCTTTGCAAAGCTCCTGGAAGCCGTTTGCAACTTGTAGAGAAATTCTCTAGAAGTCCTTGTACTGAAGCTTTTTTCAAAAACAGCCTCTCTAAATACAAAGTATCCAACAAAGCCGGGGCATAATGGGAACGACGGCGGTAAACCTTCGTCTTTTTTTTATAATTAAATTGAAAAAGGATCGAAAACGTTAAAAATCAAAAAATGGAAAAAAAAGAAATACTTTCTCTCTCTACAAAATTTCTAGAGAGAGAAAGTTCTCTCATTCTTCCTCTTCGCCTCCACTCCCCAAACCCTAACCCTCTCTCTGTCTCTCTACAAAAAATTTCTAGGGTTTCCTAAAATAGTATTAGGTTTCTGCAGCTGGATTGGTTCTATATCCAGTTAGGGTTTTGGATTTCTCTATATGGCGAGGTTAGGGTTGGGGTGAAGGGGGAGAATCTAGGGTTTATTGGATGGCATTGGGTGATCTAATGGCGTCCTCTTCACTTTCGCAATCGTCGACGGTGACGACGATTGCAGCAAATCATGTAGAGTTGCTAGAGGATGGGGATTTGGAGCCAGAGGCCGATGTTGGAGGTAATCCGACGACTGGCGTTGTTTATTTGCCGCAAACCGTGGTCCTTTGTGATTTTAGGCATGAAGGGTTTGAGGAGAGCGTGCCCTTGGGGCCCGCGGAGAATGGGTTGGTGTTGAAATGGGGGCCAAAGGATCGGGTAAATTTTAAGCTTTGAACTTTGTTTGCTTATGAGCTTCATTCATTTTGTTTTGTTGTAACTCAAAGCCTGCTGCATAGAAAGGAGACATTGTTATTGATTAAGGCTATGTTCATGGTTAGTTCTTTGATGTAATTTGAAAGCAGTGCCAAGATTGTCTGCTAGAGGAGTTATACATCTCTCCATTAGTAAACCAGAAAGAAACAGAAGGAAGGATTGAATGGTTTGGTATATGTAACAAAATCTATAAGCAATCCGATATATTGATGCAAAGGAAAATTTACCTGGATCTTGACTTGAGGTATATTAATTGGGTGTAGGCTAGAGAATCTAGCAAAAATTCGATAGATTCATTTTGGTTCTGATTTGTAAAATTGAGAATTACCGATATCAGTAATCATGTGTAAAGAAGGATAAATGGAGCTACTTGATTTGGCTCTTTGAGATGAATGTATTACTTAGAGGTGATGAAAGCCTGGTTACTACTGCTTGATCTCCTTACAGCCCTATTTAATAGATCTAGATGAGAGAAGAATATTTTTCCGAAAGATTCGTCTTTTAGTGATTTCATATATCATAATCAATTTATATGGTAGGTTTATTGCAAAGGTAAGAAACTACCAATATCATTGAGGACTTTTATCCTAGATTAGTTGCCTCAATTGATTTAGTTTGTGTTTGGTGCGAAATATTAGCCAACATGATGCAATCGAGCAACATAGAAGATGAGAGGTGTATATATCACACTCTTACCAAAAATGTTTACGTTAGAACCTTCTAATTAGAGCCAAAATCTCATTAGATAAATTTTTGGATTGGAAGATGTCGATCAGTTCTCAGTGTGCCGGATCTTTGACCAAATCAAATTATATATCCAGCATTAACTTTTGCGGATATACATAAACCCGTTATGGCAGATACTTACAACCAATATGATAATAATTATTTAAATTTGCGTATCTACAATGGAATTAGGATATGTATATGCGCTAAAAATTTGGGAAATATATTATCATAAGCGGTACAATATAATTTGTAATTCTATTTCAATACTTCTAACTCAATAATAAATCCTTACCGTATATAAAACAGGATAGCCATTACGAAGAGAGACTTTTGTGGAAGCATTGAACATAGAAATTAGAATCAAGGACTAGAAGAAGGCAAAAAATGGATAAATTTTATAAAACAAGGCAAGATATTGAATACATAATCGATAAGCAAATTTTAAATCAAGCAAACCCCATTTATCAAATTTATTTGAAAACTCTGGGTGCATAGTTTTTTATATCAATAATCCCATCCGACAAGTATGCACGCTATCTGTAAATGGATCCTATCAGTATCCACCGTTCATTTATAAAATCTCTTGTCCATCTATTATCTGTATAGAGATCCTATTCAGAGAAGATAAGAGGATATGATAATATAACAATATACACTTCCTTTTCAATATATACTCCTGATACTTTCAAGCTGAAGTACTTAACAACAAATCTGAACCCAAATTGCAGGAATCATGCTCATGCAAGGGGGTCATGAAAAGCCATATATTGCATGCACCATCATTTCATTGTTATTCTGTTAGTAATTTAGGAGACATTTAGGGATTTGATAAATACTCACCGATGAATTGGCATTAATACCCAATAATTCAATATGGGGTAGGCTTCTTATATATGGTATTATATACATCTGATTAACATTGACAAATACTAGTCAATGCAATATTGTAATGCAATGGTTCATTTCTTTTTAGTGTGTAAGGAAGTGTCTTCTCTATCAGTTTGTGGAGCGTTGGCAGTATCTTAAAGAGAATTTGCTATGGGAGAATGGAACGAACAACTTATCACCAAGCATTTACCATTTTGAAATGGCCTGCTCATGTAGTTATTGATTGTTTCTACATTTAGGAGTGTGTTATCATTAGATTCATTACCAATGTTACTGATATTAGAAGACCCGTTGCGGCCTTTGGAAACAAGACCCCGGCCGTTCTACTTCTGTAAAGTATGGTAGGAGAAGTTGAAATTGATTGTAGTGATATATGTTATATTATTATTGAAGGGGTTTTAATTAAATGGTCCCTCAAAACTTAGGTGATTACTAAACCCCCAAATACTTGATAATTAAAATTTACTCCTCCAAAACCTTTAAGTTGTTACTTTTTACTCCCCCTCCTAGATTTCCATCCAAAGATAACGTCATCATTAGAAAATTTTTAATACCTCAATTACCCATTTACCCTCGAGTTCAATCGAGAATCGATCTTTTTTCTATTTCAAAGCCCTCTCCCCAATTACCCTCGACTTCTCTCCCTTCGATTTATGTTTTTCACTTATCCTTATCTTGCAAATCTGACCATATACGCATTCCACTAGTGCATGAGAAAAGAAGATCGAGGAAGAACATCTTGTTTCTATGGCGAATTAAGTTTTGATAGAGAAAATCCCTATCCTTAATTTTGATTTAGGGACGAACTTGGGGATTTTAGATGTAGGAGAAGGTTTTGGGGGTTTAAAACCCTAGCCTCGACATCCACCATTAAATGCCCAACGGAATGAAAGAAAGAGAATCTTTTTAGCAAGTCAGGGACCTTTTAGAAATCATTTAGAGTTTTGGGGACTAAATAGTAATTATCAAGTATTGGTTTTTTTAAAAGTAATCAGCTAAGTTTTGAGGGACCATTTAGTAAAACACCCATTATTGAAATGAGGAGTCAATAGGTGCCGATATGTTGTGGTCTAAACTTGCTTTCATTTATTTTGGAATACTGAGTTATATTTTTCTGAATTTATTTATGAATTATGGTGATAGCAGTTTTAGAAACTGGTAGCAAGTTTGCGTCAAGGCTCTTTGAGGTTGATTGGTAAAAAGTTGATCTGACCAGTTAATGTGAGCAAACGGTATTACATAATATTTATTTGAGGAATGGCTCGCCAATCCTTTTATTGTCCTAAGAAGTGTACTTGGTTCCTACAAAAGCAAGGGACTGATCGTTTTACAAAGTTCAAATATGGGGACGATCTTTTCATGTATTCCTGTTCGAATGGTTGAGTGTAAGCTTTAAATTTTTGATAATTTATCATCGCCGTGTAATTATTCAGATTTAATTTGACCCGTCCTGAAGCAAGTCTTAAAATAATCTTACCAGAGTAGATGTTTGTGAAGCTGTCAGCTATTTTGTTGGTCTCCTAGGCACCTATTCCCCTTGCCGGTATTTTTTTAGCCATCTCCTTTCATGTCAACAAATACACCCCCTTTTTTTCTTTTTCGGATATAATCCTAGATAGCTTTACTTCTTTTGAAATGTTCTACTATTTGTAGTTGATATTCCTTAGTGCTTGGTTCCAATCGATGACCTCAAATAGTTGCAATAAGTTGCAAGATTATTATAGGGAATTAAAGGAAGTCCACAACTACTGTTTTGAAGATATTTTCTGGTTTATTTCGAACATATTAATGTTCACTATCTCTGGAATGCATTTGATGTTATTTTAGACCTTCTCTTTGATCTATATGTTGCTTAGATGGCAATGGGTACCTAACAGCTGTCATGGTAGAGAATTAGTTTGAGATATTAACTTTCAATTAGTTTGACTATAAATTTTCAAATGCAGATGAAGACTGGATGTGTGGCACTTGTATTATGTTTAAACATCGGCGTTGACCCACCTGATGTAATAAAAATTTCACCTTGTGCTAGAATGGAGTGCTGGATAGGTAATATGATCATCAGCTACCGTTTCTCCATATCCTGTTGTTGAATATATACCTTACAACTTTATCAACATATATAGTGTTATTCCTGATTGCTTTATGTGGTTAGGATGTCAGGTGATGCATTGATGGACCACCAGACTCCTAAAAATTTTGATATTGAGTATTCCATCATAAGAAAGCCCGAAAATGCGGCCTTATCATGCTTACTATTTTGCAATTTACAGAAGCTAGCTTAATTATTGTTAGTACTCCCTCCGTCCCTTTTTACTTGTCATTTTAGAGGAATGCACACCGATTAAGGAAAGCATTATCACTTTTTTAATATCAACAATTAATCTACTGCCACATCACCACTAAAAAAATCATACCATTTTTGGCCTTAACTATTAAGGAAAGCATTATCACTTTTTTTTAATATCAGCAATTAATTTTCTAGGCTATTTTTGGTATTGTATCATTTATCGATATTTTTATCATTAATGATTTCCATGTTATACCAAAAAAATCAAGTAAAATGTGACACTTTTCTCTCTCTAAAATGACAAGTAAAAAGGGACGGAGGGAGTAATATGCTGGAAGCATGAAGACATTACTGAGTCATAGGAATTAGTAAAAGCTGATTTTTATCAACCCTGTTTTGATAGGAAAATGCTTAGATGATGAATTCACTCTACCTTCCAACTGCGCTGCTGTCCACTTACTAATGCAATAAACAACATTACATGTTCCAATTTTACACCTTTCAGAATAACATAGCTCCTTGGGTTTTGACAAATTCTTACCCCCGGCTTTTGGCCTAATATCATACATCTCTTTATCAGTGCCAAATTTCTTGGTGAGGAAACCATGGATTAGTGAGGGACTTGCCACCATTGTAAACTAAGTAACAACCTCCAATTCCCGCCGGACCGAGAAATAAGTCTTGAAGAATGGGGACAACGGTTTATTAGGAAATTATGATCAGCTAGGAGGCTTAAATAAATCTCAAAAGCAAGATAGAACACATTCCCACTACCGTTGAAGAGAATGGATGCAACGTTCAGTTAAAAATTTGATCTAGTAGCATCAACCATATGTTGAGAGTTAAGTATATGTAATAGTTTATCACTTTTCATTTAGTGGAGGAACATATAATTACACAAAAATGGTCACTGCTCTCAGTCTCATGACTTCTTATTGATGGATATTATTGATTATTTGTGCCAGATCCATATGCTCCAAAGGCTCTTGAGACAATTGGGAAGACTTTGCATGCGCAATACGAACGATGGCAACCTCGGGTAACTATAGAGAATTTTAATTCTTCTTTGATTTTTTTTGCATGCACACCTATACGTAGTTAATATTTCATTGTTTGATCTAAAACAGGCTCGTTATAAACTTCAACTTGATCCTACAGTGGAAGAAGTGAAGAAGCTCTGTACTAATTGCCGCAAAAACGCTAGGTCAGAAAGAGTCTTATTTCATTATAATGGTCATGGAGTCCCAAAGCCGACGGCTAATGGTGAAATTTGGGTTTTCAATAAGGTTATCACTGATTCTGTATTTTAGCATTTACTCTGAAACCTAATACTTATGCTAGATGTTCTGATTCGTGAATTTTGTACAGAGTTACACACAGTATATACCATTACCTATTAGTGACCTTGATTCTTGGTTGAGGACACCATCAATATATGTTTTTGATTGTTCAGCTGCTGGAATGATTGTGAATGCATTTATAGAGGTACAACCAGCTTTCCAGATAGCATATCATTGACCTTTTTCTTAAAATAAGAAATTCAGAATAGATTAATAGTTTCATAAAATGATACCATGCATCTGGGATTTGTATTTACCCATTTGACTTGTACTTTATGTTTTCCTTTTAGCTCCAAGACTGGAACTCTGCTGGCACATCTGCTTCTTCATCAAAGGACTGCATTTTGCTTGCTGCTTGTGAAGCGCATGAAACTCTTCCACAGAGTTCGGATTTCCCAGCTGACGTATTCACTTCCTGTCTCACAACGCCAATTCAGATGGCACTACGGTGGTCAGTTTTCTCCCTTTTGTCTTCATTGCAACAGAGGCATATATCTATTTGTTTAAAGCTATATGTTTTCTTCAGTGCATAGATACTTTTGCGTGCAGTTTTTTCTCGGTAAATTGAATTTTGTATTTCTAAAAGCTCTTGTGATCTTGCATTCTTCATGTTATAGTTGCACTACTTCTTTTGATGCAATTCTGGAGAAGCCTTTATCTTACCTGTGGCTTTTCAAGCATAAGTTAGGTTCTATTGCATTTAATTCTTCTTTTATGCAAAGCATGCAAGCACACTTTATTAATGTGCTCTTTTATATTGTATAATTTACAGTTTATGTCCTTCCAAAATTAGAATATTCTACTTGCTTTTGAGTATTTTTTTCTTGCTGATAATATCCCTTCTTGCAGTTTCTATTCTAAATTATCATGTTTTTTTTATAAATTTTTTTTTCTTTGCTCAAACTTTGTTCACCGGATGAATTGCTGAGTAGATAGGAATCATAGGATCATATCATACAAGTTTCAGACGCTCGCTGCATCTGCTGTCATTCACCTAGTTTGATGGTGCATATCTTATAGAAATCGTGTACTGATTTATCTCCTGAAGTGATGCCAGAGCTGGGAAGATGCCTGGTGGTTTGGGGCAGCGGTGCACAAAAATTAATATCAGGTTGTTATGATCAACTGTAGTAGCCCTCGTAGAGGTTAGTCAATGCAGTGATTTTGCAGTGAGCAGTGCTCAGTCATGAGAAGCGCAGCTCTAGGTGAGTGCCATTGCTGATATACCTCTGTCACGAATGATGAGGTTAGCAAATGTGTCTTCCTGCCCGAAAGCTAGATCTGTCTTCCAACCTAAAAATGAGATCTTTTCAATGATGGAGGAAGAGCCAGAATAAGAAGGAACACGCATTTATGTATAAGGCTATGCTCTACATACAACATTTTCTAAAGGGAGCAACTAAGATCAATTAAAGTTTCAGATGTTCGTTCCATATGTTTGCACCAGGGGAGATTGGCCAAGATGGAAATTATTTGATGAGCAGCTCAATAACCCTACCAAGCATGTGATCTGGTTACAAACAAGATGGTCAAGATGGAAAATGATGCCAACGACAAGATTTATGGGGCTCTATTGGTATGGAACTATGGATGCATATGATTGATGGGGATTTGCAGACAATGATTGGAGTTAGGCATGCATATATTGAAAATAATGTTACCTTCTTTGAGATATGGGACTCTCAATCCATGGTTGAGATGTCATGGTGCTTAGATGAGCAAGGGTTGTACCACAAGGGAAGATGGTTTGTAGTTTGTTCTATGTAGTTTGTATATGTTCCTAGCAAACACCATGACAAGTGGAGCTTTTATCTGCTATTGGGTGATTGGGGGAGGTGGACAACTTGTGAAGTTCTTATATTGGTAGTATTTTTTGAGATGCTTCTACTATTGGGTGTAGGTTAAGTAGCTGTGAGCTTCAGAATTGGTAGGTGGCTTTGGCTTCTTGACATATGCTAGAAAGCTGATGCCACATTTTGATCTACAATGGTGAGTTGTGTTGGACGCTCTATTTGTGCGCATGGCCATGGTTGATCGAGCATGGTGTATAGGGAGAGACAGCGAATGCTTACAGATTTCGACATCACTGGTTTATCTTTAAGGTGCCTTGCAGAGTTCAGTTTCAGTACAAGTTCAAGGTTGTTGGGGGTTATATCTTGATTATGATTGTATTCTCAATTTTGGCTTTATTTTTATTTTTATATTTATATTATGTATTCTCAATTTTTGGGTATTTTAGTAAATATGTGGATTGGAGTTAGTGCTGCAGGATCACTTATTATCAAATGGTTGTGAAAATTGTAGGCCATGTTCGGTGCTTGCCTGCATGTAATAACGCAGAGATGTGCATTTCTTGCTTAAATATAAGTTGATCTCTTTAAGTTTCTTTTCTGTGCTGCTTTGATCTTCTTATTTATGATTGTGTGTACTTTTTGTAGCCCCTAAGAAGTGCAATAGGTAAAAATATTGTCATCATTTTCTAGAATTTGTTCACGAGTTAATATTCCGTATGTGTATGTCTGAATTAGGTTTATTCATGTGGTTGAATTGATGTGCGTTTTTAATATAGTTTAAAGTCTTAAATCATTTGTTACATGTGCTGCTGCTTCTAAAACTCATATTTTATTATTTCTTTCTATTCAATATATCATTATTGTCCATTCCCCAGGTTCTGTTCTCGGTCGTTGCTCCATGAATTCATAGACCATTCTCTTATAGACAAAATTCCTGGTCGTCAGACTGACAGGAGGACACTTTTGGGGGAACTGAACTGGATTTTTACTGCCGTCACTGATACAATAGCATGGAATGTTCTTCCTCACGGTAACATAGTTTGCTTTGTTCATTGAATTTGTCTTTTTTGGAGTCTATTTATTTTTTCCGTAGAGCGGGTTTGGTATCATGCTGATATTGGAATTGGCAATACGCAGATCTTTTCCAGAGGTTGTTTAGGCAAGACTTGCTAGTTGCCAGCCTTTTCCGCAATTTTCTATTGGCTGAGCGTATTATGAGAACAGCAAATTGCTCCCCAATATCATATCCATTATTACCGTCAACCCATCTACATCACATGTGGTATATGCTCTAGGATTGTTTGGTCTTTACTGCTCTCACATTTCCTATTTCCCCCCTCAAGTATCACACATTACAGGGACGCATGGGACATGGCTGCTGAGATTTGTCTTTCCAAGCTTCCAACATTGATTGCTGATCCAAATATGGAATTTCAGGTTGGTTTGCTCTCTCTTTGTTTCTTAAAATGCAGACAACAATATATCCGGTACTGTTTCCCTGTGCTGAAATGTTTATGGATGTTATGTTAATCTTAGTTATGAGCCTTATTCCTGTATTTGTCTTTCTCATTCCTAGCTTGGTAATTTTTGCCCTATCAGCCAAGCCCATTTTTTACAGAACAATTGACAGCATTTGAAGTCTGGCTTGACCATGGTTCTGAACATAAGAAACCACCGGAGCAGTTGCCAATAGTACTTCAGGTGAGGGACTTGTTTGTGCCTGATTATTGTTCATTTTTAATAGTTTTATTCCTTTTAGGATACCATGTTTGAGCTGATTAATGGAGCTTTTCATGTTAGCATAAGTTGGTCTGATTGTCTTTTTTTGCATTTTTTTTCTTGATAGAATATGAAGGACCTCGGAAGTAGGTATCATTTCAGTTTTCTGGTGCTAATTATTTCCTTCCTTTTTAATGATTGCTGAGAGTCTTCTAGGGCCTAGTAATACTGAGCAACATCATAGTAAATGCTCTCTGTACATACTTGTAGAATTTGCAACCAGTTTCTAAGAGGCTTTGTTGTCACTGCCAAATGGCTACATACATGTACAGACACCATAACTGGAATCCACTTAAATGAGAAACAGTTCTAGAGATTAGCAACATGTGCACTGTTAATATGGTGATATACCAGTCTTGAAGAGGTTACCTAACTCTTAGAGGTTTATATGTACTGCACCACGGATCCTAGGTAAATATTTTACTGAAGTGAATTGGTTATGGAATTCTTCTACTATAAGTGGAGTGGCCGAAGAAAAATGTTTGGTAAGGAAGCATAATCGAATAGTTGCAGTGATTGAGACGCAGAGAAGTCACCACATTTGTTATCTTATGATTACTAGTCTTTGGAGCTATCTGCTAAAGTGCTAATAGAAGGATTGTATATCTTGAAACTTTGAGGGGCACCCTTACAAGAATTCTTATCACTAGAGACAGGATGGCCTCTATCAGCCCTCTAAATAAATTATTGTTTATTAGCAATGGACATTATAGATGTGTTACATTTGTATACCTACTCTCCAGATCGATGATCAGTGAACCAAACATGCTTTTCTTTAGTGATATCAATCACCATTGCATTTGGTTAAGTGGAGTTTGTGTCTACGAAAGTGTTCGGATGCTATAATGTTTGAAGAAGAACAAGGGAAATATTTTGAAGCATATATAGATGAAGGCAACTGGTCTCTCTATATACTTCACCATATGAGAACTCAAGAAATTTATTTTTGATAAATGAGTTAAGTAAATTAATTGGGTTATTGAGTTAAATTCCAGACCTTTCAGTAGTTTTATGTTGGTTTTATGAGTTCGTATCCCATTAGCCACTATATCAATTCTTAGGGATCCATTACCTACCCAACCTGTGGCCACCTATTGATATGACGCCAGCCGTAAGCCTATTGTTCTGTGGCAAAGGAGCAGGGAAAGAGTATGGAGTGCAACAACCTTAAATTATTGGTCAAGATAACCGTTCCACTACCTTTATCCATCGTAGTATTTCACTCCTATCATCCATCATGGCCTTTTTCTCTCCCTCTCTTTACAGGATTTAATAATGATCACCTATTTTATCTGCTTTTTGAGCAGATGATTCGGAAGCCAAGTTGTATGCATCAATAAGTAGCCATGCATTCAACCTTTGCTTGATTGTACTTATTATTGAGGTTAAAGTTTGTGCTTTATAACCATTTTAAAGTCCGGTTCTTTGTATCGTATCCTGTGCCGCCTTCGGCACTGACATGGTATCCTCTGCTCCCTATATCTGGATAGAGACTGTTGGGTATCTTATTGCGATAGCTTTATACGCAAAACTAGCTCGTGCTAACATCTTAAGCAGGAAAGAACTCACTGTTATTTTTATTTGTAGTAGGTTGAAGAGTGCTGGAGTTGCTAATTTCAGTAAATCATTATCTTTCTCTTGCGTTCTCTGGTTCTAAAACCATAGGTTCCTTATATTGTCCCTTCTCTCCTGTTCCTTTTTTATTCTCTTTTCCTGCAATATTTTCCTTGCGTCCTCATCAGGTATCTTGCTTGTTATTATTATATTATAAGTTTTTAAATGTGATTATAAGTAATCTCATCTCACATGGGTTTCCTTGTCAGTTGAGCATTTAAGCGAAACTTTATTGCTTGACCTAGTTATTATATACATTCTTACATGTATTACTTTTAACGCTTAAAGATGTAAAAGCATATGCCTCTATAATTTTACAAACCTTGTTGATTTACTTGCAAGAGCATGTATGCTCCTTATCTATAGAGCAAACATTTAAGACTTATTTTCATAATTTTTGTTACCCCCTTAGAGCTTGTATTATTTTATTTTTTCCTTTTTGAAAGTAATTTTCTTGAATTTTCTACGACATGAATGCTGGATCCTTATGTCAAATAGATATGTCAATTACTTCTCTGTGCGTGTAATTTTCTACGTCTTTTAGTGTCAAGTCTTGTGTTGCCCTTAATCTAACTAATTGTAATAAAGGACAGAAATTGATTTTGTCTAATTCAACAAGTGCTTAGATCGATTATACTCTTATTGGATCTTATTCACCTAATAAGTTTGTTGTTTGATAGGTATCTTAAGTAGTGTAATGTTATTAATTATGTGCTTATCCTCTTTTTTTGGCTGACCACTTAAATGGTGTTAGGTTTTGCTTAGCCAATCTCATCGATTTCGTGCACTAGTACTACTAGGAAGATTCCTTGATATGGGACCCTGGGCAGTGGATCTGGTATTTCAACTTTCAATCTCTGCAGAATTTCTTCCCTTTGGTTGATTAAAATCGTGGAAGCTTTTGTTGGCTTTTTCATCATTCACATTTTGGGTTATTTAGGCATTATCTGTCGGAATCTTCCCATGTGTGCTCAAGCTGTTACAGACAACTGCATTGGAGTTGCGGCAAATTCTTGTGTTCATATGGACCAAGATCCTTGCCCTTGATAAGGTACTTATAGCTCCAATCTGTTTCAAAACTTAATATCCCTTTATATGCTTGATGCTCTTCGTTGCTGTTTAAAAAAATTATTGAAACAGCCTTTTTATATCTGCATTCCTTTTAACCTCGTAAAATATCTTTTTATTGGCTATTTCCTGGGATTTTAGTCTTGTCAGGTGGATCTGGTAAAAGATGGGGGCCATGTATATTTCTTCAAGTTTCTTGATAGTATGGATGCTTATCCTGAGCAGCATGCAATGGCTGCTTTTGTTTTAGCAGTTATTGTGGATGGACATCCACGAGGGAAAGAAGCATGTGCCAAAGAGAGTTTGATTCATGTGTGCTTGAGGCATCTTCAACTTGCAAGTGCTCATGAAACACAGACCGAGCCTTTATTTCTTCAATGGCTGTGCCTTTGTCTTGGAAAACTGTGGGAGGATTACCCAGAAGCACAGGTCACAGGCTTGCAGCTAGATGCACCATCCATATGTGCACCTCTACTCTTGGAGCCACAACCTGAGGTGAGAACTCTTGTTCTTTATTCCATATAATCACTTCATACTTCCCAATTTCAAATCTCTGCCTCTTGATTATGAATGCGTGTCAGGTTAGAGCTTCTGCAGTATTTGCTCTAGGCACTCTCCTCGAAGTCGGGTCTGATTTTAGGGATGGACATGGAGTAGACGATGACTGTGATGATGACGAAAAGATAAAGGCTGAGCTTAATGTTGTTAGAAGCCTTTTAGCAATTGTTGGAGATGGTAGTCCTCTTGTTAGAGCAGAGGTTGCAGTAGGTAATGTACTTGCTTCTGCTCCATGTCTTGAACATCTGTAGCTGAATGACGCTACTCTAGTATTTACATTGACTTATTTCCTTTATTTAGATTTATATAACTGTAAATATTTTAATAATCTATTTCACCATTACTTAGGTTGAAGGTCTTTCGAGATGTAATGGTGTAGTCAGTTTGCTTTTTGATTTGGTTTGTGAATGAGTCTGTATCTTATTTGGCAGCTCTTTCCCGCTTTGCTTTTGGGCACAACAAACACTTGAAGTCAATTGCTGCTGCCTACTGGAAGCCTCAACCTAGCTCTATGCTGAATTCATTACCATCTCTGGCCAATATCAGCAGTCCAATTAGCGGATGTGCGAATCTGGGAAGCTCTCTTTCCTCCCATATTGGGCCCGTATTAAGAGTTGGCAGCGATGGCATGGCCAGCTGTCGAGATGGAAGGATCTCCACAGGTAGTCCACTTGCATCTACTGGGATCATGCATGGGTCGCCTGTATCAGATGATTCTTCACAACATTCAGATTCTGGCATGCCTTTAAAAGAAAATACTAGCAATGGGGTAATCAGTTATTCTGATAGGTCTAGGTTTCTTGACAATGCATTGTATTCCCAGTGTGTGCTTGCCATGTCTACTTTGGCCAAAGATCCATCTCCTCGAATTGCAAGTCTTGGTAAAACGACTCTGTCTATCATCGGTATTGAACAAGTAGTTTCAAGGACAGCAAAGTATGGTGGAAATACTCACCAAGGCGATCTTTCTGTTCATGCATCTTCTAACATCGCTGGATTGGTACGGTCCTCATCGTGGTTCGATATGAATGCTGGTAATTTCTGCTTCTTGTGATATATTTTTTGATTCTAATGTTTACCTTAGCTCTCTTGTTTATTTGCTGTTATCCATAGCTTCAGTCATGGTAAGCCTTACTATTTAAACAGTGCTGATACTTTGGTTCAATATGGTTTTTGATCATATTGTGCCGCCAAGTTTATGCAGGTCATCTACCATTGACCTTTAGAACACCACCTGTTAGCCCCCCAAAGCAAAATTACCTAACAGGAGTCACAGGACTACGACGGGTGTGTTCCCTAGAGTTCAGGCCGCACGTCCTAAATTCCCCAGACACGGGATTAGCTGATCCACTTCTAGGTGCTGTTGGATCATCTGGAGCTTCTGAGCGTAGTTTACTCCCTCAGTCAACTATATACAAGTGGAGCTGCAGTCATTTTTCAAGGCCCCTTCTGACTGCATCTGATGATAGTGAAGAAATCATGGCTAGAAGAGAAGACAAGGAGAAAATTGCATTAGATCGTATTGTCAAATGCCAACATTGTTGTGAGTTGTTCATAATCATACCCTTTCATCTGTTTACAGGTTGCTGGCTATCCAGCTGTGGTTTAACCATCTTTTGCTTATTCTCATCTCTTTGAGCTGCAGCTGGAATCAGGGTTAGTAATCAAATTGCAAATTGGGATACCAAGTTCGAAACTGGTACCAAGGTTGCAATACTGTTGCCTTTTTCACCTATTGTTGTTGCTGCAGACGAGAATGAAAGAATCAGGTGATTGCAGCATATTTACTTAAACTTTAGTCTTGGTCCCAAAAGATATATTAAGAGTTACTTTTTTAACCACCTATGAAGCACGAACACGGACACAAATACCGATACAGATATGGACAACGGGCATGGATAATTTGTTAAAAGGAGAACATGGGGACGCACTATATTATTTATCTATATATTTAATTATATATATCAAACAAAATATATTGAACTAGAAGAAAAAATATGTACATAAGTTTAACTCTTTTTAATCGGGGCCGACTTTCATAGTCTCGAGTTCATCATTTGCATTGATTTAGACCATTACTCTTTCTAGCTTTAGTATTCAGAGTATTTAATATTCTTGTATCCTCAAAGGTATCTAAGTTGCCCACACAGATATTCAACATTCTTATGCCTCCCACACATATTCCACATTCTTATTTCTCAATCCCTTGAGCTATGTAAAAGTGTTGGACACGCCCAACTTGGGTCGAATGGCCCAAGTGTGTCGACACGGTGTCAGGCAAACTGTCAGATTGTCTGAGTGTCCAATGCGTATCGGACACGGACACTGCAGGCAAACAAAGGTGTGTGCAGAAGTTGATCACTAAGACTACTTTTATACATGCATCTTCTATGCGTGCTTGTATTTTTTAGTTTTTTTTTGCCTTTTGCTGATAAATGTATTAACTTTTTGTTGAGTATTTATGTCT
Organism: Agapanthus africanus; assembly: GCA_030015575.1. NCBI lineage: Eukaryota > Viridiplantae > Streptophyta > Magnoliopsida > Asparagales > Amaryllidaceae > Agapanthus > Agapanthus africanus. Next base: position 459,159,101 of record JASDDO010000019.1, on the reverse strand, counting down.
TTTTAGTGATCACCTTTTTAATGGTGCACAAATCTTTAGTTTACTTCTACGAAAACCTGAATTATTTCGTTCACCACCACGTAATAATTATCGATTAGAATTAAGTCTTGTGAAATGACATTAAAACTGCATTCCATTAGTGTAGCATCTGTAATGTATAAAAAGGGTGCTTAAATTGTGCATATCTAGAATTGTACTGTAGATGAATATACCCATAGAGTTGTTTATTGATTATCTCTTCTGTTTGTGCCATCTGCATCATCATAATCAAATAAGCGAGGCTTATCCTACGATACTTCTTTTTGGGAACACCAACATGTATTCATTCTCTATTTGTTTGGCTAGTATATAACGTAGAAACAGATTATGCGCCGTGTGAATGGATTACACAGATATACATAAAAATAGACTTCAGTATGTATGTGTGTAGCAAAATCTTTAAAAATGAGAAGAGAAGAAAATTATGTTGATGGGGAGAAGAATCACAAAAATAGGTTTTTTATTATATATATGGAGTTTGCATACTGTTGGATTTTGGTGGGTTATGCACATTGTATATGCGTCCGGTTAAATGGTTTTGCTTGCATATTTTTCTCATGCCCAATCATGTGGTTATTCCACCTCTTAATTTTATATTTGATGCGGTTTCTAGCCAAAAACATCTTACCCTCGATTAATTGAACTTTTAAAGCTTGTTTTACTACACTGCTCAGAAACCATTTAAGTTTTTGGATATTTTCCTAATTGGTCTCCAATCCATTAAGGTGGATGCTAATGTTCTGCTGTTTGAGGTGTTGGGTGAATTTTTATCACTTAGCGAGGAACTTGTAAATTGTTCGATGTGTGAAGCAATTGAAGTTTAATTAGTTATATATAATTTGCTCTGTTCTAGCTTAGTTTTGTCTGAAGTTACTGACATTGAGTTGTTTTTGCTGTTTTACTGGTTTTAACGATAGTATAAAAATGAATCAAACGTTACATACCAAATCTGTGTACTGGTTTTAACCTTAAAAATAGTATAAAAACGAATCATACTTTACATAGCAGATCTGTGTATAAAAGATAGAGTAAGCTGTTTAACATAGCTTTCGTTATCCCTAAAAATTGCCTGAAAAGCACTGTAACTAAATTCTTTCGGAGAGTAGTTCCTTAAAACTATTCATTATGGATGTCAGATAATGGGCTGAGAGGCATTAAGTATTGGTTCTCTGAAGCGATTGTCGGTAATTAGGTCAACAGTCCTGCTAAGAGAACTTTTGTGTGCACAGCGAGTCATTTCTAGGTACAATGTGCTTATATTCCAAAGGAGATACCTCTTATGCTTGTTTTGATACAGGTTGAATGAGTTGTAAATATGTAAGTTGTATTTCCTTGGGCACAAAGCAAAGGAAGGACAAGTCTTATCGTGCCTAGGTCGTCCTGTCTTCCCTGGGGTATGCACCTTGATTGTTTGGTCCGCGCCTTGTTTGTTCATGTAGATAGTTGATAGTTTTACTTTTGACTGTTTGGCCTTGTGCTTTCTTTGTGATTAATGTTTATTATTAGAGTATTTAAATTTTTAGTTTGGTCTCCACTTCACTGACCAAAGTCAATCTGGTAAGCTGTTGCTCATTTTTATATCTTCATCAAACAGAGCCAATTTTGTTCCATTCTATATCTAATGCATACAACTTTGACTGCTGAATGAATATCACAAGCATATCACCATTCCTAATATGTATAATTTCATTGTGTAGGGTATGGAATTATGACGAGCCTTCCACAGTGAACATCTTTGACAATCATAGCTTACCTGATAGAGGAATTTCAAAGCTGTGTCTTGTAAATGAGCTTGATGACAGTTTGCTCCTAGTTGCTTCAAGTAAAAGCTGTTTCATTTTTTCTTCTGAGTTTTTGGCTTAGTTGCAGATGCAGCTTACTTGTTGTGTAATCATTTTTTAAACGGCCATATATTCATATAAATGCAGGTGACGGGAATGTTAGAATATGGAAAGATTACACTCAGAGGGATAAACAAAAACTTGTAACAGCATTTTCTTCAACTCAGTCTCATAGGCTTGGTGCCCGAAGTTCAAATGTGGTTGTGGACTGGCAGCAGCAATCTGGCTATTTGGCAAGTCTTTAATCTCTTATGTAATCATTCATTTTTTCCTGCCTCTTAGTCTTTATTAGGTTCTTATACTTGGACATCTGCAATGCTTCCTAATGACAGTATGCTTCTGGTGAGCTATCTTCTATCCTTGTCTGGGATCTGGATAAAGAACAGTATTATCGTTCGATCTCATCTTCTTCAGAGAGAAGCATATCGGCTTTGGTGAGTTTCTATTTCTTTTACACACCCGCGTGCGTGCAGACGCGGACACAGATACAAACACACACACACACACACACACACACACACACAGAGGTCGGCACCGTCGATCTTGATCTTCATCATCTTGATACACCAAATTTCATTTGATTCCAACACCGGTTCACCGTCCAGCGATGTAAAAAATATTAAAAATGTTCCATTGTCGGTATAACATTAATTTTGCACTCACTAAATCAACGGTAAAAAAAGTTATAGGATCACATGAAATTCGATGCATCTACATCTTAGATGATAAAGATGAAAATGATGGGTGTTGATCGTCAAATAAAATGGGGGATCAAATTTTATTGACGCCATATGAGAAAATTCCCTCCTATGACCTTATATATATATATATATATATATATATATATATATATATATATATATATATATATATATATAATGATGGATGCCGATCGCCAGATAAAATGGAGGATCGAATTTTATTGATGCCCAGGAGGAAATTCCCTCCTATGACCTCTTTCTTTCATATATATATATATATATATATAGAGAGAGAGAGAGAGAGAGTAATGGAGGAAAGAGGCTATGGGAGGGAATTTCCTCCTATGGCGTCGAAAAAATACACCATCCATCGTGTTTTCCGACGATCGGACTCCATCTTCATCGTTATCATCTAAGATGTGGGCACACCAAATTTCATGTGATTCTACAACTTTTTCACCGTTGATTTAGCAATGTAAAAAGATCTATTGTCGGCAAACCGTTAATTTTGAACCCACTAATTCAACGGTGAAAAAGTTGTAGAATGAAATGAAATTTGGTGTACCCATATCTTTAGATGATAACGATGAAGATGATGGGTGCCAATCGTCGGAAAAAACGATGGAGGTTGTATTTTTTCGACACCATAGGAGGAAATTCCCTCCCATGGCATCGTTCCTCCATTATTCTCATATATATATATATATATATATATACTGTTGGAAAACCGTTAATTTTGCAACTAGCCAATGTAAGGGGAAAAATTATCGAAAACATATGAAGTTCAGTATACCTATAATCTAGATCATGAAGATCAAGTTGGACGGTGTTGATCATCGAAAAATATTGTGTAAAGTTAAATTTTAATGCGACACCTCATTCCTTAGAATAAGGTGCCACCTCATAAACACTTCCTCATATGTGTGTAAAATCCTGTTGGTAGGATTTAGAAATAACTTCTACCCCGTATGTGAAATCATGTTGGTAGGATTTAGAAATAAATTCTTCCCTATTCGTTTACCATTAAATCCACATTGGGATATGTGCATGCAATTATGGAGACGCTAGAATAAATAAGAACCTTTCATAATTGTTTGCACATATCCCGATGGGGATCCAAGTAGGTAGGATTGGATTTAAATCCTACCGATACGATTGTAGTATATAAAACAATGGAGGACAAAGGCCTTAGGAGGGAAATCTTCTTATGACATCAAAAAAAGTATACCCTCCACCATCTTTTTCGACGACCGGCATCTTCCATATTGATCCTTATCATCTACATGTAGATACACCAAATTTCAAGTGACTCTAATACCTTTCACTGTTGGTTTAGTGATGTGAAAATTCTAAAATGTTGTATATAGGATTGTAGTCTATATAATATGGTAAACTTTACTAAACATCACCCACTTTTTTGGGGTTTTGAGATAACATCATTGAACTTTAAAATTGCAATAAAACTTGAAGGGAATTTTCGTAAAAAAAGTGATAAAACCTAATTGAAGTGCATTTTCGTAAAAAAAGTGAGGTATATTTGTCAAAAACACCATATTTTGTTCATTTTGAGTGTGTTTAATTGATCCACAAGACTTTTTTTGGGTTATTCAGTACATTTGTGGCTTGCAGAGTTAACCAAACCAACAATTTCAGACAACATGGACAGTGAGCAAGAATGCACGGACATGTCAAAATTGATGCCGAATCCATGTCGGAGTTGAATCGGACACGGATTCATGCTCGACATGTGCATGAACGTGTCGGACACAAAATCCGTGCCCGTGACCAAATCCAGCTCGAATTGATAGGGAGACGGCAGGGACATGGCAGGACACGTTTGGGCTTGTTTTGTGGGTTTTGACCTGGTAGAAATACATACCCGCATTAGAGTTCTAGCTCTAATTTCTCCCAGATCTAGGCGACTTCGATTTCTTCCAGATCCAGACCACTTCGATTTCGACTCGGGGGTTTAGCGACGGCGACAACATATGGAATGCCTCACAACCTCACTATAATTGTCTGGGATTATGCAAGAGAGATAATCAATTAGATTGCAGTTCAATGACGTCGAGGTAAGCACAGATAATTAGGATGGATCGCTGGAGAGGTCATCACAGGAGAGATTGAGGACGATAAGGTTAGGGAGAGAGAAGTGTTGGTGGCGGGGGAGGAAGGCGAGGGAAGTCAGTGGAGGGAGAAGAGGAGGTTTTTAGAGGTTTATGAAGTGGGTTTGAAGGAGAAGGTCAATTATTGTTATCTATTTCTTTCCTTTTCTTTCTCTTTTTTATTTTTTCTCTTTTGTTGTGTGAAAAGGGCAAATACTGAATTGATGTGACTTTAGTTGCAGAGTCACTGGGTTGTTTTTTGGGTTTTGACGAGAGATAGAATAGCCACTAGGCTGTTTTTTGGGTTATGCCATCACTTCATACATCATCAGTGAATCCACTTGAGCTTAAATGGAGGGCTTGACTTTAATGAAAGCCAAAATATTTAATGAACATCCATGACTCCCCAGCGCATGAGGGAATGCATTGAGACCACACCACAATATATATATATATATATATATATATATATATAATTTAAAAATATGAAGCCGTGTCCCCGTATCCTATTTTTTAGGATTTTACCGTGTCGCATTGTGTCGTGTCCATATCCCCGTATCCGTGTATCCTTGGCAGTGAGGTTTATAGCATTTTTAAAGTTAAAAGTACCTCAATAGATGGAGTCTACCATATATATATATATGTATATAAGGAGAGAGGATAATGGAGGAAAAGTGCAATAGGAGAGAATTTCCTCCTATGACGTTGAAAAAATACATTCCATTATTTTTTTCAACGATCGGCATCCATCATCTCCATCTATATCATCTTAAGATGTACATACACCAAATTTCATGTGATTTCATAACTTTTTCACCGTTGATTTCGTGGGTGCAAGATCAACAGTTTACCAACAATAGAACTTTTTACATTGCTAATTCAACGGTGAAAATGCGGTGGATTCAAATGAAATTTGGTGTATCCACATCTTAGATGATAAAGATGTGTGCCGATCGTCGAATAAAATGGAGTGTATTTTTTTGACGCCATCTAACGAAAAAGCCTCCGAGGGTCTCTTTTCTTCATTATTCTTACACGCGGGAAAGTGTTTCTAATGCGACGCCTTAGAATGCAACCTAAGAAGTAACATATATGGCATTTCATGAAAGGCCTTATCTCATAAATAAATGCCAATATAATTAATGAATATCCATACATTTATGAGCTAAAGACATTCATGGAGTATAAAATGAGTGACCTAGATTGTACCCTAGGACCACTTGACTCACACACACATATAGCGTGGATCTGTTAGGGCGGGTTCGTGTTTTTTCAAATTCATGAACTTTTTTGTGACCTTTCAACGATCCGCTCCGTCCAAGGTGTTCTACATGTACCTAGATAGTGTATGGATGAAAAATTATCGAATGGATTGCATATGCAAAATGTGGATTTATATCAGGCGTGCAGTTATAAAAATTTTTAAACAGCGTTTTGCACATGGAAAACACTTCCATTCGATATGATTTTTTATCCATACACTATATACGACGTGTAGAACACCTTGAACAGAGCGGATCGTTGAAAAGAAGCCACACGAAAAAGTTCGTGAATTTGAAAAATACGAACCGGCCCTAACAGATCCGCACTATATATAGGGGAGTGTTCCATTGCAAATCGGTCTGTTTTTTAAAAATCGGAACTCCCGATCCACGGCATATTTTACCGATCCGATCCGTTCAGGTTGATCACCCTACCCTCAAATATGTGTGAAAAATCAACGGATTTAAAGACCTCTAGCCTATGCATCGAATGACGTTTATGTTGCATTATCGAAAGATGCTCATTTTTGCACCCATTGATGCATAGGCTAGAAGTCTTTAAATCTCTTGGTTTTCCATACATATTTGAGTGGAGTGATCAACTTGAACAGACCGGAACATTGAAATACGTCGTAGATCTGGAGTTTCCGTTTTTAAAAAACATATTTGAGGGTAGGGTGATCAACTTGAATAGACCGGATCGTTAAAATACGTTGTAGATCAGGAATTACCGTTTTTAAAAAACGCATTGGTCCCGCGTTTTTTAAAAACAAGATCTCCAGATTTACGACATATTTTAACAATCCGGTCCGTTCAAGTTGATCACCCTACCCTCAAATATATGTGTATGAAAAACCAAGGGATTTAAAGAGCTCTACCCTATACATCGATGGGTGCAAAATTGAACGTCTTTTGATAATGCAACATAAACGTCATCCGATGCATAGGCTAGAAATCTTTAAATCTTTTGATTTTTCATACATATATTTGAGGTTAGGGTGATCAACATGAACGGATCGAATCATTAAAATATACCGTGGATCGGGAGTTCCCCTTTTAAAAAAACGCAGATCGGTTTGCAATGGAGCGCTTCCTGTGTGTGTATTGCAATGGAGCGCTCATATATATACATATATACATATACACACACATACATATACATATATGAGAATGGAGGAAAGATGCCCCCTAGGAGGTTTTTTCCGTCAGGTGGCATTGAAATCTACATCCTCCACTTTATTCGATGATCGGCACCATCCATCTTGATCTTTATCGTCTAATATGTCGATACACCAAATTTCAGGTGACCAACACTTTTTCACCGTTGATTAAGTGAGTGCAAAACTAACGGTTTACCGACAATAGAACTTTCTACATTGCTAAACCAACGATGAAAAAGTGTTAATATCACATGAAATTTGGTGTATCGATATATTAGACGATGAAGATCAAGATGGGCGGTGCCGATCGTCGAATAAAATGGCGGAGGATGTAGATTTCGACTCCATCTAACTAAAAAAACCTCATAGGGCCTCTTTCCTCCATTATTCTCTTTATATATACTGTGTGTATTGCAATGGAGCGCTTCCCCTTATATATATATAGGGAAGCGCTCCATTGTAAACCGGTCTGCATTTTTTAAAATCGGAAACTCTCGATCCACGACATGTTTGAACGATGCGAACCGTTCACGTTGATCACCCTACCTTTAAGTTTATGTGTGAAAAATTAAAGGACTTAAAGACCTCTAGCCTATGTATCGGATGGAGTTTATGTTGCTATATTGAAAGACGTTCATTTTGTACTCATTTGATGCATGGGTTAGAGGTCTTCAAACCCTTTGATTTTTCATACACATATATTTGAGGATAGGATGATCAACTTGAACGGTTCGGATCGTTTAAATATGACGTGGATCGAGAGTTCCCGTTTTAAAAAAATGCAGATCGGTTTGCAATAGATCACTCCCTTATATATATATACACTCCTAGGGCTTCACCAGCTTAGTTATGATATGCCCTGTATATAATGACCATAAAATTCCTTCATGTATAGCTAAAGTAGAAATAAAACTGTAATTTTTTGAGTAGGATTAATTAAAGAGTTTATTGAAAATGTCATCTCTTAAATACTCAAAACAGAAAAATCAAACAAAATCATCTCAACTTTGCCCCCACGCGTCTCTCCTGTTCTTTTTTCCTCCATTCATCGATGGGCATCTCCATTTTTTTGCTAGGATCATTACTAGTGAGCTTTGATGGATAATCTATTTATATGATATGGTAACATTTGAAAAATTAGGAATGAAATTGGTTCAAATTTAGAACCAGCCATGGTTATACGTGTTTGATTCCTGACCTTATTCATGGTTATGTGCTTGGGAGGGCGTTATTTATTCTGTAGGGATCAACTTTGCCTTCATCTCATGACTCAAACAAGAGAAGAATTTTAGTGAAATTTGCCCAGATCTTGTATTGATTTATACACCTATAGAAAACTATTTGATCTATATACATCAGGGCTTGCTAGATTTGGGGAAAGACACTATTATAGGTGTGATGGCCGGCGGACGAAGGTGGAGAAAAAAGAAAAGCGAGTTATGTTTCATATTTAATATTTTTATCATAAAATTACAATTTTATCCTTTTGTTAGAAATGAAGGACTTCTTTTGCCATTATCCACTGGGCATAACTATGCTTGTTATGCCCTAGAAGCAGATAAGCCTCCCTCACACGTGTGTGTATATTTTGGAGAGCGCTCTATTGCAAACCGGTTCGCGTTTTTTAAAACGGGAACTCTCGATCTACGATATATTTGAGCGATTCGAGCCGTTCAAGTTGATCACCCAGTCTTCAAGTCCGTGTATGAAAAATCAAAGGATTTGAAGACCTCTAACCAATGCATTAGATAGAGGTTATGTTATATTGAAAGACGTTCATTTTGCATTCATTCGATACATGGGTTAGAGGTCTTCAAATCCTTTGATTTTTCATACACGTATATTTGAGAGTAGGATGATCAACTTGAACGGTTCGGATCGTTAAAATATATAGTGGATCGGGAGTTCCCGTTTTTAAAAAAAATGCGGACCGGTTTGCAATGGATCACTCCGATATATATACGACTACAATCCTATCGATAGGACAAACCCTACCTATTTGTTTTCCTTTAGATTAGACTTGAGATGTGCGCCAGTAAATACTAATTATTATGAAGAGAATCTCCAACATTTCTTATTAATTGCATCATTGATATCACATATCTCAAAGCAAATCCAATAGTTAACTAATTGGTAGAATTGGTTTCAAATCATACCGATAGGATTGTAGTCGCGCGCGTGTGGGTTGTGTGTTTAATGAAGGACAGAGGCCCTAGGAGGGAAACCCTCCCATGGCGTTGCAAAAGTCTACACTTCATCTTTTTTTGATGATCGGCACCATTTATCTTGATCCCTATCACCTAAGTTGTAGTTATATCAAATTTTTATTATAATTCTAACATTTTTCACTGTTGATAAAGTGATGTGCAAATTCTATAAATGTTCAATTATTGGAAAACCATTAATTTTGCACTCACTAAATCGACGATGTAAAAATGTTAGAAGCACATGAAATTTGGTGTATCTACATCTTAGCCGATGAATATAAAGATGGTGTGTACCGATTGTCGAAACAAACGGCAGAGGATAGTCTTTTTTCGACGTCATAGAAGAAAATCCTCTCCTAGGACCTTTGTGCTCCATTATATATATATATATATATATATATATATATATAAGAATAATGAAGAAAAGAGGCCCTAGGAGGGTTTTTCCGTCAGGCGGCGTCAAAATAATACACCTCCAACATTTATTCAACACGCGGCACCCACCATCTTTATCATCTAAGATGTGGATACACCAACACTGTTGAATTAGCAATGTTAAAAGTTCTATGGTCGATAAACCGTTAATTTTGCACCCACTAAATCAACGTTGAAGAAGTGATGGAATTATATGAAATTTGGTATATCCACGTCTTAGATGATAAAGATGAAGATGATAAATGACGATCGTCGAAAAAGAATTATGGAGGGAGTAATTTTTCGACGCCGTAGGAGGAAATTCCCTCCTTTAGCATCTTTCCTCCACATTATACACGTGTACATATGTGTATACACGTGTACATATGTGTAGCACCGCAGGCCTAGTATGCTCACTTTCTCTATTTGTAAGTCCATGTTTTGGTTCAAATTTTCCTTTTCTGCTATTTTTTATTAGTTTCTTTCTTTATTTTTCGGATGGGGACAGCATATGATCTTAATTCTATCAAGTCTCTATCTTACAAAAGAAGATGCTCGTGATACTGGAGGATCCACCCATCCTATCTTTCTCTTTCCAGCCTAGATCAATATTTAGATTTATATGAAAATCATGAGTAACATCGTTTTCTTGCATCTATCTTAGTAGTAGATGGCAATAGTTGGGCAATGACAAGGGGCAACACACTAACACAGCACTCATCTCATGGACTTCTGATCATAACTTTTTATATAATATAAAAGTCTTGTTGTACTCTGGAAACCATGGGCATAATGATACTTCTCTTAGATTTATAACAAATTCTATGTACTGTGCTATTATTGTTTGTTTTATCACATTTATTAGATTATAATATGTTGGCTTATACTTCTGGCATTCTGTTCTTTCTTAATAGTCTGCTTCTCAAATTCATGGCGGTCAGTTTGCTGCTGGCTTTATTGATGGCTCTGTCAGAGTCTATGATGTTCGTACTCCTGACCTGTGAGTTCACTCTGATATTCATCAAGTTGATCTAAATCCACTCTGATATTCCTAAAGTGATGATATTTATATTCAAAGTTACTCTTTAAAGCTTTCTATTCTTTATAATAAAATCTTGTAATTTCCAACTTGTTTGGTAGGCCTGTTTGTTCATCAAAATTGCATACGCAAGGAGTGGAAAAGGTTGTTGGGATTGGCTTTCAGCCTGGTTTTGATCCAACAAAGGTAACAGTGTGCTTAAATAAAAAAGAAAAGAAAGAATAAAATCTTCATTGTTTGCGGAATTGCAATTAGAATGTTTTTCTATAAAGAAAACTCAGACTTTTCTATTCTATTGTGTGTTTTCCCCCACAGCATTGTTACCGTCAATTTTTGGAATTTATATCTGCTATGGGGAGCACATGATACTTACAGCGGAAGTATCTACACACTTTACTTACATCAAAAGTGAGACCATTATTTTGAATATAGTCAATTACACTCGATGAGAAAAATCATGAACATTAGCATGGTACAAAAGCCACATTCTCTCCCTCCAAGCCGTAGTCTACATCAATAGGATCATCGTCACATACATGACCATCAACACATGACTGGACAAAAATCCAAATTGTAACATTCTAATATTTGTTGCTACCATCTATCATCATGAGAGAAACAATCGCACAGATAAGGTTGTAATGCCTTTTTTTTACACATGCACACATACTTGCGCAAATAAACAGCATGGTGAGACATGCCCGAATAATAAATGAGGATGTGGAAGGGAGATGACAACCACTAAAATAAAGAATATTCTTCAATTTCTATGGAAATTCACTCTTGAAACTTTGATTTGATGGTTAGGCCAGAGAGTTTGAATTTTAAAGACATCATAGTATTTTTTTATTTTTATTTTAACATTTAAGAATTAAGTGTGTTCGTAATAAGCTGAAGGCTGCTCCTATAGCTGATCAAACAAGGGATAAGAAACAATTGACTGGAGTGCTCCGAACATGTCTGCTAATATATATGCCAGCTAGTGACCAAATGTTAGTTGATTATGTAACTAGGGCTAGAGATAGACTTGAACTAATGTGAATGGAGACGTTCAAAAAAGGGGAAAAAATATTTGTTATCAATTTAATCAAGGAGATTGCCTTTAATAGAGCAAGACAGGAAGAAGATTTATGTTGCTGGCAAAGGCTTGTTGTAGATGTTGTTATGCAATGCAATTCTGGCATTGCTATATTATCAAAGGACGGATACAAATTTTTTGGTTAGATAGGGCACTCAACACACCTAACAAGATTCAATTGAAATTTGAAAGTTCAACTACGTTATCTCTAGAAATTATATTAATTTAAAAACCGGACAATGAAACTAGTACTATTAATACTATTAAGCAAACATACCAAAAAAAACTGTTTACAATAACATTTTTCAAGGCTTTATATCTTGTACCGCATCATACACAATCAATTTTTTTGTGAAACGAAGACAATTCTATGGAAAAAGAATCAATTTAAAATTTATATTTCTCATTTTGAACGTGAAATTAAATTTTATGTTTATAAAAAACGCAAAATAGAATCCATATCCATTTAGATAAACTGAAAAAATTAATTGTGTAGGTAGTGTTACATAAACCTTCAACCTTTTGCTAAATAATGCCACATTGCATTTGAGTTGGACACCTTTTGTGATGCATTTATACAGTAAATCTATATAACATAGGTGCTTAAATTCCAACACTCAATTCTGACCAGTATTGATGTACTTCTATCTTAAAAAATTCATTGGGGGCATGTGCCATCTCATCGTGGGCTTTGGTCCGCCCCTGTATATTCTTGTTCCAAGTTTCCTCGGCATTTGAATTTACTAGCATAAATTGATAAAGAAAGAGAATTCTAACATATATTACCGTTGCACTATGCTAATGCAGATTGTGAGTGCCTCTCAAGCTGGTTACATTCAGTTCCTAGATATAAGAAATCCTGCTGAAGCTTACCTCACTTTTTATGCCCATCGGGGCTCTCTAACAACTTTAGCTGTTCATCGTCATGCCCCTGTTATTGCAAGCGGATCAGCCAATCAGATCATCAAAGTCTTCAGTTTAGAGGGAACGCCACTAAGCATTATGAAATATCACTCCACTTTCATGGGCCAAAAGATAGGTCCAGTAAGCACCCTTGCTTTCCATCCATACAGATTATTGCTAGCTGCTGGTGCTACTGATGCTTGGGTTTCAATTTATGCCGATGATAGCTATCAAGCAAGATAGAACTTTATACTAAAGGCGTCGACAAGGTTGATTGCATATGACACCCTTCATTTGTATCTTATCCGTCACGTATAATCCCAATACCAGGTTATGAACATCCAGAACCCCGGAATTTAATTTTATAGACCCGATCGATGCCTGATCTTAGGAGCTGTCAAGTGGCAATATACTAGTTGAGAGGCGATATGTGCTGGATGAGGTACACAGACGAAACGCATCACATGTAATTAGCCTAACACGTAATCCAATGATTGTGGCTAAAAATCTGGCCGGGATAAGAAACTTGTATGTTCCAATATTCATTAGCCTCCCTCCGAAGAATGCTGCGATTGTGGGGAATTCCTGCATCACCGTCAGAGGCTCTCACAAATAATCTCGATACCCAGGTAAAATTTGTAAATAGTTTCTTCTTTTTTCTTTACCCATTGCTTTTTTCCCCTCCTTTTTTTGTTTAAAATTAATTTGTAAAAGCGTCATCCGCTTCATTTTATAAGTTATGCTTGACTCGTCGAAAATGAAAAGAATGCTTTATGTTGAAGAAATTCTTGGTGGGTCATCATTCAGATACTTAAATCTTGCACCTATTTGTGATCATGAATATTTTAGGCAATTGATTAATTTAATATTAATCAAATTCGGATTCAGTAGAGGGGGTTTGTGGGTAATGTAATATCATATCTTCATTTCCAAATGTCATGATCTGTAAGGGATATTCAGTTGAACCTTCTACTTTTTACTCTGTTGTGCATCGTTGCAGAGGTGAATACGATGTTACATCGAACCGATTTGCTGGGTATGCTTATTCTTCTTATTGCTAACAAAATGTACGTTACTGCTGTTTATATCTCTTTTAAATTATATGCGTGTAATATGCCATTATTGTAATAATAAATCATCTATTTCCATATTTCTGTTCCATAAACAGTCTGCTTTATCGTTATTGTTCTTCGGCTATTATTAGTCTCTATTGAGGGTTGCTCGGAAAATTTCATTCACATTCGCAAATCGATGAATATGAAGATTGTTTTATGAGATTATGGTTTTTTGTTATTGCAATTTGTATCTGAGTTCCTGGTATCATTTTACTAGCGTTTCTCATAAGACAATCTTTATGTAGGTTTTTTCTGTGGTATGACTTGTTAAATCAACCGTATTTATGGCATATGGATTTCTTATGCAGATTTTTGTTACATTAGGTGGTATCCTTTCATTTTGTGAAAATGGGAAGACCTAGGTTTTGCTAAAAGCCAGACACAGTAGACAGATTATACATGGTTGACAGTAAAATATGGGTTAGGGCCTTGGGGGTGTCTCCACTGCTTAACTGGTGGAGACACCACTAGTTTTAATCTGATCGTTCATTTAATTTGGACGGTCTGATTTGTTTTCAAAAGCCTTCACATATTTGTGTGGGGCTCACAAACTTCCTCCACCTCGCCACGTTCTCATGTCCCTCTTCTCCCTTTGAGTCACACTCTGCTCTTCTTTCTCATCTCAACAAATTCCAACAAGCTGATGACTTGAGTCGATCTAAGTTCAACAATTTTGTCATCCATTGTAGTTGATTATTCCAAGTCCATTAAGGCTAACATCAAACAAAACTATCTCGCGACTTGTATTGAAAATTCAAACCCGGGTTAAACTTTGCCAACTATGAGAGATGCAGCGATGGATTGCCCCTCACTTCCTAATACAATAATTAATTTTAAGGTAAATTATTGAAACCCCCTCCCTCCCCCCACCCCAAGCCCAGCCCAAACAAGTTTTTAAGTTCCTGGTATTTTCGAGATAGGGAGTGAGGGGCTACTGTTTCAAATCTTTGTTAAAATACCCCTTGGCCCATTAGAAAGCAGGCTGTGTTGATTTAATTGAGGGAGTGACGAAAATACCCCTCCTCAAATCTCCTCCTTTTAAATTTCTTCTCATTTTTCTCTCTGGCTGTCCTTAGGCGTCGTTGCTGCTGTGGATCAGTCCTGAACTGTGGACTGAGTGTTAATCCAAGGTGTTCTTGATGGCGCGAATTATTGCTTGAAAGTTCAGAGCCTACCCTGGTGGTTCCGGATGATTTTGATATCGCTACTATGTTTATGTTTGAATTGGACCGCTAGCCATCCTTTGATTTGATTGTCGTTTTGCCTGAGATATTGTTGTGATTCCCGCTGTTCTCGTGAGTTGGCGTCAAGCCCTCACAAGCCTTTTTTCGGTCTTGATTCTTCTGAAACAGTAAAATTCCTCTCTTTAGAGACGTGCGCGTAGTGAACATTTCAAGAAAACTAACATGAAAACAGTAAAATTTCTTCCTTTAGAGACATGCGTACAGTAAACAATTCAAGAAAAATAACATGAAAAGAGAAAGAGGAGAAGAAAGAACTCACCAGCCTTATGGCTCCATCTCTACCCCTTTAATTTTAAAAAAGCTTATTTTTATTTTAAAAAGATGGTTTCTGTGATTTTTTAATGAATTTAATGAATGCAATAGAAAAATTAAAAAAAGGATGAGGAGATTAAGAGAGGATTAGAAGGAGCCTGATTGCGCGTCCGTGCCGCTGCCTACGAAAGCTTTCGGAGCTTCCGTGATCCCTACTAGCGATCACTGGAGAGAATTTTGTCTCTTTGTCTCTTGAGAGTTCTAAAAGACTTGAAGTGGAGAAGAGATTAAGAGGATTTTTGGGATGATGAATTCTGAAGACAGATGGCTGCTTTTATCGTCCTTCCACCGAATCTTTAGAGAATTTTTCGAGATTTGGAAAAATCTACGAATTGGGCACACATGAGGACAACTCTCGTTCGCATGCGTGCCGATTCGTCCATTTTGGCAATTTTGCACGATTAGGAAAAAACTTTCGAAAATCACCTAAGGTACGCATGCGGACGACATGCATCCGCATGTGTACCTAGGTTAGTTAAAATATACCAACTTTCTTAACTTGGGAAATAAGTAAGGTCCAAATTCATCGTCGTCGGGGCACGCCTGCGGATGACATGCGTCTCCACGTGTGTACTCAAATTGATTTTATGAAAATCTTTTGGATTTTTCGAGATATTTTGAAATCTTTTAGTTTTAAAATTCATTCGAATCATAAAATATCCAAAATTAAATTTTTGGGATTTGGAAAAATCAACTTGCTTTGCATGTATTTTCAAATGAATTTCAAATTGTTTTCAATCAAAATATACTTTTTATGTTGCCTATGAGAACAAGGTTAGTACTCATGTGCGTCATTTTTCCTTAAATTTTTTTATAAAATTATTTTGAAGCTCTAGGCATATCTTGATGGTATTTTGAGCAATTTTTACATACTATATGTAGTATCCAAAACCAGTCCAAATCGGTCGAAATGACATATCAAGAAATATCTCTCTTGCACTGACGTTGTGTAACACAATGTATGTGCAAGAAAAGGAGATGGCATTGGAGAACGAGAGGGCGCAATCAAGTCCAGAAAGAAGGATGTGGAAAGGTTTAAGAAAGGAAATAGAAAAGTATGCGAGGATGGATGCAATACAGTAATGAGAGAATAAAAGAAGAACTCAGAATTGTTTCCTAGCGTCTTATGATTTGCGACAGTCAGCATAATATTATTGTAGTGCGAAACTGTGGGTTTGGAAACGAGACATGACTTCTCCGCTGAGCCTAAGACGGGAACTGTGTCCTGAGGTCTTAGGGGGAATTCATCCATCCGGTCTAATATTCTAATAGATTAAGGGGAAGAGTTAGTAGGTGTGGTGGCCGGTGGCACATTCCACATGCAGGTACTAGAAACTACTAACTTTCCTATTGGTTTTGTTTGTTTGAAAAGATGATACCGTGTCGGCCGTCGCAAGTCAATTGATTTGAGTAAATTCCTCATGTTTTGGCTTTTGTTTTCAAAGGAGGAGATCAGAAGTAATATGCTGGTTTAGATGTAGGATGCTAAACCATGCAAGTTTTTATGATTTTTTTTCTCTTTTATGCAGGTTTTTGAAAACGGGGTTGTTCAACACCTTAGAAAGTGAATGCCTAGGGGTATCGGCACCACCGTTGAGATGAGGTTTTCTAAAATAGTTTCTAGCGCCTAAGGCGTTAACCTTAGTACTATTGTGCTTCTAAGTGATGATATGATCACCGCTTAGAACGCTCATAATTGAGCGAATTCCAGTACGAACATATGCAAGTTGGGCATTGTTATGAAGCATGAACGGTGCATGTCGCGTCAGTTTGAATGCTTTAATGCACTTTTGAGTGGAAGACGTGATTCATTAACAAAATGTCGCATGAAACGTGGCTTGTCAGCGAATTGTGCCGCTCTGGGGCTTTTCTTGGATGGAGGCCGCTTTGGGGCTTCATATTTGAGATTCGCCGTTCAGGTTTTTCTGCTTGAGATTCACCGTATAGGTCTTTCTGCTGGAGATTGGCCTTTATGGACATTGCTCGTTTGAGATAGGCCAGTCGCATTGTTTTTTGGGCATTAGTGTTTTCAAATTGGCCTATGGTATTGGCGTTTGGTATTACTCATTGAGGTTCACTGGTCAGGTTCTTCTATCGAAAAGCAACCATCTCAGTTTTTCTTTCTTCAATCTGCCTCTCGGGGGTTTCGGAGTTTGATTAAGACTATCCTCTGGGGACTTCTTCGCTTTGTGCGTATTTTTTGTTGAGTGGAATTGTTTCTTACGGAATTGCGTCTGGAAGTTAATCGCATTGGTGGGACATATGAGGTCGTTCTTGACGGATTGGATGAGGCTGACGACGTGCACAGTCGGTGCATGTCACGTCGGTCATTCTGTGCTCTTGAATGCACTGTTGGCGTAGATATGCTTCAACGGTACGTGTCATACCGGTCTTAGAGAAATGGAGCTGCTCGAACTTCGGATGCACAAATGGTGTACATCACACCGGGTACTTGGAACGATGTATGCATATCGGTGCATGTCACACTGAGTAGTTGGAGCGAATGTATGCTTTGTTGGTGTATATTACATCGAATATTTGAATGCATAAGCGGTGTATGTCATACCGGGTAGTTGGGGGCGATACATAGGTGGTGTATGTGACACCGAATACATCAAATAGAGAATGCCATTTTTTAACCGGTGACACGCATGCGGACGACGTGCGTGCTGGGTTCGCTTAGCACCCCGACACGGTTTCGGCAAGCATCAAATATGCTATTTTAAAATTTTAGGGTGCCGAGCGAGCCCGAACCAAGGATCTAACTAGATAATTAGGGTTTAACTAAGTAAGTAAACAACTTTACTCTAAGTGAACAAGGAATACAACCTTTGTAGACCGGTCCTTCACTTTTAAAGCTCCGTGTAGTAGTCCCTTAGCTCCAAGTAGTGGTCTCCTGGACTCTCGTTAGGCTCCACTAGGCTAAAGGAACAAGCTTGCTCAAGGATTTTCGAGGCTGAAGATGATCTACGTCGAAAAATCTCTAACTCAAGCTACCTCTCCACTAATTGATGAACTAGTGAAGAAACAATCAATACTAAATGGCTAGTTTGGTATAAATTGGTGAAGTAGGAATTTTGCTCACTTTAGAATTATTTTTCCCTTTTCTTTTTCTTCTCACTCAAGAGCTAGAGAGCAAAAATGAAGGAGATGAAGAAAATATTTCAAGTAATCAAGTGTTGAACTATGGGTGAGAAAATATCTCATATCAACTCATGTAGAGACTAAACCATGGCTAAAGATAATGGTTAGGTTAATAAATATCTAGAGTAAGACAAAATTAGCGGACTTAAGTCAAAACTTCTCCATGCTTCCACAAGCATCTTAACCATGCTAATTTCCACCTAATTTTGATTTTTCCCTTAATATTTAAACACCCAAATTATCTTAAGTTAAGTATAAGTCTCATACACCCAAGTCCAATGTATCATCTAGCATGACACATAATAAATACATTAATATATATTACATATATATTTGTATGTATTTTGAGAAAACCATTTTCTTAAGTGAGCTAATATAGTCAATGTATATTAATATATCAAATATATATAATTATACATTAAATTATTAAATCAACACTTGATTTAATAACCCGGCTGTATCGCATACAACCGACTAATATCATTGATATGCATATCACATATACATATAACATATCATTGAATCAACACTTGATTCAACAATCCGGTTATATCACATATAACCTATATCACGAGATTGGAATACGGTATCACATACACTATTAATCTCGGTCCCGCACATATCACATATGCACCTTACTTCGTTTCGCATAAGCTAGGAAACCTCTGTGTAGGACTCTAAAGATTCGTCAATACGCCGGCAGTAGATGATGATCATATCAGTCACCCATAAGCCGTCAGCGGTACTAGCTGGACATAACGGCTACCCGGGTATTGAGCGATCAGAAGATCAACAAGCAAGCTTGTCCATACTCCCGTGAATCCAATAAGTAACACTACCGTACAGTCCGGTCTCTGCGTTTGATATGTCGCATATCGAGTCTGGGGGTGGTAAACGTCAGACCACAATAACTTGATAAGTCATGCCAATGTGAGAATCATAACGGGTCGAGAAACTACTGATAACGCTTACCAGTAAATCTCAGTATCAGCCCTGACCAGGGACTTCCTGTTATGGCCAATCGAGCACAGCGCAATATCAACCCCGAATACCGGGAGAGACGAAACCCCTCCTATCGCTCATTGCCTCCATGTGACTCGGGACTGTACCCAAAAACCTCCTGTTTGCACGCTCTCTTGAACGTGGTAGGGTGGAAATCAAAGCACTATGACGATCTCGGGTCTACAGACTAACCTATACCAGTGTCACCAGAGAACCGCTATCTGACGATATGTATAATATCATCTAGGAGTTCTCGGCGAGTCCTGTTCAGTGTACCCAGTCTCCATTGTGCACTCGTATACAATCTTTGATGTCAAACACCAATGGATGTGGGATCATCTATTGCCCATCAAATGGGTCAAGAAACGTATACGCTAGTCTACTCTGGAATATCAATGCCCTGTCTTGATACTCCAACGACAAGGAACAATTAAAGGATGGACTTGTGGACTACCCTGGCCCCACTAGTATGATCTGCATCATAATCCTGGTAGTCAAGTATACATCCTAAGGGCTTTATCAATATGTGAGAGAAAAGACAACATCACAATACTAGTTTACATGTTAAGATAAAGAGCAACCAGATAGTATACCATCATGTCGAGCAAGAAAGTCCTCTCTATATATGTCCAAGCATCCACTATAATATACAATCATGTACAATAATGGACTCTAGGGCACACATACAACTAACAATCTCCCACTTGCACTAAGGCCAGTTGTTGTAGTATCTCATACCCAACACACCGAAGAGTCTCTCAAATTGTATCTGGGGAATGGCCTTCGTGAGTGGATCCGCCATGTTATTCTTCATGTCAACTCTCCTGACCTCGATCTCACGGTGATCAACTATCTCCCGGATCAGGAGATACCGCCTAAGAATATGCCTGGATCGCTGATGGAACCTGGGTTCCTTGGCTAAAACCATAGCTCCATTGTTATCGCAATACAAAGGTATTGGATGCTCGATGGATGGAACCACACCAATTTCAGTTATGAACTTCTTCATCCAGACAACCTCTTTGGCGTCATCGTTGGCAGCGATGTATTCAGCCTCTATCGTCGAGTCTGCCACGGTATCTTGTTTGGAACTCTTCCAACATATCGCCCCTCCATTAAGGGTGAAGATAAAACCCGAGAGCGACCTAGAGTCGTCCTTATCAATCTGGAAGCTCGAATCGGTAAAGGACTCCACTTGGAGTTCACCGTTACCATACACCAAGAATATTTCTTTAGTCCTTCTTAAGTACTTAAGAATGTTCCTCACAGCTATCCAGTGGTTCTCTCCAGGATCCGATTGATACCTACTTACAACACTAAATGCGTACGCTACATCCGGTCGGGTACATAACATCGCATACATGATAGACCCGACTGCCGAAGCATAGGGTATCCCTTGCATGCGAGCCCTCTCCAAATTAGTCTTGGGGGACATCTCTTTGGAGAGAGTGTGTAAGTCGATGTCGCGCACCCCACGTGTTCGTGGGGAGGCGGAATTTGCAAAAAAATGATTTTTATGGGCTTCGCAACACCGACTATTACCAAGGATCGACCATAAACCCTAGCTAGCAAACTATATGAGATTTAACTACTTGGAAAGAATGTTATACCTCATGATACAAGTCCTTTGGGTCTTCTCCACTGTCTTCCTCGTCATCGTAGGCGCCAAGGATCGATCCGGATCGTAGCTTTCTCGTCGGCTTTCTCGAGTCAAAGACAATCCACCCGAGAGTCTATAGTCCGAGCTCCAACCTCAAATCCGAGGTAACTAGGGAAACTAGCTTGCTAAACTAGATGGCCTAGGTGATATGGAGAATGAAGATGGATTTATTTGTCTCTTGGAATCTTAGTTTACTCAACTCATGAGACCTTAATAGTTGTAAGTTGAGAGGAAGAAGAAGAGAGCTAGCTTGAGGAAAGAAAAATGGTTTTTGATAATGATAATTGAAAAATGAGATGGCTCATTTGATATGACTACAAGCATGGCAAGAAAATATCTCACCCAAAATATCTAGTGCCACAAAATATCTCACAAGAAATATCTAGTCAAACAGTCAAACCAAGTCAAGTGGTCAAACCAAGTCAAGTAGTCAAAACAAGTAGCCATACCACAATTATCATTTACAAAAATAACAAATACTTTTCTCCACCTTATAATTGTTTTAATCAAGTCAATGGTTAAAACCCTAATGAGGTGTCTCCTTCTATGCCCCTCTCATCCGTATATACATACCCGCACCCATGCTCCGAGAAACACGAATACAAAGAGACGAAACTGATTCATCAATATAATACTAGGATCCGGCTTAAACCAAAGCCCACTAGTATTATCCATCCGAACATCATACGCGCACAAGTGCACGTACATGATCGAGGCCATGCCATAAAACCATACGGCCTTTACATCTTTCGCCCGATGCAGGTGTTAGTTATATGTATGCCCTAGAGGCCATTACTATACATAGATGTATATTGTAGTGGATGCTTGGACATATATAGGGAGGACTTTCTTGCTCGACATGATAGTATGCTATCTGGTTACCCTTTACCTTAACGTGTACACTGATTGTCTCTCTGTTACATGTTGGTAAAGCCCTTAGGATGTGTACTTGACTACCTGGACTATGATGCGGATCATACTAGTGGGGACATGGTAGTCCATAAGTACATCCTTGAAAGTCCCTAGTCGTGGGTGTATCGAGATGGGGCATCGATATACCAGAGTAGACTAGCGTATACCTTCTCGACCCATACAGATGGGCGATGGATGATCCCATATCCATCGGTGTTTGACATCAGAGATGATATACGGGTGCTCAGTGCAGACTGGGTACACTGGACGGACTCGCCGAGAACTCCCAGATGGTATTATACCTTACGTCAGATGGCAGTTCTCTGGTGACACTGGTACAGAGTAGTCTGTTGACCCGAGATCGTCATAGAGTCTTGTGTGGTTCCCACTGTGCTTTGATTTCCATCTTACCACGTCCAAGAGGGCGTGCAAAACGGTGGTTTTTGGGTACAGTCCCGAGTCACATGGAGACAATGAGCGATAGGAGGGGATTCGTCTCTCCCGGTATAGGGGGTTGATGTTGCGCTGTGTTCGATTGGCTATAACAGGAAATCCCTGGCCAGGGTTGCTGAGATTTACTGGTAAGTGTTACCAGTAGTTTCTTGAATTGTTATAGACCTCATATCGACACGACTTATTGAGCTATTGGGGTCTGACGTTAACCACTCCTAGGCGAGATATGCGACATATCAGACGATCAGACCGGACTGTACGGTAAGTGTTACTGGTTGGATTCACAGGAGTGTGAGCGGGCTTGCTCGTCGATCTTCTGATCGCTCAATACCCGGGTGGCCGTTACGTTTAGCAGACCGCTTGCGGCTTGTGGGTGTTTGATATGATCATCACCTGCTGCCGGCGTATTGACGAGTCTTTAGAGTCCTACACAGAGGTTTCCTGGCTCAAGCGAAACGAAATAGGAGCGCATATGAGATATGTGCGGGACCGAGAATAATGCGTGTATGCGATACCGTATTCTATTCTCGCGATGAATGTGTCGAATGGTTGTATGCGATATAACCTAGTTATCGAATCAAGGATTGATTCGATAAATCGATACATTGTATACTAGTCGGTTGTGTGCGACATGACCGGATCATTATGTCAAGTGTTGATTTAATGATTTAATGCATAATTATATATTTGATATATTACTTTGCATTAACTAGTATTGGTTCACTTAAGATGGATTTTCTCACTCGAATGTGCACATTGTATATACGATATAATTTTGTGCACTAGTTTGTATCATGTTTGATGATGCATGCTAAATTGGCTAAGTGTAAAGATTAAACCATGGTTGTGTAATGGTTAGGGTTTTGTTTTTACTTATTCATTTATTTATTTCATCCATTTCTTTTTGGAAAATAATTTGCATAAAGTGCAAAATGGTGGCTTTCTTTGGATGGATGTTGAAGCTTCATGAAGGTTTGACCAAGTGACCATTTTGTCTCCATGCTTAACCCTAACCATTCCCACTAACCATGATTTAATCTCTACACTTGACCATGGTTTACATTATGATAAGTTTTCATTTTCTTTTCATTTTAAAAATAACTTATCATAACACTTGCTTCTTCTTCTTCATCTTCTTCAATGAAGAAAGCTTCACTTCATCAATGGTGGATTGATGAAAAGTGTGAGAAATCCAATTCTAAAGTGAACCCACTTCCTATTTCTTCATCCTCTACCTCTTGCCAAGTAGTATAGGGTGTTTCCTTCACAAGTTTTCATGGCTTGGTGAAGGTGGAGCTTGATCTAGTGATGCCTCGACGTAGATCATCTTCGGCACGTTGTCGACGACCTAGCCCGCCTATTTCTCTGATGAAACCACCGTGAGAGTCATGGTTCGATTTGGTCAGCGGAGAGGACTTCATCGCAGAGCTTAGGAGGTGGTGGACCGGATCTACAAAGGTTGTATTTCCGTATTCTTGTAGTTAAGTGTTAACTAGTTTACTTTGTCGCCTAAAAATCTAGCCAACGATCCGTATTAGGGTTTCTCGGCACCCGTAAATATTAAAATTGGCATGGTTGATGCCTTGTGAGACCTCATTAGAGTGCCTAGGAATCCTACAGTGGTATCAGAGCCTAGCTAGAGCCTTAGGCGAAGTCTAGACGGAGTTTGAAATCCGAACGAACCGAAACCATAACCCAAAAATTGCTCTCTGGACTTTTTCTGAAAACGTGGATTTTTCCAAATTAAAAATTGCTAAAAAATTCAGCAGGGAATTCTAAGAATTACGATGCAAAATTTTTCAAGTGAAGCTTCCAGAGTGCGGCGGAACCGCGGCATAAGCCCTGCTTATGCGGCGGTTCCGCGGCCTAATTATTATATTCTCCTATAAATTTTGTACAGTAATTCATGATTTATGGTGCTGGATTTTCTGGGATTTTTTAATATTTATTCAAGAGTTGAATATTCTGGGTTGTTTTGGGGATTCGTATATTCGATCGGATTATCAAATTTTGTTTGTGTAGCTTTCCGGGTATTTTAGAATATGTTAAAAAGTTCGGCCGGATATAAATACCCAACTTTTCCCCTGCCGAAAAATTTCCAAGTGTTGGATTTTTCCGTGGTTTAAAGACGTTCTAAGTAGTGCAAGTAACGCGATGGTCCCTCTAGAAGACAACAAACCTTAACTCGATTATGTGACCGTCTTGAACTGCCTTTTGAACCTTCGGGTTTGGGGCAGTACGGCGTGCCACATGTGAGGCGTTGGCTTGACCCTTCTACGGCTGGACCGTTGGTACTGAAGCACGAACTGAATGTTTTTAGACTTGTTTCATGCGTTGATCAGTATCGGGAAAACTTGGGTGTTCGATTGTTCGATCGGAAAGTTTAACATTTTCTAATTATCTGGAATGTGATACAATAATTGGAATTCACAAGTAGTTATGAGATAACTGAATGAATGTTATAAACATAGCAGTTTAGTCTCACTTGATCGGTTGCCACGGAATTTTGATGTGATCAAAAGTCCGTCGCAATCACGTAGCGTACGCGGATACTCGCCGGGTAAACTTAATAGACAGCCTCACCCCATAGCCCCGACCAAGTGACTGTAGGAGAACCCCGTCGCCGAAAGCATCCGTTCGGGTGCTCGCGGTAGCGGTGTTCCGCCTTGGTGCACTTCGTCGACAGTATCGGGGGTGCAGCCGTCTACTAAAGTTTGCGACGAGCATTCGATCAGGATGTCGGGAATCTTGTTGAATTGCCCGACTTGATATTGAAAAGTGTTTTCGATTTTGAGACTAAAATGCGGGGTTTATAATTGTTAGGCATGCGATGTCTAAGAAATTCATTTGGTCAGGCATGTGATGTCTGAGGTGGTTGCGGATTCCAACTGTTGTAGTTTTACACTTTCTTTTCTGTGACCGTAAGTGTAATATGTAATATCGCCGGTTTCGTTGCTATATGTCAACGACAATTGGGATGCGCATATTTACTTACGTTGATGACATGTGATGTTATGTGTTGCTGGATATGTTATATTGGATCGTCGTGTTTGAATAGCCGGGGGTTTTTATGTGAGATGAGTGTTTTTTCATTTTCATTCATGTAAAAACTTGTATGTAATATTCTTTTATTTGGGGCACTTCCAGGTTGCGGAAGTTGTCACCCTTTGTATATTATTTACTTTTCCGCACTAGGATAGACCCAAGGAGGGGAGCACAAGTAACCGGGTTCTGGAGTCCAGTGGGAGACCAACTCGAGGAGTCGAGTCCGAGTCTCCTAACTCTAGAATTGGTAGGGATGCTTGCCGCTCTCGTAGGGGTCTAGGGGTGTGGGTTTGGCTATTCATCACGACCGTGGAATCCGTGTTTTATACTGGCTCGTATCGAAAACACGGACGTCCTAGTATATCCAATATTTCATATGATCTTCTGCTGCGATATCTGTGATGTGATCATGTGATGTTCTGTGATGGATACTGTATATAGTATATATGATATATTATATAGATGTTACTTGTGTTTTACACCCGCTAGCCCTGCCCCGCTCTGCCGTTAGTTACCTAACCTAACGGTGCACGAGGGGACATCGAGGCGAATGCGGATGGCATAAGTGTACGTCGTATTTATCTGTGATGTTTAGATACCTAAATGATGGGACTTTATTAATGTGATTAATGAAATAAAAGAAACCTAAGATGTTGTAGAATCAAATTTCAAAATAAAAAAGGTAGCTACAGTTTTTGCTTTGCACAGAGGTATATATGATATATCCTGCATCTTATTCGATGAGGAAAAGACCGAGATCCCTTCACCGGGAGTGACTCTTTTAGCAATAACTGGCCGATGCTACACACTCGGTTTGGTTTTTTGAGTGCTTTTAAGTGTTTTTGCTTTGCACAGTGATTTATATGATATATCCCGCACCTCATTCGACGAGGAAAGGACCGACGATCCCTTCACCGGGAGTGACTCCTTTAGCAAAACTAGAAAAGCCTCAAAAGCACTCCATTTTTAAAATCATTTGATTCTACAACGATATCAAGTTCATTACGCAATAGGTTTTCAGAAAAACCTGTCGTAGCCCTCCGTCATTTCAGATAAGTCCTGTTTAGTATTCGTGCTGCGTTTGTTGACCTTGTCAAGACGCAGTGTGCGGTAGCTTACCAGTATTTATCTGCTTATGCATATGATGCAGATTGGGTTAGGGTAGTCGTGCGGCCTTGTTGACCTTGTCAAGGGTCGTGCGGGTGGTTTGATTCAATCAAGAAATGACGGGTTGAACTTGACTTGCGGTCTATGGTTTGTTGACCTTGTCAAGGTCATAGATCGTTTGGGGCAAAATATTATCGGGAATTTCAAGTGTTGAAATTTGCAATGAGATTGCATACCTTCTATGAGATAGTTGGATCCCGATACCCGCTGCGAGTAATTGTTACTCCTGGGAGAGTTTTACACATTACAATTAGCCGATCAAGTAGGTGTCTAGAAAGGTGTCAACGAGGTTATGCCTCTGGGAAAACGAGATTTACATTAATTAGGTTCGTGCGAAAGCACGGGGGACCTCCCTCAAAGTACCGACACTGGCCTGGCTGAAAGATTGGCGAACTTGTAGTGTGTAATTAATCCCGGCTAGTCTTTCCTTTTAGGGTTTGAAGGAAGATTTGATAAAAAGCAGTGGGAGCCATCCTGATTAGATAAAATAATAACCAATCTATTCTTGCAAGAGCGTACGCTGAGTGTTTTCTTCTCTCTCTCTCCAGGTAGCGACCATATCACGCCTTAATCAAGATAATAATACGGATATTGACCGAACCCGCTTGTTATACTGAGCTGGGGAACGTTGGTCCCGCTCCAACTTATAATTGTTATAAGACAGAGCAGGAAATAGGGATTACCAGAATTCCCGTGCCGCCCAAACGAAGAGAGTGCATGCTGATGCATCATCTTCGGGTGTGTTCATTACAAAGAACCGTTTCTCAGTATCCTCTGTATCCAGAGTATTTGATACCGGATCAAGATCCCAGATATGTAATCTGTTACATAGGGCTACAAAAGGGTAGAAAAACTGAGAACGGGTAATAAGTTTCATGAGACAGAAAACGGGGCAAGTGTTGCAGCCAAGTCTGTTGGTCACTGTCACCCTGTATTACCAATACATTGATTCTGAACGAATGTTATTAGATACCGAACCTGATATACAAAATCATATCAATCTCTTTATTAGTAAAGAAATGATAAAATTTTGTATAGTTGGATAATGTTTTGAACATTTCCTATATCAAAAGTTGATCGGATCAGGCACGTTATCTAAAAGCGTTGATGTTCTAAATCAAACTACAGTTCTTAGTATATGGAACACACACAAGAGGAAGAGTTCAGAAATGAATGGATCCTTCTTGAGGCATTGTAGACTAGGTCATATCAATGCGACCCGACTGGCTGAAGTTACATTTAGATGCATATTTAAATCAGTTTGAATTTACATCTTGTGAAACTCGCCAGTCATGTCACAGAGATAAGATGACCATAGCCCTGTTTATTGGAAACAGAGAAAGAGTTAGTAAACTCTTGGGATGATACATGTTGATGTATGTAAGGTCCCCTGTCTACACATGCCAGGACTGGTTCTTTATACTTCATTACATTCTCTGATGATCTCCCAAGATTCAGACATATGTTCCTGTTGAAACACAAGTCAGAACCTTTTGAGATATTCACAGAATATAAGTTAGAAGTAGAGAACCAAAATACGGGTAAAAGTATTATGTCCTTTGATGTGATCAAGGAGGAGAATACTTGAGCACGGAATTCCTGGATTATTCTAAAGGAGAATGAGATTCTCTCTCAGCATTACTCCTCCTATACACCATAGCACGATGGTATATCGGGGCAGAGCAATCACACCCTATATGATAAGGTGCGCTCTATGATGAGTACTACTGAGTTACCTATTTCCTTTTTGGGAGTTATGCACTTGAGAAGCTGCATACCTATTGAATAGGGTTCAAATCAAATCAGTTGCCTACCACTTCATATTTGATATGATAAGGGAAGAGCCCATCTCTCAGGTTAGTTGAGATTTGGGGTTGTCCAGCTTATGTCTGAAAAGCAAAATCCGGACAAGCTCGAGGCAAGATCTGTTATGTAGAACTGGAAATGTTCCAGCTATACAAACTGCAGCTGATGATTTGAAAGAACCAAAGGATTCAATAGTTACCAACGAACCTCAGCCTCTCCGCCGATCTAGTAGGGTCCTCACCCACCTGAGAGATACTTCGGTTTCTCTATGACAGTGGGAGCGAGGATTGCATCATGAGATGATGACCCAACTAGCTTCGAGCTGGCTATCAGGAGTAAGACTCTGTAAGAATGGCTGGATGCTTAGTGATCTGAGATGGAATCCTTTTACACCAACAAAGTATGGACTTTGGTTGCAATATCTGAAGGGTTAAATCCCCATCAGGAGCAAGTATATCTTGAGAAGATTGCTTGGTGTAGATGGAAAAGTTGAGACTTTCAAAGCTAGACTTGTTAAAGGTTTTCGTCATCGACCAGGAGTGGATAATGATGAAACCTTTTCCAGGGGCCTATGCTTAAGTCCATCCAGATCCTACTTACCACGGCTGCATACCATGACTACGATATCTGGCGGTTGGGTGTCATGACTGCTTTTCTAAATGATGTTTTGGAAGAGAGCGTCTGTAAGTACACAGCCAGAGGGCTTCGTAGACAGTGGGAGTAGCGGAAACGTGTGCAAGATGCTTTATAGGATAAAGCAGGCATCGCGGAGTTGGAACATCTGTTTTGATGAATTAGTCAAAAAGTTTGACATCATCAAAATGGTAGATGAACCTTGTATAAACAAAAAGGTAGTAGGGAGTATGGTGACGATCCTCGTAGAGTACGTGGATGACATACTCTTGATAGGGAAAGAGTTTCCTATGCTACGCTCGGTCAATCTCCGCTTATCACAATGATTCTCCATATAGGATCAAAATGATACTTCCTAAATCCTGGATTTTGGATCTATGAGATAGATCTAAATGGATGTTAGGATTCTCACTAGTTGTAGTGAGATGGTATCAATCGATCCTGGGGAGAATCACTGGAAGGGTTCCAGGGTGATAATGACGACTGAATATCAGTCGCATGCATTGTCTTTACCCTCTGTAAAGGGATGGTATGTTGGAAGAGTTCCAAGCTAGATACCGTGGCATACTAGACGATAAAGGCAGGATACATCACTACTTAAGATGCTACCAAAGAGGTTGTCTGGGTGTATATTTGTTTATGAGATGAACTTAATTCCTCCCATTGTGTGACAATGGAGTTGTGGCTTATGCTAAAGAACGTCCGTCCCATCAGTGTTCCAGACATATTCTATGGCAGTATCACCTGATCATGGAGATGGTTGATCTCCAGGGTGATCAAGGTTAGGAGAGTAGACTCAGAGGACAACACAGCGGATCCATTCACAAAGGCCTGTTCCCAGAGAGAGATTTTTATGGGATGGTTGAGTATGAGATACTACAACCACTGCTATCAGATGGCCCTAGTGCAAGTGGGAGATTGTTAGTTATATGTATGCCCTAGAGGCCATTACTATACATAGATGTATATTGTAGTGGATGCTTGGACATATATAGGGAGGGATTTCTTGCTCGACATGATAGTATGCTATCTGGTTACCCTTTACCTTAACGTGTACACTGATTGTCTCTCTGTTACATGTTGGTAAAGCCCTTAGGATGTGTACTTGACTACCTGGACTATGATGCGGATCATACTAGTGGGGACATGGTAGTCCATAAGTACATCCTTGAAAGTCCCTAGTCGTGGGTGTATCGAGATGGGGCATCGATATACCAGAGTAGACTAGCGTATACCTTCTCGACCCATACAGATGGGCGATGGATGATCCCATATCCATCGGTGTTTGACATCAGAGATGATATACGGGTGCTCAGTGCAGACTGGGTACACTGGACGGACTCGCCGAGAACTCCCAGATGGTATTATACCTTACGTCAGATGGCAGTTCTCTGGTGACACTGGTACAGAGTAGTCTGTTGACCCGAGATCGTCATAGAGTCTTGTGTGGTTCCCACTGTGCTTTGATTTCCATCTTACCACGTCCAAGAGGGCGTGCAAAACGGTGGTTTTTGGGTACAGTCCCGAGTCACATGGAGACAATGAGCGATAGGAGGGGATTCGTCTCTCTCGGTATAGGGGGTTGATGTTGCGCTGTGTTCGATTGGCTATAACAGGAAATCCCTGGCCAGGGTTGCTGAGATTTACTGGTAAGTGTTACCAGTAGTTTCTTGAATTGTTATAGACCTCATATCGACACGACTTATTGAGCTATTGGGGTCTGACGTTAACCACTCCTAGGCGAGATATGCGACATATCAGACGATCAGACCGGACTGTACGGTAAGTGTTACTGGTTGGATTCACAGGA
This sequence comes from Agapanthus africanus, assembly GCA_030015575.1. Lineage (NCBI taxonomy): Eukaryota > Viridiplantae > Streptophyta > Magnoliopsida > Asparagales > Amaryllidaceae > Agapanthus > Agapanthus africanus. Next base: position 459,128,049 of record JASDDO010000019.1, on the reverse strand, counting down.
GTGTGAGCGGGCTTGCTCGTCGATCTTCTGATCGCTCAATACCCGGGTGGCCGTTACGTTTAGCAGACCGCTTGCGGCTTGTGGGTGTTTGATATGATCATCACCTGCTGCCGGCGTATTGACGAGTCTTTAGAGTCCTACACAGAGGTTTCCTGGCTCAAGCGAAACGAAATAGGAGCGCATATGAGATATGTGCGGGACCGAGAATAATGCGTGTATGCGATACCGTATTCTATTCTCGCGATGAATGTGTCGAATGGTTGTATGCGATATAACCTAGTTATCGAATCAAGGATTGATTCGATAAATCGATACATTGTATACTAGTCGGTTGTGTGCGACATGACCGGATCATTATGTCAAGTGTTGATTTAATGATTTAATGCATAATTATATATTTGATATATTACTTTGCATTAACTAGTATTGGTTCACTTAAGATGGATTTTCTCACTCGAATGTGCACATTGTATATACGATATAATTTTGTGCACTAGTTTGTATCATGTTTGATGATGTATGCTAAATTGGCTAAGTGTAAAGATTAAACCATGGTTGTGTAATGGTTAGGGTTTTGTTTTTACTTATTCATTTATTTATTTCATCCATTTCTTTTTGGAAAATAATTTGCATAAAGTGCAAAATGGTGGCTTTCTTTGGATGGATGTTGAAGCTTCATGAAGGTTTGACCAAGTGACCATTTTGTCTCCATGCTTAACCCTAACCATTCCCACTAACCATGATTTAATCTCTACACTTGACCATGGTTTAGATTATGATAAGTTTTCATTTTCTTTTCATTTTAAAAATAACTTATCATAACACTTGCTTCTTCTTCTTCATCTTCTTCAATGAAGAAAGCTTCACTTCATCAATGGTGGATTGATGAAAAGTGTGAGAAATCCAATTCTAAAGTGAACCCACTTCCTATTTCTTCATCCTCTACCTCTTGCCAAGTAGTATAGGGTGTTTCCTTCACAAGTTTTCATGGCTTGGTGAAGGTGGAGCTTGATCTAGTGATGCCTCGACGTAGATCATCTTCGGCACGTTGTCGACGACCTAGCCCGCCTATTTCTCCGATGAAACCACCGTGAGAGTCATGGTTCGATTTGGTCAGCGGAGAGGACTTCATCGCGGAGCTTAGGAGGTGGTGGACCGGATCTACAAAGGTTGTATTTCCGTATTCTTGTAGTTAAGTGTTAACTAGTTTACTTTGTCGCCTAAAAATCTAGCCAACGATCCGTATTAGGGTTTCTCGGCACCCGTAAAAATTAAAATTGGCATGGTTGATACCTTGTGAGACCTCATTAGAGTGCCTAGGAACCCTATAGCAGGGAAACTCTCTGTGTAGGACTCTAAAGACTCGACAGTACGCTGGCAGTGGGTTTAACCACAAGCCGCAAGCGGTACTAGCTGCACGTAATGGCTACCCAGGTATCTGTCGATAAGAAGGCCGATGAGGAAACCCATCCGAACTCCTACTGAGTCTGAATGTGACAATCTATGCACAGTCCGGTCTGTTCGTTTAAGAGTATCACATATCGGGCTTAGGGGGGCGGTAATCGTCAGACCCTTAATAGCGCAATAAGTCATGTCGGAGTATAGCCCAATACACCCTGGGAAACTACTGGAGTACTTACCAGTAAATCTCGCTTGCCTTGGCCAAAGACTTTGTGTAATGGCCTTCCGAACACAGCGTAATATCAACCCCCAATACCGGGAGAGACGAATCCTATCTAACCGCCACTGCCTCTAAGTGCTTCGGGACTGCACCCAACTACTACCTGTTTGCATGACTCCTTTGAGCCGTGGTAGAGTAGTAATCAAAGTATAGTGGGAACACACTCGAGGCGAAGTAGCAGTGTCAAGTCGATGGACTAAGCTGTACTCATGTCACCTGGGAACTGCTACCTGACGATAGGTATAATACCCACCAACAGTTCCCGACGAGTCCTATCCAGTGTACTCATAACCTAATAAGCAACTGCATACTATCTCCAGTACGACGTATTGATGGCTGTGGGACAGACCATCTCCCCTGCTGGGATGAGAAGCGTATACACTGTAGGGTTCCTAGGCACCCTAATGAGGTCTCACAAGGCATCAACCATGCCAATTTCAAAAATTCTAGGTGCCGAGAAACCCGACTACGGATCGTTGGCTAGAAATCTAGGCGAAAATGAAAACTAGTTAACACTTAACTACAAGAATACGGAAATACAACCTTTGTAGATCCGGTTCTCCACCTCCATAGCTCCGCAATGAAGTCTCTTCGCCGTCCTCATGCAATCCCGGGCTCTAGCGTCGGCTTCATCGGAGAACGAGCGGGCAAGGTCGTCGGCTTCGTGCCGAAGATGATCTACGTCGAGGCATCGCTAGATCAAACTTCACCTTCACCAAACTATGATAACTTGTGAAGGAAACACACTCTACTACTTGGCAAGAGGTAGAGGATGAAGAAATAGGAAGTGGGTAGACTTTAGAATTGGATTTCTCACTCTAATTCATCAATCACCATTGATGAAGTGAAGCTTTCTTCATGAAGTGAAGAAGAAGAAGAAAGCAAGAAGATGATAATTGTTATGATAAGTTAATTTCAAATAAAAATGAAAATCAAAACTTATCATAATCCAACCATGGTTATGTATAGAGACTAAACTAGGGTTAGTGGGAATGGTTAGGGTTAAGGATAAGATAAGAATGGTTACAAAGTCAAAGCTTCATGAAGCTTCAACTAAACTCCAAAACTAGCAACCATTCTTTTCTCATCTCTTCAAAATAAATAAATAAATAAATAAGTAAGAAAAGAAAACCCTAACCACTCTCACAACCATGGTTTAATCTTCACACAAATCCAAGTTAACATATATCATCAAACATGATACAATCAAGTGCACAAAAATATATCGCATATATAATGCGCACATCCGAGTGAGAAAATCCATATAAAGTGAACCAATACTAGTTAGTGCAAAGCAATATATCAAATATATAATTATGCATTAAATCATTAAATCAACACTTGATTCAATGATCCGGTCATGTCGCACACAACCGACTAGTATTCAATGTATCGGCTTATCGAATCAATCCTTGATTCGATAACTAGGGTATATCGCATATAACCTAATCGATACATTCATCGCGAGAATGAAATACGGTATCACATACACGTATTATTCTCGGTCCTGCACATATCTCATATGCGCTCCTATTTCGTTTCGCTTGAGCCAGGAAACCTCTGTGTAGGACTCTAAAGACTCGTCAATACGCCGGCAGCAGGTGATGATCTTATCAAACACCCATAAGCCGCAAGCGGTCTGCTAAACGTAACGGCCACCCGGGTATTGAGCGATCTGAAGATCGACGAGCAAGCCCGCTCACACTCCAGTGAATCCAACCAGTAACACTACCGTACAGTCCGGTCTGATCGTCTGATATGTCGCATATCTCGCCTAGGGGTGGTAAACGTCAGACCCCAATAGCTCGATAAGTCGTGTCGATATGAGGTCTATAACACTTCGAGAAACTACTGGTAACACTTACCAGTAAATCTCAGCAACCCTGGCCAGGGATTTCCTGTTATAGCCAATCGAACACAGCGCAACATCAACTCCCTATACCGGGAGAGACGAATCCCCTCCTATCGCTCATTGCCTCCATGTGACTCGGGACTGTACCCAAAAACCACCGTTTTGCACGCCCTCTTGGACGTGGTAAGATGGAAATCAAAGCACAGTGGGAACCACACAAGACTCTATGACGATCTCGGGTCAACAGACTACTCTGTACCAGTGTCACCAGAGAACTGCCATCTGACGTGAGGTATAATACCATCTGGGAGTTCTCGGCGAGTCCGTCCAGTGTACCCAGTCTCTACTGAGCACCCGTATATCATCTCTGATGTCAAACACCAATGGATATGGGATCATCCATCGCCCATCTGTATGGGTCGAGAAGGTATACGCTAGTCTACTCTGGTATATCGATGCCCCGTCTCGATACACCCACGACTAGGGACTTTGAAGGATGTACTTATGGACTACCATGTCCCCACTAGTATGATCCGCATCATAGTCCAGGTAGTCAAGCACACATCCTAAGGGCTTTACCAACATGTAACAGAGAGACAATCAGTATACACGTTAAGGTAAAGTTCAACCAGATAGCATACTATTATGTCGAGCAAGAAAGTTCTCCCTATATATGTCCCAGCATCCACTACAATATACATCCTATGTACAGTAATGGCCTCTAGGGCATACATATAACTAACATACACCAGTCTACTGTGGAGTATCGATGCCCCATCTCGATAATCCTATGACTAGGGACCTGTATAGGATGTGCTTATAGATTACCCAGCCCCCACTAGTGTGACTGCCATCACAACTCTGGTAATCAAGCAAAGATCTTAAGGGCTCTACCAATATGTATAAGCGATATGCTAAAAGAAACACATGCACATATTGAGGTAGAAACAAACCAGGTAGCATACTACCATTTCGAGCAAGACTGTTACTATATCCGTGTATATCCCAAGCTCCCATTAAGTAATATACAATCCAGTATGATACAATAATGGCCTCTAGGGCATATATCACTAACAGAGTGATTCCTGAGATCATGGGTAAATTCTCATGGTTGGAATCTTCCATACTAAACCTCTTTAGTATGGTGTCAACGTACCTGGATTGGGACAATCCCAACATCCGTTTAAATCTATCTCTATAGATCTTAATCCCCAGGATGTAAGAGGCGTCACCCAGATCCTTCATGAAAAATCTTTGTGATAAGAAGAGCTCGACCGAGTGTAGCATAGGAACATCATTTCTTATCAAGAGTATGTCATCCACGTACAATACGAGGAAGACGACCTTACTTTCTGCAACCTTTTTGTATATACACGGCTCATCTACGTTTTTGATGAAGTCAAACTCTTTGACTGCCACATCAAAACAGATGTTCCAACTCCGCGATGCCTGCTTTAATCCGTAAATTGATTTAAGCAGCTTGCACACCTTTCCGCCGCTCCCACTATCTACGAAGCCCTCTGGCTATGTCATATACACACTCTCTTCTAAATCACCATTTAGAAAAGCGGTCTTGACATCCATCTGCTAGATTTCGCAGTCATGGTATGCAGCGATGGCAAGTAGGATCCGGATGGACTTGAGCATAGCCACTGGAGAAAAGGTTTCATCATAATCCACACCTGGTCGTTGACGAAAACCTTTTGCTATAAGTCTAGGTTTGAAAGTCTCAACTTTTCCATCTACACCAAGTTTCTTCTTAAAGATCCACTTCCTCCCAATGGGTTTTACCCCTTCAGGAGCAACTTCCAAAGTCCATACTTTGTTGGTGTACATGGATTCCATCTCAGATCGCATTGCATCCAGCCATTTCATAGAGTCCCTACTCGTGATGGCCTGCTCGAAGCTAGTTGGGTCATCATCTTCCATGATGCAATTCTCGCTCCTACTGTCAACGAGAAACCGTAGTATCTTTCAGGTGGATGAGGAACCCTACCAGATCTGTGGAGTGGCTGAGCTTCGTCGGGGACTATCGAATCCTCCGGTTCTACCAAATCGTCAGCTATAGTTTGTGTAGCTGGAACTTCTTCCAGTTCTACCTCATGACCACTAATTTCTTTTACAAGAAATTCCTTCTCTAAAAATGTGGCATTCCGAGAAACAAATACCTTTTGCTCCTCAGTGTGGTAGAAGATATACCCTCGCGAATGCTTGGGATATGCTACAAACTTGCACAGTTCGAGCTTGTCCAGGTTTTTCTTTTTAACATAGGCCGGACAACCCCACATCTTAATGAAATTAAGATATGGTCTCTTTCCCTCCCATATCTCATATGGAGTGGTATGCACTGATTTGGTTGGAACTCTATTCAATAGGTATCCGGTTGTCTCTAGTGCATAACCCCAAAAGAAAATAGGTAACTCAGCAGTACTCATCATAGAGCGTACCATATCTAATAGAGTGTGATTCCTCTGCTCCGATACACCGTTGTGCTGTGGTGTATACGGAGGAGTAAGCTGAGAGAGAATCCCATTCTCTTTTAGATAATCCAGGAACTCTGTGCTCAAGTATTCTCCTCTTCGATCAGATCAAAGGATTTTAATACTTTTACCCGTCTGGTTCTCAACTTCATGCTTATATTCTTTGAATTTCTCAGAATCTTCAGACTTGTGTTTCAACAGGAACACATGTCCGAATCTTGAGAGATCGTCAGTGAATGTAATAAAGTATGAGGAACCATTCCTGGCATATGTAGACATGGGACCGCATACATTACTATGTATCAGTCCCAAGAGTTTAGTAGCTCTTTCTCCGTGTCCAGTAAACGGAGTTTTGGTTATTTTGTCTTTAAGACATGACTGGCAAATTTCATAAGATGTAAATTCAAACGGGTTTAAATATCCATCCTTATGTAACTTAGCTAGTCATGTCACATTGATATGACCTAGTCTACAATACCACAAGAAGGACTCGTTCATTTCTGAACTTTTCCTCTTGTGTGTGTTCTGTACGTTAAGAACTGTGGTTTGATTTAGAACGTATATGCCATTATTTAACGAGCCTGATCCAATCAACTTTTGATTCAAGAGGATGTTCATAATATTATCCTGCAATACAAAATTATATCCTTCTTTACTTAATAAAGAAACTGATATAATATTGCATATCAGGTTCGGTATGTAATAACATTCGTTCAGAATTAATGTATTACCATTTGGTAATACAATGTGATATTCGCCAACTGCTTTGGCTGCAACATTTGCACCATTCCCTACTCTTACAGAATGATCACCTATTCCCAGTTCTCTACCTTTCTTTAGCCCATGTAACATATTACATATGTGGGATCCCGATCCGGTATCTAATACCAGGACTAGAGTGTACTGAGAAACAGTTCTCGGTAACTAACACACCCGAAGAAGATGCATCAACATGCTCATTCTGTAAGTCCACGTTGCCCACCCCGGTGCTTACGGGGAGGCGGAAACGGTATAAAAAAACGATTTTTACAACTCTAGGCAACATGGACTAAACAAAGGAGGATCTTTGCTAAACATAAACTAACAACCAAGCTAAGAGAGTTAGCTACTCGGTTAAAGGGTTATACTTAAGTCTTGAAGTCCTTCTCTTCTTGCTCCTTGGAGTGGGATGAACGGGTCGTCCTCGTCGCCTTCTTTTGCCGAAGAAAGATCCACCCGAGGGCCTCTACCTTTGGCTCCTACCTCAAACTAGAAGTAACTAAGGTGCTTGGTGTGCTAAACCTAGAACCTTAGAAAGAGTAGAGAATGATTTTGGTGTTTTATCTCAAAAGCTTAATGTTTCTCAACTCATGAGAGGGAGAGCTTTGAGAGAGAGGAAGATGATGAGAGAGAATGAGAATGATAGAATGAGAAGATAATATCAGCCTTCTCACATATATGTGAATTATGATAATTAAATAATTAATCAAAAGATAATTGTGATGGTTAACTTGAAATGACCATTATCATTTCACATTAATGAATTTTGCAAGAATCAAAGAGCATCTTTTATATGAAATGATGATGGTCAATTTGTCAACATAGGTCAACATGCCAACCATTGTCAAATGGTCAACAACCCTAACCATAACACAATTATAATTGATTAATATTAATAATCATATTTCACATATAAACATTAGGGTTAAGAAAAAGACAACGGTCATCAACCCTAATGAAAGTCCTCTGCCTCTGCCTCAGTCAACTGTGCATACACACCCGTATCCGTGCTCCGAGGAACACGAATACATTGAGATAAAACCAATCCCAAAACATATACTAGGATCTGGCTTAAACCAAAGCCCGCTAGTATAAGCTGTCCGGACACCAAACGTGCACAAGTGCGCGGATGTGAATGAACCCCGTCGCAAAACCATGCGACCTCTACTCGTTTTGCCTAAAGGCGAATAACCCTCTGTGTGGGACTCTAAAGAATCGACACTACGCTAGCAGTGGGTTTAACCGCAGACCGCAAGCGGCACTAGCTGTACGTAACGGTCCCCAGGTAGATGCCGATAAGAAGACTGACGAGGTAAACCCATCTGAACTCCTACTGAGCCTGAATGTGACAGTCTCCATACAGTCCGGTATGTTCGTCTAAGAATATCGCATGGCGGGCCTAGGGGGGCGGTAAACATCAGTCCCCTAATAGCGGTACAAATCATGTCGGAGTGTAGCCCAGAACACCCTGAGATAACACTGGAAACCTACCAGTATATCTCGCTTGCCCTGGCCAGGGACTTCGTGTAATGGCTCTCCTAGACACAGCGCGATATCAACCCCAATACCGGGAGAGACGAATCCTGTCTAACCGTCACTGCCTCCAAGTGCTTCGGGACTGCACCCAACTGCTACCTGTTTGCACGACTCCTTTGAGCCGTGGTAGGGTAGCAATCTAAGAACAGTGGGAACACACTCGAGGCGAAGTGACAGTGTCAAGTCAACGGACTAAGCTGTACTCATGTCACCTGGGAACTGATAACTGACGATAGGTATAATACCAACCAACAGTTCCCGACGAGTCCTGTCCAGTGTACTCGTAACCTAACGAGCACCCGCATACTATCTCAAGTATGACGTACTGACGGCTGTGGGACAGACCGTCTCCCAAGCTGGAATGAGAAGCGCATACGCTAGTCTACTCCGGAGTATCGATGCCCTGTCTCGATAGTCCTACGACTAGAGACCTGCATAAGGATGTGCTTGTGGATTACCCAGCCCCCACGAGTGTGACTGCCATCACAACGCTGGTAATCAAGCAAAGATCCTAAGGGCTCCACTAATGTGTAAAGGCGATATGCTATAAGAAACACATGCACACATTAAAGTAGAAACAAACCAAGTAGCATACTACTATTTTGAGCAAGATTGTCAATACAAGGTGAATATCCCAAGCATCCATCAAGTAATATACAAACTAGTATGATACAGTAATGGCCTCTAGGGCATATACACTAACAATCTCCCACTTGCACTAAGGCCATGTACCGGCGTATCGAAGACCTATCATCTCGATCAGCCGCTCGAACTGAGTCTGGGGTAAGGCCTTCGAGAATGGATCAGCAGTGTTATCTTCCATAGAAACTCTCCGAACCTCGATCTCCTGGCGACCCACGATCTCCCTGATCAGGTGATACCGCCTCAAGATGCGTCTAGACTTCTGATGGGACCTGGGTTCCTTCGCTAAAACTATAGCCCCGTTGTTGTCGCAATACAGAGGCATTGGATCAACAATGGACGGAACTACCTGAAGTTCTGTCAAGAACTTCCTTATCTAGACGGCTTCTTTTGCGGCATCTGCAGCAGCGATATATTCCGCTTCCATCGTCGAGTCAGCAACGGTTTCCTGTTTGGAAATCTTCCAACACACCGCCCCTCCATAGAAGGTAAAGACATAACCCGACTTGGACTTGGAATCATCCTTGTCACTTTGGAAGCTGGAGTCAGCAAAGGCCTCGATCTGGAGGTCTTTTCCGCCATACACCAAGAACATCTCCTTAGTCCTTCTCAAGTACTTGAGAATGTTCTTTACCGCTATCCAGTGTTTCTCCCCAGGGTTTGACTGATACCGGCTTACCACACTCAGTGCATAAGCTACATCCGGTCTGGTACACAACATCGCATACATTATTGTCACGACCCGAAAGAGCACGTGACTGGCCCTTGAACCATATGAAGTCTATAGGACCCAATCTAATCCAAGTAAGCCAAAAGCCCAGCAATCTAAAACCATTTAAAGAGTAAATAAGGAAAAACTGTTTTTGAAAAGTAAGGAAATCATGTTTGGAAATCAAAGTTTTTAAATAACTAAGCCGAATATGCATTTTTTAAAAATGTGTAACCTTTCCTGAAAATTTCGGCAGAGTTTCCTTTGTAAAAACTGGCCCCGAACGGGGTACAACAAGAATAATATATATGAAATGATAAAAGGCATCCCCAAGCGGGAGCTAGCTCTTCGTCCATCGACGGTCACAACCACGCAAGCAATAATAATATACAACGCCAAAGGGCGAGGATCAAAACCCAAAAAAAAGAAACTCAAAACAGCCAGAAAACCGTAATACTACTAGCGCGACTCTAAGGTCGAAATAAAACAACACTGTTTTCTAAGTCTGAAACAATATACAAGTTTTGGTTGATGGAAATTCTAGATACAATAAATGATACATGAGCAATGGCGGTTCTGATACAAAAGAACCCACCTAACCAAGCAAGTCACCCATAAGGAAGCAGTGTGCCAGAAATGCCGCTATGGAATCTGTACGGCAAAAACCTGCAAGGACTGGGGCACAACGGGGGTGAGTTGCCAACTCGTGAATAGAAAATATCTACAAGCAGAGATCGAATGCATGACCTATCCTAGGTCAATACGATCAGATAATAAATAAACCTCAATATGAATAAAGCTGAAGCATGCTAAACTGGCAATGTAATCTTTATACATGAGTGTAGTGCCAAGTGCTCGTGCTAGTGCCTCAGGTAATAGCATGTCATGAATATGAGGTATAACCAATGTAATCAAATCTGCACACTCGTGGATCCCGTCCACTCGTCACCCACTGACAATAACCACCATGCATGTAAATATCATGAATCATGTGCATGGGAAATAATATGAGGATATAACCACCCGTGTCCCTCGCGACACATCAAAATCATGGAACCAGGGTGCCCAGCATCGACACCCGAAAACATCATGAAAACTGTGCCCAGCATCGGCACGTAAATCCTCATATATCGGGCTCCGTCAGTCCGGATCGGCCCGCGGGCTCTGTCTGCGGTATCGGCCCTCGGCCCCGGCAGTATGCCCAAAACATCTATCGACTCTGGTCGGTATCCTCCGGATAACCGCCAGGTCCAACCAATCACCGGTAGGTACTCGCCCGCCTCCAGGCTCAATCGGCAAAGCTCATCGATCATCTTGCCGAGGGGAACCATACCGGGTCCACCATGTACCCGCAATCGGCTCATCCACGCCTCGATTCGGGTTACACATATAGCTCTCAGCACCGAGAAAACGCATGGTGGACGCACTGAAATATCATATCAAGGGTAACCGGGTTTTTAAAGAAATGACATATTCTCTTTTGAAATACCCTCGGTTCCCAAATCCAGAAATATCATAGAAACAACATATCTCAATGCGTACAGTCAAAGCATGATGTATGCGGCATGTAACAGTAATGCAAGCATATCAGTAAGTCATGCAACATGGAATAATAATAATGTGCACATGTCGAGGGAGACCGCTCTTTTAAAAGGAATCTGTTTTTAAAGAGTATCTTGCGGTTTCCAAATCCCCAATCAAGCTAGAATCATCTATATATGTGTACAGGTATAAGTGTACAATATGCCATGCCAGAATCATATCATGAATGCAATAGTACTATAGTGTAGTGACATGGCAATTATCGATGATGAGTGTGTGAGCCGGCAACAAGTGTACGTGGAACATATACATCATCGATAATGGTGCTGGTGTCCTAGCAGCATGACTGAATGTCACAACAATACAAGCGATGCAATGCAAATAGCAGGAATATGCGGAAACGAATGATCAACGCAAAAGTACAGAACCTGCCCCAATAGATATGTCATGCAACCTTGCCTTTTGAAATAAGACGAATCAGGGCTTTTGGTAAAGTAAGGGCTACGGTGTTTTAAGAAAAGATGCATCATTTGAAAATATCCGTATAACCCTTCTGCTTATCTTTAAAATATCCCCGATTCGTTAGTTTTGAAATAGGTATGACTCGGTCTAGTCTAATGTCTACTAAGTAATCTAGACAGGAGGGGTAAGAAACCACATAATCTGAGTCAATATATATAGATATGATAGTCGGTGATCCCGCCTCAATAACATATCGTAAGATATCCTCGAGTCATGAGTGCGGATCTATCATCAATATCGGCTCGTACGGTAGATCGTCGTACGGCATCCCAATAGCTGGGTAGGGGTCAATATCACAGTACCTCATCACATATCAGGTATCACTATCATCAGATCGCATAATCTGGGGTACTACTCTAAGTCTAGTACAAATCGATACCATCTATAAAAATATGAATGCGGGTAAAGCACATGTCCAAAGGCCCGCTAAAACTATCATATCGCACCTCGAAGACAAGCTATGTCACTTCGCCGATCTCACGGCCTCACATCAAGTATCATCTCAAACCACGTATCATCCTCAAATCCCGTATATAAACACAGTCCCATACCCATGTGTAGATATACGCACCATCATATGCACTCTAATAAATGAAAGAATGAATGCAAGTATGTGTGTAAATGTATGTGTGAGTGCAACCACTACTCTAGGGTTCGCACTATACTAAACCAATATATTCTTATCATCAAAATATCATTATTACCATCAATAACCCTAAACAACACAATATAAATATTCGTGTGTATACGTATTCGTATACATCACCACGGACTGCGGGGGTGCTATACGCCATCCACCCGACTTCTCCCCGTAGATATAAATCTACTCACCTTGCTTCTCGTGTGCCAAAGCCGATGTCGCTATCTTCACCTCCTTTGCCTCAACATCACGCGGGGTACCTACAAGTATATCACAATGCTAAAGCACATGAAAATCACATTGGAAACCAAAATGGCACACGCTACCCGCATAGGTAAAAACCCATCGACTCGCATGTAAACACAATCAAAATCCACTTGTCGTTGACGTCCAAACGCCATCCGACAGGAATGAATCACCAAATACCAAAATCCATGCTAAAACAAGTCCCAAATTATACACCAACATAGGAAAATCAACCCAGATTTCACCCTAGATGGAATCAGTCAAAACTAGACATACTCAGGGTCAAAACTAGAGGAAATGGGGGCATGCACAGAAAACGAGGCAATTCCTTAAAATACCTTATTTTAGAATTTTCCATAATTTTTTCCCATTTATCTGTATTTAATTATACCAGAATATTAAAATATTCATTAAAATAATATTAAATTATAAAATTTCCCAAAAATCATATTTTATTATTTTGAAGACGTTACAATCTACCCCCCTTAAAGAAATTCGGTCCCCGAATTTAAATTTAAAACCCCAAATTCTAAAACATTTCGATACGAATTCCAAGTCGTCGGGACTCCGAAATCATCAACACATAAAACGTCACAGCGCAATGCATGCGCATGAGTACTGAGCAGATAACTCAAAAACAACGCTCCATCAAGCATCCCGTAATCATCGGAGTCAAGGTAAGGACACAATGTCAAATCCAATACAAAACCGATATGATATGGATCAGAACTACACATGCAGACATCCAATCTATACATGTGAATAGCTGATGTAAAAGCATGCCAAATCCTTTTTAAGTCGCTGTGCGATGCGCATAACACTGCACAGTGGCGGACGTTTTTCATAAGAAAGTAACTATATATGTATATATATATCCTTTGTTTAATAAGCACGTTCCGCCGTTTTGAAAACAATTTAGAAGGGTTTCCTGTTTTTAAAACGTTCCGTGTCATATCGGACACGTAGGTATATACTGAGACTATAGCTCGCTTTTCGGAAATCTCTTCGATAACTATCGATGCATGCAAAATATATCCAGGCACTGTCCACTGACTAGTCCTGCTCAGTATGAAAGCAAATATCCCACATCATAAAAATGTACTGCTCCAAAAGGAATAAATCCCAAAAATGCACATAACATCACCCTGTGTGTCTGGTGCGCACGGAAATCAAAATCCATATATGTGCCATACAGGTGCATAAAACAACATCTAGGTGCAACGGGTGTGCACGAAACATCTGTCATAGGCAACGTGTGTGCCTGACAGCCCAAACTCCGGTGCATCTGATATGCACGAAGAAATCTCGATTTAGTGCATCGGGTGTGCACCAAAATCGCATCTCAAACCCTGCGCCCAACATGCGCGAAAATCCAAATCGGTGCATCCATCGTGCACGAATGAAAACCTAGACCCTGCGCACTCAACATGCACGGAATCACAAAATCCAATAGCAACGCTGAACATGCGTAAGTCCAGTCAAAAGCACGGAGTGCAAGAATCCACATCAATATCACAATCAAAATCGACATATCGAAAGACATCAAATCGAAATCAGGTGCAACCGTAAATGCAAAAATGTAAATCCGGTGCAACAAAGGCATGATATATAAATCTGATGCGATAACGCAAGAAACATAAAACTGGTGCGACAAACGCACGAAGTATAGAACTGGTGCATCCCATGCACAAATATCAAGCAATAACTCAAATGCGTAAGCAACAACACCAAGTGTATCCAGATATGAAGAAAATCATAAACGTGTGCAGCTGCGGGCACAAAACACATATCGATGCACTACAAGCACATATAAGCTATACCGAGTGCAAAATCAAAACACTAAAATTACATGAAACTCTGCTGGAAGCGTAAATCAAATCACCAGCATAAAATAGGCATGAAATCGCAATCAACAGCTCAAGAGTAATAACTATGTACAAGGTATAAATACCCAGTAGGTGCAACCATGGTGCACAAAATCAAATATCATGAAACTCAGTCATCAAGACTAAATCATGCGAATAGATCGCCCAAAATACCGAAATCCAAAGCAACGGATACGTGATAATCAAATCACAAAATCACAAATCATAATTACCGTCGTCGGTATATCCTTCTTCAGGGTCGAGAAGGTACCGGTACATCCGATGCTAGCGGCGCAAGATATCTACTTGCCTCTTACTCGCGGCTGGCGTCCTCTGCCTCTGGTTCCTGATCTTTCCTGTAGATTACCAACTCGCAATCCATCGGCTCATCGGCCCGGTCAGGTGTGCTGACAGGAACGATTCCGTTCTTGCACTTCCCTGGTCATCTCTCGGTCAATCCTCACGACCGCTCGTAAAGCAGCACATCTCTGGCGCCGACCTCGGGTCCTCTGAATGCATATCACACATCCGATCCTGGGTGCAACTCTTATTGCAGCAGTGTACTGGAAGGAATCCTACTCAAGGTCTCTTCTGATCTTGCCTAAGCCAAACTGTAAGGAGGCTGGTACTCTGGCGTAATCTTTTCTCGCTCTCTGGACCTCTGCGTCCTTAGTACAACATCTCCTCGGAAGCTGGTCGCATCTCTGCGCCTCTGTATGCATGTCCGGCCTTTAATCTTAACGGGGTGTAGTAACAGCTCGTCTGCCTCTCGCACGAACTTCTTGTCCTGCTTGTCTGTATCATCGACCATTCGACGTCGCGTCTTTATCTGCACATTGCAATGTCCTCAGCTACGGTCCACCCGAAGTCTCTAACACGGACTCGAAATCACGAACTCAGTATCTTCATCACTCAGTAGAAGATATCTAGCCGAACACGTCCTCAACGTGCATGTCACATCTCTGATGTCAGCGGAGTGGAACGTCATCTCGTCGAAATCTCGTGCGAACTCTTTACTCCACCTTGCTCCAATATCGACTGGTTCGGACTCATCTCATCATGGCTACACAGACTGCGCTCCGACGGTTATGCTCGTATCTGGAGTCTCCCAAGCAGTGTCCCATCACATGATATCCGAATGATGTCGAATCATCCGATCGACTCGTCAGAACCTCACAATCCCCCAAGAGCTCAACATCTCGGGTACAGTTTAATAGTATCGAGTACATGCCACAGCGTCGGTGGTCCAGCCGTAGAAGGGCAAACCCAAGCCTCACTAATGGCGCCGAGGAACTGCCGCAAACCCTAAGGTTCAAAGGCTTTCACACGGTCATTAAGTCGAGTTAGGGTTTCATTCTTCTAGAGGGTCCATAGAATCACCTGCATGTCTTTCCGTATACTTTAAACTTGGAAAATGGGTTCCTGACCTTCGATCGTCTCAATCGACTCTCAACGAATCTGCGTGAAGTCGCCTCTAGCTGGAATCAATCTATCTGATGACCTCGCATCGGGGTAAGCGAACGAACCACATGTCCTAGTCATTCATCCTCGGTGACTAGCGACTCACTACCATATCTCTAAGAATATGCTCATGCTGCAGTAGCTCCAATCATCTGGGCGATATCTCATCACTCGCAGCAACAACTGGCTCATTCGTCGGTACGCTAAGCAGCGCCTCAACCATCATGAATAAGCGATATATTAGCAGTCATCACATCCTGGCTGGCCTCTATCAGTGGCTCAATCCTCTGGTACCGTCCGGTACATCCTAGAAATCTCACAGCAGCGATCTGTCAAACGCCCATAGTGCGGAAACACAAAATACGAAGCCTCAATGCAACCGTATGTCTCTGGAATCACGCCCTGGTCAGTCCTCGTCCACGACGAGCTCATGCTGACAACTCGAGCCGTAGCTCACTCTGCCCATGCAATCGCGGCAGCAAAACCACAACCAGTATCGATGAAGATAGATCATAGGAAGGAATATGACACAATGCAAGGAAATGTACAACCTAAGGTTTCTTAAGCGGAGTGGCGTGTCGTAAGTATGCCACGGAACATACCCACGGTACGTCACTCTACTTTAGTCACCTATTCCATCAACCAAGGGTCATC
Source organism: Agapanthus africanus (assembly GCA_030015575.1). Classification (NCBI taxonomy): domain Eukaryota; kingdom Viridiplantae; phylum Streptophyta; class Magnoliopsida; order Asparagales; family Amaryllidaceae; genus Agapanthus; species Agapanthus africanus. The sequence goes on along the minus strand of JASDDO010000019.1, from coordinate 459,111,460 downwards.
CTACACGACGAAAGTTCGGGTCTAATACCCCCTCGACCAAGTCTAAGTTCCGTAAGGTCAAGCCTAAGTTCCTTATATAGATAACGCCCTAGGCTCCACATAGTCAAACTTAGACTCGAACCAAGGTCAACCTAGCGCTCTGATACCAACTTTGTCACGACCCGAAAGAGCACGTGACTGGCCCTTGAACCATATGAAGTCTATAGGACCCCATCTAATCCAAGTAAGCCAAAAGCCCAGCAATCTAAAACCATTTAAAGAGTAAATAAGGAAAAACTGTTTTTGAAAAGTAAGGAAATCATGTTTGGAAATCAAAGTTTTTAAATAACTAAGCCGAATATGCATTTTTTTAAAATGTGTAACCTTTCCTGAAAATTTCGGCAGAGTTTCCTTTGTAAAAACTGGCCCCGAACGGGGTACAACAAGAATAATATATATGAAATGATAAAAGGCATCCCCAAGCGGGAGCTAGCTCTTCGTCCATCGACGGTCACAACCACGCAAGCAATAATAATATACAACGCCAAAGGGCGAGGATCAAAACCCAAAAAAAAGAAACTCAAAACAGCCAGAAAACCGTAATACTACTAGCGCGACTCTAAGGTCGAAATAAAACAACACTGTTTTCTAAGTCTGAAACAATATACAAGTTTTGGTTGATGGAAATTCTAGATACAATAAATGATACATGAGCAATGGCGGTTCTGATACAAAAGAACCCACCTAACCAAGCAAGTCACCCATAAGGAAGCAGTGTGCCAGAAATGCCGCTATGGAATCTGTACGGCAAAAACCTGCAAGGACTGGGGCACAACGGGGGTGAGTTGCCAACTCGTGAATAGAAAATATCTACAAGCAGAGATCGAATGCATGACCTATCCTAGGTCAATACGATCAGATAATAAATAAACCTCAATATGAATAAAGCTGAAGCATGCTAAACTGGCAATGTAATCTCTATACATGAGTGTAGTGCCAAGTGCTCGTGCTAGTGCCTCAGGTAATAGCATGTCATGAATATGAGGTATAACCAATGTAATCAAATCTGCACACTCGTGGATCCCGTCCACTCGTCACCCACTGACAATAACCACCATGCATGTAAATATCATGAATCATGTGCATGGGAAATAATATGAGGATATAACCACCCGTGTCCCTCGCGACACATCAAAATCATGGAACCAGGGTGCCCAGCATCGACACCCGAAAACATCATGAAAACTGTGCCCAGCATCGGCACATAAATCCTCATATATCGGGCTCCGTCAGTCCGGATCGGCCCGCGGGCTCTGTCTGCGGTATCGGCCCTCGGCCCCGGCAGTATGCCCAAAACATCTATCGACTCTGGTCGGTATCCTCCGGATAACCGCCAGGTCCAACCAATCACCGGTAGGTACTCGCCCGCCTCCAGGCTCAATCGGCAAAGCTCATCGATCATCTTGCCGAGGGGAACCATACCGGGTCCACCATGTACCCGCAATCGGCTCATCCACGCCTCGATTCGGGTTACACATATAGCTCTCAGCACCGAGAAAACGCATGGTGGACGCACTGAAATATCATATCAAGGGTAACCGGGTTTTTAAAGAAATGACATATTCTCTTTTGAAATACCCTCGGTTCCCAAATCCAGAAATATCATAGAAACAACATATCTCAATGCGTACAGTCAAAGCATGATGTATGCGGCATGTAACAGTAATGCAAGCATATCAGTAAGTCATGCAACATGGAATAATAATAATGTGCACATGTCGAGGGAGACCGCTCTTTTAAAAGGAATCTGTTTTTAAAGAGTATCTTGCGGTTTCCAAATCCCCAATCAAGCTAGAATCATCTATATATGTGTACAGGTATAAGTGTACAATATGCCATGCCAGAATCATATCATGAATGCAATAGTACTATAGTGTAGTGACATGGCAATTATCGATGATGAGTGTGTGAGCCGGCAACAAGTGTACGTGGAACATATACATCATCGATAATGGTGCTGGTGTCCTAGCAGCATGACTGAATGTCACAACAATACAAGCGATGCAATGCAAATAGCAGGAATATGCGGAAACGAATGATCAACGCAAAAGTACAGAACCTGCCCCAATAGATATGTCATGCAACCTTGCCTTTTGAAATAAGACGAATCAGGGCTTTTGGTAAAGTAAGGGCTACGGTGTTTTAAGAAAAGATGCATCATTTGAAAATATCCGTATAACCCTTCTGCTTATCTTTAAAATATCCCCGATTCGTTAGTTTTGAAATAGGTATGACTCGGTCTAGTCTAATGTCTACTAAGTAATCTAGACAGGAGGGGTAAGAAACCACATAATCTGAGTCAATATATATAGATATGATAGTCGGTGATCCCGCCTCAATAACATATCGTAAGATATCCTCGAGTCATGAGTGCGGATCTATCATCAATATCGGCTCGTACGGTAGATCATCGTACGGCATCCCAATAGCTGGGTAGGGGTCAATATCACAGTACCTCATCACATATCAGGTATCACTATCATCAGATCGCATAATCTGGGGTACTACTCTAAGTCTAGTACAAATCGATACCATCTATAAAAATATGAATGCGGGTAAAGCACATGTCCAAAGGCCCGCTAAAACTATCATATCGCACCTCGAAGACAAGCTATGTCACATCGCCGATCTCACGGCCTCACATCAAGTATCATCTCAAACCACGTATCATCCTCAAATCCCGTATATAAACACAGTCCCATACCCATGTGTAGATATACGCACCATCATATGCACTCTAATAAATGAAAGAATGAATGCAAGTATGTGTGTAAATGTATGTGTGAGTGCAACCACTACTCTAGGGTTCGCACTATACTAAACCAATATATTCTTATCATCAAAATATCATTATTACCATCAATAACCCTAAACAACACAATATAAATATTCGTGTGTATACGTATTCGTATACATCACCACGGACTGCGGGGGTGCTATACGCCATCCACCCGACTTCTCCCCGTAGATATAAATCTACTCACCTTGCTTTTCGTGTGCCAAAGCCGATGTCGCTATCTTCACCTCCTTTGCCTCAACATCACGCGGGGTACCTACAAGTATATCACAATGCTAAAGCACATGAAAATCACATTGGAAACCAAAATGGCACACGCTACCCGCATAGGTAAAAACCCATCGACTCGCATGTAAACACAATCAAAATCCACTTGTCGTTGACGTCCAAACGCCACCCGACAGGAATGAATCACCAAATACCAAAATCCATGCTAAAACAAGTCCCAAATTATACACCAACATAGGAAAATCAACCCAGATTTCACCCTAGATGGAATCAGTCAAAACTAGACATACTCAGGGTCAAAACTAGAGGAAATGGGGGCATGCACAGAAAACGAGGCAATTCCTTAAAATACCTTATTTTAGAATTTTCCATAATTTTTCCCCATTTATCTGTATTTAATTATACCAGAATATTAAAATATTCATTAAAATAATATTAAATTATAAAATTTCCCAAAAATCATATTTTATTATTTTGAAGACGTTACAATTATAGAGCCTACCGCAGAAGCGTAGGGTATAATAGACATGCGATCCCTTTCCAAATCAGTCTTGGGAGACATCTCTTTGGAGAGGGTGATCCCGTGACAAGCCGGTAGATTACCGCGCTTGGAATCTTCCATACTGAATCTTTTCAGTATGGTGTCGATGTACCTGGACTGTGAAAGTCCTAATATCCTCTTGGATCTGTCACGATAGATCCGGATCCCCAGAATGTAAGAGGCATCACCCATGTCTTTCATGGAGAACCTGTGTGACAAGAACCTTTTGACAGATTGTAGCATAGGAATGTCATTTCCTATCAAAGAATGTCATCCACGTACAAAATGAGGAATACGACAGTTCTTGCTACAAATCTACTATAGATGCATGGTTCATCTGGATTTTTGATAAAGCCAAATTCTTTAACCGTCTCATCAAAACAGATGTTCCAACTCCGCGATGCCTGCTTTAGTCCATAGATGGACTTAAGCAACTTGCACACCTTTCCGCTGCTCTCACTCTGAATGAAACCCTCTGGCTGGTCCATATAGACACACTCCTCTAAATTTCCATTTAGAAAAGCGGTCTTTACGTCTATCTGCCAAATCTCATAATCGTGGAAGGCAGCAATGGCAAGAAGGATCCGAATGGATTTCAGCATAGCCACTGGAGAAAAGGTTTCGTTATAGTCCAAACCAGGTCTTTGACGAAAACCCTTTGCAACAAGTCTAGCCTTATAGGTCTCAACCTGTCCATCTACACCAATCTTCCTTTTGAAGATCCACTTGCATCCTACGGGTTTTACCCTATCTGGAGCAACGTCCAACGTCCATACTTTGTTGGTGTATATGGACTCCATTTCGGTCCGCATTGCATCCAGCCATTTTACCGAGTCAACGCTCTGAATGGCCTGCTGGAAGCTAGTCGGCTCATCACTATCAATGATGCAATCCTCTCTATCCCCGTCTATGAGAAAACCGTAGTATCTCTCGAGCGGATGAGACTGCCTACTACTTCTGCGGAGCGGCGCAGGAATGTCCTAATCTTTCGAACCCTCTGGTTCTACTAAGCTTTCAGTAATAGCTCGTGGTTCTGGAATTTCTTCCAGTTCTATTGTGCTCCCACTTATTTGATTTTCCAAAAACTTAGTTTCCAAGAAGTGGGCATGACGAGAAATAAAAACCTTTTGTTCCTCTTCGCAATAGAAGAAATATCCCTTGGAGTTCTTTGGATATCCCACAAACTTGCACTGTACTGAGCGTGCCTCGAGTTTGTCCGCATGCTTCTTTTTGACAAAAGCTGGACATCCCCATGTCTTAATGTGCTTAAGATAGGGTTTCTTCCCACATCACATCTGATATGGTGTAGTAGGCACAGTCTTAGTTGGAACTCGGTTCAAAAGGTATGCAGCTGATTCTAGTGCATATCCCCAGAATGATCGCGGCAACTCAGCGTTACTTATCATGGTCCGTACCATATCCAATAGGGTTCGGTTCCGTCTCTCCGATACATCGTTATGTTGCGGAGTGTACGGAGGAGTAAGCTGAGAGAGAATTCCATTCTCTTTTAGGTAATCCAGGAACTCGACACTCAAGTATTCACTACCTCGATCAGATCTCAGTGTCTTGATACTTTTGCCTGTTTGTTTTTCTACTTCATTCTTATATTCCTGGAATATTCCAAAGGCATCGGATTTATGTTTCATTAAGAAGACATATCCGTACCTTGAAAAGTCATCCGTAAAAGTAATGAAGTAAGAATAACCGCTTCGTGCATGCGTAGACATTGGACCGCACACGTCGCTGTGTACGAGTCCCAAGAGCTCGCTCGCTCTTACTCCGTGTCCAGTGAACGGAGTCTTTGTCATCTTTCCTTTGAGACAGGATTGACAAGTTGCATATGATTGATATTCGAACGGATCCAAATATCCTTCTGTTTGTAACTTTGTCAACCTTCTCTCATTGATGTGACCCAGTCTACAATGCCATAAGAAAGCCTGATTTGTTTCCGGAGACTTTCTTTTGTGTGTATTCTGGACATTGAAAATCTGTGGTTGGTTTAATACGTATATACCATTGCTTAATGTACCTGACCCAATCAGAACTTGATTAAGGTGAATGTTTACAACATTACTTATAAATGCAAATTCATAACCTTCTTTAGATATTAAAGATACAGAAATGATATTACAAGTTGCATTGGGTACAAAATAACAATTACGTAAAACCAAAACATGTCCATCTGACATTCCCAGGTGATAGTCCCCCACGGCCTCAGCATCCATGCTAGCTCCGTTTGCAACTCTGAGGGTCATATCACCTGCCTTCAAAACCCCACGCTTTCTCAATGCCTGCAAAGAATTACAGATATGAGATCCTGACCCGGTATCCAATACCCAGGAAGTAGAGTTTATTGATAGACAGTTTTCAATAACATACACACCTAAAGCTGAAGCCGCAACTTGCTTCAGATCCTGGTTTCTGGCCTTCCAAGTCCTGCAATCTTTCTTCCAGTGTCCACTCTTATGACAGTAAAAGTACTCTTCTTTCCCCACAAGCTTTCCCGCTACCTTTGTTGCCTTTGCCTTTCCCTTCGTATCCACTTTACTAACACCGCCCCTTGGTTTGGTGGGGGTTTTTCTTCTTCTTTCCCTTGGCTTTCGCCTTGGACCTAGAAGAGGAAGATCCTCCTACAAACAAAGTGGATGTTTCCCTACCTTTCTGTAGGGTGCCCTCTGCACTCCTCAGCATGTTGAGGAGTTCTGAAAGTTCAACTTCCTTTTCTTGCAAGTTGAAGTTCAGGATAAACTGGGCGTAAGTGGAAGGAAGGGACTGGAGAATCAAGTCCATGTAGAGCTCGTTCTCCAACGTGGTCCCAAGGTCCACGAGCTCCTCTATGTAGCCAATCATCTTAAGCACGTGTTCCGCTACCGATGATCCGACGGCCAATTTCGCCGAAAACAGCTTTTTCGAGACTTCGTATCTGGCGATACGGGATTGCTCTCCATACAGTTCTTTTGTATGGAGAAATATGGATTCGAGGTCCATATTCTCGTGCCTCCTCTGATGTTCATTGTCCATAGAGGCAAGCACGAGGCACTTGGCCTTCGCGCAGTCGATTTCCCAGGTCTTATGGATTTCCCTATCCGCGACGCTGGTTTTGGGACCTGGGACAGGGGGAGCTTTGGTGGTAAGGAGATACCCCAACTTGTCATAAGTGATTGCCATTTTGACATTCCTGAGCCAATCTTTGTAGTTTGGCCTTGTCAGTATGTTTTTATCTAACAGTAACTTAAGTCCAGTCATGATGTTTGGTCGCTGCAATTAGGAGAGAGAGAAGAAACACTTTAGCATGATACTCTTACAAGTTTAGAGTGGTTTTTAATTTGTCTAAACAGGATGGCTCCCACTGTCTCTCGAATCCCTTCTCAAACCATAAAGGAAGAATTAGTCGGGATCAATCTCACCGTACAATACTTGCTTAACCGTTCAGCCAGGCCAGTGTTGGTACTTCGAGGGAGGTTTTCCAACGCTTTCGCGAAGTTCTTTAATTAAGTAACCTCTTTTCCCTGTGGGCGTAGCCCCGCTAACACCTTTCTAGACACCTACTTGGTTTATAGCATTGATCGTTAAGTGAGAAAGTTTCCGAGGAGTAGCATATACTCACAGTAGGATCGGGATCCAAATATCATTGCGTGACAAAACTGAAGGAATCCTACCAGAATCATCACACTCCAAATGGTATGCAGCGCTAGCAAGTTTCAGTTTCTTTAGAAACTTCCGATGTGGATTTTTGCCCCATGCTCTTATGACCTTGACTTTGGCCAACAAATCATAAGTCACATGTCAAGTTCTACCCGTCATTCTCTAGGTTAATTTGAACCCACCCGTACCTACCCTTGACTTTGGCCAACAAAGCAGTACGACTGTCCCAAACCAACACATCTATCTATGCTGCACATGAATACCTAATAGCTACCAATCACTATGCCTTGACTTTGGCCAACAAACATAGCTTGAATACTATTGACCATTCATGTGAAACGACGGAGGGCTACGAATGGTTTTGGCGAAACCGTGAACGTAGTGAACTTGATATAATTGATGGAACGAGATAGCTTTTAAAAGGAGTGGTTCAAGCTCTGCATTTAAAAGTTGGTTTTTGAAAAGAACCGAGTAGTTTTGAAAGTGTTCCAACGACTTTTACTTGGTTTATTTTTCTTGCATTAATTTAACGCGTCCCATCAATTAATCCTACCATTGCAGAAAACAACGAAAATATGACGTACGCTTATGTCATCCACATTCGCCACGGGGTCCTGTCATCACCCGTTAGGTTACTTAACTAACGACAGAGCGGGGGCTGGACTAGCGCGGATGCAAAACATAAGCAACGCCTAAATAGATATCATATATAGATATATACACATTCGTCACATGCAATGATAGCCATTCCAGATCACAGATGAACACATTGGATATACTAGGAATCCACATTCCGTACGAGCCTGTAACGAAGAGCGGATTACACGGTCGCGATGAATAGCCAAACCCCACCCTAGACCCCTACGGGTGTGGCAAACTACCCGCCAAGTACCCGAAGCGAAGGAACCTCCCTCAACGACGTGAGTAGGCCACTCGGCACTTCGAGATACCCGGTAGTTTGTGCACCCCACCTTGGGTCTATCCTAGGAGCAAAAACAGTAAAAAGAAATTATATAATGACGGCTACAACCCCATCCCGGTTGTGCGGCCATATAAATAATATTACATCAATTTACATATTACATGAATTGAAAGAATAAGAAAACTCTCATCTCACAACCCCCCGGCTATTCATCCGCGACAATCCAACGAATTCATATACACAAACCATCAACATTACAGATCACAGATATGTATAACCCCCACTAATCGACGTATAGCAATTAGCAGACGTTCAATACATATATCACATCACAGATATAGCCTATTAGCCAAAGTCTAGAGAAGTTCGATCAAAATACGGATTTGTAACCACCCCAAAATGTAATTTGTTCTCTGGAAAATCTGGGCAGAAACAAACCATCCTAAAAATCCTAAAACATCAAAATAAGAACACTGCAGGAGAAACGACCCACGGCCGAGTCAACTCGGCCGCTGATCTGCGGCAAGAGCATGCTCTTGCCGCGGTTTCGCGGTGAGTTGGTCGACTCGCTGGTTCGTTTTTCTTGGGTGTTCTGTAAAAACCCTGAGCCGATTTTTAGAGTATGATTTATTATTTTTAAAGCAGGTTTAAAAATCGGCAGAAAGTTAGGTTTTTGAAAACTTGTTTTGCGATTTTTTCCGATCGAAGTTCTAGATACTTTGCCAACTTGCTAATTTGTGTTTAGCTAGGCTCTGATACCACTGTAAGTCCACGTTGCCCACCTCGGTGCTTACGGGGAGGCGGAAACGGTATAAAAAAACGATTTTTACAACTCTAGGCAACATGGACTAAACAAAGGAGGATCTTTGCTAAACATAAACTAACAACCAAGCTAAGAGAGTTAGCTACTCGGTTAAAGGGTTATACCTAAGTCTTGAAGTCCTTCTCTTCTTGCTCCTTGGAGTGGGATGAACGGGTCGTCCTCGTCGCCTTCTTTTGCCGAAGAAAGATCCACCCGAGGGCCTCTACCTTTGGCTCCTACCTCAAACTAGAAGTAACTAAGGTGCTTGGTGTGCTAAACCTAGAACCTTAGAAAGAGTAGAGAATGATTTTGGTGTTTTATCTCAAAAGCTTAATGTTTCTCAACTCATGAGAGGGAGAGCTTTGAGAGAGAGGAAGAGGATGAGAGAGAATGAGAATGATAGAATGAGAAGATAATATCAGCCTTCTCACATATATGTGAATTATGATAATTAAATAATTAATCAAAAGATAATTGTGATGGTTAACTTGAAATGACCATTATCATTTCACATTAATGAATTTTGCAAGAATCAAAGAGCATCTTTCATAAGAAATGATGATGGTCAATTTGTCAACATAGGTCAACATGTCAACCATAGTCAAATGGTCAACAACCCTAACCATAACACAATTATAATTGATTAATATTAATAATCATATTTCACATATAAACATTAGGGTTAAGAAAAAGACAACGGTCATCAACCCTAATGAAAGTCCTCTGCCTCTGCCTCAGTCAACTGTGCATACACACCCGTATCCATGCTCCGAGGAACACGAATACATTGAGATAAAACTAATCCCAAAACATATACTAGGATCTGGCTTAAACCAAAGCCCGCTAGTATAAGCTGTCCGGACACCAAACGTGCACAAGTGCGCGGATGTGAACGAGCCCCGTCGCAAAACCATGCGACCTCTACTCGTTTTGCCTAAAGGAGAATAACCCTCTGTGTGGGACTCTAAAGACTCGACACTACGCTGGCAGTGGGTTTAACCACAGACCGCAAGCGGCACTAGCTGTACGTAACGATCCCCAGGTAGATGCCGATAAGAAGACTGACGAGGTAAACCCATCTGAACTCCTACCGAGCCTGAATGTGACAGTCTCCGTACAGTCCGGTATGTTCGTCTAAGAATATCGCATGGTGGGCCTAGGGGGGCGGTAAACGTCAGTCCCCTAATAGCGGTACAAGTCGTGTCGGAGTGTAGCCCAGAACACCCTGAGATAACACTGGAAACCTACCAGTATATCTCGCTTGCCCTGGCCAGGGACTTCGTGTAATGGCTCTCCTAGACACAGCGCGATATCAACCCCCAATACCGGGAGAGACGAATCCTGTCTAACCGTCACTGCCTCCAAGTGCTTCGGGACTGCACCCAACTGCTACCTGTTTGCACGACTCCTTTGAGCCATGGTAAGGTAGCAATCTAAGAACAGTGGGAATACACTCGAGGCGAAGTGACAGTGTCAAGTCAACGGACTAAGCTGTACTCATGTCACCTGGGAATTGATAACTGACGATAGGTATAATACCAACCAACAGTTCCCGACGAGTCCTGTCCAGTGTACTCGTAACCTAACGAGCACCCGCATACTATCTCAAGTACGACGTACTGACGGCTGTGGGACAGACTGTCTCCCAAGCTGGGATGAGAAGCGCATACGCTAGTCTACTCCGGAGTATCGATGCCCTGTCTCGATAGTCCTACGACTAGGGACCTGCATAAGGATGTGCTTGTGGATTATCCAGCCCCCACGAGTGTGACTGCCATCACAACGCTGGTAATCAAGCAAAGATCCTAAGGGTTCCACTAATGTGTAAAGGAGATATGCTATAAGAAACACATGCACACATTAAAGTAGAAACAAACCAAGTAGCATACTACTATTTTGAGGAAGATTGTTAATACAAGGTGAATATCCCAAGCTTCCATCAAGTAATATACAAACTAGTATGATACAGTAATGGCCTTTAGGGCATATACACTAACACATTCCTCGTTTGGGTGGCGAAGGAATCTGGATATTCCCCTATTTCCTGCTCGGACTTATGACAATTATACGATAGAGCGGAACCAACGTTTCCCAGCCTAATATAATAAGCGGGTTCGGTCAATACATCCATATTATTATCTTGATTAAGGTATGTCATGGACGCTACCTGGAGAGAGAGAGAAGAAAACACTTAGCGTATGCTCTTGCAAGATTAGATTGGTTATTATTTTATCTAATCAGGATGGTTCCTATTGTTTTTATCAAATCTTCCTTCAAACCCTAAAAGGCAAAACTAGCCGGGATTAATTACACCCTACAAGTTCGCCAATCTTTCGGTCAGGACAGTGTTGGTACTTTGAGGGAGGTTCCCTGTGCTTTCGCACTGACCTAATTAAAATAAACCTTGATTTCCCAGGGGCGTAAACCCGTTAACACCTTTCTAGACATCTACTTGATCGGCTAATTGTAATGTGCAAAACTCTCCTAGGAGTAACTCTTACTCGCAGTGAGTATCGGGATCCAACTATCTCATAGAAGGTATGCAATCTCATTGCAAATTTCAACAGTTGAAATTCCCAATAATATTTTGCCCTTAGCGTTCTATGACCTTGACGGAGGCCAACAAACCATAGGCTGCTAGTCAAGTTCAACCCGTACATTTCATGATTGAATTAAATCCACCCGCACGACCCTTGACGGAGGCCAACAAAGTCGCATGACTACCCTAATCCAGTCGCATCATATGCTGCAGATAAGCACTAGTTAGCTACTGCACACTACGCTTTGACGGAGGCCAACAAACGTAGCACGAATACTAAGTAGTACTTATCTGAAATGACGGAGGGCTACGACAGGTTTTTAAGAAAACCTTTTGCGTAATGAACTTGATATCGTTGTAGAATCGAGTGATTTGAAAAGGAGTGGTTTAAGCTCCGCTTTTAAAATCGAGTTTTTCAAAATAAACCGAGTGGGTGTAGCATCTGCTAGCTTTTGCTAAAGAGGTCATTCCCGGTGAAGGGATCTCGACTCTTTCCTCATCGAATGAGGTGCGGGATATTCATAAAGGAATACCACTATGCAAAGCAAGAACTAGAGTTACCTGTTTTGAAAATTTGATTCCACAATATCATTAGGTTTCTTTCCTTTCCATTAATCTAATTAATGAAGTCCCATCATTTATGCTTCCTAAGCATCACAGATAAAGAAACGAAAATACTTATACAACGTACGTTTATGCCATCCGCATTCGCCACGGGGTCCCGTCATGCACCGTTAGGTTAGATAACTAACGACAGAGCGGGGGCAGGACTAGCGCGGATTCAAAACATAAGCAACATTTATTATATATCATATATATAATATAAAGCATTCGTCTCACGCAGTTATATGATCTCATCACAGAACATGGCAGCAGAAGCCAACATATGAAATATTGGATATATTAGGAGGTCCGTGTTTTTAAATTAAGCCAGTAAAAAACACGAATTCCACGGTCGTGATGAATAGCCAAACCTACATCCGTAGACCCCTACGAGAGCGGCATGCAACCCTACCAATTCTAGAGTTAGAAGACCTGGATTCGACTCCTCGAGATGGTCTCCCACTGGACTCTAGAACCCGGTTACTTGTGCTCCCCGCCTTAGGTCTATCCTAATGCGGAAAAATAAATAATAAACATCAATGGTGACATCATCCTCAACCCGGAAGTGTCCCAATAAAAGAATATTACATACATTTTTACATGAATGAAAAAGAAAAATTCTCATCTCACGCAAAACCCCCCGGCTATTCAAACACGACGATCCAATATAACATATCACAGCAACACATAACATCACATGTCATCAACGTAAGTAAATATGCATATCCCAATTATCGTTAATGTATAGCAACGAAACCGGCGATACACTACATATTACACTTACGGTCGTAGAAAAGAAAACGAAAACTACAATAATTAGAATCCGCAATATCCTTAGACATCATAAACCCGGAATATCTCATACCCGAATTTCATGCCTAACATATAAATCTTTCATTTTAGTCTCATATTGAAAACACCTTTTCAATAACCTAGCCGGGTAATTCAACAAGATTCCCGACTACTTGATCGAATACTCGTCGGAAACATTAGTAGATGGCCGTACCCCTGTTGCCGTCGACGAAGTGCACTTAGGCGGAACACCGTGGCCGCGAGCACCTGAGGGGATGCTTTTGGCAACGGGGTTCTCCTACAATCACTTGGTCGGGGCTATGGAGTATGGCTATCTAGTAGTGTTACCCGGCGAATGTTCGTGTACTACACGAGATTGCGACGGAGTTTTGATCCGAATCGAAACTCCGTGGCAATCTATCAAAAGAGACTAAATTGCTAGATTTAAAGAACTCTAAATAGTTTTCACAAAACTAATTATCGAGGATTCTAAATTTTGTATCATATTTCAATATCAAACCCGAAACGATGTTAAAATACGACTACAAAACACTCCGTATTGCCACTACAGAAAGATAATATCACATGCAATCTTGGCAAAAACAAACATAACCTGAAATCTTAAAACCAAGAGATCAGAACACCACAAAAACTTCAAGAATTTTTGCCACAAAAAAAAAGGTGAGGCCGGTTTTGAAGGCAATATGGCCGGCCAAATTTTTGTGGTTTTGCCTCAAATTTTTCTGGTGTTCTGGATACATCATAACTAGCTTTCTGCACTTGTTTAAATAGTTTTTAGAGGACTTAAAAAATTCGACAGAAGCTAAGGTTTCAGATTCCAGGTTTAGGAGTTATTTCGTTTACGTAATTCAACTAACATCGTCTAATTCTCTGCTCTGACACCACTGCTGGGTTCGCTTTGTACCCCGACACGGTTTTGGCAAGCATCAAGTATGCTATTTTAAAATTTTAGGGTGCCGAGCGAGCCCGAACCAATGATCTAACTAGATAATTAGGCTTTAACTAAGCAAGTAAACAACTTTACTCTAAGTGAACAAGGAATACAACCTTTGTAGACCGGTCCTTTATTTCTAAAGCTCCGTGTAGTAGCCTCTTAGCTCCAAGTAGTGGTCTCCTGGACTCTCGTTAGGCTCCACTAGGCGAAGGAAATAAGCTTTCTCAAGGATCTTCGAGGCCGAAGATGATCTACGTCGAAGAATCTCTAACTCAAGCTACCTCTTCACTAATTGATGAACTAGTGAAGAAACAACTTATACTAAATGGCTAGTTTGGTATAGATTGGTAAAGTATGAATTTTGCTCATTTTAGAATTATTTTTCCCCTTTTCTTTTTCTTCTCACTTAAGAGCTAGAGAGCAAAAATGAAGGGGATGAAGAAAAGATCTCAAGTGATCAAGTGTTGAACCATTGGTGAGAAAATATCTCATATCAACTCATGTAGAGACTAAACCATGGCTAAAAATAATAGTTAGGTTAATAAATATCTAGAGTAAGACAAAATTAGTGGACTTAAGTCAAAACTTCTTCATGCTTTCACAAGCATCTTAGCCATGCTAATTTCCACTTAATTTTGATTTTTCCCTTAATATTTAAACACCCAAATTATCTTAAGTTAGGGTGGAAATCAAAGCATGCTCTCTTGAACGTGGTAGGGTGGAAATCAAAGCATAGTGGGAATCACACAAGACTCTATGACGATCTCGGGTCTACAGACTAACCTGTACCAGTGTCACCAGAGAACCGATATCTGACGATAGGTATAATACCATCTAGGAGTTCTCGGCGAGTCCTGTTCAGTGTACCCAGTCTCCACTGAGCACCCGTATACAATCTTTGATGTCAAACACCAATGGATGTGGGATCATCCATCGCCCATCAAATGTGTCAAGAAACGTATACGCTAGTCTACTCTGGAATATTGATACCCTTTCTCGATACTCCCATGACTAGGAACGATTAAAGGATGGACTTGTAGACTATCCTAGCCCCACTAGTATGATCTGCATCATAATCCTGGTAGTCAAGTATACTTCCTAAGGGCTTTATCAATATGTGAGAGAAAAGACAGTATCACAATACTAGTCTACATATTAAGATAAAGAGCAAGCAGATAGCATACTATCATGTCAAGCAAGAAAGTCCTCTCTATATATGTCTAAGCATCCACTATAATATACAATCATGTACAATAATGGCCTCTAGGGCAAACATACAACTAACAGTGCGTCCGAATGTGCGCCATCGATTCTGAATCGAAATCAGATTCAAGTTTTCCAAGTTTCTTCTTATAAGAAGGATCTCTAGGGCTTTCCAGCAACAATTGCATGCTCCAAATATTTCTTCTCCAAAGGAATTTGAACTTTTGGCACAATGGCTGGGTTTGATGCGAAGGAGAGAGATACCTTCATATGTTCTCAATGAAAACACATTACACCATCTCTTATCTTCAAGCATCGTTCTCCACCGGTATTTAACTTTGCGGAACCTACTTGGTTGAAGAATTGCGTAGAAAACATCCCACCTTTTCATCTTGATTATCTAAAGAAAGGAGGCTTGGTTCCATCTATGAAGTTATTTAATTGGCTCGTCAATTGGCCTTTGATCGCGGTGGTTGTGGAGCGTTGGAATCTTAAGACTCATACTGTAACATTTCAAAAAAAATAAATAAATATTATTTTTTGGAATTTTCATAATTTAATATTAATTTTTAATGAATATTTTAATAGTCGGTATAATAAAATACCGATAAACGGTGAAAATTCCGGAGATAATTTTGGAAACTCTAAAATAGGGTATTTGGTGGAAATATATCATTTTTAAGCTTTTATGGTTACGTAAATGCTATTTTGGTGTTAACCGCGATTAAAAATCGCTAATGGGATTTTTGGCTTTTTGTGCAAAAATGTGCACATAACATTTCCTACACTTGTCATACTTGTTTCATGTTTTGGACTCATGTAAGCCTAGGGTTGAACCATGTTATATGACTATGGTGGGTTGAACCAATTGGTTAGGTTAGTGGGGTTATTTGAGGGTTGTTAGTTTTGTCTAAAGGTATTAGGTTGGGGTTGACTTGTGTAGGGAAAGAGAGAGTAAGCCATAGTGGTTGTGTATTAACTTGAGGGAGAGAGAGAGGTGGCTAGGGTGTGCCATGCTCCATCCCATTTCATTATCCCTTGTGTTCTTCCCTCCCTCTCAAATGATAATCCCTCCAAGTGAAGACATCAGCACACTCCAGCAGCAGCTGCATCAGGTCCCTTCACCCACACATCGGCCCCCTAGCTGCTGCTACAAGCTGCAACATCATAGCCCCATATCTACACCCTCACATCTACTCAACATCAGCCCCAATTTCATCACATCAGCCACCCCAACACTTCAGCTGCAGCAGCAGTAGCATCATCATCACACTTCAGCTCCATATCAACCCATCAGCAGTTACTTCAGCCACAAAACAGCCCCCTACACCTGCAGCTACATCAACTGCTGAAACCATACATCAACTCAACACATTTTAGCCCATTGTAACAACAACAGCCTCATTCAAAAATATATAGCAACCACAGCAGCAACAAAAGCTTCTGCTGCAACAAAACAGCATCAGCCCAGCACTTCAACCCCAATTACATCAGCTGCAACAGCAGCAAGAACAACCTCTACACTATCCAAAGAAAACTCCAATTTCATCAAACACACCAACACAATACCCCAACCACAAAACCACCACAACAAATTGCAGCAAGCAACTTCAGCCCAGATAACAGCTTCAACATCAGTAAAAACAGCAACATCAGCAGCAGCTACTACAAGAGCAACTGCAGCAACTCTCCAGCAGCAACCATCCCTCTTCTTCCTCTCTTCTCCTATATCTTAGGATATCCATGTTAGTTGTATGTATGCCCTAGAGGCCAGTATTGTACAGATGATGTATATTATATTGGATGCTTGGACATATATAGAGATGACTTTCTTGCTCGATATGATAGTATGCTATCTGGTTACTCTTTATCTTAACATGTACACTTGTCTCTCTAAACTGTCTTATAGTTACATGTTGATAAAGCCCTTAGGATGTGTACTTGACTACCTGGACTATGATGCAGATCATACTAGTGGGGACATGGTAGTCCATAAGTACATCCTTCAAGGTCCCTAGTCGTGGGTGTATCGAGACCGGGTATCGATATACCAGTGTAGACTAGCGTATACGCTTCTCGACCCATGAGATGGGCGATGGATGATCCCATATCCATTGGTGTTTGACATCAGAGATGGTATACGGGTGCTCAGTGGAGACTGGGTACACTGGACGGACTCGCCGAGAACTCCCAGATGGTATTATACCTCACGTCAGATGGCAGTTCTCAGGTGACACTTGTACAGATTAGTCTGTAGACCCGAGATCGTCATAGAGTCTTGTGTGATTCCCACTGTGCTTTGATCTCCACCTTACCACGTCCATGAGGGCGTGCAAAACGGTGGTCTTTGGGTACAGTCCCGAGTCACATGGAGGCAATGAGCGATAGGAGGGGTTTCGTCTCTCCCGGTATTGGGGGTTGATGTTGCGCTGTGCTCGATTGGCCGTAACAGGGAAGTCCCTGGCCAGGGCTGATCAGAGATTTGCTGGTAAGTGTTACCAGTAGTTTCTCGACCCGTTATGAGCCTCACATCGGCACGACTTATCGGTTATTGGGGTCTGACGTATACCACCCCTAGACTTGATATACGACATATCAGACGAACAGACCGGACTGTACGGTAAGTGTTACTGGTTGGATTCACAGGAGTGTGAGCGGGCTAGCTCGTCGATCTTCTGATCGCTCAATACCCGGATGGCCGTTACGTTTAGCAGACCGCTTACGGCTTGTGGGTGCTTGATATGATCATCATCTGCTACCGGCGTATTGACGAGTCTTTAGAGTCCTACACAGAGGTTTCCTGGCTCAAGCGAAACGAAATAGGAGTGCATATGAGATATGTGCAGGACCGAGAATGATGCGTGTATATGATACCGTATTCCATTCTCGTGATGGATGTATCGATTGGTTATATTCGATATAACCTAGATATCGAATCAAGGATTGATTCGATAAGCCGATACATAGGATACTAGTCGGTTATATGCGATATGACCGGATCGTTAAATCAAGTGTTGATTTAATGATTTAATGTATAATTATATATTTGATATATTACTTTGCATTAACTAGTATTGGTTCACTTTAAATGGATTTTCTCGCTTGATGTGCAAGAAGTATATGTGATATACTTTTGTGCACATATTTGTATCATGTTTGATGATACTTGATCATGTGGTTAAGTGTAAAGGATTAAACCATGGTTAAGAGATGATTAGGGTTTTGCTTTTTCATTTATTTATTTGTTTATTTATTTGGAAAAGATTTAGATAAGAATGGTGGCTATGTTTGTTTTTAGTTGAAGCTTCATGAAGCTTTGACTTCTTACCCATTCTTGTCTTCATGCTTAACCCTAACCCATCCAAGTAACCATGGTCTATTCTCTACACTCAACTATGGTTAGCTTATGATAAGTATTGAATTATTTTTCATTTTAATTCAACACTTATCATATTCTTTCTTCTTCTTCATCATCTTCTTCTTCAAGAAAGCTTGATGCCATCAATGGCAACTTGAGTTCTAAAGTGAGAAATCCAATTCTAAAGTGAACCCACCTCCTATTTCTTCACCCTCTACCTCTTGCCAAGTTGTTTTGGGTGTTTTCTTCACAAGTTTCACAAATTTGTGAAGTCGGAGCTTGAACTTGTGATGCCTCGACGTAGATCATTTTCGGCACGAAGCCGACGACCTAGTTCGCCCATTTCTCCGATGAAGCCGACGATTGAGTTCGGGATGCAAGATGGACAGCGAGAGGACACCTACGTGGAGCTAAGGAAGTGGAGAACCGGATCTACAAAGGTTGTAGCCTCTCTCCTTTAGTTAAGATGTTAACTAGTTTCGTTTATCGCCTAAATTTCTAGTCAACGATCTAGTCTAGGGTTTCTCGGCACCGTAAAATTTGAAATTGGCATGGTTGATGTCTTGTGAGACCTCTTGAGAGTGCCTAGGAATCCTACAGTGGTATCAGAGCCTAGCTAGAGCCTTAGGCGAAGTCTCGACGATGTTTGAAACCCGATCGAACCCGAAAACCTAACTTTTTGATGCTCTCTGGACTTTTTCTAAAAACTGGGATTTTTCCAGATTAAAAATTCCTAAAAAATTCAGCAGGAAATTGTAAGAATTACTGTGCAAATACGACACTGTTTGGAGCTTAAACAGCCACGGAACCGCGGCAAGAGCTGGCTCATGCGGCGGTTCCGCCGCCATTTGATGACGTCATCCCTATCAATTTGCACAGTAATTCCTATTTAACCGTGATGAGTTCTCTGGGTATTTTTAATATTTATTCAAGAGTTGAATATTCCAGGTTGTTTTGGGGATTCGATGATTCGATCGGATTATCAGATTTTGTCTATGTGGATTCCGGATAATTTTTGAATTTGTTAAAAAGTTCGACCGGATATAAATACCCAACTTTTCCCCTGTCGGGAAATTTCCAAGTGTTGGATTTTTCCGTAGTTTAACGACGTTCTAAGTAGTGCAAGTAACGCGATGGACCCTCTAGAAGACAACAAACCTTAACTCGATTATGTGACCGTCTTGAACTGCCCTTTGAACCTTCGGGTTTGGGGCAGTACGGCGTGCCACATGTGAGGCGTTGGCTTGACCCTTCTACGGCTGGACCGTTGGTACTGAGGCACGAACTGAATGTTGTTAGACTTATTTCATGTGTTGAGCTGTATCGGGAAAACTTGGGTATTCGACTGTTCGATCGGAAAGTTTAACATTTTCTGTTTATCTGGAATGTGATACAATAATTGGAATTCACAAACAGTTATGAGATAACTGAATGAATGTTATAAATCTAGCGGTTTAGTTTCACTTGATATTGAAAAGAGTTTTCGATAATGAGACTAAAATGCGGGGTTTATAACTGTTAGGCATGTGATGTCTAAGTATTTCATTTGATTAGGCATGTGATGTCTAAAGAGGTTGCGGATTCCAACTGTTGTAGTTTTACACTTTCTTTTCTGTGATCGTAAGTGTAGTATGTTCATATCGTCGGTTTCGTTGCTATATGTCAACGACAATTGGGATACGCATGTTTACTTACGTTGATGACATGTGATGTTATGTGTTGCTGGATATGTTATATTGGATTGTCGTGTTTGAATAGCCGGGTTTTTTTTTATGTGAGATGAGTGTTTTTCTTTTTCATTCATGTAAAAACTTGTATGTAATATTCTTTTATTGGGGCACTTCCAGGTTGCGGAAGCTGTCACCCTTTGTATATTATTTTCTTTTCTGCACTAGGATAGACCCAAGGAGGGGAGCACAAGTAACCGGGTTCTAGGGTCCAGTGGGAGACCATCTCGAGGAGTCGAGTCCGGGTCTCCTAACCCTAGAATTGGTAAGGTTGCTTGCCGCTCTCGTAGGGGTCTAGGGGTGTGGGATTGGCTATTCATCACGACCGTGGAATCTGTGTTTTATACTAGGCTCGTATTGAAAACACGGACGTCCTAGTATATCCAATGTTTCATATGTTTCTTCTGCTGCGTTATCTGCGATGTGATCATGTGATGTTCTGTGATAGATACAGTATACAGTATATATGATATATTATATAGACGTTACTTATGTTTTGCACCCGCGCTAGCCTTGCCCCGCTCTGCCGTTAGTTACCTAACCTAACGGTGCACGAGGGGACATCGAGGCGAATGCGGATGGCATAAGTGTACGTCGTATTTATCTGTGATGTTTAGGTATTTAAATGATGGGACTTCATTAATGTGATTAATGAAAGAAAAGAAACCTAAGATGTTGTAGAATCAAATTTTAAACAAAACAGGTAGCTACAGTTCTTGCTTTGCATAGCTGTATATATGATATACCCTGCACCTTATTCGATGAGGAAAGGACCGAGATCCCTTCACCGGGAGTGACTCCTTTAGCAATAACTGGCAGATGCTACACACTCGGTTTGACTTTTGAAAGCTTCTATAGTTTCTGCTTTGCACAGTGATATATATGATATATCCCGCACCTCATTCGACGAGGAAAGGGCCGACGATCCCTTCACCGGGAGTGACCCCTTTAGCAAAACTAGAAAAGCCTCAAAAATCATTCCATTTCAAAACTTCATTTGATTCTACAACGATATCAAGTTCATTACGCAATAGGTTTTCAGAAAAACCTGTCGTAGCCCTCCGTCATTTCAGATAAGTACTAGTTAGTATTCGTGCTACGTTTGTTGACTATGTTAAGGCGTAGTGTGCGGTAGCTAATTAGTGCTTATCTGCATAAGCATATGATGCGATTGGATTAGGGTAGTCGTGCGACTTTGTTGACTATGTTAAGGGTCGTACGGGTGGGTTTAATTCAATCAGGAAATGACGGGTTGAACTTGACTAGCACTTATGATTTGTTGACTATGTTAAGGTCATATAGCTGCTAGGGGCAAAATATTATCGGGAATTTCAAGTGTTGAAATTTGCAATGAGATTGCATACCTTCTATGAGATAGTTGGATCCCGATACCCACTGGGAGTAAGAGTTACTCCTGGGAGAGTTTTACACATTGCAATTAGCCGATCAAGTAGGTGTCTAGAAAGGTGTTAACGAGGTTACGCCTCTGGGAAAACGAGGTTTACATTAATTAGGTTCGTGCGAAAGCACGGGGGACCTCCCTCAAAGTACCGACACTGGCCTGGCTGAAAGATTGGCGAAATTGTAGTGTGTAATTAATCCCGGCTAGTCTTTCCTTTTAGGGTTTGAAGGAAGATTTGATAAAAAGCAGTGGGAGCCATCCTGATTAGATAAGATAATAACCAATCTGATCTTGCACGAGCTTACGCTAAAGAGTTTTCTTCTCTCTCTCTCTAGGTAGCGACCATTTCATGCCTTAATAAAGATAATAATATGGATGTATTGACCGAACCCGCATGTTATACTGTGCTGGGGAACGTTGGTTCCGTTCTTACCTATAAGAGTTATAGGACTGAACAGGATATAGGGGAATACCAGGATTCCCATGCCACCCGATTGAAGAAAGTACATGATGATGCATTTTCTTCGGGTGTGTTCGTTACAGAGAACTGTTTCTCCATTTGCTCCACGTCCTGGGTATTAGATACCGGATCAGGATCCCATATATGTAATCAGTTACATGGGCTTAGGAAAGGTAGAGAACTTGGAGAAGGTGATAAAGACATTAGAGTTGGAAATGGTGCAATTGTTGCAGCTAAGACTGTCGGGGAATATCACCTTGTATTACCAACTGGCAATACATTGGTTCTGAACGAATGCTATTACATGCCGAACCTGATATGCAACATTATATCGGTTTCTTTATTGAGCAAAGAGGGATATAATTTTGTATTACAGGATAATGTTATGAACATTTTCCGTAACCAAAAGTTGGTTGGATCAGGCACGTTGTGCAATGGCATTTATGTTCTAAACCAATCAACAGTTCTAAGCATAACAAACACACACAAGAGGAAGAGTTCAGAACTGAACGAATCCTTCTTGTGGCATTGTAGACTGGGTCACATCAATGCGACACGACTGGCTAAGTTGCATAAGGATGGATATTTGAAATCATTCGAATTTTCATCTTATGACACTTGCCAGTCATGTCTCAAAGGCAAGATGACCAAAACTCCGTTTACGGGACACGGAGAAAGAGTTACCGAACTCTTGGGACTGATACATAGTGATGTATGCGGTCCCATGTCTACACATGCCAGGGATGGTTCTTCGTACTTCATTACATTCACTGACGATCTCTCTAGATTCGGATATGTGTTCCTGATGAAACACAAATCAGAAGCTTTTGAGAAATTTAGAGAATATAAACAAGAAGTCGAAAACCAAACCGGAAAAAGTATTAAAATCCTTCGATCTGATCGAGGAGGTGAATACTTAAGCAATGAATTCCTGGACTTCCTAAAAGAGAATGGGATTCTCTCTCAGCTAACTCCTCCATATACACCACAGCACAACGGTGTATCAGAACGGAGGAACCGCACCCTATTAGATATGGTGCGCTCTATGATGAGCACAGCTGAGTTACCTATTTCCTTCTGGGGATATGCGCTGGAGACAGCAACATACCTATTGAATCAAGTTCCATCTAAATCTGTACCTACCACACCATATGAGATATGGAGTAGGAAGAGACCATATTTTAAACGAGTTAAGATATGGGGTTGTCCGGCCTATGTCAAAAGGCAAAATCCAGACAAACTCGAGGCACGGTCAGTTCTTTGCAAGTTTGTGGGATATCCTAAGAATTCACAAGGATATTTTTTCTACCATGCTGAAGAACAAAAGGTGTTTGTTTCTCAATATGCCACCTTTTTAGAAAAGGAATTCCTTGAAAAAGAAATTAGTGGCAAAGTGGTAGAGCTGGAAGAGGTTCCAGATACACAAACCGTAACTGAAGATTTAGTGGAACCAGAAGATTCAGTAGCTCCCAATGAACCTCAGCCTCTCCGCCGATCTAGTAGGGTTCCTCGCCCACCTGAGAGATACTACGGTTTTCTCATGGATGGTGGGAGCGAGGATTGCATCATGGAGGATGATGACCCAACTAGCTTCGAGCAGGCCATCACTAGTAGGGACTCAGTGAAATGGCTGGATGCTATGCGGTCCGAGATGGAATCCATGTACACCAACAAAGTATGGACTTTGGAAGTTGCTCCTGAAGGGGTAAAACCCATCGGGAGCAAGTGGATCTTCAAGAAGAAACTTGGTGTAGATGGGAAAGTGGAGACTTTCAAAGCTAGACTTGTAGCAAAGGGTTTTCGTCAAAGACCAGGAGTGGACTATGACGAAACCTTTTCTCCAGTGGCTATGCTTAAATCCATCCGGATCATGCTTGCCATCGCTGCATATCATGATTACGAAATCTGGCAAATGGATGTTAAGACCGCCTTTCTAAATGGTGATTTAGAAGAGTGCGTGTATATGACTCAGCCAGAGGGCTTCGTAGACAGTGGGAGCAGCGGGAAGGTGTGCAAGCTGCTTAAATCCATTTATGGATTAAAGCAAGCATCGCGGAGTTGGAACATCTGCTTTGACGTCGTTATCAAAGAGTTTGATTTCGTCAAAAACCCAGATGAACCTTGTATCTACAAGAAGGTAGCAGAGAGTAAGGTTGTCTTCCTCGTATTGTACGTGGATGACATACTCTTGATAGGAAATGATGTTCCTATGCTGCAATCGGTCAAGCTCTTCTTATCACAAAGATTCTCAATGAAAGATCCTGGTGATGCCTCCTGCATATTGGGAATAAGGATCTATAGAGATAGATCCAAACGGATATTGGGATTGTCCCAATCCAGGTACATTGACACCATACTAAAAAGGTTTAGTATGGAAGATTCCAAGCGTGGGAACTTTCCCACGATCTCTGGAGTCACTCTCTCCAAAGAGATGTCTCCCAAGACTGATTTGGAGAGAGCTCGCATGCAAGGGATACCCTATGCTTCGGCTGTAGGCTCTATCATGTATGCGATGCTATGTACCAGACCCGATGTAGCATACTCACTAAGTATAGTGAGCAGGTATCAAGCTGATCCTGAAGAGAGTCACTGGACAGCTGTGAAGAGCATTCTCAAGTACTTGCGAAGGACTAAAGAGATGCTCTTGGTGTATGGTAACGGAGAACTCCAGGTGGAGTCCTTTACCGATTCGAGCTTCCAGAGTGATAAGGACGACTCTAAGTCGCAGTCGGGTTTTGTCTTTACCCTTTTCGGAGGGGCGGTTAGCTGGAAGAGTTCCAAGCAGGAAACCGTGGCAGACTCGACGATGGAGGCTGAATACATTGCTGCCAACGATGCTGCTAAAGAAGCTGTCTGGATCAAGAAGTTCATTACTGAACTTGGAGTGGTTCCATCCATTGAGCGTCCAATACCTCTGTATTGCGATAACAATAGAGCGGTGGCTTTGGCCAAGGAACCCAGGTCCCATCAGCGATCCAGGCATATTCTGAGGCAGTATCACCTGATCCGGGAGATAGTTGATCGCCGGGAGATCGAGGTCAGGAGGGTTGACACGAAGAATAACACGGCGGATCCACTCACGAAGGCCATTCCCCAGATACAGTTTGAGAGACTCTTCGGGATGCTCGGTATGCGATACTACAGCAGCTGGCCCTAGTGCAAGTGGGAGATTGTTAGTTGTATGTATGCCCTAGAGGCCAGTATTGTACAGATGATGTATATTATATTGGATGCTTGGACATATATAGAGATGACTTTCTTGCTCGATATGATAGTATGCTATCTGGTTACTCTTTATCTTAACATGTACACTTGTCTCTCTAAACTGTCTTATAGTTACATGTTGATAAAGCCCTTAGGATGTGTACTTGACTACCTGGACTATGATGCAGATCATACTAGTGGGGACATGGTAGTCCATAAGTACATCCTTCAAGGTCCCTAGTCGTGGGTGTATCGAGACCGGGTATCGATATACCAGTGTAGACTAGCGTATACGCTTCTCGACCCATGAGATGGGCGATGGATGATCCTATATCCATTGGTGTTTGACATCAGAGATGGTATACGGGTGCTCAGTGGAGACTGGGTACACTGGACGGACTCGCCGAGAACTCCCAGATGGTATTATACCTCACGTCAGATGGCAGTTCTCAGGTGACACTTGTACAGATTAGTCTGTAGACCCGAGATCGTCATAGAGTCTTGTGTGATTCCCACTGTGCTTTGATCTCCACCTTACCACGTCCATGAGGGCGTGCAAAACGGTGGTCTTTGGGTACAGTCCCGAGTCACATGGAGGCAATGAGCGATAGGAGGGGTTTCGTCTCTCCCGGTATTGGGGGTTGATGTTGCGCTGTGCTCGATTGGCCGTAACAGGGAAGTCCCTGGCCAGGGCTGATCAGAGATTTGCTGGTAAGTGTTACCAGTAGTTTCTCGACCCGTTATGAGCCTCACATCGGCACGACTTATCGGTTATTGGGGTCTGACGTATACCACCCCTAGACTTGATATGCGACATATCAGACGAACAGACCGGACTGTACGGTAAGTGTTACTGGTTGGATTCACAGGAGTGTGAGCGGGCTAGCTCGTCGATCTTCTGATCGCTCAATATCCGGATGGCCGTTACGTTTAGCAGACCGCTTGCGGCTTGTGGGTGCTTGATATGATCATCATCTGCTACCGGCGTATTGACGAGTCTTTAGAGTCCTACATAGAGGTTTTCTGGCTCAAGCGAAATGAAATAGGAGTGCATATGAGATATGTGCAGGACCGAGAATGATGCATGTTTGTGATACCATATTCCATTCTCGCGATGGATGTATCGATTGGTTATATTTGATATAATCTAGATATCGAATCAAGGATTGATTCGATAAGCCGATACATAGGATACTAGTCGGTTATATGCGATATGACCGGATCGTTAAATCAAGTGTTGATTTAATGATTTAATGTATAATTATATATTTGATATATTACTTTGCATTAACTAGTATTGGTTCACTTTAAATGGATTTTCTCGCTTGATGTGCAAGAAGTATATGTGATATACTTTTGTGCACATATTTGTATCATGTTTGATGATACTTGATCATGTGGTTAAGTGTAAAGGATTAAACCATGGTTAAGAGATGATTAGGGTTTTGCTTTTTCATTTATTTATTTGTTTATTTATTTGGAAAAGATTTAGATAAGAATGGTGGCTATGTTTGTTTTTAGTTGAAGCTTCATGAAGCTTTGACTTCTTAACCATTCTTGTCTTCATGCTTAACCCTAACCCATCCAAGTAACCATGGTCTATTCTCTACACTCAACTATGGTTAGCTTATGATAAGTATTGAATTATTTTTCATTTTAATTCAACACTTATCATATTCTTTCTTCTTCTTCATCATCTTCTTCTTCAAGAAAGCTTGATGCCATCAATGGCAACTTGAGTTCTAAAGTGAGAAATCCAATTCTAAAGTGAACCCACCTCCTATTTCTTCACCCTCTACCTCTTGCCAAGTTGTTTTGGGTGTTTTCTTCATAAGTTTCACAAATTTGTGAAGTCGGAGCTTGAACTTGTGATGCCTCGACGTAGATCATCTTCGGCACGAAGCCGACGACCTAGTTCGCCCATTTCTCCGATGAAGCCGACGATTGAGTTCGGGATGCGAGATGGACAGCGAGAGGACACCTACGTGGAGCTAAGGAAGTGGAGAACCGGATCTACAAAGGTTGTAGCCTCTCTCCTTTAGTTAAGATGTTAACTAGTTTCGTTTATCGCCTAAATTTCTAGTCAACGATCTAGTCTAGGGTTTCTCGGCACCGTAAAATTTGAAATTGGCATGGTTGATGCCTTGTGAGACCTCTTGAGAGTGCCTAGGAACCCTACAATCCAGAGGTATAACCCTTTAACCCGACTTCTAGCTTGCAAATATATGGTTATTGAGCTGAAAATTTAGTGTTTGCTATGTAGTTTAGTGCTAGTTTAGTGATTTTGAGTGAGATGTGGCCAAGTGATGGTTTTGATTGCTAGGGTAACCTTATTAAGTGTATTTGAGACCATTGTAACCAAGATTACCCCAGATTCCAGTGTCACACCTGAAAGTTTAGAATCGGTGTAATTTAGCATTTTTGTCGATTTTGTGACCTTTCCGAGATCTGCTTTCACCCCGGGAACCCTAAAATAAAATTGACTTGGCAGTGAGACGTGCAGGTAGATAGGAACCAACACCCAAAATCCTAGCCCCCACCTCAATTTCTTGGCCGCAGATATATTCCCTCTGGCCGCAATTTGCGGCCAGAGCAGTAGGGAACCCCCTCGTTTTGCGTGCACGGCTCTTTTACCTGTAAACTTGACCCTAGGTATGTCTAGTTTTGTCTGGTTCCAACCAGGGTAGAATCTGGGTTGATTTTCTTGAGTTGGTGCATGATTTACGACTTGTTTTCGTGTGGATTTTGGTATTCGATGATTCGTTTCTGTCGGGTGGCGTTTGAACGCCTACGGCAGAGGGATATTGGCCGTGATTGCACGCGAGGCCACAGGTTTTTACCTATGGGCATAGCGTGCACCATTTTGGTTTCCGACATGATTTTCATGTGTTTTAGCGTGTGATATTCTTGTAGGTACTCACGTGGCGTCGGGGCATTGGAGATGCAATGGCGACATCGGCACCGGCATACATAAAACAAGGTGAGTAGATTTATATCTACGGGGAGAAGTCGGGTGGATGGCGTATAGCACCCCCGCAGTCCGTGGTGATGTATACGGATGCGTATACACACCTACAATTATTATATGTTGTTTGAGAAATTATTGATGTTTAGGATGGATAATTGGTGGACTTGGATGATTTAGTGTCGCGAAAACCTAGGTAGTGGGTGCACTACACATACATATACACACATACATACTTACATACATCCTTGTCCATATGTGCTTATGGGATTCTATATAAATATGTGTTCACATAGGTATGGGACTACGTGTTCATATACAGACTTGAGGATGAGACATGGGTTTGAGATGAGTCGATGAGTTTGTTCTGAGGTTATGATATCGGTGATATGGTAAAGTTCATAGTTGAGATACGTCGTGATGCTTTAGCGGATTTTAGGATGATGATGCCATAGGAATAGTGACATATATATATAAAATGATCGACATGTGATTATGATACGAGATTGGATATGATACGATATGACAGGATATTTATGATAGGCCGCCTTGGGCGTTGTGTACTCCTTGAGAGGATATGTGCTGGTGATATCGATTCATACGAGACTGTTGATCAGTATTCAGATCATGATGATAGTGATGATGTTAGCTTTGTACTAGACGTAGGTCAGTACCCAGATCATGATATTTGATATAGAGAATACCAGATGAATGATATGACGAATATAATATTGACCCGTACCCAGATTTGGGGATGTCGTACGACGGATTTACGTACGAGCTATGTTTTGATGTTTGATCCGCACTCTTGATTTGGGAATAACTGATTATAGAGATATGGTATCGGATGTAATATAATCGAGGCGGGATCACCGACTATATATGTATATATATATATATGTATCGACTCAGAGGTTAGGCGGTTTCCCTTACCTACTGTTAGCTTTAGCTCAGCCTTATAGCGGTGTAGCTATATGACTTTTGTGACATTAGATGCTGTTCAGCTTTCATGGTGTTTAGCATTCAGCTCCCGCATATGATTATTGTTGCTCCGCATTGCATACTGTTATGATCCATATTCCATTATTGATATCATGCTGTTAGGACACCAGCACCATTACCGATGATGCGTATGTACCACGTACACTTATTTGCCGGCTCACACACATCTTCATCGGTAATTGACATGTCACGAACACTTAGAAAATATTATTGCTTGATTTAGCTTGTTAGCTAGTAGTGACATGATATTAGTATGCTTGCCTTATATGTTAGCTTGACATTGTAGCTATTACTTGTCACTTCATGCATACTGTTACTCATTATATGCTGCATTCATGGATTCTCATGCTTATATTCATGATTTCATATGCTATTGATGATTTGGATTCGAGTTTCCATGAGATTTTCTGGATTTGGAGAAAAACCGCAAAACATATATAAACCGCTTTCTCTTTTTAATAAAAAGGCAGTTTTCCCATGATGTATGAGTCGTCCACCATGAGTTTTGCTGATGGATTTCGAGACCCGATTCGAGGAGGCGGATGAACCGTTTCAGGTACATGGTGGGCCCGGTGCGGTACCCCGGGGCAAGAAGATCGCAGGAGATGGCGTTGAGCCTGGCAGGAGAGCACTACCGACCGGTGATATTACCCGACACATCGGATATCCGGAGAATACCGTCGTAGTCATGAGATGGATGGTAGGGGCCGATCTGGACTGACGGCACCCTGGATATTATGATTGAGACATTGAGATTTGAGATATTGAGGTACAGAGATTATGATACAGAGATATCGAGATATTGAGATTTATGTTTTGTGCCGATGCTAGGCACTGTTGTATGCTGATTTCATTATGATACCTCATTTTAAAAATACAGAAATCTCACAACTTTATGAAAGCAGTTTTCTTCAGTACATGCATTCTGTTTCATGCATTCATACATCATTCATATGATACATTGCCACCTGATGCACTGACACGGGTACATTGGATTATACTTGGGTTAGATATTTACCCTAGCCATTATTATAGGTTGTTGGTTATATATATTTGAGGATTATATATTATGATCGTATGACCTAGGATTGCGTCATACATGCGATTTCTGTTCATAGATCTTTTTCTACTCACGAGTTGGCAACTCACCCCCGTTGTGCCCCAGTTTCTTACAGGTGTTGCCGTACGAGTTTCATTACGGCTTTGCGGGCACAGCTTCTTTCAGGTGACTTGCTAGTAGGTGGGTTATTTGTATCGTACCCATCATTATACATTGTATATTATATTCAGTTGTATCTAGAAGTTCCATCAACCAAACATGTATTTATTTGAGATAGAGACCAGTGTTGTTATTCTTTCGACCTTAGAGTCGCACGTTATATTCTGTGGATTTCTTGTTGTTGGAGTTTTCTTTCTGTTGTGATCCTCGCCTTTAGGCGTTGTATATTATGTTTCTAGCTGGTTGTTTTGATATGGTTCTCCCTACTCTCTACTACTCTTCTTGGTTTGGATTTCTGGGCTCGGCTTACTTAGAGCACGTACGCCTTGAGACGTTCGTAGCCTAAGTGCCGGTCATGTTCCGTTCTTTCGGGACGTGACACATACCTTCTTTTTCCCTGTTGGAGAGATGGTTCCTTTGCTAGAGGATGTGATGATTACGCTCGGTTTCATGTTTAAAGAAAAACATCCTTTGGGTAAACCTTCTTATATTACCGTCGTTCTTGATAATACCAGTATTTTGCGCCGTTTGAACTTCAATGGTAATCTTCCAAAGTCTGTCTTGAACGGTAATCTTTTGAATTTGTTTGAGATGTGGAGTACTTTAAGACCTTTCTCCTTATTGAAGATATTAAAGTGGCTCGACGCATTCGATTTGGTCTTCTTCTTGCCATCTGTGACGTTGTGGCATTTCTGGAAAGTCATGGTATGATTTCTTTTGAGCATGTGAGTTTGATTGAACGACACTTCTTGAAGCAGCGCGGCTCTCTCGCGGCTCCGATTCTTGTGTATCTTTACATGTGATTGAATTCTGCAATGAGAGGAAGGCTCTTCTTTGGTTCTCCTTATATTCTTGGTTTGTGGCTTGAGCAGCATCTTCCTTTCACCACTAGGATCATATCGGTGCTTAATCCAAGTACTTCTGCTTTTGAAAAGCGTTAATTTCTGCAAAAATTATGCACGAGGAATTTCGTAGGAGATTTGATAATCTTGAAGAGAACGAAGTGATGTTCCGTGTTCGCAAAGAGGTTCGCATCCCTAGGTGTTTCGCTATGGAGCCCATCTTGATTGGGGCCGGGGCCTTTGCTGCTTATCTGATTCATCGATGTCTTCACTAAATCAGTATCGGATTCGATTTGCCTTATGAGGAGAGTTATATTCAGCGGGTGGAGTCGCTCCATACTGAAACAGACGATCTTCGCCGTATCTTTGATATCTTGGCGTATTGGGAACACTTCACGGTGATTTGTTCAACTAATCTTATCCGTGGTCTAACCAACAGAGAAGGTAGGGAACAGTACATGTAATGGATTCGAGAGAGAGCTCTGGCGAGCTTAGCTTCGTTTCCTGAGGTTGGGTTGCAAATCATGGTGGAAATTCCGGATGCTGAGTCGCATGTTGTAGAAGAGGTTTCGGATCATCAATGTGGGAAGAGGAGTCATCGTAAACACTGGGATTCTTGATTTTTTTTGCCTTTTAATCTTCAATTTCGAGTATTTAATAAAATTTTGCATATTATTTTAGCATAGGAACATTTTCTGATTATCAAATGCATTGAATTTTGCTTAAAAACTGCAGTTTTTTTTTTCGATTTTAAGACTCTATGTCACACACACAGACGACCTGAGTCCGCATGTGTGCCTACGTTAGCAAATAAGTTGATGTGGCGACGCATGCGGACGATGGTCGCCTGCATGCGTGCCCTCCTTATAACCCGAGGCAGCCGTTGTTTCCTCTTCTTCTTCTTCTCTAAATTTCCTCCGGTTGCCGACCGCCTCATCGGGCCACCGCCGATCGCCGTGTTAGTTATATGTATGCCCTAGAGGCCATTATTGTACATGAGATGTATATTATAATGGATGCTTGGACATATATAGGGAGGACTTTCTTGCTCGACATGATAGTATGCTATCTGGTTGCTCTTTGTCTAAACATGTTGACTTGTATAAGTGATGCTGTCTTGCTCTCACATGGTGATAAAGCCCTTAGGATGTGTACTTGACTACCAGGACTATGATGGAGATCATACTAGTGGGGCTAAGGGTAGTCCACAAGTACACCCTATAATTGTTCCTAGTCGAGGGTGTATCGAGACAGGGCATCGATATTCCAGATTAGACTAACGTATGCGCTTCTTGACCCATATGATGGGCGTTGGATGATTCTGCAGGGTTACCTAAGACGGCAACAAGGTTTCGGGAGGCATTGTCCATGCCAAATTCAAAATTTTGCCGTTTTAGTTAACCCTAACTAAGAATTGTTAACTAGAAATAGACGGAAATATAAATGCAAACACTTTGCAAGTCTAGAGAAGTGAGCAAGGAATACAACCTTTGTAGACCAGTCATTCACTTCAATAGCTCCGTGTAGTAGTCCCTTTCGCTGCGATCGTAAACTCCGGACTCTATAAAGGCTCCCATGAAGAAACGAACATGCTTGTTTCGAAGACTTCGAGGCCGAAGATGATCTACGTCGAGGAGACACTAACCCAAGCTATCTCTTTACTAATCATGGGATTAGTGAAGAAAACACCCTATACTAAATGGCAAGTAGTAGAGGATGATGAAGTAGGAATTTTGCTCACATTAGAAATCATTTTCTCACTCAAAATCATCACTTTCCATTGAAGCTAGAAGCTTGAGAGGAAGAAGAAGATGAATATGAACTCATATGAATAATTCATCCAAATGAATTATTGCAACCATGGGTGAGTTAAGCCCTCATGCATAACTCATGTAGATAATTAACCAAGGGGTAAGGTTAAGGGTTGGGTTAACAAAAATATCCTAAGGAATGACAAAAAAGTGGACTTTGTCAATGTTTCTACAAGCTTCATCCAAGCTTGACAACATTGACCAAGTCTTCTCTCTTTTGTTATTTCTTAAGAAATAAATAAAACCTTAACTTAACCCTAGCATGGTTTAAGTCTCATACACCCATCTTGCATGTATCATCAAGCATGATACAATTCATGTACACAAATATACATATCACATATATACAATGTGCACATCAAGTGAGAAAAGAAATATTAAGTGAGCTAATACTAGTTAATGTAATGTAATATATCAAATATATAATTATACATTAAATTATTAAATCAACTCTTGATTTAATAATCCGGCTATATCACATATAACCGACTGATATCATGTGTAACAACTTATCGAATCAACACTTGATCCGATAACCTGGCTATATCGCATATAACCGACCGATGTCACAAATCGCGAGAATACAATACGGTATTTCATATCTTATCAATCTCGGTCCCGCACATATCACATATGTGCTCCTACTCCGTTTCGCTTGAGCCAGGAAACCTCTGTGTAGGACTCTAAAGACTCGTCAATACACCGGCAGTAGGTGATGATCATATCAAACACCCACAAGCTGTAAGCGGTCTTCTAAACGTAACGGCCACCCGGGTATTGAGTGATCAGAAGATCAACAAGCAAGCCTGCTCACACTCCTGCGAATCCAATCAGTAACACTACCGTACAGTCCGGTCTCTTCGTCTGATATGTCGCATATCTCGTTTAGGGGTGGTAAACGTCAGACCCCAGTAACTCGATAAGTCGTGTCGATATGAGGCTCATAACGGGTCGAGAAACTACTGATAACACTTACCGGTATATCTCTGAAGCAGCCTTGGCCAAGGACTTCCTGTTATAGACAATCGAGCACAGTGCAACATCAACTCCCAATACCGGGAGAGACGAAACCCCTCCTATCGCTCATTGCCTCCATGTGATTCGGGACTGTATCCAAAAGCCACCGTTTTGCACCTTCTCTTGAACGCGGTAAGATGGAAATCAAAGCACAGTGGGAATCACACAAGACTCTATGACGATCTCGGGTCTACAGACTAACCTGTACCAGTGTCACCAGAGAACTGCCATCTGACGTGAGGTATAATACCATCTGGGAGTTCTCGGCGAGTCCGTCCAGTGTACCCAGTCTCCACTGAGCACCCGTATACCGTCTCTGATGTCAAACACCAATGGATATAGGATCATCCATCGCCCATCTACATGGGTCGGGAAGCTATACGCTGGTCTACTCTGGTATATCGATGCCCTGTCTCGATACACCCTCGACTAGGAACATTTGAAGGATGTACTTAACGACTACTCTGTCCCCACTAGTTTGATCTGCATCATAGTCCTGGTAGTCAAGTACTCATCCTAAGGGCTTTATCAACATGTAACATAGAGACAATCAGAGTACATGTTAAGATAAAGTGCAACCAGATAGCATACTATCATGTCGAGCAAGAAAGTCCTCTCTATATATGTCCAAGCATCCACTACAATATACATCGTATGTACAGTAATGGCCTCTAGGGTATACATATAACTAACAATCTCCTACTTGCACTAGGGCCATATGTTGTAGTATCTCATACCCAACAATCAGCAGTGGTTGAAATATCTCATACTCAACCATCCCATAAAAGTCTCTACTGGAAAATAGGCCTTTGTGAGTGGATCCGCGCTGTTGTCCTCTGTGTCTACTCTCCTATCCTCGATCTCCCTGGAGATCAACCATCTCCATGATCAGGTGATACTGCCTAAGAATATGTCTGGATCACTGATGGGATGGGGGTTCCTAGGCCAAAGCCACAACTCCATTGTCATACAATGGTAGGAACGAAGTTCATCTTATGAACAAATATATATCCAGACTGCCTCTTTGGTAGCATCCTTGGTAGCAATGTATCCAGCCTTTATCGTCTAGTTTGCCACGGTATCTAGCTTGGAACTCTTCCAACATACCGTCCCTCCACTGAGAGTAAAGACAATGCCTGTGACTGACATTCAGTCGTCCTTACCACCGTGGAAGCTATCCAATGATTCTCTCCAGGATCGATTGATACCATCTCACTACACCTAGTGAGAATCCTAACATCCATTTAGATCTATCTCATAGATCCAAAACCCAGGATTTAGGAGGTATCACCTTGATCCTATATGGAGAATCCATGTGATAAGAGGAGATTGACCAAGCGTAGTATGGGAAACTCCTTCTCTATCAAGAGTATGTCATCCACGTACAATACGAGGATCATCACCATACTCCCTACTACCTTTTTGTATGTACAAGGTTCATCTACCATTTTGATGAATTCAAACTCTTTGACTACCACATCAAAACAGATGTTCTAACTCCGCGATGCCTGCTTTAACCCGTAAAGCAACTTGCACACGTTTCCGCTGCTCCCACTATCTACGAAGCCCTCTGGCTGTGTACTTATAGATGCTCTCTTCTAAATCACTATTTAGAAAAGCTGTCATGACATCCAACTGCCAGATATCGTAGTCATGGTATGTAGCAATGGCAAGTAGAATCCGGATGGACGTAAGCATAGCCACTAGAAAAGGTTTCATCATTATCCAAACCTGGTCGATGACGAGAACCTTGTACAACTAGTCTTAGCTTTGAAAGTCTCAACTTTTTCATGTACACCAAGTAATCTTCTCAAGATTGCTCCTGATGGGGATTTAACCCTTCAGATAAAGCAACCAAAGTCCATACTTTGTTGGTGTGTATGGATTCCATCTCAGATCGCTTAGCATCCAGCCATTCTTATAAAGCCCCCACTCTTGATGGCCTGCTCGAAACCAGTTGGGTCATCATCTCATGATGCCATCCTCGCTCCCACTGTCATAAAGAAAACCGAAGTATCTCTTAGGTGGATGAGGAACCCTACCAGATCGGTAGAGAGGCTGAGGTTCGCTGGAAACTATTGAATCCTCCGGGTTTACCAAATCATCAGCTGCAGTTTGTATAGTTAGAACTCCTTCCAGTTCTACCTCATGACCAATAATTTCTTCACAAGAAATTCCCTTTCTCAAAGGTGGCATGCTGAGAAATAAAACACCTTTTGCTCCCCACTGTGGTAGAAGATATTCCCTTGTGAATGCTTCGGATATCCAACAAACTTCCACAGAACTGACCTTGCCTCGAGCTTGTCCGGATTTTGCTTTTAGACATAGGCCGGACAACCCTAAATCTTAACATCCTTAAGAGATGGTCTTTTCCCATACCATATCACATATGGAGTGGTAGGCACCTGATTTGGTTGGAACCTTATTCAATAGGTATGCAACTTCTCAAGTGCATAACCCCCAAAAGGAAATAGGAAACTCAGTAATACTCATCATAGAGCACACCATATCACATAGGGTGCGATTGCTCCACCCCGATATACTAACGTACTGTGGTGTATACGGAGGAGTAATGCTGAGAGAGAATCTAATTCTCCTTTAGAATAGTCCAGGAATTCTGTGCTCTAGTATTCTCCTCCATGATCACATCATAGGACATAATATTTATACCCTATTTTTGGTTCTCTACTTCTAACTTATATTCTCTGAATTTCTCAAAAGGTTCAGACTTGTGTTTCAACAGGAACACATGTGTGAATCTTGAGAGATCATCGAGGAATGTAATGAAGTACAAAGAACCGGTCTTGGCATGTGTAGACAGGGGACTTTACATACATCATCATGTATCAATCCCAAGAGTTCACTAACACTTTTTCTGTTTCCAATAAACGGAGCTATGGTCATCTTATCTTTGTGACATGACTGGCAAGTTTCACAAGATGTAAATTCAAACAGATTTAAATATGCATCTCTATGTAACTTAGCTAGTCGGGTCGTATTGATATGACCTAGTCTACAATGCCTCAAGAAGGATTCATTCATTTCTGAACTCTTCCTCTTGTGTGTGTTTTGTACATTAAGAACTGTGGTTTGATTTAGAACGTATATGCTTTTAGATAACGTGCCTGAACCGATCAACTCTTGATATAGGAAATGTTCAAAACATTATCCAACAATACAAAATTATATCCTTCTTTACTAAATAAAGAGACTGATATGATGTTGTATATCAGGTTCGGTATCTAATAACATTCATTCAGAATCAATGTATTTGGTAATACAGGGTGATAACTGCCAACAAGCTTGGCTGCAACACTTGCACCATCTCCAACTCTTGAAACTTATCACCCATTCTCAGTTCTCTACCTATCTGTAGCCCATGTAACAGATTACATATGTGGGATCTGTAGGGTTCCTAAGCACACTAAAGAGGTCTCACAAGGCATCAACCATGCCAATTTCAAATTTTACAAGTGCCTAGAAACCCTAATACGGATTCGTTGACTAGAGTTTAGGCGACAAAGTGAAACTAGTTAACATCTTAACTAAAAGAAAGAGGCTACAACCGTTGTAGATCCGGTTCTTCACTTCCTTAGCTCCATGTAGACGTCCTCTCGCTGTCCATCTCGAATCCCGGACTCTTGCATTGGCTTCATCGAAGAAATGGGCGGGCTAGGTCATCGGCTTCGATGCCAAAGATGATCTACGTCGAGGCAACACAAGATCAAGCTCCAACTTCACCAAGTCGTGAAACTTGTGAAGAAAACACCCTATACTACTTGGCAAGAGGTAGAGGGTGAAGAAATAGGAGGTGGGTTCACTTTAGAATTGGATTTCTCACTCTTTTACTCAAGATGCCATTAATGGTAGCAAGCTTTCTTCTTAAAGATGATGAAGAAGAAGAAGATAGAATATGATGAAAAGTATTTCAAAAATAGAAAAGAAATGAATACTTATCATATCCTAACCTTGGTTAGGTGTAGAGAATAGGCCATGGTTAATGGGAATGGTTAGGGTTAAGCATGAGACAAATATGGTGGACTTGTTCAAACCTTCATGAAGCTTCAACAAGCATCCAAAGAAAGCCACCATATCTTATTTATCTTTTCCAAAATGAAAAAATAAATAAATAAATAAATAAGCATATAAAAAAAACCCTAATCATTAAATTAACCATGGTTTAATTCTTTGCACAAACCCAAGTGAGTATGTATCATCAAACATGATACAAACAAGTGCACACAAAAATATATCACATATACAATATGCACATCAAGTGAGAAAATCCTTTTAAAGTGAACCAATACTAGTTAATGCAAAGTAATATATCATATATATAATTATACATTAAATCATTAAATCAACACTTGATTCAATGATCCGGTCATGTCGCACATAACCGACTAGTATCCAAATGAATCGACTTATCTAATCAATCTTTGATTCGATAACTAGGTTATATCGCATACAACCAATCGAAACATTCATCGCGAGAATGAAATACGGTATCACATACACGCATTATTCTCGGTCCCGCACATATCTCATATGCGCTCCTATTTCGTTTCGCTTGAGCCAGGAAACCTCTGTGTAGGACTCTAAAGACTCGTCAATACGCCGGCAGCAGATGATGATCATATCAAGCACCCACAAGCCGCAAGCGGTCTGCTAAACGTAACGGCCACCCGGGTATTGAGCGATCAGAAGATCGACGAGCAAGCCCACTCACACTCCTGTGAATCCAACCAGTAACACTTACCGTACAGTCCGGTCTGTTCGTCTGATATGTCGCATATCAAGTCTAGGGGTGGTAAACGTCAGACCCCAATAACCGATAAGTCGTGCCGATGTGAGGATCATAACGGGTCAAGAAACTACTGGTAACACTTACCAGAAAATCTCTGATCAGCCCTGGCCAGGGACTTCCCTGTTACGGCCAATCGAGCACAGTGCAACATCAACCCCCCAATACCGGGAGAGACGAAACCCCTCCTATCGCTCATTGCCTCCATGTGACTCGGGACTGTACCCAAAAACCACCGTTTTGCACGCCCTCATGGACGTGGTAAGGTGGAGATCAAAGCACAGTGGGAATCACACAAGACTCTATGACGATCTCGGGTCTACAGACTAACCTGCACAAGTGTCACCTGAGAACTGCCATCTGACGTGAGGTATAATACCATCTGGGAGTTCTCGGCGAGTCCGTCCAGTGTACCCAGTCTCCACTGAGCACCCGTATACCATCTCTGATGTCAAACACCAATGGATATGGGATCATCCATCGCCCATCTCATGGGTCGAGAAGCGTATACGCTAGTCTACACTGGTATATCGATGCCCCGTCTCGATACACCCCTGACTAGGGATGTTGAAGGATGTACCTATAGACTACCATGCCCCCACTAGTATGATCTGCATCATAGTCCAGGTAGTCAAGTACACATCCTAAGGGCTTTACCAACATGTAACTATAAGACAGTTTAAAGGGACTAGTATACATGTTAAGATAAAGAGCAACCAGATAGCATACTATCATATCGAGCAAGAAAGTCATCTCTATATATGTCCAAGCATCCAATATAATATACATCATCTGTACAATACTGGCCTCTAGGGCATACATACAACTAACAATCTCCCACTTGCACTAGGGCCAGCTGCTGTAGTATCGCATACCGAGCATCCCGAAGAGTCTCTCAAACTGTATCTGGGGAATGGCCTTCGTGAGTGGATCCTCCGTGTTGTTCTTCGTGTCAACCCTCCTGACCTCGATCTCCCGGCGATCAACTATCTCCCGGATCAGGTGATACCGCCTCAGAATATGCCTGGATCGCTGATGGGACCTAGGTTCCTTGGCCAAAGCCACCGCTCCATTGTTATCGCAATACAAAGGTATTGGATGCTCAATGGATGGAACCACTCCAAGTTCAGTAATGAACTTCTTGATC
Organism: Agapanthus africanus; assembly: GCA_030015575.1. Lineage (NCBI taxonomy): Eukaryota > Viridiplantae > Streptophyta > Magnoliopsida > Asparagales > Amaryllidaceae > Agapanthus > Agapanthus africanus. The sequence continues at coordinate 459,071,436 of JASDDO010000019.1, read as the reverse complement.
TAGACAGCCTCTTTGGCAGCATCGTTGGCAGCGATGTATTCAGCCTCCATCGTCGAGTCTGCCACGGTTTCCTGCTTGGAACTCTTCCAGCTAACCGCCCCTCCGTAAAGGGTAAAGACAAATCCCGACTGCGACTTAGAGTCGTCCTTATCACTTTGGAAGCTCGAATCGGTAAAGGACTCCACTTGGAGTTCTCCGTTACCATACACCAAAAGCATCTCTTTAGTCCTTCGCAAGTACTTGAGAATGCTCTTCACAGCTGTCCAGTGACTCTCTCCAGAATCAGCTTGATACCTGCTCACTACACTTAGTGAGTATGCTACATCGGGTCTGGTACATAGCATCGCATACATGATAGAGCCTACAGCCGAAGCATAGGGTATCCTTTGCATGCGAGCTCTCTCCAAATCAGTCTTGGGAGACATCTTTTTGGAGAGAGTGACTCCAGAGATCGTGGGTAAGTTCCCACGCTTGGATTCATCCATACTAAACCTCTTTAGTATGGTGTCAATGTACCTGGATTGGGACAATCCCAATATCCGTTTGGATCTATCTCTATAGATCCTAATTCCTAATATGCAGGAGGCATCACCAAGATCTTTCATCGAGAATCTTTGTGATAAGAAGAGCTTGACCGATTGCATATAGGAATATCATTTCCTATCAAGAGTATGTCGTCCACGTACAGTACGAGGAAGACAACCTTACTCTCTGCCACCTTCTTGTAGATACAAGGTTCATCTGGGTTTTTGACGAAATCAAACTCTTTGATAACGACGTCAAAGCAGATGTTCCAACTCCGCGATGCTTGCTTTAATCCATAAATGGATTTAAGCAGCTTGCACACCTTCCCGCTGCTCCCACTGTCTACGAAGCCCTCTGGCTGAGTCATGTACACGCTCTCTTCTAAATCACCATTTAGAAAGGCGGTCTTAACATCCATTTGCCAGATTTCGTAATCATGATATGCAGCGATGGCAAGCATGATCCGGATGGATTTAAGCATAGCCACTGGAGAAAAGGTTTCGTCATAGTCCACACCTGGTCTTTGACGAAAACCTTTTGCAATAAGTCTAGCTTTGAAAGTCTCCACTTTCCCATCTACACCAAGTTTTTTCTTGAAGATCCACTTGCTCCCAATGGGTTTTACCCCTTCAGGAGCAACTTCCAAAGTCCATACTTTGTTGGTGTACATGGATTCCATCTCGGACCGCATAGCATCCAGCCATTTCACCGAGTCCCTACTTGTGATGGCCTGCTCGAAGCTAGTTGGGTCATCATCCTCCATGATGCAATCCTCGCTCCCACCATCCATGAGAAAACCGTAGTATCTCTCAGGTGGGCGAGGAACCCTACTAGATCGGCGGAGAGGCTGAGGTTCGTCGGGAGCTTCTGAATCCTCTGGTTTCACTAAATCTTCAGTTTGAGTTTGTGTAACCGGAATTTCTTCCAGTTCTACCTTATCCCCACTAATTTCTTTTGCAAGAAATTCCTTTTCCAAAAAGGTGGCATGTCGAGAAACAAACACTTTTTGTTCCTCTGTATGGTAGAAAAGATATCCATGTGAATGTTTGGGATATCCCACAAACTTGCATAGAACAGACCGTGTCTCGAGTTTGTTCGGATTTTGCCTTTTGACATAGGCCGGGCAACCCCATATCTTAACTCGTTTAAGACATGGTCTCTTTCCACTCCATATCTCATATGGTGTGGTAGGTACAGATTTAGTTGGAACTTGATTCAATAGGTATGCTGCTGTTTCCAGCGCATATCCCCAGAAGGAAATAGGTAACTCAGCTGTTCTCATCATAGAGCGCACCATATCTAATACGGTGCGGTTCCTCCGTTCTGATACACCGTTGTGCTGTGGTGTATATGGAGGTGTCAGCTGAGAGAGAATCCCATTCTCTTTTAGGAAGTCCAGGAATTCATTGCTCAAGTATTCACCTCCTCGATCAGATCGAAGGATTTTAATACTTTTTCCAGTTTGGTTTTCAACTTCTTGTTTATATTCTCTAAATTTCTCAAAAGCTTCTGATTTGTGTTTCATCAGGAACACATATCCGAATCTAGAGAGATCGTCAGTGAATGTAATGAAGTATGAAGAACCATCCCTGGCATGTGTAGACATGGGACCGCATACATCACTATGTATTAGTCCCAAGAGTTCGGTAACTCTTTCTCCGTGTCCTGTAAACGGAGTTTTGGTCATCTTGCCTTTGAGACATGACTGGCAAGTGTCATAAGATGAAAATTCAAACGGATTTAAATACCCATCCTTATGCAACTTAGAAAGTCGTGTCGCATTGATGTGACCCAGTCTACAATGCCACAAGAAGGATTCGTTCAGTTCAGAACTCTTCCTCTTGTGTGTGTTTGTTATGCTCAGAACTGTTGATTGATTTAGAACATAAATGCCATTGCACAACGTGCCTGATCCAACCAACTTTTGGTTACGGAAAATGTTCATAACATTGTCCTGTAATACAAAATTATATCCCTCTTTACTCAACAAAGAAACCGATATAATGTTGCATATCAGGTTCGGCATGTAATAGCATTCGTTCAGAACCAATGTATTACCAGTTGGTAATACAAGGTGATATTCCCCGACAGTCTTAGCTGCAACAATTGCACCATTTCCAACTCTAATGTCTTTATCACCTTCTCCAAGTTCTCTACCTTTTCTAAGCCCATGTAACTGATTACATATATGGGATCCTGACCCGGTATCTAATACCCAGGACGTAGAGCAAATGGAGAAACAGTTCTCTGTAACGAACACACCCGAAGAAAATGCATCAACATGTACTTTCTTCATTCGGGTGGCATGGGAATCCTGGTATTCCCCTATATCCTGTTCAGTCTTATAACTCTTATAAGAAAGAACGGAACTAACATTCCCCAGCACAGTATAACATACGGGTTCGGTCAATACATCTATATTATTATCTTGATTAGGGCATGAAATGGTCGCTACCTGGAGAGAGAGAGAAGAAAACACTTTAGCGTATGCTCTTGCAAGATCAGATTGGTTTTTATCTTATCTAATCAGGATGGCTCCCACTGGTTTTTATCAAATCTTCCTTCAAACCCTAAAAGGAAAGACTAGCCGGGATTAATTACACCCTACAACTTCGCCAATCTTTCAGTCAGGCCAGTGTCGGTACTTTGAGGGAGGTTCCCCGTGCTTTCGCACGGACCTAATTAAAGTAAACCTCGTTTTCCCAGAGGCGTAACCCCGTTGACACCTTTCTAGACACCTACTTGATCGGCTAATTGTAATGTGTAAAACTCTCCCAGGAGTAACTCTTACTCGCAGTGGGTATCAGGATCCAACTATCTCATAGAAGGTATGCAATCTCCTTGCAAATTTCAACACTTGAAATTCCCGATAATATTTTTCCCCTAGCGTCCTATGACCTTGACAAAGGCCAACAAATCATGGGATGCTAGTCAAGTTCAACCCGTCATTTCTTGATTGAATCAAACCCACCCGCACTATCCTTGACAAAGGCCAACAAGGTCGTACGACTACCCTGAAAACAATCTGCATCACATGCACAAGCAGATAAGCACTATTCAGCTACCGCACACTACGCCTTGACAAAGGCCAACAAACGCAGCACGAATACTAAACAGTTCTTATCTGAAATGACGGAGGGCTACGACAGGTTTTTCTGAAAACCTATTGCGTAATGAACTTGATATCGTTGTAGAATCGAATGAAGTTTTGAAATGGAGTGATTTTGAGGCTTTTCTAGTTTTGCTAAAGGGGTCACTCCCGGTGAAGGGATCGTCGGCCCTTTCCTCGTCGAATGAGGTGCGGAATATATCATATATATCGCTGTGCAAAGCAAAACTCCAAAAACAATCAAAAGCAAACCGAGTGTGTAGCATCTGCCAGTTATTGCTAAAGGGGTCACTCCCGGTGAAGGGATCTCGGCCCTTTCCTCATCGAATAAGGTGCAGGGTATATCATATATACCACTATGCAAAGAAAAACTGTAGCTACCCTTTTTATTTAAAATTTGATTCTGCAACATCTTTTAGGTTTCTTTTCTTTCATTAATCACATTAATGAAGTCCCATCATTTAAGTCACCTAAGCATCACAGATAAATACGACGTACGCTTATGCCATCCGCATTTGCCTCGATGTCCCCTCGTGCACCGTTAGGTTAGGTAACTAACGACAGAGCAGGGCAGGGCTAGTGCGGGTGCAAAACATAAGTAACGTCTATATAATATATCATATATACTATATGCTGTATCCATCAGAACATATCAAATGATCACATCACAGATATCGCAGCAGAAAATATCATATGAAATATTGGATATACTAGGACGTCCGTGTTTTTAATACGAGCCAGTATAAAACACGGATTCTACGGTCGTGATGAATAGCCAATCCCACACCCCTAGACCCCTACGAGAGCGGCAAGCAACCCTACCAATTCTAGGGTTAGGAGACCCGAACTCGACTCCTCGAGATGGTCTCCCACTGGACCCTAGAACCCGGTTACTTGTGCTCCCCTCCTTGGGTCTATCCTAATGCGGAAAAGTAAATAATATACAAAAGGTGACAACTTCCGCAACCTGGAAGTGCCCCAATGAAAGAATATTACATACATGTTTTTACATGAATGAAAATGAAAAACACTCATCTCACATAAAAACCCCCGGCTATTCAAACACGACGATCCAATATAACATATCCAGCAACACATAACATCACATGTCATCAACGTAAATAAATATGCGCATCCCAATTGTCGTTGGCATATAGCAACGAAACCGACGATATCACATATTACACTTACGGTCACAGAAAAGAAAGTGTAAAACTACAACAGTTGGAATCCGCAACCTCTTTAGACATCGCATGCCTAATCAAATGAAATACTTAGACATCACATGCCTAACAATTATAAACCCCGCATTTTAGTCCCATTATCAAAAACTCTTTTCAATATCAAGTGAGACTAAACCGCTAGATTTATAACATTCATCCAGTTATCTCATAACTGTTTGTGAATTCCAATTATTGTATCCCATTCCGGATAAGATAGAAAATGTTAAACTTTCCGATCGAACAATCGAACACTCAAGTTTTCCCGAAACCGTTCAACACATGAAATAAGTTCAAAGATATTCATTTCATGCCTCAGTACCAACGGTTCAGCCGTAGAAGGGTCAAGCCAACGCCTCACATGTGGCACGTCGTACTGCCCCAAACCCTAAGGTTCAAAGGGCAGTTCAAGACGGTCACATAATCGAGTTAAGGTTTGTTGTTTTCTAGAGGGACCATCGCGTTACTTGCACTACTCAGAACGTCCTTAAACCACAGAAAAATCCAACACTTGGAAATTTTCCGGCAGGGGAAAAGGTGGGTATTTATATCCGGTCGAACTTTTTAACATATTCAATAATTATCCAGAAAACACATAGACAAGATTAGACAATCCGATCGAATCTACGAACTCCCAATACAACCCAGAATATTCAACTTTTGAATAAATATTAAAAATTCCCAGAAAATACATCAAACAAAATAAGACATTACTGTGCAAACAGTGTATCAAGAGGAGATATTTTGGCCGCGGAACCGCCGCAGAAGCCATGCTTCTGCCGCGGTTCCGCCGCGCTTTAATCATATCATGAGGTGATTTTTGCACCGTAATTCTTAGAATTCCCTGCTGAATTTTTTAAGCATTTTTAATCTGGAAAAAACCCAGTTTTTGAAAAAAGTCCAGAGAGCATGAAAAGTTTGGGGTTTCGGGTTCGATCGGGTTTCTAACATCGTCTAAGCTTCGCCTAAGGCTCTAGCTAGGCTCTGATACCACTGTAGGGTTCCTAGGCACACTAAAGAGGTCTCACAAGGCATCAACCATGCCAATTTCAAATTTTACAAGTGCCGAGAAACCCTAATACGGATTCGTTGACTAGAGTTTAGGCGACAAAGTGAAACTAGTTAACATCTTAACTAAAAGAAAGAGGCTACAACCTTTGTAGATCCGGTTCTCCACTTCCTTAGCTCCATGTAGACGTCCCCTCGCTGTCCATCTCGAATCCCGGACTCTTGCATTGGCTTCATCGGAGAAATGGGCGGGCTAGGTCGTCGGCTTCGATGCCAAAGATGATCTACGTCGAGGCAACACAAGATCAAGCTCCAACTTCACCAAGTCGTGGAACTTGTGAAGAAAACACCCTATACTACTTGGCAAGAGGTAGAGGGTGAAGAAATAGGAGGTGGGTTCACTTTAGAATTGGATTTCTCACTTTTTTACTCAAGATGCCATTAATGGTAGCAAGCTTTCTTCTTAAAGATGAAGAAGAAGAAGAAGATAGAATATGATGAAAAGTATTTCAAAAATAGAAAAGAAATGAATACTTATCATATCCTAACCTTGGTTAGGTGTAGAGAATAGACCATGGTTAATGGGAATGGTTATGGTTAAGCATGAGACAAATATGGTGGACTTGTTCAAACCTTCATGAAGCTTCAACAAGCATCCAAAGAAAGCCACCATATCTTATTTATCTTTTTCAAAATGAATAAATAAATAAATAAATAAGCATATAAACAAAACCCTAATCATTAACTTAACCATGGTTTAATTCTTTGCACAAACCCAAGTGAGTATGTATCATCAAACATGATACAAACAAGTGCACACAAAAATATATCACATATACAATGTGCACATCAAGTGAGAAAATCCTTTTAAAGTGAACCAATAATAGTTAATGCAAAGTAATATATCATATATATAATTATACATTAAATCATTAAATCAACACTTGATTCAATGATCCGGTCATGTCGCACATAACCGACTAGTATCCAAATGAATCGACTTATCTAATCAATCTTTGATTCGATAACTAGGTTATATCGCATACAACCAATCGAAACATTCATCACGAGAATGAAATACGGTATCACATACACGCATTATTCTCGGTCCCGCACATATCTCATATGCGCTCCTATTTCGTTTCGCTTGAGCCAGGAAACCTCTGTGTAGGACTCTGAAGACTCGTCAATACGCCGGCAGCAGATGATGATCATATCAAGCACCCACAAGCCGCAAGCGGTCTGCTAAACGTAACGGCCACCCGGGTATTGAGCGATCAGAAGATCGACGAGCAAGCCCGCTCACACTCCTGTGAATCCAACCAGTAACACTTACCGTACAGTCCGGTCTGTTCGTCTGATATGTCGCATATCAAGTCTAGGGGTGGTAAACGTCAGACCCCAATAACCGATAAGTCATGCCGATGTGAGGCTCATAACGGGTCGAGAAACTACTGGTAACACTTACCAGCAAATCTCTGATCAGCCCTGGCCAGAGACTTCTCTGTTACGGCCAATCGAGCACAGTGCAACATCAACCCCCCAATACCGGGAGAGACGAAACCCCTCCTATCGCTCATTGCCTCCATGTGACTCGGAACTGTACCCAAAAACCACCGTTTTGCACGCCCTCATGGACGTGGTAAGGTGGAGATCAAAGCACAGTGGGAATCACACAAGACTCTATGACGATCTCGGGTCTACAGACTAACCTGTACAAGTGTCACCTGAGAACTGCCATCTGATGTGAGGTATAATACCATCTGGGAGTTCTCGGCGAGTCCGTCCAGTGTACCCAGTCTCCACTGAGCACCCGTATACCATCTCTGATGTCAAACACCAATGGATATGGGATCATCCATCGCCTATCTCATGGGTCGAGAAGCGTATACGCTAGTCTACACTGGTATATCGATGCCCCGTCTCGATACACCCCTGACTAGGGACGTTGAAGGATGTACCTATAGACTACCATGCCCCCACTAGTATGATCTGCATCATAGTCGAGGTAGTCAAGTACACATCCTAAGGGCTTTACCAACATGTAACTATAAGACAGTTTAAAGGGACTAGTATACATGTTAAGATAAAGAGCAACCAGATAGCATACTATCATATCGAGCAAGAAAGTCATCTCTATATATGTCCAAGCATCCAATATAATATACATCATCTGTACAATACTGGCCTCTAGGGCATACATACAACTAACAGGATCCTGATCCGGTATCTCATAGCCAGGACGTAAAGGATACTGAGAAACAATTCTCGGTAATGAACACACCCGAAGAAGATGCATCAGCATATACTTTCTTCGTTTAGGAGGCATGGGAATCCTGGTAATCCTCTATTTCCTACTCGGTCTTATAACAATTATAAGTTGGAGCGGGACCAACGTTCCCTAGCTCAGTATAACAAGCGGGTTCGGTCAATTCATCCGTATTATTATCTTGATTAAGGCGTGACATGGTCGCTATCTGGAGAGAGAGAAGAAAACACTCAGCGTATGCTCTTGCAAGATTAGATTGGTTATTAATTTATCTAATCAGAATGGCTCCTACTGTTTTAGTCAAATCTTCCTTCAAACCCTAAATGGAAAGTCTAGCCGGGATTAATTACACCCTACAATTTCGCCAATCTTTCGGCCAGGCCAGTGTCGGTACTTTGAGGGAGGTTCCCCGTGCTTTCGCAGAGGCATAACCCCGTTAACACCTTTCTAGACACCTACTTGATCGGCTAATTGTAATGTGTAAAACTCTCCCAGGAGTAACTCTTACTCGCAGTAGGTATCGGGATCCAACTATCTCATAGAAGGTATGCAATCTCATTGCAAATTTCAACACTTGAAATTCCCAATAATATTTTACCCCTAGCATCTTATGACCTTGACGGAGGCCAAACTACCCATAGTCCGCTAGTCAAGTTCAACCCGTCATTTCCTGATTGAATTAGACCCACCCGCACGACCCTTGACGGAGGCCAAACTACGCCGTACGAATACCCTAATCCAATCGCATCATATGCTAGCAGATAAGCACTAATCAGCTATCGTACACTATGTTGGATATAGTGCCCTCTAAGTCAATTATTGGATCGCAGGTACGTGATTTCAATGATTGAGGGAGGGCCTATACCGATAAAACAGTCTTACTCGAGATGATAGTATACTATCTGGTTTGTCTTTATCATCATGATAAAGCCCATAGGATTCTTGTTTGACTACCAGCAGTATGATGGCGAACATATATGTGGGAGATGGGGTCTATAAGCACATCCTTAAAGTGTCCCTAGTCGTGGGAGTTTCGAGACAGGGCATCGATATTCCGGAGTAGACTAGTGTATACAGTCGAGACCCCGACGAGGGGCGGTGGCCGGTCTCACAAGCCACTGGTGTCAGTTGGATCACCTAAGATGTATACAGGTGCTCATTGGGTTATGAGTACACCGGACAGGACTCGCCGGGAACATGCTAGTTGGTATTATACATATCGTCAGATAGCAGTTCCCAGGTGACATGTGTACAGGTTAGTTCATCGACCTGAGGTCGTCATTTGTCTCGTGTGAGTTTCCACCGTGCTTTGATTTATACCCTACCACGCTCAAAGGAGTCGTGCAAACAGGTATATTTTGGGTACAGTCCCGAGCCACATTGGAGGCTAGTGAGCGGATCGTCGGGGATTCGTCTCTCCCTGTATTGGGGGTGAGATTGCGCTGTGTTTAGGAGAGCCATTACACGAAATCCCTGGCCAGGGTAATCGAGATATACTGGTAGGTATACCAGTAGTATCTCAGCGTGTTCTGGGCTACTCTCTGACACGATTTATGCAGCTATTGGAGGTCTGACGTTTACCGACCCCCTAGGCCTAATATGCGATACTCATAGACGAATGTTCCGGACTGTACAGATATTGTCACTGTCAGGCTCAGTAGGGTTTATAGATGAGTTCGCTCGTCAGCTTCCCTTCCAATCAATACATAGGAAAAACGTTACGTACAGTTTGTACCTCTGACGTGCTAGGGGTTATACCCAGTGCCAGTGTGTTGATGAGTCATTAGAGTCCCCCCACCGACACTTTCCCAAGTTCGGGCGAAACGTTGTAGATGCCGTATGGTATTATGGCAGGGTTCGGAAAATGCACGTGCGTTTTCGCACGTGTCATTTTTCGGGCAGATAATACTGGTAGGCTTTGATTTAAGCCGGAACCCAGTATTATACTGTGTAGATATAATATCTTTGTCTCAGTTGCATTTATATTCGGTCGTAATATAAATGCGGGTATGTTTATACTGTTACGGGGTTATCCTGAAATTCGTTTCAGGATCACTTTTTGGAAGTTGCCAGTTTCCATTTTCCAGTTTTCTATCACCCGTATTTAACATTCGGTTAAATACGGATTTGTCTTTTCGTCTTGGGGGTGAGTCATATTGTGTGGAAGCTTCAAGACTTGTGACTAGGTTAGTGACTCATTCAAGCATTAATTACTTTGGTGATGTGTTTTATTTGAGTCACCATTTGCATTTAATGCTTAATGTGAGTCATTCTTTCTTTATTGTTATGATAAGTATCATTTGGTTAAGGTCACCACTTGAAGCTCCTACACTCACCTCCCTCCTCTCTTTTATATTGGCCGGCCACTTCTTTGTGGGTGATGGAATTTTTGATTTTTCATTTTTGGCAAAAGATTTCATATAGTTTAGTGTATGGAAATTTCCTAGTTCAATTTCCATTCACCCGATTCCAATTGGTAACTTCAATAACCGTTCGTCCATAACCTTGGACGTAACGAGACAAAGTATTCTACTCATTCTCTACTTCATCTTGGTCGTCTCTTTTGGCAAACTTGACGACCGAGTTGCCTCAGTTCAGAGGCGGGAGCCCGTTTAAAGATCCGTCGACGTGGTGCCACCTGGACGACGAGACCGGAGATCAAGCAAGTTCGGATCAGTTGCAACATAGCGTGGGATGATGGTTGAAGACTGAAGGACTCGGATCATTCGGTATAACAATTCTACCCTCTTTACAATTTGTTAGTTTAGCTTTAATGGACGATCCGGGATAAAGTACGCGATAGCGCCAGTCGTAAAAGTTTTGTTCCGCATATCGGCGTCTGTTAGACGGCCGGGGCGCTGCCGCCGACTTACAGTGGTATCAGAGCCTCACCATTAAGCTATACTAACTTATGCTAACGCGTTTAAAAGATCGATCGAACGGAATTTCCGAAATGACAATTTTCTGTACATGAAGTTTCTGTCGACTTTTAAACTGTTCTAAAATTCATTTTGAGCATTTCAGAAAATCATGCAGGGTTTTTGAAGCAAACTCTGCAAATTTGGTTAAGTGATCCAACCAAAAAGCCGCGGAACCGCGGTCAAACCTAGGGTTTGACCGCGCATCCGCGGCCGTTTAGTTGGATCAGTGTGCCAAATTTGTTCAGGGGCTTCTCTGCAGGGATTTGTGATTTCTAGTATATTTATTTTGGGCCTATATTTTATTACTGTACAGCAGATGTTCGTAGGGCCCACTTCGGGAAATTTTGTCGATCGAAATTTTAAACTTGTTAGTTTTCAGTACTTTCATTATATCTCCGACCGAGAATGTCATTTGATCGGTAAACCGCGTCAAATTGCTATAGTTCTTTTAGACGGGTTTGCGAACGTGACATTCGCGTTGATGTTCTGTGTTGTGCTGTGATGTTGCGGATTTGTCGTGGTGGATAGCAGTGTGCAATGGTAGTGCTGTTCGGATTTATTTGTACATTTGTTATTGCGGGGCGAGCGTCCAACATGTGGACTGCCGTCACTGCCTGTTTGTATATTATTCTTTTAGGGTACGACCAGGTTGCGGTCAATGTACCTGTTGTATTATTTTTTTTTATTTCTGTACTAGGTTTACCCCACGGTGGGGTGCACGAATAGCCGGGTTCTGGAGGGCAACGGGTCCGTATCTCATGGCTTTGAGAGGCAGAGGGGCCTCACTCTTGAATTGGCAGACTATTCACCGCACTCGTAGGGGGTACAGGTTGACCCAAGGAGGGGTGCTCAATTTACCGGATTCCGTGAAGTGCCGGGTATTCCATTCACTATGTTGTGGGGACTACCTCGCTTCAGGTTTTGGCGGGTAACTTGCCGCACCCGTAGGGGTCTAGGTTTCATTGCACAGGCTATCCACACGACCAGGGGAACGTCGGGTTTCAGTAGCGGCTCTGTGAAACCCGGGGATCCTAGATTATCTGTATTGTTCTGTGATGCTTATTACTTTTCTGTAATGTTGTTTATTATCACGCCTGAAGCGATTATTGTATATTAGTATATATACTATTAGATGTTGTATATGTTTTACACCCGCGCTAGTCCAGCCCCCGCTCTGTCGTTAGTTAAGTAACCTAACGAGTGATGATAGGACCCAGTGACGAATGCGGATGGCATATACGTACATTTTATTTTCGTTCTTTTCTGGTGTGATTGATTGATGGGACTGCGTTGATTCTTATCAATGCGAGATAAAACAAACCTATATTTGATGTTGTTGGAACAAATTTTAAAATTATTACAAAGACGTTTCCTTTTGTTTTGCATAGCGGTATTCAGTTGGAATATCCTGCACCTCATTCCACGAGGAAAGAGCCGAGATCCCTTCACCGGGAGTGACTTCTTTAACAAAAGGTTTTCGCTACTATATATTTTTATAAAGCTATCAGGTTCCTTCAACGAGATCAAGTTCATTACGTTAAAGGTTTTTCGCCAAAAACCAGCCGTAATCCTCCGTCGTTTCTTATGGATGGTCAGTAGTATTCAAGCTATGTTTGTTGGCCTACGTTAAGACATAGTGTTTGGTAGCTGCTGGGTATTCATTTGTTGCATAGATAGATGCATTAGTTTAAGTCAGACGTACACCTTGTTGGCCTACGTCAAGGGCATGTACGATGACTTAAGTTGATCAGGACAACGACGGGTAGAACTTGACATGTTGCTTATGATTTGTTGGCCTACGTCAAGGTCATAAGAGCATGGGATAAAAAAAAATTACATCGGGAGTTTTAAACATACAGGAAACTTGCCAGACTTGCGCTTACCTTCTGGAGTGTGATGACTTGAGTGGCTTCCATCAAGTTATCATGCGATGATAGTTGGATCCCGATTCTCACTGATGAGTTGGTTTACTCTTCGGGTGACCCCGACTAATTTTTCTTTCAGGTTTAGAGGAGAATTTGAGATTACAGTGGGAGGTTTCCTTATTAGATAAAGTGATAACCATTCTGATTTAGGTTAGAGTGCACGCAGAGTGTTTCTTTTCTCTCTCTCTTTTATGGCAGCGACCTTTGACCGACCCTAGACTATGACTCAGTGACCAAGTTGACCGAACTTTCTTAATTTACTGACTTTTGGATTGTCTAAAGTTGCATAAGTCGTTGCCGCTCCTTCTTTTACCCTTTGTATTTCTCAGAACACCCCGTATTACTACGGACATCCAATTCCATTGGATAGATCCATCGTATGGTTATATACGAACTCGGAGGGATTTCTTCGAGGATGGATCCAGGTTCAGGAGAAATAGAATTGGTTTATTCAGTTGTCTTTTATTATCACCTTCTCTCAGAATGCGAGGGCTCCTTGGTTTAGGAGAGTACACCTATTACGCTTATTGGATAGTCTTATTCCAAACTATAGGCAGGTGCCGAAAGGAGGGAATGAAGAAAACCAATTAGCCTAAGTAGGGTGTGCAGAAGGTAATATGTAAAGACAATATAAAGGAATTAGAAAGAGGGCAAAGTAAATTGCGACTATTCATATTCACGACCAAACCACGTGTTTCATCGCCACTCCTACTTCACCTTTGATTTCTCTAGAACAACCCGTATCACTACGAACATCCAATTCCATTAGATAAATCCATCGTATGGTTATATACGAACTCGAAGGATATTTTTCGAGGATGGATTCCGGTTCAGGAGAAATAGGAATAAGGTTTATTCAGTTGTCTTTTATCATCACCTTCTCTCAAGCTATGGGTACTCCTAGGATTAGGAGGGTACACCCATTATGCTTACTGGATATTCTTCTTCCAAACCATAGGCTGGTGCCGAACGGTAGGGAAGGAAGAAAACCATTTAGCCTAATGATGGTGTACAGAAGGTAATGACTAAAGACAAATAACGGGATTTGGAAAGGTGGCAAAGAAACATACGGTTAAATTCATGAATTGGATTATGGAAGAGGCATTACTAAGAATACTAGGATACCCCTACGAAACATATTTGTGTTTCATATTCACTGTGCATTGTTAATAGAAAACTGATTTCCCGATTGGATACTTACTCCAGGGTATGTATTTACCAGGAACGATTCTCACATCTGCATGGTTTTACAGATGTTGAGTGGGAGCAAGTTATTAGGAATTAGGTGATCATTCTCATTATATCGGAATTCGTTGTAATTGGTGATATTTGAGGAAATCGCCTGGGTACAGTTTTTCAACCTATGATGCACAGGTTTTGAGTTATTCAACTCAGCGGACTTATACAGAGTATTGTATGTTGTCCAGTGTCCATCAGGACATAGGGGTTGGTCCTCGTACTATATTCTATTTACTTGTGACTTCTCTAGTTTATAGACAAGTGTTTCGTACAAATACAATGTCTAAGTATTGAGAAGTTGTGGATATAAGAATAAAGTAGAGAACCAAGTATCCCAAGTATCGGGATTCTTCAAAATAAAATCGAAGATGTAGATTCTTGTGATTGGTATTCAGTTGATAGTAATGGTTTTTGAGAAACTTGTTTCTCTTTCACGTTACTCATAATTGGATGCATTCCTAAGATGAGTAATGCTGATTAGCCTCTCTCCATTAAGTTTATATGCACTGGAGACAGTTACATGATTTGAATCTGGTTCCAATTAAATAAGTGCCAAAGTTTCTATATTGAATATAGAATGCTTCATACCTTAACGATGTTAAGGTACGGAGAGTTGCCCAGCTTATGCTTAAAACCAGACACTGGATAGCTCAAGGCACGTTTCTGAAATGGCAGTTTGTGGGTTGACCCTAGCTTCGACGAGGGTTAATTTTCTACCATCTGGAAGATCAATAGTGATATTGTTCTTGACTCGCCACAGTTTTATTAAAATGGATTTTTTCAGAAAACAGTAGTGGGAGCATGGTAGAACTGGAAGTGATTCCAGAACCGCAAACGATTACGGAAAGTTTAAAAGGACCTATATATTCAATCAGGTTTGACATTCCAATAGCCACTCCGCAGATATGGTGGATAACCTCAGACACCCGAGAGGTACTCCGGTAGCCTCAAGGACGGTGACAGGGAGGTTCTTGTTTACCCAGACTTGACACTGCTGTTGTTCCAGACTATGAGACCCGGCAGGAGGATATGTATAGCGTTGTTCTAAACTAGTTTTAGAAGTGTACGCATATATTATTCTGCCAGAGGGTTGTCTTAGTCAGTGGGAGCAACGGAAGCATAGTGGGCAAGTAGCTAATGTCTATTTATAGACTTGAGCAATTATAGCGGAAAAAGATCATCTAATTTTTGATGTGACAGTCATGGTTTTGACTTCATCAGAATAGGGAATGGATCTGTTAAGAAGGTAGTAGGGTGTGATGTCTTGGTATTTGGATGACATACACAGAGTAGGAAGTAAAATTCCTATACTACGATCGGTTGTACTGTGGTCATCACACAGTTGTTTCTCCACAAAAGATATGGATATAATATCTGACATTCTGGTTACTAGATCTATGGTCTTAGATCTAGATTTGGGTAGTTTCCCTATATGGGTACTTTGACAGTATTCTAATAGTATTTTAGAATTGATGACTCCTAACATGGTGGTGTACCTGCAGGTGATGGAGTCACCCTCTCTAAAGGTGTCTTACAGACTAAAAGGAAGAGGGACGTACATGATTGACAGATCACTTGCTTGGGCAATTGAGTCAATCATGAGATGTAAAGTACTACACCAGATGTCGTTTTTGCACTAGATGCGATAAGTTTATATTAATCCAATCCTGAAGAAACATACAGAAGCAGTTTTAGAACATAAGTGAATGTTCTACGGATTTGATGACGGCAGGCTCTTTCGGGGGACGGTTATTATTCCAGGCTTCACAGGTGACATGGATGACAGAGTGATTGTCAGAGTTATAGTTTTCCCTCAGACGAGGGACAGTATTATGGACAGGTGGTCCAAGAGGATACTGTGGGAGGCATAGTGCTAGACACTGATTAGTTTCAGTAATCGATACAGTCTAAGAAGTTTGGATTTGGAGTTCATTTATGAACTAGGTCCCATCAGATATCCAGATATATTCTAAGACAGGTATTACTCAATTCCGGAGATGGTTTTCTCCGTGAAGTTGAGATATAGAGAGATACAGAAAGGAACACCGAAGCGGATCCACTCACTGAGGCTATTTCTCGAACACAAGAGTTTTACAAACGAGCTTTGTGAAACTGATTAGTAGAGGAGTTGGATGCTCGGTATCACACGAGCTGTGAGTACTCGACATCGCAATAATTAGCCTTAAGTGCAAGTGGGAGATTGTTGGATATAGTGCCCTCTAAGTCAATTATTGGATCGCAGGTACGTAATTGCAATGATTGAGGGAGGGCCTATACTGATAAAACAGTCTTACTCGAGATGATAGTATGCTATCTGGTTTGTCTTTATCATCATGATAAAGCCCATAGGATTCTTGTTTGACTACCAGCAGTATGATGGCGAACATATATGTGGGAACTGGGGTCTATAAGCACATCCTTAAAGTGTCCCTAGTCGTGGGAGTTTCGAGATAGGGCATCGATACTCCGGAGTAGACTAGTGTATACAGTCGAGACCCCGACGAGGGGCGGTGGCCGGTCTCACAAGCCACTGGTGTCAGTTGGATCACCTAAGATGTATACAGGTGCTCATTGGGTTATGAGTACACCGGACAGGACTCGCCGGGAACATGCTAGTTGGTATTATACATATCGTCAGATAGCAGTTCCCAGGTGACATGTGTACAGGTTAGTTCATCGACCTGAGGTCGTCATTTGTCTCGTGTGAGTTCCCACCGTGCTTTGATTTATACCCTACCACGCTCAAAGGAGTCATGCAAACAGGTATATTTTGGGTACAGTCCCGAGCCACATTGGAGGCAAGTGAGCGGATCGTCGGGGATTCGTCTCTCCCTGTATTGGGGGTGAGATCACGCTGTGTTTAGGAGAGCCATTACACGAAATCCCTGGCCAGGGTAATCGAGATATACTGGTAGGTATACCAGTAGTATCTCAGCGTGTTCTGGGCTGCTCTCTGACACGATTTATGCAGCTATTGGGGGTCTGACGTTTACCGACCCCCTAGGCCTAATATGCGATACTCATAGACGAATGTTCCGGACTGTACAGATATTGTCACTGTCAGGCTCAGTAGGGTTTATAGATGAGTTCGCTCGTCATCTTCCCTTCCAATCAATACATAGGTAAAACGTTACGTACAGCTTGTACCTCTGACGTGCTAGGGGTTATACCCAGTGCCAGTGTGTTGATGAGTCATTAGAGTCCCCCCACCGACACTTTCCCAAGTTCGGGCTAAACGTTGTAGATGCCGTATGGTATTATGGCAGGGTTCGGAATATGCACGTGCGTTTTCGCACGTGTCATTTTTCGGGCAGATAATACTGGTAGGCTTTGGTTTAAGCCGGAACCCAGTATTATACTGTGTAGATATAATATCTTTGTCTCAGTTGCATTTATATTCGGTCGTAATATAAATGCGGGTATGTTTATACTGTTACGGGGTTATCCTGAAATTCGTTTCAGGATCACTTTTTGGAAGTTGCCAGTTTCTAGTTTCCAGTTTTCTATCACCCGTATTTAACATTCGGTTAAATACGGATTTGTCTTTTCGTCTTGAGGGTGAGTCATATTGTGTGGAAGCTTCAAGATTTGTGACTAGGTTAGTGACTCATTCAAGCATTAATTACTTTGGTGATGTGTTTTATTTGAGTCACCATTTGCATTTAATGCTTAATGTGAGTCATTCTTTCTTTATTGTTATGATAAGTATCATTTGGTTAAGGTCAACACTTGAAGCTCCTACACTCACCTCCCTCCTCTCTTTTATATTGGCCGGCCACTTCTTTGTAGGTGATGGAATTTTTGATTTTTCATTTTTGGCAAAAGATTTCATATAGTTTAGTGTATGGAAATTTCCTAGTTCAATTTCCATTCACTCGATTCTAATTGGCAACTTCAATAACCGTTCGTCCATAGCCTTGGATGTAACGAGACAAAGTATTCTACTCATTCTCTATTTCATCTTGGTCGTCTCTTTTGGCAAACTTGACGACCGAGTTGCCTCGGTTCAGAGGCGGGAGCCCGTTTAAAGATCCGTCGACGTGGTGCCACCTGGACGACGAGACCGAAGATCAAGCAAGTTCGGATCAGTTGCAACATAGCGTGGGATGATGTTTGAAGACCGAAGGACTCGGATCATTCGGTATAATAATTCTACCCTCTTTACAATTTGTTAGTTTAGCTTTAATGGACGATCCAGGATAAAGTACGCGATAGCGCCAGTCGTAAAAGTTTTGTTCCGCATATCGGCGTCTGTTAGACGGCCGGGGTGCTGCCGCCGACTTACACACTACTCCTTGACGGAGGCCAAACTACCACAGCACGAATACTAAGTAGCACTTATCTGAAATAACGGAGGGCTACGACAGGTTTTTATGAAAAGCCTTTGCTTAATGAACTTGATATCGTCGTAGAATTAAATATTTTAAAATGGAATGTTTTTGAGGCTTTTACTAGTTTTGCTAAAGAGGTCACTCCCGGTGAAGGGATCATTGGCTCTTTCCTCGTCGAATGAGGTGCAGGATATTCACAATACTACTATGCAAAGCAAGAACTAGAAAAGCAATCAAAAGACGAAACCGAGAGTTGTAACATCTGCCAGTTATTGCTAAAGAGGTCACTCCTGGTGAAGGGATCTCGGCTCTTTCCTTATCGAATAAGGTGCTGGATATTCTATAAGGAATACCGCTATGCAAAGCAACAACTAGAGCTACCTGTTTTTGAAAATTCGATTCCACAATATCTTTAGGTTTTTTTTTATTTCATTAATCTCATTAATGAAGTCCCATCATTTTAAGTTACCTAAACATCACAGATAAATACAACGTACGCTTATGCCATCCGCATTCGCCTCGATGTCCCCTCATGCAACGTTAGGTTAGGTAACTAACGACAGAGCGGGGAAGGGCTAGCACGGGTGTAAAACATAAGCAACGTCTATATAATATATCACATATACTATATCCTGTATTCATTTCAACATATATCAAATGATCATATCACAGATATCGCAGCAGAATAAAACATATGGAATATTGGATATACTAGGATTTCCTGATTTTAAATTAAGCCTGTATAAAATACGGATTCCACGGTCGTGATGAATAGCCAATCCCACACCCCTAGACCCCTACGAGAGAGGCAAGCAACCCTACCAATTCTAGAGTTAGGTGACCCAGTCTCGAATCCTCGAGATGGTCTCCCACTGGACCCTAGAACCTGGTTACTTGTGCTCCCCGTCTTGGGTCTATCCTAATGCGGAAAAGTAAATAATATACAATGGTGACATCATCCTCAACTCGGAAGTGCCCCAATAAAAGAATATTATATACTATGAATTTTACATGAATGAAAATAAAAAACTCTCATCTCACATAAAACCCCCGGCTATTCAAAACACGACGATCCAATATAACATATCACAGCAATACTTAACATCACATGTCATCAACGTAAGTAAATATGCGTATCTCAGTTGTCGTTGACATATAGCACCGAAACCGGCGATACACCACATATTGCACTTACGGTCGCAGAAAAAAAAGTGAAAACTATAACAGTTGGAATCCGTAACCACCTTAGACATCATAAACTTAACGTATCATATATATTGGATTCATGCCTAACCAAATAAATTCCTTAGACATTGCATGTCTAACAATTAAAACCCCGCATTTTAGTCTCGATATTGAAAACACCTTTTAATATCTAGTCGGGCAATTCAACAAGATTCCCGACATCCTGATCGAATGCTCGTCGGAAACTTTAGTAGACGGCCGCACTCCCCCGATGCCGTCGACGAAGTGCACTAAGGCGGAACACCGCTGCCGCGAGCACCCGAACGGATGCTTTTGGCGATGGGGTTCTCCTACAGTCACTTGGTCGGGGCTATGGTGCGTGGCTATCTATTAAGTTTACCCGGCGAGTATCCGCGTACGCTACGTGATTGCGACGGACTTTTGATCACATCAAAATCCCGTGGCAACCGATCAAATGGGACTAAATTGCTAGATTTATAACATTCAAATTAGTTATCTCATAACTACCTTTGTGGATTCCAAATATTGTATCCCATCACATAATATCCGGACGACGTTAAACTTTTCGATCGATTCATCAAAATCCCACAATTTCCCGACAGCTCAACACTTGAGCACAACTTTAATAATACCCAGAATATGCCACAATACCTATGCACCGGCCGTAAAAGGGCAAACCTAAGCTTCACTCTTGTCGCCACGGAACTATGGCAAACCCTAGGGTTTGACCGCGGTTCCGCGATCCAAAAAGGTCGAGTTAGGGTTTCATTCTTCTAGAGGGTTCATAGGATCACTTGCATGTTTTTCCGAATATGTTAAATTTGGAAAAATGGGTTTTTGACATTCGATCGAACTTTTTAACTTCGTCTAGACAACATGCGAATAACCCGAAACAATGTTAAAAATACGAATACAAAACACTCCGAATTGTTTATAGTGTAAGATTATATCACATGCAAAATTAGAAAAAACAAACAACACCTGAAACATCAAAACCAAGTTTTTGGAATACATAAAAAAATTCGAGGGTGGGTGCTCGGTTTTGGTCGAGATCATGCCTATGGTGGCCGGCCAAAATTTCTTGGAATCCCCTGAAATTTTCATAGTGTTCATGATATATCTCATACATCACTCTGTACTTGTTTGAAACTTTTTTTGAACAACTTTTAAAATCGACAGAAACTTGAATTTTCCGTCTTAAGTTTCGGAGTATTTCGGTTTCGTAATCTTAACAATATCCGTCTAAATTTCTAGCATGGCTCTGATACCACTGCAGGGTTACCTAGGACGGTAGCAAGGTTTTGGGAGGCATTGTCCATGTCAAATTCAAAATTTTGCCATTTTAGCTAACCCTAACTAAGAATCATTAACTAGAAATCGACGGAAATATAAATGCAAACACTTTGCAAGTCTAGAAAAGTGAACAAGGAATACAACCTTTGTAGACCAGTCCTTCACTTCAATAGCTCTGTGTAGTAGTCCCTTTCGCTGCGATCGTAAACTCCGGACTCTAAAGAGGCTCCCATGAAGAAACGAACGTGCTTGCTTCGAAGACTTCGAGGCCGGAGATGATCTACGTCGAGGAGACACTAACCCAAGCTATATTTTCACTAATCATGGAATTAGTGAAGCAAACACCCAATACTAAATGGCAAGTAGTAGAGAATGATGAAGTAGGAATTTTGCTCACATTAGAAATCATTTTCTCACTCAAAATCATCACTTTCCATTGAAGCTAGAAGCTTGAGAGGAAGAAGAAGATGAATATGAACTTATATGAATAATTCATCCAAATGAATTATTGCAAGCATGGGTGAGTTAAGCCCTCATGCCTAACTCATGTAGAGAATTAACCAAGGGGTAAGGTTAAGGGTTGGGTTAACAAAAATATCCTAAGGAATGACAAAAGAGTGGACTTTGTCAATGTTTCTACGAGCTTCATCCAAGCTTGACAACATTGACCAAGTCTTCTCTCTTTTGTTATTTCTTAAGAAATAAATAAAACCATAACTTAACCCTATTATGGTTTAAGTCTCATACACCCATCTTACATGTATCATCAAGCATGATACAATTCATGTACACAAATATACATATCACATATATACAATGTGCACATCAAGTGAGAAAAGAAATCTTAAGTGAGCTAATACTAATTAATGTAATGTAATATATCAAATATATAATTATACATTAAATTATTAAATCAACT
Organism: Agapanthus africanus; assembly: GCA_030015575.1. Taxonomy (NCBI): domain Eukaryota; kingdom Viridiplantae; phylum Streptophyta; class Magnoliopsida; order Asparagales; family Amaryllidaceae; genus Agapanthus; species Agapanthus africanus. The sequence continues at coordinate 459,049,471 of JASDDO010000019.1, read as the reverse complement.
CTTGATTTAATAATCCGGCTATATCACATGTAACCGATTAATATCATGTGTAACAACTTATCGAATCAACACTTGATCCGATAACCCGGTTATATCGCATATAACCTACCGATGTCATAAATCGCGAGAATACAATACGATATCTCATATCGTATCAATCTCGGTCCCACACATATCACATATGTGCTCCTACTCCGTTTCGCTTGAGCCAAGAAACCCCTGTGTAGGACTCTAAAGACTCGTCAATACGCCGACAGTAGGTGATGATCATATCAAACACCCACAAGACGCAAACGGTCTGCTAAACGTAATGGCCACCTGGGTATTGAGCGATTAGAAGATCAACAAGCAAGCCTGCTCACACTCTTGCAAATCCAATCAGTAACACTACCGTACAGTCCGGTCTCTTCGTCTGATATGTCGCATATCTCGTCTAGGGGTGGTAAACGTTAGACCCCAGTAACTCGATAAGTTGTGTTGATATGAGACTCATAACGGGTCGAGAAACTACTGATAACACTTACCAGTATATCTCTAAAGCAGCCTTGGCCAAGAACTTCCTGTTATAGCCAATCGAGCACAGCGCAACATCAACTCCCAATACCGGGAGAGACGAAACCCCTCCTATCGCTCATTGCCTCCATGTGATTCGGGACTGTACCCAAAAGCCACCGTTTTGCACGTTCTCTTGAACGTGGTAAAGTGGAAATCAAAGCACAATAGGAATCGCACAGGACTCTATGACGATCTCGGGTCTACAGACTAACCTGTACCAGTGTCACCAGAGAACTGCCATCTGACGTGAGGTATAATACCATCTGGGAGTTCTCGGCAAGTCCGTCCAGTGTACCCAGTCTCCACTGAGCACCCGTATACTGTCTCTGATGTCAAATACCAATGGATATGGGATCATCCATCACCCATCTACATGGATCGAGAAGCTATACGCCAGTCTACTCTGGTATATCGATCCCCTATCTCGATACACCCTCGACTAGGAACATTTGAAGGATGTACTTAACGACTACTCTGTCCCCACTAGTATGATCTGCATCATAGTCCTGGTAGTCAAGTACTCATCCTAAGGGCTTTATCAACATGTAACGTAGAGACAATCAGAGTACATGTTAAGATAAAGTGCAACCAGATAGCATACTATCATGTCGAGCAAGAAAGTCCTCCCTATATATGTCCAAGCATCCACTACAATATACATCGTATGTACAGTAATGGCCTCTAGGGCATACATATAACTAACAGATTCCACATCCATTGGTGTTTGACATCAGAGAAGGTGTACGGGTGCTCAGTGGAGACTGGGTACACTGAACGGACTCGCCGAGAACTCCTAGATGGTATTATACCTATCGTCAGATAGCAGTTCTCTGGTGACACTTGTACATGTTAGTCTGTCGACCTGAGATCGTCATAGAGTCTTGTGTGTCTCTAACTGTGCTTTGATTTCCACCCTACCATGGCTCTACTGAGTCATGCAAAATGGTAGTTTTTGGGTACAGTCCCGAGTCACATGGGGGCAATGAGCGATAGGAGGGGATTCGTCTCTCCCGGTATTTGGGGTTGATGTTGCGCTATGCTCTATTGGCCATAACATGAAATAGCTGGACAGGTTTGCTGAGATTTACTGGTAAGTGTTATCAGTAGTTTCTCGAACCGTTATGGACTTTGCGTCGGCATGACTTATCAGGCTATTGGGGTCTGACGTTTACCACCCCCAGGCTGTGATATGTGATATATCTGACGAAGAGATCGGACTGTACGGTAGCGTTACTGATTGGATTCGCAGGAGTATGAGCAGGCTTTCTTGTTGTTCTTCTGATCGCTCAATACCCGGGTGGCCGTTACGTTTAGCAGACCGCTTGCGGCTTGTGGGTGTTTGATATGATCATCACCTACTGCCGGCGTATTGACGAGTCATTAGAGTCCTATACAGAGGTTTCCTGGTTCATATGAAACGAAGTAGGAGCACATATGTGATATGTGCGGGACCGAGATTAATGCGCGTATGTGATACCGCATTCTATTCTAGCGATATGTGATATCGGTCGGTTATATGTGTTATACCCGGGTTATCGGATCAGGTGTTGATTCGATAAGTTGATACATTTGATATTAGTCGGTTGTATGTGATACAGCCGGATTATCAAATCAAGTGTTGATTTGATAATTTAATGTATAATTATATATGTGATATATTAATTTACATTAACTAATATTAGCTCACTTAAACATTTCTTTTTCTCACCTGTGTGCATATAGCATATATGTGATATATATTAATGTACATTATTTTGTGTCATGCTAGATGCCACATGCTACATGGGTGAATGAGACTCACACCATGCTTATAATAATTTGAGGTTTTATTTATTTAAAGTAATTCAATATTAGTTGGAAATTGTCATGCTTGGAAGCTTGGAGAAGCTTGAAGCATCTTTGACTTGGTCCACTAGTTTTGTTTTACTTGTAGACATTTATTAACCTAACTATTATTATTAGCCATGGTTTATTCTCTACATGAGTTAGTGTATGACACCAACTTACCCATGGTTGCTATTCTCACCTCATGAGTTCATTCTCTCATCTTGATTCTTCATCTTCATCTTCATTGAGAAAGCTTGCTAGCTTTTCTCAAGGTGAGAAAATATTGTGAGAAAAACAAATCTAGAGTGAGCCCATTTCCTACTTCATCATCCTCTACCATTAGCCATTTAGTTTAGGGTGTTTGCTTCACTAAACCCTAATTTAGTGAAGAGGTAGCATGAGCTTGAGTCTCCTCGACGTAGATCATTTTCGGCCTCGAAGATTTCGAGCAAGCTTGTTCATTTCTTCATGTGAATCCTTACTAGAGTTCGGGTGTTCACTACTTGGAGCGAAGGGACTAGTACACAGAGGTTTAGAAGTGAAGAACCGATCTACAAAGGTTGTATTCCTCATTCACTTTGTTTGCAAAGTTGTTTGCATGTTGTATTGTTTAAATTTCTAGTTAAGATTCTAGGGTTAGGGTTCTTTAGTACGGCAAAAATTTGAAAACGACATGGACGATGCCTCCCGAAACCTTGCTGTCGACTTAGGAAATCCTACAGTGGTATCAGAGCCAAGCTAGAGATTTAAACGATGTTTGTTAGATTACGAAACCGAAACTACTCCGAAACTTGAAACATGAAGATCTAGTTTCTATCGAATTTTTAAAGGTGTCAAAATTTTTTTTAGGAACTGCAGAATGTTGCATGAGATGCAACATGAACACAGTGCAAATTTCAACCCTTATCGCCGGAATTTGGCCGGCCACTCTGCTCCTAAAACCGGCCAGATCGGTTTTTTGGTGTCTTTCTGGGTTCAAATTTCTACTGTTTTCCATTATCTCGGTTTTGGTGTTTCAGGCGTTGCTAGTTTTTGCTAAATTTGCATGTGATGTTATCTTTGTGCAAAAGCAATTCAGAGTGTTTCATAATCGTAATTCTAACATCTATTCAGGTTATTTAGACGACGTTAAAAAGTTCGAACGGATATCAATAACTCATATTTTCTCTCGCTGGAAATTTTCCAAGAGTTGGATTTTTTCCAAGTTTAAAATCTTCAGAAAATAATGCAAGCGATTCTGTGGACCCTCCAGAAGAATGATACCCAAACTCGACTTTTTGGATAGTGGAACCGCGGTCATACCCTAGGGTTTGCCGCAGTTCCGCGGCGACATGAGTGAGGCATGGGTCGGCCCTTCTACGCATGGTTCATAGGTGCTGTGGCGTGTTCTGGATACTTTTTAAACTCCGCTCAAGTGTTGAGCTCTTTGGGAAATTTTGGGTGTTTGTTTATTCGATCGAAAAGTTTAATATCGTCTAGCTATCTGTGATTGTGATACAATATTTGGAATCCACAATAATTAGTTATGTAATAACTAGTTTGAATTTTATAAATCTAGCAAGTTATTCCCATTTGATCGGTTGCCACGGGATTTTTTTGTTGATCAAAAGTCCGTTGCAATTACGTAGTGTACGCGGATACTCGCCGGGTAACCTTACTAGATAGCCACGCCCCATAGCCCCGACCAAGTGACTGTAGGAGAACCCCATCGCCAAAAGCATTCGTTCGGGTGCTCGCGGCCGCGGTGTTCTGCCTTAGTGCACTTCATCGACAGCATCAGAGGTGCGGCCGTCTACTAAAGTTTCCGACGAGCATTCGATCAGGTTATCAGAAATCTTGTCGAATTACCCGACAGATTATTGGAAAGTGTTTTCAATATCGAGACTAAAATGCGGGGTTTATAATTGTTAGGCATGAGATGTCTAAGGAATTCATTTGGTTGGGCATGAAACTCAAAATATGTGATACATTGGGTTTATGATGTCTAAGGTGGTTGCGGATTCCAATTGTTGTAGTTTTCACTTTCTTTTCTGCGACCGTAAGTGTAATATATGGTGTATCGCCGATTTCGTTGCTATACATCAACGACAATTGGGATACGCATATTTACTTACGTTGATGACATGTGATATTATGTGTTGCTGTGATATGTTATATTGGATCGTCGTGTTTTGAATAGCCGGTTTTTTTTATGTGAGATGAGAGTTTTTCATTTTCATTCATGTAAAAACTTGTATGTAATATTCTTTTATTGGGGCACTTCCGGGTTGAGGATGATGTCACCATTGATGTATATTATTTACTTTTCCGCATTAGGATAGACCCAAGGAGGAGAGCATAAGTAACCGGGTTCTAAGGTCCAGTGGGAGACCATCTCGAGGAGTCGAGACCGGGTCTCCTAACTCTAGAATTGGTAGGGTTGCTTGCCGCTCTCGTAGGGGTCTAGAGATGCGGGTTTGGCTATTCATCGCGACCGTGGAATCCGCGTTTTTTTTATTTGGCTTAATTTAAAACACGAAATTCCTAGTATATCCAATATTTCATATATGTTTTTCTGCTGCTGATATTCTGTGATGTGATCACTAGATATTCTGAGACGATTGCTTATATTATATATATGATATATAATAAATATTGCTGTTTTCGTTTCTTCTGTGATGCTTGGGAAGCATAATTTGATGTGACTTCATTAATGAGATTAATGAAAGAAAAAGAAAGCTAAAGATGTTGTAGAAACTTGTTTTAAAAACTGGTAGCTCTAGTTTTTTGCTATGCATAGTGGTATTCCTTGTAGAATATCCAGCACCTTATTCGATAAGGAAAGAGCCGAGACCCCTTCACCGGGAGTGACCTCTTTAGCGAAACTGGCATATGCTACAACCCATTCGGTTTGTCTTTTGATTGCTTCTATAGTTTTTTCTTTGCATAGTGGTATTTGTGAAATATCTTGCACCTCATTCGATGAGAAAAGAGCCGAGATTCCTTCACCGGAAGTGACCTCTTTAGCAAAACTAATAAAAGCCTCAAAAACACTCCTTTTAAAATTCACTCGATTCTACAACGATATCAAGTTCATTAAGCGTTAAAGGTTTTCACAAAACCATCCGCAGACCCTCCATCATTTTAGGAAGTAGAGTACTTAGTATTCGTGCTGCGTATGTTGACTATAGTTAAGGCGCAGTGTGCGGTAGCTAAGTGATGTCTTCCTACACAGCATATGATGCGATTAGTTAGGACATTCATATGATTATGTTGACTATAGTTAAGGGTCATGTGAGTGGGTCTAATTAATCACGAAATGACGGGTAGAGCTTGACTAGTGCTTATGATATGTTGAACATAGTTAAGATCTTAAGTGCTAGGGGTAAAAACTATTATCGGGAATTTCAAGTGTTGAAAGAGTTTTGCACATTACAATCAGCCGATCAAGTAGGTGTCTAGAAAGGTGTTAACGGGGTTACTCCCCTGGAAAAACAAGGTTTATTTTAATTAGGTCCGTACGAAAGCACATGGAACCTCCCTCAAAGTACCGACACTGGCCTGGCCGAAAGATTGGCGAACTTGTAGGGTGTAATTAATCCCGGCTAGTCTTACCATTTAGGGTTTGAAGGAGGATTTGACTAAAACAGTGGGAGCTATCCTGATTAGATAAAATAATAACCAATCTAATCTTGCAAGAGCGCATGCAGAGTGTTTTCTTTTCTCTCTCTCCAGGTAGCGACCATGTCACGCCTTAATCAAGATAATAATATAGATGCTTTGACCGAAACTTCTTATTATACTGAGCTGGGGAACGTTGGTTCCACTCTATCTTATAACTGTTATAAGTCCAAGCAGGAAATAGGGGAATATACGGATTCCCATGCCACCCAATTGAGGATTAAGCATGTTGATGCATATTCTTCGGGTGTGTTCATTACCGAGAACTGTTTCTCAGTAACCTCTACGTCCTGGGTATATGATATCGGGTCAGGATCCCGCATGTGTAATATGTTACATGGGCTACAGAAAGATAGAGAACTGAGAATGGGTGATATATCTCTAAATGTTAGAGAATGGTGCAAGTGTTGTAGCCAAACCAGTTGGCAGATATCACATTGTATTAATATATTGATTCTGAACGAATGTTATTACATACCGAACCTGATATACAACATTACATCAGTTTCTTTAATGAGTTAAAGAAGGATATAATTCTGTATTGGAGGATAATGTTGTGAACATTTTCCTGAATCAAGAGTTGATTGGATCAGGCACGTTATCTAATAACATATACGTTCTAAATCAAACCACAGTTAAAAGTATCTAGAACACACACACGAGGAGTAGTTCAGAAATGAACGAATCCTTCTTGTGGCATTGTAGACCAGGTCATATCAATGTGACATGACTGGCTAAGTTACATAAGGATGAATATGAGAATCTGTTCGAATTTTCATCTTATGCTACCTGCCAGTCTTGTCTCAAAGGTAAAATGACCAATACCCCGTTTACTGGAAACAGAGAAAGAGTTACTGAACTCTTGGACGGATACATGATGATGTATATGGTCCTATGTCTACAAATTCCAAGGTTAGTTCTTCTTACTTCATTATATTCACTGAACTTCTTTCAGGATTCGGACATATGTTCCTGTTGAAACACAAGTCTGAAACTTTTGAGAAATTCAAGGAATATAATCTTGAAGTTGAGAACCAGGCGGGTAGAAGTATTAAAGTCCTATGATGTGATCGAGGAGGTGAATACTTGGGCATGGAGCTCCTGAATTTTCTAAAAGGGGAATGAGATTCTCTCTCAGCTTACTCTTTCGTATACACCATAGCACAACGGTGTATCGGGGCGGAGGTATCGCGCCCTATATGATATGGCGCGCTCTATGATGAGTATTGCTGAGTTACCTATTTCCTTTTGGAGTTATGCACTTGAGAATCTGCATACCTATTGAATGGGGTTCCATCCAAATCAGTGCCTATCACTCCATATGAGATATGGTATGGGAAGAGACCATGTCTTAAATGAGTTAAGATGTGGGGTTGTCCGGCCTATATTGAAAAGCAAAATCCGGATAAGCTCGAGGCAAGGTCAGTTTTGTATAAGTTTGTTAGGACATCCCAAACATTTGCAAGGGAATATCTCCTACCACATTGAGGAGCAAAAAGTGTATTGTTTCTCAGCATGCCACCTTTTTAGAAAAGGAATTTCTTGTGAAGAAATTTGTGGTCATGAGGTAGAACTGGAAGGAGTTCCCGCTAGACAAACTAACATCTGATGATTTGGTGAAACCAAAGTATTCAATAGTCTCCAACGAACCTCAGCCTCTCCGCGAATCTGGTAGGGTTCCTCATCCGCTTGAGAGATACTACGGTCTTCTCGGTGACAGTAGGAGCGAGGATTGCATCATGGTAGATGATGGCCCAACTAGGTTCATACAGGCCATCACAAGTGGAGACTTTGTGAAAAGGCTGGATGCTATGCGATCAAAGATGGAATCCATATACACCAACGAAGTATGACTTTGCATGTTGCACCTGAAGGGGTAAAACCCATTAGGAGCAAATGGAACTTGAGAAGATTCTTGGTGTAAATGGAAAAGTTGAGACTTTCAAAGCTATGCTTAAGTCCATCAGGATGACTGCAAGCATCGTGAAGATGGAACATCTGTTTTGATATGGTAGTCAAAGAGTTTGACTTCATCAAAATGGTAGATGAACCTTGTATATACAAGAAGGTTGTAAAGAGTGAGGTTGTCTTACACGTATTGTACGTAGATGACATACTCTTGATAGGAAATGGTTTCCTATGCTACACTCGGCCAAGCTCCTCTTATCACGAGGATTCTCCATGGAAGATCTGGATAATACCTACTACATTTTGTGGATTATGATCTATGATGATAGATCTAAGTGGATATTGGGATTATCCCAAATATAGGTACATTAACACCATACTAAAAGGGTTTAGTATGGAGGATTCTAAGCGTGGTGGTTCGCCCACTTTCTCATGAATCACTCTCTCCAAAAAGATGTCTCCCGAGACTGATTTGGAGAGAGCTCTCGTGCAAAGGATACCCTATGCTTAGGCAGTAGGCTCTATCATGTATGCAAAGTTTATGTACCAGACCAGATGTAGACGACTCGCTAGGTGTAGTGACCAGGAATCAATCGGATCTTGGGAGAATCACTGGACAACTGTGGAGTTCATTCTTAAGTACTTGAGAAGCACTAAAAGAAAGTTCTTGGTTCCAGCTTCCAGAGTGATAAGTTCGACTGAAAGTCAGTCACAGGCATTGTCTTTACCCTCTCTGGAGGGACGGTATGTTGGAAGAGTTCCAAGCTAGATACCGTGGCATACTAGACGATAAAGGCTGAATACATCGCTACCAACGATGCTGCAAAAGTGGTTTTCTGGGCATTACTTGTTCATGAGATGAATATGGTTCCTACCATTGAGCGTCCAATAACTGTTATTGTGACTACAATGGAGTTGTGCCTTTAGCCTAGGAACACCGGTCCCATCAGCGATCCAGACATATTCTAAGACTAGTATCACCTGATCAGGAAGATGGTTGATCTCTAACGGATCGAGGTAAGAAGAGTTGACACGAAGGATAACACGGTGGATCCACTCACCAAGGCCTGCTTCCCCAAATACTATTTGAGAGATTTTGGGATGGTTGAGTACGGGATACTGCAACCACTGCTATACTGTTGGGTATTGGATACTACAACAGATGGCCTTAGTGCAAGTTGGAGATTGTTAGTTATATGTATGCCCTAGAGGCCATTATTGTACATGAGATGTATATTATAATGGATGCTTGGACATATATAGGGAGGACTTTCTTGCTCGACATGATAGTATACTATCTGGTTGCTCTTTGTCTAAACATGTTGACTTGTATAAGTGATGCTGTCTTGCTCTCACATGTTGATAAAGCCCTTAGGATGTGTACTTGACTACCAGGACTATGATGGAGATCATACTAGTGGGGCCAAGGGTAGTCCACAAGAACACCCTATAATTGTTCCTAGTCGAGGGTGTATCGAGACAGGGCATCGATACTCTAGAGTAGACTAGCGTATGCGCTTCTTGACCCATATGATGGGCGATGGATGATCCCACATCCATTGGTGTTTGACATCAGAGAAGGTATACGGGTGCTCAGTGGAGACTGGGTACACTGAACGGACTCGCCGAGAACTCCTAGATGGTATTATACCTATCGTCAGATAGCAGTTCTCTGGTGACACTGGTACAGGTTAGTCTGTCGACCCGAGATCGTCATAGAGTCTTGTGTGTCTCCAACTGTGCTTTGATTTCCACCCTACCACGGCTCTACTGAGTCATGCAAAACGGTGGTTTTTGGGTATAGTCCCGAGTCACATGGAGGCAATGAGCGATATGAGAGGATTCGTCTCTCCCGGTATTTGGGGTTGATGTTGCGCTATGCTTGATTGGCCATAACATGAAATACCTGGCCAGGGTTGTTGAGATTTACCGGTAAGTGTTATCAGTAGTTTCTCGAACCGTTATGGACCTTGCATCGGCATGACTTATCTGGCTATTGGGGTCTGACGTTTACCACCCCCAGGCTGTGATATGCGATATATCTGACGAAGAGACTGGACTGTACGATAGTGTTACTGATTAGATTTGCAGGAGTATGAGCAGGCTTTCTTGTTGTTCTTCTGATCGCTCAATACCCGGGTGGCCGTTACGTTTAGCAGACCACTTACGGCTTGTGGGTGTTTGATATGATCATCATCTACTGCCGGCGTATTGACGAGTCTTTAGAGTCCTACACAGAGGTTTCCTGGTTCATGCGAAATGAAGTAGGAGCACATATATGATATGTGAGGGACCGAGATTAATGCGCGTATGTGATACCGCATTCTATTCTCGCGATATGTGATATCGGTCGGTTATATGTGATATAGCCGGGTTATCGGATCAAGTGTTGATTCGATAAGTTGATACATTTGATATTAGTCGGTTGTATGTGATATAGCCGGATTATTAAATCAAGTGTTGATTTGATAATTTAATGTATACTTATATATGTGATATATTAATTTACATTAACTAATATTAGCTCACTTAAACATTTCTTTTTCTCACTTGTGTGCATATAGCATATATGTGATATATATTAATGTACATTATTTTGTGTCATGCTAGATACCATATGCTACATGGGTGTATGAGACTCACACCATGTTTATAATAATGTGTGGTTTTATTTATTTAAAGTAATTCAATATTAGTTGGAAATTATCATGCTTGGAAGCTTGGAGAAGCTTGAAGCATCTTTGACTTGGTCCACTAGTTTTGTTTTACTTGTAGATATTTATTAATCTAACCATTATTATTAGCCATGGTTTATTCTCTACATGATTTAGTGTATGACACTAACTCACCGATGGTTGCTATTCTCATCTCATGAGTTCATTCTTTCATCTTGATTCTTCATCTTCATCTTCATTGAGAAAGCTTGCTAGCTTTTCTCAAGGTGAGAAAATATTGTGAGAAAAACAAATCTAGAGTGAGCCCATTTCCTACTTCATCATCCTCTACCATTAGCCATTTAGTTTAGGGTGTTTGCTTCACTAAACCCTAATTTAGTGAAGAGGTAGCATGAGCTTTAGTCTCCTCGACATACATCATCTTCGGCCTCGAAGACTTCGAGCAAGCTTGTTCATTTCTTCATGTGAACCCTTACTAGAGTTCGGGTGTTCACTACTTGGAGCTTAGGGACAACTACACGGAGCTTTAGAAGTGAAGGACCGGTCTACAAAGGTTGTATTCCTCATTCACTTTGTTTTCAAAGTTGTTTGCATGTTGTATTGTTTAAATTTCTAGTTAAGATTCTAGGATTAGGGTTCTTTAGTACGACAAAAATTTGAAAACGGTATGGACGATGCCTCCCGAAACCTTGCTGCCGACCTAGGGAACCCTACATGCCGCACAATGACGCCGTCACCGGAGCACCGCCGGAGCTGTCCTCGATCGCCGGAATCTCCTTTTTGTGTTGATTTGGCTTTGGTGGGTTTTTGAAATTATTTTCGCGCAAAATTTTTCATAGTTAATTACTCGTGAATTGGGGATGGAATGTGATAGGAATAGGAATGTAAAGGATTTATGAATGTAGTAGGTTGGATTTAGGAGTGTTTGGTGGAGAAATTTTTATTGGATTTGGGTTTGAATGAGAAATTGTAGATATTCTACGTTTAAATTGATTCCAGTGGGATTGCGATTGATAATGTGTATAGAATGAGCATGAAATATGTAAGCAAAATGCCAAATCGTGTCAATGTATAGAGGAGGTGTTGCCGAAATTTTCGGGACTTTCGTGCTGCAGTTACGGAATTTCACGAGTATTTAAATACGATTGCTTTGCGATAAAGTTTCTCACCCAATCTTGTTACTTCTTTTTAGGCCATGGAGCGTGGTGACTATTCGAGTACTTCACCACCACTATCAAACTTTTCTGGCTTCCCCTTCCCGATGGATGACGATTTGGCGGGGATTGGCCTTTCTGAGGGCCAGTCAATTTCCTTAGTAGGCCTCATTAACGAGGCACTATCCGGTTCTACGGCTGCAGAGCCTGGCCCGACAGTTGTGTCTAGGCTAGGGCCCCTGCCCCTGCGACTACTACTACTGCTCCTCCGCATCCGATTGCTGCTCCTACAGCGGGTACTGATGATGACGACGATGCCGGTGAGGGTGCCGAGCTTACACACGGACGTCGAAAGCGTTCGCGGAGGGTGTTACGGCCTATGTTGCCTGGAACGTCATTGAGGGGTATTGCCACAGAGATGATGCCCATCATCTATTTTGGTCCCTTGCTGGGGGACGAAAAGTTTCTTCGATTCTTTGTTTCACAGTTTTTCGCTTTGTATCTTCAAATAGCCATTCTGATGTACCATCTTGATTGATTTGCAGGATCCACGCCTGGCGGTCTTGAAGAATCCCTGGCGGCAGTCTCACCTATGGTTCTACTGGCTTGCTCCTGTCTCGCAGATGTTGGTGATGCAGATGGGCTTCGGCCGTTTCTTTGAGATCTCGTTCTTCACGGTATCTTATGGGATTGTGGCGTATTTCGCGACGCGCTTCAATTCGATGACTCAGACATTCATCACCTGAGTAGGCGAGCTTGGGATTACACTCAGTGACGTGGTCTGGATCTTGGGCATCCTAGTTCATGGCTGCCTTGTTCATGTCGAGGCCTCTCCGGGCGATTATTGGGTGATGTGCCAATGTCTTCTTGGATATGTTCTAGCAGCGAACGTCCGAACCGGGACAATGACGCTCTTCCATCCTCGGTGCCTTCTTGAGTTTTACGAGAATGGTGTGAGCAAGGACTTGGCGAATGAGTATCATGTGCGCGCGTTTTTGCTTTACTTCCTCTCAGTCTATGTGTTCGGCACCTCGGCGAACAGAGCTTCGCTTCGCCTTTACCCTTTGTTCGAGAACTTATACGGTCTCCGTACCTATTCCTGGGGTAGTGCACTTTTGGCCTATTTTATAGACCAGCTGGTGAGGTATAGCGAGGGCGACCAGGTTCTTGGTGGTGTCACCATGCCGATACAGGTAGGACATTTAGATCTCTTCTTTTTAGATTTCGCCTGTGTTTCTTCTATTAGTAATTGATATGATCTTTTGCTTTATTGTAGCTCTGGGCCTATGAGCACTTCTCAGTCCTTCGCCCTGTACATCGAGCTGCTGACGATGTTGCCTTTCCTTGAGGTGTCAAATGAGGTCGAGCCTTTTCTCACCGCACTGCTTTGATCGAGGAGATCAGAGTGTTTAGTGCGGATTGGTTAGATGAGCCAACCGTTGAGGGAGTGATCTAGGACTCGTTCTTGGAGTTTAGCTGGGCTTCTTACCCCGACCTTGCTGCTAGCGCACCTCTGTTGGATTGCAACTGCTAGATCCTCACATGAGTCGTATCCTTCATCAGGTTGGTCATGAGAAGGGTGTGCCGGACCTGCTCGTCTTTGCAGTGATGAGCAGGGCTACCTGGAGGCGATTGAGACTCGAGCTGCTGAGTGGGATGCCAGAGGGAAAGTGGTTCCTGAGTTAGTAGGTCACCACTGGCATTGGTTTCGTTGCGTCTTCCTCCCGTATCTTCAGTTGTACCCCAACGCATGGAGTGGGATTACGAGCTTGACAGTAAGGGGGGAGACTGATGGTAGAGGCTATAGCACCGCCTTCTATGGAGATGATCCTGACACTTTGGGAGTGGATGGCTACAACGCAGGCTGATGCTGAGAGCACGACCGCTTATCAAGTGACTGCCGAGGCTGAGGCAGCTGATCTTCATCGGCGAGTCGAGTTTTTTGACCCCGAACTGGTACGTTTCATCATCTTGTTTGATTCTGCCTTTACTTTTAAAATAGGATGTTGAATAGTCTTGATCTTTCATTATCGGCGTCGATGTTATCTCGCCGGGAGGCTACTTGTGGTGCTTCTTCCTTTTTTGATCCTATCCCGGGGATATTGGCGGAGTGGGATCGTCTTGAGCGGGAAGCTCTTGAGGCACATGCCAAGGCTGCCCATTTGTAGAGGCAGAAGTGACATAAAGATAGGAGCTGGGGATGCTACGCCAGGAGTACGATCGTCTTCTTTTGAAGGTGCGGGACTTGGATGCGGAGAGGGTGATGAGTGCTTCTGAGGAGATCCTCTACTTGAGAGCCCAGCTGGCAGAGCGGGATGCTTGTATCGAGGAGCAGCAAGTGACGATCAACGCGATAAGCCTTTTCCCATGCATTGTTAGCTTCAGCTTCATATAGATTACGTGTTCTGATGATCTGGTTCTTCTTGTGCAGCTCTCTCGTCAGGTAGCTAGTGCTTCTAGGAGTCGTTCTACGAGTCGTCATACTCATCATCCTAAGGGGAGCCATGGGAGTGTTGCTGGATCTGTGTGTCAGGCACCGCCTGTCCTTGAGGGTTCGATAGCTGCGAGAGATGGAGGAGATATGGCGACGAGCTAGCCTGTGAGAGACATGGCTCCAGAGAGAGATAAGTGAGAGAATGATCCCCCTTCCCCTTTTGTTGCATTTTTGAGATACATTTTTGCTCCAGACTTGTATATTCTTTGATTCATTTGTATATATGATACTTTTCTTTTGCTTTCATTCCTGTTGCCTACGCACTTGCACACACTTTTTAAAATGTTCAGTAGGATAACCACATAAATTGTTCAAATGTTTTGCCTTGAGAACTAGGTTAGGGGTGCGAGTAATCAACAATAATTTGTGAATTATCATTCTGTCCAGAGAAAATCATTCAAACTCTTTATGGGCCACCTCTACGCGGGTAGTGGAGAAGTAAATTGGGGGGGGGGGTTCCTTTAGCTCAAGACGTCTTAGGTTTTCCTTTGACTTAGTTTAGCCGAGTTGGTTAACCATTACATCATAGCTAGAAGAAATGCTCTCATTCTTAGCATCGCTTGGGGCGAACGCTAGGAACAAGAGTGTAAGGATAGTTTGGGTGGAAAGGAACCTCTTTGTCGAGCTCAATAATCTAGAGGCATGCAAACAAGCACCAGCGGATCTGTTTTATTGGTTTCTGTCAAACGATGCATCCTCGCTCAGAAAAAGAGGGTTTGGTAAATTCTGTCTCATGTAAATGATTTTCAGGGATGGTTTCTTCCCTTAATTCCGGCTGGGTTTATTTGTTCAATTATTGTCAACAAATACCTCACACCCCGTTAAGGGCCGTAGTTTAACGTCTTCGGATGTGAAGAGAATATGTGTAAGTAGGTTACATGTTTTTTGTGAGCAATCTTTCTTATTCGTAAAGTTGATAGTTGTTGTCGTAACTTATTATTTTGTATAAGCTTTCCAGTTTTGGGTAGATTATCCTTGTTTGTTTACTTTGGAAACGTATCCTAGTATTGTTTTAACTTGCAACAAGTTTAAACCTTCATTGTTACCTGTCTAAACATCTTTTGGCCATTAGGCGGTCATCTTGACTGATATAGGTAGAAATGGACAACTCCTAAGTTTTGCATTCTTAGATCCGAAATACTTTTCTCTTCTTTTCTTTTAGTGTTTTTAGTGCCACTACCTCTTTACCATCAGGCAGAATTCCTGTTTAGAGGCCGATATTATTTTCACATGGGGAACCGTGATGACTTTTAACCCGAAGAGAACACTTGCTTGGTGAGGGTGAAAAGAAGAGACATATCCACACGTATTTCCCCCCTAACTAGTAAAATTTTATTTTTTTTAAAAGGAGTTTAGATGTAGCACTTTTGATTTCGAACTAAAATCTTTCCGCTTAGGCGTTGTAATGTAAAAAGGTGGAAATCAATTGACAACTGCCGTTTTGACTTTCTAGGTGTCGACTTTTGGTGACTTTGAGAGTTTTGTACTTATTTAGAGGTATGAAAAAACTAATTATGTCTTAAGCGAACTACTCAGGCTGTCTATTGCATCCCTAATATTTGAGCTTATAATCCATAATTAGTTACGACTAAACCATTTCCCTTTTCGATTTTGAAAGAAGCGTTTTTAGGAGTTTCTTAGACGCGAACTGTGGCACAAAGTGCTTTGGTTGCGTCTATACTTGTTAACCAACTTATACGCATTTCTTTTAAGGGCCTTTTTGATGAAGTATGGGCCCTCCCATGCTATTCCTTCGGGCATGGTTATTGCTCTTGCAACCATTTCACCTTTATCATACACGGCTTTCTTTATTGTGTGTATTAGTTCAATGGAGTTAGCTTTTCTCTTTTGAGATTCACTTCGTATAATTGCTTGCTGAAGCTAACGTCTCCAGTTTGGATCGACTTCTTTGGGCTTTGATGCGATGAGGCATGGCTTTCCATCTTATATGGAGTAGTGCCTTTGGCAGGTTGAGGTCGTTCTTTTTTTACTGGTTTTGTATTCCTGAGCCATTCGCGTTCGAGAGTACATCATCTTTCCGCCTCTTCTTTTGAATTGGATTAGAGGGGTCCGTAATTAGGCACATCGAGTATTATATCCCATTCAATTTGTTCTTCTTTAGTTCTCCAGGGGGGGTTCATCTTCTTCAATATAGAGCGCGTTGCAACCTTCCCAAGGGGTGTCGCATTCTGGTATGTTTTGAATGATGTTGATCTTTTCAAGAGCGTCGATAATCCACCGATCGATATCTTCAGCCGATATTGCTTTCTTTAGGATACGATGCCCGAGTCTTTTCTTCTGTTTCAGCTTTTGCATGGGAGGATTGAGGTTAATCAGAGGTGGTGGAGCGAGAACGGCATTCCTCAGTCGTACGCCTTTGCGAAATGCCCTTTTCTTGTTGATTTTCTTGCCGACGTAGGGATTTCCATAGTGATTGATGATGAGTTATTCATCAGAACCGTTGTCGTCACGGCTGTAGTACTGAGATGTGTCATCTTCAAGCTCTAACGCGTTGCAGGGAGTGCTGGATTTATCGAGAACGGGAGGCTTTTCTTCTTGTTTCCTGGTGGCTCAGGCCGACACCCTCTTCCTGCTGCCTTCCTTTTCTTCATCGCTGGGGATTCAGGACCCCATCCTTTTCCATGCCATTCGGTTGATTCATCATAAATTGTCCATTTTATTGGAGCATTATAGAGGTGGTGAGGAACCTCTAATTCTTCTTGGCGGCTATGCTCGACGAATCAGGCAAATGCCTTGTATTTTTCTGCTTCAGATTTTAGGACCCACTTTTGATTGTATCGTATGGGTTTCCTAGGGAGAGATGGTCGGCTGAGATCAATGTCGCCTTTGAGCCATGAAATCATCCTCCAGGGGGATCTTCTTCTAACGCACTGACATTAGACATCTTGTTCCCTTGTAGCGAGAGTCTTTATCAAAGGTACGATAAGCCGTCGACGAGTATGATCTTTTCGTTATACGGGAGCTTCAAGTATTGGCGACGATTTGATGAGATTGCCCCCATGTCATTCATCCACTTTCTTCCGAGAATGAGTTTGAGTTGGGACGAAGCATCAACTATAGCGAAGTTGGTAAGAATTGATTTAGGCCCTAGCTTGACTGGGACCGAAACCTGGCCATAAATGGATATCCTTGACTGGTTGTAAGTAGTCACCGTTATGGATGTTGATTGCATGTACCTGTGTTCGATCTTGAGGGTGAAAAGTGATCAGCGGCATGACGTTTAGTGAAGCACCTGTATCTATAAGAGAAACTTTCACCACACGACTGCTGATAATAACCGATACGTACAGAGCGGCTTCATGATCTTTCAGGTGCGACGAGCTCCGAGTTTGTAAACGATATGATGCTATCTCCGAAGGCAAGAGTGGCTACTCTCCCTAAGGCATCTGGTGAAGTATCAGTGTTTATCTGGGCTTGTTTCAAAACTTAGAACAGCTCATCTTGGTGTCTCGGTGATTCTTTGATCAGTTGGAGGATGGAGATGCGAGCATGAACTTTGCCGAGTTGCTTCGTGATGTAATATCGATCTTTGTCTTCATCTTCGTCATCCTCAACTTGAATGGGTGTTTGCTCTTGCGGAATGGTAAACCCGTTAGAAAGTTTACCTCCGTTAGTAACTGGTGCAGCTTCCTCCAGTGGCATCTTCATTACCTCGGATGCAGTTTGATGGTTAACTGGCTTTTCTCGAACTATCACTTCGGGCTAATCACGCACTACTGGCGGAGGTGGGATCCTCTTGAAGAAGCGACTCTCTGGTGAACTAGGAACAATGTATCGAGGGAAATATCGAGAGACGGGTATTGCAGTCACACTAATAGTATGATATTCTGTTGGAGTATATGAGCAAGAAGTTCGAGAGGATTCTCAGCTCCAAGTGCATTCTTCCCCTAGAATTAGGGTGTTAATCGAGTTCGGAGCCGCGGTTGGTGTAGGCGGTGCAGTTGCAGTTTCATGATAGTTAGGAAGTGGGTTCCGCACGATCTCCATGTTATCTTTCCGAGCTTTATTTTTCTCAACCATCACTATCTCCCAATTGATTCCTTGCTCTTCATGAAGATCATAAATTGTGTCACGGGATGTGTGGTATTCTCCCAGGGTGTGCCCCCTATCACTCGATGGAACGAGCAGTGTTTGTTTAGATTTGCCTATTCAGAAGGGAGTCTTGGAGTAGGTAGCATTATCATCCTATGTGCGTTGAGCACGCGGAAGGCATCTTCAAATCTCTCAGGAAGCGGTGGGTAGCTGGTTCTTCTTATTCCATATCTCCTATAGTTGGGAGCAACATTGCGATAGCTAGAAGCAGAAGCGGGCGGAGTCTGCACAACTGGCTATTGTTACGGACTTCATAATCTGTTGCTGGGGTGCTTGATAGTATTAAGATTGCTGTGGGTGCGTGGGGCACATTTGGAGGTTACTGACTGCGTTCCTAACCCTTCTACTACAACACCTCAATTATCATTCTTCTTATTCCTCGGAGTATTTTGTGTGTTCCATTGAGGATTAAACACGATTGAAGCTCCACCATTTCGGACAGTCTTCTGCATTGCCGGTCTTTCTTCATAAAGCTTCATATAAGTATTACACTTTGTCATGGACAACATTTTCTTGAGAGGATCTTCATAGTTTTTGATGAGAATGTTGACCACTTCTTTTTCTGGAAGTTCTAGACCAGACCGTGAGTATAGATCCTGCCTCCCTGTAACATAGACCATGCCTCCTTGTAACATAGACCATGAAGTCCTTTTTACTTCTTTCTTCATGTTTATTAAGTCGACCAATGTCGGGATGTACTCAACATGGCCGCGAAATCTCAAGCGAAACTGGTTCATGAGCTTGTTGAAATCATTAATGGTGTCGCGGTCCAAGTTTGAGAACCACTTCTAAGCGTTGTTGATGAGAGATCGCTGTAAGAGATGAGTGATAAGGCCAATAATGCGAGAGCAAGGACGGGCCATCTAGCAGAAGTTGTGTAACCATATATCTGGATTGGAAATCTTCTTTGTATTCTGGGATGCGTGGGTACTTGAAGCCATCAGGAAGCATGAAGTACGGGGTCCTGCAGAAGTCGTTAAATGTTTTGTATCTGTACGTCTTTGTCCCTGTGTGTTCTTTTATAAGATATAAAACACTTTCTCGGGTTATATAATCAGTGTGTGCATTCCCCTCAGGTTGAGTGAAATCATGCGTCGGATAGTGTGAAGCATTATTTGTTTTCGACGCATGAGGCGGGGTTGGGTCGTGATAACCGTATCCCTGCAGAGGAGGAACCGAGTTTGTGAACCCGTGCTTTAGATAAAAATCCTTCAAAGCATCATTCTTAGCAAAAACGTTTTGATCATTTTGTTTAAAGTGAGTTTTAAAGGAGTTCGGGTCGAACTGCTGAGAGTAGTTTGCCGCATCAGGTTTAGCCTGTGGTCTGGGACCAGGTTTGTTGGCCTGGGCTGCCGGATCGGCATTAACCAAAGCAAAAGTTTATCGTAAATGACACCTCTGTTCGTAAGTTAAATCAAGATACCGAGCAGTAAACATATTTTGGGGTTCGTCATCATGAATTTTATGCTCCTCACTGTGGTCATCATGGCCACTCACATCGACGTGTTCTTTATCTTTATTTCTTTCATTTTCATCCGGTAGAGGATCCTCGTGCATTATGTTCATGTCATTTTGCTCCATCATTGCTTGTTCAGCTTTACGTGCTGCCGCAGTCATGGACTTTGTTGTTGCCACCATGACTTGTTCGTTGCTGCAGTACTTTTGGAGATTAAGTGCAATTCCCTGACAACCCTGACACGTATAGTTGCATGCCTTGCAATTCTCACAATCAATATCCTTATAGAAAGTGCACCTTTGAACATCAGTGTAACAAAGGTTGCATCTTTATTTCTCAAGTTACCCACTTATTCCTAAAGATATAATTTTTGAGTTAGGCTACAAAAAGAGTGCGCTAGCCAAAGACGGTGCGCATGCATTCATTGTGTAATTGATTGGGATTTACTCTCTACCTACTGTCCCTATGCTTCTTGCTAACCTAAGTGAATGTCGGCTTCGGGAAGGCTTTTACAACCCCTATGGTAGTTTTACCACCACCAATTCTTGGAGAGGTCTCAATGGGCCGGATATCTGGGTCTACCGAAAGGCTATGTGCCTACCGGGACCCATGTTCTTCCGAACAAGAGAGTTTTCCTAAACCAACATTGTGATCAGGCAAAAAATTAAGCAAGAACATGAAATAGAATAGGAAAGGAGAATGAAGAGAGAAGACCTAGAAAATTGCAATGGGTCCCATCGCGATCGCCATGTTGATTAGTCCTGAAATGTTAGTCCAATGTGTCCTTGATGACTCGAATTGTTGCTTGAAAGCCTAGAGCTTACCTATGTTGGTTCCGGACGATTTTACGATTGCCGGTATGCTTGAATTGGGCCGCTAGCCACCTTTGATTTGATCGTCGCCTGCCTGAGAGATTGTTGTGACTCCCACTGTCCTTGTAAGTTGGCGCCAAGCCAATCACAAGATATTTTTCGGTCTTGATTCTTCCAAAACAGTAAATTCCTTCCTTTAGAGACGTGCGCATAGTAAATAATTCAAGAAAAATAACATGAAAAGAGAAAGAGGAGAAGAAAGAACTCACCAGCCTCGCGGCCAGGAAAAATCTATCCCTATCCCTTTTATTTTAAAAAGGATTGATTTTTATTTTAAAAAGATGATTTTTGTGTTTTTTTCTGAATTTTATGGATGCAATAGAAAAATAAAAAAATGATGATGTGATTAAGAGAGTATTAGAAGGAGTTTGATTGCGTATCGTGCCGCTGCCTACGAAAGCCTTCGGAGCTTTCGTGATCCCTACTAGCGTTCACTGGAAAGAATTTTGTCTCTTGAGAGCTCTAAGAGATTTGAGGAGGAGAAGATTTTTTGGGATGATGAATTCTTAAGACATGGCGCTGTTTTTATAGTCCTCCTACCAAATCTTTGGATAAATCTTCGAGATTTGGAAAAATCTATGAATTGGATGCGAATGCCCCCTGTCCGCATGCGTGCAAATTCCCCCAGTTTTGGCAATTTTGCACGTATATATTAAGGAAAATCTTTTGAAAATCACCTAGGGTATGCATGCGGACGACATGTGTCCGCATGTGTACCTAGTTTAGTTAAAAGATTACCAACTTCCTTAACTTGGGAAACAAGAATTGGTTGCTGATTCATAGAAATTTGCTATGTCGTACTAAGTTTAAATATACCGCAATCAAGACGGCGTCGCGTGTAGCTAGCCGTGATAAGTACGGGTCGTCCGTAAGGAGATGGTACATTTTCAGTTCTTATTTTCACTAGTTAAGTCAAAAGGTCCGAAATTGTTCGATTCTATCCTAAGTGTTGTATATGCAAGATAACGCTTGTTAGGGATAGAGTTAGGTTAGTTTAGGTTAGGAAAATCCGTATGTTTTTCTTTGTGCCTCACTTGACTATTGACGCTAAGGTAATCGGCAACAACGTAGATTAGGATGGTTAAGCACGGTATTTGCGATTGTGCGTGAAATCCGACTTATTGACCCTTGTCCTTCCATTCTAGTCTCTTAAGTTTTGCTTCTGGCCAAACCAAATGCAACCGGTCACGATTAGAAGTCACCGCTATCGTGGTAGGATAGGATGCCTAACGGAGCGCTTGCGGAAGTTTGGGCGGAGTTCAATTGACAAGGTATTGGGCAAAGGAAAACATAAAGAGAATCCTAACTAAAATAATAACCCTTTTCATTCCCTTACAAGAATGAAACTACTCACAAACCATTACAAAAGTGAAAAGAAAACACAATAGAGAAGACATCAAAGAAAACATTACAAGTAAGTAAAGAACATCATAAGAAATTTCAAGTAAGTAAAAAGTAGAAGATACTAGGAACCAAAGTGCAAGAATGAAATCTTCATTAAAGTTCAAATCCAAGGTACAAGCTATGAGTTCAATAGCCAAACCTAATCTTGCAAGCTCAATGAAGAGGTTAAAAATCAGGAGAAGACAAGGAACTCAAAGTAAACTAATTACTATGTACAAACCTAGAACTAATGTTACAAATGTAGAATTAAAATGGCATGAAGAAGCCTCCCAAGCTTGCTGTCTGATCTGGTATTTATAGGGAATTCATTACCAAAAACAAACTATAAAAGCGAAGTGATGTGACAAAGAGTAGGGCCCAGACGAAAATCGGAGCCATATGGAGACTTTTGGGCCGCAAATTGTGGTAATTTGGAATATATTTGCGGCTATAAGTTGGGTGGTGGGGCCTGTCTTGGTTGTGTGATCTTATATCTTCAATATCATCTTTCTGTATTTGCTATTTCTTCTAATTCTCACCAGGGTGTTATATGGGGGATTTTGGAAGAAAAGATCAACAACATGTCACAACGTTTTAAACACTCATCACTCAAGATCCACTTGCATACCCACTTGCTCCACTTGATTTACTGGTAGGTACTCCAGTAGTTTCTCAGGGTGTATTGGGCTCTACACCGGCACGACTTATTGTGCTATTAGGGGTCCGACGGTTACCACCCCTAGGCCTGATATGCGATACTCTTAGACGAACAGACCAGAATGTATGGAGATTGTCACAGATAGGCTTAGTAGGAGTTCGGATGTGCTTGCTCATCGGCCTTCTTATCGACATATACCTAGGTAGCCGTTATGCACAGCTAGTGCCGCTGATGGACTTGTGGTTAAACCTACTGCTAGTGTACTGTCGAGTCTTTAGAGTCCCACACAGAGGGTTTCCCTGCTTCAGGCGAAACGATGTAGATGCCATATGGTTTTACGGCAGGGTTCCGATCATATATGTGTACTGGCTACACGGATGTTGTTCGGACGGATAATACTAGTGGGCTTTGGTTTAAACCAGATTCTAGTATTATATTATTGGATTATTATTATTTAATTATATTCGTATTTTTCGGAATACGAATACGCGTATGTATATAAGGTTAGGGTATTCTTGAAATTTCACAAGAGATGCTTCTAGAAAGGGACACATCATTATTTGGATTTATCTATTTTTAGAAATAGATTAATGAGGTGGAAAATGAAGATTTTTGTGGCATGGAGTGAAGCATGGCCTTTGTTTATTAGTTTGGACTCACTATTCAAGCATGGTTGATATTTTCAATTAGAAAATATTGCATGCTTGATGTGAGAAAGTGTAGGTGCCATTCTTCACTTGCCAAGACCTTAGCTCATTTGTAGTTTCACGTTCTCTCTCCATTTTTCTCTCCTTCTTCCTCAAGACCTAAAACTTTCACATGTGTTGTGAATCATTAGGTCTATTGAGATTAAATACTCCATTAGACACTCTACATCTTCTAAGCTAACTATATTAGCGAACTAGGTATCTTAGTTACCTCGGTTTAGAGGTTGGAGCTTGAAGTATAGACTTTCGGGTGGATCATCTTCGACATGAGGAGGCTGACGATCAAGCGCGATCCGGATCTTGGAGGAGCTCAAGCTAAGGAGGAGAAGAAGGCCCGAAGGATAAAAATTAAGGAGGTATAAAACTTGTTAGTTATATGTATGCCCTAGAGGCCATTACTGTATATACGATGTATATTGTAGTGGATGCTTGGACATATATAGGGAGGACTCTCTTGCTCGACATGATAGTACGCTATCTGGTTGCTCTTTATCTTAACATGTACTCTGATTGTCTCTATGTTACATGTTGATAAAGCCCTTAGGATATGTACTCGACTACTGGGACTATGATGATATCATACTAGTGGGGCCACGGTAGTCGACGAGTACATCCTATAACTGTTCCCAGTCGAGGGTGTATCGAGACAGGGCATCGATGCACCAGAGTAGACTAGCGTATACGCATCTTGACCCATATGATGGGCGATGGATGATCCAATATCCATCGGTGTTTGACATCAAGGATGGTGTACGGGTGCTCAGTAGAGACTGGGTACACTGGACGGACTCGCCGAGAACTCCCAGATGGTATTATACCTCACGTCAGATGGCAGTTCTCTGGTGACACTGGTACAGGTTAGTCTGTA
This sequence comes from Agapanthus africanus, assembly GCA_030015575.1. Classification (NCBI taxonomy): domain Eukaryota; kingdom Viridiplantae; phylum Streptophyta; class Magnoliopsida; order Asparagales; family Amaryllidaceae; genus Agapanthus; species Agapanthus africanus. Next base: position 459,025,141 of record JASDDO010000019.1, on the reverse strand, counting down.
GACCCGAGATCGTCATAGAGTCTTGTGTGATTCCCACTGTGCTTTTATTTCCATCATACCACGTCCAAGAGGGCGTGCAAAAAGATGGCTTTTGGGTACAGTCCCAAATCACATGGAGGCAATGAGCGATAGGAGGGGATTCGTCTCTCCCGGTATAGGGAGTTGATGTTGTGCTGTGTTCGATTGGCTATAACTGGAAATCCCTGGCCAGGGTTGCTGAGATTTACTGGTAAGTGTTATCAGTAGTTTCTCGAACTGTTATAGACCTCATATCGACACGACTTATCAAGCTACTGGGGTCTGACGTTTACCACCCCTACGCGAGATATGCGACATATCAGATGAAGAGATCGGACTGTACGGGAGTGTTACTGATTGGATTCGCAGGAGAATGTATAGGCTTGCTTGTTGATCTTCTGATCGTTCAATACCTGGGTGGCTGTTACGTTTAGCTGACCGCTTGCAGCTTGTGGGTGTTTGATATGATCATCACCTACTGCCGGCGTATTGACGATTTTTTAGAGTCCTACACAGAGGTTTCTTGGCTCAGGAAAAACGAAGTAGGAGCACATATATGATATGTGCGGGACCGAGAACAATACATGTATGTGATACCGTATTAGATTCTCGCGATATGAGATATCGGCCGGGTATATGTGATATAGCCGGGTCATCGGATCAAGTGTTGATTCGATGAACTGATACAGATTATATTAGTCGGTTATTTATGAAATAGCCGGATTATCAGATCAAGTGTTGATTCGATAATTTAATGTATAATTATATATTTGATATATTAAATTACATTAACTAATATTAGCTCACTAAAAGATTCTTTTTCTCACTCGGGTAATACATTGATATATATGCGATATATGTTAATTGTATTATTTTATTTTGTTACAATAAATATTATATATGTGTAACAAGTTATGATTACTGATGCAACATGATTAGTGGAGATTATACATGGTTAGGGTTTGATTTGGGTTAATGTTTTCTAGAAGCTTCTAGAAGTTTTTACTTTGTTTGTTGCAAAGATATTTGTGTTGATATTTTGTAAGATATTTCCAAACCCAACCCACACCCTTTAACTCTAGTTAACTCTCTACATAGGTTAGCATTTTCCTTGGTCAACCATGGTTGCATTTTTTAGTTATCATAACAATTCATTATTCATCACAAATGATATTATTCATTCTTCTTCTTCTTCCTCCTTGCAAAGCTTTCTAGCTTTGGGTTTTGTGATGGATTAGTATGAGATTATAATAATAAATGAGAGCGAAAATTCTACTTCATCATCCTAATCTATCCTAGCCATTTAGATTAGGGTGTTCACTTCATTTGTAAGTGAGAGCTTGTGTTAATGAAACTTCAAGGTAGATCATCTTAGTTATCAAAGATCGGAAGCAAGTTTGCATCATTCTCTTCGTGGAGCCTCTCTAGAGTCCGGGTACATGATGATCGTAGTGAAGGGACCTCAACACGGAGCTTATGAAGTGAAGGACCGGACTACAAAGGTTGTAATCCCAAACTCTTAGATGTTAAAGTGTTTAACATGCTTTGTTTCGCCTAATCTCTAGTTTAAAGATCTTGGTTAGGGTTGTTCGGCACGTCTAAATTTTAAATCGGGCATGGTTGATGCTTTGTAGACCCTTGTGAGAGTGCCTAGTAACCCTACAAAACTCTTACCGAGTAGTTAAACCTCCAAGTAGTATAGCTAGTTAAGGTTTCTGTTAAGATCCTGGATTTAAAGTCGGTGTTGCAAAGTATGAAAATCATTTTTTGCAAATTCCGCCTCCCCACAAGCGCGTGGCGTGTGCGAAATCGGCTTAGTATCAAAGCCTACTAAACCTTAACTAGCTTTTTAGCAAGTGATTAGAACTTCGATCGATGGAAAAATGTCCGAAATTAAAATTCTGAATCATGCTTGCTGTCGATTTTCAAAACTGTTCGAAAAATCATTTCAGTGAGCTTAAAAATACATGTAGGCATTTATAGGAACAAGAAAATTTTTTGAGACTTTGATCCCTCAATTAAACCGCGAAACCATGGCCAAACATGTCATTTGGCCGCAGATCGGCCGCGGATCCACGGCCGAGTTGTCGCCGATTCGCTCACAATTTTTTCTGGTGTTCAGGTATTTGGAATTATGATTTTATATTTTGTTTCTACCCAGATTTGTTTGTGTACTGGTTTGTGCATAGGATAGACATGGAAAGTTATTATCGATCGAAATTCTAAGTTCTTGGCTAATCTGTGATTCTGTGTTTGTATATGTGCTGCTAACGTCTGCTAATTGCTATATGTCGATTAGTGAGGGTTGCACATATCTGTATCTTGTTGATGGTTTGTGTATATGAATTATTGGATCGTCGTGGATGAATAGCCGGGGGATGTGAGAAGAGCGTTTTTTCTTTTATTCATGTAAATTTGTAAATTGATGTAATATTATTTTTGCGGGGCACATCCAAGTTGAGGTTGTAGCTACCGTTGTATTATTTCATTTACTTTTTCTTGCAACTAGGATAGACCTAAGGTGGGGTGCACAAACTACGGGGTTCTTGAAGTGCCGAGTGGCCTACTCATTTTATTAAGGGAGGTTGCTTCACTTCTGGAATTTGGCGGGTAGTTTGCCGCACCCGTAGGGGTCTAGGGTTGGGTTTGGCTATTCATCACGACCGTTGAATCTATTTTTCGTTCTAGGTTAAAACGAAACATGGAAATTCTAGTATATCCAATATATTCATCTGTGTATCTGTGATCTGGAATGCCTATTATTGCGTGAGACGAATGGATATATATTGTATATAATAAACATTGCTTATGTCTTGCACCCGTGCTAGTCCAGCCGCCACCCTGCCGTTAGTTAAGTAACCTAACAGTGCATGACGGGGCCCCGTGGCGAATGCGGATGGCATAAGCGTACGTTCCGTTTTCGTTTCTTTCTGCAATGATAGGGTTAAATGATGGGACCGCATTAATTTTGATTAATGCAAAGAAAACAAACCAAAGTTAAATCGTTAGAACAATTTCAAAACCGCTCGGTTTTCTTGAAAAACAACTTTTAAATGCGGAGCCTAACCACTCCTTTTAAAAGCTTTCATGGTTCCTTCGACTATATTAAGTTCATAACGTTCATGGTTTCGCCAAAACCAGCCGTAGCCCTCCGTCATTTTAGATGGGTATTCAGTAGTATTCAAGCTGTGTATTTTGACCTTCGCCAAGGCATAGTGATTGGTAGCTGCTGGGTATTCATCTGTAGTATAGACAGATGCATTAATTTGGGACAGTCGTACAACTATTTTGGCCTTCATCAAGGGTTTGTACGGATGGGTTCAAATTAACCTGGACAATGACGTGTAGAACTTGACTTGCGTCTTATGATATGTTGGCCTTCGTTAAGGTCATAAGCGCCTGGGGCAAAAATCCACATCGGGAGTTTCAAAGGAAAAGGAAACTTACTAGTTTTGCATACCATCTGGAGTGTGATGATTTTGGTAGGATTCCTTCAAAGTTGTCATACGATGATATTTGGATCCCGATCCCACCGTGAGTTTTGTTACTCATCGGGAGATTTTTTCACTAAACAATCAATGCTATAAACCAAGTAGGTGCCTAGAACGGTGTTAGCGGGGCTACGCCTCTAGGGAAAAGAGGTTATGTAATTAAGGAATTTCGCTAATGCGTTGGAAAACCTCCCTCGAAGTACCAACACTATCCTGGCCGAAAGGTTAAGCAAGAATTGTAGGGTGAGATTAATCCTAACTAATTCTTCTTTTATGGTTCGAAGGAGGATTCAAGAAACAGTGGGAGCCATCCTGTTTAGATAAACTAATAACCAATCTAAACTTGCAAGAGCATTATGCTGAGTGTTTCTCCTCTCTCTCCTAATGGCAGTGACCAAGATGACCGAGCTTAAGTTACTGCTAGATAAAAATAAATTGACTGGGCCAAACTATAAAGATTGGCTAAGGAATGTTTAGATGGCCATTACCTATGACAAACTGGGCTACCCCCTTACTACCAAAGCCCCCGCCGTCCCAGGTCTAGATTCCACCGTCGCGGATGTTGAAATCCGTAAGATATAGGAAATAGACAGTTCGAGAGCCTAGTGCCTCGTGTTGGCCTCAATGGATAATGAACACCAGAGGAGGCATGAGAAGATGGACTTTGCTTCCATCTTCCTCCATACCAAGGATTTATATGGAGAGCAATCTCGTATCGTAAGATATGAGACATCGAAGAAATTGTTTCAGACGAGGTTGGCTGTCGGGTCATCTGTAGGGGACCACGTCCTTAAGATGATTAGCGATATTGAAGAGCTCACGAACCTTGGGACTATGTTGGAGAATGGGTTATATACAGACTTGATTCTACAGTCCCTCCCATCTATCTACATCCAGTTTATCTTGAATTTCAACATTCAAGGGAAGGAAGTTACACTTCCAGTACTCCCCAATATGTTGAGGAGTATAAAGGGCACCCTAAGGAATACCAGGGAGACACCCGCTCTGCTTATTGGGGAATCTTCCTCTTCTAGATCCAAGAAGAAAGCCAAGGGATAGAAGAAGAAGGCCCCCACCAAGCCGAAAGGCGGTGTCAGTAAGGTAGAGGGAAAGGGCAAGGCAAAAGTTTTGGGGCCGACAGTAGGGAAGGAAGAATGTTTATATTGTCACGGAAAAGGCTATTGGAAAAAGGACTACAGGGCTTGGAAAGCCAGAAACCAGGATTCGAAGCACGTTGTGGCTTTGGCTTCAGGTGTGTTTATGATTGAAAACTGTCTGTCAATTAACTCTACTTTCTGGGTACTGGATACCGGATCAGGATCTCATATCTGTAATTAATTACAGGCTCTGAGAAACCGTAGAGTTATCAAGGCAGGTGATATGACCCTCAGGGTTGCTAACGGAATGAGCGTGGATGCTGTAACTGTAGGGGAATATCACTTAGGATTGACAAGTGGAAACACTTTGGTTTTACGTAACTGTTTTTGTGTACCTAGTTTGACATGTAATATCATCTCTGTATCTTTACTATCTAAAGAAGGTTATGATTTTACATTTGTAAGCGACGTCGTCCACATCCACCTTAATCATGGTTTGATTGGATCAGGTACACTAGATAACGGTACATACGTATTAAACCAATATCAAGTTTTCAATGTCCAGAACACACTCAAAAGAAAGTCTCCAGAATTAAATCAGGCTTTGTAATGGCATTGTAGACTGGGTCACATCAATGAAACACGGTTGAAGAAGTTACATAAAGAGAGATATTTGGATTCGTTTGAATATCTGTCTATTCAACTTATCAATCATGTCTCAAAGGAAAGATGACAAAGACTCCGTTCACTGGATACGGGGTAAGGGCCAGCGAGCTCTTGGGACTCATACACAATGACGTGTGTGGTCCAATGTCTACACATGCTAGAAGTGGTTATTCCTACTTCATTACTTTTGCGGATGATTTCTCAAGGTATGGACATGTATTCTTGATGAAATATAAATCTGAGGCCTTTGAGAAATTCCAGGAATACAAGAATGAAGTGGAAAACAGACATGCAAGAGCATCAAGACATTTAGATCTGATCGAAGTGGTGAATACTTAAGTACCGAATTCCTGGATTTCTTAAATGAGAATGGAATTCTCTCTCAGCTTACTCCTCCATACACACTTCAACACAACGGTGTATCGGAAAGGCGGAACTGCACCTTATTAGATATGGTACGTTCCATGATGAGTAATGCTGAGTTACCACGATCCTTCTGGGGTTATACACTGGAATCTGCTGCATATCTTTTGAACAAGGTTCCTACTAAGTCAGTGCCTACCACACCATATGAAATGTGGAGTAGGAAGAAACCCTATCTTAAGTATCTAAAGATATGGGGATGTCCAGCTTTTCAAAAAAGCAGTATGCGGACAAGCTCGAGCTACTCTCAGTACTGTGTAAGTTTGTGGGATACCCAAAGAACTCCAGGGGGTATATTTTCTATTACGCGGAGGAACAAAAAGTCTTTGTTTCTCGACATGTCCACTTTTTGGAGACACAATTTCTTGAAAAAGAAATAAGTGGGAGCGCAATAGAACTGGAAGAAATTCCAGAACCACAAGCTATTACTGAAAGCAGGGTGAAACCAGAAGTTTCAAAGGAACCGGACATGCTTGCGCCACTTCGCAGGACTAGTAGGCAGTCTCATCCGCCCGAGAGATACTACGGTTTTCTCATAGACGGGGATAGAGAGGAATGCATCATCGACGATGATGAGCCAACTAGTTTCCAGCAAGCCACTCAGAGCAGAGACTCAGTAAACTGGCTGGATGCAATGCGGACCGAAAGATAATCCATGTACACCAACAAAGTATGGACTTTGGACATTGCACAACAAGGGGTAAAACCCGTAGGTTGCAAATGGATCTTAAGAAAGATGATTGGTGCAGATGGACAGGTTAAAACCTATACGGCTAGAGTTGCAAAAGGTTTTCGTCAAAGACCTGGTTTGGACTATGAAGAAACCTTTTCTCCAGTGGCTATGCTTAAATCCATTCGGATCCTTCTTGCCATTGTTGCCTTCTATGATTATGAAATTTGGCAGATGAACGTAAAGACCGCTTTTCTGAATGGAAATTTGGAAGAGTGTGTTTATATGGATTAGCCAGAGGGTTTCATAGACAGTGGGAGCAGCGGAAGAGTGTGCAAGTTGCTTAAGTCCATTTATGGATTAAAGCAGGCATCGCAGAGTTGGAACATCTATTTTGATAAGACGGTCGACTTTATCAAAAAACCAGATGAACCTTGTATTTATAATAAGATTGTAGCGAAACTGTGGTATTCCTCATCTTGTATATGCATGGCATTCTCTTGATAGGAAATGACATTCCTATGCTATAATCAGTCAAAGGATTCTTGTCACAAAGGTTCCCCATGAAAGACCTGGGTGATGTCTTCTACATTCTGGGGATCCAGATCTATCGTGATAGATCTAAGAGGATGTTGGGATTTTCCCAGTCAAGGTATATCGACACCATACTGAAAAGATTTAGTATGGAATATTCAAAGCGCGGTAATCTACCGGCTGTTGGCTATAGTGCCCTCAAGGCAATTATCGTAGTCGCAGGCAGGTGATTATGATGATTGAGGGAGGACCTATACCGGTAGAACAGTCTTACCCGAGATGATAGTATGCTATCTGGTTTGTCTTTATCATCACTATTGCATGTTGATAGAGCCCATAGGATTCTTGCTTAACTACCAGCATTATGATGGCGATCATATATGTGGGAGCTGGAGGTCTATAAGCAAATCCTTAAATGTCCCTAGTCGTGGGAGTTTCGAGACTGGGCATCGATACTCCAGTGTAGACTAGTGTATACTGATCGAGACCCCAACGAGGGACGGTGGCCAGGTCTCACAAGCCATTGGTGTTAGTTTGTTCACCTAATATAGTATACAGGTGCTCATTGGGTTATTAGTACACTGGACAGACTCGCCGGGAACCTGCCAGAGAGTATTATACCTATTGTCAGATGGCAGTTCCCTAGTGACATGTGTACAGGTTAGTCTGTCGACCTGAGATCGTCATTTATCTCGTGTGAGTTCCCACTGTACTTTGATTACTACCCTACCACGGCTCAAAGGAGTCGTGCAAACAGGTTTTGGTTGGGTACAGTCCCGAGCCATATGGAGCAGTGAGCAGATCATTGGGGATTCGTCTCTTCCGGTATTGGGGGTTGATGTCGCGTTGTGCATGGGTGGACATCACCAGAAATTCTCGGCCGGGATAGACGAGAATTACTGATCAGGATCGATAGTTTCTCAGGTGGTGATGGGTTACATATCGACACGAATTATAGTGTCAGTAGGGGCCTGACTTTATCTACCCCCTAGACTCGATATGCGATACTCTTAGACGAACAGACCAGACTGTACGGATATTGTCACTGTCAGGCTCAGTAGGGGTTCAGAATGAGTTTGCTCGTCGGCCTCCCTTTCGCTCAATACCTGGGTAGCCGTTACGTACAGCTAGTGCCACTGACGTGCTTGTGGTTAAACCCACTGCCAGCGTATTGACGAGTCTTTAGAGTCCCACACAGAGGGTTTCCCTGCTTTGGGCGAGACGATGTAGAGGCAGTATGGTTTTACGGTAGGGTTCGATCATTTACGTGCACTTGTGCACGTATCATGATTCGGACGGATAATACTAGTGGCTTTGGTTTAAGCCGGATTCTAGTATTATATTGATGGATTATTTTCGTCTCTTTGTATTCGTATTTTTCGGAATACGGGTATGTGTATGTATATACGGATGATGGGTATTCTTGTAATTTCATTACAAGATATTTCTAGAAGATGCCACCTCATTATTGTTTTAACCATTTGGATAAATGGTTTAATGAGGTGGAGGATGAGGCGGACTTGGCATTTATTGGTGGCATGGCTCAAGTGGTGACTCATGGTAGCACTATTGAACCATGCTTGATATTATTGGTGTTGTGAGATATTTTGTGGAGGGGGATTTTTCTTTAGTTGCTAGCATGCTTGCTTTTCTTCACTTGATGCCACACTCACTCATGCTCACAACACTTAGCCATTTTCCTTTCTAGAGTTGCTACACTGTCATCCTCATCCTCATGCTTCATCTTCTTCCTCCACCCATAATGTCTTATGTGTTGAGAAACATTAGGTGATTAAAGAAAACTTAATCCATCATTAGATTCTACATGTTCTTGGCTATCATGTTTGGCTAACTTGATACCTTAGTTACCTCGGTTATGAGGTTGAAGCTCGTTGCACAAACCTTCGGGTGGATCATTTTCGATGGAGGGAGACCGGCGACCAAGCTTGATCAAGGAAGCCACTAGGAGCTTGGGATGAAGGTTGAAGACCGAAGGATACGGATCAACTCGGTATAACCATTCCTAACTCTTTATATTGCTTGCTAGTATAGGGTTTAGGGTAGATCCGGGCATCGGGTCATGGTAGCGCCAGTTTAGAAAATTTTTGTTCTGCATTTGGCCACGGTTTGATGGCCGGGGCGCTGCCGTAACCCAACGCCGGCTTGTCACGGGATCACCCTCTCCAAAGATATGCCTCCTAAGATTGATTTGGAAAGGGATCGCATGAGTATTATACACTACGCTTCTGCGGTAGGCTCTATAATTTATGCGATGTTGTGTACCAGACCAGATGTAGCTTACGCACTGAGCGTGGTAAGCAGGTATCAGTCAAACCCTAGGGAGCACTGGACAGCAGTTAAGAACATTCTCAAGTACCTTAGAAGGACTAAGGAGATGTTCTTGGTGTACGGCAGTAAAGACCTCCAGACCGAGGCCTTCGCTGACTCTAGCTTCCAGAGTGACAAGGATGACTCCAAGTCCATGTTGGGTTATGTCTTTACGCTCAATGGAGGGGCGGTCTATTGGAAGAGCTCCAAGCAGGACACCGTTGCTGACTCGACGATGGAAGCGGAGTATATCGCTGCATGTGACGCCGTGAAAGAAGTAGTCTGGATCAGGAAGTTTGTAACAGAACATTAGGTGGTTCCGTCCATTGTTGATCCAATACCTTTGTATTGTGACAACAACGGGGCTATAGCTTTAGAGAAGGAACCAAGGTCCCATCAGAAGTCCAGACACATCTTGAGACGGTACCACCTGATCAGGGAGATCATTGATCGCCGGGAGATCGAGGTGCGAAGAGTAGAGACGGAGAACAACATGGAAGATCCACTCACAAAGGCCATCCCTCAGACGCAGTTCGAGAGGCTATTCGAGATGATAGGTCTGCGATATGACAATACACGGCCTTAGTGCAAGTGGGAGATTGTTAGTGATATATGCCCTAGAGGCCATTATTGTATAGTACTGGATTGTATATTACATTTTGGAAGTTTGGGACATACACAGATATAATAACAGTCTTGCTCAATATGGTAGTATGCTAATTGGTTTGATTCTATCTCAATATGTGTATATGTTTCTTTTAGCATATCGCTAATACATATTGATAGAGCCCTTAGGATCTTTTCTTGACTACCAGCGTTGTGATAGCAGTCACACTAATGGGGGCTGGGTAGTCTATAAGCACATTCTTATACTAGTCCCTATTCGTAGGATTATCGAGATAGGGCATCGATACTCCAGAGTAGACTAGTGTATACGCTTCTCATCCCAGCAGGGGAGATAGCCTGTCCCACAGCCATTGGTATGTCGTACCGGAGATAGTATACAGGTGCTCATTGGGTTATGAGTCACACTGGATGGACTCACGGGGGAACTGATGGTTGGTATTATACCTATCGTCAGTTAGCAGTTCCCAGGTGGAATGAGTATAGGTTAGTCCGCTGACTTGACATCACTATTCATCTCGAGTGTGTTCCTACCGTACTTAGATCACTACCCTACCATGGCTCAAATGAGTCATGTAAACAGGTAGTGGTTGGGTGCAGTCTCGAAGCACTTGGAGGCAGTAGTGGTTAGATAGGATTCGTCTATCCCGGTGTTGGGGGTTGATATTGTTGGATTACGTCAGTGTCCTGGCCATCTACCGTGGCTCGTGCGGAATAAAAACTGGCATTTAAAAAATTTGGCCCTAACGTATCCGTCTAGATCGAACCATAAACCAATACTAGCAAACTATAAAAGCTAAACTACAAGGTTAGAATGGTTATACCGAATGAACCAAGTTTTTTGGTCTTCAACCATCTTCCTAAGCTCCTTGAGGTGTCTTGAACTGAACTTGGTCGTCTATCTTCCTTCATCGATGATGATCCACCCGAGGGATGTAGCTCTTGGCTCTAGCTCCACACCATAAATAAGTGAAGGAACTAGGGACTCAAGATGGCTAGTCAAGAGTGCCTAGGATGTAGTGAATGGATTCAAGTGTTTATCTATCTCACATCCTCTCTTGATTCTCAACTCATGAGATTGTAGAGAGGAGGTTAAGCTTGAAGGTCGAGGAACTCGTAAAAAATCTAGAGAGGAGAGTGAAGCTAATGGTGAGGTTTCCAAAACTCAAGTAAGAAAAATGAGCCATCCATGAAAGAGAAAATATCATCCAAGGTTTTGTAAAACATTTTCTTTCATTTTAATATCAAGCCCATGTTTGAATAGTTTGCACAAATGAATTATTAATTCATTTGTGCATACTATGCAAGCATGGTTCTCACCATACTCCCCTCTCTCCTATTATCCACCTCATTATCCATTTAAACTAAATGGTCAAACCCAAAATGAGGTGTCCACCTTCTAGAATGTTTTCCAGATAAATGCGGATTACATTCTACTGTATATGCATAACTGCATTCGTACCGAAATACCAATACCCGAAGAGATAGAATAGCATAAAGAACATAATACTAGAATATACATATCGAAATACATATATGTAAATTATTAAATTAATACCTGATTTAATAATTCGGCTCAAATCCGAGCCGGCTAGTATTATCAACCATCCGATCGAAAGTCCTGGTATATAGTACACTCATTTGAGCGGAACCCTACACCTATCAAATACGGCTACTACATCGTTTCGCCTGAACCGGGGAAACCCTATGTATGGGACTCTAAAGACTCATCAATACGCTGGCAGTGGGTTTAACCACAAGCATGTCGGCGGCACTAGCTGTACGTAACGGCTACTGAGGTATTGAGCGAAAGGAAGACCGACGAGCAAACTCATCCGAACCCCTACTGAGCCTTTCAGTGACAATCTCTATACAGTCCGGTCTGTTCGTCTAAGAGTATCGCATATCGAGTCTAGGGGGGTGGATAAAGTCAGACCCCTAATAACGCGGTATTTCGTGTCGGTATGTAGCCCATCATCCACTGAGAAACTACTGATCCAAATCAGTAATTCTCGTCTACCTTGGCCAAGGATTTCTGGTGATGGTCACTTGTGCACCGCGCGATATCAACCCCCAATACCGGGAGAGACGAATCCCCGACGATTTGTTCACTGCCTCCATGTGGCTCGGGACCGTACCCAACTAAAACCTGTTTGCATGACTCCTTTGAGACGTGGTAAGGTAGTAATCATAGCACAGTAGGAACTCACACGAGACAAATGATGATCTCAGGTCGACAGACTAACCTGTACACATGTCACCTGGGAACTGCTATATGACAATAGGTATAATACCAACTAGCATGTTCTCAGCGATTCCGTCCAGTGTACTCATAACCCAATGAGCATCTATATATTATCTTAGATGACTGACTGACACCAATGGCTTGTGAGACCGGCCACCGCCCCTCGTCGGGGTCTCGATAAGTATACACTAGTCTACTCCAGAATATCAATGCCCAGTCTCGATACGCTCTCGACTAGGGACATTTAAGGATGCGCTTATAGACTACCCAGCTCCACGTATATGATCACCATCATAATGCTGGTAGTCAAGCAAGAATCCTACGAGCTCTATCAACATGTAATAATGAGCTGTAATACCACATAAAGTATGTACATGATGATAGAGACAAACCAGATAGCATACTATCATCTCGAGTAAGACTGTTCTACCCGTATAGGCCCTCCCTCAATCATCACAATTGCGTGCCTGCGATTACAATAATTGACTTGAAGGCACTATAGCCAACGATCTCCCATTTGCACTTAAGGCTAATTATTGCGGTGTCGCATACTCACAGCCCGTGTGATACCGAACACCCAACTTCTCTACTAATCAGTCTCGCAAAGCCCATTTACGAAACTATTGCGTTCGGGAAATAGCCTCAGCGAGTGGATCCGCTCCAATGTTTCTATCTTAATCTCTCTATATCTCAACTTCGCGGAGAAATACTATCTCTCGAAATGAGCAATACCTGTCTTAGAATTTGTCTGGATATCTGATGGGACCCAGTTCACAAATGAACTCCAAATCCAACAAACTTCTTAGACTGTATCATTCACTGATTTTAATCAGTATCCTGCGCCATGCCTTCCACAGTATCCGCTTGGACCACCTGTCTAACATACTGCCCCTCAAAAGAGGGAAAACTATAACTCTGACAGCCACTCTGTCATCCAGGTCACCTTGGAAGCCAGAAATGATAACCGCCTCTTGAAGGAGTCTGCCGTTACCATTTACTAAGAACATCCACTTATGTTCATAACTGCTTCCCAACATTTCTCCAGGATTGAATTAATATATGCTTATTGCAGCCAGTGCAAAAGCAATATCTGGTGTGGTACTGTACATTTTATGATTGACTCAATTGTCTAAGCAATTATGCAAATCCCTCTCCTCATCAGTCTAGAAGACATCTCTTTAGAGAGGGTGACTCCATCACTTGCGGGCACACCACCACGCCAGGAGTCATCCATTCTAAAACACTTTAGAATAGTGTCAAGTACTCGTAGTGGGACACTTCCCAAATCTAGATCTAAAACCATAGATCTAGTGACCAGAAACCCTGATATTTTATCCAGATCCTGTGAGGAGAAACACCTTGTGTCAACCACAGTATAACCGATCGTAGTATAGGAAGATCACTTCCTATCAAAAGCATGTCATCCAAATACCAGGACATCACTCTCTACTACCTTCTTACCAGGTCCATCTGTCGTTCTGATGAAGTCAAACTCTATGACTGTCACATCAAAACTAGATGATTTATCTCTGCTATACCTACTTTAGTCTATAAATAGACATAAGCTATTTGCCCACTATGCTTCCGCTGCTCCCACCGACTACAACAACCTTCTGTCAGAGTTATATACACGTGCACTTCTAAAGCTAATTTAGAACGGCGTTATACTCATTCTCCTACCAGATCTCATAGTCTAGAACAGCAGCAGTGGCAAGTTTGGATAATCAAAAACCTCCCTGTCACCGTCTTTTAGGAGATCGAAGTACCTCTCGGGTGCCTGAGGTTACCCACCAAATTTGCGGAGTGGCTAATGGATATCGAATCCAATTGAATCTTTAGGTTCTACTAAATTTTCAGTAATCGTTTGTGGTTCTGGAATCAATTCCAGTTCTACCATACTCCCATTAATGTTTTCTAAAAAGAATCCATTTTACAAAAACTGTCGAGAGTCAAGAACAATATAACCATTAATCTTCCAGATGGTAGAATGTTAACCCTCGTCAAAGTCCGGGATAACCCACAAACTGCCATTACTGAAACGTACCTAGAATTTATCCGGATTCTGGTTTTAAGCATAAGTTGGACAACTCCATATACCTTAACATCATTAAAATATGAATCCATTCTATATATCCAATATAGAAATGTATGCGATTAAGCATAAGTCGATTATACCCTACGCTTCAGCGGTAGGCTCTATAATGTATGCGATGTTATGTACCAGACCAGATGTAGCATACGCATTAAGCGTTGTAAGCCGGTATCAGGCAAACCCAGGGGAGAAGCACTGGATAGCAGTAAAGAACATTCTCAAGTACCTGAGGAGGACTAAGGAGATGTTCTTGGTGTATGGCGGAAAAGACCTCCAGATCGAGCCCTTTGCCGACTCCAGCTTCCAGAGTGACAAGGATGACTCCAAGTCTATGTCGGGTTATGTCTTTACCCTCAATGGAGGGGCGGTCTGTTGGAAGAGTTCCAAGCAGGAGACCGTTGCTGACTCAACGATGGAAGCGGAGTACATAGCTGCTTGTGATGCCGCAAAAGAAGCTGTTTGGATGAAGAAGTTCCTCACAGAACTTCAGGTGGTTCCTACCAGTGTTGGTCCAATACCTCTGTATTGCGACAACAACGGCGCTATAGATTTAGCGAAGGAACCCAGGTCCCATCAGAAGTCCAGACACATCTTAAGGCGGTATCACCTGATCAGGGAGATCGTAGATCGCCATGAGATCGAGGTAAAGAGAGTAGATACAGAGAATAACACTGCTGATCCATTCATAAAGTCCATTCCTCAGACGCAGTTCGAGAGGCTACTCGAGATGATAGGTCTGCGATATGCCAGTACATGGCCCTAGTGCAAGTGGGAGATCGTTAGTGTTTATGCCCTAGAGGCCATTACTGTATCATACTAGTTTGTATATTACTTAATGGAAGCTTGGGATATTCACAGTTGTATTGACAGTCTTGCTAAAAATGGTAGTATGCTACTTGGTTTGTGTCTACTTTAATATATGCATATGTTTTTTGTAACGTATCGCTTATACATATTAGTAGAGCCCTTAGGATCTTTGCTTGATTACCAGCGTTGTGATGGCAGTCACACTAGTGGGGGTTGGGTAGTCTATAAGCAACATCCTATACAGGTCCCTGGTCGAAGGATTATCGAGATAGGGCATCGATACTCTGGAGTAGACTGGTGTATACGCTTCTCATCCCAACATAGGGAGATGGTCTGTCCTACAGCCATCAGTACGTCGTACTGGAGATAGTATGCAGGTGCTCGTTAGGTTACGGGTACACCGGACAGGACTCGCCGGGAACTGCAGGTTGGATTTATACCCATCGTCAGATAGCAGTTCCCAGGTGACATGAGTACAGCTTAGTCCGTCGACTTGATACTGCTACTTCGCCTCGGGTGTGTTCCCACTGTACTTAGATTACTACCCTACCACGGCTCAAAGGAGTCGTGCAAACAGGTAGTAGTTGGGTGCAGTCCCGAAGCACTTGGAGGCAGTGGCGGTTAGACATGATTCGTCTCTCCTGGTATTGGGGGTTGATATCGCGCTGTGTATGGAGAGCCATTACACAAAGTCCCTGGCCAGGGCAAGCGAGATTTACTGGTAGGTTCCAGTAGTTTCTCAAGGTGTAATGGGCTTCACTTCGACACGACTTATACCGCTATTAGGGGTCTGACGTTTACCGCCCCCTAGGCCCGATATGTGATAGTCCTAGACGAACATACCGGACTGTACGGAGATTGTCATATCAGGCTCAGTAGGAGTTCAGATAGGTTTCCTCATCGGCCTTCTTATCGACATCTACCTGGGGACCGTTACGTACAGCTAGTGCCGCTTGCGGTCTGTGGTTAAACCCACTGCCAGCGTAGTGTCGAGTCTTTAGAGTCCCACACAGAGAGTTTCCCTGCTTCGGGCGAACCTATATAGAGGTCGTATGGTTTTAAGACAGGGTTCGGACGCATACGTGTTTTTACGCACGTACGATGTTCGGACAGTTTTTACTAGTCGGCTTTGGTTTAAGCCAGATTCTAGTATCGGATTATTGGATTTATACAGTCTAAAGTTTTTCCGTGTTTTCACGAATAGGAGGGGCGTTCTCGTAATTTGTCGGGAAGCTTCTAGAAGGATGATGACTTGGAGGCTAAGGTGGCATTTGCATTTATTGGATTAATGAGTCATGGAGTGATTCATCCATGGAGTTAATGTTGCATTAATGATTTAAATGACTCATGAGATGAATCACTATGTAATTAATGAAGCATGAAGATGTTTTTATTTGTTATTCATTTAATAAATATGTTATGCTTCATATATATCACAATGATTTCATTATTCTAAAAGGCTTCTCATTCTCACCTTCTCTCTCCTCAAGCTCTCTCTCTTCAAACCCTAACCCTAACCTCTCATGTGTTGAGATCAAGGGTTAGCAAGACTAATAGATCCCTAATCCCACTCTATATCCCCTAGGTTGCTTCGATTAGCACTTTTAGTAACCTAGTTATCTCAAGTTAGAGGTCAAGCTTGGAGTAGGAGCTCTCGGGTGGATCATCTTTGACTCGAGGAGGCCGTTGAGGTGCCGACGTTCCATAGAGCCTACGAGGCGTGGAGGATAGCGATGAAGACCCGAAGGACAAGTAACGTGAGATATAACTTCGAATCAAAGTAGTTAAACCTTTCGTAGTTTGCTAGTAATGGTTTAGACACGATCCGTGTGCTCAAGTCCGTGTTACGAAGCTTTGATAATTGTTTTTCATATATTCCGCCTCCCCGCAAGCTCGTGGGGTGCTTGACATGGACTTACAGTGGTATCGGAGCCAACTAAACCTTTACTAGCTTGTTAGCAACTAATTAGAACTTCGATCGTCGTAAAAACACGAAAACTTAACCCCGGACCCCGCTCAGTTTCTGTCAATTTTAAACGTGTCGATTTTTTTTTTGATATGCCTGAAAATTCACAGCAGGGGATTCTAAGACTTCTGGGAAAATACGAGCTGGTAACTCGGTAAGAAGGCTGCGGATCCGCGACAGATTAGTGCTTTTGGCCGCGGATCCGCCGCCGAGTCAACTCCGAGTTGACTCGGATTTTCACAGTAATTCTTATTTTGTGGTGTTTTGTTTTCCAGTATATTCTGTTTCTGCCCAGGTTACTTCTGTTCTGGCTTGCATTTGGGATAGACACGGAAAAAAGGTTGTCGATCGATATTCTAAGTTATTTGCTAATCGGGTTTTTATCTGTAATGTTTAATGTGTTCGTAAACCTCCCCTAACTGCTAGTATGTCGGTTGGCAGGGGGTTGCACATTTCTGTAATGGTTTTTACTGTTTGTGTATATGAACTTGATTGGATCGTTGTGATGATTAGCCGGGATTTGAGATGGGTTTTATATTCATTCATTCGATGTAAATTGTAATATGATGTAATATTCTTTTGCGAGGGCACATCCAGGTTGCGGTTGTAGCCACCGTTGTATTATTTCATTTACTATTTTTTGCTCCTAGGATAGACCCAAGGTGGGGTACACAAACTACCGGGTACGTTGAAGTGTTTAGTGGCCTACTCACGTTGTTGAGGGAGACCGCTTCACTTCGGGTACTTGGCGGGTAGTTTGCCGTACCCGTAGGGGTCTAGGGTGGGGTAATGGCTATTCATCACAACTTTGTAATCCGTCTTTTGTTGCAGGCTTAAACGAAAAGCGGATTGCTTGTATATCCAATAATATTCATCAGTGATCTGGAATGCCTATTATTGCGTCTGACGAATGTACAATATCTATATATGATAGCTATTAGACGTCACTTATGTTTTGCACCCGCGCTAGGCCAGCCCCCGCTCCGTCGTTAGTTAAGTAACCTAACGGGTGAATGACGGGACCCAGTGGCAAATGCGGATGGCATAAGAGGACGTGGTATTTTCGTTGTTTTCTGCAATGATAGGATAAATGATGGGATGCATTATTTTAATGCAAAGAAAATAAACCAAAGATGAATCGTTGGAACAAATTTAAAAGAAACCACTCGGTTATTTTAAAAGAGTAGAATTTTTTAATTGCGGAGCTTTAACCACTCCTTTTAAAAAGCTATCAGGTTCCTTCGATTATATCATGTTCACTACGTTCACGGTTTCGCCAAAACCAGTCGTAGCCCTTCGTCATTTCTTATGGATGGTCAGTGGTATTCAAGCTATGTTTGTTTGGCCCTTAGTCAAGACATAGTGATTGGTAGCTGCTGGGGTATTCATTTGTTGCATAGATAGATGAGTTGGTTTGGGACAGTCGTATTACTTTGTTTGGCCCTTAGTCAAGAGTATATACGGGTGGGTTCAAATTAACAAGATAATGATGGGTAGAACTTGATATGTGACTTATGATTTGTTGGCCCTTAGTCAAGGTCATAAGAACATGGGGCAAAAATCCACATCGGGAGTTTCTAAAGAAACTGAAACTTGCTAGTGTTGCATACCATTTGGAGTTTGATGAATGTTGGTAGGATTCCTTCAACATTATAACACGATGATATTTGGATCCCGATCCTACTGTGAGTATATGCTACTTATCAGGAGATTCGTCACTTAACGATCAATGCTATAAACCAAGTAGCTGTCGAGAAAGGTGTCAGCAGGGCTACGCCCCCAGAGAAAAGAGGTTATTTAATTAAGGAATTTCGTGAAAGCGTTGGAAAACCTCCCTCGAAGTACCGACACCGGCCTGGCTGAATGGTTAAGCAAGTATTGTATGGTGAGAATAGTCCTGGCTATTTCTTCTTTTATGGTTTGAGGAAGGATTCGAGAAATAGTGGGAGCCATCCAGTTTAGATAAACTAAAAACCAATCTAAACTTGCAAGAGCATCATGCTAAAGTTTTTTCTTCTCTCTCTCATTGCAGCGACCTTGTGACCATGACTAGGTTACATCTAGATAACAAGTTGGCTGAATCTGACTTATATGACTGGCAAAGGTTTGTCCAGATGTCCATTGCCTATGACAAGTTGGACCACCCTATTACTACTCAAGATCCCGCCGTCCCAGGTCTAGTTTCCACTGTCGCGGATATGGATATCCATCAGACAAGGAAAAAGGATAAAGCAAAAGCCAAGTGCCTCGTGTTAGCTTCAGTTGATGGTGTATACCAGAAGCAGCACGAGAAGTTGGACTCAGTTTCCATCTTTCTCCATAACAAATATTTATATAGAGAGCAATCTCATATCGCAAGATATGAGACCTTGAACGAATTATTTCAAGCGAGGTTGGCTGTCGGGTCATCTGTAGGGGACGACGTCCTTACGATGACTAGCTATATTGATGAGCTCAAGGACCTGGAGACCACGTTGGGAAACGGGTCATATGCTGACTTATTTCCACAGACCCTACCCTCTACTTACATCCTGAAAGAAACCAGGGAGACACAAGCTCTGCTTAATGGGGGACGTTCTTCTTCTACATCCAGGGCGAAAGTAAAGGGTGAAAAGAAGAAGACCTTTACAAAGCCGATATACGGTGTCAGTAAAGTAGGAGGAAAGGGTAGAGCAAAAGTTTCGGAACTTGGTGTAGCTAAGGAGGGATGTTCCTATTGTTATGGGAACGGGCATTGGCAGAAGGATTGCAGGGCTTTGGAAGCCAGTAGCCAGGATACGAAGCATGTTGAACTGTTTGTCAATTAACTCTACTTCCTGGGTACTAGATACCGGAGCAGGATCTCATATCTGTAATTCATTACATGCTTTGAGAAACCGTAGAGTTATCAGGGTAGGTGATTTGTCTCTCAAAGTTGCAAACGGAATGAGTGTGAACGCTGAATCCGTGGGAGAATATCGCCTAGGTTTGACAAGTGGGCAGATATTGATTCTACGTAACTGTTTGTATGTACCTAGTTTGACTTGTAATATCATATCAGTGTCCTCACTTTCAAGAGAGGGATATGATTTTACATTCGTAAGCGATGTAGTTCACATCCACCTAAATCAAGTTCTGATTGGGTCCGGTACATTAGATGACGGTATATACGTATTGAGTCAAGCTCAGGTTTTCAATGTCCAGAACACACTTAAAAGAAAGTCTCCAGAAATAAATCAGGCTTTCTTATGGCATTGTAGACTAGGTCACATCAATGAAACACGATTAACTAAGTTACATAGAGAAGGATATTTGAATCCGTTCGAATATCAATCTTATGCTACTTGTGAATCTTGTCTCATGGGAAAGATGACAAAGATTCTATTTACTGGACACGGAGTAAGAGCGAGCGAGCTCTTGGGACTCGTACACAGTGACGTGTGCGCTCCAATGTCTACACATGTGCGAGGTGGTTATTCCTACTTTATTACTTTTATGGATGATTTCTCTAGGTATAGACATATCTTCTTGATGAAGCATAAATCTGAGGCCTTTGAGAAATTCCGGGAATACAAGAGTGAAGTGGAAAACCAAACAGCCAAAAGTATCAAGACACTGAGATCTGATCGAGGTGGTGAATACTTAAGTACCGAGTTCCTGGGTTACTTAAAAGAGAATGGAATTCTCTCTTAGCTTACTCCTCCATATACACCACAACACAATGGTGTATCGGAAAGGAGGAACCGAACCCTATTGGATATGGTTCGTTCCATGATGAGTAAGACTGAGTTACCGCGATCTTTCTGGGGTTATGCACTAGAATTAGCTGCATATCTTTTGAACCAGGTTCCAACCAAGACTGTGCCTACCACACCATATCATATGTGGAGTGGGAAGAAACCCTGTCTTAAACATTTTAGGACATGGGGATGTCCAGCTTTTGTAAAAAAGCAGCATGCGGACAAGCTTGAGGCACGCTCAGTACAGTGTAGTTTGTGGGATATCCAAAGAACTCCAAGGGATATTATTTCTATTACGCAGAGGAACAAAAGGTTTTTGTTTCTCGTCATGCCCACTTCTTAGAAACTGAATTTTTAGAAAATCAGAAGAGTGGGAGCGCAGTAGAACTGGAAGAAATTCTAGAACCACAAGCTGTTTCTGAAAGTATGGTAGAACCAGAAGTTTTAGAAGAAAGGGACATACCAGCGCCTATCCGCAGAAGTAGTTGGCAGTCTCATCCGCCCGAGAGATACTACGGTTTTCTCATAGACGGGGATCGAGAAGATTGCATCATTTATAATGATGACCCTCCCAGCTTCCAGCAAGCCATTCAGAGCGGCGACTCGGTAAAATGGCTGGATGCAATGCGGACCGAAATGGAGTCTATGTACACTGACAAAGTGTGGACTTTGGACATTGCTCCAGATGGGGTAAAACCCGTAGGATGCAAATGGATCTTCAGAAAGAAGATTGGTGTAGATGGACAGGTTGAAACCTATAAGGCTAGACTTGTTGCAAAGGGTTTCCGTCAAAGACCTGGTTTGGACTATGACGAAACCTTTTCTCCAGTAGCTATGCTCAAATCCATTCGGGTCCTTCTTGCCATTGCTGCCTTCCACGATTATGAGATCCAGCAGATGGACGTAAAGACGGCCTTTCTAAATGGTAATTTGGAAGAGTGCGTCTATATGGATCAGCCAGAGGGATTCATTCAGAGTGGGAGCAGCGGTAAAGTGTGCAAGTTGCTTAAGTCCATTTATGGACTAAAGCAGGCATCGCGGAGTTGGAACATCTGTTTTGATGATACTGTCAAAGAATTCGACTTTATCAAAAATCCAGATGAACCATGCATATACAGTAAGATTGTAGGGAGAGTTGTTGTATTCCTCGTCTTGTACGTGGATGACATTCTCCTAATAGGAAATGATATTTCTATGCTACAGTCAGTCAAAAGATTCTTGTTACAGAAGTTCTCCATGAAGGACCTGGGTAATGCCACCTACATTCTGGGGATCCAGATCTATCGTGATAGATCAAAGAGGATGTTGGGACTTTCGCAGTCCAGGTACATAGACAGCATATTGAAAAGATTCAGTATGGAAGATTCTAAGCGCGGTAACCTACCGGCTTGTCACGGAATCACCCTCTCCAAAGAGATGTCTCCCAAGACTGATTTGGAAAGGGATCGCATGTCGATTATACCCTACGCTTCAGCGGTAGGCTCTATAATGTATGCGATGTTATGTACAAGACCAGATGTAGCATACGCATTAAGCGTTGTAAGCCGGTATCAGGCAAACCCAGGGGAGAAGCACTGGATAGCAGTAAAGAACATTCTCAAGTACCTGAGGAGGACTAAGGGGATGTTCTTGGTGTATTGCGGAAAAGGCCTCCAGATCGAGGCCTTTGCCGACTCCTGCTTCCAGAGTGACAAGGATGACTCCAAGTCCATGTCGGGTTATATCTTTACCCTCAATGGAGGGGCGATCTGTTGGAAGAGTTCCAAGCAGGAGACCGTTGCTAACTCAACGATGGAAGCGGAATACATAGCTGCTTGCGATGCCGCAAAAGAAGCTGTCTGGATGAAGAAGTTCCTCACAGAACTTCAGGTGGTTCCTACCAGTGTTGGTCCAATACCTCTGTATTGCGACAACAACGGCGCTATAGCTTTAGCGAAGGAACCCAGGTCCCATCAGAAGTCCAGACACATCTTAAGGCGGTATTACCTGATCAGGGAGATCGTAGATCGCCGGGAGATCGTAGATCGCCGGGAGATCGAGGTAAAGAGAGTAGATACAGAGAATAACACTGCTGATCCATTCACAAAGGCCATTCCTCAGACGCAGTTTGAGAGGCTATTCGAGATGATAGGTCTGTGATATGCCAGTACATGGCCCTAGTGCAAGTGGGAGATCGTTAGTGTTTATGCCCTAGAGGCCATTACTGTATCATACTAGTTTGTATATTACTTAATGGAAGCTTAGGATATTCACAGTTGTATTGACAGTCTTGCTAAAAATG
This sequence comes from Agapanthus africanus, assembly GCA_030015575.1. Lineage (NCBI taxonomy): Eukaryota > Viridiplantae > Streptophyta > Magnoliopsida > Asparagales > Amaryllidaceae > Agapanthus > Agapanthus africanus. Next base: position 459,002,180 of record JASDDO010000019.1, on the reverse strand, counting down.
GTAGTATGCTACTTGGTTTGTGTCTACTTTAATATGTGCATATGTTTCTTGTAACGTATCTCTTACCTATATTAGTAGATCCCTTAGGATCTTTGCTTGATTACCAGCGTTGTGATGGCAGTCACACTAGTGGGGGCTGGGTAGTCTATAAGCAACATCCAATACAGGTCCCTGGTCGAAGGATTCTCAAGATAGGGCATCGATACTCTGGAGTAGACTGGTGTATACGCTTCTCATCCCAACATAGGGAGATGGTCTGTCCCACAGCCATTAGTACGTCGTACTGGAGATAGTATGCAGGTGCTCGTTAGGTTACGGGTACACCGGACATGACTCGCCGGGAACTGCAGGTTGGATTTATACCCATCGTCAGATAGCAGTTCCCAGGTGACATGAGTACAGCTTAGTCTGTCGACTTGATACTGCTACTTCGCCTCGGGTGTGTTTCCACTGTACTTAGATTACTACCCTACCACGGCTCAAAGGAGTCGTGCAAACAGGTAGTAGTTGGGTGCAGTCCCGAAGCACCTGGAGGTAGTGGCGGTTAGATAGGATTCGTCTCTCCCGGTATTGGGGGTTGATATCGCGATGTGTATGGAGAGCCATTACGCAAAGTCCCTGGCCAGGGCAAGCGAGATTTACTGGTAGGTTCCAGTAGTTTCTCAAGGTGTAATGGTCTTCACTCCGACACGACTTATACCGCTATTAGGGGTCTGACGTTTACCGCCCCTAGGCCCGATATGCGATAGTCCTAGACGAACATACCAGACTGTACGGAGATTGTCACATCAGGCTCAGCAGGAGTTCCGATGGGTTTCCTCATCGGCCTTCTTATCGACATCTACCTGGGGACCGTTACGTACAGCTAGTGCCGCTTGCGGTCTGTGGTTAAACCCACTGCCAGCATAGTGTCGAGTCTTTAGAGTCCCACACAGTGAGTTTCCCTGCTTCGGGTGAAACTATATAGAGGTCGTATGGTTTTACGACATGGTTCGGACGCATACGTGTTTTTACGCACGTACGATGTTCGGACAGATTTTACTAGTCGGCTTTGGTTTAAGCCAGATTCTAGTATCGGATTATTGGATTTATACAGTCTAAAGTTTTTCCGTGTTTTCACGGATAGGAGGGGCGTTCTCGTAATTTGTCGGGAAACTTCTAGAAGGATGATGACTTGGATGTTAAGGTGGCATTTGCATTTATTGGATTAATGAGTCATGGAGTGATTCATCCATGGAGTTAATGTTGCATTAATGATTTAAATGACTCATGAGATGAATCACTATGTGAGTTAATGAAGCATGAAGATATTTTTATTTGTTATTCATTTAATAAATATGTTATGCTTCATATATATCACAATGATTTCATTATTCCAAAAGGATTCTCATTCTCACCTTCTCTCTCTCTTCAAACCCTAACCCTAACCTCTCATGTGTTAAGATCAAGGGTTAGCAAGACTAATAGATCCCTAATCCCACTCTATATCCCCTAGGTTGCTTTGATTAACACTTTTAGTAACCTAGTTACCTCAAGTTAGAGGTCAAGCTTGGAGTAGGAGCTCTCGGGTGGATCATCTTTGACTCGAGGAGGCCGTTGAGGTGCCGACGTTCCATAGAGCCTACGAGGCGTGGAGGATAGCGATGAAGACTCGAAGGACAAGTAACATGAGGTATAACTTCGAATCAGAGTAGTTAAACCTTTCGTAATTTGCTAGTAACGGTTTAGACACGATCCGTGTGCTTAAGTCCGTGTTACGAAGCTTTGATAATTGTTTTTCATATATTCCGCCTCCCCGCAAGCTCGTGGGGTGCGTGACATAGACTTACACCTATACCCCCTATGAATGCGATGAATAGCCTACCAATTCTAGAGTAAGGCTCCCTCCGTCTCAACGCCATGAGATGCGGGCACGTTGACCTCTAGAACCCGGCTATTCGTTCACATCCACCGTATGGTAATCCTAGTATAGAAAAAAATACAATGGCGATATCGACCTCAACCCGGTCGTGCCCCAATAAAAGAATATACAATCTAGCAGAGACGGCTGTCCACATGTCGGATGCTCGCCCCGTAATATCAAATATACAAATGAATCTGAACTGTACTACCATTGCACCACTGGCTATCCACCATGAAAATCCAACCACAATATCAGCACAACGATAGAACATCAACGTGAATGTCATGTTCACAAACCCGTCTAATAGAACATATAACAATTAGTCGGGTTATACCGCTCGAATGACATTCATGGTCGCAGATATATTCCCATGAACTGATAAACACACACTTAAAAATTTTGATCGACTAAACATTTCCAAATTTTCCCCAAATGCAAACCAGCACTCAAATAAATCTGGGCCAAAACCATATATCACAAAAATCATATTTCCAAGTAATAGGGTGCCAGATGAAATTTCGCACAGAAAGGCCACGAAACCGCCGTGCAACCGTGGCTAATGCACATGTTATGCCGCGGTTCCGCGGCAAGGTTATAAGTTCGGGTGTTCAAATTTCGTCTGGTGTCCTATAAATGCCTGCACGTATTTTTAAGATGCTCTGAAAGATTTTTTGAACAAGTTTGAAAATCGGCAGCAAATATGTCAACATGGAAAAATGATTCGGAAAAATTGGTCGATCGAGATTTTAACCTTATGCAAACTAGCTAGTAATGGTTTATGGGATGACTCTAATACCACACGTCAGTGCCCTGGCCATCTACCGTGGCCGGTGCGGAACAAAAACTGGCGTTTAAAAAATTTGGCGCTAACTTATCCGTCTAGATCGAACCATAAACCAATACTAGCAAACTATAAAAGATAAACTACAAGATTAGAATGGTTATACTGAATGAACCAAGTCTTTTGCTCTTCAACCATCTTCCCAAGCTCCTTGAGGTGTCCTGAACTGAACTTGGTCGCCGGTCTTCCTTTGTCGATGATGATCCACCTAAGGGATGTAGCTCTTGGTTTTAGCTCCACACCATAAACAAGTGAAGCAACTAGGGACTCAATATGGCTAGTCAAGAGTGCCTAGGATGTAATGAATGGATTCAAGTGTTTATCTATCTCACATCCTCTCTTGATTCTCAACTCATGAGATTGTAGAGATGAGGTTAAACTTGAAGGTGGAGGAACTCATGAAAAACCTAGAGAGGAGAGTGAAGCTAATGGTGAGGTTTCCAAAACTCAAGTGAGAAAAATGAGCCATCCATGAAAGAGAAAATATCATCTAAGGTTTTGTAAAACATTTTCTTTCATTTTAATATCAAGCCCATGCTTGAATAGTTTGCACAAATGAATTATTAATTCATTTGTGCATACTATGCAAGCATGGTTCTCACCATACTCCCCTCTCTCCTATTATCTACCTCATTATCCATTTAAACTAAATGGTCAAACCCAAAATGAGGTGTCCACCTTCTAAAATGTTTTCCGGATAAATACGGATTATATTCTACTGTATATATATACCTGCATTCGTACCGAAATACGAATACCCGAAGAGATAGAATAACATAAAGAACATAATACTAGAATACACTTATCAAAATACTTATATGTAAATTATTAAATCAATACCTGATTTAATAATCCGGCTCAAACCCAAGCCGGCTAGTATTATCAACCGTCCGATCGAAAGTCCGGGTACATAGTACACTCATTTGATCGGAACCCTGCACGTATCAAATACGGCTACTACATCGTTTCGCCTGAACCAGGGAAACCCTCTGTGTGGGACTCTAAAGACCCGTCAATACGCTGGCAGTGGGTTTAACCATAAGCACGTTAGCGGCACTGGCAGTACGTAACGGCTACCAAGGTATTGAGTGAAAGGAAGGCCGACGAGCAAACTCATCCGAACCCCTACTGAGCCTGTCAGTGACAATCTCCGTACAGTACGGTCTGTTTGTCTAAGAGTATCGTATCTCGAGTTTAGGGGGTGGATAAAGTCAGACCCCTAATAACGCGATATTTCGTGTCGGTATGAAGCCCATAACCCACTGAGAAACTACTGATCCAAATCAGTAATTCTCGTCTACTTTGGCCAAGGATTTCTGGTGATGGCCACCCGTGCACCACGTGACATCAACCCCCAATACCGGGAGAAACGAATCCCCGACGATCCGCTCACTGCCTCCATGTGGCTCGGAACTGTACCCAACTAAAACCTGTTTGCGCGACTCCTTTGAGCCGTGGTAGGGTAGTAATCAAAGCACAGCAGGAAATCACACGAGACAAATGATGATCTCAGGTCGATAAAATAACCTGTACACATATCACCTGGGAACTGCTATCTAACAATAGGTATAATACCAACTAGCATGTTCACGGCGAGTCCGTCCAGTGTACTCATAACCCAATTAGCACCTATATACTATCTTAGATGACTGACTGACACCAATGGCTTGTGAGACCGGCCACTACCCCTCGTCGGGTTCTCGATAAGTATACACTAGTCTACTCCGGAGTATCAATGCCTAGTCTCGATACTTCCTTGACTAGGGACATTTAAGGATGTGCTTATAGACTACCCATCTCCCACATATATGATCGCCATCATAATGCTGGTAGTCAAGCAAGAATCCTATGCGCTCTATAAACATGTAATAATGATCTGTAATACCACATAAAGCATGTACATGATGATAGAGATAACCCAGATAGCATACTATCATCTCGAGTAAGACTGTTCTACCCGTATAGGTTCTCCCTCAATCATCACAATTGAGTTCCCGCGATTACAATAATTGACTTGAGGGCACTATAGCAAACAGATATCGCGCTGCGTTCGGAAAGCCATTACACAAAGTCCCTGGCCAGGGCAAGCGAGATTTACTGGTAGGTACTCCAGTAGTTTTTCAGGGTGTATTGGGCTCTACACCGGCATAACTTATTGCGCTATTAGGGGTTTGACGGTTACCACCCCCTAGGCCCGATATGCGATACCCTTAGGCGAACAGACCGGACTGTACGGAGATTGTCACAGATAGGCTCAGTAGGAGTTCAGATGAGCTTGTTTATCGGCCTTCTTATCGACAGATACCTGGGTAGCCGTTACGCACAGCTATTGCCGTTGACGGACTTGTGGTTAAACCCACTGCTAGCGTACTGTCGAGCCTTTAGAGTCCCACATAGAGGGTTTCCCTGCTTTGGGCGAAACGATGTAGAGGCCGTATGGTTTTACGGCAGGGTTCCGATCATATACGTGTACTGGCTGCACGGATGTTGTTCGGACGGATAATACTAGTGGGCTTTGGTTTAAGCCAGATTCTAGTATTATATTATTGCATTATTATTATTTCACTGTATTCGTATTTTTCGGAATACGAATACGGGTATGTGTATACGGTGAAGGCATTCTTGTAATTTCATAAGAGATGCTTCTAGAAGGGGACACCTCATTATTTGTATTTATCTATTTTTAGAAATAGATTAATGAGGTGGAAAATGGAGATATTTGTGGCATGGAGTGAAGCATGGCTCATATCATTTGTTTATTAGTTTGGACTCACTATTCAAGTATGTTTGATATTTTCAATTAGAAAATATTGTATGCTTGATGTGAGAAAGTGTAGGAGCCATTCTTCACTTGCCAAGACCTTAGCTCATTTGTAGTTTCACTTTCTCTCTCCATTTTCTCTCCTTCTTCCTTAAGACCTAAAACCTTCACATGTTTTATGAATTATTAGGTCTATTGAGATTAATACTCCATTAGACACTCTACATCTTCTAAGCTACCTAGATTAGCAAACTTGGTACCTTAGTTACCTCAGTTTAGAGGTTGGAGCTTGAAGTATAGACTCTCGGGTGGATCATCTTCGACACGAGGAGACAGACGATCAAGCGCGATCCGGATCTTCGAGGAGCTCACGCTAAGGAGGAGAAGAAGACCCGAAGGACAGGAATCAAGGAGGTCTAAAACTATTACCGAGTAGTTAAACCTCCAAATAGTATAGCTAGTTAAGGTTTCTGTTAAGATCCTGGAGTTAAAGTCGGTGTTGCAAATTATGAAAATCATTTTTTGTAAATTCCGCCTTCCACAAGTGCGTGGGGTGTGTGACATCGACTTACAAGTAGATGTATATCTACGGGGAAAGTCGGGTGAATGGCGTATAGTACCCCCGCAGCCATAGTATTAGGGTATATATGAATATATATACTAAGGATACGTATACTTAGCTAATAATGTTTCTAGAATATTATAGATGATAGTAGTATATTAATAGAATGACATATCCCTAGTACTAGTTCTTATCCTATGATACATATCTACTCATGAAAGTATAACTATATATATTTACAATATGATACGATATGATGAGGATATGATCCGATATGATGAAACGAGTCGATATGATATGAAATGATGATATGAGGCGATATATATACATGATGCGGTATGAGATGATATACCATGTGATGATATATGACGTTATGAGATGATATGATGTACGTGACGATAGATCCGTACTACTTGATTGATAATATCATACGATAGATTATACCATACATGATATGATGTACGTGACGATAGATCCGTACCATTTGATTTGATGTTATTGTACGATAGATTATACCGTACGCGATATGATGAGGATGGATCGCCGACTTATGTATATTTCGACTCGAGAAATATTGTTTTTTAATCACTTAAGTAGACATTAGGATATATTTTGAGCCATACCTATTTTAAAAACTAATGAACTGTTATGCACTTTTAAATGATAATGTCAAGTGATGCTATGGGTTTTTAAATGGTATCTTTTTCAAAAAACATCGTAGCCCTATTTTAAAAAACAACGATTCGCACTATTTTAAACTATAACTGTATACCTCATATATAGTTACATATTTTATATTGTTCGCGTTTACGTTTTCTTTATTCTGTTTATGCTCGCGCTACGATTTCTTATTCCTGCATACGCTAGTATTATTTTTATTTACGACATATATACTACGTTTCATGTACTTATCTTTTTACGACTTCGTCTGCTTGGACACACGCACCAATACCGATGATGCGCATGTTGCACGTACACATACTCGCCGGCTCACACACACATTATCGGTAACTGCCATACCACATACACGTTAGAAATCACCATGTCACTGTATCGCCTTATAACCTGTAGAATTTTAGTTATTGTTTAGTACCCAGTACCATACATACTAGTTCAAATATTATACTTCCTTACCTAGTTACACGACACGCTCATATGAACACACTTGCTAAACTTTACAGTATTGTTCTGTGCCTGTACATATTGTTTCATCATTATTACATGCTTATGAGATTCTGTTTTCATGAGATTTTCTGAATTTGAGAAATCGTAGATACATTTTAAAAAAACTTATGATTGTTTTAAAAACGCGGTTTTTCTTGATAAGATATTTCGACGTCCACCATAAGTTTTCTCGGAGCTGAGCTATGATGATTACCCGATTCAAGAAGTGAGGAGTCATCGTCTGCGGGTATAAGGTGGACCTGGTACGGTACCCCGAGGCAAGAAGATCGTATAGAAAGGCGTTGAGCCCGGCAGAGGAACACTACCTACCGGTGACAATATTGGACTCTGCGGATATCCGGAGGATACCGACCGGAGTGATATGAGACAGATGGATATAAGGACCGATTTGATGAGACGGTGCTTGAGATATGAGGATTTACGTGTCGATCCTGGACACGGGTTTTATGATGATTTCGAGTGTCGATGCTGGGCACTTAGGTTTTATGATGATTTGATGTGTCGTTGATGGACACACGTTGGATGATTGATTGAAAGAGATTTTACGATCACCAAAAATATTTTACCGCAATCAGAAACGGCGTCGCTTTGCAGCTAGCCGGTGAATACGGGTCGGTCCACAGGGATGTATAATTTTCCTAAGTGTTCTTACGAGCTGATTCCAATGGTTGTTTGGCTTTTTTAATTGAATCTATAAAAACTAAGTTGTACGATGGTCAAGAAACTTGCTAGGATTAGGTCTAAGGTGAGTTTGATAAGATTAATATTCACACCTCTTTCAATGCCCTCAATTAAATTTTTTTAGAAGTTATAACAATTATTAGTAAAAGGGATTAGGATGATTGGGAAGAAACAAAGTTTCTTCCTCTAGATCCTTGTCCGTCCTTTCTGTAAGTGCACGGCGGCGCCCCGGTCGTCAATCCGACGGCCAAATGCGGAAACGGTGATAAACTTTAATTTTGCGAACTTAGCAAACCGGCACCACCGCGCACTAAACCCCGGATCGGGCCATTAAACTAGTTCTAGCAAAGTAACAAGATAGGGAAGAGATGTACCGAATGATCCGAGTCCTCCGGTCTTCTCCTCGTCGTCCCGATCTCCTGCGGAAACTCCGGTCGTCGCCTCCTCGCCGGAAGGGCACCACATCGCCTGCATCTTTTACGGGCTCCCACCTCAATACCGAGGCAACTCGGGCGCGAAGTTGGCTGGCCGACGCGTCCAAGATTTGCTGTAGAATGTGTAGTGTAGAGGCTATGTCTTATTTGGGGTTTTGTTGCCTTTGAAGATGATGGAAGAATCAGGATAAGAAAAATGGTGCTTGCATTTTTCTAGCATGAAAATGAGATCAAGAATGAAACTCTCAAGAATGAAAACCTCTCATTTTCTTTCTCTCAACCATGGCTAACCTCTTTCATCAAGTGAGAATAATATGGTGGAGGAAAATGAATACCAAAAGCAAGAGGGAGGTGAGTGTAGTAAAAGGCAAGAGGTGACCATAACCTAAAACATCATCATAACAATCTCACATCAACTCCAAATCACTTCTAATCAACAAAAAGCAAGTGATAATGATGGATAAGAATGGTATCAAAAGATGCTTTCATAATTAATACATTTGCAAGAAAATCCTCCACAATGTGTTATTTGCAAACTTGCAAATAACCTCCTCCATCGGAAAAGTCCGGCCGGGAAAGAACAAACGAAAACCGGCCGGAACGAAATGCAAACTGGCAACTCCAGAAAACTGGTCCCGTAATAAATTACAGGAAAACCCCGATACTGTGCATACACACCCGCATCTGTATTCCGTCCGGATACAAATGCAAAGAGACAAAATCTACACTGTACTATACTAGGATCCGGCTTAAACCATAGCCGGCTAGTAATGTTCGTCCGATCCTGATCCGTGCAATACCGCACGTATCAGATCGAACCCCTGCCATATATCCATACGGCCACTAGTACAAACCGTCCGATCCTGATCCATGCAATACCGCACGTATCTGATCGGACCCTGCCATATCTCCATACGGCCTCTACAGCATTTCGCCCGAAAGCTTGAGTAACTGAAAGTGTGGTGGACTCTAAAGACTCGTCAATACTATGGCTGTGGATTTAACCACTAGCACATCAGAGGTATAAGCCAATACGTAACGGGCCACCAGCTATTGACCAAAAGGGACGTCGATGAGCGAACTCATCCTGACACCCTACTGAGCCTGTCAGTGACAATATCCGTACAGTCCGGTCCGTTCGTCTATGAGCATCGCATGTCGGGCCTAGGGGGTTGGTAAAAGTCAGACCCCCAAAGGCGGTACAAGTCGTGTCGGAATGTAGCCCAGAACACCCTGAGATACTACTGGAATACCTACCAGTAAATCTCCTGCCTTGGCCAAGGACTTCGTGTAATGGCTCTCCTAGACACAGCGCGACCTCACCCCCAATACCGGGAGAGACGAACCCCGAAGATCCGCTCACTGCCTCCATGTGGCTCGGGACTGTACCCAACTAAAACCTGTTTGCACGACTCCTTTGAGCCGTGGTAGGGTAGTAATCAAAGCACAGTGGGAACTCACACGAGACAAATGACGATCCCCAGGTCGATGAACTAACCTGTACACATGTCACTTGGGAACTGCTATCTGACGTCAGGTATAAGACCAACTAGCATGTTCCCGGCGAGTCCTGTCCGGTGTACTCATAACCCAATGAGCACCTGTATACATCTTAGGTGAACCAACTGACACCAGTGGCCTGTGAGACCGGCCACCGCCCCTCGTCGGGGTCTCGACTGTATACACTAGTCTACTCTGGAGAATCGATGCCCTGTCTCGAAACTCCCACGACTAGGGACCTTTTAAGGATGTGCTTATAGACTCCAGCTCTCACTTATATGATCGCCCTCATACTGCTGGCAGTCAAGCAAGAATCCTAGGGGTTCTATCAACGTGTAATAGCAACCTGTCAGGTCACCTAAAGCAGTACATGATGATAAAGGTAAACCAGATAGCATACTATCATCTCGAGTAAGACTGTCGTACCGGGATAGGTCCTCCCTCAATCATTGCAATCACGTGCCTGTGATCCAATAATTGACTCTGAGGGCACTATCTCCAACACTTTCCTACTAATTGCTCAAACCTTCATGGACATCATGCATGTCCGGTCCTTTATACTACGGTTTCACCGTTATCTCGTGGGTAGGGTGCCGTAGGGAGCGGATCATGCATACGTGCATGAAGTTCTATTTATTATAAATTATTGGGCTTGAAAGAGATGAGAGATATCCATCTCTCAATCCCTCCCTTATTCCTAACCCTAACAAGCGAGGAAATTACTCGCTCATTAGGGGATCATTAAAAAACATCATTTTAAAATTACTTACCTACTGCAATTTAAGAAATATTACACTAGATTAAAGTAGGGCAATAGAAGGATTTATCTACGGCAAGAATTAATTTAGAATACTAGGGCAAGGAATGAATTAATCTAGGGCAAGAAATTAATTTTAAACTAAGGCAGAAAATTAAAAGGAACTTACAAGAAATGATGCTCTTAATCTTCCAAAGAATCTGAATTTTCTTTATTGAAAAGAGGCATCCGTTTACAATATTTTGATTACAATTTTATAGGGAAACAGGGAAATTTAGGGTTACAGGATTCGCACATGTGCGATTACAAAAATACCCCCGAAAAATCCCAACCTTCACACCGACACAAAAATTCTGCGCCGACACGTGCACTAAATGGCCGCGGAACTGCGGCATTAGTGGGGTTTGGGCCGCGGTTCCGCGGCCCATTGGTAGGATCATTGACTGAAATTTATTGGGCTTCTTCTTGATGCTTTGGGTTTCCTATTTTTCTAGTTCTTTTCTCCATTTGACTTCCGAGTTTTCTCCAGATCTTCAGTAAAAACTTGTAATGATCTTTTAACCGTTCACTTTGACATTTTGGACCTTGCATTGCCTTGTACAATTGTGAATTGTTCTTCGTCTAGGCTTGACTAGGATCCTTCCATTTGTTGGTCAAAAGTCCCTTTTTGTGTCGTCTTCTGTCCTTTTCACTGTTTTCGCTCCAAGAACCTGTATCCTATAATATGCAGCAGACATGCGTCAAAAGCACCTGTTTATTTATAAAATGAATAAGAATGGGGAATATGGTAATGCAATATTATGATATGAACAAGCAAACTTATTATATTATTCTCGATAAAACCTAACCGCACTTTCGCAGGGAAACGCGATTGCACTGAGCTCGTGTAACAAGCCGTTAAACCTCTAGGTGTCCCTAGTAGGAGGAGTGTTGTCTCCTGAGGGTTTTCAGCGAATTACACCCATAAAATCCAATCAATTTGGCCCATTAACTTTAATTCTCCAATTAGGTTTTCCAACAAGGAATTCTATTATCTATGACTCATAAATTATCCACCCGTATTCTTCACGCTACCTTATGATTTAACTTAAGATTATATATGTTCGATAGATTCACTTAGCTTTCGGCATTTCTTAAGTTTTCCTTCTAAGGTTCCATCTCCACTTAGGAATTTTTCTATCAACTCTACTAAAGATACAAGTTCTATTCTTCATTCCTTTCTCTTATCTCAACTCTAATCATATATCCCCACGTGTGTGTATAAATCATCCTTACACTTGGAAATTCAAATCAAGCAATCATACCCTTGTCCATTGTCCAAAGCATTTATTAATTGGTGAATTTTGCTTACACATCCTTCATGCGACCGTTAATACTTCTTGAGGTACCAACGACCGATTACAAGATGTGGTTGCACTTTAAAGCGTAATTCCTAGTCTTGCAACACCCAAGGCTTTTAGCAGTGACTCCCAAACCAGTTGGTCTAAGGCACTAGGTGATGAAGCACCCTCGCTAAATATTTTTTCTATTTTTACAGCCTTAAGTAATCACAAAGACCAGTGTTCATTTTTTTTTCTTTATTCACATTTTTTATTTTCTTCGTACTAAGGACTTTAGACAAGAGCATTTCAAGGTCTCTTCTACTATTCCAAGTTTCAAGGTGCATGATGTAGGGTTCCTAGGCACCCTAGTGAGGTCACACAAGGCATCGAACATGCCAATATAAAAATTTATGGGTGCCGAGAGACCCGACTACGGATCGTTTGCTAGAAAACTAGGCGAAAAATCTAACTAGTTAACACTTAACTACAAGATACGGAAATACAACCTTTGTAGATCCGGTGCTCCACCTCCATAGCTCCGCAACGAGGTTCTCTCCGCTGTCCAAATCAAATCCGGGCTCAAGCGTCGGCTTCGTCGGAGAATGGGCAAGCTAGGTCGTCGATGTCCATGCCGAAGATGATCTACGTCGAGACATCGCTAGATCAAGCTCACAACTTCACCAAGTCATAAAACTTGTGAAGTAAACACACTCTACTACTTGGCAAGAGGTAGAGGATGAAGAAATAGGAAGTGGGTAGACTTTAGTTTTGGATTTCTCACTCTTTTCCAACAATCACCATTGATGGAGCTTGGTTTTCTTCAAAGAAGAATGAAGAAGAAGAAGAGCAAGAAGAAGATAAGTATTATGATAAGAATTCTTTAAAATGAAAAGAATAATCCATTCTTATCATAAGTGAACCATGGTAAAGTGTAGAGAGCTAATCATGGTTAAAGGAATGGTTAGGGTCAAGCTAGAGACAAAATGGTCACTTAGTCAAAAGATCAAGAAGCTTCAACTAGAATCCAAAATTAGCAACCATTTCATTTCATTTTCTTTTATTCATTTATCATAAATAAATGGATAATTAAATAAGATAAATGAATAACAAATAATAAACCCTAACCTATTCATTAACCAAGGTTTAACACTTTACACTTAACCAAAAAGCATGTATCATCAAACATGATACAAGCTAGTGCACAAAATCATATCACATATATAATGCGCACACCCGAGTGAGAAAATCCATTTAAAGTGAACCGATACTAGTTAATGCAAAGTAATATATCAAATATATAATTATGCATCAAATCATTAAATCAACACTTGATTTAACGATCCGGTCATATCGTATATAACCGACTAGTATGCAATGCATCGGTTTATCGAATCAACCCTTGATTCGATAACTAGGGTATATCGCATATAACCTAATCGATACATTTATCGCGAGAATGAAATACGGTATCACATACACGCATTATTCTCGGTCCCGCACATATCTCATATGCGCTCCTATTTCGTTTCGCTTGAGCCAGGAAACCTCTGTGTAGGACTCTAAAGACTCGTCAATACGCCGGCAGCAGGTGATGATCATATCAAACACCCACAAGCCGCAAGCGGTCTGCTAAACGTAACGGCCACCCGGGTATTGAGCGATCTGAAGATCGACGAGCAAGCCCGCTCACACTCCAGTGAATCCAACCAGTAACACTACCGTACAGTCCGGTCTGATCGTCTGATATGTCGCATATCTCGCCTAGGGGTGGTAAACGTCAGACCCCAATAGCTCGATAAGTCGTGTCGATATGAGGTCTATAACTGTTCGAGAAACTACTGGTAACACTTACCAGTAAATCTCAGCAACCCTGGCCAGGGATTTCCTGTTATAGTTAATCGAACACAGCGCAACATCAACTCCCTATACCGAGAGAGACGAATCCCCTCCTATCGCTCATTGCCTCCATGTGATTCGGGACTGTACCCAAAAACCACCGTTTTGCACGCCCTCTTGGACGTGGTAAGATGGAAATCAAAGCACAGTGGGAACCACACAAGACTCTATGACGATCTCGGGTCAACAGACTACTCTGTACCAGTGTCACCAGAGAACTGCCATCTGACGTGAGGTATAATACCATCTGGGAGTTCTCGGCGAGTCCGTCCAGTGTACCCAGTCTCTACTGAGCACCCGTATACCATTTCTGATGTCAAACACCGATGGATATGGGATCATCCATCGCCCATCTGTATGGGTCGTGAAGGTATACGCTAGTCTACTCTGGTATATCGATGCCCCGTCTCGATACACCCACGACTAGGGACTTTGAAGGATGTACTTATGGACTACCATATCCCCACTAGTATGATCCGCATCATAGTCCAGGTAGTCAAGTACAGATCCTAAGGGCTTTACCAACATGTAACAGAGAGACAATCAGCATACACGTTAAGGTAAAGATCAACCAGATAGCATACTATCATTTCGAGCAAGAAAGTCCTCCCTATATACGTCCTAGCATCCACTACAATATACATCATATGTACAGTAATGGCCTCTAGGGCATACATATAACTAACAATCTCCCACTTGCACTAGGGCCATCTGTAGCAGTGGTTGTAGTATCTCATACTCAACCATCCCATAAAAGTCTCTCTCTGGGAACAGGCCTTTGTGAGTGGATCCGCTGTGTTGTCCTCTGAGTCTACTCTCCAAACCTCGATCATCCTGGAGATCAACCATCTCCATGATCAAGTGATACTGCCTTAGAATATGTCTGGATCACTGATGGGACCGGCGTTCCTTGGCATAAGCCACGACTCCATTGTCTCACAATGGTGGGAACGTAGTTCATCTCATGAACCAATATACACCCAAACAGCCTCTTTGGTAGCATCTTAAGTAGCGATGTATCGTGCCTTTATCGTCTAGTATGTCACGGTATCTAGCTTGGAACTCTTCCAACATACCGTCCCTTTACTGAGGGTAAAGACAATGCCTGCGACTGACACTCAGTCGTCATTATCACCCTGGAACCCTTCCAGTGATTCTCCCCAGGATCGGTTGATACCGTCTCACTACAACTAGTGAGAGTCCTAACATCCAACTAGATCTATCTCATAGATCCAAAAACCCAGGATTTAGGAGGTATCACTTTGATCCTATATGGAGAATCATTGTGATATGCGGAGATTGATCGAGCGTAGCATAGGAAACTCCTTCCCTATCAGGAGTATGTCATCCACGTACTCTACGAGGATCACCACCATACTCCCTACTACCTTTTTGTTTATACAAGGTTCATCTACCATTTTGATGATGTCAAACTCTTTGACTACTTCATCAAAACAGATGTTCCAACTCCGCGATGCCTGCTTTATCCTATAAAACATCTTGCACACGTTTCCGCTGCTCCCACTGTCTACGAGGCCCTCTGGCTGTGTACTTTTAGACACACTCTTCCAAATCATCATTTAGAAAAGCAGTCAAGACACCCAACCACCAGAGATCGTAGTCATGGTATGTAGCCGTGGCAAGTAGGATCTGGATGGACTTAAGCATAGATCCTTAGAAAAGGTTTCAACATAATCCATACCTGGTCAATGATGCAAACCTTTAACAAGTCTAGCTTTGAAAGTCTCAACTTTTCCATGTACACCAAGTAATCTTCTCAAGATATACTTGCTCCTGATGGGTATTTAACCCTTCAGATATAGCAACCAAAGTCCATACTTTGTTGGTGTATATGGATTCCATCTCAGATCGTTAAGCATCCAGCCATTCTTACAGAGTCTCACTCCTGATGGCCAGCTCGAAACTAGTTGGGTCATCATCTCATGATGCAGTCCTCGCTCCCACTGTCATAGAGAAACCGAAGTATCTCTCAGGTGGGTGAGGAACCCTTCTAGATCGGCGGAGAGGCTGAGGTTCGTTGGTAACTATTGAATCATTTGGTTTTACCAAATCATCAGCTGCTGTTTGTATAGCTGGAACCTTTCCAGTTGTACATAACAGACCTTGCCTCGAGCTTGTCCGGATCATACTTTTAGACATAGGCCGGACAACCCCAAATCTTAACTAACTTAAGACATGGGCTCTTCCCATTCCATATCACATATGAAGTGGTAGGCAACTGATTTGATTGGAACCCTATTCAATAGGTATGCAACTTCTCAAGTGCATAACCCCCTTAAGGAAATAGGTAACTCAGCAGTACTCATCATAGAGCACACCTTATCATATAGGGTGTTATTGCTCCGCCCCGATATACCATCGTGCTATGGTGTATACGGAGGAGTAATGCTGAGAGAGAATCTCATTCTCCTTTAGAATAGTCCAGGAATTTCGTGCTCAAGTATTCTCCTCCTTGATCACATCAAAGGACATAATACTTTTACCCGTTTTGGTTTTCTACTTCTAACTTATATTCTGTGAATATCTCAAAAGGTTCGGACTTGAGTTTCAGCAGGAACATAGGTCTGAATCTTGAAAGATTATCAGAGAATGTAACGAAGTACAAAGAACCAGTCTTGGCATATGTAGACAGGGGACCTACATACATCAACATGTATCATCCCAAGAGTTCACTAACTCTTTCTCTGTTTCCAATAAACAGAGCTATGGTCATCTTATCTTTGTGACATGACTGGCAAGTTTCACAAGATGTAAATTCAAACTGATTTAAATATGCATCTTTATGTAACTTAGCTAGTCGGGTCGCATTGATATGACCTAGTCTACAATACCTCAAGAAGAATCCGTTCATTTCTGAACTCTTTCTCTTGTGTGTGTTCAGTATACTAAGAACTGTAGTTTGATTTAGAACATCAATGCTTTTAGATAACGTGCCTGAACCGATCAACTTTTGATATAGGAAATGTTCAAAACATTATCCAACAATACAAAATTATATCCTTTCTTTACTAATAAAGAGAGAGATATGATTTTGTATATCAGGTTCGGTATCTAATAACATTCGTTCAGAATTAATGTATTGGTAATACAGGGTGACAGTGACCAACAGACTTGGCTGCAACACTTGCCCCATTTTCTGCCTCATGAAACTTATCACCCGTTCTCTGTTTCTACCTAGCTGTAGCCCTATGTAACAGATTACATATCTGGGATCCTGATCTGGTATCACATACCCAGGACGTAGAGTATACTGAGAAACAGTTCTCTGTAATGAACACACCCGAAGATGATGCATCAGCATGCACTCTCTTCGTTTGGGCGGCACGGGAAATCTGGTATTCCCCAATTTCCTGCTCTGTCTTATAACAATTATAAGTTGGAGCGGGACCAACGTTCCCCAGCTCAGAATAACAAGCGGGTTCGGTCAATAATCCGTATTATTATCTTGATTAAGGCGTGATATGGTCGCTACCTGGAGAGAGAGAGAAGAAAACACTCAGCGTGCGCTCTGTCAAGAATAGATTGGTTATTATTTTATCTAATCAGGATGGCTCCCACTGCTTTTTATCAAATCTTCCTTCAAACCCTAAAAGGAAAGACTAGCCGGGATTAATTACACACTACAAGTTCGCCAATCTTTCAGCCAGGCCAGTGTCGGTACTTTGAGGGAGGTCCCCCGTGCTTTCGCACGACCCTAATTACTGTAAACCTCGTTTTCCCAGAGGCGTAGCCCCGTTGACACCTTTCTAGACACCTACTTGATCGGCTACTTGTAATGTATAAAACTCTCCCAGGAGTAATGATTACTCGCAGCGGGTATCGGGATCCAACTATCTCATAGAAGGTATGCAATCTCATTGCAAATTTCAACACTTGAAATTCCCGATAATATTTGCCCCTAGCGTCCTATGACCTTGACGCAGGCCAACAAACCATAGTCCGCTAGTCAAGTTCAACCCGTCATTTCCTGATTGAATTAAACCCACCCGCACGACCCTTGACGCAGGCCAACAAAGTCGCATGACTACCCTAATCCAATCACATCATATGCTTATGCAGATAAGCACCAGTTAGCTACCGCACACTACGCCTTGACGCAGGCCAACAAACGTAGCACGAATACTAACTACTACTTATCTGAAATGACGGAGGGCTACGACAGGTTTTTCTGAAAACCTATTGCGTAATGAACTTGATATCGTTGTAGAATCAAATGATTTTAAAATGGAGTGCTTTTGAGGCTTTTCTTGTTTTGCTAAGGGAGTCACTCCCGGTGAAGGGATCGTCGGTCCTTTCCTCGTCGAATGAGGTGCGGGATATATCGTATATATCACTGTGCAAAGCAAAAACTCTTAAAAGCAATCAAAAGACAAACCGAGTGTGTAGCATCTGCCAGTTATTGCTAAAGGAGTCACTCCCGGTGAAGGGATCTCGGTCCTTTCCTCATCGAATAAGGTGTAGGATATATCTCATATACCGCTGTGCAAAGCAAGAACTGTAGCTACCTGTTTTATTTTGAAATTCGATTCTACAACATCTTAGGTTTCTTTTATTTCATTAATCACATTAATGAAGTCCCATCATTTAATTACCTAAACATCACAGATAAATACGACGTACACTTATGCCATCCGCATTCGCCTCGATGTCCCCTCGTGCACCGTTAGGTTAGGTAACTAACGGCAGAGCGGGGCAGGGCTAGCGCGGGTGTAAAACATAAGTAACGTCTATATAATATATCATATATACTATATACTGTATCTATCACAGAACATCACATGATCACATCACAGATATCGCAGCAGAAGAATCATATGAAATATTGGATATACTAGGACGTCCGTGTTTTCAATACGAGCCAGTATAAAACACGGATTCCACGGTCGTGATGAATAGCCAAACCCACATCCCTAGACCCCTACGAGAGCGGCAAGCAACCCTACCAGTTCTAGAGTTAGGAGACCCGGACTCGACTCCTCGAGTTGGTCTCCCACTGGACTCCAGAACCCGGTTACTTGTGCCCTCCTCCTTGGGTCTATCCTAGTGCGGAAAAGTAAATAATATACAAAGGGTGACGACTTCCGCAACCTGGAAGCGCCCCAAATAAAAGAATATTACATACAAGTTTTTACATGAATGAAAATGAAAAACACTCATCTCACATAAAAACCCCCGGCTATTCAAACACGACGATCCAATATAACATATCCAGAAACACATAACATCACATGTCATCAACGTAAGTAAACATGCGTATCCCAATTGTCGTTGACATATAGCAACGAAACCGGCGATATCACATATTACACTTACGGTCACAGAAAAGAAAGTGTAAAACTACAATAGTTGGAATCCGCAATCTCTTTAGACATCGCATGCCTAATCAAATGAATTACTTAGACATCGCATGCCTAACAATTATAAACCCCGCATTTTAGTCTCAAAATCGAAAACACTTTTCAATATCAAGTCGGGTAATTCAACAAGATTCCCGACATTTTGATCGAATACTCGTCGCAAACTTTAGTAGGCGGCCGCACCCCCGATACCGTCGACGAAGTGCACCAAGGCGGAACACCGCTGCCGCGAGCACCCGAACGGATGCTTTCGGCGACGGGGTTCTCCTACAGTCACTTGGTCGGGGCTATGGGGCGAGGCTGTCTATTAAGTTTACCCGGCGAGTATCCGCGTACGCTACGTGATTGCGACGGACTTTTGATCACATCAAAATTCCGTGGCAACCGATCAAGTGAGACTAAAGTGCTACGTTTATAACATTCATTCAGTTATCTCATAACTACTTGTGAATTCCAATTATTGTATCACATTCCGGATAAATAGAAAATGTTAAACTTTCCGATCGAACATTCGAACACCCAAGTTTTCCCAATACAGATCAACACATGAAATAAGTCTAACAACATTCAGTTCGTGCCTCAGTACCAACGGTCCAGCCGTAGAAGGGTCAAGCCAACGCCTCACATGTGGCACGCCGTACTGCCCCAAACCCGAAGGTTCAAAGGGCAGTTCAAGACGGTCACATAATCGAGTTAAGGTTTGTGTCTTCTAGAGGGACCATCGCGTTACTTGCACTACTTAGAACGTCGTTAAACTACGGAAAAATCCAACACTTGGAAATTTCCCGACAGGGGAAAAATTGGGTATTTATATCCGGTCGAACTTTTTAACATATTCTAAAAATTTATCCGGAAAGCCACACAGACAAAATTTGATAATCCGATCGAACATTCGAATCCCCAAAACAACCCTAGAAAACTCAACTGTTGACTGAATATTAAAAGTTCCCAGAAAACTCAGCATATTAAAATATAAATTACTGTGCAAAAAGTGAGTGATGACGTCATCATCTTGCCGCGGAACCGCCGCAGAAGCCAGGCTTCTGCCGCGGTTCCGCCGCCATTATTACTGTTCATGACAAAATTTTTGCATCGTAATTCTTATTTTTCCCTGCTGAATTTTTTACGAATTTTTAATTTGGAAAAATCCAGATATTTCAAAAATGTCCAGAGAGCATTCTCGGGAGTGGGTTTCGGGTTCGTTCGGGTTTCAAATTCCGTCTGGACTTCGCCTAAGGCTCTAGCTAGGCTCTGATACCACTGTAGGGTTCCTAGGCACCCTAGTGAGGTCATACAAGGCATCGAACATGCCAATATAAAAATTTATGGGTGCCGAGAGACCCGACTACGGATCGTTTGCTAGAAAACTAGGCGAAAAATCTAACTAGTTAACACTTAACTACAAGATACGGAAATACAACCTTTGTAGATCCGGTGCTCCACCTCCATAGCTCCGCAACGAGGTTCTCTCCGCTGTCCAAATCAAATCCGGGCTCAAGCGTCGGCTTCGTCGGAGAATGGGCAAGCTAGGTCGTCGATGTCCATGCCGAAGATGATCTACGTCGAGGCATCGCTAGATCAAGCTCACAACTTCACCAAGTCATAAAACTTGTGAAGTAAACACACTCTACTACTTGGCAAGAGGTAGAGGATGAAGAAATAGGAAGTGGGTAGACTTTAGTTTTGGATTTCTCACTCTTTTCCAACAATCACCATTGATGGAGCTTGGTTTTCTTCAAAGAAGAATGAAGAAGAAGAAGAGCAAGAAGAAGATAAGTATTATGATAAGAATTCTTTAAAATGAAAAGAATAATCCATTCTTATCATAAGTGAACCATGGTAAAGTGTAGAGAGCTAATCATGGTTAAAGGAATGGTTAGGGTCAAGCTAGAGACAAAATGGTCACTTAGTCAAAAGATCAAGAAGCTTCAACTAGAATCCAAAATTAGCAACTATTTCATTTCATTTTCTTTTATTCATTTATCATAAATAAATGGATAATTAAATAAGATAAATGAATAACAAATAATAAACCTTAACCTATTCATTAACCAAGGTTTAACACTTTACACTTAACCAAAAAGCATGTATCATCAAACATGATACAAGCTAGTGCACAAAATCATATCACATATATAATGCGCACACCCGAGTGAGAAAATCCATTTAAAGTGAACCGATACTAGTTAATGCAAAGTAATATATCAAATATATAATTATGCATCAAATCATTAAATCAACACTTGATTTAACGATCCGGTCATATCGTATATAACCGACTAGTATGCAATGCATCGGTTTATCGAATCAACCCTTGATTCGATAACTAGGGTATATCGCATATAACCTAATCGATACATTCATCGCGAGAATGAAATACGGTATCACATACACGCATTATTCTCGGTCCCGCACATATCTCATATGTAAGTCCACGTTGCGACCCCCGGTTCTTACGGGGAGGCGGAAACGGTATAAAAAACGAATTTTTATCGCAAGAGGCAACATGGACTAAACTATGGTCGGGATCGTTGTCTAAACTAAAACTAGCAAACTAAGCTAAAGATATTTAGCTACTCGGATGAAGATGGTTATACCTAAACTTGAACTCCTTCTCTTCAAGCTCCGATGGTGGTTCGATGGCTCCTTCTCGTTGTCTCCGTACGCCGAAGATAGATCCACTTGAAAGCTCCAACCTTTAGCTCCTTCTTCGTTCTTTGAAGAAACTAGTTCACTTGGTTTGCTAAACCTAGTGAACTAGAATGAGTAGAGATGATTTAGAATGGGATTTTATCTATGGTTCTTGATTCTCAACTCATGAGACAAGAGAACCATAGATCAAGAGAGGGAGGAAGAGGTTGAGGGTGAGAGCAAGAGGAGAGCTCAAGAACAAGAGAGAGAATGAGCAAGAAAGAATGAGGCTCTCTTTTCTCTCTCACCCTCTCATAATCCAAAGCAATGATAACTCATCATATCAACAAAAGTCTTATGTGATGGTTGAAGTAACCATAACCTTATCATGTCATGCACTCATTTTACTCAAATGAACAAGCAAGAAAAAGTCTTTGGCATGAAATGATAACCATGGTTATCATGATGGTCAACTAGTCAAGCCTAGTCAACCGGTCAACAAGTCAACAAAAGTCAACAAGTCACCAAAGTCAACAAGTCAACAAAAGTCAACAAGTCAACAACCATATCACCATAATACTTAATTAATATAATAGTTAATCACATATCATATTCTCATTAGGGTTGAGCAAAAAGTCAAAAAGTCAACGGTCAACTGTCAACAACCCTAATGAGAATCCGCTGTCTGTGCCTCCCTGTCAACTGTGCATACACACCCGCATCCGCGTTCCGAGGAACACGAATGCAAACTGGATAAATCCAATCCCATAAGGTACACTAGGATCTGGCTTAAACCAAAGCCCGCTAGTGTAAACTGTCCGGACACTGTACGTGCACAAGTGCACGGATGTGACCGAACCCTGTCGCAAAACCATGCGACCTGTCGCAATACCATGCGACCTCTACTCTTTTGCCTAAAGGCGAAAAGCTTTCTGTGTGGGACTCTAAAGACTCGACACTACGCTGGCAGTGGGTTTAACCACAGACCGCAAGCGGCACTAGCTGTGCGTAACGGTCCCCAGGTAATGCCGACAAGAAGACCGACAAGGCGAAACCCATCTGAACTCCCACTGAGCCTGAGTGTGACATTCTCCGTACAGTCCGGTCTGTTCGTCTGATACATCGCATGGCGGGCCTAGGGGGCGGTAAACGTCAGTCCCCCAATAGCGGTACAAGTCGTGCCGGAGTGAAGCCCAATACACCCTGAGATAACACTGGAAACCTACCAGTATATCTCGTTTGCCCTGGCCAGGGACTACTCGTGTAATGGCTCTCCTAGACACAGCGCGATGTCAACCCCCAATACCGGGAGAGACGAATCCTGTCTAACCGTCACTGCCTCCAAGTGCTTCGGGACTGCACCCAACCACCGCCTGTTTGCACGACTCCTTTGAGCCGTGGTAGGGTAGTGATCAAAGTACAGTGGGAACACACCCGAGGCGAAGTGACAGTGTCAAGTCAGCGGACTAAGCTGTACTCATGTCACCTGGGAACTGATAACTGACGATAGGTATAATACCAACTAGTCAGTTCCCGACGAGTCCTGTCCAGTGTACCCGTAACCTAACGAGCACCCGCATACTATCTCAAGTACGACGTACTGACGGCTGTGGGACAGACCGTCTCCCACACTGGGATGAGAAGCGCATGCGCTGGTCTACTCCGGAGTATCGATGCCCTGTCTCGATAGTCCTGCGACCAGGGACCTGCATAAGGATGTGCTTATAGATTACCCAGCCCCACTAGTGTGACGGCCATCACATCGCTGGTAATCAAGCAAAGATCCTAAGGGCTCTACTAATGTGTATAGGCGATATACAAAAATAAACACATGTACACATTGAAGTAGAAACAAACCAAGTAGCATACTACTATTTTGAGCAAGATTGTATATACAAGGTGAATATCCCAAGCATCCATTAAGTAATATACAAACCAGTATGATACAGTAATGGCCTCTAGGGCATATACACTAACAATCTCCCACTTGCACTAAGGCCATGTACTGGCGTATCGAAGACCTATCATCTCGATCAGCCGCTCAAACTGAGTCTGGGGTAAGGCCTTCGTGAATGGATCTGCAGTGTTATCTTCTGAAGCAACCCTCCGAACCTCGATCTCCTGGCGATCCACGATCTCCCTGATCAGGTGATACCGCCTCAAGATGTGTCTGGATTTCTGATGGGACCTGGGTTCCTTCGCTAAAGCTATAGCCCCGTTGTTGTCGCAATACAGAGGTATCGGATCAACAATGGACGGAACCACCTGAAGTTCTTTCAAGAACTTCCTAATCCAGACGGCTTCTTTTGCGGCATCAGATGCAGCGATGTATTCCGCTTCCATCGTCGAGTCTGCAACGGTTTCCTGTTTGGAACTCTTCCAACACACCGCCCCTCCATTGAGGGTAAAGACAAAACCCGACATGGACTTGGAATCATCCTTGTCACTCTGGAAGCTGGAGTCAGCAAAGGCCTCGATCTGGAGGTCTTTTCCGCCATACACCAAGAACATCTCCTTAGTCCTTCTCAGGTACTTGAGAATGTTCTTTACCGCTATCCAGTGTTTCTCCCCAGGGTTAGACTGATACCGGCTTACCACACTCAGTGCATAAGCTACATCCGGCCTGGTACACAACATCGCATACATTATAGAGCCTACCGCAGAAGCGTAGGGTATAATAGACATGCGATCCCTCTCCAAATCAGTCTTGGGAGACATCTCTTTAGAGAGGGTGATCCCGTGACAAGCCGGTAGGTTACCGCGCTTGGAATCTTCCATACTGAATCTCTTCAGTATGGTGTCGATGTACCTGGACTGTGAAAGTCCTAATATCCTCTTGGATCTGTCACGGTAGATCCGGATACCCAGAATGTATGAGGCATCACCCAGGTCTTTCATGGAGAACCTGTGTGACAAGAACCCCTTGACAGATTGTAGCATAGGAATGTCATTTCCTATTAAGAGAATGTCATCCACGTATAAAACGAGGAATACGACAGTTCTCGCTATAAATCTACTATAGATGCATGGTTCATCTGGATTTTTGATAAAGCCAAATTCTTTGACCGTCTCATCAAAGCAGATGTTCCAACTCCGCGATGCCTGCTTTAGTCCATAGATGGACTTAAGCAACTTGCACACCTTTCCGCTGCTCCCACTCTGAATGAAACCCTCTGGCTGGTCCATATAGACACACTCCTCTAAATTTCCATTTAGAAAAGCTGTCTTTACGTCCATTTGCCAGATCTCATAATCGTGGAAGGCAGCAATGGCAAGAAGGATCCGAATGGATTTCAGCATGGCTACTGGAGAAAAGGTTTCATCGTAGTCCAAGCCAGGTCTTTGACGAAAACCCTTTGCTACCAGCCTAGCTTTATAGGTCTCAACCTGTCCATCTACACCAATCTTCCTTTTGAAGATCCACTTGCATCCTACGGGTTTTACCCCGTCTGGAGCAATGTCCAACGTCCATACCTTGTTGGTGTACATGGACTCCATTTCGGTCCGCATTGCATCCAGCCATTTCACTGAGTCAACGCTCTGAACGGCCTGCTGGAAGCTAGTAGGCTCATCATAATCTATGATGCAATCCTCTCTATCCCCGTCTATGAGAAAACCGTAGTATCTCTCGGGCGGATGAGACTGCCTACTACTCCTGCGGAGCGGCGTAGGAATGTCCTGTTCTGTTGAACCCTCTGGTTCCATCAAGCTTTCAGTAACAGTCTGTGGTTCTGGAATTTCTTCCAGTTCTACTGCGCTCCCACTTATTTCTTTTTCTATGAACTGGTGTTCTAGAAAGTGGGCATGTCGAGAAACAAGAACTTTTTGTTCCTCTTCACAGTAGAAGAAATATCCCTTGG
The DNA here is from genome assembly GCA_030015575.1 of Agapanthus africanus. Taxonomy (NCBI): domain Eukaryota; kingdom Viridiplantae; phylum Streptophyta; class Magnoliopsida; order Asparagales; family Amaryllidaceae; genus Agapanthus; species Agapanthus africanus. Next base: position 458,976,469 of record JASDDO010000019.1, on the reverse strand, counting down.
AATTCTTTGGATATCCCACAAACTTGCACAGTACTGAGCGTGCCTCGAGCTTGTCCGTATGCTGCTTTTTGACAAAAGCTGGACTTCCCCATATCTTAATGTGATTAAGATGGGGTCTCTTCCCACACCACATCTCAAATGGCGTGGTAGGCACAGTCTTAGTGGGAACTCGGTTCAAAAGGTATGCGGCTGATTCTAGCGCATACCCCCAGAATGATCGCGGTAACTCAGCGTTACTCATCATGGACCGCACCATATCCAATAGGGTGCGGTTCCGTCTCTCCGATACACCGTTATGTTGCGGGGTGTATGGAGGAGTAAGCTGAGAGAGAATTCCGTTCTCTTTTAAATAGTCCAGGAACTCGGCACTTAAGTATTCTCCACCTCGATCCGATCTTAGAATCTTAATACTTTTGCCGGTCTGTTTCTCTACTTCATTCTTATACTCCTGGAATTTTCCAAAGGCCTCGGACTTATGTTTCATTAAGAAGACATAACCGTACCTTGAGAAGTCATCCGTAAAAGTAATGAAGTAAGAATGTCCGCTTCGGGCATGTGTAGACATTGGACCGCACACGTCACTGTGTACGAGTCCCAAGAGCTCGCTCGCTCTTACTCCTTGTCCAGTAAACGGAGTCTTTGTCATCTTTCCTTTGAGACAAGATTGACAAGTGGCATACGATTGATATTCGAACGCATTCAAATATCCTTCTGTATGTAACTTAGTCAACCTTCTCTCATTGATGTGACCCAATCTACAATGCCATAAGAAAGTCTGATTTATTTCTGGAGACTTTCTTTTGTGTGTATTCTGGACGTTGAAAATCTGTGGTTGGTTTAACACGTATATACCATTACTCAATGTACCTGACCCAATCAAAACTTGATTAAGGTGAATGTTTACAACATTACTTACAAACGCAAATTCATAACCTTCTTTAGAAACTAAAGATACAGAAATGATATTACAAGTTGCGTTGGGTACAAAAAAGCAATTACGCAAAACCAAAACATGTCCATCTGACATTCCCAGGTGATAGTCCCCCACGGCTTTAGCATCCATGCTAGCTCCGTTTGCAACTCTGAGGGTCATGTCACCTGCTTTCAAAACACTACGGTTTCTCAACGCCTGCAAAGAATTACAGATATGAGATCCTGATCCGGTATCCAATACCCAGGAAGTAGAGTTTATTGAAAGACAGTTTTCAATAACATACACACCTGAAGCTGAAGCTGCAACCTGCTTCAATTCCTGTGTTCTGGCCTTCCAGGCCCTGCAATCATTCTTCCAGTGTCCTTTCTTATGACAATAGAAGCATTCTTCCTTATCCACAAGCTTCCCCGCTATCTTTGTTGCTTTGCCTTTTCCCTTCGTATCCACTTTACCAACACCGCCCCTTGGTTTGGCGGGGGCCTTCTTCTTCTTTCCCTTGGCTTTCGCCTTGGACCTAGAAGAAGATGATCCTCCTACAAACAAAGTGGATGTTTCCCTACCTTTCTGTAGGGTGCCCTCTGCGCTCCTCAGCATGTTGAGGAGCTCTGATAGTTCAACCTCTTTTTCTTGTAGGTTGAAGTTCAGTATAAACTGGGCGTAAGTGGAAGGAAGGGACTGGAGAACTATATCCGTATATAGCTCACTCTCCAATGTGATCCCTAGGTCAGCGAGCTCCTCAATGAAGCCGATCATCTTTAGCACATGCTCGGCTACTGATGATCAGACGGCCATTCTTGTCGAAAATAACTTTTTCGACGCTTCGTATCTTGCGATACGTGATTGCTCTCCATACAGTTCTTTTGTATGGAGCAATATGGACTCCATGTCCATATTCTCATGCCTCCTCTGATGTTCGTTGTCCATCGAGGCAAGCAGGAGGCACTTGGCCTTCGCGCTATCAATCTCCCAAGTCTTGCGGATTTCCTTATCCGCGACGCTGGAAGTTGGACCAGGGACAGGGGGAGCTTTGGTGGTAAGAAGATACCCCAGCTTGTCATAAGTGATTGCTATCTTGACATTCCTGAGCCAATCTTTGTAGTTTGGCCCTGTCAGTTTGTTTTTATCTAGGAGTAACTTAAGTCCAGTCATGTTGATTGGTCGCTGCAATTAGGAGAGAGAAGAAGAAACACTCAGCATGATGCTCTTGCAAGTTTAGAGTGGTTTTTAGTTTGTCTAAACAGGATGGCTCCCACTGTTTCTCGAATCCCTCCTCAAACCATAAAGGAAGAATTAGTCAGGATCAATCCCACCGTACAATACTTGCTTAACCGTTCAGCCAGGCCGGTGTCGGTACTTCGAGGGAGGTTTTCCAACGCTTTCGCGAAGTTCCTTAATTAGAGAACCTCTTTTCCCTGGGGGCGTAGCCCCGCTAACACCTTTCTAGGCACCTACTAGGTTTATAGCATTGATCGTTAAGTGAGAAATTTCCCGAGGAGTAGCATATACTCACAGTAGGATCGGGATCCAAATATCATTGCGTGACGAAACTGAAGGAATCCTACCAGAATCATCACACTCCAAATGGTATGCAAATCTAGCAAGTTTCAGTACTTATGAAACTCCCGATGTGGATTTTTGCCCCATGCTCTTATGACCTTGACTTTGGCCAAAATATCATAAGTCACATGTCAAGTTCTACCCGTCATTATCCAGGTTAATTTGGATCCATCCGTACCTACCCTTGACTTTGGCCAAAATGGCAGTACGACTGTCCCAAACCAACGCATCTATCTATGCTACACATGAACACCCAATAGCTACCAATCACTGTGCCTTGACTTTGGCCAACATACACAGCTTGAATACTATTGACTATTCATGTGAAACGACGGAGGGCTACGGATGGTTTTGGCAAAACCGTGAACGTAGTGAACTTGATATGGTCGATGGAACGAGATAGCTTTTAAATGGAGTGGCTCAAACTCCGTATTTTAAAAGTTTGTTTTGAAAAGAACCGAGTGGTTTTTCGAAAGTGTTCCAACGACTTTAACTTGGTTTATTATCTTGCATTAGTTCTTTTAATGCGTGATATTCTTGCATTAGTTCTTTTAATGCGTCCCATCATTTAACCCTACCATTGCAGAAAACAACCAAAATATGACGTACGCTTATGCCATTCGCATTCGCCACTGGGCCCCGTCATTACCCGTTAGGTTACTTAACTAACGACAGAGCGGGGGCTGGGCTAGCGCGTCTGTAAAACATAAGCAACGCCTAAATAATAAGCAATGATAGACATTACAGATCACAGATGAATGCATTGGATATACTAGCAATCCGCAATCCTTTCGAGCCTGAAACGAAAAGCGGATAACACGGTCGCGGTGAATAGCCAAATACCCCACCCAAGACCCCTACGGGTGCGGCAAACTACCCGCCAAGTACTCGGTAGTTTGTGCACCCCTCCATGGGTCTATCCTAGGAGCAAAAACAGTAAAAAGAATTATACAATGACGGCTACAACCCCGACCCGGTTGTGCGGTCAAACAAATAATAATTATTACATCAATTTACATTTACAATGAATGAAAGAAAAACAAAAGCTCATCTCACATCCACCCCGGCTATTCACCCGCGACAGTCCAACACATTCATATACACATTCCAGCACATTACAGATCATGTATAACCCCGACTAATCGACTTATAGCGATTAGCCGACGTTCAATACATGCAAGCATCACAGATATAACCATCATAGTCAAAGTGCAGTGAAGTTCGGAAAAAATACGGAATTATAGGACCCCAAAAGGAAATTTCTTTTCTGGAAAATCTGGGCACATATAATATATTTTAAAAATCCCAAAACCAACACACAAACACACTGCACGAAAAACGATGCAGAGAAGACACCAAGTCGCGGCGGTTCCGCGGCGTCTAAGAAGGATCACGCGGCGGAAGCGCGGCACTTTAGGCGAATCACTGTATCGTTTTTCTTGGGTGTTCACACAAAACCCTGAGCCGAATTTAGGAGTATAAAGTTTTTCATTTTGAGCAGAAAAAATTTCAACAGAAACTCAGTTTTTGTGATTATCCAGTTTTGTGATTTTTTTCGGTTCCGAACTTCGTTACACTTCACTACCAAGCTAGTTTAAGTTTAGTTAGGCTCTGATACCACTGTAAGTCCACGTTGCGACCCCCGGTTCTTACGGGGAGGCGGAAACGGTATAAAAAACGAATTTTTATCGCAAGAGGCAACATGGACTAAACTATGGTCGGGATCGTTGTCTAAACTAAAACTAGCAAACTAAGCTAAAGATATTTAGCTACTCGGATGAAGATGGTTATACCTAAACTTGAACTCCTTCTCTTCAAGCTCCGATGGTGGTTCGATGGCTCCTTCTCGTTGTCTCCGTACGCCGAAGATAGATCCACTTGAAAGCTCCAACCTTTAGCTCCTTCTTCGTTCTTTGAAGAAACTAGTTCACTTGGTTTGCTAAACCTAGTGAACTAGAATGAGTAGAGATGATTTAGAATGGGATTTTATCTATGGTTCTTGATTCTCAACTCATGAGACAAGAGAACCATAGATCAAGAGAGGGAGGAAGAGGTTGAGGGTGAGAGCAAGAGGAGAGCTCAAGAACAAGAGAGAGAATGAGCAAGAAAGAATGAGGCTCTCTTTTCTCTCTCACCCTCTCATAATCCAAAGCAATGATAACTCATCATATCAACAAAAGTCTTATGTGATGGTTGAAGTAACCATAACCTTATCATGTCATGCACTCATTTTACTCAAATGAACAAGCAAGAAAAAGTCTTTGGCATGAAATGATAACCATGGTTATCATGATGGTCAACTAGTCAAGCCTAGTCAACCGGTCAACAAGTCAACAAAAGTCAACAAGTCACCAAAGTCAACAAGTCAACAAAAGTCAACAAGTCAACAACCATATCACTATAATACTTAATTAATATAATAGTTAATCACATATCATATTCTCATTAGGGTTGAGCAAAAAGTCAAAAAGTCAACGGTCAACTGTCAACAACCCTAATGAGAATCCGCTGTCTGTGCCTCCCTGTCAACTGTGCATACACACCCGCATCCGCGTTCCGAGGAACACGAATGCAAACTGGATAAATCCAATCCCATAAGGTACACTAGGATCTGGCTTAAACCAAAGCCCGCTAGTGTAAACTGTCCGGACACTGTACGTGCACAAGTGCACGGATGTGACCGAACCCTGTCGCAAAACCATGCGACCTGTCGCAATACCATGCGACCTCTACTCTTTTGCCTAAAGGCGAAAAGCTTTCTGTGTGGGACTCTAAAGACTCGACACTACGCTGGCAGTGGGTTTAACCACAGACCGCAAGCGGCACTAGCTGTGCGTAACGGTCCCCAGGTAATGCCGACAAGAAGACCGACAAGGCGAAACCCATCTGAACTCCCACTGAGCCTGAGTGTGACATTCTCCGTACAGTCCGGTCTGTTCGTCTGATACATCGCATGGCGGGCCTAGGGGGCGGTAAACGTCAGTCCCCCAATAGCGGTACAAGTCGTGCCGGAGTGAAGCCCAATACACCCTGAGATAACACTGGAAACCTACCAGTATATCTCGTTTGCCCTGGCCAGGGACTACTCGTGTAATGGCTCTCCTAGACACAGCGCGATGTCAACCCCCAATACCGGGAGAGACGAATCCTGTCTAACCGTCACTGCCTCCAAGTGCTTCGGGACTGCACCCAACCACCGCCTGTTTGCACGACTCCTTTGAGCCGTGGTAGGGTAGTGATCAAAGTACAGTGGGAACACACCCGAGGCGAAGTGACAGTGTCAAGTCAGCGGACTAAGCTGTACTCATGTCACCTGGGAACTGATAACTGACGATAGGTATAATACCAACTAGTCAGTTCCCGACGAGTCCTGTCCAGTGTACCCGTAACCTAACGAGCACCCGCATACTATCTCAAGTACGACGTACTGACGGCTGTGGGACAGACCGTCTCCCACACTGGGATGAGAAGCGCATGCGCTGGTCTACTCCGGAGTATCGATGCCCTGTCTCGATAGTCCTGCGACCAGGGACCTGCATAAGGATGTGCTTATAGATTACCCAGCCCCACTAGTGTGACGGCCATCACATCGCTGGTAATCAAGCAAAGATCCTAAGGGCTCTACTAATGTGTATAGGCGATATACAAAAATAAACACATGTACACATTGAAGTAGAAACAAACCAAGTAGCATACTACTATTTTGAGCAAGATTGTATATACAAGGTGAATATCCCAAGCATCCATTAAGTAATATACAAACCAGTATGATACAGTAATGGCCTCTAGGGCATATACACTAACATCATATGCGCTCCTATTTCGTTTCGCTTGAGCCAGGAAACCTCTGTGTAGGACTCTAAAGACTCGTCAATACGCCGGCAGCAGGTGATGATCATATCAAACACCCACAAGCCGCAAGCGGTCTGCTAAACGTAACGGCCACCCGGGTATTGAGCGATCTGAAGATCGACGAGCAAGCCCGCTCACACTCCAGTGAATCCAACCAGTAACACTACCGTACAGTCCGGTCTGATCGTCTGATATGTCGCATATCTCGCCTAGGGGTGGTAAACGTCAGACCCCAATAGCTCGATAAGTCGTGTCGATATGAGGTCTATAACTGTTCAAGAAACTACTGGTAACACTTACCAGTAAATCTCAGCAACCCTGGCCAGGGATTTCCTGTTATAGCCAATCGAACACAGCGCAACATCAACTCCCTATACCGGGAGAGACGAATCCCCTCCTATCGCTTATTGCCTCCATGTGATTCGGGACTGTACCCAAAAACCACCGTTTTGCACGCCCTCTTGGACGTGGTAAGATGGAAATCAAAGCACAGTGGGAACCACACAAGACTCTATGACGATCTCGGGTCAACAGACTACTCTGTACCAGTGTCACCAGAGAACTGCCATCTGACGTGAGGTATAATACCATCTGGGAGTTCTCGGCGAGTCCGTCCAGTGTACCCAGTCTCTACTGAGCACCCGTATACCATTTCTGATGTCAAACACCGATGGATATGGGATCATCCATCGCCCATCTGTATGGGTCGAGAAGGTATACGCTAGTCTACTCTGGTATATCGATGCCCCGTCTCGATACACCCACGACTAGGGACTTTGAAGGATGTACTTATGGACTACCATATCCCCACTAGTATGATCCGCATCATAGTCCAGGTAGTCAAGTACAGATCCTAAGGGCTTTACCAACATGTAACAGAGAGACAATCAGCATACACGTTAAGGTAAAGATCAACCAGATAGCATACTATCATGTCGAGCAAGAAAGTCCTCCCTATATACGTCCTAGCATCCACTACAATATACATCATATGTACAGTAATGGCCTCTAGGGCATACATATAACTAACACATGATTGTGCAATTTGTAGGTATACATTTTCAGAATATAGACTTAAGCTAGGAATTATTTTTCAAACTTATACTCTAATAAGAATATCAATATTTTTCCTTTATTTTAACTTAGCCCAAAAAGTGAACTCAAAATTTGCCTAGTTCTAAATAAACTACAAAGACATACTTTCTACCGTTAATCTTTAAAGAAGGTTATTTTTACGGTTTTCAATTTACTAAGTCTAAGATCTAGTTGTTCGTAGCCAGTTAACCTATTTGTCAAACTCAGTTCAAATAAGCCAAAATTGAATACAATATATTTTTATAATTTTTGAAATTTTTCAATTTTTATGGGTTTTCAAATAAATATGCAAATGCAAAAATATGTACATATGAATGCGAAGGAAGAAAACGTACCGAGCATACCCCAAACTTAAACTTGACAGTGTCCTCACTGTCATGCTATACCAAGAAGGTTAAAATGCCGGCACTTCCCTGTTTATTATTATTATTATTTTTTATTGTTAAAACAAAAATATATACAGAAAGGCCCCCCCAAACTTCATTTAAACAATGTTAGACATTACTGCCAAACTTTGCATAGACCAAACGTCAAGACCAACCAGTCGAAAAATTTATCTGTAAAGAGTATCGGTTAGTGGAAGAAGGTGTTGTACCGATCTAAAAAGAATTGGGGAAGATAGAAGTGGTGGTATGGAAAGTGTGGAAGTGAATAGATAGGAGGTGGTGATGAATCAAGATGAGAATGGGAATGATCAACAATCAGTGGAATGTTGGCATTCTCGTAGCTTATTAAAAGAAATGGGGGTGGTTCAACTTCTAAAGGAGGAGGTTGACTAACCACACTATCCCCACGATATTTCTGTGGATCCTTTATTGACTTGGCATCATCCATCATTTGCATATGATATTCAATTATGAGGGTACTAATCTCCTCGATGTCCACCATAGTCCAACCGCAAACTTGCCGCCTATCTTGTAAGACCCTTAAAAGAGTGTTCTCTTGCTCGAGGGCTAGAGAAGACGATATGATAACGGGAAAGGTCTCATTCCCACCTATGTAAGCATGTTTAAGGTGAGACGGCAAGGGTGTGAGTTCGAGTTTCGGAGGCGAAAGAATCATTGGGGAATCTATCTCGAACTCAAAGGATTCCAACACAGGTTCGAAATCACTTCAAACAACCGATTCGGATGGTTCAACTAACTCATCCAAAAATTCAAAAGACTCATATTCGGGCTGTGAGTCGTCATCATCCGAAAAAGTGAAACATTCATAATCCATATCGGTTGTGTCAACGGTGGTAGGCTCAAGGAGGGACGCACTAGTGGCGTTAAAACTGTTCTCATCAAACAAGAATCTTTCAAACTCGCAGTCCTCTTGCGTGATTTCATGAATAGAGCAAACTTCACGTGTACTAGTTCTAGGCACGGGGGGCAGACTTCCTAAATTGTAAATATTGAACTCACTAGACGTCTTCCCAAAGGATAGATTCATGGAGCCATTGCGACAATTTATTACGGCATTGGAAGTGGCCAAAAATGGTCGACCGAGGATCACTGGAATTTGGTTCCGTAGGTTAGCAATAGGTTGTGTGTCCATAACAATAAAATCAACGGGGAATATGAAATCCCCAACTTTGATCAACACATCCTCTAGCTCACCCCTAGGATGGGTGATTGATCGATCAACCATTTAGAGAGTACAACGAGTGGGTTTTAACTCTCCAACCCCTGATTGTTCGTACACGGAATAAGGTAGCAAATTGACACTAGCACCAAGATCTAATAGTGCTCTATTGATGTTCTTGTCCCCAATTGTTATCGAAATAGTAGGACAACCGGGGTCCTTTTGCTTTGGGGGTAAAGAATTGACAAGAGCATCACTAACAGCATTAGCGACGAAAACTTTCTTTGGTACTTGTGACTTTCTCTTTTTGGTGCATAAGTCCTTTAAGATTTTTGCATATGAAGGAACTTGTTGGATTGCATCCAAAAGAGGGATATTTATGCTCACCTGTTTGAACAGCTCAACAATCTTCTCTATTTGTGGAGTTGGTTTATTGGATCTCAACCGGTTTGGAAAAGGAGCATTTTGAAATGTTGTTGAGTCCAATTTTTGCGGATCAGATTGTTGAGTTGGAACGGAACCCCGTGTAGATGTGTTCGTGTTGTGAGAAGTGGGTCCGTTCGAGCTAGAAGGAGTAGAGCCTTGTGAATGATGGAGAACAGGCTCTAACGAAGAAGAAGAAGGTGAAGAAGAACCACCGGCAGGGGTGTCATCGTGAATACCCACATTGTTTTGCAACATTTTTCCCGATCTCAACGTGGTCACAGCGTTTACGTTATGAGTTTGCTGTTGATATACAACATGTGTGTGACCGGGATTGGGCAGTGGTTGAGATGGGAGCTTTCCTTTTTCGCGCTCGCTCAAAGATGCATTGAGTTGTGCAATTTGTGCCTCAATAGATTTGATGCTTTGATCGTGTGAGGTACTGTTTTGCACCAAAGATTGAATAGAAGTCTCTAGTCTTGCTGTAGACTGTGTAGATTGCTTTAGGAACGCATCTAGACTTCTTTCGAGCGAGCTAACCTTGTCATTGTTAGGTTGAACAAAATTGTTTGGCGCGTAAGAATTGTTAGGCACAAAATTGTTCACCTGATTAGGGTAAGGTTGCTGTTGAAATTGAGTTTGTGGAGGTGCTTGTTGTTGTGGGGGAGGCCCTTGAAAATTGTTATTTCCTTGGAATTGTTGATTTTGGTTCCAAGCGAAATTTGGGTGACTCCTCCAACCCGGATTATATGTAGAAGAGTACGGATCGTTTCTTTGTCGTTGCTGAAAGGCAGCATTGACTTGATCATGTCCTTGAGTAGATGCATTGTAAGGACACTCTTCGGTTAAGTGTGATGGAGCCGAACAACAAGCACACACAGTTCGTGGAGGCATAACAGGGGCAGGAGAAGACGACGTGATTTTGGTCTCAATCGCTTCTAGCTTTTTAGTAAGAGCTGCCATCTCGGCCTTCATAGCAATTGACATCTCTACTTGATGTATGCCTGCCCTAGATTGACCACTAGAAGAAGATGATGTGGTCTTGGAGCTCTCCTACTGAATTGTTTGTTCACTAAGATCCTCAAGAAATTGCCACGCTTCCTCACTAGATTTGGAGAGAAAGTGACCTTGACAGATGGTTTCTAGCAACTGCTTCGTTGCCGAGTTCAATCCCTCGTATAATGTTTGGCAAAGTTGCCAACTTTCGATCCCATGATGAGGGCATTGAACGAGTAGGTCTTTAAATCTTTCAAAACACTTCCAAAATGGTTCGGAAGGAAGCTGTGAAAATTGTATAATCTCATTGCGGATTCTAGCAGTTTTGTGATGAGGATAGAACTTTTTAAGAAAGGCTTTCACAAACTCGTCCTAATTTCTAATGGAATGTGATACTGTGCTGTATAGCCACTTCTCGGCTAAGTCACATAAGGTGAAAGGAATGACCCTTAGCCTTATAGCGTCATCACTTAATTGGGTCGTTTTCATCATAGCGCAAACGTTTTGGAATTTATTAACAAAAATATACGCATCTTCAGATTCCAAACCATGAAATTTTGGCAGCATATTGATGAAATGTGGTTTTATTTCAAAATTGTCCCCATTTGCCGGTGGGGGTGAAAGACAGGTAGGTAAAAAGGTGCGGACGGGGTAGAAGAGATCCTGGAGCGCGACTCGTGCGGGCGCTTCAACAGACGGTTGATTCGGGTTATTTGCACCTAACGGAGGTGGAATCATTCCCGTCGGTAAGGTATTGTTGGGGTTGAATCCCGACATGCCTTCGGAGGAAGGATTTGAAGGTGTAGGTAAGAAAGTGGATGGAATGTCGACTTCGGTGTCGAAGGGTTCGTCGGTCGGTACCAACGAAACACGGACTAATCGGGCGTTAGTGTCCCTGGTCCAAAGTGACATACACTAAAGGGGTAGTGTAGTCAGAAAAAAAAATGAAAGACAGAATGTGGAGGTAAGATAACTTCAATGAGAGGAAGTGGTGTAAGTGAGGTGCAAGTTTTCCTTAGCGATAAGTTGCAAGTTTTGAAAAGATTTTTTTTCTTTTTTATTTATTTATTTATGTATGTGAGAGTTTTGCAAAGAGATTTTTGAAAAGAGACTTTTGACACAAATGCACTCAACCACACATGCACAATCAGGTCTAGATCTAGGGTCACCTAGGTCAGCTAGACAGCTCCTAACTGTTCCAAAGGGCTAGATAGGACCTCAAACCGCCTCTTCACCGCCAATTGCGGCCAGATAAGTGCCAGGTAAGTGGGAAGGAACCACAGTAGTGGGCCTAATTAAAAACCACTAGCCTTTGACACACTTGCCTAGGCACCGCAAAGTCAGTTAGGATAAACGGTCGATGCCTATGTCTAGTCCTTTGTCTTATTGAGCTCGAAGTCCTTAGGGCTGAGTCTAATATTTTTAATTTAAGAGTGGTCAATGCAAATGCTTTAAAGTGATTTCTGGGGTCCTGGGAAGGGTAATGAAATCCCCACCCAATCTGAGTTTGGTCAATAGCCCCTTAAAGTCCAATTAATATATGCAAAAACAGTAAATTCACTTGCAATCAATTTTTTTAGCGCGGCGCAAAGAAACCTGCAGAAAATCTGTTATTGAGAAGGGGGAAGAAGATTTTTAGCGCAAAGAAGTCCTGCAGAAAATTTCGCAAAAAGGTATATTGTAGGTTGCAGAGGGGAGAATGAAAAGATCTTACAGTGCAAATTTGGTCAACAGATGATGTCACCAGAGCGCGGATCCGCGGCCTAAGTGCGTTCCTGCCGCGTTTTCGCGGTTTTATTGAAGGCACGGTTCCCGAAAAAAATTTGTACGCGATGACGCCACTAAGTCACCGCCCTTCCGCGGTCTAAGGTAGGTTTAGGCTGCGTTTTCGCGGTTGAATGGAGGGATCAGTTCTCTGGGAAATTTGTACTGTTCTGTTGTGAACTTTCCCCTCTGTTCTGATGTGCACTTTTCTTATTTGCCTTCTGTAAATTTCCAGATCCGAGAATCTTCGCTATTCCTGCAAAATTCAAACAATAAAACCTTTCAAACAGATAAAAATTGATAAAATGTTTTTGTACTTTTTCTATTTTCAGATTTTTATGATTTTAAAATTTATATCAACCCGAAATTACAAATAGGAAATTTTTACGCCATCCCCGGCAACGGCGCCATTTGATTTGTTGTGATGGAGCCGAACAACAAAATATTTTACCGCAATCAGAAACGATGTCGCTTTGCAGCTAGCCGGTGAATACGGGTCGGTCCACAGGGATGTGTAATTTTCCTAAGTGTTCTTACGAGCTGATTCCAATGGTTGTTTGGCTTTTTTAATTGAATCTATAAAAACTAAGTTGTACGATGGTCAAGAAACTTTCTAGGATTAGGTCTAAGGTGAGTTTGATAAGATTAATATTCACACCTCTTTCAATACCCTCAATTAAATCTTTTTAGAAGTTATAACAATTATTAGTAAAGGGGATTAGGATGATTGAGAAGAAACAAAGTTTCTTCCTCTAGATCCTTATCCATCCTTTCTTACTAATTGCTCTAACCTTCATGGACATCATGCATGTCCGGTCCTTTATACTACGGTTTCACCGTTACCTCGTGGGTAGGGTGCCGTAGGGAGCGGATCATGCATGCGTGCATGAAGTTCTATTTATTACAAATTATTGGGCTTGAAAGAGATGAGAGATATCCATCTCTCAATCCCTCCCTTATTCCTAACCCTAACAAGCGAGGAAATTACTCGCTCATTAGGGGATCATTAAAAAACATCATTTTAAAATTACTTACCTACTGCAATTTAAGAAATATTACACTAGATTAAACTAGGGCAATAGAAGGATTTATCTACGGCAAGAATTAATTTAGAATACTAGGACAAGAAATGAATTAATCTAGGGCAAGAAATTAATTTTAAACTAAGGCAGAAAATTAAAAGGAACTTACAAGAAATGATGCTCTTAATCTTCCAAAGAATCTGAATTTTCTTTATTGAAAAGAGAGATCCGTTTACAATATTTTGATTACAATTTTATACGGAAACAGGGAAATTTAGGGTTACAGGATTCGCACATGTGCGATTACAAAAATACCCCCGAAAAATCCCAACCTACGCACCGACGCACCGACACAAAAATTCTGCGCCGACACGTGCACTAAATGGCCGCGGAATCGCGGCATTAGTAGGGTTTGGGCCGCGGTTCCGCGGCCTATTGGTAGGATCGTTGACTGAAATTTATTGGGCTTCTTCTTGATGCTTTGGGCTTCCTATTTTTCTAGTTCTTTTCTCCATTTGACTTCTGAGTTTTCTCCAGATCTTCAGTAAAAACTTGTAATGATCTTTTAACCGTTCACTTTGACATTTTGGACCTTGCATTGCCTTGTACAATTGTGAATTGTTCTTCGTCTAGGCTTGACTAGGATCCTTCCATTTGTTGGTCAAAAGTCCCTTTTTGTGTCGTCTTCTGTCTTTTTCACTGTTTTCGCTCTGAGAACCTGTATCCTGTAATATGCAGCAGACATGCGTCAAAAACACCTGTTTCTTTATAAAACGAATAAGAATGGGGAATATAATAATGCAATATTATGATATGAACAATGATACATATATATACATACATATGATACAGATGAAATGGTACCATATTTTGACATAGGCAAGATATTATTGTTATTATACTTATGTATACATGATCACCCTCGTTACCACACGGCATTATATTATTATATTACAGTATGACCTAAGAGATCGTTATTCATTCGATTTCTACTTGCCGATGTCTTCTACTCACGAGTTGGCAACTCACCCCCGTTGTGTCATAGTTTTCTTGTAGGATCGACCACTCGGATCAGTAGCGGCTTGCTGGCACACTGCTCATTTCTGGATGATTTGCATTGGTAGCTGGGTTACAGTTCAGAGCGTAACCACCATTGTATACTTTATTATTCATTGTATCTAGTTAAAAGATCTATCAACCAGACTATGTATATTTGGTAGACTTAGAAATCAGAGACTTGTATATTCTTTCAGACTTAGAGCGAGATGTGTGTATTATTCTTTATTTTGGGTTTGATGATGCTTTGGTTTTCTTTATCTTCTTTTCTGTGATTGGTCTTCACCTTGGGCGTCGTATATTCTTATTTGCGTGGTTGTTTCCGCCGATTGGCGAAGAGCTAGCCTCGCATGGGGATGCCATATCACTATTGATTATGTACTTGTTTTTATCAAAATTTACAAAGGTGGTGCTGCCCAAATTTCAAATGACGAGAAAGTTTTCAAATTATAACATATAATTCACTTGCATTTCAATGAACTTTATATATACTTTAAAAGAAAGAACTTGATTTCATTATACCTTTATTTCAAAACTTCACCTCCATTATTTTCCCAAAAAGGTTTAGATTTCTGGGCTTTCGGCTTACTTGGGTTACGGTGGGGTCCTATAGAATCCACGTGATTCAAGTACCGGTCACGTGCCAATTCTGGATCGTGACACTTGACTATTGACGGTAGGGTAATCGGCAATAACGTGGATTAGAGTGCGTATGCACGGTATTTGCAATTGTGCGCAAAATTCGACTTATTGACCATTGTCCTTCCATTCTTGTCTCTTAACTTTCTCCTCCGACCAAACCAAACGCAACCGGCCACGATTAGGAATCACCGCTATCGTGGTAGGATAAGGTGCCTAACGGAGCGCTTGCGTGAAGTTTGGGCGGAGTTCAATTGATAAGGTATTGGGCAAAGGAAAATATAAAGAGAATCATAACTTAAACAATAACCCTTATTATTCCCTAACAAGAATGAAACTATCACAAACCATTACAAAAGTGAAAATAAAACACAAGAGAGAAGACATTAAAGAAAACATTACAAGTAAAGAACATCAAAGGAAATTGCAAGTAAGGAAAATGTAGAAGATACTAGGAACCAAAGTGCAAGAATGAAATCTTTATTAAAGTTCAAATCCAAGGTATAAGCTATGAGTTTAATAATCAAAACCTAAACTTTCAAGCTTAATGAAGATGTTGCAAGATCAAGAGAAGGCAAGAAACTCAAAATAAACTAACTAATATGTACAAACTTAGAACTAATGTGACAAAATATAGAATTAAAATGGCGTGAAGAATCCTCCCAAGCTTGCTTTCTGATCTGGTATTTATAGGGAATTCATCGCCGAAAACAAACTATAAAAGTTAGGTGACGTGACAGAGAGGAGGGCCCAGATGAAAATTGGAGCCATATGGAGACTTTTGGGCCGCAAATTGAGGTAACTTGGGATATATTTGCGGCCATAAGTTAGGTGGTAGGGCCCGTATTGGTTGTGTGATCTTATATCTTCAATATCATCTCCCTGTATTTTGCTATTTCTTCTAATTCTCACCAGGGTGTTATTTGGGGGATTTTGGAAGGAAAGATCAACATCACATCACAGCTTTTTAAACACTCATCACTTAAGATCCACTTGCATGCCCACTTGCTCCACTTGATTAAGTTGAAAGTCGACACTAGCATCACCATGAGGTTTTAGTAGCATCAAGCATGCCAAATTTTAATTTTATTAGGTGCTAAGTTAGACTATACAAGATCTTTGCTAGAATATTAGGGTTTGCTATGATGATGTGAACAACTAAAGAAAGTGAAAGATGGCTATACCCTCGTAGATCAAGTCCTTCACTTCACATACTTCGTGTAGTAGTCCCGTGACTCTACTAGGCTCCACTTGAGGCTTTGGACGAGCTTCCTCCGATGACCTTCGAGCCGAAGATGATCCACGCGAAGTCCCTCCAACTCAAGCTACCTCTACACTAAACTCTTTAGCGTAGGAAACACGCTACACTCGATCGCTAGTCAAGTGTAGGATAATGAAGTAAGGGATTTTTAAAGCTCACAAGATTGTGTTCAAGCTTCATGGTTCACATCACATGTGAGGGTTGAAGCTTGAACCATGGCAAATGAGGAAGATGAAGAAGCCAGAGAGCAACCATGGGAGCAACTCAAGAAAATGGCTAAGTGTTGAGAATAAGCTAAGAATGAATGGCAACCCTTGACCCCCACTCATTCAAGCATGGAATTTTGCATTATAAAATTGCAACCATGCTTGAATAGTGAGTCAAGATGAATAAACAAATATAAATCCCATGCTTGCAACCATGCTCTCATTTTCCACCTTATTTCTATTTTTCTCAAAATTAGAAATTCAAGCCATGCTTCATTATATATATATATATATCATATATATTAATATATATAGTATGAAGAATAATTAGTGAGCTAATGATATTAGTTAAGGTATAATCATATCACATATAATATATATCACATTATTAAATCAACACTAGATTTAATAATCCGGTTATATATGACCGACTAATATCATTTATCTGTATATCACATTATCAAATCAACACTTGATTC
The DNA here is from genome assembly GCA_030015575.1 of Agapanthus africanus. Classification (NCBI taxonomy): domain Eukaryota; kingdom Viridiplantae; phylum Streptophyta; class Magnoliopsida; order Asparagales; family Amaryllidaceae; genus Agapanthus; species Agapanthus africanus. Next base: position 458,959,619 of record JASDDO010000019.1, on the reverse strand, counting down.
GACAATCTAATTATATCATATATAACCGAATCGATAACAGATAACTGCCAGATTACAATACGGTATCACATATACGTATTTAATCAGGCCCACACACATATCACATATGTGTCCTACTTCATTTCGCCTGAACCAGGGAACTTCTGTGTGGGACTCTAAAGACTCGTCAATACGCCATCAGCAGGTGATGATCATATCAGTCACCTACAAGCCGTCAGCGGTACCAGCTGGACGTAACGGCTACCCGAGTATTGAGCGATATGAAGATCAACAAGCAAGCTTGTCCATAGTCTCCATGAAGCCTATCTGTAACACTACCGTACAGTCCGGTCTCTTCGTCTATTATGTCGCATATCATGTCTAGGAGTGGTAAACGTCAGACCCCACTAACGTGATAAGTCATGCCGATGTCTGGCCTATAACGGTTTGAGAAACTACTGATAACACTTATCAGTAAATCTCGGCAGTAGCCGTGGACAGGGACTTCCAGTTATAGCCAATCGAGCATAGCGCAACATCAACCCCAAATACCGGGAGAGACGAAAGCCCTCCTATCGCTCATTGCCTCCATGCGACTCGGGAATGTACCCAAAATCCACCTGTTCGCACGTCTCCTTTGAGCATGGTAGGGAGGAAATCAAAGCACAGTGGGAGCCGCACAAGACTCTATGACGATCTCGGGTCTACAGACTAACCTGTACCAGTGTCACCAGAGGACTGCTATCTAACGATACGTATACTGCCACATAGGAGTCCTCGGCGAGTTCTGTTCGGTGTACCCATTCTCCAATGAGCACCTGTGTACAATCTTTGATGTCACACACCAATGGTTATGGATCAACCATCGCCCTCTAAGGGACAAGAAACGTACACACTAGTCTACTCTGGAATATCGATGCCCTAGATTCGATATGTTAGTTATATGTATGCCGTAGAGGCCATTATTGTACACATGATGTATATTATAGTGGATGCTTGGATATATAGAGATGACTTTCTTGCTCGACATGATAGTATGCTATCTGGTTACCTTTATCTTAACATGTTGACTTATATATTGTTATACTGTCTTGCTCTCACATGTTGATAAAGCCCTTAGGATATGTACTTGACTACCAGGACTATGATAGAGATCATACTAGTGGGGCCAGGGTAGTTCACAAGTACATCCTTTAATTGTTCCTAGTCGAGAGAATATCGAGACATGGCATCGATATTCCAGAGTAGACTAGCGTATGCGCTTCTTGACCCATATGATGGGCAATGGATGATCCCACATCCATTAGTGTTTGACATCAGAGATGGTATATGGGTGCTCAGTAGAGACTGGGTACACTGAACAGGACTCTCCGAGGTCTCCTATGTGGTAGTATACCTATCGTTAGATAGCAGTCCTCTGGTGACACTGGTACATGTTAGTCTGTAGACCCGAGATCGTCATAGAGTCTTGTGCGGCTCCCACCGTGCTTTGATTTCCTCCCTACCACGTTCAAGAGGAGTCGTGCAAACATGTGGATTTTGGGTACAGTCTCGAGTTGTATGGAGGCAATGAGCGATAGGAGGGGTTTCGTCTCTCCCGGTATTGGGGGTTGATGTTGCGCTATGCTTGATTGGCAATAACTGGAAGTCCCTGGCCAGGGCTGAAATGGAGATCTACTGATAAGTGTTATCAGTAGTTTCTCGACCTGTTATGAGTCTCACATCATCATGACTTATCATGTTACTGGGGTCTGACGATTTCCACCCCTGGTGTAACGTTTTGAAAATCGTTCAGGTGAAATTTCGGTTAATCGGTAAAATAACGGGTGTTTTCCGTAAAAATAAAGATATAAATACCTTTTAATATAAAATTAAATATACATATTCTAGCTATGTGATTGCTAGTATTTGGTGTTTATTGAGCCACTTGTAAAATTTCTAATTTATTGAAAATTTTCCGAAATTAATTATTTTAATATTATTTTAAGCCGTCACTAATACATTTAATTAGGGATAATTACAAATTGGAATGGGTTGATACAAATTTTATGCATCATGACACATTAAATTAACATGTAAAATATTGTTTTTGAAATGAAATGAAATTGTCAAACGGTTTTAGAAAATATCGAAGAAAAAAATTTAAATAGTGAAATTAGTGTAAATAGAAATTGAGGGTTGGTGTTTACCTTCTTATGTGTGTGCACTCACTCACACACTCACAAACCCCATTTTCCTTGTATGGCCTAGCCCAGGGCTGCCCCAATCACCCAAGTCCCCACCTCATTCCTCACAACATAGAATAAAGAATAAAAGAAAAGAAAAGAAAAGAATAAGAAAAGAAGAAGTCAAATGAGGTATGGGTTTTTGTTTTTTTTCTCATTTCAACACCCCACTCTCTCTCCTCATCCCTCTCCCCCTCATTTTTGGCCGAGTGATCAGTCGAAAATACTGCAATTTTAACACGGCAATTTCCCTATCATTTGCACTCATTTAGAAGTGTTCGGTATTCATATTTCACATATTAGCAAATCAGTCGTAAAATATCAGATTGCATGTGTTAGACTTTAAAACCGGCACTTTAAGGGAAATTGACTGTATTTTATGGCATCGCATCATCCCTATATTGCGCAACACTTGTTTTGAGAAATTGTGCAGGAAAATCCGGAAGGAGACAGGCCAAAATTGTCATTTTGCTGATCAAACATTACGCCAACTCAAAAGATTCAGATCTGGAAGTAATCTAGAAAGAATTTTCAGAATCAACATATCAGAAAAAAAGGCCCCCATATCAAATACAATAAGTACCAGAGAGCCCAAGCCCCAACTCCTCCAAAGCGCCGCGGAACCGCGGCGGGAGCCGGCTTGAGCCGCGGTTCCGCGGCGGTTCTGCCACATCATCATTCCATTTTAAGGGCAATATCCTTCTCTCAGTGGGTACACCTCATTTTGACACGTCAAATTCCAGAATTCTCCAGAGCCTTCTTCCAGATCAGCAAAGATGATTAATTAAGCTAATCCTAATTAAGCTTCTAACTAATCACATCTAGAAACTTCTCCTCAACAAACTTTTGGAGGGAAATTCAAATTTCATCTAACTAACTTTTTGGAGGGAAATTCAAATTCTAATCCTAGATCTAGGGTTTGGATGGTCTATAAAAGAGAGCCTATATCTAGGGTTCATATTATTCATTCCCCCCATTCCATCTACAAGTTGAGTGACACATCTTATAGCCCCAAATTCTAAATCCAATTCCAAATTCAAGATCTCGAGTACCATTCAAGCAAGAAGCCTTCAACCTTTTAGGAGCCGAGCCGATCTTCAATCGGGCAAGTGATCCAAGCCGATCCGCGACTCACGGAGACGAGCGAAGCCAAATCGACTATCGAGTTCTCCCTCTTGTAGTTCTTGAGCGATTGTAATGAAATTGTTGATATAAATAAAATGTGAAATTCTTTAATCTTGCTTTCTTTAAATTCTTGCATCATGATTCGATCTCAATTTGTAATTGTAGTTCTTGTTGTGATGTTTGAGTAAAACTCCGCTCGTTAAGGAGTCGAGACGATCAATAGAATGATAATGTAATAAATCTTAATACGATTCTTAAGTCCTACGAGTGTTGTAAACCCTAGCAAGTTCAAGAATCGATGACCTAGTTTCGTTGCGATACTTTCTTGATTGTTATCGCTCGAAATTAGGGATCTACGATCGTTTCTTGAATTTACTAGAGGTTAGAATGTGAATAATATCGACGAAAGAACAAGGGATAAGATGAAACCCTAGTTTCATAAGAAATCCCTAATTCTCGATCGATCATCATCGATCTAGTATCAATTCATCGAAGGATAAGAATACGTAATTGTAAGATTACATCACATCTATAGATCCGATCGATTCCTACGAGCCTCATTTAGATTCTTGATATTTGGTTGGAAAAATCAACAAACTCTCAATTCTTGATTCTATCTTTTTCTTGTTATTAGATCTATATTTTCTAATTCTTGAACTTCAAATATAAATCATGAATTGTTTCTTTTCTTTTCTTTAAAGTTTCAATTCATCTAATTCGAAACACGAACGATTACACTTTCCCTGAGGACGATCCGCACTTACTAACGCGCTACATTCGACACCGTTATTGATTGCGGTCAAAATATTTTTGGTTGTGATATCTTTACAATTTTCCAACTACACATCACAAGAATATCAAAAAAATCAAATGGCGCCGTTGCCGGGGATAGTGCGCTAATTGTTTGTATTTTGAAATTTGAGTTGAAAAATTTATTCCATTATAATTTTTAGATCTAAACTCGCACAAACCCTAATACGTGTGTTGTGATTTGATTGCGAGGAAATCTGGAATCATTGGAGCTTGGATAAAATTTTTGTGAATATTCCAGAGAGCTCTTGAGGTGAACATAAGCCTCTGTAGAAAATTTTGTGAAGAGATCTCCTCACTCCACCGCGATTCCGCGGCAAAGACCCTCTACTGCGGCGGTTCCGCGGCGGCCTTGCTGCTTCAGTGTACCAAATTTTCAGGTATACATCTACACTTTCTTATCTCTTACCTCATCTGCTCCAATTAACATTTTGTGCAGGTTTCTTTGCAAATAATCGCAGCGCGCAAATTGCAAAAATTAAATTGTGTGTGTTTTGATTTTGTGGTTGTTTACATAATTAATACGGACATTAAGGGGCACGGCCAAATCCAGATTAGGTGGGGAGTTCATTACCCTTCCTAAACCCCAAAAATCACAAACTTGCATCCGCATTACCCTCATTAATTAAAAAATATTTAGAGATGACTCTAAGGACCGTCGCGCTTACTTAGGACAGAAGAAGGCCGTGGGTAATTCATTGTTTATCCGCGTTTTCTTGTGGTGTCTAAGGCAAGTGTGTCGAAGGCTAGTGGTTATTAATTAGGCCCACTACTTACGTAGTGGAGTACCTTCCCACTTACCTGGCACTTACCTGGCTACAGGGGGACAAAGAGGCAGTGGAGGATTTATCCTGCGACTTGTCTTTTGGCAGTTAGGAGCGGTCTAGAGTTTTGACCTAGGCGACCCCTAGAATTAGGGTTTTGTGTGTTGCATTTGTTGTGTCGCATCATTTTTTCAAAAATCCGTCCCTTTTTCAAAGCAAACACCGCATACATCATTTCCCCTAATTATAAGTCACGCTGCCACTTGTACTAACCCTTTTTAGTACAAGATAGGCTGGACAACAGGATTCTAGTGCCTGTTTAGTCCGCGTCCTTTTCGATCGACCCAAAAGTCGGTATTTCTACATTTACCTTTTCTTTTCCCACCACCACACCCATATCGATGGATCCGTATCCATCGAACTTCTTTTCCACTACCCTGCCGCCGTCTGTTGGTGCGCAGAATCCACCTCGCATCTCTCTCCAGGAGAGGTGTTATCCTACTCGAGGTCCCCTTTCCACCTGTCTTTCCATTCCACCAGCCAACGGGGAAAATTTTCAAATAAAACCCCAATACATCAACCTTCTACCAAAATTTCACGGTCTCGAGTCTGAAGACGCATACGTGTTTATCACCAAATTTGAAAATGTATGCGCAATGATGGGTACCTCACAGTTGTCTGTAGATGCTTTGCGTCTTCGTCTTCTCCCATTTACCTTGTGCGATATAGCCGAGAAGTGGCTATATAACACTACCGCACATTCCATTTCAAATTGGGAAGAATTCATCAAAGCATTCCTTAAGAAATTCTACCCACATCAAAAGACAGCTCGAGTCCGTAGCGAAATCTATCAATTCACCAAGTTTCCACATGAAACATTTTCAAAATGTCTTGAACGCTTCAAGGATCTGTTAGTCCAATGTCCACATCACGGCATCCCGAGATGGGAATTGTGCCGAATCATTTATGAGGGCATTAATCCTAACACAAGACAGACCCTTGAATCCATGTGTCAAGGCAATTTTATGACCAAAGATGATGGGGAAGCCTGGAATTTTCTAGAAGATTCGCTGAAAAATCTTTACAGTGGGAGGGTGTGAGTCAATCGTTTAGGGATGGCAATGATATTTCCATAGGAGTTAGAGCTGACATTGCAGCTATCAATAAGAAACTCGAGACTATGGAAAACAAATTTTTAGCTGCCGCCCTAAGTCAAATATCACTCTCCAAAACTGTATGTGGATGCTGTTCTGATCCATCACATCTCACGGAAGAATGTCCACTTAATTCTCCGTTTCAAGGTCACGAGCATACCAATGCCGCATTTCAAAGACCTAGAAACGACCCATTTTCTTTCACATATAATCAGGGTTGGAGGAATCACCCGAACTTTGCTTGGAACCAATCCCAATCTCAAAACACGGTTCCAAACACGAATCATTTCCAAAGGGTCCCTCCACCACAACAGCAACCACCACACTTGAGTCAGCACCCCTTTCAAGCACGAAATTTCCAAAATCCGGTCAACACACCTTCACCGACTAATCCTTTGCAGTTGACCGGTGCTGATGAATCCTCTTCATTCATGAATTTGCTTTGGACAATAAAAACTTCCGTCGATGATATAAAGAAAAACTCTGCGTCCCAAAGCGAGACTATAAAATCAATGGAAGAAGAAATTGCACGTTTAAAAGCTGAAATGAGTGTAAGAGAGAAAGGGAAACTTCCAGCTCAACCTTCATCCAATCCTGGCTATTCACATCTTGTGAATGCAACCACGTTGAGATCTGGAAGAGTGCTTGACAATCACGTTGGGGAAGAGTTTGATGATACTGATAAATCAATCAATAATACCCCGGCTGAGACCTTTCCTCACACACACACTTCTAATTCTAACCCCAGTTCTTCTACCCCACCACCTTCTTGCGAGCCTATTCTTCGTTTCCCAAAAGGCTCGACACCTCAGCCCAGCTCTTCTAGTTCTCCACAGACGATCCCCACTCCTCTTTTGGGATCATGTCTACCCCTACTTCCTTCTTCTATGATGGACCCAGCGCTTATTGCTAAAGCACCTTATCCTAATCGGTTATGGGAAAACACACCAAGTCCACATATGGAGAAGATTATGAACATTTTTAAGCAAGTTAACATCAACATCCCTCTCCTAGATGCCATCCAACAAGTTCCATCCTATGCGAAAACTCTTAAGAACTTGTGCACTAGGAAGAGGAAGAATCAAGTGCCCAAGAAGATATTCATGGCAAAGACTGTAGACACGGCTTTCCCCCAACAATTACCGAGGAAACGTAAGGATCCTGGATATCCTACGATTTCCATTTCTATTGGGGAAAAACACATCAACCGTGCTCTACTAGACCTTGGCACTAGTGTTAACTTGTTTCCATACTCAGTCTATGAGCAACTAGGTATCGGAGAGTTGAAGCCAACCCATTGCACTCTCCAGATGGCTGACCGATTAATCACCAAACCTAGGGGTGAACTGGAGGATATGTTAATAAAAATCGGGGAATTTATATTCCCTGTGGACTTTATTGTAATTGATACACAGCCTGTAGCGAACCCACGGAATCAAATTCCGGTGATTTTAGGTCGCCCCTTTTTGGCCACTTCCAATGCGATAATCAACTGTCGTAACGGTTCTATGACCCTATCCTTCGGGAATAGGTCAATTGAGCTGAACATTTACAAGTTGGGAAGTGTACCCTCCAAACCTACTGCTCAGGTCTGTTCTGTCGACTTAATGGATGTCGACAGCAGCGAATTTGATGATCCTCTTGATACCGATCTTGACTCTTTTCATACGTTATTGTTTGACCCAACTATGTATCATACACATACGGACTCTTCCACCGAGATGTCCGGGTCAACAACTAACACTGATTATGAACTGCTTTTAGAGTCTGAAGATCACTGATCAGTCGAAAATATTGCATATTTTAACCGGCAATTTCCATATCATCTGCATACAATTAGAAGTGTTCGACATTCATATTCTACATATTAGCAAATCGGTCGCAAAATATCAGATTACATGTATTCGACCTTAAAACCGGCATTTCTAGGGAAATTGACTGCATTGCATGGCATCGCAATATTTCTATATGTCGCAACCCGTGTTTCGAAGTCTGTGCAGGGAAAGAGAAGCTTGCTCGATCATTACACCGCTCGAAAGATACGTAAACTCAATAAATACAAATCTGGTACTAATCCAAAGGAGAAATCACAAATCATAACATCAGAGAAAAGCCCAAATAGCAGTACAAGACCACACCAGGAGATACAGGGCCCAAGCCTCCACATTGGCCGCGGATCCGCGGCATGGGCTTGCTTAGGCCACGGATCCGCGGTGGGTTAAGGGTGTTAGCTCCTCATTTTTATTGCACAATTCCTGTTTCAGTGGCTACAGCTCAAAAATGCACTCCAACTTCCAGAAGACCCCAGAGATTACTACCAGATCAGCAAACACCTTGAGCTTCACTAAATTAGCCTATCATTCTAGAACTTTCCCTAAACCCTAGCTTAAACCCTAAGCTAAAGTCTAACAAACTCTTTCAACAAACTTTTGGAGGGAAAGTTCTAATTCAAACCTAAACCTAGGGTCTGGGAGTTCTATAAATAAGACCCTAGGCTCACTCATTATTCATGTTGGGAAATCTTGGAAAATTCAACCCATTTTATAGTTTTAGCCAATCTCTTTCTTCATCTCCCTCTTCCTCAAGTTTAGTGAGAGAGCTTGTAGGAAACCCTAACCCTAATTCCAATTGAGATCAAGAATCCCGAGTACCCATTAAGCAAGAAGCCTTACAACCTTTAGGAGCGGAGCCGATCTTCAACGGAGCAAGCGATCCGAAGCCGATCCACGACTCATGAAGCCGAGCGACGCCCGATCAACGATCTCGATTCTTCTTCTTGTAGTTCTTGAAGCAAATGTAATCAAAATTGTTGAGATAAATAAAGGTGATATTCTTTTATCTTGTTTTCTTTAAATTCTGCATCATGCTATCTTTACAATTCGTAAATCTTTTCTGTGTGGTGATGTGTGAATAAAACTCCGCTCGTCGAGGAGTCGAGACGGATAATAGAATGATGATGTAACATAGCTTTAATCGATTCTTGAGTCCTACGAGTTTTGTAAACCCTAGCAAGTTCAAGAAACGACGACCCATTTCGTTTCGATGCTTTCTTGATTGACATCGATCGAAATTGGGGAGTTACGATCGTTTCTTGAATTTGGTAGAGGCTAGAAAAGGAATGATATCGACGAAAGAACAAGGGTTATAGGATGAAACCCTAGTTTCACGAGAAAGCCCCAACTCTCGTCGATGATCATCGATCTAGTATCAATCCTTCGAAGGACAAGAACACGATATCTTTAGATTACATCACGTCTATCGATCCTATCGATTCCTACGAGCCTCTTTTATATTCTTGATTGTTGATTGGAAATATTATCGAAACACCGATTCTTGATTGTTTATAGTTTCTTGATTCTTGCATAAAGAATAGTGACACTCGAATACAAATCATTCTTGAATCATGTTTTCTTTTATTGTTGCTTAACTTTTCATTTCAAACGTATCAAAATACAAGTGAATCGTGCAATCCCTGTGGACGATCCGCACTCACTACAAACTACATCCGACACCGTAGTTTGATTGCGGTCAAAATAATTTTTGGTTGTGATTTCTTTACAATTTTCATACTACACATCAAGAATTCGTTTAAATCAAATGGCACCGTTGTCGGGGACTATTTGATTCGATAGATACTTTTACATCCAATCACGAAATTATAACAATCAAAATGGCGCCGTTACCGGGGACCGTTTGATTAGATACACTTTTAAATAATAACCAAGAAATTCATTCAATCAAAATGGCGCCGTTGCCGGGGATCGCGCTAATTCATTTACATTTTTAGTTTGAAGTGAAAGAATTATTACATTTTACTTCTTGAAATCAAAATTCGTACAAACTCTTATACGTATGTTGTGAATTGACTGCAAGGTGATCTGGAGCATTCTGTGCTGTGGAAAAATTATTTGGGATATACCAGAGAGCTGGAAATAGCAACAGAAAGCAGCTGAAGAAGATTGATACAGTGAACCCACAACCTGAGCGTGGAAGCGCGGCAAAAAGGGTATAATTGCGGCGGAAACGCGGCCTCCTAGGGGGTTCTCTAAAAAATTTTCAGTGCAGGTACTTTCTTGCTTTCTCCCCTCTCCTCTTTTAGCTCCAATTAACCCTTTTCTGCAGGATTCTTTGCAAATAAATCGCAGCGCCGCAAAAGCAAATTAAATTTGTGTGTGATTTTGATTTCTTGGTTGTTTGCATTCTAATACGGAAATTTAAGGGGCACGGCCAAATCCAAATTAGGTGGGGATTTCATTACCCTTCCTAGGCCCCGAAAATCGCAAAACTTGCATCCGCATTACCCTCATTAATTAAAAGAAATCTAGAGAAGACTCTAAGGACTGTCGCGCTCAATTAGGACAAGAGAAGGCCGTGGGTAATTCATTGCTTATCCGCGTTTTCTTGTGGTGCCTAAGGCGAGTGTGTCTAAGGCTAGTGGTTTTTAATTAGGCCCACTACTTACGTAGTGGAGTACCTTCCCACTTACCTGGCACTTATCCGGCCACAGGGGGACAAAGAGGCAGTGGAGGATTCTATCCTGCGACTTGTCTTTCGGCAGTTAGGAGCGGTCTAGAGCCGGACCTAGGTGACCACTAGATTCTAGGGTTGTGTGCTGCATTTGTTTTGTCGCATCATTTTTTCAAAAATCCGACCCTTTTTCAAAAGCAAGCACCGCATTCATTTTACCCCTAATTATAAGCCAACGCTGCCACTTGTACTAACCCTTTTTAGTGCAAGATAGGCTGGACACGGGATTCTAGTGCCCGTTTAGTCCGCGTACCCTTTATCGACTCCGAAGTCGATATTTCTCCATTTACCTTTTCTTTTTTACCCACTACCACACCCACACCGATGGATCCGAATCCATCAAACTTCTTTAACCCTAATCTGCCGCCGTCCGTTGGTGCGCAGAATCCTCCCCACATTTCTCTCCAGGAAAGATGCTACCCTATTCGAGGTCCTCTTTCGACCTGCTTATCCACACCACCAGCCAATGGGGATAACTTTGAAATAAAGCCCCAGTATATCAATCTTTTACCCAAATACCACGGACTCGAGACTGAGGACGCTTACGTTTTCATTACCAAATTTGAAAACGTATGCGCAATGATGGGTACGTCACAACTTTCAGTGGATGCGATGCGTCTACGACTTCTTCCATTTACTTTGTGCGATATAGCCGAGAAGTGGCTATATAACACTACCGCACATTCTATTACGAATTGGGAAGAATTCGTCGCTGCATTCCTTAAGAAATTTTACCCAATCCAAAAGACGGCTCGAATCCGTAGCGAACTGAACCAATTTGCCCAGCTCCCTGCCGAACCATTTTCAAAATACTTTGAACGTTTCAAGGATCTATTGGTTCAATGTCCTCATCACGGCATCCCGAGATGGGAGCTTTGCCGAATCATATATGAGGGCAGTAACCCTAACACTAAACAGAGCCTTGAAAACATGTGTCAAGATACTTTTATGACCAAAGATGATGGGGAAGCTTGGCGATACTTAGAAGAGTTCGCTGAAAAATCACTAATTTGGGAGAGTGGAACCCAACCATTGAATAGGGGTGGCGTACACCAAATAGATGTGTCCATAGGTGTTCGAGCTGAAATGGCAGCAATGCAAAAGAAGCTCGACGCTATGGAACACAAATTTGCAGCAGCCTCCCTAAACCAAATGTCACTTTCCAAAACTGTATGTAGCTGCTGTTCTGATCCGTCTCACTTGACGGAAGAATGTCCGTTTCAAGGTCGTGAGCATACCAATGCCGCATTTCAACGACCTAGAAACGATCCTTTTTCTTCCACATATAATCAGGGTTGGAAGAATCACCCTAATTTTGCTTGGAACCAATCACAATCACAAAACACGGTTCCAAACCAAAACAATTTTCAAAGGGTTTCTCCGCCACAACAGCAGCCACAACTTCAATTAAGTCAGCACCCCTTTCAAGCACATAATTTTCAAAATACGGTCAACACACCTGCACTGTCTAGTCCTTTACAGTTGACCGGGACTGATGAATCCTCTTCTTTTGTACAATACATGAATTTGATCTTAACAAATATCATGCAAGTTTCGGCTGAAATGAAATCTTCCGTCGATGACATGAAAAGAAACTCTGCGTCCCAAAGCGAGAGTATTAAATCGATGGAAGAAGAAATTGCACGATTAAAAGCCGAAATGAGTGCAAGAGAGAAAGGGAAACTTCCAGCTCAACCCTTACCCAATCCTGGCTATTCACATCATGTGAATGCAATCACCACGTTGAGATCTGGAAGAGTGCTTGACAATCATGTTGGGGAAGAAGTTGATGATACTGAAAATCATATCAACACCCCGGCTGAGACCTTTCCACACATACACACTTCCACTTCTGACCCCAGTTCTTCTACCCTACCACCTTCTTCCGAGCCTATTCTCCATTTCCCAAAAGGCTCGCCACTACAGCCCACCTCTTTTACCCCTCCACGGACGATTCCCACTTCTATTCTGGGATCGGTTCCACACATACTTCCTTCTCCTATGATGGACCCAGCGCTTATTGCTAAAGCACCTTACCCTAATCGGTTAAGGGCTAACACACCAAGTCCACAAATGGAGAAGATCACTGAGTTGTTTAAACAGGTTAACATCAATATCCCTCTTCTAGATGCAATTCAACAAGTCCCTGCATATGCGAAAGTTCTTAAAGATTTTTGCACTAGAAAGAGGAAGAAACAAATGCCCAAGAAGATATTCATGGCAAAGACAGTAGACACAGCTTTCCCCCAGCAATTACCGAGGAAACGTAAGGATCCTGGCTATCCTACGATTTCCATTTCTATTGGGGAGAAACACATTAACCGTGCTCTACTAGATCTTGGGGCAAGTGTTAACCTGCTTCCTTTCTCAGTTTATGAGCAGTTAGGAGTCGGAGAGTTGAAACCATCTCCTTGCACTCTCCAGATGGCTGACCGATCAATCACCAGACCTAGGGGTGAACTAGAGGATGTGTTAATAAAAATCGGGGAATTCATATTTCCTGTAGACTTTATTGTAATTGATACACAGCCTGTAGCGAACTCACGGAATCAAATTCCGGTGATTTTAGGTCGCCCCTTTTTGGCCACTTCCAATGCTATCATCAATTGTCGTAACGGTTCTATGACCCTATCTTTCGGGAATAGGACAATTGAGATGAACATTTACAAGTTAGGAAGTGTACCCTCTGAACCTATTGCTCAGGTTTGTTCTGTCGACTTAATGGATGTCGACAGCAGCGAATTTAATGATCCTCCTGATACCGATCTTGACTCTTTTCATACGTTATTGTTTGACCCAACTATGTATCATACACATACGGACGCTTCCACCGAGATGTCCGGGTCAACAATTAACACTGATTATGAACTGCTTTTAGAGTCTGAAGATCACCCCGCACTTTGTGATGACATTATTCTTCGGGGTATAGATGAAACTTTTGAGGAGATCTTCGCTGATGAACTCGCATTTCTTAATAACACGGGTGTTGAGATGAATCATGTCCCACTCACTGAAATTGAACCTCCACCCCTTTTTCTGAATTGTAAGAAGAATGCGAGTAATCCATCACATACACTGCATCGTCTCTCAAAAATGAGACGCACACACATTCTATTCCACCACTTACCTTTTCCCCACTTTTTCTTCCACCAACCCGAGCACTGCATTGATAAATTTTTTGAATGGTTGGTGTTGACATTCGGTCTTTGCAAAGCTTGGCATCGACCACTGATTTTTGACCCCCTCTTGTGATTTTCAAAATTTAACATTGCATAACTCAAGTTTGGGGGAGTTTTATTTTTCCGGCTCTTGAAAAGAAAATTTTACAAAAAGACGAGCCAAAAATAAGTTTGGGGGAGGGTCTTCACTTAAATATTTTGCCCCCACTAATAAATTCCTCCCAAGCTTACAGGTTTTTCGAGATTTAGCAGATGGCAACAGTGAGGACACTGTTGAAAACAAGTTTGGGGGAGGTTTGTGCTTATTTTCGCATCATTTGCATATCATCTGCATAAGCACAAAACATTTTTTTTTAAAAAATCTATAAAAATTGAAAATTTTTCAAAAACCATAAAAATTTAAAAATTTTCAAATATAAAAATAATTTTAATATTTACACTTTTTGTATATAAATAAGATAATGAAAGTTTAGATAGTGAAAAGTTACATCCATGAGATTAGAAAAATTTGAGAAAACTAAGAAAATTAGAAGTTTTCTTATACGAACTAGTAATAAGTAGTTATGAGCCATTGTCCCAAGGGTTAGTAAGATGAAGGACGTCACTAATCTGAGGATAAAAATAAGTCTGAAAAATAATTTCTATTCTGGAAGCCAAACATTTTGAACGTTGCTACCCTGCTATTCGCACTTACACACGTCTTGAAGCCTGGGATAGTAGAGGATACCTTGAAATGCTCTTGTCTTAAAGCCGATGTATAAAAAAAAAAAAAAAATGAAGAAAGTGGTGAGAAAAATGGACACTGGTTTTGTTATCACCGAGGGAAATAAAAAATATATAGCGAGGGTGCCTCTTCATCTAGTGCCCTAAGGCCAACTGGTCTGGGAGTCACTGCTATACCTAAGGTGGTGCAAGATTAGGAAAATACACCAAATAAGCAATCACATGAGTAATCGGTCGGTTAGTACCTCAAGAAGTATTAACGGTCGCATGAAAGTGTGTGAGCTCATCGAAAAAAAAAAATATACTGAGGCTGATGGGCAAGAGTATGATAGCTTGAATTGAATTCTCCGGGTGTAGGGATGTCTTTACACACACGCAGGGTTATATGATCGATGTTTGGAAGAAAGATAGGAATGAAGAATAAGACGATGTTTTATTGAGGGAAGACGTGATTTCTAACATCTTTTCATGACCATTAAGATAGGGCTCATGACAACCGAAAAGCTAGCTTAGTTGGAAACCCTAATTTTCAAAGCTTTTCTTTTACAATTCTCTTCTTTAAATGTAATATTCATGATCTTTCTTTTATTATTGGATTTTGTGGGTGCAATCCGCTGAAAACCCTCAGGAGACAACACTCCTCCTACTAGGGACACCTAGAGGTTTAAAGGCTTGTTGCACGTGCTCAGTGCAATCGTGTTGCCTACGAAAGTGTGCTAGTTAGTTTTTCTCTTTCTTTATTTTCTCCTTCTATTTTTAATAAAACATTCGCTCGAGACGATCGAAATTAAGTTTGGGGGTATTTGATCAGTCGAAAATATTGCATATTTTAACCGGCAATTTCCATATCATCTGCAAACAATTAGAAGTGTTCGACATTCATATTCTACATATTAGCAAATCGGTCGCAAAATATCAGATTACATGTATTCGACCTTAAAACCGGCATTTCTAGGGAAATTGACTGCATTGCATGGCATCGCAATATTTCTATATGTCGCAACCCGTGTTTCGAAGTCTGTGCAGGGAAAGAGAAGCTTGCTCGATCATTACACCGCTCGAAAGATACGTAAACTCAATAAATACAAATCTGGTACTAATCCAAAGGAGAAATCACAAATCACAACATCAGAGAAAAGCCCAAATAGCAGTACAAGACCACACCAGGAGATACAGGGCCCAAGCCTCCACATTGGCCGCGGATCCGCGGCATGGGCTTGCTTAGGCCGCGGATCCGCGGTGGGTTAAGGGTGTTAGCTCCTCATTTTTATTGCACAATTCCTGTTTCAGTGGCTACAGCTCAAAAATGCACTCCAACTTCCAGAAGACCCCAGAGATTACTACCAGATCAGCAAACACCTTGAGCTTCACTAAATTAGCCTATCATTCTAGAACTTTCCCTAAACCCTAGCTTAAACCCTAAGCTAAAGTCTAACAAACTCTTTCAACAAACTTTTGGAGGGAAAGTTCTAATTCAAACCTAAACCTAGGGTTTGGGAGTTCTATAAATAAGACCCTAGGCTCACTCATTATTCATGTTGGGAAATCTTGGAAAATTCAACCCATTTTATAGTTTTAGCCAATCTCTTTCTTCATCTCCCTCTTCCTCAAGTTTAGTGAGAGAGCTTGTAGGAAACCCTAACCCTAATTCCAATTGAGATCAAGAATCCCGAGTACCCATTAAGCAAGAAGCCTTACAACCTTTAGGAGCGGAGCCGATCTTCAACGGAGCAAGCGATCCGAAGCCGATCCATGACTCACGAAGCCGAGCGACGCCCGATCAACGATCTCGATTCTTCTTCTTGTAGTTCTTGAAGCAAATGTAATCAAAATTGTTGAGATAAATAAAGGTGATATTCTTTTATCTTGTTTTCTTTAAATTCTGCATCATGCTATCTTTACAATTCGTAAATCTTTTCTGTGTGGTGATGTGTGAATAAAACTCCGCTCGTCGAGGAGTCGAGACGGATAATAGAATGATGATGTAACATAGCTTTAATCGATTCTTGAGTCCTACGAGTTTTGTAAACCCTAGCAAGTTCAAGAAACGACGACCCATTTCGTTTCGATGCTTTCTTGATTGACATCGATCGAAATTGGGGAGTTACGATCGTTTCTTGAATTTGGTAGAGGCTAGAAAAGGAATGATATCGACGAAAGAACAAGGGTTATAGGATGAAACCCTAGTTTCACGAGAAAGCCCCAACTCTCGTCGATGATCATCGATCTAGTATCAATCCTTCGAAGGACAAGAACACGATATCTTTAGATTACATCACGTCTATCGATCCTATCGATTCCTACGAGCCTCTTTTATATTCTTGATTGTTGATTGGAAATATTATCGAAACACCGATTCTTGATTGTTTATAGTTTCTTGATTCTTGCATAAAGAATAGTGACACTCGAATACAAATCATTCTTGAATCATGTTTTCTTTTATTGTTGCTTAACTTTTCATTTCAAACGTATCAAAATACAAGTGAATCGTGCAATCCCTGTGGACGATCCGCACTCACTACAAACTACATCCGACACCGTAGTTTGATTGCGGTCAAAATAATTTTTGGTTGTGATTTCTTTACAATTTTCATACTACACATCAAGAATTCGTTTAAATCAAATGGAGCCGTTGCCGGGGACTATTTGATTCGATAGATACTTTTACATCCAATCACGAAATTATAACAATCAAAATGGCGCCGTTGCCGGGGACCGTTTGATTAGATACACTTTTAAATAATAACCAAGAAATTTATAACAATCAATCACCCCGCACTTTGTGACGACATTATTCATCGGGGTATTGATGGAACTTTTGAGGAAATCTTCGCTGAAGAACTCGCATTTTTGAATGACACGGGTGTTGAGATGAATCATCTCCCAATCAATGAAATTGAATCTCCACCCCTTCTTCTGAACTGTAAAAAGAATGCGAGTAATCCATCACATTCACTGCATCGTCTCTCCAAAATGAGACGCACACACATTTTATACCATCCCTTACCCTTTCCCCACTTCTTCTTCCACCAACCAGAGCACTGCATTGACAAAAATTTTGAATGGTTGGTGTTGACATTCGGTCTTTGCAAAGCTTGGCATCGACCACTGATTTTTGACCTCCTCATGTGATTTTCAAAGATTAACATTGCATAACTCAAGTTTGGGGGGACATTTTTTCTGGCTCTTGAAAAGAAATTTTTTACATAAAATGATGAGCCAAAAATAAGTTTGGGGGAAGATCTTCACTTAAATATTTTGCCCCCACTAATAAATTCCTCCCAAGCTTACAGGTTTTTCGAGATTTAGCAGAAGGCAACAGTGAGGACACTGTTGAAAACAAGTTTGGGAGAGGTTTGTGCTTATTTTCGCATCATTTGCATCATACTTTGCATAAGCACAAAACATTTTGAAAACCCATAAAAAATTAAAAAAATTTCAAAAAGATAAAAATATTTTTTGTACATAAATAAGATAATAAAAGTTTAGATAGTGAAAAATTACATCCATGAGATTAGAAAAATTTAAGAAAACTAAGAAAATTAGAAGTTTTCTTATACGAACTAGTAATAAGTAGTTATGAGCCGTTGTCCCAAGGGTTAGTAAGATGGAGGAAGTCACTAATCTGAGGATAAAAATAAGTCTGAAAAATAGTTTCTATTCTGGAAAGCCAAGCATTTTGAACGTTGATACCCTGCTATTCGCACTTACACACGTCTTGAAGCCCGGGATAGTAGAGGATACCTTGAAATGCTCTTGTCTTAAAGCCAAAAGTATGAAGGAAATAAAATAAAGAAATGAATAAAAAAATAAAGTGGTGAGAAAAATGGACACTGGTTTTGTTATCACCGAGGGCAATAAAAAAATATATAGCGAGGGTGCCTCTTCACCTAGTGCCCTAAGGCCAACTGGTCTGGGAGTCACTGCTATGCCTGAGGTGGTGCAAGACGAGGAAAAACACCAAATAAGCAAACACATGAGTAATCGGTCGGTTAGTACCTCAAGAAGTATTAACGGTCGCATGAAAGTGTGTGAGCAAATTCAGCGAAATATTCATTAATTAAAAAGTACTGAGGCTGATGGGCAAGAGTATGATAGCTTGAATTGAATTCTCCGGGTGTAGGGATGTCCTTTACACACACGCAGGGTGATATGATCGATGTTTGGAAGAAAGATAGGAATGAAGAATAAGACGATGTTTTATTAAGGGAGGACGTGATTTCTGACATTTTTTCATGACCATTAAGATAGGGCTCATGACAACCGAAAAGCTAGCTTAGTTGGAAACCCTAATTTTCAAGGCTTTTCTTTTACAATTCTTTTCTTTAAATGTAATATTCATGATCTTTCTTTTATTATTGGATTTTGTGGGTGCAATCCACTGAAAACCCTCAGGAGACAACACTCCTCCTACTAGGGACACCTAGAGATTTAAAGGCTTGTTGCACGTGCTCAGTGCAATCGTGTTGCCTACGAAAATGTGCTAGTTAGTTTTTCTCTTTCTTTATTTTCTCCTTCTCTTTTTAATAAAAGTTCGCTCGAGACGATCGAAAATAAGTTTGGGGGAATATGATCAGTCGAAAATACTGCAATTTTAACACGGCAATTTCCCTATCATTTGCACTCATTTAGAAGTGTTCGGTATTCATATTTCACATATTAGCAAATCAGTCGTAAAATATCAGATTGCAAATGTTAGACTTTAAAACCGGCACTTTAAGGGAAATTGACTGTATTTTATGGCATCGCATCATCTCTATATTGCGCAACACTTGTTTTGAGAAATTGTGCAGGAAAATCCGGAAGGAGACATGCCAAAATTGTCATTTTGCTGATCAAACATTACGCCAACTCAAAAGATTCAGATCTGGAAGTAATCTAGAAAGAATTTTCAGAATCAACATATCAGAAAAAGGCCCCCATATCAAATACAACAAGTTCCAGAGAGCCCAAGCCCCAACTCCTCCAAAGCGCCGCGGAACCGCGGCGGGAGCCGGCTTGAGCCGCGGTTCCGCGGCGGTTCCGCCACATCATCATTCCATTTTAAGGGCAATATCCTTCTCTCAGTGGGTACACCTCATTTTGACACGTCAAATTCCAGAATTCTCCAGAGGCTTCTTCCAGATCAGCAAAGATGATTAATTAAGCTAATCTTAATTAAGCTCCTAACTAATCAAATCTAGAAGTTTCTCCTCAACAAACTTTTGGAGGGAAATTCAAATTTCATCTAACTAACTTTTTGGAGGGAAATTCAAATTCTAATCCTAGATCTAGGGTTTGGATGGTCTATAAAAGAGAGCCTAGATCTAGGGTTCATATTATTCATTCCCCCCCATTCCATCTACAAGTTGAGTGACACATCTTGTAGCCCCAAATTCTAAATCCAATTCCAAATTCAAGATCCCGAGTACCATTCAAGCAAGAAGCCTTCAAGCTTTTAGGAGCCGAGCCGATCTTCACTCGGGCAAGTGATCCAAGCCGATCCGCGACTCACGGAGATGAGCGAAGCCAAATCGACTATCGAGTTCTTCCTCTTGTAGTTCTTGAGCGATTGTAATGAAATTGTTGATATAAATAAAAGGTGAAATTCTTTAATCTTGCTTTCTTTAAATTCTTGCATCATGATTCGATCTCAATTTGTAATTGTAGTTCTTGTTGTGATGTTTGAGTAAAACTCCGCTCATTAAGGAGTCGAGACGATCAATCGAATAATAATGTAACAAATCTTAATACGATTCTTAAGTCCTACGAGTGTTGTAAATCCTAGCAAGTTCAAGAATCGATGACCTAGTTTCGTTGCGATACTTTCTTGATTGTTATTGCTCGAAATTAGGGATCTACGATCGTTTCTTGAATTTACTAGAGGCTAGAATGTGAATGATATCGACGAAAGAACAAGGGATAAGATGAAACCCTAGTTTCATAAGAAATCCCTAATTCTCGATCGTTCATCATCGATCTAGTATCAATTCATCGAAGGATAAGAATACGTAATTGTAAGATTACATCACATCTATAGATCCGATCGATTCCTACGAGTCTCATTTAGATTCTTGATATTTGGTTGGAAAAATTAACAAACTCTCAATTCTTGATTCTATCTTTTTCTTGTTATTAGATCTATATTTTCTAATTCTTGAACTTCAAATATAAATCATGAATTGTTTCTTTTCTTTTCTTTAAAGTTTCAATTCATCTAATTCGAAACACGAACACTTTCCCTGAGGACGATCCACACTTACTAACGCGCTACATTTGACACCGTTATTGATTGCGGTCAAAATATTTTTGGTTGTGATTTCTTTACAATTTTCCAACTACACATCACAAGAATATCAAAAAAATCACCGAGCCCCCCTTGTTCAGCCCCATAAAAAATTCCCCTCTCATTTCCCTCAAAATTCGTCAAATTTCACTCAAAAATCAATGCAAAAATCCCACAAATCCAAATCCAAGCCCTACCTATTATTTCTTGTCCAAGATAGCATGGATCTTGGAGCAAAAGAAGCAATTTGGAGGCTAGGTTTTCATTCTTGATCTCTTGATTTTTGAGGTAAAATTCTTAACCTAAAGGCTAATTTGTTGTTTAACTATGCTAATCTAAATTATTCAAGTCTTAATTTGGTTGTAGTTGCTAGTTTAAGATTTTCTAGAAAAAGGTTTAAACTAAAGTTAGAATTTTGATCAATAAATCATGTTAACTAAGTGTAGGGTATCTTCTTAAGTCATGCAAAGTGTAATCTAAGTGCTAAATTTTCTAATTTTTACATCTAAATTATTCTAATTAAGCAAATTGCAAACTAGGTTTTTTGATCTATTATAAATTGGTGAGATAAAATGTTTGTAATGGTTGGTGTGACTTGATTAAGTTATTTAGTGAAAACTTTGGCCACTAGAATGGTTAAAACGTGTAGATTTGAACAAAAATGGCTAATGGAGGCTCACTAGGTTTTTGGAAAAATTGGGTTTCAAGTAAATTTGATGTTGAATTGAACTACAACCTATTTCTTTTAATATTTAATGGGTTATGGATGCGCAATTGGTACATTGAGTTTTAGACTCGGTAGTTATCACGCTTTACGACCCTAGTTGTAGTTTGTGGCGTTGTCGCGGGCGTGTGCAGTGCACCAAGTGTGCGCGCGTCTAATTAGTGCGCGTGACTGAATGGTGTCGTTTGTCCCGTGACTATTCGTATATTTATCCTTTTGATTTCTTGTGTACGATCCTATGGTCGGGTGCTGAGGTGTCGAACGCGGCGCGGAAAGACAGACGGAGAGCGGATCAGTTTAGCCGAGGCTTCCAGGTGAGTAGATATATATCTACGGGGGAAGTCGGGTGGATGGTGTATACCACCCCCGCAGTTCGTAGTATAGTGATATATTTATATGTTTATATATGTGATTCATGATACGTGGATGTTATCAAGAGATGATTATTGTGTTCATGGTTTAGTTTAGGGTAATTAGAAGTAAACTAGCATAGCTTCTTAGTTGCGAATCGTAGAATAGGTTCACACCCACACGCACACACGCATTTGCATACATCTTTTTACATGTGCGTATATGGGGATATGTACACACACACACATGGGTATGGGACTATGTGTGTGTATATATATATATACATGGATTATGAGGATAGTACTTGGGATTTGAGATGAGTTGATGAGATTGGGCTTGGGGCCATGAGATCGGTGATATGATATGGTTCATATTTGAGATACGACATGATATTTTAGCGGGTTCTTTAGGCATGGTGTTTTCATACACACGCATGCATTACATAGATGGTATCAGTATTGTACTAAACTTAGATCAGTACCCCAGATCATGATATATGATGGAAAGGATACCAGACGAATAATGAGATAAATGTGATATTTGACCCGTACCCATATTTGGGAGGCCGTACGACGGATTTACCGTACGAGCTATATATTGATGATAGATCCGCACTCTTGATTCGAGAATGTCATATTATATAGGGTATCGTATGGGATACTATTGAGGCGGGATCACCGACTGTAACAACCTAGTTCACTTATACCTGTAGGGTTCCTAGGCACACTAAGGAGGTCTCACAAGGCATCAACCATGCCAATTTCAAATTTTACGGGTGCCGAGAAACCCTAATACGGATCGTTAACTAGAATATTAGGCGAACACATGCAACTAGTTAACAATTTAACTAAAAGAACGGAAATACAACCTTTGTAGATCCGGTCCTCCACCTCGATAGCTCCGCAATGAAGTCTCCTCGCTGTCCAAATGGAAACCCGGGCTCTAGCGTCGGCTTCATCGGAGAAATGGGCGGGCAAGGTCGTCGGCTTCGTGCCGAAGATGATCTACATCGAGGCATCACTAGATCAAGCTCCCACTTCACCAAGTCATGGAACTTGTGAAGAAAACACCCTATACTACTTGGCAAGAGGTAGAGGATGAAGAAATAGGAGGTGGGTTCACTTTAGAATTGGATTTCTCACTCATTTTCACTAGTTGCCATTGATGGTAGCTAGCTTTTTCTTCTTGAAGAAGAAGAAGAAGATGAAGATAATATTATGATAAGTTATTTTCAAAAAGAAAATAAAAACAATACTTATCATATGGCAACCATGGTCAAGTGTAGAGAATAAATCATGGTTAGATGGAATGGTTAGGGTTAAGCATGAAGACAAAATGGTCACTTAGTCAAAGCTTCATGAAGCTTCAACTTGAAAACAAATCAAGCCACCATTTTACCTTTTGCCAAAATAGAATAAATAAATAAGTAAATGAATAAGTAAATAAAATCAAAACCCTAACCATCACATAACCATGGTTTAATCCAAACATACACACTAACACTCATGTATCATCAAACATGATACAATCTTGTGCACAAAAGTATATCACATATACAACTTGTGTACATCAAGTGAGAAAATCCATTTAAAGTGAACCAATACTAGTTAATGCAAAGTAATATATCAAATATATAATTATGCATTAAATCATTAAATCAACACTTGATTTAACGACCCGGTCATATCGCATATAACCGACTAATATTCAATGTATCGTTTTATCGAATCAATCCTTGATTAGATAACTAGGTTATATCGTATACAACCATTCGACACATTCATCGCGAGAATGAAATACGGTATCACATACATGCATTATTCTCGGTCCCGCACATATCTCATATGCGCTCCTATTTCGTTTCGCTTGAGCCAGGAAACCTCTGTGTAGGACTCTAAAGACTCGTCAATACGCCGGTAGCAGATGATGATCATATCAAACACCCACAAGCCGCAAGCGGTCTGCTAAACGTAACGGCCACCCGGGTATTGAGCGATCAGAAGATCGACGAGCAAGCCCGCTCACACTCCTGTGAATCCAACCAGTAACACTTACCGTACAGTCCGGTCTCATCGTCTGATATGTCGCATATCTCGCCTAGGGGTGGTAAACGTCAGACCCCAATAGCTCGATGAGTCGTGTCGATATGAGGACTATAACAGTTCGAGAAACTACTGGTAACACTTACCAGTAAATCTCAGCAACCCTGGCCAGGGATTTCCGGTTATAGCCAATCGAACACAGCGCAACATCAACCCCCTATACCGGGAGAGACGAATCCCCTCCTATCGCTCATTGCCTCCATGTGACTCGGGACTGTACCCAAAAACCACCGTTTTGCAGGCCCTCTTAGACGTGGTAAGGAGGAAATCAAAGCACAGTGGGAACCACACAAGACTCTATGACGATCTCGGGTCAACAGACTACTCTGTACCAGTGTCACCAGAGAACTGCCATCTGACGTAAGGTATAATACCATCTGGGAGTTCTCGGCGAGTCCGTCCAGTGTACCCAGTCTCCACTGAGCACCCGTATATCATCTCTGATGTCAAACACCAATGGATATGGGATCATCCATCGCCCATCTGTATGGGTCGAGAAGGTATACGCTAGTCTACTCAGGTATATCGATGCCCCGTCTCGATACACCCACGACTAGGGACTTTGAAGGATGTACTTATAGACTATCTGTCCCCACTAGTATGATCTGCATCATAGTCCAGGTAGTCAAGTACACATCCTAAGGGCTTTACCAACATCTAACAGAGAGACAAGCAGTATACACGTTGAGGTAAAGAGCAACCAGATAGCATACTATCATGTTGAGCAAGAAAGTCCTCCCTATATATGTCCCAGCATCCACCACAATATACATCCTATGTACAGTAATGGCCTCTAGGGCATACATATAACTAACAATCTCCCACTTGCACTAGGGCCATCTGTAGCAGTGGTTGCAGTATCTCATACTCAACCATCCCATAAAAGTCTCTCTCTAGGAAAAGGCCTTTGTGTGTGTTGCGCCACGGCAGCGCCCCGGCCGTCTATCCGAGGCCAAAATGCGGAATCAAAAATTTTCCTTACTTGGAAACTGGCGCTACCGCGGACAATTACCCGGATCGTAATCATTAACCGATACTAGCAAACAAGAGAAAGGGTGAGAGATATACCGAGTGATCCGAGTCCTCCGGTCTTCTCGTCATCGTCCCGATCTCCCGCGGAAACTCCGGTCGTCGCCTCGTTGCCGGAAGGGCACCACATCGTCTGCATCTTTTACGGGCTCCCACCTCAATACCGAGGCAACTCGGGCACTAAGCTGGCAAGTCGACGTGCCCAAGATATGCTGTAGAATGTAGTGTAGAATCATAGTCTCTTTTGGGGTGGTGAAGTTGCCATGGAGGGAGAAGGGAATCATGAACTTTGGAGATGGTTTTTGGTGGCAAGATAAAATGATATGAATGATAAATTTCCAACACCAAAATCAAATGAACCATTCTCACTCATCCAAGAAGTGGCCGGCCAAATATATGTGAGAATGGTGGAGGAAAAGCAAAAACAAGAAGGAAGGTGAGTGTAGGATAAAGGTGGAGGGTGACCACATCCAAACACTATCATAACAAACTCACATCAACTTATAATCAAGAATCAAATCCTTTCTCATCACAAAAACCATCATGAATAAAGCAAGTGATGTGAAGAGAATAAAAATGATGATGGTCAAAACATAATCCCACAAAAGCAAGAAACCCCCTCCCCAAATGTAATTTGCAAAACTGCAAATTACCCCCTCCATCGGAAAAGTCCGGCCGGGAAAGAACAAAGGAAAACCGGCCGGAACGGAAAGCAAACTGGCAACCCCAGAAAACTGGTCCCGTAATAAATTACAGGAAAACCCCGAAACTGTGCATACACACCCGCATCTGTATTCCGTCCGGATACAAATGCAAAGAGACAAAATCTACACTGTACTAAACTAGGATCCGGCTTAAACCAAAGCCGGCTAGTAATATCCGTTCGATCCTGATCCGTGCAATACCGCATGTATCTGATCGAACCCCGCCATATATCCATACGGCTGCTAGTACAAACCATCCGATCCTGATCCGTGCAATACCGCACGTATCTGATCGGACGCTGCCATATCTCCATACGGCCTCTACAGCGTTTCGCCCGAAAGCTTGAGTAACTGAAAGTGTGGTGGACTCTAAAGACTCGTCAATACTATGGCTGTGGATTTAACCACTAGCACGTCAGAGGTATTAGCCAATACGTGACGGGCCACCAGCTATTGACCAAAAGGGACGTCGATGAGCGAACTCATCCTGACACCCTACTGAGCCTGTCAGTGACAATATCCGTACAGTCCGGTCCGTTCGTCTATGAGCATCGCATGGCGGGCCTAGGGGGTTGGTAAAAGTCAGACCCCCAAAGGCGGTACAAGTCGTGTCGGAGTGTAGCCCAGAACGCCCTGAGATACTACTGGAATACCTACCAGTAAATCTCCTGCCTCGGCCGAGGGCTTTGCGTAATGGCTCTCCTAGACACAGCGCGACCTCACTCCCAATACCGGGAGAGACGAACCCCTGCAGATCCGCTCACTGCCTCCATGTGGCTCGGGACTGTACCCAACTAAAACCTGTTTGCACGACTCCTTTGAGCCGTGGTAGGGTAGTAATCAAAGCACAGTGGGAACTCACACGAGACAAATGACGATCTCAGGTCGATGAACTAACCTGTACACATGTCACCTGGGAACTGCTATCTGACGTCTGGTATAATCCCAACTAGCAGGTTCCCGGCGAGTCCTGTCCGGTGTACTCATAACCCAATGAGCACCTGTATACATCTTAGGTGAACCAACTGACACCAGTGGCTTGTGAGACCGGCCACCGCCCCTCGTCGGGGTCTCGACTGTATACACTAGTCTACTAATGGAGTATCGATGCCCTGTCTCGAAACTCCTACGACTGGGGACCTTTTAAGGATGTGCTTATAGACTACCAGCTCCCATGTATATGATCG
The DNA here is from genome assembly GCA_030015575.1 of Agapanthus africanus. NCBI lineage: Eukaryota > Viridiplantae > Streptophyta > Magnoliopsida > Asparagales > Amaryllidaceae > Agapanthus > Agapanthus africanus. The sequence goes on along the minus strand of JASDDO010000019.1, from coordinate 458,932,771 downwards.
CCATCATACTGCTGGTAGTCAAGCAAGAATCCTAGGGGCTCTATCAACGTGTAATAGCGACATGTCAGGTCACCTAAAGCAGTACACGATGATAAAGATGAACCAGATAGCATACTATCATCTCGATTAAGACTGTCTTACCGGGATAGGTCCTCCCTCAATCATTGCAATCACGTGCCTGTGATCCAATAATTGACTCTGAGGGCACTATCTCCAACAATCTCCCACTTGCATTCAAGGCTAATTATTGCGATGTCGCATACTCACAGCCCGTGTGATACCGAACACCCAACTCCTTTACTAGTCAGTCTCACAAAGCTCGTTTGCGAAACTATTGCGTTCGAGGAATAGCCTCAGTGAGTGGATCCGCTGTGATGTTTCTTTCTATGTCTCTCTATATCTCAAGTTCGCGGAGAAAACCATCTCCCGAAATGAGCAATACCTGTCTTAGAATATGTCTGGATATCTGATGGGACCTAGCTCATAAATGAACTCCAAATCCAAACTTCTTAGACTGTATCGTCAACTGAACTTAATCAGTATCCTGCGCCATGCCTCCCTTAGTATCTGCCTGGATCACCTGTCCATAATACTGTCCCTCGTCAGAGGGAGAACTATAACTCTGACAACCTCCTTGTCGTCCATGTCACCTTGGAAGCCTGGAGTGATAACCATCTCCTAAAGGAGGCAGCCGTTATCATATCCCTAGAACATTCACTTATGTTCTAAAACTGCTTCCGACTGTTCCTCCAGGATTGGATTAATATCAACTTATTGCATCTACTGCAAGAACAACATCTGGTGTGGTACTTGACATCTCATAACTGACTCAATTTCCTAAGCAAGTGATCTGTCAATCATGCGTATCCCTCTCCCCTTTAGTCTGTAAGACACCTTTACAGAGGGTGACTCCATTACCTGCAGGTGTACTACCGTGCCAGGAGTCGTCCATTCTAAATACTCATAGAATGCTGTCAAGTTACCCAGATTAGGAAACCACCCAAATCTAGATCTAAAACTATAGATCTAGTTACCAGAATGTCTGATATAATATCCAAGTCCTGTGTGGAGAAAACACTGTGTGACAACCAAAATATAACCGATCGTAGTATAGGAATATCACTTCCTACTCTGTGTATGTCATCAAATACCAGGACATCACACCCTACTACCTTCTTAACAGATCCATCCCCTATTCTGATGAAGTCAAACCTATGACTTCACATCAGAAATAGATGATCTATCTCCGCTATATCTGCTTTAGTCTATAAATAGACATAAGCCACCTGTCCACCAATGCTTCCGCTGCTCCCACTGACTACGACAACCCTCTGGCAGAGTCATATAGAAGTACACTTCTAAAGCTAGTTTAGAACGACGCTATACTCATCCTCCTGCCGGGTCTCACAGTCTGGAACAACAGCAATGGTAAGTCTGGGTAAACAAGAACCTCCCTGCCACCGTCCTTGAGCATACCGAAGTACCTCTCGAGTGCCTGAGGTTACCCACCTTATCTGCGGAGTGGCCAATGGAATGTCAAATCAGATTGAATCTTTAGGTTCCTTATCAAATCTTCAGTAATTGTTTGCGGTTCTGGAATCACTTCCAGTTCTACCATACTCCCACTGCTGTTTTTGAAAAAATCCATTTTTAATAAAACTGTGGCGAGTCTAGAACAATATTTCTATTGATCTGCCAGATGGTAGAAAATCAACCCTCGTCATAGCCTGGGTCAACCCACAAACAGCAATTACAGAAACGCGTCTTGAGTTGTCCAGTGTCTGGTTTTAATCATAAGCCGGACAACTCCCCGTATCTTAACATCGTTAAGATACGAACTGTTCTATACCCAATATAGAACCAGAGGCACTGATTTAATTGAACCAGATTCAAATCATGCAGCTGTCTCCAGTGCATGTCAACTAAATGGAAGAGAGGCCGATCAGCGTTACTCAACTTAGGAATGCTTCCAATCAAGAGTAACCTGAAAGAGAAGCAATTTCTCTTTATCATTACTATCAACTGAATACCATACACAAGTATCTGCATCTTCGATCACCTTGAAGAATCCCGATACTTGCTACACCTGGTTCTCTACTCTATTCAAATACCTATAACTCCTCAAAACTTAGACCCTGTGTTTCCACGAAACAGCTGTCTAAAATCTAGAGAAGTCATAAGTAAACCGAATATAGTACGAGGACCAACCCCTCTGTCCTGATGGACGTTGGAAAATATACAATACTCTGTATAAGTCCGCTGAGTCTAACAACTCTTTCACTGTGCGTCGTAGGTTGAAAACTGTACTTATGGTTAAGAAGAATTACACCGCTGTTTGATGCTCCTTACCTAACCATCCACTGATATAGGTAAATGTCATCGACATAACATCAAAAGGTATATCTCACTCTATGAGAATAGACGTACAGATATATCAATTTGAAATTGGTGCACAACAGCGGATATTCAAAACCAAATATTTGCCGACCGGCAAACATCCCAGGTGATCTCCTCAAATATCACCGATTACAACGAATCCCGATATAATGAGGATGATCACCCAATTCCCAATAACTTACTCCCATTCATCATCTGTAAAACCATACAGATGTGAGAATCAAACCTGGTAAATACATACCCTGGAGCAAGTGTCTAATCGGGAAATCAGTTTTCTTTTAACAGTACACAGTTGAACTGAAACATTGAAATGTTTCGGTGGGGTATCCTGGTATTCCTAGTAATGCCTCTACCATTATCCAGATTCACAACTATAACCGTATAATTCTTTGCCACCTCTCCAAATCCCTTTATATGTCTTTAGTCATTACCTTCTGCACACCCCTTTAGGCCAATTGGTTTTCTTCCTTCCCTACCGTTCGGCACTAGCCTATGGTTTGGAAGAAGACTATCCAATAAGCATAATGGGTGTACTGTCCTAATCCTAGGAGCACTCGCAATGCGAGAGAAGGTGAAGATAAAAGACAACCGAATAAACCTTATTCTTATTTCTCCTGAACCATAATCCATCCCCGAACTGGAACAAGTTCCTTTCGAGTTCGTATATAACCATACGATGGAGTATCCAAATAAACTGTGGATCTTCGTAGTGATACGGAGTGTCCTGGAGAAATACAAAGGTGATTTAGGATTGGCGAAGAAATACTTGGTTCGGTCGTGAATAGCAGTCGCAATTTACTTTGCCCTCTTACTAATCCCTTGCTTTGTCTTAATCTTAATACCTTCTGCACACCGTTTAGGCTAATTGGTTTTCTTCATTCCCTACCGGTCGGCACCAGCCTAAGGTTTGGAAGAAGACTATCCAATTTGCGTAATAGGTGTGCTATCTCCTAAACCAAGGAGTACTCGCAATGAGAGAAGGTGAAAAGAAAAGACAACTGAATAATCCTATTCGTTTTCTCCAGAACCAGAAACCATCCTCGAAGTCCTTCGAGTTCGTATATAACCATACGATGGTTTTGTCCAATGGAAGTGGACGTTCGTAGTAATACGGGGTGTCCTGGAGAAAAGGGTAAAAGTAGGAGTAGCAATGAGGTCTGCAACTCTGACAATCCAAAAGCCTGTGTTAAGAAGGTTCGGTCAACTTGGTCACTGAGTCATAGTCCAGGGTCGGGTCAATGGTCGCTGCCAAAGAGAGAGAGAAAAGAAACACTCAGCGTGCACTCTAACCTAGATCAGAATGGTTATCACTTTGTCTAATCTGGAAACCTCCCACTGTAATCTCAAATTCTCCTCCAAACCTGAAAGAAGAATTAGTCGGGATCACCCGAGGAGTAAACCAACTCATCAGTGGGAATCGGGATCCAACTATCATCGCATGATAACTTGACGGAATCCACTCAAGTCACCACACTCCAGAAGGTATGCGCATGCCTGGCAAGTTTCAGTTCTTTTGAAACTCCCGATGTGATTTTTACCCCAAGCGGTTTATGACCTTGACTAGGTCAACAAACCATAAACCGCCAGTCAAGTTCAACCCGTCATTATTCTGAATTGCATTAAACCCACCCGTACGTGCCCTTGACTAGGTCAACAAGGCCGCACGACTGTCTTAACCAATCCTACTTATGCAACAAACAAGTACCACTTAGCTACCGAACACTACGTCTTGACTAGGTCAACAAACGCAGCACGAATACTAAATAATACCTGTAGGAAATGACGGAGGGCTACGAATGGTTTTTGGCGAAAAACCTTTAACGTAATGAACTTGATATCGTTGAAGGAACTGCATAGCCTTTTAGAAAATATAGTGACGAAAACCTTTGCTAAAGAGGTCACTCCCGGTGAAGGGATCTCGGCTCTTTCCCCGTAGAATGAGGTGCAGGATATTCCAACTGAATACCACGATGCAAAGCAAAAGTAATCGGCTATAGTGAAGTTATTGCCCTGACGTAAACTTCTGTCCAAGGGGTCACTCCCGGTGAAGGGATCTCGGCCCTTGCCTCGTCGACTGAGGAGCAGGATATTCCAAATGAATACCACGATGCAAAACAAAAGTGAATGTCCTTGCAATAACAGCTTTTTGAAAAGTGTTCCAACAACACCAGAATAGGTTTGTTTATCTTGCATTGATCCGAATCAACACAGTCCCATCAATTGATCACACCACAAAGAACGAAAATATACTGACGTACGTATATGCCATCCGCATTCGCCACTGGGTCCCGTCATCACCCGTTAGGTTAGCTAACTAACGGCAGAGCGGGGACTGGACTAGCGCGGATGAAAAACATATACAACATCTACTAATATATATACCAATATATTATATTTCGCTCAAGGCGTGAATAAAAAGCAACATCACAGAAATGTACAGCATCACAGAACAATACAGATATCTGGAAGCCCCGGGTTTCACAGAGCCGCTGCTGAAACCCGACGTTCCCCTGGTCGTGTGGATAGCCTGTGCAATGAAAACCTAGACCCCTACGGGCGCGGCAAGTCACCCGCCAAAACCTGAAGCAAGGCAGCCCCCTTCAGCACCGTGAATGGACCACCCAGCACTTCACGGAATCCGGTAACTTGGGCACCCCTCCTGGGTCAACCTGTACCCCCTACGAGTGCGGCGAATAGCCCGCCAATTCCAGACTGAAGCCCCCTCCGTCCCAATGCCATGAGATGCGGGCTTGTTGCCTTCCAGAACCCGACTATCCGTGCACCCCACCGCGGGGCAATCCTAGTACAGAAAGTAAAATATACATACACCGGGTGCATCGACCGCAACCAGGTCGTGCCCCAAAAGAATAATACAATCAGGCAGTGACGGCAGTCCACATGTCGGACGCTCGCCCCGCAATATCAAATGTACATATAAAACAAAACAGTACTAGCATTACATCCAGGCTATCCCCCACGACCGATCCGCAACAACACAGCATAAACACAGAACATCAACGTGAAAATCACGTTCGCAAATCCGTCTAACCGGGCTATAGCAGTTAGACCGGATTTACCGATCGAGTGACATTCACGGTCGCAGATATAATGTAAATACTGTGAAATAATGTGTTTAAAATATCCAATCGATCAAAAATTAACAAGTGGGCCCCCAAGCAATACTGTAGCACTCACAGAAATTCTGAGCCCAATTTTAATATTCCAAAACCCCTATTTTTAGCCCACAAGCCCACTGCAGAAAAACGACGACATGATTCTTCATTACTGCGGCGGATCCGCGGCCTGAGAAAGGTTAATAGCCGCGGATCCGCGCTCTTACTGAGGGATCATGTTGTCGAATTTTCCCAGTGTTCTTAGAACTCCCTGTACATCATTCTGAGACAACCTGAAAAATTTTTCGAGACCAAAAAATTTCAACAGAAACTGATGTGAAGGAAAATACGGTTTTTGGGATTTTGGTCGATCGGATAAGTAAAACGCATTAGAACAAGCTAGGCAAGGTTAATGGCGTGGCTCTGATACCATGTTGCGCCACGGCAGCGCCCCGGCCGTCTATCCGAGGCCAAAATGCGGAATCAAAAATTTTCCTTACTTGGAAACTGGCGCTACCGCGGACAATTACCCGGATCGTAACCATTAACCGATACTAGCAAACAAGAGAAAGGGTGAGAGATATACCGAGTGATCCGAGTCCTCCGGTCTTCTCGTCATCGTCCCGATCTCCCGCGGAAACTCCGGTCGTCGCCTCGTTGCCGGAAGGGCACCACATCGTCTGCATCTTTTACGGGCTCCCACCTCAATACCGAGGCAATTCGGGCACGAAGCTGGCAAGTCGACGTGCCCAAGATATGCTGTAGAATGTAGTGTAGAATCATAGTCTCTTTTGGGGTGGTGAAGTTGCCATGGAGGGAGAAGGGAATCATGAACTTTGGAGATGGTTTTTGGTGGCAAGATAAAATGATATGAATGATAAATTTCCAACACCAAAATCAAATGAACCATTCTCACTCATCCAAGAAGTGGCCGGCCAAATATATGTGAGAATGGTGGAGGAAAAGCAAAAACAAGAAGGAAGGTGAGTGTAGGATAAAGGTGGAGGGTGACCACATCCAAACACTATCATAACAAACTCACATCAACTTATAATCAAGAATCAAATCCTTTCTCATCACAAAAACCATCATGAATAAAGCAAGTGATGTGAAGAGAATAAAAATGATGATGGTCAAAACATAATCCCACAAAAGCAAGAAACCCCCTCCCCAAATGTAATTTGCAAAACTGCAAATTACCCCCTCCATCGGAAAAGTCCGGCCGGGAAAGAACAAAGGAAAACCGGCCGGAACGGAAAGCAAACTGGCAACCCCAGAAAACTGGTCCCGTAATAAATTACAGGAAAACCCCGATACTGTGCATACACACCCGCATCTGTATTCCGTCCGGATACAAATGCAAAGAGACAAAATCTACACTGTACTAAACTAGGATCCGGCTTAAACCAAAGCCGGCTAGTAATATCCGTTCGATCCTGATCCGTGCAATACCGCACGTATCTGATCGAACCCCGCCATATATCCATACGGCTACTAGTACAAACCGTCCGATCCTGATCCGTGCAATACCGCACGTATCTGATCGGACGCTGCCATATCTCCATACGGCCTCTACAGCGTTTCGCCCGAAAGCTTGAGTAACTGAAAGTGTGGTGGACTCTAAAGACTCGTCAATACTATGGCTGTGGATTTAACCACTAGCACGTCAGAGGTATTAGCCAATACGTGACGGGCCACCAGCTATTGACCAAAAGGGACGTCGATGAGCGAACTCATCCTGACACCCTACTGAGCCTGTCAGTGACAATATCCGTACAGTCCGGTCCGTTCGTCTATGAGCATCGCATGGCGGGCCTAGGGGGTTGGTAAAAGTCAGACCCCCAAAGACGGTACAAGTCGTGTCGGAGTGTAGCCCAGAACGCCCTGAGATACTACTGGAATACCTACCAGTAAATCTCCTGCCTCGGCCGAGGGCTTTGCGTAATGGCTCTCCTAGACACAGCGCGACCTCACTCCCAATACCGGGAGAGACGAACCCCTGCAGATCCGCTCACTGCCTCCATGTGGCTCGGGACTGTACCCAACTAAAACCTGTTTGCACGACTCCTTTGAGCCGTGGTAGGGTAGTAATCAAAGCACAGTGGGAACTCACACGAGACAAATGACGATCTCAGGTCGATGAACTAACCTGTACACATGTCACCTGGGAACTGCTATCTGACGTCTGGTATAATCCCAACTAGCAGGTTCCCGGCGAGTCCTGTCCGGTGTACTCATAACCCAATGAGCACCTGTATACATCTTAGGTGAACCAACTGACACCAGTGGCTTGTGAGACCGGCCACCGCCCCTCGTCGGGGTCTCGACTGTATACACTAGTCTACTAATGGAGTATCGATGCCCTGTCTCGAAACTCCTACGACTGGGGACCTTTTAAGGATGTGCTTATAGACTACCAGCTCCCACGTATATGATCGCCATCATACTGCTGGTAGTCAAGCAAGAATCCTAGGGGCTCTATCAACGTGTAATAGCGACATGTCAGGTCACCTAAAGCAGTACACGATGATAAAGATGAACCAGATAGCATACTATCATCTCGAGTAAGACTGTCTTACCGGGATAGGTCCTCCCTCAATCATTGCAATCACGTGCCCGTGATCCAATAATTGACTCTGAGGGCACTATCTCCAACAGTGAGTGGATCCGCCGTGTTGTCCTCTGCGTCTCTTCTCCTAACCTCGAGATCAAACATCTCCATGATCAGGTGATACTGCCTTAGAATATGTCTGGATCACTGATGGGACGGACGTTCCTTGGCATAAGCTACAACTCCATTGTCACACAATGGGAGGAACTAAGTTCATCTCATGAACAAATATACATCCAGACTGCCTCTTTGGTAGCATCTTAAGTAGCGATGTATCGAGCCTTTATCGTCTAGTATGCCACGGTATCTAGCTTGGAACCCTTCCAACATACCGTCCCTTTACTGAGGGTAAAGACAATGCCTGTGACTGACATTCAGTCGTCCTTATCATTCTGGAACCCTTCCGGTGATTCTCCCCAGGATCGATTGATACCATCTCACTACAACTAGTGAGAATCCTAACATCCAATTAGATCTATCTCATAGATCCAAAACCCAGGATTTAGGAGGTATCACTTTGATCCTATATGGAGAATCATTGTGATAAGCGGAGATTGACCAAGCGTAGCATAGGAATCTCCTTCCCTATCAAGAGCATGCCATCCACGTACTCTACGAGGATCGTCACTATACTCCCTACTACCTTTTTGTTTATACAAGGTTCATCTACCATTTTGATGATGTCAAACTCTTTGACTAACTCATCAAAACAGATGTTCCAACTCCGCGATACCTGCTTTATCCTATAAAGTATCTTGTACACGTTTCTGCTGCTCCCACTGTCTACGAAGCCCTCTGGCTGTGTACTTATAGACGTTCTCTTCTAAAACATCATTTAGAAAAGCAGTCATGGCACCCAACCGCCAGATATCGTAGTCATGGTATGTAGCCGTGGCAAGTAGGATCTGGATGGACTTAAGCATAGCCACTTGAAAAGGTTTCATCATAATCCACGCCTGGTCGATGACGAAAACCTTTAACAAGTCTAGCTTTGAAAGTCTCAACTTTTCCATCTACACCAAGTAATCTTCTCAAGATTTACTTGCTCCTGATGGGGATTTAACCCTTCAGATATAGCAACCAAAGTCCATACTTTGTTGGTGTACATGGATTCCATCTCAGATCACTAAGCAACCAGCCATTCTTACAGAGTCCCTACTCTCGATGGCCTGCTCGAAACTAGTTGGGTCATCATCTCATGATGCAATCCCCGCTCCCACTGTCATAGAGAAACCGAAGTATCTCTCAGGTGGGTGAGGAACCCTACTAGATCGGCGGAGAGGCTGAGGTTCGTTGGTAACTATTGAATCCATTGGTTCTATCAAATCATCAGCTGCAGTTTGTATAGCTGGAACATTTCCAGTTCTACATAACAGATCTTGCCTTGAGCTTGTCCGGATTTTGCTTTTAGACATAGGCCGGACAACCCCAAATCTTAACTAGCTTAAGACATGGTGTCTTCCCATTCCATATCACATATGAAGTGGTAAGCAACTGATTTGATTTGAACCCTATTCAATAGGTATGCAGCTTCTCAAGTGCATAACTCCCAAAAGGAAATGGGTAACTCAGTAGTACTCATCATAGAGCACACCTTATCACATAGGGTGTTATTGCTCCGCCCGATATACCATCTTGCTATGGTATATACGGAGGAGTAATGCTGAGAGAGAATCTCATTCTCCTTTAGAAAAGTTCAAGAATTCGGTGTTCAAGTATTCTCCTCCTTGATCTCATCAAAGGACATAATACTTATACCCGTATTGGTTCTCTACTTATAGCTTATATTCTGTGAATATCTCAAAAGGTTCGGACTTGTGTTTCAACAGGAACATAGGTCTGAAACTCGAATGATCATCAGAGAATGTAATGAAGTATAAAGAACCAGTCCTGGCATGTGTAGACAGGGGACCTTACATACATCATCATGTATCAGTCCCAAGAGTTCACTAACTCTTTCTCTGTTTCCAATAAACAGAGCTGGTGTCATTATATCTTTATGACATGACTGGCAAGTTTCACAAGATGTAAATTCAAACTGATTTAAATATGCATCTAAATGTAACTTCAGCTAGTCGGGTCGCATTGATATGACCTAGTCTACAATACCTCAAGAAGGATTCGTTCATTTCTGAACTCTTCCTCTTGTGTGTGTTCCATATACTAAGAACTGTAGTTTGATTTAGAACATCAATGTTTTTAGATAACGTGCCTGAACCGATCAACTTTTGATATAGGAAATGTTCAAAACATTATCCAACAATACAAAATTTTATCATTTCTTTACAAATAAAGAGACTGATATGATTTTGTATATCAGGATCGGTATCTAACAACATTCGTTCAGAATCAATGTATTTGGAATACAGGGTGACAGTGACCAACAGACTTGGCTGCAACACTTGCCCCGTTTTCTGCCTCATGAAACTTATCACCCGTTCTCAGTTCTCTACCTTTCTGTAGCCCTATGTAACAGATTACATATCTGGGATCCTGATCCGGTATCATATACCCAGGATGTGGAGGATACTGAGAAACAGTTCTTTGTAATGAACACACCCGAAGATGATGCATCAGCATGCACTCTCTTCGTTTGGGCGGCACGGGAAATCTGGTATTCCCCAATTTCCTGCTCTGTCTTATAACAATTATAAGTTGGAGCGGGACCAACGTTCCCCAGCTCAGTATAACAAGCGGGTTCGGTCAAATATCCGTATTATTATCTTGATTAAGGCGTGATATGGTCGCTACCAGGAGAGAGAGAGAAGAAAACACTCAGTGTGCGCTCTTGCAAGAATAGATTGGTTATTATTTTATCTAATCAGGATGGCTCCCACTGTTTTTATCAAATCTTCCTTCAAACCCTAAAAGGAAAGACTAGCCGGGATTAATTACAAACTACAAGTTCACCAATCTTTCAGCCAGGCCAGTGTCGGTACTTTGAGGGAGGTCCCCCGTGCTTTCGCACGAACCTAATTAATGTAAACCTCGTTTTCCCAGAGGCGTAACCCCGTTAACACCTTTCTAGACACCTACTTGATTGGCTAATTGTAATGTGTAAAACTCTCCCAGGAGTAACTCTTACTCGCAGTGGGTATCGGGATCCAACTATCTCATAGAAGGTATGCAATCTCATTGCAAATTTCAACACTTGAAATTCCCGATAATATTTTGCCCCTAACCTCCTATGACCTTGACAAAGGCCAACAAACCATAGGATGCTAGTCAAGTTCAACCCGTCATTTCCTGATTGAATTAAACCCACCCGCACGGCCCTTGACAAAGGCCAACAAGGTCGCACGACTACCCTAATCCAATCTGCATCATATGCATAAGCAGATAAGCACCAGTTAGCTACCGCACACTGCGCCTTGACAAAGGCCAACAAACGCAGCACGAATACTAACTACTATTTATCTGAAATGACGGAGGGCTACGACAGGTTTTTTCTGAAAACCTATTGCGTAATGAACTTGATATCGTTGTAGGATCGAATGAATTTTGAAATGGAGTGTCTTTGAGGCTTTTCTAGTTTTGCTAAAGGAGTCACTCCCGGTGAAGGGATCGTCGGTCCTTTCCTCGTCGAATGAGGTGCGGGATATATCATATATATCACTGTGCAAAGCAAAAAACTCTTAAAAGCAATCAAAAGACAAACCGAGTGTGTAGCATCTGCCAGTTATTGCTAAAGGAGTCACTCCCTGTGAAGGGATCTCGGTCCTTTCCTCATCGAATAAGGTGCAGGTTATATCATATATACCGCTGTGCAAAGCAAGAACTGTAGCTACCTGTTTTATTTTTGAAATTCGATTCTACAACATCTTTAGGTTTCTTTTATTTCATTAATCACATTAATGAAGTCCCATCATTGAAGTACCTAAACATCACAGATAAATACGACGTACACTTATGCCATCCGCATTCGCCTCGATGTCCCCTCATGCACCGTTAGGTTAGGTAACTAACGGCAGAGCGGGGCAGGGCTAGCGCGGGTGTAAAACATAAGTAACGCCTATATAATATATCATATATACTATATACAGTATCTATCACAGAACATCACATGATCACATCACAGATATCGCAGCAGAAAATATCATATGAAATATTGGATATACTAGGACGTCCGTGTTTTCAATACGAGCTAGTATAAAACACGGATTCCACGGTCGCGATGAATAGCCAAACCCACACCCCTAGACCCCTACGAGAGCGGCAAGCAACCCTACCAATTCTAGAGTTAGGAGACTCGGACTCGACCCCTCGAGTTGGTCTCCCACTGGACTCCAGAACCCGGTTACTTGTGCTCCCCTCCTTGGGTCTATCCTAGTGCGGAAAAGTAAATAATATACAAAGGGTGATATCTTCCGCAACCTGGAAGTGCCCCAATAAAAGAATATTACATACAAGTTTTTACATGAATGAAAAAGAAAAACACTCATCTCACATAAAAACCCCCGGCTATTCAAACACGACGATCCAATATAACATATCCAGCAACACATAACATCACATGTCATCAACGTAAGTAAACATGCGTATCCCAATTGTCGTTGACATATAGCAACGAAACCGGCGATATCACATATTACACTTACGGTCACAGAAAAGAAAGTGTAAAACTACAACAGTTGGAATCCGCAATCCGCATAGACATTGCATGCCTAATCAAATGAATACCTTAGACATCACATGCCTAACAATTATAAACCCCGCATTTTAGTCTTAAAATTGAAAACACTTTTCAATATCAAGTCGGGCAATTCAACAAGATTCCCGACATCCTGATCGAATACTCATCGCAAACTTTAGTAGGCGGCCGCACCCCCGATACCGTCGACAAAGTGCACCAAGGCGGAACACCGCTGCCGCGAGCACCCGAACGGATGCTTTCGGCGACAGGGTTCTCCTACAGTCACTTGGTCGGGGCTATGGAGTGAGGCTGTCTATTAAGTTTACCCGGCGAGTATCCGCGTACGCTACGTGATTGCGACGGACTTTTGATCACATCAAAATTCCGTGGCAACCGATCAAGTGAGACTAAACTGCTATGTTTATAACATTCATTCAGTTATCTCATAACTTCTTGTGAATTCCAATTATTGTATCACATTCCGAATAAGATAGAAAATGTTAAACTTTCCGATCGAACAATCGAACACCCAAGTTTTCCCGAAACAGCTCAACTCATGAAATAAGTTCAAAGACATTCACTTCGTGCCTCAGTACCAACGGTCCAGCCGTAGAAGGGTCAAGCCAACGCCTCACATGTGGCACGCCGTACTGCACCAAACCCGAAGGTTCAAAGGGCAGTTCAAGACGGTCACATAATCGAGTTAAGGTTTGTTGTCTTCTAGAGGGACCATCGCGTTACTTGCACTACTCAGAACATCCTTAAACCTCGGAAAAATCCAACACTTGGAAATTTTCCGGCAGGGGAAAAAGTGGGTATTTATATCCGGTCGAACTTTTTAACATATTCGGAATTATCCGGAAAAGCACACAGACAAAATTAGACAATCCGATCGAAACTCCGAGTCCCCAATACAACCCAGAAAATTCAACTCTGGAATGATATTTAAAAATTCCCATAAAATCCAGCATCAGAAAAGAGGAATTACTGTGCAACAATTACAGTGAGAGTCGACCGTACGGCCGCGGAACCGCCGCATGAGCCATGCTCATGCCGCGGAACCGCGGCGGTTTAGATGAATTAGGATCTCGTTTTGCACCATAACTCTTAGATCTTCCTGCTGAATTTTTAAAGAATTTTTAATCTGGAAAAAACCCAGTTTTTGAAAATTGTCCAGAGAGCAAATTTGGGTTTGGGTTTTGATTCGATCGGACTTCTAATTCCGTCAACGCATCGCCTAAGGCTCTAGCTAGGTTCTGATACCACTGTAGGGTTCCTAGGCACACTAAGGAGGTCTCACAAGGCATCAACCATGCCAATTTCAAATTTTACGGGTGCCGAGAAACCCTAATACGGATCGTTAACTAGAATATTAGGCGAACACATGCAACTAGTTAACAATTTAACTAAAAGAACGGAAATACAACCTTTGTAGATCCGGTCCTCCACCTCCATAGCTCCGCAATGAAGTCTCCTCGCTGTCCAAATGGAAACCCGGGCTCTAGCGTCGGCTTCATCGGAGAAATGGACGGGCAAGGTCGTCGGCTTCGTGCCGAAGATGATCTAAGTCGAGGCATCACTAGATCAAGCTCCCACTTCACCAAGTCATGAAACTTGTGAAGAAAACACCCGATACTACTTGGCAAGAGGTAGAGGATGAAGAAATAGGAGGTGGGTTCACTTTAGAATTGGATTTCTCACTCATTTTCACTAGTTGCCATTGATGGTAGCTAGCTTTTTCTTCTTGAAGAAGAAGAAGAAGATGAAGATAATATTATGATAAGTTATTTTCAAAAAGAAAATAAAAACAATACTTATCATATGGCAACCATGGTCAAGTGTAGAGAATAAATCATGGTTAGATGGAATGGTTAGGGTTAAGCATGAAGACAAAATGGTCACTTAGTCAAAGCTTCATGAAGCTTCAACTTGAAAACAAATCAAGCCACCATTTTACCTTTTGCCAAAATAGAATAAATAAATAAGTAAATGAATAAGTAAATAAAATCAAAACCCTAACCATCACATAACCATGGTTTAATCCAAACATACACACTAACACTCATGTATCATAAAATATGATACAATCTTGTGCACAAAAGTATATCACATATACAACTTGTGTACATCAAGTGAGAAAATCCATTTAAAGTGAACCAATACTAGTTAATGCAAAGTAATATATCAAATATATAATTATGCATTAAATCATTAAATCAACACTTGATTTAACGACCCGGTCATATCGCATATAACCGACTAATATTCAATGTATCGTTTTATCGAATCAATCCTTGATTCGATAACTAGGTTATATCGTATACAACCATTCGACACATTCATCGCGAGAATGAAATACGGTATCACTTACACACATTATTCTCGGTCCCGCACATATCTCATATGCGCTCCTATTTCGTTTCGCTTGAGCCAGGAAACCTCTGTGTAGGACTCTAAAGACTCGTCAATACGCCGGTAGCAGATGATGATCATATCAAACACCCACAAGCCGCAAGCGGTCTGCTAAACGTAACGGCCACCCGGGTATTGAGCGATCAGAAGATCGACGAGCAAGCCCGCTCACACTCCTGTGAATCCAACCAGTAACACTTACCGTACAGTCCGGTCTCATCGTCTGATATGTCGCATATCTCGCCTAGGGGTGGTAAACGTCAAACCCCAATAGCTCGATAAGTCGTGTCGATATGAGGACTATAACAGTTCGAGAAACTACTGGTAACACTTACCAGTAAATCTCAGCAACCCTGGCCAGGGATTTCCGGTTATAGCCAATCGAACACAGCGCAACATCAACCCCCTATACCGGGAGAGACGAATCCCCTCCTATCGCTCATTGCCTCCATGTAACTCGGGACTGTACCTAAAAACCACCATTTTGCATGCCCTCTTGGACGTGGTAAGGAGGAAATCAAAGCACAGTAGGAACCACACAAGACTCTATGACGATCTCGGGTCAACAGACTACTCTGTACCAGTGTCACCAGAGAACTGCCATCTGACGTAAGGTATAATACCATCTGGGAGTTCTCGGCGAGTCCGTCCAGTGTACCCAGTCTCCACTGAGCACCCATATATCATCTCTGATGTCAAACACCAATGGATATGGGATCATCCATCGCCCATCTGTATGGGTCGAGAAGGTATACGCTAGTCTACTCTGGTATATCGATGCCCCGTCTCGATACACCCACGACTAGGGACTTTGAAGGATGTACTTATAGACTAGCTGTCCCCACTAGTATGATCTGCATCATAGTCCAGGTAGTCAAGTACACATCCTAAGGGCTTTACCAACATGTAACAGAGAGACAAGCAGTATACACGTTAAGGTAAAGAGCAACCAGATAGCATACTATCATGTTGAGCAAGAAAGTCCTCCCTATATATGTCCCAGCATCCACCACAATATACATCCTATGTACAGTAATGGCCTCTAGGGCATACATATAACTAACAATACCAATTCCAGTTTCTGTATTTATTTATCTGTGGTATTTCTTGATTTATCGCTATTTGGGTGCGAATGGTATTTCACATTTTTTTACATTGCATTCGACCCGACCCGCTTGCTTGAACCTGTTTGATTCATATTTATAGATTACCCTGACTTATTACTTAGACCGTACATTTTCATGTTTAGTACACACCGGTATTTTATCTAGTATCACATCTTTTACCATATAACATTTTAGGTCACGTAAAATATTTTAAAATTGCATTACATGGCCTGCTTGATACCCCTAACCTCGTGGTAGCATCCGCGCATCTTGTTCTCGTCCCGTTCAGTGAAACGGACGTGTTTGGATGGCTACGCATACGTACGTGCATCCGTTCTTGGGGGTATGTATTTTTATTACCTGAGCATTCCTTTTGAAATTTGGAAGTCGCATATATTTTTTATATTTTAAATCTGAATTTTTAGACCCGACCCGGGCATGTTTTGGAGTAAGTTTGTATTTGTCAAGATCTCAAAACAGACTAATATTATATTCTTTATATATTTATAAACTATTATTATTCTTTTAACTAAAATATATTACTAAATCATTATATACTAACAGTTTTAGTTATATATATATATATATATATATATATATTATACATTAACAGTCTACTCTCTCTCTCTCTCTCCGTTTCTCTCTCTCACTCTCCTGACGCTCTTCTCTCTCTCTATATTTTAATTTATATTAAATATTATTTTCTCTCCGTCACAGTTCTCTTCTTCCTTTTATTTTTCGCCGCCGCCCCACTTCGAGAAAACCCTAACCCTAACCCTAGCCTTCACCCTCGCTCACCCGCCGTTGTCGTCTCACCCTCAACCCGATCCACTCATCTCCTCGACCACCTCACCCCTCTCTCTCTCCTCCCCGCTGCAAACCCCACGAGAACGCATCACCCGACCCTGCAAACCTTGCCGCCATCTTTCCCACCACCGCTGACGACCTCGTCGTCGCCTCCACATCTTCGCTACCACCTTCTCCTCTCTCTCCTCCTCGCACTCATCCTCGAGCTCTCCCTTGCACAACCCAAACCAACCCCGCAGCCTCGCCGCAACCCCATGCCTCACACAACCTCTTCAA
The DNA here is from genome assembly GCA_030015575.1 of Agapanthus africanus. Taxonomy (NCBI): domain Eukaryota; kingdom Viridiplantae; phylum Streptophyta; class Magnoliopsida; order Asparagales; family Amaryllidaceae; genus Agapanthus; species Agapanthus africanus. Next base: position 458,915,416 of record JASDDO010000019.1, on the reverse strand, counting down.
CTGCACCTCGCCGGAGCTCCGACCACCCTCTTCACCGCCTTCATCACCTCCTTCTCCTCTCTCCTACACTCCAGCATGAATCCCACGCTAAACACCTTCTCCTCTCTCAAGAACCTGCACACCCAAAGCCTTAACCCTAGACTTCGTCGGAACCTCGCCGTTGACGGCTCATCGTCATCGACGACTCCCTTGCCACCTCCTCTGTCCCCAAACACCAACCCCAGAGCACCAGCCCCTTCCTTTCTTCTTCTTCTTCTTCTTCTTCGCCTACAACTTCTTCTTCTCTTTCTATATTCTCGGTTTCCGACCGTCGCCGGAGCCGTGCTCGCCGCCGCTGATCCGGGCAACTCTGTGGATGTCCCCTACTTGCGTGGTTAACTTCTTGATGTGCCTGGACCATCCCGTGTGCGCGTGTGGATGTTGTAACATTTGACGACATTGGACGCTGCGTGCGCATCCCGTACCGTGATCCAATGAGGCAAGCGAAACTTGCTACATGCTATCTATGTTATTTTATACCTATTTAATTGCATAATAAACCTGTAGATTACATATAGTGCAACATGTTCCATTTTTCCTTTTCGATGTTCCATATATCATTTTAGATTTGGATCTTGAATTATACATTGTTGCATGTTAGATTACAATATCGTATACCCACGCCCATATTTAAATCACATAATAATTATCTGCATAGCCCATAGTACCATGTAAAATAGTTTATAACCGTTCAAACACCCGTTCGCATCCATCTCGTCTAGTATACATGTTATTGCATCCATAGATCGCTTGAATATATAATATTATAATATTAACATTCCACATTTAATATATTGTAGTTTAATTAGTATTGGAACTTTAACTTTAATCCTAATCATAACTGCGCATCTTTATACCTTAATCTGTACCTGATTGCATTTTACATTACAGTGTTCCATTTTTATTGTTCCACTAGTACCCCATGCTTGTTTTGTTTACCCATGCTTATGTTAGTTTGATTATGAGCACCCACATGACATTTTGTGCACCCCTGACATGAATTTTTACACCTACTACTTTACACGACATGGTACCGTGCAACTCTTGACATGACATGATACCTATATACTACCTGGCTTGACCTGATGTACCATGGCTTTATCTTTTACTTGATCTTGTGCCTAATGCCAACAAACCTGACCTGTTGTCCTTACGGACGTTTCCTGTTGTCTATCCAGAGAAACCTGTACCTGCCTGATCCTGTGTTGGTATTAGCTCCAGATTATTTAATACCTGACTTGAGCACATATAACTTAGGGGTATGGGGAAATCAATGATGAAACCTGACTTGTAACTCGACAGTTCTATACCTTTTCTGATCAGTCTTACGGGTTAGGCCAGCCCCGGAGTGATGCTACTGACATCACTCGTCATTACCTACCACCCTTTACTGCCTTACGGCACGTCTCGGGTTCAGCCCGAGGGTCATAGACCGTGATCCCGGGCACGCACGGGATACTATTGAGTTACATCGATGATTCATCAAATTGATTTCAAAGACTTGAGAATAATTAACCCAATAGACCAGTTTAGATTACTCCCTGCACACTACCTTTCACTGCCCTGATTTATATTGCTGTTACACCTGCTTTACCTTTTATAATCATACTTGCATATCTTGCTACCCTGTTTATATATTATTGCTTGATGTTATGACGCGCTGACGTCTGGGTTTTGCATGGCCCAGATCCTCTACCTTTGTTGCCGACTGATCAGGAGTATTTCCGCTGTTAGACCGAGCGGTGAGGATCCTGTTGGTATGCAGTTTTACTTTCCAGGTGTTTTATTTATTGGATCTTTTGCTTCCGCATATTATCATTTCTTGACTTATTTATTCTGGCTCATAGACATGTACTAGATAGTTTAGTTTACTTTCTTGTTCTTGATATTTCTACAGCCGTAATGTGACTATGGAAGGATATTTCCTATCCACAGGTAGCATGGTAGGCTATGTCACGTGCCTATCTTAGCGTACTCTGAGAAGCGGGGCGTGACATGGTTTCTTTGGTATCAGAGCCATAGGATATAGGTTAATCGAGTTTGATTCTTTTGTAGTTGGGTATTGGACCCAATACACGAATCAGAATACTCGTGATTAGGAACATGTCCTGCCACCTTGTTATCGTGATTCTTGAATCATATCTTTCTTTTATCCTTCATCTTAAAGATATACAAACAACTTTGCATCTCGTCTTGAAACCTTTTTGGTCCACCATTGTTTCTCCCCGTTCCTTGATTCTGATACTAGGATTTGGGCGACTTGAGTGGAGTTATGTAATTGTACCTATGAACTGTAGCATGGTTACAATGCGGTACTCTATTTAAGTAACTTGGAGTCCTGGTTTTGATTCATTTCCTTGTTTCATGATCGTTATATTACCTTGCTTCTCTCGGTTTCATTGCTTACCAGTTATTGTTTTATCGCCAGCTTGAATCATGTTTACCGTGCTTAATCCTCTTCAGTATCTTGACTTCGGATGAAGTCATCTCGGTATCTTACTTGTTCATGTTTTCCCCGCATTAGGATTTTTCAATTCTGGTGCATCCCTTTGTTTATTGTTGTCTTGGGAATGGATTTTCGCAGTACTTTCCACGCTCATATTGATTGTAAGGAAATGAAAGTGATTCTCCAATTCCCGGACATCCGGAGCTTGTTTTGCTGGAGGAAGCAGTTCTGTCGGGCCAGTCGAGTTTAGGGCTAGGCCGACAAACAATGTTCTTTCATCGATGGACGTTGATAAGAAATAAGCGCCGGCTATAGTTCGAGAATTCATGGACGTGTTCGAAGACATCTCGGGTTTATCGCCACAACGAGATGTGGAGTTCGCGATTAATCTTATTCTTGGTGCAGCGCCAATCTCAAAGGCGTATTATCCAATGGCACCAGTGGAGTTGGAAGAAGTCACGAAGCAGGTTGCTGAATTACTTGAGAAGGGTTGGATTCACAGCAGTAACTCACCTTGGGGAGCTCCAGTTCTTCTAGTAAAGAAGATGATGTCACAAGGAGGATGTGCATCGATTATTGAGAATTAAACCGGGTGACTATTAATAACAAGTATCCGATCCCTCGCATTGGTGAATTATTTGAGCAGCTTAGTGGCGCGAGGGTATTCTCGAAGCTGGATTTGCGATCCGGATATGATCAGGTCCGAATTAAATCAGAGGATGATTGCAAGACGGCGTTCATAACTCAGTATGGACATTACGAGTATTTAGTGATGCCCTTCGGAGTAACGAATGCACCGGCGATATTCATGGACTTGATGAACCGAATCTTTTCACCATTCTTGGACCAGTTTATAGTGGTGTTCATTGATGATATTATGGTCCACTCGAGGAGTATTGGAGAGCATGCGGGACATTTGAAGATCACAATACAGACATTGAGGCAAGAAAATTGTATGCAAAGATGAGCAAGTGCGAGTTTTGGCTTGAAGAAGTGAAGTTTTGGGGCATGTCGTATACGGAGATGGAATCTTCGTTGATCCTAAGAAGATTGCAGCAGTTCAAGATTGGCCGATTCCGAAAAACGTAGCAGAGACCAGAAGTTTCTTGGACTTGCCGGCTATTACAGAAGGTTCATGGAGAACTCTGCTCGTCTGGCGGAGCCGTTGACCAAGCTTACGCGCAAGGAAGTACCATTTGAGTGGACGGATAAGGGTGCGTCAGCTTTTGAGGCGTTGAAGCAAGGATGGATGACCGCTCTTATTTTGACCGTACCAGACGGTTCCGGAGAATTGGTGTTTCATAGAGACGCATCTGGAAAAAGGATTTGGATGTGTTTTGATGCAGCATGAGAAGGTTGTAGCTTACGCGTCGAGACAGTTGAAGACCCATGAGAAGAATTACCCAACCCATGATTTGGAGCTAGCAGCTGTGATTTTCGCTTTGAAGATTTGGAGAGACTACTTATTGGGCGAAAGGATCGAAGTATTCACCGATCACAAAAGCCTGAAATAGGTGTTCACATAGAAGGAGCTTAATATGAGGCAGCGCAGATGGTTGGAGCCGATGGCTGACTCCGATGTTGATCTTAAGTACCATCCGGGGAAAGTTAATGTTGTGCCGGATGCGCTTAGTCGGTTGCCAGCAATTCAGACGTTGACTGCACAGAAGGAATTTATTGAAGATTTTCAGAGATTCGAGTTGGAGATTGTGCTACCGCATTCTTCAGGACAGTTGATGCAACTGCAAGTACAGTCATCATTGATCGAGAGTATTAAAGCAGCGCAATTGAGGGACCCAAGATTGTAAAGGTTTCGAGAACCGGTTGAAGCTGAAATTCGAACGGACTTATTGATTCATGAAGGTGATACGTTGCATTATAGTAGCCGTTTGTGTGTGCCAAGGGGAGATATCCGTGAAGAAGTTATGAAGGAGGCACACAGTTCCGCGTATTTCGTACATACAGGAGGCATGAAGATGTGCTGAGATATACGACAACATTTCTGGTGGAAATTCATGAAACGGGAGATTGCCCGCTTTGTAGCAAAGTGCTTGGTGTGTCAGCAAGTTAAGGCTGAACATCAAAGGGTTGCTGGTTTATTGCAACCACTTCCGATTGCTCAGTGGAAGTGAGAACATATAACCATGGATTTCGTGATGGCTTTACCGCGGAGTCCAAAGGGCAACAGTGCAGTTTGGGTGATTGTTGATAGATTGACCAAGGCAGCTCATTTCATCCCTTCTCGGGTTGGTCAATCAACAGAAACTTTGGCAGAACGGTACATGCAGGAAATTGTAAGATTACATGGTGTACCGGTGAGCATCGTGTCCGATTGTGACACTCGTTTCTTATCACACTTCTGGAGGAGCTTAGAGGAAAGTTTGAGGACTCGTTTGAAGCTTAGCACAGCTTATCATTCTCAAACAGATGGCCAGTCGGAGAGAACGATCCAAACTCTTGAAGACATATTGAGAACTTGCATGTTAGACTTCAAGGGTTCATGGGAGGATCATCTACATTTAGTGGAGTTTTCTTACAACAACAGTTTCCAGGCGACTATTCAGATAGCTCCATTCGAAGCTTTATATGGTCGCAAGTGTCGTTCACCTGTCTGTTGGGACGATGTCGGTAAATGAAGATTGTTGGGACCAGATTTGGTTGTGCAGACAGTTGAGAAGGTTAATACTATCCGGAATCATATGAAAGCAGCACAAGACCGACAGAAGAGTTGGGCGGATAAGTCGAGAAGATCTCTGGAGTTCGTGGTTAGTGATTTGGAAATTTGAAGATATCACCGACTAGAAGAGTTATTTGTTTCGGAAGTCGAGGAAAGCTTAGTCCTCGATTCGTGAGACCTTTTGAGATTTTGGAACGTATTGGAGAAGCGGCTTATCATTTGGTTTTACCGCAATCCTTGGCGAATGTTCATGACGTGTTTCATGTATCTCAACTCTGTAATTATGTTCGAGATAAAACACACGTATTGGATCATTCGGGGCCGACTGTACGAGAAGGTTTAAGTTTTGAGGAGCGACCGATGTCAATTGTGGATCGAAGGGAAAAGGTTCTTAAGAACAAGGTTATCCCTCTCGTACTTATTTCTTGGGAGAATCGCTCACATGGAGAATCAACTTGGGAACGAGAAGGTGAAATCCGACAGAAGTTTCCACATCTATTCTTGTAGTTTCTTGATTGTTTATTTTTCTTGTTCTTGGAATTTTGAGGACGAAATTCTTTTATAGTTGGGTATAATGTAACAACCTAGTTCACTTATACCAATTCCAGTTTCTGTATTTATTTATCTGTGGTATTTCTTGATTTATCGCGATTTGGGTGCGAATGGTATTTCACATTTTTTTACATTGCATTCGACCCGACCCGCTTGCTTGAACCTGTTTGATTCATATTTATAGATTACCCTGACTTGTTACTTAGACCGTACATTTTCATGTTTAGTACACCGGTATTTTATCTAGTATCGCATCTTTTACCATATAACATTTTAGGTCACGTAAAATATTTTAAAATTGCATAACATGGCCTGCTTGATACCCCTAACCCCGTGGTAGCATCCGCGCATCTTGTTCTCGTCCCGTTCAGTGAAACGGACGTGTTTGGATGGCTACGCGCACGTACGTGCATCCGTTCTTGGGGGTATGCATTTTTGTTACCTGAGCATTCCTTTTGAAATTTGGAAGTCGCATATATTTTTCATATTTTAAATCTGAATTTTTAGACCCGACCCGGGTATGATTTGGAGTAAGTTTGTATTTGCCAAGATCTCAAAACGGACTAATATTATATTCTTTATATATTTATAAACTATTATTATTCTTTTAACTAAAATATATTACTAAATCATTATATACTAACAGTTTTAGTTATATATATATATATATATATTATATTAACTGCCTACTCTCTCTCTCTCTCTCCTGACGCTCTTCTCTCTCTCTATATTTTAATTTATATTAAATATTATTTTCTCTCCCTCACAGTTCTCTTCTTCCTTTTATTTTTCACCGCTGGCCCACTTCGAGAAAACCCTAACCCTAACCCTAGCTTCACCCTCGCTCACCCTCAACCCGATCCACTCATCTCCTCGACCACCTCACCTCTCTCACTTTCCTCCCCGCTGCAAACCCCACGAGAACCTATCACTCGACCCTGCAAACCTTGCCGCCATCTTTCCCACCACCGCCGACGACCTCGTCGTCGCCTCCACATCTTCGTTACCACCTTCTCCTCTCTCTCCTCCTCGCACTCATCCTCGAGCTCTCCCTTGCACGACCCAAACCAACCCCGTAGCCTCGCCGCAACCCCATGCCCCACCCAACCTCTTCAACTGCACCTCGCCGGAGCTCCGACCACCCTCGTCACCGCCTTCATCTCCTCCTTCTCCTCTCTCCTACACCCCCGCATGAATCCCACGCTAAACACCTTCTCCTCTCTCAAGAACCTGCACACCCGAAGCCTTAACCCTAGCCTTCGCCGGAACCTCGCCGTCGACGGCTCATCGTCATCGACGACTCCCTTGCCACCTCCTCTTTCCCCAAACACCAACCCCAGAGCACCAGCCCCTTCCTTTCTTCTTCTTCTTCTTCTCCCACAACTTCTTCTTCTCTTTCTACATTCTTGGTTTTCGACCGTCGCCGGAGCCGTGCTCCCCGTCGCTGATCCGGGCGACTCTGTGGACATCCCCTAATTGCGTGGTTAACTTCTTGATGTGCCTGGACCTTCCCGTGTGCGCGTGTGGATGTTGTAACATTTGACGACATTGGACGCTGCGTGCGCATCCCGTACCGTGATCCAATGAGGCAAGTGAAACTTGCTACATGCTATCTATGTTATTTTATACCTATTTAATTGCATAATAAACCTGTAAATTACATATAGTGCAACATGTTCCATTTTTCCTTTTCGATGTTCCATATATCATTTTAGATTTGGATCTTGAATTATACATTGTTGCATGTTAGATTACAATATCGTATATCCACGCCCATATTTAAATCACATAATATTATCTGCATAGCCCATAGTACCATGTAAAATAGTTTATAACCGTTCAAACACCCGTTCGCATCCATCTCGTCTAGTATACATGTTATTGCATCCATAGATCGCTTGAATATATAATATTATAATATTAACATTCCACATTTAATATATTGTAGTTTAATTAGTATTGGAACTTTAACTTTAATCCTAATCATAACTGTGCATCTTTATACCTTAATCTGTACCTGATTGCATTTTACATTACAGTGTTCCATTTTTATTGTTCCACTAGTACCCCATGCTTGTTTTGTTTACCCATGCTTATGTTAGTTTGATTATGAGCACCCACATGACATTTTGTGCACCCCTGACATGAATTTTTACACCTACTACTTTACACGACATGGTACCGTGCAACTCTTGACATGACATGATACCTATATACTACCTGGCTTGACCTGATGTACCATGGCTTTATCTTTTACTTGATCTTGTGCCTAATGCCAACAAACCTGACCTGTTGTCCTTACGGACGTTTCCTGTTGTCTATCCAGAGAAACCTGTACCTGCCTGATCCTGTGTTGGCATTAGCTCCAGATTATTTAATACCTGACTTGAGCATATATAACTTAGGGGTATGGGGAAATCAATGATGAAACCTGACTTGTAACTCGACAGTTCTATACCTTTTCTGATTAGTCTTACGGGCTAGGCCAGCCCCGGAGTGATGCTACTGACATCACTCGTCATTACCTACCACCCTTTACTGCCTTGCGGCATGTCTTCGGTTCAGCCCGAGAGTCATAGACCGTGATCCCGGGCACGCATGGGATACTATTGAGTTACATCGATGATTCATCAAATTGATTTCAAAGACTTGAGAATAATTAACCCAATAGACCAGTTTAGATTACTCACTGCACACTACCTTTCACTGTCCTGATTTATATTGCTGTTACACCTGCTTTACCTATTATAATCATACTTACATGTCTTGCTATCCTGTTTATATATTATTGCTTGATGTTATGACGCGTTGACGTCTGGGTTTTGCATGGCCCAGATCCTCTACCTTTGTTGCCGACTGATCAGGAGTATTGCCGCTGTTATACCGAACGGTGAGGATCCTGTTGGTATGCAGTTTTACTTTCCAGGTGTTTTATTTATTGGATCTTTTGCTTCCGCATATTATCATTTCTTGACTCATTTATTCTGGCTCAGGGACATGTACTAGATAGTTTTGTTTACTTTCTTGTTCTTGATATCTCTACAGCCGTAATGTGACTGTGGAAGGATATTTCCTATCCACAGGTAGCATGGTTGGCTATGTCACATGCCTATCTTAGCGTACTCTGGGAAGCGGGGCGTGACACCGACTATTATACACATATAAATATATCGACTCAGATTTAGGTAGTTTCCATACCCCTTCCGATTGGTTGTTATTTAGACCTGTAGTTACCTAGTAGATGTTAGACTGGACCCGAGTCATAGCTATTTCCAAAACTAACGAATCGTGAGGGTTTTAAAGACATATCAAGGGATGCTACGAATATTTCAAAAGACATACCTTTTCTTAAAAACACAGTAGCCCTTATTTTCAAAAACACCACGATTCGTAATATTTCAAACGGCAAAACAGTATAACACAGGTGTAGCGATGTAGATTCCTTATTGTTACGTTATCATTCATATTCCGCATATTATTGTTGCAATTACTATTCATTGCATGTTTATTGTGTACTTAGTGATTATGAACCATGCTGTCAGGACACCAACACCATTACCGATGATGTGTATGTTCCACATACACTTACTTGCCGGCTCACACACATCATCATCGGTAATTGCCATGTCACGTACACTTTAGAAAATACCTTTTCATTGACATAGCTTGATAGCTGATAGTCGCAATATGTTATAGCTTCTATATGCTAGTTTAAATATTGCATTCATTGCATGATATTAGGTGCATTCATATATTCATTGGTTATGCAGTATTATGGAGATTTATGCCGGTATTCACTGTTTATTGGTATCATGATTTTGATGATTTCGGATTTACATGAGATTTTCTGGATTTGGGGGAAAACCGCAAGAATTTAATAAAAGCTTAGTATCATCATTTTAAAATGCAAATTGCGGTTTTCCCGTGATGTATGAGTCGTCCACCATGAGTTTTCAGGATTGCTGTTGGATTTCAAGACCCGATTCGAAGAGTTGGATGAACCGTCTCGGGTACATGGTGGGCCCGGTATGGTACCCCAGGGCAAGAAGCTTGAGTTGTATTCGATGAGCCTGGCAGGGGAGCACTACCTACCGGTGATATTATTTGGACTCGTCGGTTATCTGGAGGATACCGACCGGAGTCATGAGATGGATACAGGCTGATCCGTTCTGCCGGAGCTCGCGGGCCGATCCCGCAGATGATATGGATGCCTGAGATATTGATATTTGAGATATTGAGATTTGAGATTTGAGACACTGAGATATTGAGATTTGATTATACAGGTCAGTCCGGGCAGCTGGAGCCTGAGATATTGAGATATTTGGATTTATGTTTTGTGTCGATGCTTGACACGGATTTCTCGGTTGATTTCATTGATGTTACTCGAATTATATACATAAAGATATCTCATTAAAAATAGAAAACAGTTGTCTCACTCATTTCATTACATTACATTCACACCTCATACATATGATATATTGTTACCTAAGGCACTGATACGGGCACATGGGATTACACTATGTTTAGATGTTTACCTTTGCCACCTTTTCATGCTTCAGACCTTATCATTTGAGGATATTTATATTACTGATCGTATTGACCTAGGATGGCGTTATACATACGATTTTTGCTCGGTGATGTTTTCCACTCACGAGTTGGCAACTCACCCCCGTTGTGCCACAGTTTCTTGCAGGTTTTGCCGTACAGGTTTCGTTACGGCTTTGCTGGCACACTGCTTCCATTCTGGGTGATTTGCTTGGTAGGTGGGTTCACTTGTATCGTGACCACCATTGTATTTTATTTTATTCATTGTATCTAGCAAACTCCATCAACCGACATGTATTTATTTCGACCTTAGAGTCGCGCGTTGTATTATTGTGGTTGTCATGCTGATTTTGGGCTTTCTTTTGAGTTTTGATCCTCGCCCTTCAGCGTTGTTTATTATATTGCTTGCGTGGTTGTGACCGTCGATTGACGAAGAGCTAGCTCCCGCTTGGGGATGCCGTTTATCATTTCGTATACTATTCATGTTGTATCCCGTTTGGGGGCCAGTATTTACAAAGGAGACTCTGCTGAAATTTTCAGAAAATACTTGAGATTTTAAAAATACATACTTCGGCCTATGTTGTTAAAACTACTTGCTTTAAATTGGTTTTTCCTTCACTCTACTGCTTCTTTGGTTTTGATTTCTGGGTTTTGGCTTACTTGGATTACGTATGTCTCGAGACATTTCGTAATTTAAGTGCCGGTCACACTCAGCACTTTTCGGGTCGTGACACCTGGACATGATATGCGACATATCAGACGAAGAGACCGGACTGTATTGTAGTGTTACTGATAGGCTTCATGGAGACTGTGGACAGGCTTGCTTGTTGATCTTCATATCGCTCAATATCCGGGTAGCCGTTACGTGCTAGTACCGCTGACGGCTTGTAGGTGACTGATATGATCATCACCTACTGCCGGCGTATTGACGAGTCTTTAGAGTCCCACACAGAAGTTCCCTGGTTCGAGCGAAACGAAGTAGGACACATATGTGATATATGTGTGGGCCCGATTAAATACGAGTATGTGATATATGTGTGGGCCCGATTAAATACGAGTATTGTAATCTGCCAGTCATCTGTTATCGGTGCGGTTATATATGATATAACCAAATTGTCGAATCAAGTGTTGATTCGATAATATGATATACAGATAAATGATACGAGTCAGTCGTATATGATATAACCAGATTATTAGATCAAATGTTGATTTAATAATATGATATAAATTATATGTGATATAATTACATATTAACTAATATCATTAGCTCACTAATTAATCTTCATTAAATATATATTAATATATATGATATATATATATATATATATATATATATATATTAAAATGAAGCATGGCATTTTCTTTTCTATTTTGTGAAAATAGAATGAGGTGTAAAGTTGACGCATGGTTGCAAGCATGGTGTTTTATATTGTTTATTCATTCTTGACTCACTATTTAAGCATGGTTACATTTTAATATTGCATAATTCCATGCTTGAATGAGTGAGGGGTCTTGATATTATTTTCATTCATGTTCATTCCAAAAGACTTAGCCATTTTTTCTCTCATGCTTGCTCTTGCTTCTTCTTCCTCCTCTTGATTTTCCTCAAGCTTCAACCCTCACATGTGATGTGAATCATGAAGTTTGAGCATAAATAAGTGAGCTCTTAACATCCCCTACTTCATCATCTCACACCATTTTAGCAAATTAGTGTGATGTGTTTCATACACTAAAGGGTTTAGTGTAGTGGTAGCTTGAATTAGTAGGAGTTTCGTGGTGGATCATCTTTGGCGCAAAGGCTGCGGAGGAAGCTTGTTCAAAGTCTCAAGAGAAGCCTTGTGGAGTCGCGGGACTACTACACGGAGCATATTGAAGAGAAGGACCGTCTACAAAGGTTGTATTCTCATTCCTTTTTGATGTAAAGTTGTTTGCATCTTATTCGGTCTAAATCTCTTGTTAACGATTCTAGCGTAGGATTCTTTGTAACGGTAAATTTTTAAAAACGGTATGCACGATGCCCCCCGAAACCCTACTGTCGTTGCTAGGAACCCTTCAGTGGTATCAGAGCCAAACTAGAGAATTAGACGGATTGCGTTGAATTACGAAACCGAAAAACTCCGAAACTTGAAACCCTAAAATTCCAGTTTCTGTCGAGTTTTAAAAGTTGTCAAAAAATTATTTAAACAAGTGCAGAATGTAGTATGGGACAGTATATGAACACAGCGCAAAATTCAACCCAAGCCATCGGTTTTTGGCCGGCGACAAGGCCATAAAATTTCGGCGTTGCCGGATTTCTTAAGGAATTTAGGGATGGGTTTTGTAGTGTGTTCTAGTCTCTGGGTTTTGGTGTTTCGGGTGTTGTTTATTTTTGCTAAATTTGCATGTGATGTTTATTTAGCAAAACAACAACTCGGAGTATTTCTTAGTCGTAATTTTAACTGTTTTCGGGCTATTTTAGACGGTGTTAAAAAGTTCGAACGGATATCAAATACCCACTTTGATCCTTGCTGGAAATTTATTCAAGAGTTGGATCTTTTCCGTAGTTTGAAATATTCAAATATCGTGCAAGTTATTCGATGAACCCTCTAGAAGAACGAAGCCTTAACTCGATTATGTGACCGTCAGAACCGCCACTGAACCCTAGGGTTCGTGATGGTTTAGCGGTGCCACATGTGAGGCATTGGTTGGCCCTTCTACAGCTGGTTCATTGGTACTGTGGCATGTGATGAATACTTTTAAACTACGCTCAAGTGTTGAGCTTATTAGGTAATTGTGGTTGTTTGTTGATTCGATCGGAATGTTTAACATCGTCTAATATTTTGATGACATGTGATGTTCTGTGTTACTTGGATATGTTATATTGGATCATCGTGTTTTGAATAGCCGGGGTTTTTATGTGAGATGAGAGTTTTTATTTTCATTCATGTAAAATTCATTATATATAATATTCTTTTATTGGGGAACTTCCGGGTTGAGGATGATGTCACCCCTGTTGTATATTATTTACTTTTCCGCATTAGGATAGACCCAAGGAGGGGAGCATAAGTAACCGGGTTCTATAGTCCAGTGGGAGACCAACTCGAGGAGTCGAGTTTGGGTCTCCTAACTCTAGAATTGGTAGGGTTGCTTGCCGCTCTCGTAGGGGTCTAGGGGTATGGATTTGGTTATTCATCGTGACCGTAGAATCCGTGTTTTATTCTGGCCTAACTGAACTCATAGTATATCCAATATTTCATATGATATCTTCTGCTGCTGATGTTCTGTGATGTAATCACTTTATATGTGCGATGTATTTTCATTTCTTCTGTGATGCTTAGGAAGCTTAATTGACGGGACTTCATTAATGAGATTAATGAAATAAATGAAACCGAATGATGTTGTAGAGTCAAATTTTCAAAAAAGGGCAGCCCTAGTTTTTGCTTTGCATAGCGGTATTCCTTGTAGAATATCCAGCACCTTATTCGATAAGAAAAGAGCCGAGATCCCTTCACCGGGAGTGACCTCTTTAGCAAAACTAGCAAATGCTACATATCACTCGGTTTAGTTTTTGATTGCTTCTATAGTACTTGCTTTGCATAGCGGTATTCCTTGTAGAATATCCAGCACCTCATTCGATGAGGAAAGAGCCGAGATCCCTTCACCGGGAGTGACCTCTTTAGCGGAACTAGTAAAAGCCTCAAAAGCACTCCTTTTCAAAATCACTCGATTCTGCAACGATATCAACTTCATTATGCTAATGGTTTTCTTAAAAACCTGTCGTAGCCCTCTGTCATTTCAGATAAGTACTACTTAGTATTCGTGCTACGTTTGTTGACTATGTTAAGCCGTAGTATGTGGTAGCTAATTAGTGCTTATCTGCTAAAGCATGAGATGCGATTGGATTAGGGTAGTCGTGCGACTTTGTTGACTATGTTAAGGGTCGTACGGGTGGGTTTAATTCAATCAGGAAATGACGGGTTGAACTTGGCAAGCGCTTATGATTTGTTGACTATGTTAAGGTCATAAGTTGCTAGGGGTAAAAGGATTATCAGGAATTTCAAGTGTTGAAATTTGCAATGAGATTGCATACCTTCTATGAAATAGTTGGATTCCGATACCCACTGCGAGTAAGAGTTACTCCTGGGAGAGTTTTACACATCACAATTAGCCAATCAAGTAGGTGTCTAGAAAGGTGTTAACGGGGTTACGCCCCTGGGAAAACAAGGTTTATTTTAATTAGGTCCGTGCGAAAGCACGGGGAACCTCCCTCAAAGTACCGGCACTGGCCTGGCTGAAAAATTGGCGAACTTGTAAGGTGTAATTAATCCCGGCTAGTCTTACCTTTTAGGGTTTGAAGGAAGATTTGATAAAAACAGTGGGAGACGTCCTGATTAGATAATATAATAACCAATCTAATCTTGCAAAGAGCGCAGGTTAACGCGTTTCCTTCTCTCTCCCTTCAGGCATCAACCAATGTCATGCCTTAATCAAGATAATAATATGGATGTATTGACCGAACCCGCTTGTTATACTGAGCAGGGGAACGTTGGTCCTGCTCCAACTTATAAGTGTTATAAGTCCGAGCAGGAAATAGGAACATATCCGGATTCCCACCCTAACCAAATGAAGAATAAGCATGTTGATGCATCTTCTTCAGGTGTGTTAGTTACAGAGAACTGTTTCTCGGTACACTCTACATCCTGGGTATTAGATACTGAATCGGGATTCCACTTATGCAATATGTTGCATGGGCTAAGGAAAGGTAGAAAACTGGGAAAAGGTGATCATTCCCTAAAAGTAGGGAATGGTGCAAATGTTGCAGCCAAAGCAGTTGGTGAATATCACCTTGTATTGCCAACAGGGAGTACATTGATCCTGACGACTGTTACTACCTACCCTCTATGACATGCAATTTAATATCAATCTCTTTATTAGATAAAGAAGGATATAACTTTGTAGTAGAGAATAATGTTATGAACATTTACCTAAATTAAGTGTTGATTAGGTTTGGTGTGTTATGTAACGGATTGTACGTTCTGAATCAAAACACAGTTTTTAACGTACAGAACACACACAAGAGGAAGAGTTCAGAAATGAACGAATCCTTTTTATGGTATTGTAGACTAGGTCATATCAATGCGACACAACTAGCTAAGTTACATAAAGATGGATATTTGAATCCGTTCGAATTTTCATCTTATGACACTTGCCGGTCATGTCTCAAAGGCAAGATGACCAAAATTCCGTTTACAGGACACGGAGAAAGAGCTACTGAACTCTTGGGACTAATACATAGTGATGTATGCGGTCCCATGTCTACGCATGCCAGGAATGGTTCTTCGTACTTCATTACTTTCACTGACGATCTCTCAAGATTCGGTCATGTGTTCCTGTTGAAACACAAGTCTGAAACTTTTGAGAAATTCAAGGAATATAAATCCAAAGTCGAAAACCAAACGGGTAAAAGTATTAAAGTCCTTCGATCTGATCGAGGAGTTGAATACTTGAGCACAGAGTTCTTGGACTTTCTAAAAGAGAATGGGATTCTCTCTCAGCTTACTCCTCCATATACACCACAGCACAACGGTGTATCGGAGCGGAGGAATCACACCCTATTGGATATGGTGCGCTCTATGATGAGCACCGCTGAGTTACCTGTTTCCTTTTTGGGTTATGCGCTTGAGACAGTAGCATACCTATTGAATCAAGTTCCATCTAAATCTGTGCCTATAACCCCATATGAGATATGGAGTGGGAAGAGACCATATCTTAAACGAGTTAAGATATGAGGTTGTCCGGCCTATGTCAAAAAGCAAAACCCAGACAAACTCGAGGCACAATCAGTTCTTTGCAAGTTTGTGGGATATCTAAATAATTCACAAGGGTATATCTTCTACTACGCTGAGGAACAAAAAGTATTTGTTTCTCAATACGCCATCTTTTTGGAAAAGGAATTTCTTGTAAAAGAAATTAGTGGCAAAGAGGTAGAGCTGGAAGAAGTTCCAGCTACATGAACTACAACTGATGATTTATTGGAACCAGAGGATCCAGTAGTTCCCAATGAACCCCAGCCTCTCCGCAGATCTAGTAGGGTTCCTCATCCACCCGAGAGATACTATGGTTTTCTCATTGATGGTGGGAGCGAGGATTGCATCATGGAAGATGATGACCCAACTAACTTTGAGCAGGCCATCACGAGTGGGGACTCTGTGAAATGGCTGGATGCAATGCGGTCTGAGATGGAATCCATGTACACCAACAAAGTATGGACTTTGGAAGTTGCTCCTGAAGGGGTAAAACCCATTGGGAGCAAATGGATCTTTAAGAAGAAACTTGGTGTAGATGGAAAAGTTGAGACTTTCAAAGCTAGATTTGTTGCAAAAGGTTTTCGTCAACGACCAGGTGTGGATTATGATGTAACCTTTTCTCCAGTAGCTATGCTTAAGTCCTTCCGGATCTTACTTGCCATCGCTGCATACCATGACTCTGAAATCTGGCAAATGGATGTTAAGACCGCCTTTCTAAATGGTGATTTAGAAGAGAGCGTGTACATGACTCAGCCGAAGGGCTTCGTAAATAGTGGGAGCAGTGGAAAAGTGTGCAAGCTGCTTAAATCCATCTACGGGTTAAAGCAGGTATCGCGGAGTTGAACATTTGTTTTGATGAGGTAGTCAAAGAGTTTGACTTCATCAAAAATATAGATGAACCTTGTATATACAAGAAAGTTGCAGAGAGTAAGGTCGTCTTCCTCGTATTGTACATGGATGACATACTCTTGATAGGAAATGATGTTCCTATGCTGCACTCGGTCAAGCTCTTCTTATCACAGAGATTCTCAATGAAAGATCTAGGTGATTGTTCCCCTTCGAAAGACGGCGCACAGGACTGCGGTGTCTTGGCACTGAGATTCGGGGCAGATGCTAATTGGTGCTATCCGTTCACCTCTCCGAAGATGCCAAGTTGATTTATGGCACCATGTATCGAAGGTTTAAACGGATGCGTCCGATGTAGCAGACTTCGTCAGATTCCCCCTCGCTTGAGGGATTTTTGATTGTGGGGAAGCTCTTCCCTGCAGGCGCAAGCCCCTGCAGTTAATTACGCTACCGCATTGCGGTAACAACTTTCTCCTTCTCCAGCTGGTCACTTCGTGTCGTGGGTGTTTGTTTTGTGTTTTGTTGCCCGTGGATTGTTTACGGAGACTGAGTTATGTCGTCGCCCGTAGGGCGTGGACTAGTCCAAATCCGTATTATCTTAGATTTGGGTTTGGGGGTTTGATTTGAGGATACGTCAGCCATACTTGAGGCTAAGATCAACTCAAACGTTTGTTAAGGATACGGTAGTCTAACTTTGTGACTAAGATCAACTTAACGGGATCGTTTAGATCCGATAAAGGAGTGTTTGGACTCCATTGTTCCAGTTTAGGGACCTAGTGGTCCGTTAAATGTATGGCCGTCGGGACCCGTCACCTCTCTGACGACGTTGAAGGATTACAACGACGGATGTCAGAGGAGCTCAGAGATGTACCCTCGAGCCAGAGTTGATTGGGGGAATTCATAGTCCAGTCTGTTTGAAGGTTTAAGGATACGTTAGCCATCTTTGAGGCTAAGATCAACTTAAACGGGACCGTTTAGATCCGACAAAAGAGCATGTGGGGCTCTATTGTTCTAGTTTAAGGACATTGCGGTCCATGGGTAGTTTAAGGAAATTGCGGTCCACTGTTATTTTTAAGACATCTCGGTCAAGGTTAAGGACATCGTAGTCCATGGGTTTAAGGACCCCACAGTCCGTTGTTAGTTTTAAGACATCTCGGTCAAGGTTAAGGACGTCGTAGTCCATGGGTTTAAGGACCCCACAGTCCATTGTTAGTTTTAAGACATCTCGGTCAAGGTTAAGGACGTCGTAGTCCATGGGTTTAAGGACCCCACAGTCCGTTGTTAGTTTTAAGACATCTCGGTCAAGGTTAAGGACGTCGTAGTCCATGGGTTTAAGGACCCCACAGTCCATTATGTGCTCTGGATGCTTCACACGGGTTCGCTGCCGTGCTCTGCGAGGACCAGGCTCCGCTCTGGACGTTTCCCACGGGGTCAAAGAGTGACATTATCCGCGTTCCACGTAACCAGGAATTTGCATTAAACACGGGTTTAAGGACCCCGCAGTCCGTATCAATGTGTGGTCGTCGGGACCCGTCACCTCTTTGAAGACATTGAGGGATTACAATGCCAAGTATCAAAGGAGTGAAGAGATATACCCTAGAACCGGAGTGGATTAAATAGTCCTTGGCCCAATTTGGGATCAAGACCGATTAATTATGTTATGAGTCCATTGGCCCAGTTAATCACAAATTGAGGACTTATGGCCATCTCGGGCTAAGTCCAATCAGGAGAGGCTTTGCCTCCATCCATTTAGGCCAATTGGGCCAAAGCCTAGTGTTAAACACTACAGAGCAATCAGTGTTGAACACTGGGAATGAGGTTGACAAGTTAGTGTTTAACACTAAGAGATAATTGGTGTTAAACACCAGCAACAAGGCTTTTCAAATTAGTGTTAAACACTAAAACAGACCAGTGTTGAACACTGCAGATAAAGCTTTTTAATTAGTGTTGAACACTAAGGCCCAACAGTGTTTTAACACTGGGTTCGAGAGTTTCAATTTAGTGTTAAACACTAAGACAAGAGGGGTCACGTGGCAGCACGTGAGAGCGCCCTCCCTTCATTTATTCTGTTGAGATTATCGCGTCTTTCAGAGCATCACGTGCCATCACGTGATGGGCATTCAAATGCCTATGTATTAGAGCTTCTGCCGAGGGTCACGTGGATCACGTGGGGTGCTGCCTCAAAGGGACTTTCTGTGGATCTCTTGGGGGGTCACGTGATGACACGTGACCCTGCCTCTACGTATTTTGTTTAGAGGCTTTATTAATCTTTTTTCAGGAATTAAATTCCTCAAGCTTTAAATTTCAGAGGAATTAAATTCTTACTTCCTTTCGAAGACTTATATTCTGGGATAGAGTTTAACTCTGAATTTTCTGTAGGAATTAAATTCCTCATATATGTGAAGAACCAAATAGGGTTAAACCCTAACAAAGCTTTTTTAAGGAGTTTAAACTTCCATCCTCTGTTAAATTATGATTAAGGGAATTAAATTCCCGCTGCTGCAACAGAACTAAGTTCTTAATTAGGGTTAAACCCTGTTTCTTTTGTTCTGAAGGAATTAAATTCCCATGATACAGGGTCAAGCCCTAATTTTATTTTAAAGGAATTAAATTCCTATAGTTCTGTGAGAATTAAATTCTCATGCTTGCATTCCCTCTCTATGTTTTGGATCTGCATGGCAGGATCTCGACCCATTGAGAATTAAATTCTCAACCTTAAGGGGAGATGTGCACTTTGCAGATCCTCTATCAAAGAGAGAAGAAATATATTCTTCTGTTTTTATGTATCAGAGTTAAACTCTGTTCAGAATTAAATTCTCTTTTTCTTTCAAGGAGCTTTTCCCTTTCTTACCTAGGGTTTTTGCAGAAGATCCAAGTTCTCCAAGTATCGAAGCTCTCTTCCTTTTCTTTTTTTTTTCTCTGCGTATGTCTCTGTATATGTCTCTTGGCTCCTATTTATAGGAGAAGCAGCCGAATCAATCAGTTTTTGACGAATCTTCGTGAAAGATTTGATTTGCATCCATCATTCATTTTGGACCTTTAGATTGTTGGGTGAATTTTATTCACCATTGGATTTCAAATCCAGGGGTTTTTCCTTTGTTGTTTCGGTTAGATTTAAAGGGGAAATCTTTCCAAACCCGAGATTTTCCCATAGATAGATCATCTCTGAATCTTTAATTCGATTGGTTCCAAATAGTTTCTTTCCTTTGGAAATATTTGAATTTCTCTCAGAATTTAATTCTGTTGACAAAATGGGCTTTGAAAGCCGGTCACGTGTGACCACGTGACCCATGGTCACGTGTGAGCACGTGACCCCCTTTGGAATGAGCCTTTTCCTTTCTTTTGCGCTCTGTCTTCTTATTGCTGCTTAAACGTCACGTGCTGCCACGTGACCCCTGGTCACGTGTGAGCACATGACCCTTGTTTGAACTCTCTCTTTCCTTGGTTCAACTGGAGAACGAGTCTGCTGTCTTGAACGTCACGTGGCAACACGTGACCCTGGTCACGTGGAAGCACGTGACCTCTTCTGAAGCCTTTTCCTTGACTTGATCAGGGAACTGGTGTGCCTTTTGACGCTTGCATTTAAATGTCACGTGTCGCCACTTGACTCTTTTTAAAGCCCCCCTTTTCTTCAACGTAGTCAGGAAACTGAACTTGCCTTGATGATGCTTTTTAGGTGTCACGTGCCAACACGTGACCGCTAGTCACGTGTAAGCACGTGACCCTCTTCTGAAGCTTTTCCCAGAAGCTTTCCTGATTTTAAATCAGGAAACAAATGCCCCCACAGCGTTGTTCTCACGTGTCTGTACGTGAGTGCAACGCTGTCACCTCTTATGACCGTTGGATTCCTCTAGGGATCTGGGGAGACGAAACGTTTTCATTGTCTTCTATAAATACCTCTGTCTCTTCATAGGAGCCTTCACTTTGTTCATCTTCTTCTTCTGAGAACTTCTTCTTTGAGAATTTAATTCTCGCTTTCAGAGCTTAGTTCTCTGTCTTAAAATATTTTCAGAGTTTAACTCTGTTTTAGAGGGATTCTTCCTCCTCAGGTAATGGTAATCGAAGCACCTTCGTTTTGACAAAACTCTCTGGATTTTAAATCCAGATCAAGGGTTTCACAAAGAACCCATTTTTCTTCAAGTACTTTAACCAAAATATGAGACCACTTAACTTCCCACAGTAGATCGCTTAGGGTTCAGATGATCCCTTAGGGAGATGATGATGGCGGTTCAAACCCATGGAATTTAATTCCATCCAAAAATGTTTCTGAGAATTTAATTCCCTTTTCTTAATAAGGAATTTAATTCCAATGAAGGACTTGATTTCTTCACACGGAGGCTTCCTGAGGTCTTTTGGCCCTAGGTTGTTCTTCCGCAATTAACGAAATGGTAGTTTTCTGATGAATCTCATGACCTTTATTTCAGGTATCATGGATGCCCATCTGTATGGTCTTGACGAGATCATTTCCTATGGGAATATTCGTGCACTGGGCCGCAGTCAGAACCAGGAGTTCACCGATGCTCAATGTGCCGAGATCATGAGCCGCTTTGATGAGTACAACCATCGGCTACTCCCCCGTCGCTCTTCTCTTCTGAGGCTAATCGTGCTGGCGATCAGGGAGGCTCTCCCTCTATTCTGTGCTGGTGTGCCGCTTGGGGCATTGGACGCCGCCGAGGATAAAGTACACTCGGTGTATCTGATGCACTTGATCTCAAAGAGAAGGCGGGATAATCTCATTGATCTCCTGCATCAGATGTTCCAGCAGTCGGCCATACTTGCCACCTATCGGAGGGTGGAGGACATTCGTGAGGACCCCGATGCTTGTGATCGTGAGAGGAAGCATACTCGGGAGGTTCGAAATGCTTGGAAGATTTTGAATAAAGTTAATTTTGAGTTTCTCAACCCATGCCCCGCATCTGAAGTTTTACCATTGTAAATGTGTCCTGTGTGTTTTGTATGAACCTCTTGAAGTATGAGTGACAATTGTTATTATGTCTTTCTATGTTTGCATGCCTTTTCTCTGGGATTTTATCATTTTGCTACTGTTGTTGTTGGTGCTTTCAATATGCAGGGTGCTACTCCATTTTTTAGTGTACATCAGGTTTAGTCCTCACGTAGTCTGCACGTGGGGTCCCTTGATGTGGCTGTTCACAAAATCTTCTCATGCCCTATTTTCGGCGCACAATATTGGACGCAGAAAAAAGGGCCTTGGAAATAGTTTCATCTCCTCGATTTTCGATGCCTTTCCTTTTTTGGGCCTTGGAAATAGTTTCACCATGCAAGATTTTCCGCGCACAGCACTTAATGCATTTCCTTATATATGAGGCTATAGCTTCCCTTTTCCTCTCACCAAGAGATTTATATTATTATTATTACATTTTTTTTTATCTTGGAGTAACTTGTCTTGAGAAACAAACGAGCGCCATGGCCTGCAATCGCCCTCATGCTCGTCGACAGCCATGGGAAGTTCCTATTGAGGAAATGGTCCCCCGCTTTGCTGCTCGGTTGGTGGATCCCCTCCTTACCGACAATGAATGCGACTCAGCCATGCATGAACTCTCGATCCGTAGGGGGTCCCCCCTCCCGATGGGTTCTCTCTGGCTCCGGATGATTCTCAAGGCCGTGCTTGCCGACATCCCTCCTCACCCGGCGGAGATGACTCTGGCGATGCTCGACGCGGTAGAAGAAAAGCTCGAGGGTTTTCATGAAGCGTGCCTGATTACTCAGGCTTTGAAGGATTGCTCAATTTATCTGCTGAGCCAGATCAAGGCCCGGCGAGCTATTATGTCTGCTTTCGCGGACGAACACGGCGTCAATCGATGGGGAGCGACCCCTCGTGAGAACCGTCGCTTTGACGTGCTGGAGAAAGCAGAGAGAGAGATGGAGAATTTTGTCCTCTGTTTCATTAACCCTTGTGCCGTTGATCCCATGTTTGGTGACCTTTTCCGTTAGCGTAGAATACTTTTAAATTAGTCCCTCTTTTTTTACGCTTTATGCCGAGATTCCATGTAGGCTTGGTGCTAGTATGTATGTTTCCGCTTGCATAAATAAACTTTGTATTCTTCTCATGAGAACTTTCTTTAACTGCAAATGCTACCATCACTTTCCTGCGCATCAGACCTTTTCGGGTATTATGAACGTTCATGCGATTGCAAATGCTATTATTATTATTATTCCCTTTTTGAATACTCATATGATTGCGAACGCATGCTTGAAATATGTCGGAAACTTTTCTTGTTGCCTTTCACATCAGGCGATGTGAGCGCGTTTTAGATCGATTATTCCCGTCAACTGGAAGCCCATTTATATGGTCTTGTCAATGTCTTGTTTCCAAGGCTGTGGTTACGAAAGCGAGCTTATGTGGCCTGATAGAGCGATACGTAGCGAACATAAGGTTGTGGCTCTCGATAAAGCTGCCACGTTCACTCGTGAGAGGGTCGAGGCTCATAAGGCCACTGAGAAAGAGCTTGAAGCCCGGCTCGCTTCATATCAGGCTCAGCAAGCTCAAGCGGAGGCTCGTCTTCTGGAGATCTTGCGTCATGAAGCCGTGGCTCAGCACAAGCAGGATGAGCTGACCAAGCTGCTGAATCGCCCGCCGGCCTGAAACATTTGTATCTTTTTTCTTCCCTTTTGTACATACTCATGGATGAGAGTATTTTCTTTTTGTTTCTTTCATGAATTGTACTTTGTACCCATTTTGGTTTATGAATAAAAGATACATTTTTTCTTCTCAATGATGTGTCCCCTTTTCATTGAATGTATTCTGCGGATATTCTATCTTGATCTCCTTGCAGGATAGTGATGGCTTAGGATACAGGGTTAGGATCTGCTTCCTAAGGCTTTTGCATTTTATGAGCCACGAGGGTCTCATAAAGAGTTTTTCTCCCTATAGGTCGAGAGGATCCCATAGGTGTAAGTTCTTCTTAAAAATCGTAAGGATTCTTAAGCGGGTTTTCCCTTGAGAGTCGTAGGGATCTCACCAGAGAGTTTTTTCTTCCTTACAGGTCGTGAGGGCCTGCAAGTGTTGGATGCGGTCACCCTTGTCCGTGTTTTACGGAGTCGGGAGTTTCTCAAGGTATCGTAGTTTAAAGACGTCACGGTCAAGGTTAAGGACCTCATAGTCCGTGGATTTAGGGACTCCACAGTCCGGTGTTAGTTTTAAGACATCACGGTCAAGGTTAGGTTAAGGACCTCATAGTCCGTGGATTTAGGGACTCCACAGTCCGCTGTTAGTTTTAAGACATCACGGTCAAGGTTAAGGACCTCATAGTCCGTGGATTTAGGGACTCCACAGTCCGGTGTTTGGTTGCAGGGACCCGTCACCTCTTTGAAGACGTTGAGGAATTACAACGCCGGGCATCAAAGGAGTGAAGAGATGTACCCTTAAACCAAGGCAAAGTCTGTAGGGAATCGGGGTGGTTGATCGTTAGTTTTAAGACATCACGGTCGAGGTTAAGGACGTCATAGTCCGTGGATTTTAAGGACTCCACAGTCCGGTATTTGCTCTGGATGCTTCACACGGGTTCACTGCCGTGCTTGGCGAGGACCAGGCTCCGCTCTGGAAGTTTTCCACGGGGTCAAAGAGTGACATTATCCGCGTTCCACGTAACCAGGAATTTTGCACTAGGTGCCTCACACGGGTTCACTGCCGCGTTAGGCGAGGACTAGGCTCCGCTCTGGATGCTTCGCACGGGTTCATTGCCATGCTCTGCGAGGACCAGGATCCGCTCTGGACGTTTTCCACGGGGTCAAAGAGTGACATTATCCGCGTTCCACGTAACCAGGAATTTTGCACTAGATGCTTCACACGGGTTCACTGCCGCGTTAGGCGAGGACTAGGCTCCGCTCTGGATGCTTCGCACGGGTCCACTGCCATGCTCTGCGAGGACCAGGATCCGCTCTGGACGTTTTCCACGGGGTCAAAGAGTGACATTATCCGCGTTCCACGTAACCAGGAATTTTGCACTAGATGCTTCACACGGGTTCACTGCCGCGTTAGGCGAGGACTAGGCTCCACTCTGGATGCTTCGCACGGGTTCACTGCCATGCTCTGCGAGGACCAGGATCCGCTCTGGACGTTTTCCACGGGGTCAAAGAGTGACATTATCCGCGTTCCACGTAACCAGGAATTTTGCACTAGATGCTTCACACGGGTTCACTGCCGCATTAGGCGAGGACTAGGCTCCGCTCTGGATGCTTCGCACGGGTTCACTGCCATGCTCTGCGAGGACCAGGATCCGCTCTGGACGTTTTCCACGGGGTCAAAGAGTGACATTATCCGCGTTCCACGTAACCAGGAATTTTGCACTAGATGCTTCACACGGGTTCACTGCCGCGTTAGGCGAGGACTAGGCTCCGCTCTGGATGCTTCGCACGGGTTCACTGCCATGCTCTGCGAGGACCAGGATCCGCTCTGGGCGTTTTCCACGGGGTCAAAGAGTGACATTATCCGCGTTCCACGTAACCAGGAATTTTATCGATTGTATCCGCATTTCACGGAATGGAAGTTTGACTCTTGGTGATACGTATATCACCGATCCATGGAACTGGGGGTTGCCGCTGTTCCATTTCGCTTGATGTTGTGTCTGCTGCGTCGAGATGATCTCTAGGTTATTTGTGAACCGTCGAGATTTGGCTTCCTCTCATGATGAAACCTGGGGGAGGAGTACGGCTCCTTCTTTGTTTGCGCCCCTGGATTGTATACAGGGATTGATGTAGCATCACCTGTAGGGCAAAAAGGTTTCATTTTTCCATCATTTCTTTTATTCTTTCCGCGATGCTCTATCATTTCAGCTTTTCATATCGCGAAGGTCGCGATTGCCCAATCATTTCGGCTATTTTTCGCGGTGCCCAATCATTTCGGCTATTTATTTTATTTTTACTCGCTGCTTTTTATTGCGAGCTGCCCAATCATTTCGGCTGTTTTTTATGCCTCCATTCTCACTTGCTGCTTTTTATTGCAAGTTGCCCCATCATTTCGGCTATTTGTTTTATTTTTACTCGCTGCTTTTTATTGCGAGTTGCCCCATCATTTCGGCTATTTCGTAGGCATGTGTGGCCTGCTAGCTTTTTCGCCGCAAGCTCGGATTTTGGACACCGATTTCGGCGTCAGCATTGCTGCAACTGGTATGTTGCCAGGAGCGAATCATCATTTGCCTCTGTCGATGTTGAACAAAGGTGGCTTAGCGAACAGGGTTAGGATCCTGTCGGCTAAGGCTTTTGACTTCATGAGCCGTAAGTGTCTCACTGTTAGTGTATATGCCCTAGAGGCCATTACTGTATCATACTAGTTTGTATATTACTTGATGGAAGCTTGGGATATTCGCCTTGTATAAACAATCTTGCTCAATATAGTAGTATGCTACTTGGTTTGTTTCTACTTCAATGTGTACTTGTGTTTATTTCAGTATATCACTTATACACATTAGTGGAGCCCTTAGGATCTTTGCTTGATTACCAGCGTTGTGATGGCAGTCACACTAGTGGGGGCTGGGTAATCTATAAGCACATCCTTATACAGGTCCCTAGTCGCAGGACTATCGAGACAGGGCATCGATACTCCGGAGTAGACTAGCGTATGCGCTTCTCATCCCAGTGTGGGAGATGGTCTGTCCCACAGCCATCAGTACGTCGTACTGGAGATAGTATACGGGTGCTCGTTAGGTTACGAGTACACTGGACAGGACTCGTCGGGAACTGACAGGTTGGTACTATACCTATCGTCAGTTATCAGTTCCCAGGTGACATGAGTACAGCTTAGTCCGCTGACTTGACACTGGCACTTCGCCTCGAGTGTGTTCCCACTGCACTTTGATCACTACCCTACCACGGCTCAAAGGAGTCGTGCAAACAGGTGGTGGTTGGGTGCAGTCCCGAAGCACTTGGAGGCAGTGATGGTTAGACAGGATTCGTCTCTCCCGGTATTGGGGGTTGACATCGCGCTGTGTCTAGGAGAGCCATTACACGAGTAGTCCCTGGCCAGGGCAAGCGAGATATACTGGTAGGTTTCCAGTGTTATCTCAGGGTGTTTTGGGCTTCACTCCGACACGACTTGTACCGCTATTGGGGGATTGACGTTTTACCGCCCCCTAGGCCCGACATGCGATGTATCAGACGAACAGACCGGACTGTACGGAGACTGTCACATTTGTTGGAGTTAGTGCCCTCAGAGTCAATTATTGGATCACAGGCACGTGATTGCAATGATTGAAGGAGGACCTATCCCGGTAGGACAGTCTTACTCGAGATGATAGTATGCTATCTGGTTTATCTTTATCATCGTGTACTGCTTTAGGTGACCTGACATGTCGCTATTACACGTTGATAGAGCCCCTAGGATTCTTGCTTGACTGCCAGCAGTATGATGGCGATCATATACGTGGGAGCTGGTGTTCTATAAGCACATCCTTAAAAGGTCCCTAGTCGTAGGAGTTTCGAGACAGGGCATCGATACTCCGTTAGTAGACTAGTGTATACAGTCGAGACCCCGACGAGGGGCGGTGGCCGGTCTCACAAGCCACTGGTGTCAGTTGGTTCACCTAAGATGTATACAGGTGCTCATTGGGTTATGAGTACACCGGACAGGACTCGCCGGGAACCTGCTAGTTGGTCTTATACCAGATGTCAGATAGCAGTTCCCTGGTGACATGTGTACAGGTTAGTTCATCGACCTGAGATCGTCATTTGTCTCGTGTGAGTTCCCACTGTGCTTTGATTACTACCCTACCACGGCTCAAAGGAGTCGTGCAAACAGGTTTTAGTTGGGTACAGTCCCGAGCCACATGGAGGCAGTGAGCGGATCTGCAGGGGTTCGTCTCTCCCGGTATTGGGGGTGAGGTCGCGCTGTGTCTAGGAGAGCCATTACGCAAAGCCCTCGGCCGAGGCAGGAGATTTACTGGTAGGTATTCCAGTAGTATCTCAGGGCGTTCTGGGCTACGCTCCGACACGACTTGTACCGCTTTTGGGGGTCTGACTTTTACCAACCCCCTAGGCCCGCCATGCGATACTCATAGACGAACGGACCGGACTGTACGGATATTGTCACTGACAGGATCAGTTGGGTGTCGGGGTGAGCTTCCTCATCGACGTCCCATTTGGTCAATAGCTGGTGGCCCGTCACGTATTGGCTTATACCTCTGACGTGCCAGTGGTTAAATCCACAGCCATAGTATTGACGAGTCTTTAGAGTCCACCACAGTTACAGTTACTCAAGTTTCGGGCGAAACGCTGTAGAGGTCGTATGGAGATATGGCAGGGTTCGATCAGATACGTGCGGTATTGCACGGATCGTGATCGGACGGTTTTTACTAGCCGGCTTTGGCTTAAGCCGGATTCTAGTATTTGATAGTGTAGTTTTTGTAAGTCCATATTGCGACCCCCGGTTCTTACGGGGAGGCGGAAACGGTATAAAATCAAAATTTTTATCGCAAGAGGCAACATGGACTAACTTATGGTCGGGATCGTTACCTAAACTAAAACTAGCAAACTAAGCTAAAGATGTTTAGCTACTCGGATGAAGATGGTTATACCTAAACTTGAACTCCTTCTCTTCAAGCTCCGGTGGTGGTCCG
The DNA here is from genome assembly GCA_030015575.1 of Agapanthus africanus. Taxonomy (NCBI): domain Eukaryota; kingdom Viridiplantae; phylum Streptophyta; class Magnoliopsida; order Asparagales; family Amaryllidaceae; genus Agapanthus; species Agapanthus africanus. The sequence goes on along the minus strand of JASDDO010000019.1, from coordinate 458,886,955 downwards.
ATGGCTCCTTCTCGTCGTCTCCGTACGCCGAAGATAGATCCACTTGAAAGCTCCAACCTTTAGCTCCTTCTTCGGTCTTTGAAGAAACTAGTTCACTTGGTTTGCTAAACCTAGTGAACTAGAATGAGTAGAGAGGAAAATAGAATGGGATTTTATCTATGGTTCTTGATTCTCAACTCATGAGACAAGAGAACCATAGATCAAGAGAGGGAGCAAGAGGTTGAGGGTGAGAGCAAGGGGAGAGCTCAAGAACAAGAGAGAGAATGAGCAAGAAAGAATGAGGCTCTCTTTTCTCTCTCACCCTCTCATAATCCAAAGTGATCATAACTCATCATATCAAAAAAGTCTTTTGGTGATGGTTAGAAGCAACCATAATGTTATCATATCATGCACTCATTTTATTCAAAAAGCAAGCAAGAAAAAAGTCTTTGGCATGAAATGATAACCATGGTTATCATGATGGTCAACTAGTCAAGCCTAGTCAACCGGTCAACAAGTCAACAAAAGTCAACAAGTCACCAAAGTCAACAAGTCAACAAAAGTCAACAAGTCAACAACCATATCACCATAATACTTAATTAATATAATAGTTAATCACATATCATATTCTCATTAGGGTTGAGCAAAAAGTCAAAAGTCAACGGTCAACTGTCAACAACCCTAATGAGAATCCACTGCCTCTGCCTCCCTGTCAACTGTGCATACACACCCGCATCCGCGTTCCGAGGAACACGAATGCAAACTGGATAAATCCAATCCCATAAGGTACACTAGGATCTGGCTTAAACCAAAGCCCGCTAGTGTAAACTGTCCGGACACTGTACGTGCACAAGTGCACGGATGTGACCGAACCCTGTCGCAAAACCATGCGACCTGTCGCAATACCATGCGACCTCTACTCTTTTGCCTAAAGGCGAAAAGCTTTCTGTGTGGGACTCTAAAGACTCAACACTACGCTGGCAGTGGGTTTAACCACAGACCGCAAGCGGCACTAGCTGTGCGTAACGGTCCCCAGGTAATGCCGACAAGAAGACTGACGAGGCGAAACCCATCTGAACTCCTACTGAGCCTGAGCGTGACATTCTCCGTACAGTCCGGTCTGTTCGTCTGATACATCGCATGGCGGGCCTAGGGGGCGGGTAAACGTCAGTCCCCCAATAGCGGTACAAGTCGTGCCGGAGTGAAGCCCAATACACCCTGAGATAACACTGGAAACCTACCAGTATATCTCGTTTGCCCTGGCCAGGGACTACTCGTGTAATGGCTCTCCTAGACACAGCGCGATGTCAACCCCCAATACCGGGAGAGACGAATCCTGTCTAACCGTCACTGCCTCCAAGTGCTTCGGGACTGCACCCAACCACCACCTGTTTGCACGACTCCTTTGAGCCGTGGTAGGGTAGTGATCAAAGTACAGTGGGAACACACTCGAGGCGGAGTGACAGTGTCAAGTCAGCGGACTAAGCTGTACTCATGTCACCTGGGAACTGATAACTGACGATAGGTATAATACCAACTAGTCAGTTCCCGACGAGTCCTGTCCAGTGTACCCGTAACCTAACGAGCACCCGCATACTATCTCAAGTACGACGTACTGACGGCTGTGGGACAGACCGTCTCCCACACTGGGATGAGAAGCGCATGCGCTGGTCTACTCCGGAGTATCGATGCCCTGTCTCGATAGTCCTGCGACCAGGGACCGGAATAAGGATGTGCTTACAGATTACCCAGCCCCCACTAGTGTGACTGCCATCACAACGCTGGTAATCAAGCAAAGATCCTAAGGGCTCCACTAATGCGTATAAGTGATATACTGAAATAAACACAAGTACACATTGAAGTAGAAACAAACCAAGTAGCATACTACTATTTTGAGCAAGATTGTATATACAAGGTGAATATCCCAAGCATCCATTAAGTAATATACAAACTAGTATGATACAGTAATGGCCTTTAGGGCATATACACTAACAATCTCCCACTTGCACTAAGGCCATGTACTGGCGTATCGAAGACCTATCATCTCGATCAGCCGCTCGAACTGAGTCTGGGGCAGGGCCTTGGTGAATGGATCAGCAGTGTTATCTTCTGAGGCGACTCTCCGAACCTCGATCTCCTGGCGATCTACGATCTCCCTGATCAGGTGATACCGCCTTAAGATGTGCCTGGATTTCTGATGGGACCTGGGTTCCTTCGCTAAAGCTATAGCCCCGTTGTTGTCGCAATACAGAGGTATTGGATCAACAATGGACGGAACCACCTGAAGTTCTTTCAAGAACTTCCTCATCCAGACAGCTTCTTTTGCGGCATCAGATGCAGCGATGTATTCCGCTTCCATCGTCGAGTCTGCAACGGTTTCCTGTTTGGAACTCTTCCAACACACCGCCCCTCCATTGAGGGTAAAGACAAAACCCGACATGGACTTGGAATCATCCTTGTCACTCTGGAAGCTGGAGTCAGCAAAGGCCTCGATCTGGAGGTCCTTTCCGCCATACACCAAGAACATCTCCTTAGTCCTCCTCAGGTACTTGAGAATGTTCTTTACCGCTATCCAATGTTTCTCCCCAGGGTTTGACTGATACCGGCTTACTACACTCAGTGCATAAGCTACATCCGGTCTGGTACACAACATCGCATACATTATAGAGCCTACCGCAGAAGCGTAGGGTATAATAGACATGCGATCCCTCTCCAAATCAGTCTTGGGAGACATCTCTTTAGAGAGGGTGATCCCGTGACAAGCTGGTAGGTTACCACGCTTGGAATCTTCCATACTGAATCTTTTCAGTACGGTGTCGATGTACCTGGACTGAGAAAGTCCCAATATCCTCTTGGATCTATCACGATGGATCCGGATCCCCAGGATGTATGAGGCATCACCCAGGTCTTTCATGGAGAACCTTTGTGACAAGAACCCCTTGACAGATTGTAGCATAGGAATATCATTTCCTATTAAGAGAATGTCATCCACGTATAAAACGAGGAATACTACAGTTCTCGCTACAAATCTACTATAGATGCATGGTTCATCTGGATTTTTGATAAAGCCAAATTCTTTGACCGTCTCATCAAAGCAGATGTTCCAACTCCGCGATGCCTGCTTTAGTCCATAGATGGACTTAAGCAACTTGCACACCTTTCCGCTGCTCCCACTCTGAATGAAACCCTCTGGCTGGTCCATATAGACACACTCCTCTAAATTTCCATTTAGAAAAGCTGTCTTTACGTCCATTTGCCAGATCTCATAATCGTGGAAGGCAGCAATGGCAAGAAGGATCCGAATGGATTTCAGCATGGCTACTGGAGAAAAGGTTTCGTCGTAGTCCAAGCCAGGTCTTTGACGAAAACCCTTTGCTACCAGCCTAGCTTTATAGGTCTCAACCTGTCCATCTACACCAATCTTCCTTTTGAAGATCCACTTGCATCCTACGGGTTTTACCCCGTCTGGAGCAATGTCCAACGTCCATACCTTGTTGGTGTACATGGACTCCATTTCGGTCCGCATTGCATCCAGCCATTTCACTGAGTCAACGCTCTGAACGGCCTGCTGGAAGCTAGTAGGCTCATCATAATCTATGATGCAATCCTCTCTATCCCCGTCTATGAGAAAACCGCAGTATCTCTCGGGCGGATGAGACTGCCTACTACTCCTGCGGAGCGGCGTAGGAATGTCCTGTTCTGTTGAACCCTCTGGTTCCACTAACCTTTCAGTAATAGTCTGTGGTTCTGGAATTTCTTCCAGTTCTACTGCGCTCCCACTTATTTCTTTTTCTATGAACTGGTGTTCTAGAAAGTGGGCATGTCGAGAAATAAGAACTTTTTGTTCCTCTTCACAGTAGAAGAAATATCCCTTGGAATTCTTTGGATATCCCACAAACTTGCACAGTACTGAGCGTGCCTCGAGCTTGTCCGTATGCTGCTTTTTGACAAAAGCTGGACTTCCCCATATCTTAATGTGATTAAGATGGGGTCTCTTCCCACACCACATCTCAAATGGCGTGGTAGGCACAGTCTTAGTGGGAACTCGGTTCAAAAGGTATGCGGCTGATTCTAGCGCATACCCCCAGAATGATCGCGGTAACTCAGCGTTACTCATCATGGACCGCACCATATCCAATAGGGTGCGGTTCCGTCTCTCCGATACACCGTTATGTTGCGGGGTGTATGGAGGAGTAAGCTGAGAGAGAATTCCGTTCTCTTTTAAATAGTCCAGGAACTCGGCACTTAAGTATTCTCCACCTCGATCCGATCTTAGAATCTTAATACTTTTGCCGGTCTGTTTCTCTACTTCATTCTTATACTCCTGGAATTTTCCAAAGGCCTCGGACTTATGTTTCATTAAGAAGACATAACCGTACCTTGAGAAGTCATCCGTAAAAGTAATGAAGTAAGAATGTCCGCTTCGGGCATGTGTAGACATTGGACCGCACACGTCACTGTGTACGAGTCCCAAGAGCTCGCTCGCTCTTACTCCATGTCCAGTAAACGGAGTCTTTGTCATCTTTCCTTTGAGACAAGATTGACAAGTGGCATACGATTGATATTCGAACGCATTCAAATATCCTTCTGTATGTAACTTAGTCAACCTTCTCTCATTGATGTGACCCAATCTACAATGCCATAAGAAAGTCTGATTTATTTCCGGAGACTTTCTTTTGTGTGTATTCTGGACGTTAAAAATCTGTGGTTGGTTTAACACGTATATACCATTACTCAGAGTACCTGACCCAATCAATACTTGATTAAGGTGAATGTTTACAACATTACTTACAAACGCAAATTCATAACCTTCTTTAGAAACTAAAGATACAGAAATGATATTACAAGTTGCGTTGGGTACAAAAAAGCAATTACGCAAAACCAAAACATGTCCATCTGACATTCCCAGGTGATAGTCCCCCACGGCTTTAGCATCCATGCTAGCTCCGTTCGCAACTTTGAGGGTCATGTCACCTGCCTTCAAAACCCTACGGTTTCTCAACGCCTGCAAAGAATTACAGATATGAGATCCTGATCCGGTATCCAATACCCAGGAAGTAGAGTTTATTGAAAGACAGTTTTCAATAACATACACACCTGAAGCTGAAGCTGCAACCTGCTTCAATTCCTGTGTTCTGGCCTTCCAGGCCCTGCAATCATTCTTCCAGTGTCCTTTCTTATGACAATAGAAGCATTCTTCCTTATCCACAAGCTTCCCCGCTATCTTTGTTGCTTTGCCTTTTCCCTTCGTATCCACTTTACCAACACCGCCCCTTGGTTTGGCGGGGGCCTTCTTCTTCTTTCCCTTGGCTTTCGCCTTGGACCTAGAAGAAGATGATCCTCCTACAAACAAAGTGGATGTTTCCCTACCTTTCTGTAGGGTGCCCTCTGCGCTCCTCAGCATGTTGAGGAGCTCTGATAGTTCAACCTCTTTTTCTTGTAGGTTGAAGTTCAGTATAAACTGGGCGTAAGTGGAAGGAAGGGACTGGAGAACTATATCCGTATATAGCTCACTCTCCAATGTGATCCCTAGGTCAGCGAGCTCCTCAATGAAGCCGATCATCTTTAGCACATGCTCGGCTACTGATGATCCGACGGCCATTCTTGTCGAAAATAACTTTTTCGACGCTTCGTATCTTGCGATACGTGATTGCTCTCCATACAGTTCTTTTGTATGGAGCAATATGGACTCCATGTCCATATTCTCATGCCTCCTCTGATGTTCGTTGTCCATCGAGGCAAGCAGGAGGCACTTGGCCTTCGCGCTATCAATCTCCCAAGTCTTGCGGATTTCCTTATCCGCGACACTGGAAGTTGGACTAGGGACAGGGGGAGCTTTGGTGGTAAGAAGATACCCCAGCTTGTCATAAGTGATTGCTATCGTGACATTCCTGAGCCAATCTTTGTAGTTTGGCCCTGTCAGTTTGTTTTTATCTAGGAGTAACTTAAGTCCAGTCATGTTGATTGGTCGCTGCAATTAGGAGAGAGAAGAAGAAACACTCAGCATGATGCTCTTGCAAGTTTAGAGTGGTTTTTAGTTTGTCTAAACAGGATGGCTCCCACTGTTTCTCGAATCCCTCCTCAAACCATAAAGGAAGAATTAGTCAGGATCAATCCCACCGTACAATACTTGCTTAACCGTTCAGCCAGGCCGGTGTCGGTACTTCGAGGGAGGTTTTCCAACGCTTTCGCGAAGTTCCTTAATTAGAGAACCTCTTTTCCCTGGGGGCGTAGCCCCGCTAACACCTTTCTAGGCACCTACTAGGTTTATAGCATTGATCGTTTAGTGAGAAATTTCCCGAGGAGTAGCATATACTCACAGTAGGATCGGGATCCAAATATCATCGCGTGACGAAACTGAAGGAATCCTACCAGAATCACCACACTCCAAATGGTATGCAAATCTAGCAAGTTTCAGTACTTATGAAACTCCCGATGTGGATTTTTGCCCCATGCTCTTATGACCTTGACTTTGGCCAAAATATCATAAGTCACATGTCAAGTTCTGCCCGTCACTATCCAGGTTAATTTGGATCCATCCGTACCTACCCTTGACTTTGGCCAAAATGGCAGCACGACTGTCCCAAACCAACGCATCTATCTATGCTACACATGAACACCCAATAGCTACCAATCACTATGCCTTGACTTTGGCCAAAATACATAGCTTGAATACTATTGCCTATTCATGCGAAGCGACGGAGGGCTACGAATGGTTTTGGCAAAACCGTGAACGTAGTGAACTTGATTTAATCGATGGAACGAGATAGCTTTTAGAAGGAGTGGCTCAAGCTCCGCATTTAAAAGTTATTTTTGAAAAGAACCGAGTGGTTTTTCGAAAGTGTTCCAACGACTTTAACTTGGTTTATTATCTTGCATTAGTTCTTTTAATGCGTGATATTCTTGCATTAGTACTTTTAATGCGTCCCATCATTTAATCCTACCATTGCAGAAAACAACCAAAATATGACGTACGCTTATGCCATTCGCATTCGCCACTGGGCCCCGTCATTACCCGTTAGGTTACTTAACTAACGACAGAGCGGGGGCTGGGCTAGCGCGTCTGTAAAACATAAGCAACGCCTAAATAGTAAGCAATGATAAACATTTCAGATCACAGATAAATACATTGGATATACTAGTAATCTGTAATTTGTACGAGCCTGTAACAAAAACAGATAACACGGTCGCGGTGAATAGCCAATACCCCACCCAAGACCCCTACGGGTACGGCAAACTACCCGCCAAGTACCCGAAGCGTAGCAACCTCCCTCATCTCCATGAGTAGGCCACTCGACACTTCGGCATACCCGGTAGTTTGTGCACCCCTCCACGGGTCTATCCTAGGAGCAAAAACAGTAAAAAGAAATTATACAATGACGGCTACAACCCCGACCCGGTTGTGCGGCCAAACAAATAATTATTACATCAATTTACAAATTTACATGAATTGCAAGAAAAGTAAACTCTCGTCTCACAACCCCGGCTATTCACCCGCGACAATCCAACATATTTATATACACATTCCAGCACATTACAGATCATGTATAACCCCGACTAATCGACTTATAGCGATTAGCCGACGTTCAATACATGCAAACATCACAGATATAACCAACATAGTCAAAGTGCAATGAAGTTCGGAAAAAATACGGAATTATAGGACCCCAAAAGGAAATTTCTTTTCTGTAAAATCTGGGCACATATAATATATCTCAAAAATCCCAAAACCAACACAGACACACACTGCACGAAAAACGACGCACTAAAGACAACAAACCGCGGCGCTTCCGCGGCGGACAAGAAGGGTCACGCGGCGGAAGCGCGGCGGTTTAGACGAATTGGTGAATCGTTTTTCATGGGTGTTCTAACAAAACCCTGAGACGAATTTAGGAGTATGAATTTTTTCATTTTGACCAGAAAAAAATTCAACAGAAACTCAGTTTTTGTAGTTTTCCGGTTTTGTGATTTTTTTCGGTTCCGAACTTCGTTACACTTTACTACCTAGCTAGTTTAAGTTTAGTTAGGCTCTGATACCACTGTAAGTCCATATTGCGACCCCCGGTTCTTACGGGGAGGCGGAAACGGTATAAAATCAAAATTTTTATCGCAAGAGGCAACATGGACTAACTTATGGTCGGGATCGTTACCTAAACTAAAACTAGCAAACTAAGCTAAAGATGTTTAGCTACTCGGATGAAGATGGTTATACCTAAACTTGAACTCCTTCTCTTCAAGCTCCGGTGGTGGTCCGATGGCTCCTTCTCGTCGTCTCCGTACGCCGAAGATAGATCCACTTGAAAGCTCCAACCTTTAGCTCCTTCTTCGGTCTTTGAAGAAACTAGTTCACTTGGTTTGCTAAACCTAGTGAACTAGAATGAGTAGAGAGGAAAATAGAATGGGATTTTATCTATGGTTCTTGATTCTCAACTCATGAGACAAGAGAACCATAGATCAAGAGAGGGAGCAAGAGGTTGAGGGTGAGAGCAAGGGGAGAGCTCAAGAACAAGAGAGAGAATGAGCAAGAAAGAATGAGGCTCTCTTTTCTCTCTCACCCTCTCATAATCCAAAGTGATCATAACTCATCATATCAAAAAAGTCTTTTGGTGATGGTTAGAAGCAACCATAATGTTATCATATCATGCACTCATTTTATTCAAAAAGCAAGCAAGAAAAAAGTCTTTGGCATGAAATGATAACCATGGTTATCATGATGGTCAACTAGTCAAGCCTAGTCAACCGGTCAACAAGTCAACAAAAGTCAACAAGTCACCAAAGTCAACAAGTCAACAAAAGTCAACAAGTCAACAACCATATCACCATAATACTTAATTAATATAATAGTTAATCACATATCATATTCTCATTAGGGTTGAGCAAAAAGTCAAAAGTCAACGGTCAACTGTCAACAACCCTAATGAGAATCCACTGCCTCTGCCTCCCTGTCAACTGTGCATACACACCCGCATCCGCGTTCCGAGGAACACGAATGCAAACTGGATAAATCCAATCCCATAAGGTACACTAGGATCTGGCTTAAACCAAAGCCCGCTAGTGTAAACTGTCCGGACACTGTACGTGCACAAGTGCACGGATGTGACCGAACCCTGTCGCAAAACCATGCGACCTGTCGCAATACCATGCGACCTCTACTCTTTTGCCTAAAGGCGAAAAGCTTTCTGTGTGGGACTCTAAAGACTCAACACTACGCTGGCAGTGGGTTTAACCACAGACCGCAAGCGGCACTAGCTGTGCGTAACGGTCCCCAGGTAATGCCGACAAGAAGACTGACGAGGCGAAACCCATCTGAACTCCTACTGAGCCTGAGCGTGACATTCTCCGTACAGTCCGGTCTGTTCGTCTGATACATCGCATGGCGGGCCTAGGGGGCGGTAAACGTCAGTCCCCCAATAGCGGTACAAGTCGTGCCGGAGTGAAGCCCAATACACCCTGAGATAACACTGGAAACCTACCAGTATATCTCGTTTGCCCTGGCCAGGGACTACTCGTGTAATGGCTCTCCTAGACACAGCGCGATGTCAACCCCCAATACCGGGAGAGACGAATCCTGTCTAACCGTCACTGCCTCCAAGTGCTTCGGGACTGCACCCAACCACCACCTGTTTGCACGACTCCTTTGAGCCGTGGTAGGGTAGTGATCAAAGTACAGTGGGAACACACTCGAGGCGGAGTGACAGTGTCAAGTCAGCGGACTAAGCTGTACTCATGTCACCTGGGAACTGATAACTGACGATAGGTATAATACCAACTAGTCAGTTCCCGACGAGTCCTGTCCAGTGTACCCGTAACCTAACGAGCACCCGCATACTATCTCAAGTACGACGTACTGACGGCTGTGGGACAGACCGTCTCCCACACTGGGATGAGAAGCGCATGCGCTGGTCTACTCCGGAGTATCGATGCCCTGTCTCGATAGTCCTGCGACCAGGGACCGGAATAAGGATGTGCTTACAGATTACCCAGCCCCCACTAGTGTGACTGCCATCACAACGCTGGTAATCAAGCAAAGATCCTAAGGGCTCCACTAATGCGTATAAGTGATATACTGAAATAAACACAAGTACACATTGAAGTAGAAACAAACCAAGTAGCATACTACTATTTTGAGCAAGATTGTATATACAAGGTGAATATCCCAAGCATCCATTAAGTAATATACAAACTAGTATGATACAGTAATGGCCTCTAGGGCATATACACTAACAGTTTTGTCTCTTTGCATTTGTGTTCAGTGGGAATACAAATGCGGGCATGTATTTGCAGTAGCGGGGTTTTCCTGTAATTTATTATGGGATCGGTTTTCTGGGGTTGCCAGTTTGCATTCCATTCCGGCCGGTTTTCCTTCATTCCTTCTCGGTCGGACTTTCTTGGTGGAGGGGGTTATTTGCAATTTGCAAATAACTCTTTTGTGGAGGGCTTCCTTGCTTTTGTTCCTTCTTATCATCATGAGATGCCTTTCTTGTCCCTTTCTTTTCTTTTCATTTGATGGTTTGAAGAGGTGAAATGAGAGTGACCTTTTTTGATAAATGATTATTCATTCTTTTTCCTTTTATTTGGAGAGGTTTTCTTTTCTCTCTCCAATCTCATTTTTCTAGAGAGGGGGGCCGGCCATTTGCTAGATAGAGAGAGGAGAGTATCATTTTTCTAGTGTGGCATTTCTCATCTCATTTTCCATGGTTGCAAAAGACTAGCTTCAAAGCTCATTTCTTTCCCTCCTTCTCTTCTCTATTCCTTCACAACAAGGCAACCTCATAACCCCAAGAGACAAGTTCACTACACTATTCTATAGCAAGCCTTGGACGCGTCGGCTAGCCAACTTCGCGCCCGAGTTGCCTCGGTCAAGAGGCGGGAGCCCGTAAAAGATTCCGGCTACGTGGTGCCCCTTTCCGACGAGCGAGGAGGTGACGGAGATTCCGCAAGAGATCGGAGTGGAGATGAAGACCGAAGGACACGGATCGCTTGGTATAACTTCTCACCCTATCTCTTTAGTTAGCTAGTATAGGTTAATGGTTTCGATCCGGGTAATTGTCCGCGGTAGCGCCGGTTTCCGAGCAAGAAAAAAAATTTTTATTCCGCATTTGGCCTCGAGTACGAGGCCGGGGCGCTGCCGTGGCGCAACATGGTATCAGAGCCACGCCATTAACCTAACCTAGCTTGTTCTAATGTGTTTTTCAGTTCCGATCGACCAAAATTCCAAAAACCGTATTTTTCTAGCACATCAGTTTCTGTCGAAATTTTTTGGAGTCTAAAAATTTTTCAGGTGGTCGCAGAATGATGTGCAGGGAGATCTAAGACTACTGAAAAACTTTTATACAGTGATCAGTTTTTTCGACCGCGGAAGGGCGGCATAATCCCCTCATTTGCCGCGCTTCCGCCGCGGGAACAGTAGATCACTTCATCATTTTTTTTCAGTGGGCTTGTGGGCTTAAAATATGGGTTTTGGGATATTAAAATTGGGCCCAGGTTTTCTCTGAGTGCTACAGTTTTGATTGGGGCCCACTTGTTAATTTTTGGTCAATCGGAAAATTTTAAACACATTATTTCACAGTATTTACATTATATCTGCGACCGTGAATGTCACTCGATCGGTAAATCCGGTCTAACTGCTATAGCCCGGTTAGACGGATTTGCGAACGTGACTTTCACGTTGATGTTCTATGTTTATGCTGTGATGTTGCGGATCGGTCGTGAAGGGTAGCCTGGTTGCAATATAGTACAGTTTTGTTGTATTATGTACATTTGTTATTGCGGGGCGAGCGTCCGACATGTGGACTGCCGTCACTGCTGTTTGTATTATTCTTTTGGGGCACGGCCTGGTTGCGGTCGATGTACCCGGTGTATGTATATTTTACATTCTGTACTAGGATTACCCCGCGGAGGGGTGCACGGATAGCCGGGTTCTAGGGGGCTTCACTCTGGGATTGGCGGGCTATTCGCCGCACTCGTAGGGGGTACAGGTTGACCCAGGTGGGGTGCCCAAGTTACCGGATTCCGTGAAGTGCTGGGTGGTCCATTCACGGCGCTGAAGGGGGCTGCCTCGCTTCAGGTTTTGGCGGGTGACTTGCCGCGCCCGTAGGGTCTAGGATTTCATTGCACAGGCTATCCACACGACCAGGGGAACGTCGGGTTTCAGCAGCGGCTCTGTGAAACCCGGGGTTTCCAGATATCTGTATTGTTCTGTGATGCTGTACATTTCTGTGATGTTGCATTTTATTCACGCCTTGAGCGAAATACTATATATTGGTATATATATTAGTAGATGTTGTATATGTTTTACATCCGCGCTAGTCCAGTCCCCGCTCTGCCGTTAGTTAGCTAACCTAACGGGTGATGACGGGACCCAGTGGCGAATGCGGATGGCATATACGTACGTCAGTATATTTTCGTTCTTTGTGGTGTGATCAATTGATGGGACTGCATTGATTCGGATCAATGCAAGTTTAAACAAACCTATTCTGATGTTGTTGGAACATTTTTCAAAAAAAAAAAAAGCTGTTATTGCAAGGACGTTCACTTTTGTTTTGCATCGTGGTATTCATTTGGAATATCCTGCTCCTCAGTCGACGAGGCAAGGGCCGAGATCCCTTCACCGGGAGTGACCCCTTGGACAGAAGTTTGCGTCAGGGCATTAACTTCACTATAGCCGATTACTTTTGCTTTGCATCGTGGTATTCAGTTGGAATATCCTGCACCTCATTCTACGGGGAAAGAGCCGAGATCCCTTCACCGGGAGTGACCTCTTTAGCAAAGGTTTTCGTCACTATATTTTTATAAAAGGCTATGCAGTTCCTTCAACGATATCAAGTTCATTACGTTAAAGGTTTTTCGCCAAAAACCATTCGTAGCCCTCCGTCATTTCTTATGAGTATTATTTAGTATTCGTGCTGCGTTTGTTGACTCCGTCAAGGCGTAGTGTACGGTAGCTAAGTAGTGCTTGTTTGTTGCATAAATGGGATTGGTTAGGACAGTCGTGCGGCCTTGTTGACTCCGTCAAGGGCACGTACGGGTGGGTTTAATGCAATCCAGATAATGACGGGATGAACTTGACTAGGACTCTTTGATTTGTTGACTCCGTCAAGGTCACTTGAGTCCTAGGGGTAAAAATCACATCGGGAGTTTCAAAAGAACTGAAACTTGCCAGGCATGCGCATACCTTCTGGAGTGTGGTGACTTGAGTGGATTCCGTCAAGTTATCATGCGATGATAGTTGGATCCCGATTCCCACTGATGAGTTGGTTTACTCCTCGGGTGACCCCGACTAATTCTTCTTTTTGGTTTGGAGGAGAATTTGAGATACAGTGGGAGGTTTCCAGATTAGACAAAGTGATAACCATTCTGATCTAGGTTAGAGTGCACGCTGAGTGTTTTCTTTTCTCTCTATCTTTGGCAGCGACCATTGACCCGACCCTGGACTTTGACTCAGTGACCAAGTTGACCGAACCTTCTTAACACTGGCTTTTGGATTGTCTGAGTTGCAGACCTCATTGCCACTCCTACTTTTACCCTTTTCTCCAGGACACCCCGTATTACTACGAACGTCCACTTCCATTGGACAAAACCATCGTATTGGTTATATACGAACTCGAAGGACTTCGAGGATGGTTTCTGGTTCTGGAGAAAACGGATAGGATTATTCAGTTGTCTTTTCTTTTCACCTTCTCTCAGGTTGCGAGTACTCCTTGATTTAGGAGTAGTACACCTATTACGCAAATTGGATAGTCTTCTTCCAAACCATAGGCTGGTGCCGACCGGTAGGGAATGAAGAAAACCAGTTAGCCTAAAACGGTGTACAGAAGGTATTAAGTTCAGACAAAGAAAGGGATTAGTAAAAGGGCAAAGTAAATTGCGACTGATATTCACGACCAAACCAAGTATTTCTTCGCCAATCCTAAATCACCTTTGTATTTCTCCAGGACACTCCGTATTACTACGAAGATCCCAGTTTATTGGATAATCCATCGTATGGTTATATACGAACTCGAAAGGAACTTGTTCCAGTTCGGGGATGGATCCTAGTTCAGGAGAAATATGAATAAAGTACATTCAGGTGTCTTTTATCTTCACCTTCTCTCGCGTTGCGAGTGCTCCTAGGATTAGGACAGTACACCCTTTATGCTTTTTGGATAGTCTTCTTCCAAACCATAGGCTGGTGCCGAACGGTAGGGAAGGAAGAAAACCATTTGGCTTAAAGGGGTGTACAGAAGGTAATGACTAAAGACATATAAAGGGATTTGGAGAGGTGGCAAAGAATTATACGGTTATGGTTGTGAATCTGGATAATGGAAGAGGCATTACTAGGAATACCAGGATACCCCGACGAAACATTTCAATGTTTCAGTTTCACTGTGTACTGTTAAAAGAAAACTGATTTCCCAATTAGACACTTACTCCAGGTATGTATTTACCAGGTATGACTCTCACACCTGTATGGTTTTACAGATGTTGAGTGGGAGTAAGTTATTGGGAATTGGGTGATCATCCTCATTATATCGGGATTCGTTGTAATCGATGATATTTTGAGGAAGTCACCTGGGTTGTTTGCCGGACGGCAAATATTTGGTTTTGAATATCCGCTGTTATGCACCAATTTCAAATTGATATATCTGTACGTCTATTTTCATAGAGTGAGATATACCTTTTGATATTATGTCGATGACATTTACCTATATCAGTGGATGGTTAGGTAAGGAGCATTAAACAGCGGTGTAATTCTTCTTATCCATAAGTACAGTTTTCAACCTACGACACACAGTGAAAGAGTTGTTAGACTCAGTGGACTTATACAGAGTATTGTATGTTGTCCAAGGTCCATTAGGACGGAGGGGTAGGTCCTCGTACTATATTCGGTTTACTTATGACTTCTCTAGTTCTTAGACATGTGTTTCGTAGAAACACAGGGTCTAAGTTTTGAGGAGTTATAGGTATTTGAATAGAGTAGAGAACCAAGTATTACAAGTATCGGGATTCTTCAAAGTAATCGAAGATGTAGATACTTGTGTATGGTATTTCAGTTGATAGTAATGATAAAGAGAACTAGCTTCTCTTTCAGGTTACTCATAATTGGAAGCATTCCTAAGTTGAGTAACGCTGATCGGCCTCCTTCCATTTACTTGACATGCACTGGAGACAGCTGCATGATTTGAATCTGGTTCAATTGAATCAGTGCCTCTGTTTCTATATTGGATATAGAACAGTTCATATCTTAACGATGTTAAGATACGGGGAGTTGTCCGGCTTATGCTTAAAACCAGACACTGGACAACTCAAGGCACGTTTCTGTAATGGCTGTTTGTGGGTTGACCCAGGCTATGACGAGGGTTGATTTTCTACCATCTGGATGAACAATAGCAATATTGTTCTAGACTCGCCACAGTTTTAATAGAAATGGATTTTTCAGAAAACAGTAGTGGGAGTATGGTAGAACTGGAAGTGATTCCAGAACCGCAGACGATTACTGAAGATTTGATGAGGAACCTAAAGATTCAATATGATTTGACATTCCATCGGCCACTCCGCAGATACGATGGGTAACTTCAGGCACCCGAGAGGTACTCCGGTAGCCTCAAGGACGGTGACAGGGAAGTTCTTGTTTACCCACACTTGCCATTGCTGTTGTTCCAGGCTGCGAGACCCGGTGAGAGGATGAGTATAGCGTCGTTCTAAACTAGCTTTAGAAGTGCGCGTCTATATGACTCCACCAGAGAGTTGTCGTAGTCAGTGGGAGCAGCGGAAGCATTGGTGGACATCAGGCTTATGTCTATTTATAGACTAAAGCAGATGTAGCGGAGATAGATCATCTGTTTCTGATGTGACAGTCGTGGGTTTGACGTCATCAGAATAGGGGATGGATCTGTTGAGAAGGTAGTAGGAAGTAATATTCCTATACTACGATCGGTTATACTTTGGTCGTCACACAGTGTTTTCTCCACATGGGACTTGGACATTATATCAGACATACTGGTTACTAGATCTTTGGTTTTAGATCTAGATTTGGGTGGTTTCCAATCAGGGTATTTTGACAGCATTCTATGAGTATTTAGAATGGACGACTCCTGGCATGGTAGTGTACCTGCAGATAATGGAGTCACCCTCTCTAAAGGTGTCTTACAGACTAAAGGGGAGAGGATGTGCATGATTGGCAGATCACTTGCTTAGGCATTTGAGTCAATCATGAGATGTCAAGTACCACACCAGATGTTGTTCTTGCACTAGATGCAATAAGTTGATATTAATCCAATCCTGGAAAACCAGTCGGAAGCAGTTTTAGAACATAAGTGAATGTTCTAGGGATATGATAACGGCTGCCTCCTTTAGGAGACGGTTATCACTCCGGGCTTCCAAGGTGACATGGACGACATGCAGGTTGTCAGAGTTATAGACTCTCCCTCTGACGAGGGGCAGTATTTTGGACAGGTGGTCCAAGGTAATACTGAGGGAGGCATGGCGCGGGATACTGATTAGTTTCAGTTGTTGATACAGTCTAAGAAGTTTGGATTTGGAGTTCATTTATGAGCTAGGTCCCATCAAACATCCAGACATTCTAAGACAGGTATTGCTCGTTTCGGGAGATGGCTTTCTCCGCGAACATGAGATATAGAGAGACATAGAAAGAAACATCTGAGCGGATCCACTCACTGAGGCTATTCCTCGAACGCAATAGTTTCGCAAACGAGCTTTGTGAGATTGACTAATAGAGGAGTTGGGTGTTCGGTATCACACGGGCTGTGAGTATGCGACATCGCAATAATTAGCCTTGAGTGCAAGTGGGAGATTGTTGGAGTTAGTGCCCTCAGAGTCAATTATTGGATCACAGGCACGTGATTGCAATGATTGAAGGAGGACCTATCCCGGTAGGACAGTCTTACTCGAGATGATAGTATGCTATCTGGTTTATCTTTATCATCGTGTACTGCTTTAGGTGACCTGACATGTCGCTATTACACGTTGATAGAGCCCCTAGGATTCTTGCTTGACTGCCAGCAGTATGATGGCGATCATATACGTGGGAGCTGGTGTTCTATAAGCACATCCTTAAAAGGTCCCTAGTCGTAGGAGTTTCGAGACAGGGCATCGATACTCCGTTAGTAGACTAGTGTATACAGTCGAGACCCCGACGAGGGGCGGTGGCCGGTCTCACAAGCCACTGGTGTCAGTTGGTTCACCTAAGATGTATACAGGTGCTCATTGGGTTATGAGTACACCGGACAGGACTCGCCGGGAACCTGCTAGTTGGTCTTATACCAGATGTCAGATAGCAGTTCCCTGGTGACATGTGTACAGGTTAGTTCATCGACCTGAGATCGTCATTTGTCTCGTGTGAGTTCCCACTGTGCTTTGATTACTACCCTACCACGGCTCAAAGGAGTCGTGCAAACAGGTTTTAGTTGGGTACAGTCCCGAGCCACATGGAGGCAGTGAGCGGATCTGCAGGGGTTCGTCTCTCCCGGTATTGGGGGTGAGGTCGCGCTGTGTCTAGGAGAGCCATTACGCAAAGCCCTCGGCCGAGGCAGGAGATTTACTGGTAGGTATTCCAGTAGTATCTCAGGGCGTTCTGGGCTACGCTCCGACACGACTTGTACCGCTTTTGGGGGTCTGACTTTTACCAACCCCCTAGGCCCGCCATGCGATACTCATAGACGAACGGACCGGACTGTACGGATATTGTCACTGACAGGCTCAGTTGGGTGTCGGGGTGAGCTTCCTCATCGACGTCCCATTTGGTCAATAGCTGGTGGCCCGTCACGTATTGGCTTATACCTCTGACGTGCCAGTGGTTAAATCCACAGCCATAGTATTGACGAGTCTTTAGAGTCCACCACAGTTACAGTTACTCAAGTTTCGGGCGAAACGCTGTAGAGGTCGTGGAGATATGGCAGGGTTCGATCAGATACGTGCGGTATTGCACGGATCGTGATCGGACGGTTTTTACTAGCCGGCTTTGGCTTAAGCCGGATTCTAGTATTTGATAGTGTAGTTTTGTCTCTTTGCATTTGTGTTCAAGTGGGAATACAAATTGCGGGCATGTATTTGCAGTAGCGGGTTTTCCTGTAATTTATTATGGGATCGGTTTTCTGGGGTTGCCAGTTTGCATTCCATTCCGGCCGGTTTTCTTCATTCCTTCTCGTGCGGACTTTCTTGGTGGAGGGGGTTATTTGCAATTTGCAAATAACTCTTTTGTGGAGGGCTTCCTTGCTTTTGTTCTCTTCTTATCATCATGAGATGCCTTTCTTGTCCCTTTCTTTTCTTTTCATTTGATGGTTTGAAGAGGTGAAATGAGAGTGACCTTTTTGATAAATGATTATTCATTCTTTTTCCTTTTTATTTGGAGAGGTTTTCTTTTCTCTCTCCAATCTCATTTTTCTAGAGAGGGGGGCCGGCCATTTGCTAGATAGAGAGAGGAGAGTATCATTTTTCTAGTGTGGCATTTCTCATCTCATTTCCATGGTTGCAAAAGACTAGCTTCAAAGCTCATTTCTTTCCCTCCTTCTCTTCTCTATTCCTTCACAACAAGGCAACCTCATAACCCCAAGAGACAAGTTCACTACACTATTCTATAGCAAGCCTTGGACGCGTCGGCTAGCCAACTTCGCGCCCGAGTTGCCTCGGTCAAGAGGCGGGAGCCCGTAAAAGATTCCGGCTACGTGGTGCCCCTTTCCGACGAGCGAGGATGTGACGGAGATTCCGCAAGAGATCGGAGTGGAGATGAAGACCGAAGGACACGGATCGCTTGGTATAACTTCTCACCCTATCTCTTTAGTTAGCTAGTATAGGTTAATGGTTTCGATCCGGGTAATTGTCCGCGGGTAGCGCCGGTTTCCGAGCAAGAAAAAAAAATTTTATTCCGCATTTTGGCCTCGAGTACGAGGCCGGGGCGCTGCCGTGGCGCAACAACATTCAGACTCAGTAGGAGTTCAGATGGGGTTTCACCTCGTCAGCCTTCTTGTCGGCAATCTACCTGGGGGACCGTTACGCACAGCTAGTGCCGCTTGCGGTCTGTGTTAAACCCACTGCCAGCGTAGTGTCGAGTCTTTAGAGTCCACACAGAGGGTAATTCGCCTCTGGGCAAAACAGAGTAGAGGTCGCATGGTTTGCGACAGAGTCCGTTCTCATCCGCGCACTTGTGCACGTTTGGAGTCCGGACGGATATTACTGGCTGGCTCTGGTTTGAGTCAGATACCGGTATATGTTTTGGGGTTGCTTTTATCTCTCAGTATTCATGTTCCTCGGAACAAGAATGCAGGTGTGTATGCACAGTTCTTTTTGAGGAGGAGGAAGATGATTTTTCATCAGGGTTTCGGAACGGGTGCGTATGCACAGTTGACAGTCGTCTTTTTCCAAACCCTAATGGATTTGTATTATATCAATTAATAATATATAATAAAATGAAATTGTGTCATGGTTGGTTTTTGTTGACTTGTTGACCATGGTTGACTTGTTGACCATGGTTGAAGTTTTGACCATCATCATTACAAAAGAAAGATGCTCTTTGATTCTAGCAAATTCATTTAATGTTTGAAATGATAATGGTCATTCTAAAACTTTCCATCAACCTTTTCATTTTCATTATTATTATTATTGATAATTCTTTTTCTTTTGCATTATGGTTGCAAGAAAGAAAAAGGATAGCTCATTCTATCATATTCATTCTCTCTCTTCACTTCATCTTCTTCTTCCTCTAGCCAAAGAGAAACCTTCTCATGTGTTGAGAATCCTTCTCTTTAAAAAGAAAAGCAAACCCTAGTCACTCTCTACTCATTCTAGGTTCAAGGTTTAGCAAGCCGGAAACCCTAGTTCACTCAAAGATCGAGGAAGAGCCCAAAGGTCGAACCTTCGAGGTGGATCCATCTTCGACGGAAGAAGGCGACAAAAGGAGAACCATCAACCTCTACAAAGTTTGAAGAAGAAGGAGTTCAAGTTTAGGTATAACCATCTTCATCCGAGTAGCTAACTCTCTTTAGCAAAGTATGCTAGTTTAGTTTAGACACGATCCCGACCTTGCTTAGTCCATGTTGCCCCTTGCGCTAAAAATTTGATTTATACCGTTTCCGCCTCCCCGTAAGAACCGGGGGTCGCAACGTGGACTTACAGTGGTATCAGAGCCTAACTAAACTTAAACTAGCTTGGTAGTGAAGTGTAACGAAGTTCGGAACCGAAAAAAATCACAAAACCGGAAAAACAAAACCTTAAGTTTCTGTTGAAATTTTTTCTGCTCTAAATGAAAAACTTTATACTTGTAAATTCGTCTCAGGGTTTTTTGTGAACACCCATGAAAAACGTTGCCCTAATTCGTTCAAACCGCCGCGCTTCCGCCGCACGAGGTAGGCATGTGCCGCGGAAGCGCCGCGGTTTGCCGTCTTCTGTGCATCGTTTTTCGTGTAGTGTGTGTCTGTGTTGGTTTTGGGATTTTTAAAATATATTATATGTGCCCAGATTTTCCAGAACTGAAATTCACTTTTGGGGTCCTATAATTCCGTATTTTTTCCGAACTTCACTGCATTTTGACTATGATGGTTTTATCTGTGATGCTTGCATGTATTGAACGTCGGCTAATCGCTATAAGACGATTAGTCGGGGTTATACATGATCTGTGTTTGATATTGGAATGTGTATATGAATGTATTGGACTGTCGCGGGTGAATAGCCGGGGTGGATGTGAGATGAGCTTTTGTTTTTCCTTTCATTCATTGTAAATGTAAATTGATGTAATTATATTATTTGTTTGGCCGCACAACCGGGTCGGGGTTGTAGCCGTCATTGTATAATTCTTTTTACTGTTTTTGCTCCTAGGATAGACCCATGGAGGGGGTGCACAAACTGCCGAGTACTTGGCGGTTAGTTTGCCGCACCCGTAGAGGTCTTGGGTGGGGTATTTGGCTATTCACCGCGACCGTGTAATCCGCTTTTCGTTGCAGGCTCGAAAGGATTGCGGATTGCTAGTATATCCAATGTATTCATCTGTGATCTGTAATGTCTATCATTGCTTTCTATTTAGGCGTTGCTTATGTTTTACAGCCGCGCTAGCCCAGCCCCCGCTCTGTCGTTAGTTAAGTAACCTAACGAGTGATGACGGGACCCCGTGGCGAATGCGAATGGCATAAGCGTACGTCATATTTTGGTTGTTTTCTGCAATGGTAGGAATTAAATGATGGGACGCATTAAAAGTACTAATGCAAGAATATCACGCATTAAAAGAACTAATGCAAGATGATAAACCAAGTTAAAATCGTTGGAACACTTTCGAAAAACCACTCGGTTCTTTTCAAAACTAACTTTTAAACGCGGAGATTGAGCCACTCCTTCTAAAAGCTATCTCGTTCCATCGATCATATCAAGTTCACTACGTTCACGGTTTTACCAAAACCATTCGTAGCCCTCCGTCGTTTCACATGAATAGTCAATAGTATTCAAGCTGTGTTTGTTGGCCAAAATCAAGGCATAGTGATTGGTAGCTATTGGGTATTCATGTGCAGCATAGATAGATGCGTTGGTTTGGAACAGTCGTACTGCCTTGTTGGCCAAAGTCAAGGGTAGGTACGGGTGGATTCAAATTAACCTGGAGAACGACGGGTAGAACTTGACATGTGACTTATGATTTGTTGGCCAAAGTCAAGGTCATAAGAGCATGGGGCAAAAATCCACATCGGGAGTTTCATAAGTACTGAAACTTGCTAGATTTGCATACCATTTGGAGTGTGGTGATTCTGGTAGGATTCCTTCAGTTTCGTCACGCGATGATATTTGGATCCCGATCCTACTGTGAGTATATGCTACTCCTCGGGAAATTTCTCACTAAACGATCAATGCTATAAACCTAGTAGGTGCCTAGAAAGGTGTTAGCGGGGCTACGCCCCCAGGGAAAAGAGGTTATTTAATTAAGGAACTTCGCGAAAGCGTTGGAAAACCTCCCTCGAAGTACCGACACTGGCCTGGCTGAACGGTTAAGCAAGTATTATGCGGTGGGATTGATCCCGGCTAATTCTTCCTTTGTGGTTTGAGGAGGGATTCGAGAGACAGTGGGAGCCATCCTGTTTAGACAAATTAAAAACCATTCTAAACTTGCAAGAGCATCGTGCTAAGTGTTTCTTCACTCCCCCTGCAGCGACCAAATCGAAATGACTGGACTTAAGTTACTTCTAGATAAAAACATACTGACAGGGCCAAACTACAAAGATTGGCTCAGGAATGTCAAATTGGCAATCGCTTACGACAAGCTGGGGTATCTTCTTACCACCAAAGCTCCCCCCGTCCCAGGTCCCACCTCCAGCGTCGCGGATAAGGAAATCCGTACGACTTGGGAGATTGACAGCGCGAAGGCCAGGTGCCTCGTACTTGCCTCGATGGACAACGACCATCAGAGGAGGCACGAGAATATGGATTTGGAATCCATATTTCTTCATACAAAAGAACTGTATGGAGAGCAGTCTCATATCGCAAGATACGAAGTGTCGAAGAAGTTATTTTCGACAAAGTTGGCCGTCGGATCATCGGTAGCGGACCACGTGCTTAAGATGATTGGCTACACTGAGGAGCTCGCGGAACTTGGGACCACGTTGGACAGTGAACTCTATACGGATATAATTCTCCAGTCCCTTCCATCCACTTAAGCCCAGTTCATACTGAATTTCAACTTGCAAGAAAAGGAAGTTGAACTTTCAGAACTCCTCAACCTGCTGAGGAGCGCAGAGGGCACCCTACAGAAGGGTAGGGATACACCCGCTTTGTTTGTAGGAGGATCTTCTTCCTCTAGGTCCAAGGCGAAAGCCAAGGGAAAGAGGAAGAAAGCCCCCGCCAAACCAAGAGGCGGTGTTAGTAAAGTGGGTACGAAGGGAAAGGAAAAGGCAACAAAGATTGCGGGGATGCTTATTGGAAAGGAAGAGTGCTTCTATTGTCATAAGAGTGGACACTGGAAGAAAGATTGCAGGGCTTGGAAAGCCAGGACACAGGAACTGAAGCAGGTTGTGGCTTCAGCTTCAGGTGTGTATGTTATTGAAAACTGTCTTTCTATAAACTCTACTTCCTGGGTATTGGATACCGGATCAGGATCTCATATCTGTAATTCTTTGCAGGCGTTGAGAAACCGTAGGTTTTTGAAGGAAGGTGACATGACCCTCAGAGTTGCGAACGGAGCTAGCATGGATGCTAAAGCCGTGGGGGACTATCACCTGGGAATGTCAGATGGGCATGTTTTGGTTTTGCGTAATTGCTTTTTTGTACCCAACGCAACTTGTAATATCATTTCTGTATCTTTGGTTTCTAAAGAAGGTTATGAATTTGCGTTTGTAAGTAATGTTGTAAACATTCACCTTAATCAAGTTCTGATTGGGTCAGGTACACTGAGCAATGGTATATACGTATTAAACCAACCACAGATTTTCAATGTCCAGAATACACACAAAAGAAAGTCTCCAGATATCAATCAGACTTTCTTATGGCATTGTAGACTAGGTCACATCAATGAGAGAAGGTTGACTAAGTTACATACAGAAGGATATTTGGATCCGTTCGAATATCAATCGTATGCCACTTGTCAATCCTGTCTCAAAAGAAAGATGACAAAGACTCCGTTCACTGGACACGGAGTAAGAGCGAGCGAGCTCTTGGGACTCGTACACAGCGACGTGTGCGGTCCAATGTCTACACATGCGCGAAGCGGTTATTCTTACTTCATTGCTTTTACGGATGATTTTTCAAGATACGGTTATGTCTTCTTAATAAAACATAAGTCAGAATCTTTTGAAAAATTCCAGGAATTTAAGAATGAAGTAGAAAAACAAACCGGCAAAAGTATCAAGATTCTAAGATCGGATCGAGGTGGAGAATACTTAAGTGCCGAGTTCCTGAATTACTTAAAAGAGAATGGGATTCTCTCTCAGCTTCCTCCTCCATACACTCCGCAACATAACGGTGTATCGGAGAGACGGAACCGGACCCTATTGGATATGGTACGGTCCATGATGAGTAACGCTGAGTTACCGCGATCATTCTGGGGGTATGCACTAGAATCAGCTGCGTACCTATTGAACCGAGTTCCTACTAAAACTGTGCCTACTACACCATATGAGATGTGGTGTGGGAAGAGGCCCCATCTCAGTCACATCGAGACTTGGGGATGTCCAGCTTTTGTTAAAAAGCAGCATGTGGACAAGCTCGAGGCACGCTCAGTACAGTGTAAGTTCGTGGGATATCCAAAGAACTCTAAGGGATATTTCTTCTACTGTGAAGAGGAACAAAAAGTTCTTGTTTCTCATCATGCCTACTTCTTGGAAACTGAGTTTTTGGAAAACCAGATAAGTGGGAGCACTGTAGAACTGGAAGAAATTCCATAACCGCGAGCTATTACTGAAAGCTTAGTAGAACCAGAGGGTTCAAATGAACAAGACATTCCTACGCCGCTCCGCAGAAGTAGTAGGCAGTCTCATCCGCCCGAGAGATACTATGGTTTTCTCATAGACGGGGATAGAGAGGATTGCATCATAGATTATGATGAGCCTACTAGCTTCCAGCAGGCCGTTCAGAGCGTTGACTCGGTAAAATGGCTGGATGCAATGCGGACCGAAATGGAGTCCATGTACACCAACAAAGTATGGACGTTGGACATTGCTCCAGACGGGGTAAAACCCGTAGGATGCAAGTGGATCTTCAAAAGGAAGATTGGTGTAGATGGACAGGTTGAGACCTATAAAGCTAGACTTGTAGCAAAGGGTTTCCGTCAAAGACCTGGCTTGGACTATGACGAAACCTTTTCTCCAGTGGCTATGCTGAAATCCATTCGGATCCTTCTTGCCATTGCTGCCTTCCACGATTATGAGATTTGGCAGATGGACGTAAAGACCGCTTTTCTGAATGGAAATTTAGAGGAGTGTGTCTATATGGATCAGCCAGAGGGTTTCATTCAGAGTGGGAGCAGCGGAAAGGTGTGCAAGTTGCTTAAGTCCATCTATGGACTAAAGCAGGCATCGCGGAGTTGGAACATCTGTTTTGATGAGACGGTCAAGGAATTTGGCTTTATCAAAAATCCAGATGAACCATGCATCTATAGTAGATTTGTAGCGAGAACTGTAGTATTCCTCGTTTTATACGTGGATGACATTCTCTTAATAGGAAATGACATTCCTATGCTACAATCTGTCAAGGGTTTCTTGTCACACAGGTTCTCCATGAAAGACCTGGGTGATGCCTCTTACATCCTGGGGATCCGGATCCATCGTGATAGATCCAAGAGGATATTAGGACTTTCACAGTCCAGGTACATTGACACCGTACTGAAAAGATTCAGTATGGAAGATTCCAAGCGCGGTAACCTACCGGCTTGTCACGGGATCACCCTCTCTAAAGAGATGTCTCCCAAGACTGATTTGGAGAGGGATCGCATGTCTATTATACCCTACGCTTCTGCGGTAGGCTCTATAATGTATGCGATGTTGTGTACCAGACCGGATGTAGCTTATGCACTGAGTGTAGTAAGCCGGTATCAGTCAAACCCTGGGGAGAAACATTGGATAGCAGTAAAGAACATTCTCAAGTACCTGAGGAGGACTAAGGAGATGTTGGTTTATGGCGGAAAAGACCTCCAGATCGAGGCCTTTGCTGACTCCAGCTTCCAGAGTGACAAGGATGATTCCAAGTCCATGTCGGGTTTTGTCTTTACCCTCAATGGAGGGGCGGTGTGTTGGAAGAGTTCCAAACAGGAAACCGTTGCAGACTCGACTATGGAAGCGGAATACATCGCTGCATCTGATGCCGCAAAAGAGGCTGTCTGGATAAGGAAGTTCTTAAAAGAACTTCAGGTGGTTCCGTCCATTGTTGACCCAGTACCTCTGTATTGCGACAACAACGGGGCTATAGCTTTAGCAAAGGAACCCAGGTCCCATCAGAGATCCAGGCACATCTTGAGGCGGTATCACCTGATCAGGGAGATCGTGGATCGCAAGGAGATCGAGGTTCGGAGGGTTGCTTCAGAAGAGAACACTGCAGATCCATTCACCAAGGCCTTACCCCAGACTCAGTTCGAGCGGCTGATCGAGATGATAGGTCTTCGGTACGCCAGTTCATGGCCTTAGTGCAAGTGGGAGATTGTTAGTGTATATGCCCTAGAGGCCATTACTGTATCATACTAGTTTGTATATTACTTGATGGAAGCTTGGGATATTCGCCTTGTATAAACAATCTTGCTCAATATAGTAGTATGCTACTTGGTTTGTTTCTACTTCAATGTGTACTTGTGTTTATTTCAGTATATCACTTATACACATTAGTGGAGCCCTTAGGATCTTTGCTTGATTACCAGCGTTGTGATGGCAGTCACACTAGTGGGGGCTGGGTAATCTATAAGCACATTCTTATACAGGTCCCTAGTCGCAGGACTATCGAGACAGGGCATCGATACTCCGGAGTAGACTAGCGTATGCGCTTCTCATCCCAGTGTGGGAGATGGTCTGTCCCACAGCCATCAGTACGTCGTACTGGAGATAGTATACGGGTGCTCGTTAGGTTACGATTACACTGGACAGGACTCGTCGGGAACTGACAGGTTGGTACTATACCTATCGTCAGTTATCAGTTCCCAGGTGACATGAGTACAGCTTAGTCCGCTGACTTGACACTGGCACTTCGCCTCGAGTGTGTTCCCACTGCACTTTGATCACTACCCTACCACGGCTCAAAGGAGTCGTGCAAACAGGTGGTGGTTGGGTGCAGTCCCGAAGCACTTGGAGGCAGTGACGGTTAGACAGGATTCGTCTCTCCCGGTATTGGGGGTTGACATCGCGCTGTGTCTAGGAGAGCCATTACACGAGTAGTCCCTGGCCAGGGCAAGCGAGATATACTGGTAGGTTTCCAGTGTTATCTCAGGGTGTTTTGGGCTTCACTCCGACACGACTTGTACCGCTATTGGGGGACTGACGTTTTACCGCCCCCTAGGCCCGACATGCGATGTATCAGACGAACAGACCGGACTGTACGGAGACTGTCACATTCAGACTCAGTAGGAGTTCAGATGGGGTTTCACCTCGTCAGCCTTCTTGTCGGCATCTACCTGGGGACCGTTACGCACAGCTAGTGCCGCTTGCGGTCTGTGGTTAAACCCACTGCCAGCGTAGTGTCGAGTCTTTAGAGTCCCACACAGAGGGTATTCGCCTCTGGGCAAAACAGAGTAGAGGTCGCATGGTTTTGCGACAGAGTTCGTTCTCATCCGCGCACTTGTGCACGTTTGGAGTCCGGACGGATATTACTGGCTGGCTCTGGTTTGAGTCAGATACCGGTATATGTTTTGGGGTTGCTTTTATCTCTCAGTATTCATGTTCCTCGGAACAAGAATGCAGGTGTGTATGCACAGTTCTTTTTGAGGAGGAGGAAGATGATTTTTCATCAGGGTTTCGGAACGGGTGCGTATGCACAGTTGACAGTCGTCTTTTTCCAAACCCTAATGGATTTGTATTATATCAATTAATAATATATAATAAAATGAAATTGTGTCATGGTTGGTTTTTGTTGACTTGTTGACCATGGTTGACTTGTTGACCATGGTTGAAGTTTTGACCATCATCATTACAAAAGAAAGATGCTCTTTGATTCTAGCAAATTCATTTAATGTTTGAAATGATAATGGTCATTCTAAAACTTTCCATCAACCTTTTCATTTTCATTATTATTATTATTGATAATTCTTTTTCTTTTGCATTATGGTTGCAAGAAAGAAAAAGGATAGCTCATTCTATCATATTCATTCTCTCTCTTCACTTCATCTTCTTCTTCCTCTAGCCAAAGAGAAACCTTCTCATGTGTTGAGAATCCTTCTCTTTAAAAAGAAAAGCGAACCCTAGTCACTCTCTACTCATTCTAGGTTCAAGGTTTAGCAAGCCGGAAACCCTAGTTCACTCAAAGATCGAGGAAGAGCCCAAAGGTCGAACCTTCGAGGTGGATCCATCTTCGACGGAAGAAGGCGACAAAAGGAGAACCATCAACCTCTACAAAGTTTGAAGAAGAAGGAGTTCAAGTTTAGGTATAACCATCTTCATCCGAGTAGCTAACTCTCTTTAGCAAAGTATGCTAGTTTAGTTTAGACACGATCCCGACCTTGCTTAGTCCATGTTGCCCCTTGCGCTAAAAATTTGATTTTTATACCGTTTCCGCCTCCCCGTAAGAACCGGGGGTCGCAACGTGGACTTACACTCACAAAGGTATTTCTCCCTACAAGTCGTGAGGATCTTGCAGGTGTATTTTCTCCTTAGGGATCGTGAGGATTCCTAAGTGTATGTTCCCCTGTAAGTCGTAAGGATCTTACAAAAGGGTTTTCTCCTTATAAGTCGAGAGGACTTACAAGGGTTGTTCACCATATGGACATATCCCCAGTCACAGGTGGGACTTTGTTAGGGAAATGTTTATTCGCGCCCGTGGATTGTATACAAGGGCCGGTATTGAGCGGCTTGTAGGGCAATATCGAAGGTTGTGGAGGATTTGCTTAAGAACAGGTTTAGGTTTCTGTAACTTAAGACTTTCAAATCTCATGAGCCGTGAGGGTCCCATAAGAGAATTCTCCTTACGAGTCGTGAGGATCTCGTAAGTGTATTTTCTCCTTAGGAATCGTGAGGATCCCTAAGTGTGTTGCTCCTTTGTGAGTTGTAAGGATCTCACGCAGGTGGTTTCTCCTTACAAGGTCGAGAGGACCCTACAAGTGTCTTTTAACGAGGTTGCGCCCTTTCGGGTTTTCACAAACACTCGCCGGTAGTCCTGCTGTTTTTACTCACAGAGCCCTTTCGGGTTTTCATCCGTGTCCATTTTGCTTACGGACATACCCTTTTTTTTTCTTTTTCACCTTTTTTACAAGGTCGCGCCCTTTCGGGTTTTCACGAACACTTGCCGGCAGCCCTGCTGTTTTTACTCACGGAGCCCTTTCGGGTTTTCATCCGTGCCCATTTTGCTTATGGACGTACCGTTTTTTTTATTCTTTTTCATATATATATATATATATATATTTTTTTTTATTTTTATTATTATTATTTTTTTTCCTCTCTCGTCAGCCTAAAGATGCTGCGGTAGTAGTTTTAGGGACGTTTCGGTCCGTCGTTAGTTTAAGGACGTTTCGGTCCGTTATTAGTTTAAGGACATTTCGGTCCGTCGATAGTTTAAGGACGTTTCGGTCCGCCGTTAGTTTAAGGACGTTTCGGTCCGTCGTTAGTTTAAGGACGTTTCGGTCCGTTCTTAGGGGAAGGCCGGCTGCTGCTTGTAAAGTCTGAGCCTAGGAAGACAGTGAGCGGACATAGTCGTCGTCATCTATCATTGACCCCGGCTGTGGCTCATTAAGCATAGTACTTCTTTAAGAAGCGGCCGTTTATTGGCCTGAAAGGCCTTTCACCGTGCATGTCCATGAGTAGATAGGCTCCACCCTGGTAGACCTTGTCTATGATGTACGGGCCTTCATAGTTTGGCTCAAATTTTCCTCGCTTGGCGCGATTAGGGATCATAGGTCTTTTGACCACTAGTACGAGTTCGCCTTGGCGGAATGTCCTCGGCCTGGTCAATCTTTCGTATGAGCGCGTCATCTTTACTTTGTAGGCCTCTAGATGTTGTTGCGCTATGAGCCGGGTTTCATCGAGGGCATCAAGCTCCTCAAGCCGAAGGTGAGCATTTTCTTCGTTCGTCAGCTCGTGGTGGACTGCTACTCGTAGAGAGGGTAACTCTATCTCGAGGGGGAGCACTGCCTCCGTCCCAAATACCAACGCGTACGGCGTTGTGTTCGTGGCCGTCTTGAATGTAGTTCGATAAGCCCAAAGGGCTTCTTGCAGCCTTTCGTGCCAGTCTCTCTTATTCCTGGAAACGGTCTTTTTTATGATCTTCGTCAAGGTCTTATTGAAGGCCTCGGCCAGACCGTTAGCTCGTGGATTGTAAACCGAAGAATATCTCCAGTCTATATTGTGCTGCTGTGCGAAGCGGCTAATCTTATGGCTTCGGTAGGCCGGCCCGTTATCGGAGATAATCCGCCGTGGAGTTCCGAACCGATAGATGACGTGCGTCTTGAAGAAATGGAGGATGTTCTCCGTCTTCACTTCCCTCAGTGGTACTGCTTCTGCCCATTTGGAGAAGTAATCAGTTGTCGCCAGAATAAAACGGTGTCCCCGGGATGATGCTGGCTCAATGGGGCCGACTATGTCAGTCCCCCACATTTCGAATGGCCAACTAGCCAGCGTCGGGTGCAGTGGATTCGGATGTTGGTGGATGAAGTCTCCATGAATCTGGCATGAGTGGCATTGCTTCGCATACTCGAGGCAGTCCTGGATCATCGTGGGCCAGTAGTAACCCATCCGTTTAATTTTTAACTTCATCTTTGGGCCTGCTTGGTGAGAACCGCAAAGTCCGTCATGAACTTCCTGAATGACTCTTTCTGCTTCGTCAGGTCCTAAGCATCTCAGCCATAGAGAATCAAGCGATCTCTTGTACAGAATATCGTTGACAAAAGCGAAAGATAAAGCTCGTTTCATGAGCTGATGTCTTGAGGACGCTTCTTCGGGCATTCGGTGGGACTTAAAGTAGTCTATGAAGACTTTCCTCCAGTCTTCGGCCTTCTCATGGTCTTTTATTTGTAGGGTCGTCTGCTCAGTCGTTCCCTTTTCTTCGCATGGTTCCGGAGATATTTCTGCCGGGGCGAGCACTCGGCGGCTTTGTACCACGATTCTGACATCATCGAGGTTCTCGTCAGCCAGTTCTTTAGCAAGTTTAGCCAACGCGTCTGCTTTGCTGTTTTCCGCGCGCGGTATGTTCTCCAAAGTATAGGAGGGAATTTGTGTCAATAGTTGTTGCACCCTTTCGCCGTACTTCACCAACTCCGGCTTGCACGTTTGGTAGTCACCATTTACTTGACTAACGACCAGCTGAGAATCCCCGTATATGAGGAGGTCTTCAATTCCCATGTCGATGGCGATCTCGAGGCCTGCTATCAGAGCTTCGTATTCGGCTTCATTGTTTGTCCTCGGTTCTGTTAAGGAGAAGGCGAAGCGTATTATCCCTCCTTGTGGAGTTGCAAAGATGAGACCTATCCCTGATTTGATCATTGGGACACCTTGTTTCTGTTTCTTTATGGAGGATGCTCCATCGAAATAGAGTTCCCATCGGGCGCTTCCGCCGCTAATCGCGTCAAATGCATGCTCGTCCGGCAAATCACAGTTCAGAGGAGAATCAGCCGGTATCGGGTGCTCGGCGAGGAAGTCGGCAATGGCCTGGCCTTTCACTGCCTTGAGAGGTTGATATGTTATCGAGAATTCCATCAAGAGCAGGGCCCACTTAGCGAGTCGTCCCGTCAATATGGCTTTCGACATCAGATATTTGAGAGGGTCCACCTTCGAAATAAGACGGACTTCATGTGCTAATGCGTAATGTCTAAGCTTTGTTATTGCGAAGATCAACGCCAGGCAGTGCTTTTCAATGGGGGAATAGTTGCTTTCTGCCCCCAGCAGCACTCGACTTAAGTAGTAAAGTGCTCTTTCTTTCCCCTGATCGTTCTCTTGTGCCCATAATGCGCCCAAAGAACCTTCGAGGGCGGCCGTGTAAAGAATGAGAGGCTTTCCCTTCACTGGAGCAGCCAACACTGGAGGGTTCTGCAGGTACTGCTTGATCTCGTCTAGTGCACCTTGACATTTGTGATCCCAAACGAATGGAGTTCCCTTTTTCATCAGGTGGGTGTAAGGACGGCATTTGCCCGAAAGATTAGCGATAAACCGCCGGATGTATGCGAGCTTCCCTTGGAGAGACCGCAACTGCTTGAGGGTTCTTGGCGGAGGCATTTCCATGATCGCCTTAATCTTTGACGGATCTATTTCAATACCTCGGTGTCGAACGATGAATCCCAGAAATTTGCCCGAGGAGACTCCAAACGCGCATTTGAGGGGATTCATTTTCAAATTTTATTGCCGAAGGCGTCGAAATACAGTCTCCAGATGTTTTAAATGCTCTTCGTACGACATGCTCTTCACTACGAGGTCGTTGATATAGCACTCGACGACGTCGTGTATGAGGTCATCAAAGATCTTTGTCATGGCCCTTTGATAGGTAGCGCCAGCGTTTTTAAGACCAAAGGGCATAACCCTGTAGCAAAATATACCCAAAGGGGTCCGGAAAGCGGTGTGCTTCTGGTCTTCGGGATGCATTTTTATCTGATTGTATCCTGATGAACCGTCCATAAAGGAGAAAACCTCGTGAGTGGACGTGTTATCTATCATTAGCTCGGTTACCGGCACCGGGAAATCGTCCTTTGGACAGGCTTTATTGAGATCCCTGAAATCCATGCATATGCGTACCGTCCCATTCTTCTTCATTACCGGGACGATATTGGCGATCCAGTCGGGGTATTGGACTTCTTGGATAAATCCAGAATCGATTAACTTCTTGACTTCGGCGTTGATGCTCATTTCAAGCTCGAGTCGCATCCTCCTTGGCGCCTGCTTGACTGGCTTGATATCTGGGGATATTGCTAGTCTATGCACAGCAATCTCCGGATCCAATCCTGGCATCTCGGAGTAGTTCCACGCGAAGCAATCTTTATGCCGTAGAAGCACGTTCTTTAACGCAGCCACCTTTTCTTCGGATAACAGCTCGCTGACAAATGTCGGTCGCGGGTCGTCTGCCGATCCCAACTCAATCTTCTTGAGGTTATCTGCAGTAGTATGTATACCATCTTCCAGTTCTTTCGGAGCGGGAGGAAATTCCGAGATCACCTCATCATCGCTGTTCTCAAAGCACCGGTAAAGGTCATCTACGTTCTCGGGCTCTTTTCCTAATATCGTAATCGTATGACAAGTGCGAACCCGCTCCCTGGACTGAGGTGGACCCGGTTCTGCTCTTGCGGCCTTGGGCTCATGCTTTTGCGGTGGCGTCACATTCCAGCCGTCGGATAAAGCGAATCTGCCCCGTCGGTACTGGTCCTCGACCCAGTTCTTGAAGGTGAAGCAGTCTTCGGTAGGATGTCCTATGGCTCGGTGATAAGAGCAATAACTCGGATGAGAAGCCTTGCTAGCTTGCCCAGGATGTCTAGACTCTGGAAGCGTGATCATTTGATGTTTTATGGCGAGGTTAAGTAACCTCCCCGTTTTGTCTCGGGGGAAGGAGTACGCTCGACTCATCTTCTTCATGAGGGACAAACCCGAGCCGTTTCTTGATTTATTTCCGTCTCTGCATCGGGCCTTTCGTACAACGGATTGACGAGGATAAGCGTCTTTGTCTTTTGCAGCACGTTGAGATAGACGTTGCGTCCTGGCCTTCTCGTAGATGGCCATTTCGCGGTTGTGGTCTTCCCGAGCTTCCTGACCCATTTTCCTGATAGGCTTGCCCACTCGCTCTTCAAACGACGGACTCGGCGCTTTAATTGCGGGGTCTAGTTTTGATGGGTGGTTGGCATCTCCTGACAGGGCGTCCTCCTCCTCATCAAAGGTATATATAGCGTAGCTATTGTGAGCCCGTTCCCGTTTTCCGGCTCTTGCGTATCCAAGCCCGAGTGTTTCCATCTTCCCTTGGGCAATTTGCGTTGAGTCCCGGGGACATCCCAAACCCTGTTGTAGAACCGCGCCTGCCGAACGGTCTGTTCTAAAGATACTCCTTGGCGCTTCAATAGCTTCTTTAATCCATTTGTATAGTATCTGGGCAGACGGGTGGGTTGGAGCCTGTCAAGCGTAGCATCCGTGCCATGCCAGATCTCTTTCTCTATTTTCGACTCTGAGGATCGGTAGAATAGGATCACCTTCTCGCCCCTTCGCCTGGGAGGGACGTAAAATGTTTGCAGGTCCTGTACATTGTGAGCCTGAAGCGCGTCGAGATCCTTGTAGTGTTCTCGCGGTACCATGGTGATTTGCAAACTATGGTCATCGCCAGGGAGTGCTTGTATTGACAGCCGATTGGAGAACACAGCATTAACTTCATCTTCTGAATCACTCCCGAAGACCAACACGGGGGCGGGCGTCCCCAGGTTGTTGCGTTGAGATGGCCCTGCGTAAACTATCTCTTCCTCTTCTTCGGTATCGCTCCCGAAAACAGGGATGGTGGCGGCGGTTTTGTTCTCCGGATTGCGACATCTTTCTGTATCCTCGAAATCTGGCAAAAAGTACTTCGCATCTTCGTATTTGCGGACTTCGTTCATGGAAAATGGGTTTAACTCACCTGTTACGGTATACTCGAAACCATCCTTAAAGTACTTCATACACTGATGTTGTGTAGAAGGGATGATGTTGTATTCGTGTAACCAAGGACGACCGAGCAAGGCGTTGTAGCAGGTCTTGGCGTCAATGACATGGAATTTGATGTCTGTGACGAGAAGTCCAAAGCGTAAGGTCAGTATCACAGATCCGAGAGTCCATGACGATTGTGAAT
This sequence comes from Agapanthus africanus, assembly GCA_030015575.1. Classification (NCBI taxonomy): domain Eukaryota; kingdom Viridiplantae; phylum Streptophyta; class Magnoliopsida; order Asparagales; family Amaryllidaceae; genus Agapanthus; species Agapanthus africanus. The sequence continues at coordinate 458,852,605 of JASDDO010000019.1, read as the reverse complement.
CGAAACCGGAGATAGTAATCTTGTCACGAGCGAGGTGTTGCACGCTCATGCAGATTTCCTTCAACACCCGAGCATTAAGGAGGTTGACGGAGGATCCATTATCCACCAGGATCTTGCCTATCTTGATATCATGGCAGTATCCGGAGACATATAGGGGACGGTTGTGGTCGCACGTCCCGAGAAAGAGGTCTTCATCACCGAAAGTGATGTCGGCCGTATGCACTTCCTCCAGTTCATCCTTCATCTTTTCAGTGGCGAGGAAGGCTTGGAATTGCTCAGGTTCTTGTAACGCCTTAATTAGTGAGTCTCGCGCTTCTTTTGATAATAGGAGGGCATCGAGAATGCTAAGCTGAGAAGGTAGCTTCCTTAGGTGCGCGAGGATGTTATAGTCCACCTTACCCTTCCTAGGAGGGTCTTTGGCAGCCAGCTCTCTGATGACTTGGTCATCTAAAGTGATATCTTCAGTGACCTTTTCCTTTCCCTTATCCTTTCTATTCCCGGGCCCGAGATTCTTCTCTGGGAGTGTGCGATTGCGCAGCTGAATGTTCTCGCAGATCTCCGATTTCTCCTCTTTCCCTAAAGCGGATTCTTTAAAGAGAGGGCCCAGAGCCATTTCTTCGTCAGAGTCGCTCCCAAAGGTGAAAACTTGTGACCCTCCGGCGTTAACCATGTAACAGTTGCCAGTAGTTCTGTTTTGCCCATCGACGGTACTTCTTCGCTCTCGGCGGATCTTGCGTTTCATGCGCTTAAAATGTTGCCGATGAGCAACATATCCTTGCCACCATATCTTAAAGGCATCGCACTCCTCCGTGGGGTGTGAGATTTTCCGGTGATATGCGCAATAATCAGGGTGCCTCTCCACCCCATGTGTGTTTCCTTCCGAGGGCGGTAGCTTCATCCCCAGTGACATGGCTTTGGCAAACCTTTTTCTCGTCTTGAATATCTTCTTGTTTACTTCGGATGCCTTCCGCTCTGGTAGTTCAACTCTTTCGTTCAGCTGCCCGCATTTGGCTCCTTCAGATGTGGCCATCTCACGCTCCTGGTCCGCTTTACATTTTAGACGAATCTCGTCTAGAAAAGCGTCGATCATTTCATCTGTTGGCCATGCACGCTCTGGTACAGGCTCTGTCTCCAGCTTTTCAATGCCAGGGGTTTTCCCATCATCGGTAAACGAGTGGGAGATTACGTTACAACTCGCCACATATCCTTCGGATTCATCCGACGAGCTTTCTCCATCATCTTCTTCTTGAAAGATGTGGTTGAGGAACTCTCGCAGTGTGACAGGGGTTCGCGCCTTTTGATTGTACTTTTCCAACGCGTCGATTTGCTTCTGCAGGTTCGTGTGTTCGTTTTCAAGCTTCACGGGCTTCTTGGATTTCCTCTTCTTTTTCTTCGAGGATTTCGACGGTTGGGCGTGAGTATTTGGGCCATTATCGCGAGTCTTCGTAGTCGGACGGGGCTTCAACATCCCTTTGATAATTTGAGGTTCAAGAGGGTCCTTCCATTCGATCGCAGGGCACGCATGAAGGTCTCTCAGCATTCTTCTGGTTTTAGTTGATAGCACGACCTCCCATGGAGCTTCCTTAATAAAAGAACATGTTGCCCCCGGTGTATCCGCTTTCCTAGGAGCATGCGGCTGTGGGGGGTTCACCTTCCACTTTTCGGACAGTACAAACTTCCCCTGGAGGTACTGGTCTTTAATCCATCCTTTGAAGACGAAGCAATCTTCAATCGGATGGCTTACCGTTTGATGGTAAGGGCAATAGTTAGGGTTATTCGCTTCGGTGGGTTGCGGCGGTCACCTTGGATTTGGCAGGTTTATAAGTCTGTTGCGTATTGCCAGCTCGAATAGCCGTCTCGTCTTGTCCCGTGGGAACGAGTAGGGACGCTTCATCTTCTCATTATAATACCGACGCCTTTCCTCGAGTTGATCTGCTGGTTTCGGGGCGTTAGGTTGCTGCTGGGCATTCGCAACAAAGGTTGCCCTCCCTTTACCCTTGTCATTCCGAGGTTCCGACTTCGGGGGAGGCGGTCTATGACCCATCTGGTCCATCTGAGCCAACTTGTCGATTAAAGCCTGGAATGTGGTTGGCTTAAAGAACATCATAAACTGGGAGATAGTTGCGTGAGGGTCTAGAGTTCCCACGAACATGCCCACCGCAGGTGCTTCCTCAATGCGTTGCTCACATCTCGACCACAAGTTCCGCCAGCGTATAGCGTACTGGACCCAGGTTTCGCCCGGTTTTACCCTGGCGTTAATCAGTGCAGTTATTGGAGTGCGTTCGCTGGCACTTGCGAATCGCTGAGTGAACAACAGCTCCATTTCAGCGAACGTTTTGATAGAATCGTTCGGGAGTTCCGAATACCATTCGAACGCAGTTTCTGATAAGCTGCCCACGAACTGGCGAAGCAACAGTTTATCATCACCGCCGGTGTTACCGCAGAGGGCCCGGAACTGGGCGACATGTTGATGGGGATTGCCGGTCCCCTTATACACGTGGAATTTTGGTATCGTATAGCCTTGCGGGTATTTTATTTGGTCGCACCTGCTCGGATACGGCCGCCCCGTTTTCACGACTTGACCAGCTGCCTCAGTCGCGTGATGAACCCGGATTTGCTGGGCTATGTAGTCAGCCAAGTCAGCCTTAGAGATTGCCTCCTCCTTGGCCGTTGAGAGGGCTGGTGGTGGATTTGACGTTTCTCCTCGGTCGTCTTCAAGAACGATTGGGGGATCCTCGGCGGGTAAGTCCTGCTGGATCATCATTCCTATCATATCTTGGAAGAGAAGGCCCATCCGTTGTATGTTGGCCGCTTGTTCAGCAGCTTCTTTGTCCTTTTTCTCCAGTGTCCGGCGAAGGAATTCAGCGTCGGTTTCTTCCTCCCGGCGTGCGTCTGAGGACGTTTCTGGGTTTTCTTTTGGCCCAGTGAGCGCGGCCATAGCATTCATCATTTCTTGAAGCTTTTGTTGCTGCTCTTGAGCCTTCGTCACAGATCGGGTTAGCGGTCGGTGGCCCGTAGAAGTGCGGCTTTCCTCTTTTCCAGAGGCCATGCAAACAGTGTGCACCACCATGCCCCCAGACTTAGGGCGTCTGGGCTCAGTGCTTTTAGCCGTCGTTGCATGCTGTGGGGTTTTCTCTGGCCTCCTCCTTTTATGAGCCAGTTGATCAACAGCCTTTTGGGGTTTAGCCTGGTGACCAGCTTCCGATTGGATTTTCAGCTTCTTGTGTTGGCGGGAGAAGTTTGGATCGATGATCGAGTCCCGTGCCTGCCGCCAAACCTTATAGATTTTGGAAGACAGCCGTTGAGGAGATCGGGGTTGTTCGGGTTTTATTTCGACAACCTTTTTTAATGAGGGAGGAGACCTCTTCAGCACTGCCGTAGGAGAATTCCTTCGCACCTTATTTAGCATTTCAAAGCTGTTCCCAGTTGGAACAGCAGCATTAACCTCTGCCACCGGGGCCGATGGAGTCAACCCGGAGGGGGAGTTGCCCCCAGCCTTCCTTACTCGGCGCCAATGGCGACGTCGAGCGTGTCGAGCGGACAGTGTAGGGTCAGCGGTAAGAATGGTTTCGTCTTGCCCCCTGTCTGGGTGGGGGGTCGCTGTTGGTGTTAGCCTGTCAAAGACCGACGTCCTTTGGGCAGCAGGAGCGGGAACGGGAGCCGTCAATCTTGTAAAGACCGACCTTTTGGCCGGAGAAGCCGCCTTGACGATTTCGGGAGCAGGAGCAGCCACTTTCTTAGAAGCAGCCTTCTCTGAGATTGTAGGCCCCATGATGGGTTTGCAGGATTTCTGGCCCAATCTAGAGAAGACCGAGGCGTTGACGTTGGGCGACTCGTTGAGAGGAGCCGCGACAGGGGTAAGACGATCAAAGACCGACTTCTTAGGAGCTTCCGTTGTCAGTACTGGAGCGGTGAAGTTTGTCGGCGGGAGCATGGTCCCAAAGAACAATCCGGTGGTGGCGCGAGTGACCTGTTCCACGGGCATTGTGAATAGCGAAGCAGCTTGGGGTCCGTAGGCTATACCTCCTGGCGAGGCAGAGCGTTGGTTGCAATTGCAGTCTGAGCAGTTGGAGAATTTCATGGAAGTAGAAGCCATCGATCCTTTGCTTTCTGCAATAAGCAAGAAGCCAATTCTTAGTATCTTAAAACCCAAGGGCAACCATTGGCGAACCGCGATTGGTTCGCGAGTCACGACACACGAAGTGTGGAGTGGAAAGAGGAAAAGGTCCCACCGGGCGTGCCAGAATCTGTTCCCCTCCGAAAGACGGCGCACAGGACTGCGGTGTCTTGGCACTGAGATTCGGGGCAGATGCTAATTGGTGCTATCCGTTCACCTCTCCGAAGATGCCAAGTTGATTTATGGCACCATGTATCGAAGGTTTAAACGGATGCGTCCGATGTAGCAGACTTCGTCAGATTCCCCCTCGCTTGAGGGGTTTTTGATTGTGGGGACGCTCTTCCCTGCAGGCGCAAGCCCCTGCAGTTAATTACGCTACCGCATTGCGATAACAACTTTCTCCTTCTCCAGCTGGTCACTTCGTGTCGTGGGTGTTTGTTTTGTGTTTTGTTGCCCGTGGATTGTTTACGGAGACTGAGTTATGTCGTCGCCCGTAGGGCGTGGACTAGTCCAAATCCGTATTATCTTAGATTTGGGTTTGGGGGTTTGGTTTGAGGATACGTCAGCCATACTTGAGGCTAAGATCAACTCAAACGTTTGTTAAGGATACGTTAGTCTAACTTTGTGACTAAGATCAACTTAACGGGATCGTTTAGATCCGATAAAGGAGTGTTTGGACTCCATTGTTCCAGTTTAGGGACCTAGTGGTCCGTTAAATGTATGGCCGTCGGGACCCGTCACATCTCTGACGACGTTGAAGGATTACAACGACGGATGTCAGAGGAGCTCAGAGATGTACCCTCGAGCCAGAGTTGATTGGGGGAATTCATAGTCCAGTCTGTTTGAAGGTTTAAGGATACGTTAGCCATCTTTGAGGCTAAGATCAACTTAAACGGGACCGTTTAGATCCGACAAAAGAGCATGCGGGGCTCTATTGTTCTAGTTTAAGGACATTGCGGTCCATGGGTAGTTTAAGGACATTGCGGTCCACTGTTATTTTTAAGACATCTCGGTCAAGCTTAAGGACATCGTAGTCCATGGGTTTAAGGACCCCACAGTCCGTTGTTAGTTTTAAGACATCTCGGTCAAGGTTAAGGACGTCGTAGTCCATGGGTTTAAGGACCCCACAGTCCATTGTTAGTTTTAAGACATCTCGGTCAAGGTTAAGGACGTCGTAGTCCATGGGTTTAAGGACCCCACAGTCCGTTGTTAGTTTTAAGACATCTCGGTCAAGGTTAAGGACGTCGTAGTCCATGGGTTTAAGGACCCCACAGTCCATTATGTGCTCTGGATGCTTCACACGGGTTCGCTGCCGTGCTCTGCGAGGACCAGGCTCCGCTCTGGACGTTTCCCACGGGGTCAAAGAGTGACATTATCCGCGTTCCACGTAACCAGGAATTTGCATTAAACACGGGTTTAAGGACCCCGCAGTCCGTATCAATGTGTGGTCGTCGGGACCCGTCACCTCTTTGAAGACATTGAGGGATTACAATGCCAAGTATCAAAGGAGTGAAGAGATGTACCCTAGAACCGGAGTGGATTAAATAGTCCTTGGCCCAATTTGGGATCAAGACCGATTAATTATGTTATGAGTCCATTGGCCCAGTTAATCACAAATTGAGGACTTATGGCCATCTCGGGCTAAGTCCAATCAGGAGAGGCTTTGCCTCCATCCATTTAGGCCAATTGGGCCAAAGCCTAGTGTTAAACACTACAGAGCAATCAGTGTTGAACACTGGGAATGAGGTTGACAAGTTAGTGTTTAACACTAAGAGATAATTGGTGTTAAACACCAGCAACAAGGCTTTTCAAATTAGTGTTAAACACTAAAACAGACCAGTGTTGAACACTGCAGATAAAGCTTTTTAATTAGTGTTGAACACTAAGGCCCAACAGTGTTTTAACACTGGGTTCGAGAGTTTCAATTTAGTGTTAAACACTAAGACAAGAGGGGTCACGTGGCAGCACGTGAGAGCGCCCTCCCTTCATTTATTCTGCTGAGATTATCGCGTCTTTCAGAGCATCACGTGCCATCACGTGATGGGCATTCAAATGCCTATGTATTAGAGCTTCTGCCGAGGGTCACGTGGATCACGTGGGGTGCTGCCTCAAAGGGACTTTCTGTGGATCTCTTGGGGGGTCACGTGATGACACGTGACCCTGCCTCTACGTATTTTGTTTAGAGGCTTTGTTAATCTTTTTTCAGGAATTAAATTCCTCAAGCTTTAAATTTCAGAGGAATTAAATTCTTACTTCCTTTCGAAGACTTATATTCTGGGATAGAGTTTAACTCTGAATTTTCTGTAGGAATTAAATTCCTCATATATGTGAAGAACCAAATAGGGTTAAACCCTAACAAAGCTTTTTTAAGGAGTTTAAACTTCCATCCTCTGTTAAATTATGATTAAGGGAATTAAATTCCCGTTGCTGCAACAGAACTAAGTTCTTAATTAGGGTTAAACCCTGTTTCTTTTGTTCTGAAGGAATTAAATTCCCATGATACAGGGTCAAGCCCTAATTTTATTTTAAAGGAATTAAATTCCTATAGTTCTGTGAGAATTAAATTCTCATGCTTGCATTCCCTCTCTATGTTTTGGATCTGCATGGCAGGATCTCGACCCATTGAGAATTAAATTCTCAACCTTAAAGGGAGATGTGCACTTTGCAGATCCTCTATCAAAGAGAGAAGAAATATATTCTTCTGTTTTTATGTATCAGAGTTAAACTCTGTTGAGAATTAAATTCTCTTTTTCTTTCAAGGAGCTTTTCCCTTTCTTACCTAGGGTTTTTGCAGAAGATCCAAGTTCTCCAAGTATCGAAGCTCTCTTCCTTTTCTTTTTTTTTTTCTCTGCGTATGTCCCTGTATATGTCTCTTGGCTCCTATTTATAGGAGAAGCAGCCGAATCAATCAGTTTTTGACGAATCTTCGTGAAAGATTTGATTTGCATCCATCATTCATTTTGGACCTTTAGATTGTTGGGTGAATTTTATTCACCATTGGATTTCAAATCCAGGGGTTTTTCCTTTGTTGTTTCGGTTAGATTTAAAGGGGAAATCTTTCCAAACTCGAGATTTTCCCATAGATAGATCATCTCTGAATCTTTAATTCGATTGGTTCCAAATAGTTGCTTTCCTTTGGAAATATTTGAATTTCTCTCAGAATTTAATTCTGTTGACAAAATGGGCTTTGAAAGCCGGTCACGTGTGACCACGTGACCCATGGTCACGTGTGAGCACGTGACCCCCTTTGGAATGAGCCTTTTCCTTTCTTTTGCGCTCTGTCTTCTTATTGCTGCTTAAACGTCACGTGCTGCCACGTGACCCCTGGTCACGTGTGAGCACGTGACCCTTGTTTGAACTCTCTCTTTCCTTGGTTCAACTGGAGAACGAGTCTGCTGTCTTGAACGTCACGTGGCAACACGTGACCCTGGTCACGTGGAAGCACGTGACCTCTTCTGAAGCCTTTTCCTTGACTTGATCAGGGAACTGGTGTGCCTTTTGACGCTTGCATTTAAATGTCACGTGTCGCCACGTGACCCGGGTCACGTGGGAGCACGTGACTCTTTCTGAAGCCCCCCCTTTTCTTCAACGTAGTCAGGAAACTGAACTTGCCTTGATGATGCTTTTTAGGTGTCACGTGCCAACACGTGACCGCTAGTCACGTGTAAGCACGTGACCCTCTTCTGAAGCTTTTCCCAGAAGCTTTCCTGATTTTAAATCAGGAAACAGTGATGCCTCCTACATCTTAGGGATTAAGATCTATAAAGATAGATCTAAACGGATACTGGGATTGTCCCAATCCAGGTACATAGACACCGTACTAAAGAGGTTTAGTATGGAAGAGTTCAAGCTTGGGAATGTACCCACGATCTCTGGACTCACTCTCTCCAAAGAGATGTCTCCCAAGACTTATTTAGAGAGAACTCGCATGCAAGGAATACCTTATGCTTCGGCAGTAGGCTCTATCATGTATGCGATGCTATGTACCAGACCCGATGTAGCGTACTCACTAAGTGTAGTGAGTAGGTATCAAGCAGATCCAGGAGAAAATCACTGGACAGCTGTTAAGAACATTCTCAAGTACTTGAGAAGGACTAAGGAGATGTTCTTAGTGTACGGTAACGGTGAACTCCAAGTGGAGTCCTTTACCGACTCGAGCTTCCAAAGTGATAAGGACGACAGTAAGTCGGTCTTGGGGTTTGTCTTTACCCTCAACGGTGGGGCGGTGTATTAGAAGAGTTACAAGCAAGACACCTTTGCAGACTCGACGATGGAGGCTGAATACATCGCTGCCAGCGATGCTGCCAAAGAAGCTGTCTGGATGAAGAAGTTCATTGCCGAGCTTGGTGTGGTTCCATCTATTGAGCATCCAATACCTGTGTATTGTGATAACAATGGAGCGGTGGCTTTGGCCAAGGAACCCCGGTCCCATCAGATATCCAGACATATTCTGAGGCGGTATCACCTGATCCGGAAGATAGTAGATCGCCGGGAGATCGAGGTCAGGAGAGTTGACATGAAGGACAACGTAGCGGATCCATTCACGGAGGCCCTTCCCCAGACGCAATTTGAGAGACTCTTTAGGATGTTAGGTATGAGATACTACAACACATGGCCTTAGTGCAAGTGGGAGATTGTTAGTTATATGTATGCCCTAGAGGCCATTACTGTACACATGATGTATATTATAATGGATGCTTGGATATATATAGAGATGAATTTCTTGCTCGATATGATAGTATGCTATCTGGTTACCTTTATCTTAACATGTAGACTTATATATTGTTATACTGTCTTGCTCTCACATGTTGATAAAGCCCTTAGGATATGTACTTGACTACCAGGACTATGATGGAGATCATACTAGTGGGGCCAGGGTAGTTCACAAGTACATCCTTTAATTGTTCCTAGTCGAGGGAATATCGAGACAGGGCATCGATATTCCAGAGTAGACTAGCGTATGCGCTTCTTGACCCATATGATGGGCGATGGATGATCCCACATCCATTAGTATTTGATATCAGAGATGGTATATGGGTGCTCAGTAGAGACTGGGTACACTGAACATGACTCGCCGAGGACTCCTATGTGGTAGTATACCTATCGTCAGATAGCAGTCCTCTGGTGACACTGATACAGGTTAGTCTGTAGACTCGAGATCGTCATAGAGTCTTGTGCGGCTCCCACTGTGCTTTGATTTCCTCCCTACCATGCTCAAGAGGAGTCGTGCAAACAAGTAGATTTTAGGTACAGTCCCGAGTCGTATGGAGGCAATGAGCGATAGGAGGGGTTTCGTCTCTCCCGGTATTGGGGGTTGATGTTGCGTTATGCTCGATTGGCAATAACTGGAAGTCCCTGTCCAGGGCTGATATGGAGATCTACTGATAAGTGTTATCGGTAGTTTCTTGACCTGTTATGAGCCTCACATCGGCATGACTTATCACGTTACTGGGGTCTGACGATTTCCACCGCTGGACATGATATGCGACATATCAGACGAAGAGACCGGACTGTATTGTAGTGTTACTGATAGGCTTCATGGAGACTGTGGACATGCTTGCTTGTTGATCTTCATATCGCTCAATACCCGGGTAGCCTTTACGTCCAGCTAGTACTGCTGACGGCTTGTTGGTGACTGATATGATCATCACTTACTGCCGGCGTATTGACGAGTTTTTAGAGTCCCACACAGAAGTTCCCTGGTTCAAGCGAAACGAAGTAGGACACATATGTGATATGTGTTTGGGCCCGATTAAATACGAGTATGTGATACCGTATTGTAATCTGGCAGTCATCTGTTATCGGTGCGGTTATATGCGATATAACCAAATTGTCGAATCAAGTGTTGATTCGATAATGTGATATACAGATAAATGATATTAGTCGGTCGCATATGATATAACCGAATTATTTGATCAAATGTTGATTTAATAATATGATATAAATTATATGTCGAACCGCCAGCTAGCTACGGTTGGGTGTAATGGATTTGGATGTTGGTGGATGAAGTCCTCATGAATCTAGCATGAGTGACACTGCCTCACATATTCAAGGCAGTCCTGAATCATTATGGGCCAATAATAACCCATTCTTTTGATCTTCAGCTTCATTTTTGGCCCAGCTTGATGAGAACCACAGAGTCCGTCGTGAGTTTCTTGAATGACTCTCCTTGCTTCTCCTGGCCCCAAGAACCTTAGCCACAAACCGTCAAGCGATCACTTGTATAGAGTATCATTGACGAAAGCGAAAGACAGACCCCGTTTCATGAGCTGATGTCTTGACGACGCATTTTCGTGTGTTCGATGGGTTTTGAAGTAGTCTATGAAGACTTCCCTCCAATCCTTGACCTTTTCTTCATCTTCTATTTGTAGGACTGCTTGTTTGGTCGTTTCCTTTTCTTCCGATGACTCTGTTAAATCCTCCGAAAGTATCCCTGCTGGCACGAGAACCCGGCGGCTTTGCACGATGATCTTTACGTCATTGAGGTCTTCGTTGGCCAATTCTTTAGCCAATCTAGACAATGCATCCGCTTTGCTGTTTTCCGCACATGGTATACTCTCCAAGATGTAGGAGGGGATTTGTATCAGCAGTTGCTGCACTCTTTCACCATACCTGATCAGTTCTGGCTTGCATGTCTGATAGTCACCATTTACTTGGCTGACAATGAGCTGGGAGTCTCCATATAAGAGGAGGTCTTTGATTCCCATATCAACAACGATCTCGAGACCTGTTATCAAAGCTTCATATTCAGCTTCGTTGTTAGTTCTTAGCTCCGTCAGGGAGAAAGCGTAATGCAATATCCCTCCTTGTGCGGTCATGAAGATAAGGCCTACCCCAGTTTGATTATGGGGGTGTTATGCTTCCGTTTCTTCATGGAAGATGCTTCATCAAAGTAGAGTTCCCATCAGGCACCATTCTCTTCTTCCTTTGCGTTGAACGCATGTTCGTCCTGTAACTCACAATTTAAGGGGGAGTCGGCGGGTACCAGATGCTCGCAAGAAAGTTGGCGATGGCCTGGCCCTTCACTGCTTTGAGAGGTTGATACGTTATCGAGAATCCTATCAGGAGGAGGGCCCATTTCTCAAGCCTTCCCGTTAGTATGGCCTTAGACATTAGATATTTGAGAGGATCCACCTTTGATATAAGATGGACCTCGTATGCCAAGGCATAGTGTCTGAGCTTCATTATCGTGAAGATTAGTGTCAGCCAATGCTTTTCGATGGGGGAGTAGTTGTTTTCTGCCCCCAGGAGAACTCTACTCAAATAGTACAGAGCTTTCTCCTTTCCCCGGTCATTCTCTTGTGCCCATAGCGCACCCAGAGAACCTTCAAGGGCTGTTGTGTATAGGATAAGCGGTTTTCCCTTAGCCGGAGCGGTCAACACTGGCGGATTTTGTAGGTATTGCTTAATTTTGTCCAGTGCATTTTGGCACTTATAATCCCAGACGAATGGGGTCCCCTTCTTCATTAGATGACTGTAAGGACGGCATTTTCCTGAGAGGTTGGTTATGAACCGTCGGATATACGCGAGTTTTCCTTGAAGGGATCGCAACTGCTTGAAAGTCCTTGGCATGGGCATTTCCATAATCGCCTTGATCTTCGAAGGGTCGATTTCGATACCTCGGTTCCGTATGATGAATCCTAAGAATTTGCCCGAAGAGACTCCAAACGCACATTTAAAGGATTCAACTTCAGATTGTATTTCCGAAGACGTTGGAACACTATGTTCAAATGTTCCCAGTGTTCCTCGTACGATTTGCTTTTCACCACAACATCGTCAATATAGCATTCGACAATCTCGTGTATGAGGTCATCGAAGATCTTCGTCATGGCTCTCTGATAGGTAGCGCTAGCGTTCTTCAGATTGAAAGGCATTACCCTATAGCAGAATATGCCCAACGGAGTCCGGAAAGCGGTATGCTTTTGGTCTTCAGGATGCATTTTTATTTGGTTATACCCTGAAGATCCATCCATGAAGGGGAAGATCTCATGGGTAGACGTGTTATCTAACATAAGCTCGGTAACTGGTACTGGGAAATCATCCTTCGAGCAAGCTTTGTTGAGGTCCCGAAAGTCTACGCAGATGCGCACCGTCCCATTTTTCTTCATTACTGGAACAATGTTGGAAATCCAGTCTGGATATTGAACTTCTTGGATGAAGCCGGAGTCAATTAGTTTCTTAACTCCGGCGTTGATACTCATCTCGAGTTCGCGCCGCATTCTTCTTGGCGCTTGCTTGACTGGCTTGACGTCCGGTGATATAGCCAGTTTATGCACTGCTATTTTTGGATCTAGTCCCGGCATCTCGGAATAGTTCCATGCAAAGCAGTCTTTATATTGCATAAGCACGTCCTTTAGTATGGCCACGTGTTTTTTAGACAGCAGCCAATTGACGAACGTGGGCCTCGGATCGTTTTCCGTTCCTAAGTCAATTTTCCTTAGGTTATCCGCCGCAGTGTGTATTCCATCTTCCAGCTCTTTCAGGGCCGGTGGAAACTCTGAGATCACCTCGTCCTTGTCCTCATTTGCGAAGAACCTAAATAAGTCATCCATATTCTCGCGCCCTCCTCCTTTTGAGAATGTTATCACGTGGCAGGTACGAGTTTGCTTCCAGTCTTGATGTCGAGCTGGTCCTACATTCGCGATATAGGTTCTCTTTGGCTCATGCTTCTGCGGTGGGGTTACCCTCCAGCTGTCAGATAAAGTGAACCTGCCTTATTGATATTGGTCTTCGACCTGGTCTTTAAAGGTAAAGCAGTCTTCAAGGGGATGTCCTATTGCTCGGTGGTAGGAGCAATAATCCGGGTGATGAACCTCATTTATCTGTTCAGGGTACCGAGGCTCCGGGAGCGTCATCATTTGATGCTTGATGACAAGGTCAAATATTTTCCTTGTCTTATCTTTGGGGAAAGTGTATTCCCGACCCATCTTCTTCATAAAAGATGATTCCAGCTGACTTTTCCTCGATTGCGTGGCTTCTTAGATCCGCTTTGCTATTTTAGAATGTCATTCTTGTTCTTCACCTTGTTTTCCCCCCATTTCGGGCTTTTCTCTTGTTGAGAGAACGTACAACGGGCTGAGGGTGAAGGGCATCGTAATATTTTTTTTCGCAGACTACTAATTGAGACGCTGCGTCCTGGCCTTTTTGTAAATAGCCATTTCGCGGCTGTGATCTTCCCGAATCTTTTGACCGGCTTCTCTTATTAGCTTGTCAACTTGTTCTTCGAACGACGGACTTGATGTTCTTATATTGGGATTTTGCTCTGTTCCAACGTCATAGTTATCTAGAAAAGCATTCCTTTCAACACCGGAGTCAACTTGTACTCAAACCTTTATTTGTAGGTCCGAGATTCTTCTCAGGCAGCGTGCGGTTACGCAGCTGAATGTTCACGCAGTTTTTCTCCTCCTCTTCTTTTTCAGAGGTGGAGTTCTTGAAGAGAGGGCCGATGGTCATTTCTTTCTTAGAATCTCTCCCGAAGGTAAGGACTTGGAGTTTTTCGCTTTCCCGACTGGTATCAACCATATGACAGTTGCCAGTCGTTTTCTCATGCGCACTTGTTGAACTTCTTTACAGTCGACGAGCTTCACGTTTCATCCTCTTGAAGTGTTGTTCATGGGCAACGTATCCTTGCCACCACTTCTTGAAGGCACTGCATTCTGTTAGTTGTATGTATGCCCTAGAGGCCAGTATTGTACAGATGATGTATATTATATTAGATGCTTGGACATATATAGAGAGGACTTTCTTGCTCGATATGATAGTATGCCATCTGGTTGCTCTTTATCTTAACATGTATACTTGTCTCTTGATACTGTCTTATAGTTACATGTTGGTAAAGCCCTTAGGATGTGTACTTGACTACCTGGACTATGATGCAGATCATACTAGTGGGGCCATGGTAGTCCATAAGTACATCCATTAATGTTCCTAGTCGTAGGTGTATCGAGACAGGGCATCGATATACCAGAGTAGACTAGCGTATACGCTTCTCGACCCATGAGATGGGCGATGGATGATCCCATATCCATTGGTGTTTGACATCAGAGATGGTATACGGGTGCTCAGTGGAGACTGGGTACACTGGACGGACTCGCCGAGAACTCCCAGATGGTATTATACCTCACGTCAGATGGCAGTTCTCTGGTGACACTTGTGCAGGTTAGTCTGTAGACCCGAGATCGTCATAGAGTCTTGTGTGATTCCCACTGTGCTTTGATTTCCACCTTACCACGTCCAAGAAGGCGTGTAAAACGGTGGTTTTTGGGTACAGTCCCGAGTCACATGGAGGCAATGAGCGATAGGAGGGGTTTCGTCTCTCCCGGTATTGGGGGTTGATGTTGCGCTGTGCTCGATTGGCCATAATAGGGAAGTCCCTGGCCAGGGCTGATTTAGAGATTTACTGGTAAGTGTTACCAGTAGTTTCTTGACCCGTTATGAGCCTCACATTGGCACGACTTATCGGTTATTGGGGTCTGACGTTTACCACCCCTAGACTTGATATGCGACATATCTGACAAGGAGACCGGACTATACGGAAAGTGTTACCGGCAGGCTTTTACAGGAGTTGGAGCGGGCTTGCTTGCCGATCTTCTGATCGCTCAATACCCGGGTGGCCGTTACGTCCAGCTAGTACCGCTGACGGCTTGTGGGTGCTTGATGTGATCATCACCTACTGCCGGCGTATTGACGAGTCTTCAGAGTCCTATATAGAGGTTTTACTGGCTCAGGCAAAACGAAATATGAGCACGTATGTGATATGTGCGGGACCGAGAATAATGCATGTATGTGATACCGTATTCTATTCTCGCGACTTTTTGTATCGGTCGGTTGTATATGATATAGCCGGGTTATCGAATCAAGTGTTGATTCGATAAGTCAATGCATTGGATGTTAGTTGGTTATATGAGATATAACCGGATTATTGAGTCAAGTGTTGATTTAATAATTTAGTGTATAATTGTATATTAGATATACTAGTTTACATTAACTAACACTTGTTCACTTAAGGATTTTTCTCACATGTGCACAACTTTAATATATATGTGATATATATTAAAATGTGTTTTCTTTTTGTATCATGGTTGATGATACATCATACATGGGTGTGCAAGAAATACACCATTCTATTTAAATGGTGGTTAATAATTATATAAGGTAATTACAAATTAGTGGAGCTTTTGTCACAAGCATGAAGCTTGTAGAAGCTTGTGGATGCTTTGACAAAGTCCACTAACTTTGTTTTACTTTAGATTTTTATTAACCTAACCATTTAGGATTAGCCATGGTAATGTCTCTACATGAGTTAGTATATGATACTCACTCACCATAGTTAGCTCACTCACTTGATCATAATCCTCATCCTTTTTCTTTTGTTCATCTTCTTCTTTTTTGAGCAAAAAGAAAAAGCTTGCTAGGGTTTTAAAAAGAGAGTGAAAGATTGTGAGAAATAAAATTCTAAAGAGAACCCACTTCCTATTTCTCCATCCTCTACTAGACTAGCACTTTAGTTTAGGGTGTTTGCTTCACTAATTCTAAAGTTAGTGAAGAAGAAGCTTGAGTTCGTATTCACTCGACGTAGATCATCTTCGGCTTCGAAGACTTCAAGCAAGGACGTTCCTTCTACCTCGTGAAGCCATGCAAGAGCCTGGAAGGACCATGATCGCAGCGAAGGGACTACAACAAAGAGCTTTAGAAGTGAATGACCGATCTATAAAGGTTGTATCTCGTATTCACTTAGTTGTAAATGCTATTTACTTGCATGTGAAACCCTAATTTTCTAGCAAAGATCTTGTTTAGGGTTGTTAGGCACGGCTAAAATTTTAATCGGTCATGGTTGATGCTTTCTTAACCCTTGTTAGAGTGCCTAGTAACCTTACAGTGGTATCAGAGCCTAGCTAGAGCATTATGCGACGTGTATACGAAGTTAAAACCCCGATCGAACCTGGAATCGTCAATTTAACCCCCTCTCTGAACATTTTTTTAAAACTGTGATTTTTCTGAATTAAAAATACCTAAAAAAATCATCAGGGAATTCTAAGAATTACCATGAAATACGAACTCATGATACCATTAAGTCGCCGCGGAACCGCGGCAGGAACCTGCTTCCCGCGGCGGTTCCGCCGCCGTACTTTGGCATTATTGACACGTGTTTGCACAGTAATACTTGTATCTGTTGTTACTATTTTCTGGGTATTTTTAATCTGACTCAAGTGTTGAGTGTTCTGGGGTTTATTTTGTAATCGTTGATTCGATCGGAATATTTAATTTCGTTATGTTTTCCGGATATTTAGAAACTGTTAAAATGTTCGAACGGATATCATTAACTCATTATTTCCTGGCACGAAAAACTTTCAAGTGTTGAATTTTTTCTTGAGTTTAAATCTTTCGGAAAAACGTACAAGTAACGCGATGGACCCTCTAAAAGAACACAAACCTTAACTCGATTATGTGACCGTCTGAACCACCTCTAAACCTTAGGGTTTGGGGTAGTACGGCGTGCCACATGTGAGGCGTTGGATTGACCCTTCTACGGCTAGACCGTTGCTACTGTGACGTATTCTGGAATTTTTTAACTCCGCTCAAGTGTTGAGCTATTATGGAAATCTTGGGTATTTGATTATTCGATCGGAAAGTTTAATACTGTCTATTTATCTGGAATGTGATACAATATGTGGAATTCATATAGTTAGGCATGAAATGTGAAATATGTGATATTTCGGATTTACGATGTCTAAAGAGATTGTGGATTCCAAATGTTGTAGTTTTACACTTTCTTTTTTGCGACCGTAAGTGTAATATGTGATATCGCCGGTTTCGTTGCTATATGTCAACGACAATTGGGATACGCATATTTACTTATGTTGATGACATGTGATGTTATGTGTTGCTGGATATGTTATATTGGATCGTCGCGTTCTGAATAGCCGGGGTTTTTTTTATGTGAGATGAGGGTTTTTATTTTCATTCATGTAAAATTAGATGTATGTAATATTCTTTTATTGGGGCACTTCCGGGATGAGGTTGATGTCACAATTTGTATATTATTTACTTTTCCGCACTATGATAGACCCAAGGAGGAGAGCACAAGTAACCGGGTTCTGGAGTCCAGCGGGAGACCAACTCGAGGAGTCGAGTCCGGGTCTCCTAACTCTAGAATTGGAAGGGTTGCTTGCCGCTCTCGTAGGGGTCTAGGGGTGTGGGTTGGGCTATTCATCGCGACCGTGGAATTCGTGTTTTATAGAGCCTCAAAATAAAACACGGACCTCCTAGTATATCCATTATTTCATATATTTCTTCTGCTGCGATATCTGTGATGTGATCATTTGATATGTTGTGATAGATACTGTATATAGTATATATGATATATTATATAGACATTACTTATGTTTTACACCCGTGCTAGCCCTGCCCCGCTCTGCCGTTAGTTACCTAACCTAACGGTGCACGAGGGGACATCGAGGCGAATGCGGATGGCATAAGTGTACGTCGTATTTATCTGTGATGTTTAGGTGACTTAAATGATGGGACTTCATTAATATGATTAATGAAAGAAAAGAAACCTAAAAGATGTTGTAGAATCAAATTTTCAAAAAGGGTAGCTACAGTTTTTGCTTTGCATAGCGATATATATGATATATCCAGCACCTTATTCGATGAGGAAAGTGCCGAGATCCCTTCACCGGGAGTGACCTCTTTAGCAAAACTGGCAGATGCTACAACACTTGGTTTGTCTTTTGATTGCTTTTAGAGTTTTGCTTTGCATAGTGATATATATGATATGTCCTGCACCTTATTCGATGAGGAAAGAGCCGAGATCCCTTCACCGGGAGTGACCTCTTTAGCAAAACTAATGAAAGCCTCAAAATCACTCCATTTCAAAATTTCACATGATTTTACAACGATATCAAGTTCATTACGCAATAGGTTTTCAGAAAAACCTGTAGTAGCACTCCGTCATTTCAGATAAGTTGTATATAGTATTCGTGCTGCATTTGTTGGCTTTCGTCAAGGTGTAGTGTGCGGTAGCTATATGCTGCTTATCTGCTGCATATGATGCGATTAGATTAGGGTAGTCGTACGGTTTTGTTGGCTTTCGTCAAGGGTCGTGCGGGTGGGTTTAATTCAGTCAAGAAATGTACGGGTTGAACTTGACTACCGGGCTATGGTTTGTTGGCTTTCGTCAAGGTCATAGCACGTTAGGGGCAAAATATTTTCGGGAATTTCAAGTGTTGAAATTTTCAATGAGATTGCATACCTTCTATGAGATAGTTGGATCCCGATACGCACTGCGAGTAATTGTTACTCCTGGGAGAGTTTTACACAGGACAATTAGCCGATCAAGTAGGTGTCTAGAAAGGTGTCAACGGGGTTACGCCTCTGGGAAAACGAGATTTACTTTAATTAAGTCCGTGCGAAAGCACGGGGAACCTCCCTCAAAGTACCGACACTGGCCTGGCTGAAAGATTGGCGAAATTGTAGGGTGTAATTAATCCCGGCTAGTCTTTCCTTTTAGGGTTTGAAGGAAGATTTGATAAAAACAGTGGGAGCCATCCTGATTAGATAAAATAATAACCAATCTGATCTTGCAAGAGCATACGCTAAAGTGTTTTCTTCTCTCTCTCTCCAGGTAGCGACCATATCATGCCTTAATAAAGATAATAATATGGATGTATTGACCGAACCCGCATGTTATACTGTGCTGGGGAACGTTTGTTCCGTTCTTTCTTATAAGAGTTATAGGACTGAACAGGATATAGGGGAATACCAGGATTCCCATGCCACCCGTGTGAAGAAAGTACATGTTGATGCATTTTCTTCGGGTGTGTTCGTTACAGAGAACTGTTTCTCTATTTGCTCAATGTCCTGGGTATTAGATACCGGGTCAGGATCCCATATATGTAATCAGTTACATGGGCTTAGGAAAGGTAGAGAACTTGGAGAAGGTGATAAAGACATAAGGGTTGGAAATGGTGCAATTGTTGCAGCTAAAACCGTCGGGGAATATCACCTTGTATTGCCAACTGGTAATACATTGATTCTGAACGAATGCTATTACATGCCGAACCTGATATACAACATTATATCGGTTTCTTTGTTAAGTAAAGAGAGATATAATTTTTTATTACAGGATAATGTTATGAACATTTTCCTTAACCAAAAGTTGGTTGGATCAGGCACGTTGTGCAATGGCATTTATGTTCTAAATCAATCAACAGTTCTGAGCATAACAAACTGTTAGTGTATATGCCATAGAGGCCATTACTGTATCATACTAGTTTGTATATTATTTAATGGAAGCTTGGGATATTCACAGTTGTATAGACAATCTTGCTCAAAAGAGTAGTATGCTACTTGGTTTGTTTCTACTTTAATGTGTACATGTGTTTCTTTTAGTATATCACCTATACACATTAGTGGAGTCCTTAGGATCTTTGCTTGATTACCAGCGTTGTGATGGCAGTCACACTCGTGGGGGCTGGGTAATCCACAAGCACATCCTTATGCAGGTCCCTAGTCGTAGGACTATCGAGACAGGGCAGCGATACTCCGGAGTAGACTAGCGTATGCGTTTCTCATCCCAGCATGGGAGACGGTCTGTCCCACAGCCGTCAGTACGTCGTACTTGAGATAGTATGCGGGTGCTCATTAGGTTACGAGTACACTGGACAGGACTTGTCGGGAACTGATGGTTGGTACTATACCTATCGTCACTTATCAGTTCCCATGTGACATGAGTACAGCTTAGTACGCTGACTTGACACTGTCACTTCGCCTCGAGTGTGTTCCCACTGTACTTTAATTACTACCCTACCATGGCTCAAAGGAGTCGTGCAAACAGGTAGTAGTTGGGTGCAGTCCCGAAGCACTTGGAGGCAGTGACGGTTAGACAGGATTCATCTCTCCCGGTATTAGGAGTTGATATCGCGCTGTGTCAAGGAGATCCATTACACATATTCGTCCCTGGCCATGGCAAGAGAGATATACTGGTAGGTTTCCAGTGTTATCTCAGGGTATTCTGGGCTACACTCCGACACGACTTGTAACGCTATTAGGGAATTGACGTTTACTACCCTCTAGGCCCGCTATGCGATATTCTCAGACGAACAGACCGGACTGTACGGAGATTGTCACATTCAGGCTGAGTAGGAGTTCAGATAGGTTTCACCTCGTCAGTCTTCTTATCGGCATCTACCTGGGGGCCGTTACGCACAGCTAGTGCCGCTTGCGGTCTGTGGTTAAACCCACTGCCAGCATAGTGTCGGGTCTTTAGAGTCCCACACAGAGAGCCATTCGCCTTTAGGCAAAATAGTAGAGGTCGTATGGTTTTGCGACAGGGTTCGGTCACATCTGTGCACTTGTGCACGTTTGGTGTCCGGACAGTTATTACTAGCGGGCTTTGGTTTAAGCCAGATCCTAGTATACGTTTTGGGATTGGTTTTATCTCGTTTGTATTCATGTTCCTCGGAACGCGGATGCGGGTGTGTATGCACGGTTGACAGAGACAGAGGAAGAGGATTCTCATTAGGGTTGTTGACTGTTGATTTTTGCTAAACCCTAATGAGAATTAGAAATGTGATTAATGATAATATTAATTAAGTATTATTGTGCCATGGTTGGGTTGAAAGGTTGACTTTGTTGACTTGTTGACTTCGTTGACCGGTTGACTAGGTTGGACTTGTTGACCCTCATCATGACAATGGCTATCATTTTATGGCATTGACCTTTGCTTGCTTGTTTTGTTCACAAATTGCATTTAATGCATGAAATGATATTGCCATTTTGATATGATAACAACCATCACATAATACTCAATTATTATTATTGGTTATGATTATTTTGGATTATGAGAGCAAGGGTGAGAAAAGTCTTGCTCATTCTTTCATTTGCTTTCTCTCCCATGAAAGCTCTCCCATCCTCAAGCTCTCCCTCTTCCTCTTGCTCTCTCTCTAGTTCAAGGCAAAAACCTCTCATGTGTTGAGAACCATTTGCCTTGGAGATAAAAACCCAAAACACTTCTCTACTCATCCTAGTATACACGGTCTAGCAAACCAAGTGTTCTAGTTTCCTCTAGATTGAGGTTGGAGCCAAAGGTAGAAGCTTTCGGGTGGATCCATCTTCGGCACAAGGAGACGACGAGGAGAGAACCATCCGACCACCACAAGGAGTCGAAGAGAAGGAGTTCAAGTTAAGGTATAACCCCCTAACCGAGTAGGTAAAACTCCTAGTTAGGTTGTTAGATAGTTTTTTAACTAAGATCCGTATTTTGAGTCCATGTTACCCCAAAAGAAAAATCATTTTTCACCATTTCCGCAACCCTAAAGAACCGGGGACGGGTAACGTGGACTTACAGTGGTATCAGAGCCTAGTTAAACACTATCTAACATATTAGCAAAGTAACTAGAAGTTCGATCGGAGAAAAAGTCACGAAACATGCCCGGAACACAAACTTTCTGTCGATTTTTAAATTGCTGTAAAAATTATTTGACATATACCAATAATCGACTCAGGCTTTTTAATAAACACTGCAGAAAAACGATCCACAGAGCCGACCAACTCACCACGGAAACGCGGCAAGAAGAGCTTCTTGCCGCGGATCCGCGGCCGAGTTGACTCGGCCGTGGATCTGTTTTGCTACAGTGTGTTTATTGGGGTGTTTTGGGATTTTTGGAATATGATTTTTCTGCCCAGATTTTCCAGAAAGCAAAATTTGTTTTTGGGGTTTAAAAATCCGTATTTTGATCGAACTTCTAAAGACTTTAGCTAACGGGTTATATCTGTGATGTGATATATGTATTGAACGTCTGCTAATCACTATACGTCGATTAGTGGGGGTTATACATATCTGTGATCTGTAATGTTGATGGTATGTGTATATGAATTCATTGGATTGTCGCGGATGAATAGCCGGGGGGGTTGTGAGATGAGAGTTTTCTTTATCTTTCAATTCATGTAAATTTGTAATTGATGTAATATTATTTATTTGGCCGCCCAACCGGGATGAGGTTGTAGCCGTCATTGTATAATTTCTTTTACTGTTTTTTGCTCGTAGGATAGACCCAAGGTGGGGTGCACAAACTACCGGGTACCTCGAAGTGCCGAATGGCCTACTCACGTTGTTGAGGGAGGTTGCTTCACTTCGGGTATTTGGCGGGTAGTTTGCCGCACCCGTAGGGGTCTAGGGTGGGGTATTGGCTATTCATCGCGACCGTGTAATCCGCTTTTCGTTACAGGCTCGTACGGAATGCGGATTCCTAGTATATCCAATGTGTTCATCTGTGATCTGGCATTGCATGTGACGAATGTATATATCTATATATGATATCTATTTAGGCGTTGCTTATGTTTTGCATCCGCGCTAGTCCAGCCCCCGCTCTGTCGTTAGTTAAGTAACCTAACGGGTAATGACGGGGCCCCGTGGCGAATGCGGGTGGCATAAGCGTACACCATATTTTCGTTGTTTTCTGCAATGGTAGGATTAAATGATGGGACGCATTAAAATTAATGCAAGAAAATAAACCAAGTAAAAGTCGTTGGAACACTTTCAAAACCACTCGGTTCTTTTCAAAAACCAACTTTTAAATGCGGAGCTTGAATCACTTCTTTTAAAAGCTATCTCGTTCTATCGATTATATCAAGTTCACTACGTTCACGGTTTCGCCAAAACCATTCGTAGCCCTCCATCATTTCAGTTAAATATTCGGTAGTATTCAAGCTATGTATTTTGACCTCACGCCAAGGCATAGTGATTGGTAGCTGCCGGATATTTATCTGTTGCATAAATAGAATGCGTTGGTTTGAGACAGTCGTACTGCCAGTTTGGCCTACATCAAGGGTAGGTACGGGTGGGTTCAAATTAACCTAGATAATGATGGGTAGAACTTGACATGTGACTTATGACATTTTGACCTCACGCCAAGGTCATAAGAGCATGGGGAAAAAATCCACATCGGGAGTTTCAAAAGAAACTGAAACTTACTAGCGCTGCATACCATTTCGAGTGTGATGATTCTGACAGGATTCCTTCAGTTTTGTCACGTGATGATATTTGGATCCCGATCCTACTGTGAGTATATGCTACTCCTCGGGAAATTTCTCACTTAACGATCAATGCTATAAGCCAAGTAGGTGTCTAGAAAGGTGTTAGCGGGGCTACGCCCCCAAGGAAAAGAGGTTATTTAATTAAGGAACTTCGCGAAAGCGTTGGAAAACCTCCCTCGAAGTACCAACACTGGCCTGGCTGAACG
Organism: Agapanthus africanus; assembly: GCA_030015575.1. Classification (NCBI taxonomy): domain Eukaryota; kingdom Viridiplantae; phylum Streptophyta; class Magnoliopsida; order Asparagales; family Amaryllidaceae; genus Agapanthus; species Agapanthus africanus. The sequence continues at coordinate 458,829,244 of JASDDO010000019.1, read as the reverse complement.
GTTAAGCAAGTATTGTACGGTGAGATTGATCCCGACTAATTCTTCCTTTTTGGTTTGAGGAGGGATTCGAGAGACAGTTGTAGGGTTCCTAGGCACACTCAAGAGGTTCCACAAGGAATCAACCTTGCCAAATTCAAAAATTTATGTGCCGAGAAACCCTAATGCAAGATCGTTAACTAGAGGATAGGCGAAACTACAAGCTAGCAAACAACTTTACTAAAAAGTGAAAGGGATTACAACCTTTGTATATCCGGTCCTCCACTTCTAAAGCTCCGTGATGACGTCCCTCCGCTGCGATCATCGGAATCCCGGACTCTAGCGATGGTTTCGTCGGAGAAATGATCGGGCTAGGCCATTGACTTCGATGCCGAAGATGATCTACGTCGAGACGACTCAAACTCAAGCTCCATCATCACTTGGTCATGAACCTTGTGAAGAAAACACCCTATACAACATGGCAAGTGGTAGAGGATGAAGAAATAGGAAGTGGGTTCACTTTGGATTTTGATTTCTCACTTGGATTCATCACTTGGAATTTACTAGCAAGGTTTTCTTCTCTTCATCAAGAAGAAGAAGAAGGAAAATGAAAAAGAATTTTTCTTAAAAGAAAATTCAAGTGAATCTTATCATAATGCAACCATGGGTAAGTTTAACTCATGTAGAGAGCAAACCATAGTTTAGGTAATGGTTAGGTTTAAGAACAAAACAAAATGGCTAGACTTTTTAAAGATGCTAAAAGCTTCATGAAGCTTCAAGTATAATACAAGAAAAGTCACCATTTTGTTTAATCAAAATAAATAAAGAAAATAAAACCCTAACCATTAACTAAACATGGTGTACATCAAACACATACCCAAGTTTGCATGTATCATTCAACATGATACAATCTAGTGCACAAACATATATCAAATATACAATGTGCACAATCTAGTGAGAAAAATAATTTTAAGTGAACCAATACTAGTTAATGTAAAGTAATATATCAAATATATAATTATACATTAAATCATTAAATCAACACTTGATTTAATGATCCGGTCATACTGCATATAACCGACTAATATCAATAATAACAACTTATCAAATCAACACTTGATCCGATAACCCGGCTATATCGCATATAACCGATCAATGTCACAAATCGTGAGAATCGAATACAGTATCACATACTGGTATTATTCTCGGTCCCTCACATATCTCATATGCGCTCCTATTTCGTTTCGCTTGAGCCAGGAAACCCCTGTGTAGGACTCTAAAGACTCGTCAATACGCCGGCAGTAGGTGATGATCATATCAAACACCCACAAGCCGCAAGCGGTCTGCTAAACGTAACGGCCACCTGGGTATTGAGCGATCAGAAGATCAACGAGCAAGCCCGCTCACACTCCTGTGAATCCAACCAGTAACACTTACCATACAGTCCGGTCTCGTCGTCTGATATGTCGCATATCTCGCCTAGGGGTGGTAAACGTCAGACCCCAGTAGCTCGATAAGTCGTGTCGATATGAGGTCTATAACAGTTCGAGAAACTACTGGTAACACTTACCAGTAAATCTCAGCAACCCTGGCCAGGGATTTCCGGTTATAGCCAATCGAACACAGCGCAACATCAACTCCCTATACCGGGAGAGACGAATCCCCTCCTATCGCTCATTGCCTCCATGTGACTTGGGACTGTACCCAAAAACCACCGTTTTGCACGCCCTCTTGGACGTGGTAAGGTGGAAATCAAAGCACAGTGGGAATCACACAAGACTCTATGACGATCTCGGGTCTACAGACTAACATGTACCAGTGTCACCAGAGAACTGCCATTTGACGTAAGGTATAATACCATCTGGGAGTTCTCGGCGAGTCCGTCCAGTGTACCCAGTCTCCACTGAGCACCCGTATATCATCTCTGATGTCAAACACCAATGGATATGGGAACATCCACCGCCCATCTGTATGGGTCGAGAAGGTATACGCTAGTCTACTCTGGTATATCGATGCCCTGTCTCGATACACCCACGACTAGGGACCTTGAAGAATGTACTTATGGACTACCATGTCCCCACTAGTATGATCCGCATCATAGTCCAGGTAGTCAAGTACACATCCTAAGGGCTTTACCAACATGTAACAGAGAGACAATCAGTGTACACGTTAAGGTAAAGAGCAACCAGATAGCATACTATCATGTCGAGCAAGAAAGTCCTTCCTATATATGTCCAAGCATCCACTACAATATACATCCTATGTATAGTAATGGCCTCTAGGGCATACATATAACTAACAACAGTGGGAGCCATCCTGTTTAGACAAAGTAAAAACCACTCTAAACTTGCAAGAGCATCATGCTAAAGTATTTCTTCTCTCTCTCCTAATTGCAGCGACCAAACATCATGACTGGACTTAAGTTACTACTAGATAAAAATATACCGACAGGGCCAAACTACAAAGATTGGCTCAGGAATGTCAAAATGTCAATCACTTATGACAAGTTGGGGTATCTCCTTACCACCAAAGCTCCCCCTGTCCCAGGTCCCAAAACCAGCGTCGCGGATAAGGAAATCCGTAAGACCTGGGAAATCGACTGCGCGAAGGCCAAGTGCCTCGTGCTTTCCTCTATGGACAATGAACATCAGAGGAGGCATGAGAATATGGACCTTGAATCCATATTTCTCCATACAAAAGAACTGTATGGAGAGCAATCCCGTATCGCCAGATACGAAGTCTCGAAAAAGCTGTTTTCGGCGAGATTGGCCGTCGGATCATCGGTAGCGGAACACGTGCTTAAGATGATTGGCTTCATTGAGGAGCTCGCGGACCTTGGGACCACGTTAGAGAACGAGCTCTACAGGGACTTGATTCTCCAGTCCCTTCCTTCCACTTACGCCCAGTTTATCCTGAGCTTCAACTTGCAAGAAAAAGAAGTTGAACTTTCAGAACTCCTCAACATGCTGAGGAGTGCAGAGGGCACCCTACAGAAAGGTAGGGAAACATCCACTTTGTTTGTAGGAGGATCTTCCTCTTCTAGGTCCAAGACGAAAGCCAAGGGAAAGAAGAAGAAAACCCCCACCAAACCAAGGGGCGGTGTTAGTAAAGTGGATACGAAGGGAAAGGCAAAGGCAACAAAAGTAGCGGGAAAGCTTATGGGGGAAGGAAGAGTGCTTTTACTGTCACAAGAGTAGACACTGGAAAAAGGATTGCAGGGCTTGGAAGGCTAGAAACCAGGACCCGAAGCAAGTTGCGGCTTCGTCTTTAGGTGTGTATGTTATTGAAAACTGTCTATCAATAAACTCTACTTCCTGGGTATTGGATACCGGATCAGGATCTCATATCTATAATTCTTTACAGGCACTGAGAAAGCGTAGGGTTTTGAAGACAGGTGATATGACCCTCAGAGTTGCAAACGGAGCTGGCATGGATGCTGAGTCCGTGGGGGACTATCACCTGGGATTGTCAGATGGACACGTTTTGGTTTTGCGTGATTGTTATTTTGTACCCAATTCAACCTGTAATATCATATATGTATCTTTATTATCTAAAGAAGGTTATGAATTTGCATTTGTAAGTAATGTTGTGAACATTCACCTTAATCAAGTTTTGATTGGGTAGGGTACATTAAACAATGGTATATACGTATTAAACCAACCACAGATTTTCAATGTCCAGAATACACACAAAAGAAAGTCTCCGGAATCAAAACAGACTTTCTTATGGCATTGTAGACCGGGTCACATCAATGAGAGAAGGTTGATGAAGTTACATACAGAAGGATATTTGGATCCGTTCGAATATCAATCATATGTAGCTTGTCAATCCTGTCTCAAAGGAAAGATGACAAAGACTCCGTTCACTGGACACGGAGTAAGAGCGAGCGAGCTCTTGGGACTCGTACACAGCGACGTGTGCGGTCCAGTGTCTACGCATGCGCGAAGCGGTTATTCTTACTTCATTACTTTTACGGATGACTTTTCAAGGTACGGATATGTCTTCTTAATGAAACATAAATCTGAAGCCTTTGGAAAATTCCAGGAATATAAGAATGAAGTAGAAAAACAAACAGGCAAAAGTATCAAGACACTGAGATCTGATCGAGGTGGTGAATACTTAAGTGCCGAGTTCCTGGATTACTTAAAAGAGAATGGAATTCTCTCTCAGCTTACTCCTCCATACACTCCGCAACATAACGGTGTATCGGAGAGACGGAACCGAACCCTATTGGATATGGTACGGTCCATGATGAGTAACGCTGAGTTGCCGCGATCATTCTGGGGATATGCGCTAGAATCAGCTGCATACCTTTTGAACCGAGTTCCAACTAAGACTGTGCCTACCACACCATATGAGATATGGAGTGGGAAGAAACCCTATTTTCAATATCTGAAGATCTGGGGATGTCCAGCTTTTGTCAAAAAGCAGCATGCGGACAAACTCGAGGCACGCTCAGTACTGTGTAAGTTTGTGGGATACCCAAATAACTCCAGGAGGTATCTCTTCTATTACGCAGAGGAACAAAAGGTCTTTGTTTCTCGTAATGCCCACTTTCTGGAACACCAGTTCTTAGAAAAGGAAATAAGTGGGAGCGCAATAGAACTGGAAGAAATTCCAGAACCACAGACTATTACTGAAAGCTTAGTAGAACCAGAGGGTTCAAAAGAACAGGACATTCCTACGCCGCTCCGCAGGTATAGTAGGCAGTCTCATCCACCCGAGAGATACTACGGTTTTCTCATAGACGGGGATAGAGAGGATTGCATCATTGATAGTGATGAGCTGACTAGCTTCCAGCAGGCCATTCAGAGCGTTGACTCGGTAAAATGGATGGATGCAATGCGGACCGAAATGGAGTTCATGTACACCAACAAAGTATGGACTTTGGAGATTGCTCCAGATGGGGTAAAACCCGTAGGATGCAAGTGGATCTTCAAGAAGAAGATTGGTGTAGATGGACAGGTTGAGACCTATAAGGCTAGACTTGTTGCAAAGGGTTTTCGTCAAAGACCTGGTTTAGACTATGACGAAACCTTTTCTCCAGTGGCTATGCTGAAATCCATTCGGATCCTTCTTGCCATTGCTGCCTTCCACGATTATGAGATTTGGCAGATGGACGTAAAGACCGTTTTTCTAAATGGAAATTTAGAGGAGTGTGTCTATATAGACCATCCAGAGGGTTTCATTCAGAGTGGGAGCAGCGGAAAGGTGTGCAAGTTGCTTAAGTCCATTTATGGACTAAATCAGGCATCGCGGAGTTGGAACATCTGTTTTGATGAGACAGTCAAAGATTTTGGCTTTATCAAAAATCCAGATGAACCATGCATCTATAGTAGATTTGTAGCAAGAACTGTCGTATTCCTCGTTTTATACGTGGATGACATTCTTTTGATAGGTAATGACATTCCTATGCTACAATCTGTCAAAGGGTTCTTGTCACACAGGTTCTCCATGAAAGACCTGGGTGATGCCTCTTACATTCTGGGGATCCGGATCTATCGTGACAGATCCAAGAGGATATTAGGACTTTCACAGTCCAGGTACATCGACACCATACTGAAAAGATTCAGTATGGAAGATTCCAAGCGCGGTAATCTACTGGCTTGTCACGGAATCACCCTCTCCAAAAAGATGTCTCCCAAGACTGATTTGGAAAGGGATCGCATGTTTATTATACCCTACGCTTCTGCGGTAGGCTCTATAATGTATGCGATGTTGTGTACTAGACCAGATGTAGCTTATGCACTAAGTGTGGTAAGCCGGTATCAGTCAAACCTTGGGGAGAAGCACTGGATAGCGGTAAAGAACATTCTCAAGTACCTGAGAAGGACTAAGGAGATGTTCTTGGTGTATGGAGGAAAAGACTTCCAGATCGAGGCCTTTGCTGACTCCAGCTTCCAGAGTGACAAGGATGATTCCAAGTCCATGTCGGGTTATGTCTTTACCCTCAATGGAGGGGCGGTGTGTTGGAAGAGTTCCAAACAAGAAACCGTTGCTGACTCGACGATGGAAGCGGAATATATCGCTGCTGCAGATGCCGCAAAAGAAGCCGTCTGGATAAGGAAGTTCTTGACAGAAATTCAGGTGGTTCCGTCCATTTTTGATCCAATACCTCTGTATTGCGACAACAACGGGGCTATAGCTTTACCGAAGGAACCCAGGTCCCATCAGAAGTCCAGATACATCTTGAGGCGGTATCACCTGATCAGGGAGATCGTGGGTCGCCAGGAGATCGAGGTTCGGAGAGTTGCTATGGAAGATAACACTGCTGATCCACTCACGAAGGCCTTACCCCAGACTCAGTTCGAGCGGCTGATCGAGATGATAGGTCTTCGATACGCCAGTACATGGCCTTAGTGCAAGTGGGAGATTGTTAGTGTATATGCCCTAGAGGACATTACTGTATCATACTAGTTTGTATATTACTTAATGGAAGCTTGGTATATTCACAGTTGTATAGACAATCTTGCTCAAAATAGTAGTATGCTACTTGGTTTGTATCTACTTTAATGTGTACATGTGTTTCTTTTAGTATATCACCTATACACATTAGTGGAGCCCTTAGGATCTTTGCTTGATTACCAGCGTTGTGATGGCAGTCACACTCGTGGGGGCTGGGTAATCCAAAAGCACATCCTTATGCAGGTCCCTAGTCGTAGGACTATCGAGACAGGGCATAGATACTCCGGAGTAGACTAGCGTATGCGCTTCTCATCCCAGCATGGGAGACGGTCTGTCCCACAGCCGTCAGTACGTCATACTTGAGATAGTATGCGGGTGCTCGTTAGGTTACGAGTACACTGGACATGACTCATTGGGAACTGATGGTTGGTACTATACCTATCGTCAGTTATCAGTTCCCAGGTGACATGAGTACAGCTTAGTCCGCTGACTTGACACTGTCACTTCGCCTCGAGTGTGTTCCCACTGTACTTTGATTACTATCCTACCATGGCTCAAAGGAGTCGTGCAAACAGGTAGTAGTTGGGTGCAGTCCCGAAGCACTTGGAGGCAGTGACGGTTAGACATGATTCGTCTGTCCCGGTATTGGGAGTTGATATCGGGCTGTGTCAACGAGAGCCATTACACATAGTCGTCCCTGGCCAGGGCAAGCGAGATATACTGGTAGGTTTCCAGTGTTATCTCAGGGTGTTCTGGGCTACACTCCGACACGACTTGTACCGTTATTAGGGGACTGGCGTTTACCGCCCCCTAGGCCCGCCATGCGATATTCTCAGACGAACAGACCGGATTGTACGGAGATTGTCACATTCAGGCTCAGTAGGAATTCAGATGGGTTTCACCTCGTCAGTCTTCTTATCGGCAACTACCTGGGGGCCATTACGCACAGCTAGTGCCGCTTGCGGTCTGTTGTTAAACCCACTGCCAGCGTCGTGTCGGGTCTTTAGAGTCCCACACAGAGAGCTATTCGCCTTTAGGCCAAAGAGTAGAGGTCGCATGGTTTTGCGACAGGGTTCGGTCACATTCATGCACTTGTGCACGTTTGGTGTCCGGACAGTTATTACTAGCGGGCTTTGGTTTGATCCAGATCCTAGTATACGTTTTGGGATTGGTTTTATCTCGTTTGTATTCGTGTTCCTCGGAACGTGGATGCGGGTGTGTATGCACGGTTGACAGAGACAGAGGCAGATGATTCTCATTAGGGTTGTTGATTGTTGACTTTTGCTAAACCCTAATGAGAATTTGAAATTTGATTAATGATAATATTAATTAAGTATTATTGTGCCATGGTTAGGTTGAAAGGTTGACTTTGTTGACTTGTTGACTTCATTGACCGGTTGACTAGGTTGGACTTGTTGACCCTCATCATGACAATGGCTATCATTTCATGGCATTGACCTTTGCTTGCTTGTTTTGTTCACAAATTGCATTTAATGCATGAAATGATATTGCCATTTTGATATGATAACAACCATCACATAATACTCAATTATTATTATTGGTTATGATTATTTTGGATTATGAGAGCAAGGGTGAGAAAAGTCTTGCTCATTCTTTCATTTGATTTCTCTCTCATGAAAGCTCTCTCATCCTCAAGCTCTCCCTCTTCCTCTTGCTCTCTCTCTAGTTCAAGGCAAAAATCTCTCATGTGTTGAGAACCATTTGCCTTGGAGATAAAAACCCAAAACACTTCTCTACTCATCCTAGTATACAAGGTCTAGCAAACCAAGTGTTCTAGTTTCCTCTAGATTGAGGTTGGAGCCAAAGGTAGAAGCTTTCGGGTGGATCCATCTTCGGCACAAGGAGACGAAGAGGAGAGAACCATCCGACCACCATAAGGAGTTGAAGAGAAGGAGTTCAAGTTAAGGTATAGCCCCCTAACCGAGTAGGTAAAACTCCTAGTTAGGTTGTTAGATAGTTGTTTAACAAAGATCCGTATTTTGAGTCCATGTTACCCCAAAAGAAAAATCGTTTTTCACCATTTCCGCAACCCCAAAGAACCGGGGAAGGGTAACATGGACTTACACAAACACACACAAGTGGAAGAGTTCAGAACTGAACGAATCCTTCTTGTGGCATTGTAGACTCGGTCATATAAATGCGACACGGCTAGCTAAGTTGCATAAGGATGGATATTTGAAACCGTTCGAATTTTCATCTTATGATACTTGCCAGTCATGTCTCAAAGGCAAGATGACCAAAACTCCATTTACGGGACACGGAGAAAGAGTTACCGAACTCTTAGGACTGATACATAGCGATGTATGTGGTCCCATGTCTACACATGCCAGGGATGGTTCTTCGTACTTCATTACATTCACCGACGATCTCTCAAGATACGGACATGTGTTCTTGATAAAACACAAGTCTGAAGCTTTTGAGAAATTTAGAGAATATAAACAAGAAGTCGAGAACCAAACCGGGAAAAGTATTAAAATCCTTCGATCTGATCGAGGAGGTGAATACTTGAGCAATGAATTCCTGGACTTCTTAAAAGAGAATGGGATTCTCTCTCTGCTGACTCCTTCATATACACCACAGCACAACAGTGTATCAAAACGGAGGAACCACACCCTATTAGATATGGTGCGCTCTATGATGAGCACAGCTGAGTTACCTATTTTCTTCTGGGGGTATGCGCTAGAGACAGCCATACATCTATTGAATATGGCCCCCACCAAATCTGTGCCTACCACTCCATATGAGATATGGAAAGGGAAGAGACCATGTCTTAACTATGTAAAGATATGGGGTTGTCCAGCCTATATCAAACGAAAAAATCCGGACAAACCCGAAGCACGGTCTGTTCTATGCAAATTTATAGGATAT